>CANXME010001545.1:1627500-2827500 GCA_948144175.1 Closterium sp. NIES-65
CTGCTGCTGCTGCTGCTGCTGCTGCTGATGCTGCTGCTGCTGCTGCTGCTGCTGCTGCTGCTGCTGCTGCTGCTGCTGCTGCTGCTGCTGCTGCTGCTGCTGCTGCTGCTGCTGCTGCTGCTGCTGCTGCTGCTGTTGCTGCTGCTTCTGCTGCTGTGACTGTTGCTGCTGCAAATGTTGGTATGCCTGCATCTGCAGCTGCACGAAGGGATCAACGGATCCCACCTGGCTGCTCCGCTGCTCTGCCATTCGTACCTGCTGTTGCTGCTGCTGTTGATATTGCTGCTGTTGATGCTGCAGCAGCTGCTGCTGCTGCTGCTGCTGCTGCTGCTGCTGCTGCTGCTGCTGCTGCTGCTGCTGCTGCTGCTGCTGCTGCTGCTGCTGCTGCTGCTGCTGCTGCTGCTGCTGCTGCTGCTGCTGCTGCTGCTGCTGCTGCTGCTGCTGCTGCTGTTGCTGCTGCTGCTGTGGTTGTTGCTGTTGCTGTTGCTGCTGCTGCATTATTTGATTGAATATATACTGCTCTGCACTGCTGACGTGGCCATGCAAATTAGGTGCAGGCTGGTGCATGCTGCTGACGTGGCTGAGCCAGTTAGGAGCTCCTGATGGGGAGATCTGGCCAGCCAATGGAGGCACGAGAATGCTTCCCAGCACCAGCAAATGAGCAGGTGCCACGTGTCCCTGAGACACAGTCCCAGCTGCTACTGCTGAAGCTGGAATCATTGCAGAGGATGCTGCTGCTCCTGATACTACTCCTGATGATACTCCTGCTACTACTAATCCGCCATGCCCCCCCATTGTGGTTGTTAATGGAAATAACCCACCAGCTGCTGCTGCTGCTGATGTCCCGGCTACTGCTACTGCCGGTGCAGCTGCTGCTGCTGCGGCGGCGGCAGCGGCTGTTGCTGTTGCTGCTGTTGCTGTTGCTGCTGTTGCTGTTGCTGCTGCTGCTGCTGTTGCTGTTGTTGATGTAGTGGCTGCAGTAGTTCCAGCATCTGAGAGTGCCTCTTTAGGAGGATGGTGGCTCTGAAGGCGATATTTCTGCGTGTGGAAAAAGAGATAAGAAAGGTGACATCGGATGAGTTACCCCAGGGTGACATGGCGTTGTCTTAAAATGATGAAATAAAGAGAGATGCTGTTAAGGAGATAGAGGGGTGAAGCACAGTGCAAAGTGGTGGAGCAGGTATATCCATGGCTGGAAAGGACAGAGAAATCCATTACCTGCAAATGACTCTTGATCTCGTCGCTTGTTAAACAATCGACTTTCATTAGCTCCTTAATCTGCTTGGGTGTAGCCACTGTAATGAGGGGATAAGCGGGGGGGTCATGGGGAGGCGAGGAAAATGTTTGGGTGTAGCCACTGTGATGAAGAGTAAGAAACGGAAGCCCAGGGGGAAGAGATGAGAGAGTAGATCAACTGAGATGAGCAGGTAAATGAACTAATGACACAGAGAATCCTGCACTTTTGAGAATTCTAAAAAAAATCACTAAGTATCCTGCACATGTAAGAAGTGAGGATGCTGTATGTCACATGGATGGTAGTATGAACCAGTTACATGATGTGACAACGTCAAGAGGAGTCAGCATCACTAGAACGGGAGGCAAGGAGAAGGGGGATAACTGGAAGGTTCATACACGCACCGCAGCAGCCACCAAGCCTTTCTAATGCACCGAGAAAGGTGTGTATCAAATGTCTCAAAATACTCACCGTAGCAGCCACCGAGCATTTCTAGTGCGTCGAGAAATTGCTTGCGAATGTGAAAGCGATTTTGCTTTTATACGCCTCAAATCCTACTTTCATGTTTCCATGTGCACCATAGCAGCTACTGAACATAGCAGCCACTGCGCCTTTCCAGTGCATCCACCAATCGAGTTTCAAGTCGACTCAAAAGTAAACTCGGATTGTATACGCACCATAGCAGCCGCCGAGCTTTTCCAGTGCCTCCAGAAATCGCTTGTGGATGTCCGGCGACCAGGATCGCCGCTGCTTTCTCTTTGTGTGTTGGTGCAGCCTTCGTGAGCCACAATCCTTGTTACTGTGATGGCTCCCACTGTGACCCCTCCCACCACTGCCACTGCCACCAACACCACTTCTCCTGTGCCTGCCACTTCCACTTTCACTTCCCCTGCGCCTGCCACTGCCTCTTTCACTGCCCCCACCATTTAGCCCACTGCCGCTTCCACTATTACCACCATCATCGTCCCCACCACCATCGCCATCATCACTAGCATCACCACCCTCACTACCACCATCACCACCATTATCGTCAGCACCACCACCACCGCCACTGCCACTATCACTACCATTGTGGCCATCACTCTTTGCTTCGTTCACCTTCTCTCTGTCTTTGTCCCTTTTGTCAATATTCATTGCTTTCTCGCCTCCACTTTCTTTCTTCCTTTTGCCCTCACAGGACTTCCCTCTGTGACGCTCCCTTCCATGAGTAGGTACTGCTTTGGTGACGCTTTTAGCCGAATGTTTATGCTCGCATGGACTATTCCTCTCCCTTCCTCTGCTGCTACCTCCACCAGTAGTACCTTTTCCTTCTGAAACACTATCCCGCCTCTTCTGCTCATATGGACTATTCCTCTCCCTCCCTCTGCTGCTGCCGGAACCTGCTGCTACTGCTGCACCTGCTGCTGCTGCTGCTGCACCTGCCGCTGCTGCACCTGCTGCTGCGCCTGCTGCTGCTGCTGCTGCTGCGCCTGCTGCTGCTGCTGCTGCACCTGCTGCTGCGCCTGCTGCTGCTGCTGCACCTGCTGCTGCGCCTCCTGCTGCTGCACCTGCTGCAACTTTTCCTTCCGAAACACTCTCCCTCCGTTTCCCTGCTCCTGAGTCCCTTTCCCGTTTCCACTCCACCAAAACCTCATGTTGTTTCTCTGTGCGTGTATCTGACCCTGTGCAACCGCTGCTAGCTACTTTGCAAGTTGTGCCCACTTCTGTACCAACGTTTGCCTCAACACCTGATGGTATTCCTGCTGCAGCTCCGCCTGCTCCTTCTGCATTTGCTGCTGCTGCACCTGCTGTTGTGACTACTGCTGTACCTGCTGCTCCACCTGCTGCTTCACCTGCTGCTCCACCTGCTGCTTCACCTGTTGTTCCACCTGCTGCTTCACCAGTTGTTCCACCTGCTGCTTCACCTGCTGCTGTTGAACCGATTACTTCTGTACCTGATGCTGTTCCTGTTGCTGCAGCTGCTGCTCCTTTTGTACCCGCTTCTGCAGTTGTTGCTGCACCTGCTGCTGCCCCAACTGCTGCCCCACCTGCTGCCTCACTTTCTGCCGCACATGCTTCTGCTGCCTCACTTTCTGCCTCAACTTCCTTGTTCTCTCCTTCCAGCCCCTTTCCAATGAGTGAGGCAGCAGAAGCACCCACACCTCGCACCAGCCCCTTTTTTGGCCCTCCAAACTCGCCTTCTCTGCTACCTTGGTTTCTGAGTTGCCTAAAACATCCTGCTTTTGCTGCACATGCTTCTGCTGCTTCCATGCCCTCTCCTTCCAGGCCCTTTTTTTCCTCTCCAAACTCGCCATCTCTGCTACCTTGGTCACTCCTTGCGAGCCCTTTGTTATAGTCACCTCTGTTTGCATCACTGCCACACGAGGAGGAGAATGTCAGTGTGCGTTGCATGCCACCTGCTGTGGCTTCAAAAGGGGCTGCGGCAGGTGGGACAGGTGTATCTGTGACGGGATTTACGGCAGCAGCTGCAGCAGCAGCAGGGGTTGCAGCAGCAGCACTGGAGGGTGCAGCAGTAGAGGCCGAAGTGCTAGTCATGGCAATGTCAGCAGAAGCAGCAGGAGCAGGAGAAAAAATTGCAGCAGCACCAGCAGCACCAGCAGCAGAAGGGGGTGCAGCAGCAGCAGCAGGGGGTGCAGCATTAGTCATGGCAATGTCAGCAGCAGGAGCCACAGCAACGCTCCTAGTAGTGGCAGTTTCTGCTGCGCTCACAATACCTTCTGCTGGACTGTCCCTCACTCGAACCTCCCACAGGGCACCAAGCTCCCGACCCCACTCCCTCATCTCTCTTTGATGATTGTCACTCATTTTTGCTGCCCCGAATCTTTTCGCTTTGTTCCTTAGCTCCATTCTGTACCTTTTCTCTTCATCCTTCCCGTCCTCCTTCCTCTGCTCTTTCCCAGATTCCTTCCCAGAATTTTGCCCATCTGCCTTCTCATGCCATGCACTAGCCCTTTCCACTCTCCCCGGACTTGCCACCCATCCCTCCCTTTTCACCCCCTCCTCCACCTCTTCCACCTCCTTCATCTCCTCCCCAGCACTCTCTCTCATGCCACTATTCCCAAAACCAAGTGACTCTTGAGGCGCCACAAAAGTCATTTCATTACCCCCCGCACTCTCTCTCATAAAACGATTCCCAGGACCAAGCACCAGCTGCGTCGAAAGCATAGGTGCACACATCTGCATCTTACAACATCTCTTCCCCACCTTCTCCCATGCTGCCATCAGCATCCCATACTTATCCGCACGACCATGCCCATCCGCACCACCACTCCTACCCACATCAGCATCAGCATCCGCATCCCCACAACCCCTCCCAACATCACCACCATCACTGCCACCTTCTTTCAACCCCTCCTCTCCTTGAACTCTCGCTCTCTTTCTTGCCAAATCCTCCTCCTTGCCTTGCTCAACGGATCCCCTTTCATTGCATGGTTTGGGACAAAGGAGCTGCAGCGGAATTCTGCCCTCTTTACACTCTCCTCCCATGGTCCTCCTCTTTGTGCCACCGTTGCCCTCGCCCTGCAAGTGAGTCTCCTTGTTTCTTCTGATTTCGTTGGACTCTTTGGTCCCTTCCTCTTGCTCCTCCCTGTCAGGCCCTTTGTCGCAATGCTTTTGACGCGCCTCAAAAGTAGTCTCTTTGGACTCTTTGGTCCCTTCCTCTTGCTCCTCCCTGTCGGGTTCTTTGTCGCAATGCTGCATCACATCTATGCGGTTTTCTGTTTCGTAGATGGCTGCCAAAGGTGGGAATCATAGGGAGGAATGGGACAGGGGAGCAAAGGAAAGGGCGTTGTATCACCAGGCGCAATTGAGAGGTATGATAATAAAGGGAGAGATCTTCGCAGAACAGGAGGAATAACATCAGGAGAGTGAATATCAGGGGAAGATCTTGAGTCGTGAGAGAAGAGTGCCAACAGAACGACTAGTGGTAGGTGAGGAAGAGAAGAGGAGGAGGAGGAGGAGGAGGAGGAGGAGGAGGAGGAGGAGGAGGAGGAGGAGGAGGAGGAGGAGGAGGAGGAGGAGGAGGAGGAGGAGGAGGAGGAGGAGGAGACATGGCAGATGAAATGAAGGCGGGGGAGAGAGGTGGAAAACGATAGGACAACGAAGAAAGAGGTGGGAGAAAAAGTGGTGGAAGGTGGGGGGGCAGGGGGGGAGGGTTGAGGGAGGAGAAGGAGGAGTGGTCATATGACGTCAAGCTTGCATTGGCATAGTGGCAGGTAAAAAAAAAAAAAAAAAAAAAGGCAGCAGAAGCAGCAGCAACAGTATCAGTTGCCGTTGCAACGACGTGGGTGGCTGGCATCATCACCAGTGACAGAAGCAGCAGCAGGAGCAGCAGCAGCAGCAGCAGTGGCAGCAGCAACGTCAGCAGTCGCCACGGCGGCAGTGACAGCAGCGGCAGCAGAAACGGCAGGGGAAGCTGCAGCACCAGCGGCAGTGGAAGTTGGCAGTGGCAGTAGCAGCACCACAAGGAGCAGCTACAGCAGACTCCGTACCAGCAGCAGCAGCAGCAGCGAAAGCACCAACAACGGCTCGAGACAGCAGTGGCATTGGCAAGAGCAGCAGCAGCAGCAGCGACGGCGGGGGCGGCGGTGGCGGGGGCGGCGGCGGCGGCGGCGGCGGCGGCAGCAGCAGCAACACCAGCAACAGCACGAGGCAGCGGTGGCAGTGGCAGTGGCAGGAGGCAGCAGCACAAGCGACAAAACAATAGCACGAGGCAGCAGTAGCAGCAGCAGCAGCAACAACAACACCACCAACAACAGCACAAGGCAGTGGCAGTGGCAGTGGCAGGAGCAGCAGCAACATCAGCAGCAGCAGCAGCAGAAGCAGGCAGCAGCAACAGCAGCGGCAGCGGCAGCGGCAGCGGCAGCAACAGCGGCGGCGGCGGTAGCAGCAGCAGGAGCAACAGGACCAGTAGCAAAAGCATAAGAAGCAGCAAAATGAAATGCAGCAACATCGGGAATGTCAGCAGCAGCAAAAGCAGCAAACCAGCTGCATTAAAAGCAGCAACCGCATCTGCATAGCAGCAGCACTACCTTGGCAGACATACATTTGCCATACATCTCATCTTGCATATGTGAGTGTGACACACAACAGCTACATGCACAAGTGTGACTGTGTATGTGTATGGTTACTGTCGCAAGGTTGTTGCTAACAGAAGAACGAACGGTAGTGAGAGAAAGAGCGATTTTGTTGTAGAACGTGCTTAGATAGACAGAGTGCATATGGTGTGCAACAAAACTCTCACTTCCTCTCTCAGAGTGATTGCACAGTGTCCAAATCCAATATTGGATTAGCACGGAAGAGAAAAGGGGGGGAGGGGATGCGGAGAAGGAGAGGTGGAAGAAAGCGAAGATGAGAGAGGAGCGATCTAGATCCCCTTCCCAAATCTCTCCTTTCTCTTCCCCTCTCTCATTCAATGAGACAAGTTGCCTCTCACATCTTTTCTCTTCCTGGACACGATACAAGGGACCTTTTGAGAAGGAGAGAAAGACAGAAGTCTCTCATTCTTTTCAATTACCGTTGTCCATAAGCTCCAAACACAGAGGCAAGTCCCTCTTGAACATCAGGACCTTCACTCGCTCCTCTTGAAGATTCTTCAAGTATTCTTTCAACACTTCCATTTTATGCTTCTACCAAGAGAAGAAAAAAACTATCATATGAAGGCCTATCAAGTAGTAGTGCATGGGACAGCAAAATGTGCTAATTCTATGACTAGTATCAGATCTGGTAAGCCCGTTAGCAGTCTCTCCCTGGTTTCCATGACGCAAACCAAATTTTCCTGCTCAGCAGGTACCGCTGCTGGCCTATCTGCCTGTCAGAAAGCAGAGGGAGAGCATTTTTAGCAGGAGGGTGGGGATGGGCAACAAGCACCAACTTGTTAACAAACCAACTACACTTTGACGATCCCTGGGAAAACCCTAGGGTTCGGAGGCCAGCAGGTTTGGCAACCTAGAGATTCGCGGTGAATACCGCGAAATTTTGCCAGGCCCAAAACCTGATGCCGAACTGAACCGAACCACAGCCGCATGGCTGCCTGTCACCATCCCTCCCACCTACAGTCAAGGCTTGGTGTCCTCCTCGCCCATGGTTTTTTTTTGTTTTCGAACAGCCCCTCGTCGCCACGCGAATATTCAGTAGCATTAGTGGCTGGCATCAGTTCACATCAGTGATTCGGAGTGGTGAAAGCTACGGCCATTATCTCCGATAATCGAATTTCGCCTGAAGGCGTTCTCAGGTGTAATCACCAACAGAAACACGGTTTCGCGATATTGTAGGAAGCTTTTCTGTTTCGTATCTGTATACAGTCACCCAAAAAATTTGCAGCGCTTGAAAAAAAAAATATAACCCGTAGTGTACCTAAATGATTTCCGGGAAGGATCAACCCTAAATACCGAAAGCCGCCCAATATTTTGGAAAACATATTGCAGCCCACTTGACAAAAAAAAAAACAATCAGAAAGGGATGCGACTCGGGAGGCATCAAACCTAAAAACAATTTCCATTCCCGTGTTTAGGGTTGACCCCTCTCGAAAATGCATCCAGGTTCCCTAGGGGTTTTTTTCCTGCCATGCCCGAATAGTTCTCGGTAGCGTCGTCTAGTGCTTTCGGTAGCTTTGTTTAGCGGTCGGTTGCGCTACTGAGCACCACCAAGTGAATTATATAGGCTTCATTCTCTTACTACCTAAATTTCCGTTCATATATCCAAGTCGGGAGGGTAAACTTGACGGTTCTGTTTTTGTCCCTTTTTAATGAGTTCGACCAGTGTAAAAAACGTGACAATAAAGCGACGACCAATCAATATTGAGAAAGTCCAGGCTGATTACACCTGAGAACGTGCTCAGGAAAAATCTGAGTATCGGAGATAATGGCCGTGAAAGCTAAGCCAATCGCGGTGCCTTGGATTTTCTGTAAACGACCAATCCGCCCTTCCCCTCAAGACATTGAGATTTTCTGGTGTACTCGCGCAGTGCTCCTGTATTTGTTAGGACTACGACAGTTCTGAACTTATAATCAGAGAACCTGAAAGTACGACTGGAAAAGTCATGCGGAAAGTTCATTTGCTCGCAATCCTTCGGCTTTTGAAGGCAGACCCACACCCTCGTCCCAAAGGTCCCGCTCCCTTTCAGTGTGACAGTAACCATTTCAAAGGAAAGTGAGACCTGCTATTCTCAGTACTACTTTCGCTATTTTCGCTGTAGGGTAAATTTTCGCGTTAATGGAACTCCACAATTCAAGTTTGAGTAATGCGTTGTCGTGTAGTTCACGCAGGATCAAGGGAATCCTGTCACAACAAGCTTGCGCGGCGATTGGAACCAGCATCACGAAGGAGAACCAATGCCCACGGGCTGGAGTGCACTTGCTGAGTTGGACGCATCTTCTGGGAATTCAACGAATATTCCTTGTTATGGTACATATACCCATCATTAGGTTCCACGTAAGGATCCACGTTCAGGAGTGCTGTTGTATGAGTTAGATCAAAACTTCAGTCTACACCCTCTTTCTCGCCATTGTGAGTTCGGTTATAGTGAAGTCAAGTTGGGAAAAGCACGGTTAACGGTGGTTAGATTAAGTCTAGATATGGTTCAATCAGACAAATCGAAGGTAACTAGGTTTTCCATCAGTTCAGCACAGTTCAGTGTAGTGAGAAACAGGGTGTACAACCACAATCATATGGGTCAATAGTAACAGCTGTTGATGTAGTATGCTCTTTGTAGAGTATCTTTGTACAACCACAATGTGTATATTTGTGTTAACTTCAAACAAGAACTACTTACCAGCAATTTATCCCTCCAGAGAAATCAAGCTAGCCAAACACATCCCAATGAATTCTTAATCTTTGCACCCCCAAAATAGCACACAATATCTTTCTTAGCCATTATGAAACGGAACAAGCACATGTAGGATGGTATGTCTCGATAATACTTACGACGCACACAGAGATCATAGAAAGGATTAACAAACACATAATGGCAATGTAATTGATCCTCCTTTCCAGAAACACTACACAACTCTGCTCCTCCCAAGCAAATTCTGCCCCACCACTCTGCTCTCCACCCCAAATTCCTCTGAATCCTCCAGAATCTTCTACAAATAAAAAAGGAGATAAAAGCATTAAGCTGTTCCCTGAGACACCACTCTCCCTGGAGCCTAGCTAGCAGATTAAGGGGATGAAGGAGGGGTGACAGGCTTCTTCACCCCCTCCCCAGTCAGCAAGTCCTTGGGAAAGACATTGTATGGCTCGGGGTACAGCAGCTGAGTCTTGCCCTGCAAGGCGGGGAAGGGGGGGTGTTGGAGGGGAGGGGAAAAGAGTTCAAGACAAGAGGGACAAGGGTCGTGGAAAGGTTTAGGGGAATGAGGGGCTTCATCACCCCCTCCCCAGTCAGCAAGTCCTTGGGGGAAGACGGTGTATGGCTCGGGGTACAGCAGCTGAGTCTTGCCCTGCAGAGGGGAAGAAGAGGGGGGAAAAGAAAAAGAGAAGGCAAGCAAAGAAGAGTACATTAGAGCCATGAAATGACATGTATGGCTCATATGCCGCATCAGTCGCATCTTACCCAGGTGATGTGCAGATTGCAGCATGTTCACAACACCACATGGAGCAATTGAGCACTGTGTGAGTGATGGTGGTGCAATTAAATTGCCTGTTCTTCTGAAGCCCCAACTGCCTTTTCTTCTCATCTCTTCCTCTAGAATCATTACTACACGCCAACATATTCGCCGGCCTACCTCCAGATAGCGGTTGAGCAGCGTGGTGGTGCTGTAGTTGAAGCCCTCAATCGCCTGGCCCTTGCTGCTTTAAGTCACGCCATTTGCAGTCACACCAGCACCATCAAAACATTCACCTCCAGATAGCGGTTGAGCAGCATGGTGGTGCTGTAGTTGAAGCCCTCGATCGTCTGGCCCTTGGTGCGGCAGGCGTTCATCTGAGTGCGCACTCGCGAGGCCAGCACCTAGTGGGAGGGAGAGGAATGATACAACATTCTTAGTCATAAAGCAACTATGTGCTTGAGTGTGGAAGATGAGTGTGGGAGGAAAAGAAAAGTGCGAAAAGGGTATTTGACAGACTATGGGAGCTGACTGTGAAGGAAATGAGTGCGCGGTTGACGAGTGTGTTGCAGGTGTCCACGGGGCACAGGCGAGTGTGTTGTTTGTGTGGTGATTAGGGCACACAGGGAAAGGCAGAGTGGGGGACAACCCCTTGCTTGCACTCCACTCTCCACAGCCATGTCAGGGTTTAAGGTTTTGGGCTTACCTTGCCGAGCTCCACGCCCCATTGGTCGAACGAGTTGATGCCCCACACGAAGCCCTGCACCGCCACCCTGTTCTCGTACAGTGATAGGAGCTGATGGTGAGGGGAAAATGTGAAGAGGGGAGGGTGGGGGGGAGGAAAGGCTATAGAGGCAAGGGCGGTGATGAGAGGAATGTGTAGCAATGCAAGGAAAGGAGCACAGTGGAACCGAATCACTAAGAGTCCAGTGTGGAATCACACGATATGTTCCTCGTGAAGCCCTGCAGTGCACTAACTCAGTCGCTTATCCGCCCACTATGTAGGTGTGAGGTTAAAGAGTCCCTTACCTGCCCCACCATAGAGAGTGGGAGTATAGAGAGTGAGTCTCGTACCTGTCCCACTGTGTAGGGTGTGAGCGATGGCAGGAGGATGCTGAGAGAAGGCCTGTTGCCAGTGAAGGTCTGAAAGAGCGGAAGTGGAGGTGGGGGAGGAGGGAAGGGGTAGGATAAGAGAGAGAGAATGAGAGAAAACGGTGAGGAAATGGTGGGTATGCAGAATAAGATGGTGAGGTAACAGGAGGATGCTGAGAGAAGGCTTTTTGCCAGTGAACTTGGGAAATGAGCTTGGGAAGGTGGAGATAGAGGAAGGAGAGAGCGGGATACAGAGAGGGGACAGAGAAGGAGGGGAGAGAAGGGCATATGGTGCGAATGATGGCAGGAGGATGCGGAGAGATGTTGCCAGTGACGGTATGGAGGCAGGGGGTTAAGGGGGGGGGGACAGAGGGAGAAGGAGGGAGAGAATGAAGGAGGGGAGGCAAGGGCTTGGGGTGTGATCTGAGCGATGGATTGTTGCGATGGCATGGGGTGAAGGTCTGGAGGCAGGGAGGGAATGGAGTAGGAGACAGAGAGGGACAAGAGAGAGGCAGACAGAGAGGGAAAGGAAACAGTGGATAGGATACGATACCTTGTGCGGAAGTGGGATCGCGAAAGAGATTATGAACCTAGTGGAGAAGAGAGGACGAGGAGAGGCTTCATACCTTGTGCGGAATGAGGTGGTCCGGCACTCCTTCAGCCTTCAACTCCTCTCCGGTCTGTTCAGCAAACGCAAGGGAGAAAAGTGCGGAGGAAAACGAGTAGGAGTGTGAGAGGGGAGATGGGATGATAGTTGATGATGTGATGAGTCGCACAGGGAAGTGGACAGAATAAAGAGCATCCCCACCTCACCGAACCCCACCTGTACTTTGCCATAACCCATCCCCATCCCAACCTTGCCGTAGTAGCCCATCCCCATTCCAACCTTGCCATAAGCCATCCCTACCTCGCAATAAGCCATTCCCACCTTTCCATATCTAGTCCGTACCTTGCCGTAGGCCAGGGCATCAGCCTGAGCGAAGAAGTTGCACAAGAGCTCGTCGTGGTTGCTCCGATTTCGCCTGATTAACGCGCAAAACCACACCGTACCACACCGTACCACACAGTACCACACAACACCGCACATAACAGCATACCTTGCCGTAGGCCAGGGCATCAGCCTGAGCGAAGAAGTTGCACATGAGCTCATCATGGTTGCTCACGATCTCGCCTGACAAAGCACAGAACCACACAGTACCGCACAGCACCACAAAAGAGATATGAGCAGGGAGGAATCAGGGTGCACATAGCATGCGCAAAACCCAGCAACAATGGCTAGACACAGCGTCGCACAGCACTATGCAGCACCTCAGTGCATATGGATCAGAGGCATGAGGACCACCAACCCTTGAACCATTGCCCACACGGCAAGTGCAAAACACCCCTGAGACAGACGGATTGCTGGCTCTTAGTGTCTTCTAAGTCGGCTGAAAACAATGTTCACACAAGAAACCTACCCTTGAGGTACACGGACTGCTGGCTCTTGATGATGCCGATGAAGTCGCACGGGACCACGCGCCCCTGGTGAATGAGCTGATAGAAGGAGTGCTGGCCGTTGGTGCCCGGCTCGCCAAAGTCAATCTCCCCACACTCGTAAGGCAGCACCTCCCCGTCGATGGACACGCCCTTGCCGTTGCTCTCCATGCTCACCTGTCGAAAGAGAGAGGGAGAGAAAGAGGGAAGGAGGGAAGGAGGGGAGGAGGGGAGGAGGGATGGGGGGAGGAGGGGAGGACGGAGGAGGGGGAGGGAGGTTTGAGAGGTAAGGAACGGGAGTGAGTGGAAGGGTACGAAGGGGGAGTGCTGGCCGTTGGTGCCTGGCTCGCCAAGGTCAATCTCCCCACACTCGTAAGGCAGCACCTCCCCGTCGATGGACACGCCCTTGCCGTTGCTCTCCATGCTCACCTGTCGAAAGAGAGAGGGAGAGAAAGAGGGGAGGAGGGAAGGAGGGGAGGAGGGATGGGGGGAGGAGGGGAGGACGGAGGAGGGGGAGGGAGGTTTGAGAGGGAAGGAACGGGAGTGAGTGGAAGGGTACGAAGGGGGAGTGCTGGCCGTTGGTGCCTGGCTTGCCAAGGTCAATCTCCCCACACTCGTAAGGCAGCACCTCCCCGTCGATGGACACGCCCTTGCCGTTGCTCTCCATGCTCACCTGATGGATAGATAAATAAAGGAGACACAGGTGCGATTAGCAAAGACAGAGCAACTGCCAGCCAGTTAAATTCCAAATTCTAAAACACGCAATGTATCCTGGGAACCATGCCTACTACTTGACCAGATCGGAAGCAGATGGATGAGGGTTGATGGCAAGCAAGCGGCAAGCACTTACTTGCTGAATGTGAGGAGCCAGCTTCTGAAGAGCTTGGCAGTAGGGAAGAATGGCCTGCAGTCGTGCACGAGGAGACACATGGGGTAGATAGAAGTGGGGAATACAAACGGCAGATAAGAGGAGAGACTTGTCGACTCAAAAGTCAGAATGGCCTGCAGTCGTGCAGGAGGAGACACATGGGGTAGATAGACGCAACTAAGAGGAATACAAACGGCAGATTAGAGGAGAGGCAGATGCAACGTAGGAGAGGGGTACATGTGGGGGCAAGAGGTGGCAGGTGAAGTCTTAGAGGCAGCAGAACCAGGGCAGGGCGGCAAGAGGCTGAGAACCTTAGAAGGTTAGGTTACTAACCCGGGCAGGGTTGCCGAAGAAAGAAACGTTCCAGATGCTGATGAGGCCCAGAAGCACCTGATGGGGGCGCAAGCAGCAAAGAGACAATACAGCAAATGGACCGACAAATAAACGCTGGTGGCAATTCAAGAAGCAGCCTGGCTGGCTTTCGAATAGGGACTGAAAGGTACAGCGTACAGTTCATATTGAGAACCGCATGTGGTGATGTAAAGGGGTGAATGAGGCTACGTACAGGGAGGTTTGACTCGAAGGGAGCAGTGTGGAAGTGAGTGTCAACGCTCCATGCGCCCTTGAGGAACCTGTGGGTGCAAGGAAGACGAGTGGGTGGGTCAAAGGGGGGGCAAGGGAGCGCAAAGTGGGGCAAGGGGGGAAGAAGGGAGGGCAAGGGAATGAGGCGGCAGTGTGGAAGTGAGTATCAACACTCCATGCACCCTCGAGGAACCTGTGAGTGAAGGAACATGAGTGGCGGAGAGACAAACGAAGAGGCAGAGGGGAAAGGGACGGTGAGGACGAGAGGGAGTGGTGTGAAAAGCTCAGCCACTCGAGCTTTTAACTAATACAGAACTTGTGGAGTGGAGTGTGCGTGTAAAAGCAGTTGGATTCAGGGTTCAGGGTTTGGGGCGAGAGCTTTCTGGTGGGAAAGAGGAAGACGTAGTCTTTCATGTGCTCTGTACTGCAGGTGGAGGTGGGAAGCACTCGTGGGAAGCACTCGTGTGAAGCACTCGTGGTGTAGGGTGTCAGGGCTATGGTTCGGGGTTTGGGGTTTGGGGCTAGAGCTTTCTGAGCAAGGAATCAGGAGGGCACTCACTTGTGCACGTGCTCGAAGCCATACTGCAGGGCGAGGGGCAGCACACCAACAGCGCTGGTAACTGGCGGAAATCGGGGCGGGGCAAGGGAGGTGCAGTGCAGAGGAGGTGTGAGAACGGAAGGGAAAAGGGGGAGGGAAGGTTGCAGAGAGTCTATTTTTGAGTCGACTCAAATGTAGACTCATCACATAGAGAGGTGCAGCGCAGAGGAGGTGGGAGAATGGAAGGGAAAAATAATGAGGGGATGTTGCAGGGAAGTGGGCAGGAGGTGGGAGGGCAGAAGGGATGTGACAGATGTTGAGGGGATTGAGAGCGAGGGACACAGCAAGAGGCGGCGTTAAGGGCAGGTCTGAAGGACGAGAGATGGAGAGAGGGAACGGGGGAAAAGGGAGAGCAGCGATGGTGCTGATGACTGGAAACAACAGCAACACGGACAGGGTGAGAGTGAGAGCCCTACACAAACAGGAACTCTGGACTCGGATAAAGGTAACGAGAAATCACTGAGGTAAAAGATAGAGAAATGGGTGAGGGGAGGAGAGAGGGAAAAATGGCTGAGGGAAGGAGAGAGGGAGCGAGGGAGCTAGCAAGTAAGGGAGCGAGAGCAAGGGAGCGAGGGAACAAGAGAGCGTACCACTGTAGCGGCCGCCAACCCAGTCCCAGAAGGCAAAGGCGTTAGCAGGGTCGATGCCAAACTCCTTAACGAGCTGGAGATCACACACAGGGGGAGGAAGGTAAGGGAGGAGGAGGGAGGGAAAGGGAGGAAATGGAGCGGGAGGGAGGAAAGGGGTGCCGCGTGGAGCGGAAGGAGGTGGGGAAGGCATTCGCAGGGTCGATGCCAAACTCCTTGACCATAGGGGAATCCACTCAGTTTGAGGAGAGAGGACAGAAGACGATTATAGGACGACTCTAGTACCAGAAATGGAAATGCCTCACCTTGAGGTTTGTGCTGACTGCTACCATGTGCTTTGCCACTGCGTCCTCGCTGCAGCAGAGAATGCAGGAAAGATGAATGAGAGGGTACGGGGTACAGGGGGGAGAACAGGGGATAATTAGCGGTACAAAGGCTCGTGCTGACTGTTACCATGCGCCTTGCTACTACGTCTTCGGTGCAGCAGAGGAGAAGGGAAAACGGGAGGGGGGAGGTGATTGATTGTACAACAATGTTCCCATCTCATCATGAGGCTCGTGCTGGCTGGCACAATGAGGTCCGATAGAAAAGAGGACTGGCTTTAGCCCTCAAGCCACGTGATTGAAGAAGGGTTTTGAGACGTCTCAAAACCCTTCTTCAATCACGTGCTGGCTGGCACAATGAGGTCCGATAGAAAAGAGGACTGGCTTTAGCCCTCAAGCCTTCACTCAACCCCACACGGTGAATTTGAGGAAGCATGTGCGTGGTGTACATGTATGTTAGTAGCGCATGCATGCACACTATGAAACCCCACGCTAATTGACTATTACATGCAAGAACAGACTCCAGAATAAACTCACCCCAGGGCCGATGTGATCCATGTGCGCACTGTGCGTGCGTTGAGCATGGTCTCTGCTGTGGTGAACGTCTTAGACACCACCACCACTGGCAGGGGGGGCGACGGGGGAAGAGGTAGGTGGTGGGGCGGGGGAAGGGGTGGGGGTTGGTCAGCAATGTGCGTGCGTTGAGCATGGTCTCTGCTGTGGTGAACGTCTTAGACACCACCACCACTGGCAGGAGAGGGGGGTTGGCAAGAGGCGGGAAACACACAACACAGGGAACTTTAGGGGACAGGAGCAAGATTTGGGCGTGTGTCAATGTCCATGGGTCAATCGTCAACATGGTATCTCGTTGTTGGCATCAGCGATGGGATAAAACGAGCTTGTTCAATGAGTGCATCGACGTCGTACCGAGGGTGGTTTCCTGGTCGAGGCCGTGGAGGGCGGTTGCGACATCAATAGGGTCAACGTTAGAGAGGCTGGAAGAGAGCAGACGAGGGAAGGGGAGGGGATGGAGAAACAGGGGCAGGGACAAGATGAAAAGAATAGAGTTGACACGGAGATAACTGTGGAGGGCCATGGCGACGTGAATGGAGTCAACTTTGGACGGGCTGGGGAAGAGCAGACGAGGGAGAGGGGCGATGGACAAACACCACAGGCAGCCACCGAAGCCTTGTACGTGGCATGCAAAGAGGCCCTTGTGAGACTTGTGCAATTGGGGGACAAGAGTTGAGTCCTGTGCAGTGTGAAAGAAAGTGCTCATGGCCTTGTGCAAGTGCGGAGTAAAAGCTTGGACTTCCACCGAGCACGATGGGAAGTAAAGCGTGAAGCGGAGCCAGTTGAAGTCGACTTCAGATAGTGAGGAAGTGAAATGCCACGACTTACAATCGCAAGCTGCGGCCGTCTGCTGCCTTGGCAGAGCTCGGGTCTGATCCATACAGAGGCAAAGGAGACGGATGAAGGGGCAGGCAAAGGGGCAGGCGGTTCAGACAAAATGACACAGGAACTTGGAAGTACAGCAAAACGGGTGGAGACGAACTGGGGCCAGGGCTGATGAGTTCCAATTATTCAACTCCGCATTCCTCTCCTCTCAAAACGGCTCTCCTCAGCTTTAAGCCCCATCCACGGCTAGACCTTAATACAGGGACCTAGGATGCAAGGGGTCAGAGGCAGTAGCTGACTGACCTGTTTGAAGAGCTGTGTGGACAAAGAGAGGACCCAGGAAGCTTCCTCCGATGCCAATGGCGACCACGTCAGTCAGAGGCTTGCCAGTGGCGCCTAGCTGTAAGGTGGGGCACGATTTGGGGTGAAGGTGCATGGGGAGGAGAGAGTAATGGTTTGCCCATCCACTTGTACTATTTGCCGTCTGTCCTGCCTCCTCATTCACCCATTTTATCCACTCAACAGTGATCAACCCTGTCCGCACTCACCCATTTCTCAGAACGAGCAGCTTCATCAATGCACGCCTGGATCTTGTCCAACACCTCCCACACGCCCGGCTTCAACCATATGCCCCCATCCCAACCACCAGTAACCCCTTTTTGCCCACTTGCCACCTTGACGGACACCTCTCCACCGATTTCAACTCACCCATTTGCCGGACCGAACAGTGTCTGTGAACGCCTTGATCTTGTCCAGCACCTCCCACACACCAGGGACCACGTTCTTGCCGTCCACATTGATAGTCTGGGAGGGAAAGGGGGGGGAAGAGGGAGGGGGAGCGGGAGGAGGAATTGGGGGCGAAGGGGAGGGGGGGGGAGGAGGGGAGGGGGGACAGAAGAGAAAATGTGGAAACGGGTTGAGCAATCAAACTCAACAGCCATCACAACACCTCCCACACGCGCCAGGCACCACGTTCTTCCCACCCACGTTGATGTTGTTGATGCTGCTGAAGCACCCCTTATTCACAGCACAGCATGGCAAAATGATTCTCATTCGACCGGAAAATCAATGAATGAAACACCTCCTACCCACAGCAAGTCACTGCATGATGCTGGCACGGAAACACCTCTTACTCACAGCGTCACGGGGAGCGCGGAGTGCCACATGCAGGACAGCGCGGTTTTCCGTGGAGTTGATCTGCCAGGCGAGGAAAGGCGAAATGGAGCGAAGGGAGAAAAGAAAAAGGGGGGGTTGAACTTGAAATACAACTTTGAAGTCTGAAAGGACAGCGTGGAACTCAGTGGAGGTGATACGAGAGGAGTGGGGAGAGAGAGAGTGGAGGGAGGGGAGTGGGGCGATGGGACAAAAGGAAAGGGAGGTTGAACTTGGATAAGGCTTGTAATTCAGAAATGACAGCGCAGAGCTCAGTGGAAGTGATACGAGGGGAGTGGGGAGAAAGAGGGGGAGCACTGGCGATGATTTGGCACAACCTAACAAAGACTCACATGCTCGGCATTGAAGAATGCAACCGGTTCACACCCACTAGTGCCCTACAAAAGACTCACGTGCTCGCCGTTGAACATGGCATCGATCTTCTCCTTCAGCTTCGCCTCCTGCATTCACGAACCGGCGGAGTGTGGTGGAGTGGAGGAGACAAGGCAGGAGCAAACAGAATGACAATTATGCGCACCCATGCAACGCTGATGCAAGTAATCACACACCTCAATCAATTAACCAAACAGAGATTCTTTCCTCCTACAAATCTCTCTTGGCTTACCTCGGCAAGAGCCAGCAGCTTTGGGAGGGTCTCAGTGGTGGCCCTCTGCCTGGAGAAATCAACCAGGATGCCATCGTACTCCCTGTAGCGAAATTCACGCGGGTTAAGAGGAAAAAACGGAACTCAAAAGCGTCATAAACATGATAACGTAAGCTGAGACAGCAGCGTTTGCTCTAACATATCATCTGCTGAACCGACTCGTCCAGCTGAATATTTGATGAAAGAAACAGCACTTGCAACGAGCTACACGCAGCCACTCGCAAGGTGTATGTATGCCGTCAGAGAGCCGCTCACTTGATCATGGTAGCGCAGCGAGCCTCGTCCTTGAGCAGATCCCGCAGGTGGGTCTGGTCGATCGCCTCCTTGTGCGCCTGGGGGGAGCGGGGGGAGCACGAGGACACGGATACGAGTCAATGCGAGCGAGTGGTGTTGAAGAGCAAAGGGAGTGTCTAGTCCCGGAGGTGGGTCTGGTCGATCGCCTCCTTGTGCGCCTGGGGGGAGCGGGAAGGGGAACCGCGAGGACGCGGACACGAGCCAATGCGAGCAAGTGGCAGTTGTAGAGAAAGGGGAGAGAATTTTTCCGCAAATGGTCCCTGTGCGCCTAGGAAGGTGCGAGGAGGAGAAGACAAAGAGGCAGGAGGAGTACGAGAGGGAGGAACGAGGGAACACGCGGCGCAATGGCGGCAATGGCCGTGTTAATGAGGCGTTTTAGCGCTCTCCTGGCGAGTCTGGGTGATGAAGAAGGTTTAGGTCGCGCGAACGGGAGTAAAAGGCAGGAGCACGTGTGGAAGGGGATGGCTGAAGAAATTTGCCAGATGAAAAATTCCGCTCAGAGGTACTGGGAGAATGGGTGTTGGGAAGTCTGAGTAAGCAGAGCGGAATGTTGTAGGTCGTACTATGCAATGATGTGGAATGTTGTTTCATTCCTAAAAAACATATGGAGCGACAAAAATCCTTCATATCCGCGTTAGGAGTCGACACGTACTTCCAGATGGGCGGGCCAGCAGTTGCGCTACAACGGAAACTGCAGCCATGATTGAGCCACTACTTCACTCGGATCTTCACAGAATATCCAACGGACTCCAGAACCTCTAGAAACTTGTTCGCGTCCGAGTCGCTTCCTTCTGCGCTTTCCACTTATCAGCGGATCACGCAACAATCTCCTGCTGTGTCCTTAACGATCAATGCTGAAGCTGCTGCAGAAGCTCTTTTGCTTCGAACTCGCCTCCGACCGCTCCTTCGGTTTTCTTCCCTCGTCTCAGAAATCTGAAACGGGCGCTCTTAACGGGGATGCACCGACGAGCTGACGGCCATTGACCCATCGACGTAACGTAATCCAGCTACAGCCTGCTCCTTCGCCTCAACTACCACAGCGATCTATCAGCCTGCTCCTTCGCTCCTGCTAATACAGTCAACTACGGTCACTCAACCAAAGCGTGCAAGCCTACCTGCAGCGTTAGCTCTAGCCGTCACGCCATCATTCGGTCTACCGCCGCAAGTCGAAAGTCGTGGGGAGACGTAGACGTTTAAAGGCGAGTTTTGAGAGGCGCGTCTGAGTGTAACAGGACCGTGAGGCCCATGCAGAAGGTGACTATTTTGGTACCTTAAGATCGTACCTTGAGGTCGCTCCATGCAGCAGATTCGCTGATGAGCGCCTTGGTCGCGGTGGCAGTGGCGGCCTGCACGGGAAGGTGGGGAGAGAATGGTGAGGAAGATCGCAAACGGAAAACAAAGCTTGTGAAATATTCCAGGAAGATACTATTGCAATTTCAAGCACAGCATTCGCGAGATCCAAGGCGCATCAAGACTAATTTCCCTCATCCCGGCTGCGCCGAGAGCAGCAGCTGGTTCGTCGCGAAACAATGAAATGGCTGGGGATTTTGGAATGCCTGGGATGAAGTGAAAGCGTACCATGGTAGGCTTGGGGGAGTTTGAGCTGGCTCGGACTGAGATCTGGCTTCGGTCGAGCTTCGCTGGCAGCCTGCGAGAAGAAAGACGGAGCCATGACGCGGAGTATTATTTTCTTCATATTTCGTAGGAAATGCTAACATCTTGAAGGCTGGATTGAACTAGCAGAATGTGGTCCTATGCGATATCATGATGCAGGGAGGCGAGCCAACAAACCTAGGTCAGCTCATTTTCTCTTATCGCGACGGGTAGACGGCGAGAACGAATCATCGAAGCAATCGTGGAAGAATTCTCAGCTGCTCGTAAAATTCCAAAACTGGAAAGCTAAGAACTGTCTAAAAGGTAGCATAGAAGTCACTGCTCTGGTCTCTTCTAGGTATCCACAACGCAACTCCAGTGGTAAATTTTGGAGATACATTTACACGTGTGTCTAAAACAAGTTCGTGCTTAGGACGCAAATCTGGCGAGAATGCGAGAGAACTAGAGCGACCTAAACAGTTGACTAGTGCAGGTACATTTGAAAAGCTTCGATTGATGAGATTTTTATTCAAAAATGAATCTCACCAAACCCACCTGGACAGATGGCCTGTGCGAGAAAATTCGAGCAGCTTCGCTCCTGATGACAAGAACGCGACGCTGTTCTTAAGATTCTGCTTAACTCCGGACTGGAGCAAAGAGGATACGCAAGACGCGCTTGCAGCAGCAGTGGAAGTTATCTGAGCGGCAATAACCATGGCTTCTCTGATTTCACCCTAGGAACTTAAAGAGGGACAGCACAGGGAAAGAGCAGAGGGGTGAGGAGGCAAGCGAGCCAGCTGTGAGAGGCTAGGGGGAGCAGCAGGAGCAAAGCAGCTGCACTGGTTTGTGCTCGACAATCCCAGGAATGAGGCAAAAAGGGCAGATTCTTGTGAGAAAATGAAGACAGCAAGGACCATCGGGAATGTCGTTCACCAGTCCCGAGGCCTGGAGGCGCGGCCTTTAGGGAAACAGTTCGGGAAACGCGGCCCACGTGGCACAGGTGATTTGCAGGCCCTCCGATCTGTGCGCATGTGGCCCACACGACGGCTTGCCGTCGTGGCAGGCTGGTCCCAAAAAAGATTCCATCCGCGTCAGGTGCCACGGGATCTAAACATTGCTTCCCCAAAACACGTCATCCAGCTGTCGGAAAATACCATCTGAGTCATTCATCAAGCCAGCATGGCGAGTTTTGTGTGGTGAAGCACTGCTAAAAGCTGACGCATTTCCCCGAACCACATGTGGAATGGTTGGGCTCAACTGAGGTGGCAGCCTCGTTGCCTCAAGCAAGCTGTTCGCCTGCGATGTCGCATAGTACATGGAATTGTTACGAAATCATTGGCCTTCGGAATACCTGACTTAGGGCGCGTCAGATCCGTTACAAGGTAATTTGGCCGGAATCTGGTCAACAATTTCGCCAAAGTCGACAACATGGTAGACTTCAATAGCGACCAATATCCAGCCACATTTACAGGGCCGAAAAATCTGACACATTTGGTGGCCGATTTGATGGCCGCTTAGCAAATGTGTCAAATTTGCAGTTCGCCAGGGTCGCCGGTTTGTGCAACGGAGTCGCAGATGCAGTACTTGTGTGACACATTGCGTCGCACGAGTTGGCGACGTCGCGTAGTGACTGTAGCGATCTCAGGTCAACAAATTGGTCGACTTTCGAGTCGAATGCACGTCGGAACTTTGTCGAATGCTGAACCGGCCATCAATTTTTTTCCAAATAACCAGATTTGGCGAACTGTACGAAAATCTCTGCGGATGTCGAGAATGTGTTACCTTCGCTCATTCCGGCCGGCCGGATTTTTCCAACAACGGATCTGACTTACCGCCGCAACTACAATGCCAACCTGAGGTAATACTAGGAAACAATTGTTGGGCTGATAAAAGCCCTTAGGATCTTTGCAGGGGTGAACTCTGGGTAGGATTGATGTAATAGCGGAAGCGTTTGATGAAGAGTTGTGAACCACCTTGCGCTAGTATGTGAGGGCAAAGTAGATTGATTAAAGCAAAGAGATACAGGTTCATATAAGAGTACAAGGAATACGAAGAGATACAGTTATAACTGCTTTACTGTTGCTGTTGCGGTTCAATACAGTGACGACTCGGGCAACTGCTCTGTAGCAAGTCAGTTGTGTGTCCTTGCTGTCGCGCTGTACTTGTCAGGTCAAAGGTCGCTGTCCTTTGACTTTCACGTAACCTCTAGCAGTTGCTCAACCTCTGAGGGTTGACTCGCTGATGCTGCGATATGTTGTGCTTCGCTTGTGCCTTGGTGTTTCGACACGACAGAGGCGGTAAGAATTAGTTGTTTCCAACAACAATGCTTCGCTTGATAAGATGTATACGTACAATGTGGGACCTTGCTGGATCAGATTGTTTCAATGCTAACTGAATCCACATTTCCTAGCAAGCGGTAGCTAGACCCGATACCTATAACACTACCACTACATGGTGCTATCTTCGCCTCCCTTGTCTCTCTTGCCTTTTTTGCTCCTGCAGTTGCTTCTTCAAAGCAACAAGAGCTCTACTGGTTTCACTACTGCCAAGAGCGCCTGAAAATCCCTGGGAAACTGACCCAACAATTGCTCCATTTGCCTGCTTTACATGGTCCTGCTGCAATGCTTTCCCAGTCCTCTGTTTCTGCTCCTGCATCCCCTTCTCGTTGGTTTGGCCTTCGTGATGTGGCTGCTGATCCATGTCCAAATCTGTTGATTCTTGGCTCGCAGTGTGCTTCTGCTTATGCTTATTCTGTTTCTGCTGCTTTTTTCGGTGATGTTGCCGCATCTGCTCATCTCGTGCACTCCGGACAAGCGCGTGGATTGAGCCGTTGTCCTGACTGGTGGCATTTGCACAACCTTCCGTCCCTTGGCTGCTGCTGCTGCTGCTGCTACTGTTGCCAGATCCACCGCTCTGGCTTAACCTGCTGCTGCTGCTGCTGATTTCACCGCTCTTGTTGCCATTGCTGCTGCTGTCTCTGCTGTTTCCTCTGACATCAGCAGAAGCTGCTAAAAGAGAAGAATCATCGCCACCTGTTGTTGGCAGCTGCGCCTGCAACTGCTCTCGCAAGCTCAAGGAGTGTGGGGAAGCTTCCTGTACTGCGCCATGGGTTCGCTTGCTTCTGGTGGTGTGCTTGATGGGAGTCGGTGAGCTGCTGCTGTGGCTGGAGGGCTGTGGGGAGGAAGATGAGGAACTGTTAACAGAGGAGGACGAGGAGGAGAGAGTGGAGGTGGAAGAGGAAGAGGAGGAGGGAGAGAAGGTGGAAGAGGAGGAGGAGAGAGAGGTGGGAGTGGCGTTTAGTGAGGTCTTGTCATACTTCACCTGGAATATACATGAGAGACAATCAAGGAGCAGAGGGAAAGAGAGATGCTTAGGTGTCTCAGAGCTGTCTGATGGTGCCGCAAAATGACAGCTCGGCAATATCCATCACAAACGACACAGAGGAATAATGAGAACGACTGGTTGAGAGAGCTCCAAAGGTGAGCAACAAGTAACCAGGGAGAAAAAAAAAGAAAGAAAGAAAGAAAAAAAAGCAATCTAAGAGATCGGGCTAACTGGCAGTTGTGGCACAACTAGGGATATAACTCACAATGCACAAGAGGTAGTAGGGGTATTACCCACAATGTAATTGAAGTAACAGAGGTATTACTCACAATGTACTTGAGGTAGTAAGGGTCATCTTCTGCTGCCGATCTCCGCATGGCCAGAAGCCCCTGAAGGGTCTCCTGGGGGAGCTGATGCTCCAGCAGACTGCGCTTGTACGTGCTGAAGGGATAAACGGGACCGTTGTTAGGGGAGGGAAGGGAAACGGGTTAGTGGAGCAAAGGGAAGGCCCTGAAGGGTCTGCTGGGGGAGCTGGTGCTCCAGCAGACTGCGCTTGTATGTGCTGAAGGGACAAACGGGAGGGATGGGGTCAGAGAGGGAGAGGTAACGGATTAGTGGAGCATAGGAGAAGCCCTGAAGGGTCGGATGAGGGAGCTGATGCTCCAGCAGACTGTACTAGTGCGTGCTGGTATGGTGACACGGGAAGGTAAAAGAAAGGTGGACGAGAAGGGGGAAACTCACATGGAGTTTGGAAAAAAAGCAGCCTCATGTGGAGGGAAGAGAAAGAGGGGGGTTGGAGGAGCTTATGCTCAAGCAGCCTCTGCGTGTATGAAGAAGTGTTTTGAGACGTGTTTGAGACGTCTCAAAACACTTCTTCATCCACACGGTTGGAGGAGCTTATGCTCAAGCAGCCTCCGCGTGAAGGTGCTGCGGGTGAGACGAAAAGGGGTTAGATGGGGGAGGGATGCAGAAACGGAAGGGATGAAGGTCAGAACGACGTGCTCTGCAGAGTGAGGGAGCTCAGGAGGGATAGGAGGGGGAAAGAGAGGACAGGAAGGAGAGCAAGGGAGAAGGCTAAAGCAGTGGAGGAGCGGGAGGAGAGGAGGAAGGGGGGAGAGAAGGGCACATACTCTGTTCTCTCTCTGTAGGGCTTTCCCTACGAGCGTCCTTCAGCCGCCTTGACGTGCGTCAAGTATTGAAGTCTCAGGTCTTTATGTGCTCAGAAAGAGAGAGGTATACGTACTCTGTACTCTGCAGGGCTTCGTTTGGATCCCTACGAGCATCTCTCAGCCGTCTTTGAGGCACCTAAAAAGAGAGACGTGCTTCATAAAGAGCATCTTATCAAGAGAGAAGAGTACATACTCTGTACTCTGTAGGGCTTCGTTTGGATCCCTACGAGCGTCCCTCAGCTGCCATAAGGGAAGGGGCAGAGGAGGAGAACGGGAGAGAAGTTCACGGAAGGAAGCACAGGAGGAAAAGACATAAGTATGGAAGGTGGTGAACGCAGATAGAGAAAGATAAAAATGCATTCCATGGGCACATGGCAAGAGTGTTTTGAGACGTCTCAAAAGACAAAAGTATGGAAGGTGGTGAACGCAAATAGAGTAAGATAAAAATGCACTCCGTGGGCACATGGCAAGAGCAGAGGAACAGGGATGCTTTGACTAAACCCTTGGGACGAGAGAAGCAGCACAACACCCTGCCGAGAACATGAAACTCTTACATGTACTTGAAGCAGCACCAGAGAATGTTTTGACACTTGGACTACACTACACGGGTAGCTTTTCAAAAAGCAACTACACATGGAATACAAAGGTAATCACTACACAGTCTACATGAACTGCTTCTTGTGAAGCATGCTCTGATTCTTCTTCTGAGCAAGGAGAGCATGAAGGTGAGAATTCTCTAGCCTGCTTAGCTTGACACGATAACCAAGACATGCCTCTTGTATGAAAACAGGGGTGATATAAGAGTTTTTGTAATAAACACCCTAAGAAAGGTGAAGCTATACGAATCAAGGATAAGCATACCTCCTTCATGATACTGTTTCACCGCCTGACATAGCCACCCTAAGAACACACCCAAAAAAGCAGGGTATTTCTGGGAATTTTGGAAAAGGGTGAAGCTTTAGGCATGAATGTGGGAATACCTACCTCCTGTATAAAAGCGGTTGAGCTCTTGACATAGCCACCCTGGAAAGATTGCAGCACACAAGGGATTGCGATAAGAGAGGCGAGGGTGGGGTTTAGGGGAGTGGGGGAAGGAGGTGGGGGTTGAGCTCTTGACAAAACCACCATGGAAAATTGCAGCACTCAAGGAATTGCAGCAAGCAGGGGTGGGTGGGGAGGGACGGGGGGGTAGGCTTTGAGACGTCATTAAGGATTTTTGAGGTCTTGACATAGCCACCCTGAACAGAGCTCCGCACAAAGATTGCTACTTGGGAGTCACTTTTGAGAATTCTCAGAAGTGCCACTCTGAACAGAGCGCCGCCGCACACAGATTGGGGTTATACAAAAGCTTTTGAGGCGCCTCAAAATTTGGGGTTATAAGAAAGCGGGGTATGGATCTGCTTTTGAGTCGACTCAACATCAGAGAGTCGCACCATAGATTGTGTTATACCAGAGCAGGGTATGCGCCTTGAGACAAGCATAACGAGTTACTTTCACTGGACCTTACATAGTCCCCCCTACTTACATTCGAGTTACAAGCATAACCCAGTAGAGACCAGGGTGAAGAGGCAGGGGGTGTGGAGATTTGATGGAGGGTGCCATTACCTATCCTAACCTCCCCTTATCCCCCAATTCCTTTCAACCCACCAACTTCCCCCAACTACCACGCAACTTCCCACCACTCCTCACCCTAGACTGGAGAGACCAGGGTGAAGAGGCAGGGAGTGAGGGGGGTTTGATGGAGGGTGCCATTACCTATCCTACCCTCCCCTTCCCTTCTATCCCATTCACCGATCCCAATTCCCTTCACCCCAACAACTTGTTCCAACTACACCCAACCCCCCACAACTTCCCCCAACTCCCCACAACTTCCCCCAACTCCCCCCAACCCCCCCCAACTACACCCAACTCCCACTAACTCCTCACCCTGGAGAGAACAGCCAGTTTCAGCTGAACGTCTGATGTGACCACGGTGATGTACGGTGCAGTGCGGTGCTGCATGAGACTGGATACCTGGCGAAGTGAGGGAGAGGGAAGAGAACAAGAAAAGGGGCGACCGAGACGAGAAGGAAAAGTGAGGAAGAAAGGACAACAAGGGATTTGGATGTACGAGTATACAGAAAGATCCAGGCAAACGGCGGGGACTTTGCCAAGGTGTGAGAGTTTGCTGATGCTGAGTGGGTTTGCTGGGTATGGCATGAGCCATGCCAAGCCATGCCATGCCATGCCATGCCATGCCATGCCATACCACGCCAAGCCATGCCAAGCCATGACATGCCATAATGTAGAGTGGGGTTGCTAGCCCATTTTATAAAAAACATGTCGATTTCCTTTGAGACGGTTATGGAGAGGCCTGAAAGAGATCAGCTGATGCGGATTCGTGAAATGACAACGATGACAGCGACTCACAATCGCTCGCTATTATCACCTTGTTTCTCAATGTATCCTCTCAGCATATGATACCATGCACAAAGTGCATGCAACCGAATTTTTCCTAATTGCTCATAAAGTAATGGTGTACTGACCTCCTTCTCGATCCATTCGTCTGCTGAGATGCCATTGGAGAATGCCACGTCCACACTGCCACCTCAGCACATGAAGGACACATCAGCACACGGAAAACTGCGAATGGATGAGGAGATGTTGCATCGCTAAGCGCATGTAATGGAATGACGGGTTTTTTGAGGCAAAACCAGGATCCATGTGGTGAACAGGCAAGGCAGAGAGTGCCTAGTTTTGAGGCGCCTCAGACTGGGTGTTTGAGGCAAAACCAGGATGCATGTGGTGAACAGGCAAGGCAGAGAGTGCCTAGTTTTGAGGCGCCTCAAAACTGGGTGTTTGAGGCAAAACCAGGATGCATGTGGTGAACAGGCGAGGCAGAGTGCGCGAGTCAGCATGGCGCGATGTGATAGGATGTACCTATCGGCACGTAGTCACTGTAAGGGCGTCACGTGCATGGTATAGGATGGGATGGAAATGGGGTGGGGTGGGATGGGATGGAAATGGGGTGGGGTGGGATGGGATGGAAATGGGGTGGGGTGGGATGGGACGGGACAGGACAGGACGGGACGGGATGGTATGGCATGGCATGTCATTTATGCCATGTAATGAAGGAACATGCTAACGGATGGCATCCGATGGCATTCCCGAGGAGCTATGGTAAAGGAGAGCATGTTATGGATGGAATATGGTAGGCATGCTGGATACAGAAAACATACCCATGGTACCGGATAGCCGGTTTTTGAGAAGACTCAAAAACCGACTCATCACACGCGGAGAGCATGTTATGGATGGAATATGGTAGGCATGCCGGATATCGAAAACATACCCATGCTACTGAGGCGCCTCAAAAGATTATTGAGGCGCCTCAAAAGTCGTTAATGGTTGGAATATGGCAGGCGTGCTCGATATAGACAACATACCCATGCTACCGGAAACAGAAACGGAAATACATACCCAAATGATAAGACGCGATCGTTACCAGGGCTGTTCGAATTGTACCCGTCAAAAACCACCAGCACCCGCACATCTGCACAGTTTGGGATGTGGAGGAGGAGAGAGGGTGGCTTGAAAGTATGTCAGATTTGAGTTCACTCGAATAATTGTTAGATTTTTTTCTGCCCATCAAAGACCGCCAGCATCCACAAATCTGCACGGGTTAGACTGCGAATGAGGAAGGATGATTCAGAAGTCAGTGGACTCTGAGTCTGCTCAAAGGTCACACAAGTGCTGGAGATTTATGCCCCTAAGTGAGGTGTATTTTGAGGCGCCTCAAAATACACCTCAAGGTCACAGAAGTGCTGGAGATTTATGCCTTTAGTGAGGTGTATTTTGAGGCGCCTCAAAGTACACCTCAAGGTCACAGAAGTGCTGGAGATTTATGCCCTTAAGTGAGGTGTATTTTGAGGCGCCTCAAAATACACCTCAAGGTCACAGAAGTGCTGGAGATTTATGCCCTCAGAAATCTTTTGATGCGCCTCAAAGGTCACAGAAGTGCTGGAGATTTATGCCCTGAGATTTATGCCCTGAGTCTACCAGCGTATCGGGGGTATGGCAACACTTCCAGCAGCAGCCTCTCTCTCGCCTCCTCTGAGTCGCCTCGCAGAAACAGTAGTTGTTCAAGCGCCTCAGATATAAATCCCTAACAACATCCACCCACAACAGGACCTAACAGCATATCGGGGGTGCGGTAGCACTTCCAGCAGCAGCCTCTCCCATGCCTACCTACAAGCGTACCACCTACCCCAAGCAACACCGAGCCCTGGCAACACCACCAGCACCCACCAGCGTATCGGGGGTAGGGCAGCACTTCCAGCAGCAGCCTCTCTCTCGCCTCCTCTGTATTGCCTCGCAGAAACGGCTTCTTCAGCTTGGGCCAGCTGCCCACCACGTTGTACCCGTCCACCAATACCAGAGGCAAGGCGTCTGTAGAGCTGGGGGGCCAAGGGAAAATGTGCGGGCCAACACGAGGAGGTACAAGGGGTGAAACGGCTTCTTCAGCTTGGGCCAGCTGCCCACCACATTGCATCCGTCCACTAGTACTAACGGTAGCACGTCTGTGGAACTGGGGAGACAAGGGAATATACACAGGGCAGTGTGCTGTGAGGTAGGAGGGATGAAACGGCTTCTTCAGCTTGGGCCAGCTGCCCACCACATTGTAGCCTACCAATTGCATTGACGGTAGCGCATCCCTGGAGCTGGCCAGAGGAGGACGAAATAGGGAGGAGGGGGAGGACGGAATAGCGGGGAGGGGGAGGACGGAATAGTGGGGAGGGGGAGGACGGAATAGTGGGGAGGGGGAGGACGGAATAGTGGGGAGGGGGAGGACGGAATAGCGGGGAGGGGGAGGACGGAATAGCGGGGAGGGGGAGGACGGAATAGCGGGGAGGGGGAGGACGGAATAGTGGGGAGGGGGAGGACGGAATATGGGGGGGGTGGGGACGGAATAGGGTGGAGGTGGAGGGAAGTCGCGAAGCGAGGCCTGGGACTGCCCTTAAGCTTGGCCCAGCGGTCAGTGCCCACCACGTTATGGCAATCCACCAGCGGCAGCTGAGGCATGGCGTCTGTGGAGCTGGAAAAAGGTGAAACGGGTGTGTGAGTGGGAGGAGGGGTGGACGGCATGACATGGCCTGGCACGGGCCTTCAGCTTGGGCCCAGCTGTTGTGCGCAGTGCCCACCACGTTGTGGCAACCCACCACCAGCAGCAGAACCAGAGGCAACGCGTGTGTGGGGCAGAGACGGGGAAGGAGCCGCCCCAGATGGAGGCCTAAGGGGGTATGATTCAGCTTTTGAGTCGACTAACAAAACGGCATGAGAGGGTACAAACCAGCTTTTTCAGGGTTGCTAAGAAACAGCTGCCAAGCGCGTTGTAACCCTGTAACAAAAAAGATGGTTACGCCTCCCACATATGACTCAGCTCTGACGGCGTCTCGTCTGTAGGACAGGCATGCTAGCAGCTTCGCCAGTTTCTAATACTTCTTTCCAGAGACCGCAGACTATTACTACCTACCTGGCGCGCAGCTGAACTAAAAGCGAATATAAAAACTATGTCAGTCCATCCCCATGTCCAGAAACTTTCACAGTTATGCTCTCTCCCCCCCCCGGACGCTCTCACTCACATGCTTTCAAAATCAGAGTATTCTCCCCTGATATCGTAAAAATCAACCGGGTGTGCAGATGCGGAAGCCAGCTCAGCAACCCCACTCCCTGCTACTGCTCGTCTCTCCGACTTTGGCAGTTTCTTCCGCCTGAACCTGCTTGGAACCTTCTCGTCCCCATCCTTGCGCTCCGCTGCAAAGGCCTGGAAGAATTGGGGGTATGCAGATGCACCCAGATCCCAATGGCATGGGTGGGAAGGAGAGGGGGGAGGGGAAGGGGGGACTTTGCTTCGCAACGAGGGGTAATTTCTTCATCGTTTCTTACCCCCTTACACAGTGGTAATTTCAACCCAATTTGGGGTGAATGTACGAACCTCCAAGAATCCCGCTGTATGAATGCTCGATTGACCAGATTCCCATCCGCATCACCTCAATCTGACTGGGACAACTATATAATCGGGTCTTTCCTTTGGGGTCATTATGACCCCGCTACAAGACGCACCTTCCAGAATTTCTCGGTCCGTTTGCTTGCTCGAAGTATGTCTTCGTCTTCATCGCTTCCATAATACTTTGTCAAATATTCTTCCACAAGCGGATCCCCACTACTAGAGCTTTCTTTCTCTGTTGTCTGGCGTGAAGCCACGCGCGAACTTACCTGACAGAAAGGAAAAGGATAACCAGGAGTGAATTAAGAATCTACAGAAGAGTCTACAACATCGAATCGCAGGTGGTAGCATAAAGAACAGAAGGAGCTGACTATAAAACACGGGTGGAGATGGCCATACCTGAGCCACGGGCTCTCTGTTGACAGGGGTCACACCCTTGAGAACAGAAAACGGTGAATTCACCGCGCTATTCTTCTCTGTACCATCGGTTCTTCCGTTACTCGTGCTCATCGTAGATTCGCCTCCAGGTTGAGAGCTGTGATGCCTCTGTGAGTTGTTCTTCTGCTTCCGCGGACCCGCTCGGACTTGAAAACTATGACCATTAGAGAGTGGTGGTCCGTGACAATGACTCTTATGCACGAATCGGACGTCCTTCAAACGAAGGAAATCCTGCCTACCATGCAGCTCGGACAGGGCCTTGAGACCCATCAGTGAGTGTGGACTGTGTTACCCTACTGCTAAGGTAACTTCAGCTGCTTCTACTTCAATATCTTTTGTTCTATTTGTTAGCAATCGCTGAGGAAGCAAGCTACAGATTCGCAGTCAGAGTTCAGGTATCAACAGGATTTCTAGATTGGTGATCGCTGGCGAGAAAGAGCGGACAGAGATCAAGTAGGACTTGGCATTAGAAGAAGGATTAGATAGTCACACGTCAGTTAGGCCGTTGTCAGCAGATTCGTAGTTCACAAGGCCACAGCTGACAGCGGTCAAAGCAGGGTCGGATGAAACGATGTGGCATTGTTCTTTCAAGCACCGCCTGCCATTTCACATGGAGTGAGCAACAGAGGCTGCTGCTCATTTTCACTCAATACCGTACTCAAAAGTGTGTAAACTAGATATTACCGTATTGCACCTTGAAGCATCTTGCTGAAATTGCTCGGTTCAATGACAGACAAGGCCGCCGCCAGTGTGGTGTGGTGCTGCTGTATCTGTTGTTTCTAGCAAACCCTGCAGCTCAGGCTGACTGGGGGGAGAATCAATCTCCGACCTTGGAGCTCATCAACGACTGGTGGAGCATTGAAACCTCCACCTCCGATTTGCGAATGCGGCCAATGCATCGAGAGCAACATCGAGGTGATGTTGACACGGACAGGTCCCTGATTGGATCACGTGGCGAGGCTTGAAACCACCAGATGCATATACTCTATACTAGTAGATCCATGTTCTAGTAAATGGACACTGTTCTTTCCGACGATAAACTAGTGTTGAACGGATAGTACGGCACAATCAGCTGGTTGCTTCATGAAGGATTGTGACAAGAATCCTACAAAAACTAAAGTGGCAAACGCTGACGTGGTTCAGTACGCCTGATGTAATTCCGTCGGTGCTCACCGGTTGGCTGGGATCCATGGCACTAAGGGTGAAGTCAGGTTATACAATTCTCATGCGTGTACAGTTCATGTTCTGTTGTTCAGGATGGTCCAGCACGGTGAAAAGCGGTTCTCGCCTCGTACCTCTCTGCACCGTGTTGAAACAAAATTAACCGCAGTAGGCGTACAGGAGGTTGTACAACCTGACGTCGCCCTAAAACCGCAAGCAGAAGTTTCCCTTCAACCCCAGCAAGGCACCGCATTCGTCGATTCGACCCATTCTTGGAGTCTGATGGCTCTTAACGGACGCTGTGCCAAATCCCGTGTACGAGCCATAGTTGGATTTGTTCAAATATCGAGACCGTCTTTCGATTCTGAAGTTTAGATTTTCGTAAACAAGGCCTTCAATTTCCTGTCAGCTGGTTAGGGCTTACTGTAGATAGAAATTCGCTCAATTTTAGGATTTCCTCTGCAGTAAGGGCGCTTCACCTCTCAGTTCGAACAGCACGGTTGTTCGAGCAGGCGAAATGTTACAATTTTCGCCACTCTTCGTATGGGTGTTCGTGACGTCGCTAGTCAGAAATTTCGCGAATCTGAACAGAGCTGTCACACAGGGCACGAAGCTCTCCATTCCGCACGTTCGAACAGAGTTGTTCGAACAAAGTTGGGTTTGGTGACAGGGATTCCGCATGGACGACTGATTTGTTTGGTTAGCAGGCTTCGGGTCGCACACGAATGTTTGCGACCATTGCAAATGTCGCCATGCAGGAGAAAGTTCATCTAAAAGGACATTGTTGTTGGGAAACAACAAGGTGAGCAGTAGTAGAAGAGCACGAAGAGACATTTTGACTGGATGGGCGAAAAATGAGTCAAACTTGAATGGCAGACGACTGAATTATTTTCTTGCGACGTTTCGCGAAGTCGCCCACACTTGGCGACGTCGCATGTTCGAACAAGCTGTTACCTCTAGTCACGAGCTGTCACATTCACCAGGGTGTTCAAATTTGTGTTCGGATCTCGTCGGGAAACTGTTCGTACAGTGAATTCGTTACGTATGTTCGGATTTGGGCCTTCCAGCCCCGAGGTGATACGCCCTAAGTGCCGCCCTACCCGAGTAGAACAAGACGCGTACATGCGATATGTGGCGTATCTAGAAATTTCCAAAGCCTTGGTAGCTGATCCGCTAACATAATTCCTGAAATTTCGATTTAGGGTTAAACGTATTTCCGCGGCACGAGCGGTATTGCTGCCACGAAAGGCGACTCGTAATACTCGTAGCAACGCGGCCCGTAGCTTCGACTTCGATTATCGCGGCTGATCGAACGTTGGAAAATTTCTAATCGCCTTTAGATGGTTTTCAATGCTACACAGTACTTGCTATGAGAGCACGTATAGAAGCTTGAGCTCTCTCTAGCGGCGGCCGCTGTGAGTTGACCGTTAAACACGGAGGCACGGCGGCAGTGTTGGCAACCTCCGCAGCCCTGTCCCCTTCGACGTCCTGAAGTTACCGCTGCGGCCACTGTAAATTTACCGTGAATCGTCGCGCCGCTCTGAGTTAATCGTAACGCGCGGAGGAGCGGCGGCGCCATGGAAGCTATTTCGTCATGTCATCGATGCGGCCGATTAGGTCATTTGTCCAGGGACTGTAACATCAAGACGTGCTTCAAATGCAACGGGTACGTTCCTCTCTCTTTCTCATCCCCTCTCTTATTCCCTCGCTTTGTTCCCTCTCTCCTCATCCAGTTTCTCATCCCCTCTTCTTCTCCCTCTCTCTCATCCCTCTTCCTCATCCTTCTCTCATACCCGTACTCATTCCCCCTCTTTCATCCCCAAACACATTCTCCTCCTCGTCCCCTTTCCCGCATACCCTCTCTCTCCCTCCCTCATTCAAACGGTCCGTTGTATTGATTCAGCAGAGCCTCATTCCCTCTCACATCCCCTTTTCCGCATTCCATCTCTCCCCCCTCCCTCATTCCCTCTTCCATCCCCTTACCCGCTCATCCCTGAATTCGCACGCCTCCCTTTTTCCAACGACTTCCTCTCACCTCATCCCTCTCTGCTGCACCCTTTTCTCCATCCTCTTCCTCTCCCCTCATCCCTCTCTGCTGCACCCTTTTCTCCATACTCTTCCTCTCACCCCATCCCTCTCTGCTGCACCCTTTTTTCATCGCTTTCTTGTTCTGCACGTCTCATCGTTCACATGGGGGGGAGGGGGGAGTAGCCGCGGGCACATGGCGTGTGAATGCACAAGTTTCAAGACCATTTTCCTAGATTTACAAGCAAGAAAGCGTCCACCTTCGCTGTCTCTCTTCCTTCCCTCCGTGCTCCATCCGTTTCTCTGTGCGCAATTCATCGTGCACTGATGGGTGGGGGCGAAGGGAGTAGGGGGGGGCACATGGCATCGGAACGCACAAGTTCTCCCTCTCACTCATCCCTCTCCCTTCAAGCAATGAATCAACCTCTCCCTCTCACTCATCCCTCTCTGCTGCACCCCTTTCTTATTGCGCTCTCCTGTTGTGCACATCTCCTCGTGCACGTGGTGGGTGGGGGGAGTAGCCGTGGGCACATGGCGTGGGAATGCACAGCAGGCGTCACCTGCAGCATCTGCGGGCAGACGGGCCATCTGCAGCGCAACTGCCGCAACGTCTCCTGCCACAAGTACGTGCAGCAGGATTCCCTTGGTTCAGGGTTAGGGTTTAGGGTACTGATAAATAAGGCACGTGCAGCGCCTGCAGCATCTGTGGCCAGACGGTTCATCTGCAGCGCAACCGCCACAACGTCTCCTGCCACAAGTACATGCAGAATCCCCTGGGTCATGCCGCAACGTCTCATGCCACAGGTACGTGCAGCAGTAAGCCCTCGGTCGAGGGTCAGGGTTTAGGGTACTGATAATAAAGGCACGTGCAGCATCTGCAGCACTTGCAGCATCTGTGGCCAGAGGGTCATCTCTAGCACAACTTGCTGCAACGGCTCATGCCACAAGTCGGTGCAGTATTCCCTGGGTTCAGGGCTAGGGTTTAGGTTTTAAGCTGGTAAATGAAGCACCTGCAGCATCTGCGGCCGTACGGGTCATGCCGCAACGTCTCATGCCACAAGTACGTGCAGCAGTATGCCCTCAGTTTAGGGTTAGGGTTTAGGTTTAGCTGGTAAGTAAGGCATGTGCAGCGTCTGCAGCACTTGCAGCATCTGTGGCCAGACGGGTCATCTGCAACGCAACTGGTGGCGCAATGTCCAGACATGTGCCGCAAGTACGTCTCCCCGCCCTTCTTGACTCAGATGGCACGTGCAGCATTTGTCGCAAGGGCCATATCTCCAGATTCTGCAACGAACCCATTTGCCAGAATGGTCCGATCGTGCACCAAACAATTATCCCCCGCCCCCACCCCTGCTGCCGCCCCTATTCCCCTTTGTCCACCTCCCCTACATCCCCTTGTCCACCTCCCCTACACCCCTTTGTCCACCTCCCCTTGTCACTACCATGATGACAGGTGCGGTCGCAAGGGCCATATTTCCAAATTCTGCAATGATCCATTCGCCAGGGTAAGACAGAGAAATCCAGGTAAGGGTAAGGCATAGAGTGAGGCTGAACAGTTAATGAAGGCAGGGTGCATGCCCTTTTTGCATGGCCAAGCATGCATGCATGAGGTTTTTTTTTTTTTTTTTTTTTTTGGGTGTTTGCATCTGGTATACATGCCGTCATTTTCATATGGCAGTACTTACATGGGTTACGTTTTTTCTTCGCAAACACACGGGCAAGCACACTGAACAGCAGACAGAATCAGCAGCATGGCTGTCTTTGCTTCCCTCCTCTTTGCGATGCCCGCTCTGCAAGTGGGACATCTTGAAATTCAATCGTGAGATGTGTCAGAACTTGATGCCGAGATGTCTCGATTTGAAAACTAATCCTTAAGTTATGCGGTGCTCTCTTATCTCTACCCTCTCATTCACACAGGCAGCAGAGTCCTACCTAGCGTATGGATGGAGAGGCAGCAGGCGATCATGTCTGCTAGGGCGGCACAGACTCAGTGCGGTTGATTGGTGTTGGTGTCCTCTCATCTCTACCCTCTCATTCACACAGGCAGCAGAGTCCTAGCGTATGGATGGAGAGGCAGCAGGCGCTGTTGATAGCAAAAAGGGCAATGAAGAGGAAGCAGTGGCAAATTGCAATGAAGTTGACTCACGGGTCGCCTCTATCCGTGACTGTGTGTATCACGAGTCGCCTCAATCATGTCTGCAAGCAAGGCGGCTCAGACTCAGTTCGGTTGATTTGTGTTGGTGTCCTCTCATCTCTACCCTCTCGTTCACACAGGCAGCTGAGGCTGAGCGCATGGAGAGGCAACAGGCAATCATGTCTGCGAGAGATGCTCAGACTCAGTTGTAGATAGCAATGGGTTTGTCTCATGCCTTGCGTCGCCTGGTTCTGTGACTCCACTTGTCTACTCTCATTCACACAGGCAGCTGAGGCTGAGCGCATGGAGAGGCAACAGGCAATCATGTCTGCAAGGGCGGCACAGACTCAGAGACATGTGGCCCGGCGATCAGTCATCCATGCCACCCCTCACGCGCCTGGTAGGTAGCCGCTACAGTCTTGGTCAGCTGTAAGGTAAGCAGGCAATCATGTCTGCAAGGGCGGCACAGACTTAGAGACACGTGGCCCGGCGATCAGTCATCCATGCCACCCCTCACGCGCCTGGTAAGTTGCCTTTGAGTTGGGTGGTTACCACTTGACCACACTTGCTGTCAACTGTAAGGCAGCAGGCATCCATGTCTGCAAAGGCGGCTCAGACTCAAAGGCATGATCTCGACGATCGGTCATCCATGCCACGCCTCACGCGCCTGGTAAGTCACTGGCCTATTGGTTGGGTGATTGCTGTTTCCGTGGTCAACAGTAAGGCAAGCAGGCATCCATGTCCGCGAGGGCGGCTTAGACTCAAGGCACGTGGCCCAGCGATCGGTCATGCGTGCCACGCCCCATGCACCTGGTAAGCTGCGTGCCCTTTGGTTGGGTATCTATTATATTTCTGGTCAATTGTTAGGCGAGCAGGCAGTGAGGCCCGTAAGGGCGGCTCAGACTCAGTGAGATTCGTGGCCCGGCGGTCAATCGTCCATGCCACGCCCCATGCACCTGGTAAGTTTTGAGTCGACTCAAAAGTCAACTCGTCCATGCCACGCCCCCATGCGCCTGGTAAGCTATTTTTGAGGCGCCTAAAAAATCCCCGGCGATTAATCGTCCATGCTACACCCCATGCGCCTGGTAAGCTATTTTTTGAGGCGCCTAAAAAATCCCCGGTGATTAATCGTCCATGCGACGCCCCATGCGCCTGGTAAGCTGCGCGCACTTTTGTTGGGTAATTGCTGTTTTCGTGGTTCAGTGTAAAGCAATCAACTAAATGAATGATCTCGTGGTCTTCCTTTTCTCTCTCTTTCCTTTCAAGTTCAACCATCCACCAGGCAAGGGCATGACCACAGCGTGGGACGCGCTAGGCCGTGCTGTGATTATCTTATGTTCTTCTTTTCACTCTCAATTTTGTCCTTTCAACCATCCACCAGGCAAGGGCATGACCACAGCGTGGGATGGGCTAGGCCGATCCGTACCGCATACCCCTCCTGTCTTGATTCTCAAATCCCCCCCTGCTGCTAAAGCTGCAACCAAGGAAGCTACTGCTGCTCCTTCAGGTCTTAGCTCCATTCATGCTCTTCCTGCTTCTGGTGCTGCTAGTTCTGCCGGTGGTGCTGGTTCTGCCAGTGGTGGTGGTGGTGTGGGTGCGGCTGCAGTTGGAAACAAGAGGAAGGTGGAGGAGTTGGAGGATGGGGCGGGCGGTGGGCTGAGAGGGTTGCTGGCGTATGGTTCTGATGACAGTGATGAGGAGGATGCAAGGGAGGTGGAGGAATCAAGGGAGGAAAATGCAAGGGATGAGAGGTTAAGAAATGCTGATACTGCTGCTGGTGCAACTGATGCTGATGCTAGTGCTGGTGCTGGTGCGGATGCTCCTGGTGGTGCTGCTGATGCTGATGCCGCTGGTAGTGCTGATGGTGCTGCTGCTGGTGCTGCTGCTGCTAACGGTGATACTGCTGGTACTTGTTCTGTTGGTGGTGGGGATTGTGTAGGTGCTGCTACTGGTGCTGATGCTGCTACTGGTGTTGCTGCTGCGGCTGGTACTAGTAGTGTCACTGCTGGTGCTGCCATTACTGGTGATTGTCACTCTGGTAGTGCTTCTGCTGCACAGAGGAGAGCTGCTGATGTTGCAGCTCCTGTAGCTGCTGCTGCTGATGATGATTCTGCTGCGGCTGGTACTAGTAGTGTCACTGCTGGTGCTGCCATTACTGGTGATTGTCACTCTGGTAGTGCTTCTGCTGCACAGAGGAGAGCTGTCGATTTTGCTGCTTCTGCAGCAGCTGGTGGTGCTGGTGATGCTGGTGACTCTGCTAATGCTGCTGCTGTTGTTGATGGTTACCGGTATGCTGATGCTGGTGGCAATAGATTGCAATGATCCTGGCTTGGTGTTCCTGTTCCTGCCGGATTCTGTATTGATGAAGAGGAAAAGCAGGCTCACCAGGAATTGCAATAATGTCAGTATAATGGAAATTGAAAGAGTGGTGGTTTGGGAAGTAACTATTACGAATTTATGGTCAAAGTGAGCCGAGATTGGGCAGGGTCTTGAAATAAAGGTGGAGTTGAGACAAATATCCGATTCTAGCCTATTGTCAGAATCTAAAGTAACTTCCTAAAAACTTCCTTAGGAGCCATAGCGAGAGTAGCGAGGGAAAAGTGAGAGAAGAGAGGGTTCCATTGTTGGAAGAGATATGTTACAAAATATAGAGCAAGGGGAAGGTGGCAAGAGGGGTACACCACCAACAGGGATAAACCTAAATGATACTGCACTATGTCTTATATTTCAATGTAAATTTAACATCTATGAAGGTGTGTCAAATTACACGTACAGGTGCTAGTTTTAGGCGAAACTGAGAGGCTCTTTAGAGAGTACAACAATTTTAGGGCTGCCTTGCTGTATCCCATCCTTGCTAGTTCCTCTCATTCTGCTACGGTACTTTGACATGTCAAACTATATTAATGTGATGGTGTAATGGGTAGGCTATAGTGGGGTAGCCAACATGGGGTACAAACCTTTTAGGTTTTGTACTTGTACCAACTCTCTCGATAGTTCACACCATTCCTGTTTGTTCATTCTTAACATGGTTTCACAGCAGTAGGTCCGTAGGACCGTTTTTTTTTTTTGGCCCACCATTGCCTAGTGATCGACTACGGTTACCGCGTTTCCCCACGCCCTGCCCTGCGCCAGCGCCCTGCCCTGCCCTGCGCCAGCGCCCTGCCCTGCGCCAGCGCCCTGCCCTGCTCTGCGCCAGCGCCTTGCTCTGCGCCAGCGCCCTGCCCTGCTTCCTACTGCAGCCCGCGCCCTGCGGCAGCTGCACGTCGTGCCCTGCTGCCCTGCACGTCGCGCCCTGCTGCCCTGCGCGTCGCGCCCTACGGCAGCCTGCGCGTCGCGCCCTACGGCAGCCTGCGCGTCCCGCCCTATGGCAGCCTGCGCGTCGTGCCCTACGGCAGCCTGCGCGTCGCGCTCTACGGCAGCCCGTGCGTCGCGCGCTGCTGCCCCGCGCGTCGCGCCCTACGGCAGCCCGCCCGTCGCACGCTGCTGCCCCACGCGTCGCGCCCTACGGCAGCCCGCGCGTCGCGCGCTGCTGCCCCGCGCGTCGCGCGCTGATGCCCCGCGCGTCGCGCTCTGTTGCAGCCCGCGCGTCGCGCCCTGCTGCCCTGCGCATCGCGCCCTGCTGCAGCCAGCGCGCCGCGGTTTGCTGCCCGCGCCGCCCAGGCCGAGCCACGCCACCCAACACGATCCGCCCTTCTGCTCGTGCTACTGCTGCTGGTGGTGGAGGTGCTGCTAGGAGTGCTGGAGGTGCTGCAGCCTAGCCTCACGAGCCGCTCTGTTGTTCGTATTACTGCTGCTGCTACTCGTAAGACTGCCTTCACTCAGTACTGCCCTAGAGGTCGCGCTCCTCCTAGCTTGCCCGTCATGACTTCACCTTGTCGTCGCGGTCGGAGTGGTGAGGGCGGTGGTGGCAGCAGTGGGAGTCGTGGCAGCTGTAGTAGCAGTCACTATGGAGCTGTGTGGTGTGGAGTCTCTGGCGGTGGCCAGATGCAGCTACGGCGGCGTCCGACCCTTAAGCCCCAGCAGCTTCGTGAGTGGCTTTACCAGCGTGGGACGTCTCCGAGTCCTGGTCGCTGTCCGTACGTCATTCGCACAGGTCGTCGAGCTGGTCAGACTTGTGGGACACCTGGTCAGGCATAGTCCCGCTGTTTCGCCTACATGACTAACGCCTGGCACGCAGAGTTTGGCGACGAGGCTCAGACCCCCCACTGGCTTGAGTTGCTTAGGTCGGGCGTTGATGTCTTTGCTTTAGACTATGACGCCATCCTTACTGCCATGTCTGCTGTGCCTGGTAGTGCTGAGAGTGTCTGCCTGTGTGTGCAGTACGACCCTGGTATAGAGATTTTTGCTCTAGGTGCTAGTGAGGCTGCTACCTTAGGTGCTGGTGAGTCTGCTCTCTCAAATACTGCGCCTCCTGAGGCCTTGGACACCTTCACGCTTGACTCAGGTGCTTCCCGCTGCTTCTTCCGTAACACCACCGCACTCACACCACTCCCTGCACCTGTTGCAGTGTCTCTGGCTGACCCCTTAGGGGGCCCAGTTCTTGCACGGTCCACCACTGTGCTTCCGTGCCCGGCGGTTCCGTCTGGCTCACTGACAAGCTTCCACCTCCCCTCGTTCTCTACGAAGTTGGTGAGCAACGCAGTTCTCTAAGACGAGTGGGTTGACACCTTTACCCCTGGAGGACAGCATGTGGCGATCTGTACGTGCTCCCGGACCGGTAGCCACCTAGCCACATTTACCCGTCGCCCAGGGTCGAGTCTTTACACACTGACGAGTGTGCCTCCTCATATAGCTGCTGCTGGTCAGGTTTTTGCGTCTCAGGTAGCCTCCCCTTGTTCATGTCGCTCCCTGTCGCACCAGAATCTTCTCTCGCACCACCGCCTGGGTCGACCCTCCTTGCCACGTCTCTGTGGCATGCACCGTCGCCTCCTTGTGTCTGGTCTTCCCAGGTCTCTCCCTCCCCTCCCTGCCTCGCCTGCGCCACCCTGCCTTCCTTGCGTCGAGGGGCGGCAACGCGCCGCTCCTCACTCCTCCTCGTTTCTGCCGACAGAGGCTCCTCTGTAGACCCTCCACCTGGACGTGTGGGGCCTAGCCCGCGTTCGTGGACAGGGCGGTGAGCGGTACTTTTTGCTGGTTGTCGATGAGTACTCGCGTTACACCATAGTCTTCCCCTTGCGCACCAAGTGTGAGGTCCATGGTGTCCTGATCCCTTACATCCGAGCAGTTCATCTCCAGCTCCGCCGCAGGTTCCGCCAGGACCTTCCTGTCCTGCATCTGCGCTCTGACTAAGGTGGCGAGTTCACCTCCAACCTCTTGCGGGCCTTCTGTTAGGGGGAGGGCATCGAGCAGTCGTTCACGCTTCCGGGCTCACCGCAACGAAATGGGGTTGCTGAGCGCCGCATTGGCTTGGTCATGGAAGTTGCTCGTACCTCCTTGATCCATGTCGCGGCTCCCCATTTCTGTGGTCGTTTGCGGACCGGTCCGCCGCGCAGTAGCTCAACCTCTAGCCCCGTGTCTCCTTGCCGAAGACCTCGCCCACACTGCGTTGGATGGGGGAGGTTGGCGATGCGTCGCGTTTCCAGGGTCTGGGGTGCTCGTGCCCTTGTAGGGGATACGTCCGCGTACAAGCTCTTCTCCCGCACCATTCCCTGTGTCTTACTTGGCTTTGTCCCTAACGCGCCTGGCTGGCAGTTTTACCACCCCACCTCGCGCCGTGGCTTCCCCTCTCAGGACGTCACCTTTGACGAGTCGGCTCCTTTCTACTGTCTCTTCCCCTACCGCACTGCCCCTCTCCCTCCCCCGACGCTCCAGGTCCCCCTTCGGTTGACCCCCTCCCCCCTCAGGGTCCTGATCCTTTTGGTGTGTCTCAAGTAGACCCGCCCCCCCGTGGGTGAGCCTGTAGAGGTCACTAGCGATCCAGGTGCTGCTGGGGGTGCTGCGTCTGGGGGTGCTGAGCCTGTGCGTGAGGTGTTGGGGAGTGCGGAGCCTGGGGGTGCTGAGCCTGTGGCTGCGGAGTCTAGGGGTGCTGAGTAGGAGGGTGCCGGGTCTGGGGGTGCTGAGTCTGCTGACGTTCCTCTAGGTCTCGTTTCACGACGCGGGCCTGTCTCACCACAGCAGGCACGAGAGTGGCTTGCGTCGCGTACTCGCCTGAGGAGTCGTGCTGCTGGAGCTGCTTGTGGTAGAGGCGCTGGCAGTGCTGGTGTGTCTGGTCATGGAGGTGCTCGTACTAGAGGTACTGGAGCTGCCGAGACTGGTACTACTCCTAGGGGTGCTGAGCCTGCGGCTGTGGAGTCTGAGGGTGCTGAGCTCGTCCGTGAGGTGCTGAGGGGTGCGTTGCCTTGGGGGTGCTAAGTGTGTTGGCGTTCCTTTGGGTCTCGTTTCACGATGCGGGCCTGTCTCACCACAGCAGGCACGAGAGTGGATTGCGTCGCGTACCCGCCCGAGGAGTCATGCTGCTGGAGAGATGCTTGTCCTGGAGGCGCTAGGAGTGCTGGTGTCTTTGGTCCTGGAGGTGCTCGTACTGGAGATACTGGAGCTGCCGGGACTAAGACTGCTCCTGCAGCTGGAGGTGTCGGCTCTGGGGGTGCTGCTGCTCGAGGTACTAGGGCGGGAGGCCCTCGAGCTGGTGTTGTCGACCCTGGCGTTGGGGACCCTGGAGCTGGAGGTGCCGGTTCTGGGGGTGCTGTTGCTGGAGGCCCTAGAGCTGGTACTGTCGACTCAGGAGTTGGGGACCTTAAGGCTAGAGGTGCCGGTTCTGGGGGTGTTGCTACTGGTGGCGCTGGAGCTGGAGGTTCTGGAGCTGCAGGAGGAGCTGGAGCTGGAGGTGATGCTGCTGGAGTCACTGGAGCTGGAGGTCCTGCAGCTAGAGGCGTTGGAGCTGGAGGTTCTGGAGCTGCTAGAGGCGATGGAGCTGGAGGTGCTGCTGCTGGAGTTACTGGAGCTGGAGGTGCTGCTACTGGAGGCCTTGGGGCTGGAGGTTCTGGAACTGCTGGAGGCGCTCAAGCTATTGGTACTGGTGGCACTGCACTGCCGCGACTGTTTTTTGCTCCGCCATCATCATCGTCTCTGCCACCGCTTGACTCAGTGCTTCGCCAGGTTCTTAGCCTCCCGTCTTCTACTGGCCTCCCGCTATAGCTCGGCGCACAACTGCCTGCTCCTTCTCCTTACACTGAGCAGACATACTTGCTTACAGAGCGTCGTGAGCCTGCCTCTCATCCTGCCTCGCCTGTTCCCGTGCATCGCACTGGTAGTCGTGTTCCTCGTGAGCGTCCGCCTCTTGTCCTTGGCACACACGCTATGGCACTTCGTCCTTCCTCTATTCCACAGCGTGTTCCCTTGCCGTCTCCTCCTTCGTCTTCTGTGCCTCACGTTCAGGACCTTGAGTCTGACTTGGTTCGTGCTGCTCACCCCGCTGTCACGCGTCTACTAGCCAATGTTGTCACTAACCCGTCGTTTGAGTTTGCTGCTGCGTCTGCCTTAGTCTCTGAGCTTGTTGACTTTGCTACTGCCTGTCGTCTAGACTTCGCTGCTAGTCTTGTTGCTGAGTCTGAGTATGTCTGTCCTCCGTCCGTCGAGGGTGAGTGTGCTCTTGGTACGGACGTCCTTGAGGATAGGCAGGAGGACTTTCAGTGTCTTGCAGACGCTGCACCTCATCTCGTGGCCATGCTGCTTGCCCCTGAGGGAGACCCGGATGCTCCAGACATCCCGACCCTGCGCTCTTACGCTGAGGCGATCGCGAGTGAGTACTCCTCTCAATGGCAGACAGCCATGGACGCAAAGATGGCATCCTGGAAGTCCACATGCACTTACGTCGACGTAGTTCCCCCTCCTGGGGCGAACGTAGTCGATGGCATGTGGATTTTTAGGGTGAAGCGGCCGCCAGGTTCTCCGCCTGTCTTCAAGGCTTGTTACGTTGCATGAGGCTTCAGTCAACGACAGGGAGTTGACTTCTTCGAGACCTTCTCCCCCACCCCAAAGATGACCACTCTTCGAGTGCTGCTTCATATTGCCGATCAGCGTGACTACTGGCTTCACTCTCTGGACTTCAGCAAAACGTTCTTACAGGGCAGTCTGCACGAGGAGATCTGGCTACGCTGCCCACCTGGCTTCACTGGGTCGTTCCCTCCTGGTACCCAGTGGAGCCTCCGCCGGCCAGTCTACGGTCACCGTCAAGCGCCTCGTGAGTGGCACGACACACTGAGGACGACACTTGCGACTCTTGGGTTTGCACCTTCCACTAGTGACCCGTCGCTGTTTCTGCGCACCGACACTTTGTTGCCATTGTTCTACATCCTCATCTACATCGACGAGTTGGTCTTTGCCACTACTGACACTGAGGCTCTCGCCCATATGAAGTTGGAGCTGCAGAAGAGACACACATGCACAGACCTGGGTGAGCTGCGCAACTACCTTGGCCTGCAGATTACCCGGGACAGAGCACGCCGCACCATCACACTGACTCAGTCACGCATGGTGCAGCAGGTCCTTCAGCTCTTCGGCTTCACTTGGTCCTCGCCTTAGTCCACTTCCCTGGGTACAGGTCATTCACTCTCAGCTCCACCTTCGGACGAGTGCGTAGAGCCGAGTGGTTTGTACCCAGAGCTAGTGGGTTGCCTCATGTACTTGATAACCTGCACTCGTCCTGACCTTACGTACCCTCTTGGCCTTCTGGCACGCTACGTGGCTCCTAGTAGGCACCGAAAGGCGCACATGGATGCTGCGAAGAGGGTACTGCACTACTTGTGCAGTACATCGGGCATGGGGCTCGTGCTTGGATAGAGGAGCTCAGTTGTCCTCACTGGTCACTCAGACGCTTCTTCGGTTGACGCCCTGGCTACGCAGCGGTCGTCACAGGGTTACACGTTCAACCGTGGCTCTGGCTCTGTTTCTTGGCAGTCTACCCGCTCGTCTTCTGTTCTCAACTCCAGTTGTGAGGCGGAGATCTACGCCACAGCCATGGCTGCACAGGAGTTACGCTGGCTCGCCTACCTGCTAACCGACTTGGGAGAGAGGCCTCGTTCTCCTCCAATTCTGTACGTCGACAACAAGGCTGCCATTGCCTTGTGTCAGGACCACAGACTGGAGTACAGAACGAAGCACATCGCTTTGCGTTTCTTCTTTGCTCAAGAGTTGCAGCAGCGTGGTCAGCTTCGCGTCGCCCACGTGCCCACCCGGGCGAACACGACTGATGTGTTCACCAAGGCCCTTCAGGCTGGTGATCATCAGCGCTTCTGCACTGCTCTAGGTCTGGTACCTACGTTTCCTCACTTGCTGTAGACTTTGGTTGTACTGTGATCTATATATATCTACCTGCATGTTTACTCTTGCTAGGTAGTGATCACTGTAGTGTTGTTGTTGCATATATACCTCTGCATGTGAATTGGCCTTGTGGCCCTTTTACTTTTGCTCAGAGTGTGTGGTGACGTTGTGATCCACCCTGAGCTTGCATTGCTTTTCTTGACTGGTCTTGTGACCCCTTGTTCTCCCCCACTTTGCTTATGGGGGTGTGTCAAACTATATGTATGTTATGGTATAATGGGTAGGCTATAGTGTGGTAGCCAACATGGGGTACAACCCCTTTAAGTTTTGTACTTGTACCAACTCTCTCGATAGTTCACACCATTCCTGCTTGTTTATTCTTAACATGACTTCATGTGATACAACTCGAACTCTCCGAACTGAAGGCCTGGCCCAATTTCCTGAACAACATAGGCTACATCCCTTCAAATCCAGATATTAGATTCCCCGTCATGCTTTCCAGTTCCTGATTTCTAGGAAAAGCCCCATTCATTTGCCTAGATCGTATCCGAGGATGCCATGGTGCTTTCACTTTCTGCTCACTTTATTTTATAACTCATAACATAGGCAGTGAAATGCATGTGGCTGTACGCTACTTTTGGTAGTATTGAGGACCTCCCTCAACTTGATCAAACACCCTCCTCGACCATGGCACATGTGCTTAGGGTGCGTCAGATCCGTTGGCCGGATCAATCCGGCCGGCCGGATCTAGCGAAGGTTACACATTCACGACATTCGTAAGGTATTTCGTTGATTTCGCACAATCCGACCACTTGCTAAATTTTTTATGGCCGGTTTGATGGCCGGTTTTGTCAGAATGTAATTGTATACATTTACTATAACTGCCTGTAGTGTAGACCTAGTGCAGTTATATCGCTTTCATGTTAGGTGGTGCACCCTTTTCCTTCACTATATCTTGTACAACTTTCTATAGTGAACCCCTCATTCTCCTTTCAACTTGCTCGATACTCTCCTACTCAACTTACTCGATCTAACTAGCCATGGCTCCTAAGCCTCGCTAGAAACCTTTGACATGCTATCAGAGTGACCACGGTTCTTACCTGTGGACCCGCCCCATTGCTTCCGCTGCTACTCTGTGTTCGGCACACCCCGTGGCGTGCCCCTTAACCTTTTCTTAGCGGCCCCATTGCCGCCCTTTCAGGCCCCTCGCGGCCCCTTCACGGCCCCGTCGCCGCCCTTTCAGCGGCCCCGTCGTCGCCCGCCCTTCAGCAGGCCCCGCTACGGCCCCGCTACGGCCCCGCTCCGGCCCCGCTTAGGCCCCGCTACGGCCCTACTACGGCCCCGTCGCCCACCTGCGGCCCCGTCGCCCACCTGCGGCCCCGTCGCCCACCACAGCCCTGTCGCCACCTGCGGCCCCGTCGCCACCGGCGGCCCCGTCGCCACCTTTGGCCCCGTCGTCACCTGCAGCCCCGTCGCCCGCTGCGGCCCCGTCGCCACCTACGGCCCCGCCACCTTTGGCCCCGTCGCCACCTGCGGCCCCGCCTACCCTTGCGGCCCCGTCGCCACCTGCGGCCCCGTCGCCCGCTGCGGCCCCGTCGCCACCTGCGGCCCCGCCACCTGCGGCCCCGTCGCCACCTGCGGCCCTGATGCCACCTGCGGCCCCGCCTACCCTTGCGGCCCCGTCGCCACCTGCGGCCCCGTCGCCCGCTGCGGCCCCGTCGCCACCTGCGGCCCCGCCACCTGCGGCCCCGTCGCCCACTGCGGCCCCGATGCCACCTGCGGCCCTGTCGCCACCTGCGGCCCCGTCGCCCACTTCTGCTCCGATGCCACCTGCGGCCCCGCCCACTTGCGGCCCCGACCCCGCCCCGGCCGTGCCCTGTCGCCAGCCGCGGCACACCGGGGGCACGTGCACCCCCCCCCCCCCCCCCCCCCCCCCCTTTTCCCGTCACCCGTCGCGGCTCCTTCGGGGGCCGAGCGACCTGGAAGGCGTGGGCAGGCGTCGCCCCCTCTGCTGCTTGCTTTGGCGCCCGGGGAGGCCGTGCGTCCCCCCCCCCCCCCTTTCCCCCCCCCCCCCCCCTCCCCCTTTCCCCTTTCTCCTTCGTCTCTCTGCAGCTGCAGGGGGGAGGGTCTGGGGGTGGCGGGTGTGGGGGTGATGGGTGTTGTGCTTCCCTTCCCCTCCTCCTCCTTTCGTTCCCACTGCTGCATCTGGTGCTGGGGGGGAGGGTGTGAGGGTGTGGGGGAGCCGGGGGAGTGGCACTGGGGTGGCGGGTGTGAGACCAACCAGCAGCCGTCCCTCCAACTCTCCTCTCTTCCCCCCTCTGCTACTCCTGCAGCAGTGTGTGGGGGAGGGGGAGGGGGAGCGGGAGGGTGAGGGGATGTAGTGGGTGACAAACTAGCTCTATTACCTTGTATGTTGTTGCTGCTTTCTTTGCACTTCGTGTACCTCTGCAGGAGGTGTACTGCACACGGTTCTTCACTACAGGCAGTTAGGGGGTGTGTCAGAATGTAATTGTATACATTTACTATAACTGCATGTAGTGTAGACCTAGTGTAGTTATATCGCTTTCATGTTAGGTGGTGCATCATTTTCCTTCACTATATCTTGTACAACTTTCTATAGTGAACCCCTCATTCTCCTTTCAACTTGCTCGATACTCTCCTCCTACTCAACTTACTCGATCTAACTAGCCATGGCTCCTAAGCCTCGCTAGAAACCTTTGACAGGTTTAGCATTCGACAACTTTCCGACGTGCAAACGAATCGAGAGTCGACCACTTTGTCGACTCATCAGCGCTACAGTACCTATGCGACTTGGCCAACATACCCAAGCGACTCAACGTGTCACAAGGACGACTTGCACGGTGCTTTCAGCGCCGTTGAACATGACCAGAACACTTGGTAATCGCTCTCGTCAGCAAAGTCAAGGAGCAAGGGCACCATGACACCGACTGCAGCAACCAAGGTTTGAGCATAACGTGCGTGAGTCCGATTGCTAAACGTCGTGCCCATCTGGGTGTGAAAGGATCCGACATGTTGGATAATGGCTAGAGTGTAGGGACGTTCCGGTTTTTGTATGCTCGCGTCACACTCAGTTCGGGTAGACGACACGATCTCGCCGAGCCGGTTTGTAAATGGGGCCGCAGCTCACATCTTGACTCCCTGATCGTAGTGTGCACAATAGCGGTTGTGTCACTTCAGTAACAATACGTGCGACTCCATCGCACAATCCGGCCAACTGTGCGACCTGCAAATCTGACACTTCTGCAAACCGGCCTGTAAATCGGCCACCAAATCTGTCAGATTTCAACACCTTGTAAATGTGGCTGGATGGTGGTCGGTTTAGCATTCGACCATTCGGTCGACTTTGGCGAAAAAAGGAGTCGACCAAAAGGGCGACAAATTTGCAGCCAAATCACATTGTAGCGGATCTGACGCACCCTTAGTTCGAGTTTCCACCACACTGAAACGTGCCGTGTCTCTTTGCATCCTAAAGCGCCGTGTTCAATCCCGTGGTCAACTCACATCTTTGCGGGTGTGGGCATAACTGAGTGCTTCGACTTGCTCACTGCCTCCCTTGATAAATTAGTGTTCTATCTCCCCTGGCAGCAAAAGGGGTAACCTTCCCTTCACCTTGCTTCACCGCGTGCCGTTTAGAATCGATTAGGCCGCTTCGCTGCTTCGATATGGGTCCTCCCGGTGCTGGCAATAGCGAGTCCCAGGAAAGTCCGTTCAAACCCAATGTTCTCCAAGGGAAAGTCGTTTTGATCACGGGTGAGCCCTTCAGATTACCCTTCGAATCTACACCACTTTCAGCTTCAGCGGAATTTGCTAACTGGTTCACTCGCTTAGCCTACTGAAGTCACTCGCCTCCCAATTCCGGTCGTACTCCGTGCCCCAACGCATTTACTGCCTCTATCGCTTCCCCTGTCGATCCGCTATCGCTTCCGAACGCGTCTCTGTTTATTCTCCTCCTTGCCGTTCAGCTAAGGGATTCACCGTGCTGCTGCTGGTCTCCCTGCTGGCGATTTTCCGAGATTGCTGCTGCCGTTCATTTCGGCAGCAATAACATTAATAACATATCATTGCGGCTACCTCCTGTTATTGTTGACAATGCAACCGGCGAGTGTGACTTTCAGGGGGTGGCTCGGGAATAGGCTTGGAGATCTCGAGGCAGTTCGGCAGGCACGGCGCTAGGCTCGCAATCATGGGTCGGAGGGAGGCGGTGCTACGAGCAGCAGCAGACGAGCTAGCGAAGGAAGGGATCGAGGTGGGTTAAGTCTCAGAGTCTTGAGATGTGTCAAAGCTACGGTCGCGATCATGGGTCGGAGGGGGGCGGTGCTACGAGCAGCAACAGACGAGCTAGCGAAGGAGGGAATCCAGGTAACCACTTGTGGAATTTGCTGGTTGTTATGAATATCGTCTCAGCACCCCCTTGGTCAAATGTACCATCCATTTCTCACGCCTTGCATATCACTGGGATGTGAAGCGAAAGGAGGACGCTTACAGCGCAGTGGCTGCTGCTATGGAGGGATACTACTCCAGGCATACGCTGCAGGGTGTTTTGAGAATTCTCAAAAACACCCTACTACTCCAGGCATACGCTATCAGTTTAGTTTTCCCTTGTCTGTCTATCGACCCACCCTGCAGGCCTTCCCTGTCATGGGTGATGACTTAGACTCTCAAAGCCGCTCACCTGTCTACCGTCCCCTTTTTCTCAGGCCTTGCCTGTCATGGGCGATGTGAGGCGAAAGGAGGACGCACACAGCGCCGTGGCTGCTACTGTAGAGAGATACGGCCGCCTTAACACACTCCTAACGTCCCCTTGTTGGTCCGACCGCCCACTTCTCATCTCAGGCCTTGCCTGTCATTGGTGATGTGAGGCGAAAAGAAGACGCACACAGCGCCGTGGCTGCTACTGTGGAGAGATACGGCCGCCTAGACGTTCTCATCAATGGCGCCGCTGGAAACTTTCTGGCAGCTGCGGAAGACCTTTCAGTGAATGGCTTTCGAACAGGTAGGCATGCCTCTAGGCTTAGAGAGGAGAATAGAGGGGCAGAGAGGGCAGAGAGGGCAGAGATGGCAGAGAGGGCAGAGAGGTCAGAGAGGGCAGAGAGGGGAGAGAGGACAGAGAGGGGAGAGAGGACAGAGGGGGGAGGAGGACAGCGAGGGGAGAGAGGACAGAGAGGGGAGGAGAGAGGGCAGAGATGTGCAGAGAGGTGTAGAAGGGGGCAGAGAGGCATCGAGAGGTGTAGAGAGTGGCAGGGAGGGTCAGAGAGGTGCAAAGAGGTGTAGAAGGGGGCAGGGAGGTGCAGGGAGGTGCAGAGAGGGCAGCGAGGCATGAAGAGGCGAAGAGACGCACAGAGCAAGTTGTTTCCGGTTCTCCGTTTCCCTTCCGTTCCTTCTCATCCCTTCCATCCCTTCCCTTCCCTCTCTCTTCCCGTTTTTCTTCCCTCATTGGGCAGCCCTTCCAGTCCCTGATGTTGATGCCGTTGCCATTCTCAACATGTCCCTTCCCTTCCCTTCCCTTCCCTTCCGCATGCCTTCAATCCAATCTTCATGGTCTATACCCGCCCAGTCCTTGACATAGATGCCGTGGGCACGTTCAACATGTGCCTGGCTGCCAGGCCGTTCCTGCCACCCAACCATCCACCCTCTTTTCGCGTTCTGCATCCTGATCTTCTCATTCCCTTCACCCTTCCAGTGCTTGACATCGATGCCATGGGTACATTCAACATGTGCCTGGCTGCCAGGCCATTCCTGCAGAAGGGGGCGCGTGGCAGGGCGGAGGAGGAGGGAGGGGGATCCATTATAAACATCAGCGCTACTCTGCACTACACCGCTGCTTGGTACCAAGTGCACGTCTCGGCTGCTAAGGTGAGACAGAGGTATGGCGGGATGGGGTACGGTGGGAGTGGGATAAGGTGGATAGGGGCACGGTGGGAGTGGTGCAAGTTGGGAGTGGGTGTGAGTGGATGAGCTTTGTCTACTGTAATCTGCACCACACTGCTGCATGGTACCAAGTGCGCGTCATGGCGGCTAAGGTGACAGTGGGGTATGGTGAGCATGGGGTAAGGTGAGAGTGGGGTAAGGTGAGAGTGGAGTAAGGGGAGAGTGGGGTAAGGAGAGAGTGGGGTAAGGGGAGAGTGGGGTAAGGTGAGAGTGGGGTAAGGGGAGAGTGGTGCAAGGTGAGAGTGGGTGTGTGAGTGGATGAGCTTTCCCTACAGTAATCTGCACTACACTGCTGCATGGTACCAAGTGCACGTCATGGCTGATAAGGTGAGAGTCAGTGTGCGTGCACATACGAGGTGCTTTTGAGTTGTGGCAAAATGTGTGTGTCAGGGCAAAGAAAGGGGGTGTAAGGAGTCCGTTTAGACCTTTTTGAGGCTTCTTTGCACAAACGTTGGCTTCTTTGCACAAACGTTGGCCTCTTTGCACAAACGTTGGCTTCTTTGCACAAACGTTGGCTTCTTTGCACAAACGTTGGCTTCTTTGCACAAACGTTGGCTTCTTTGCACAAACGTTGGCTTCTTTGCACAAACGTTGGCTTCTTTGCACAAACGTTGGCTTCTTTGCACAAACGTTGGCTTCTTTGCACAAACGTTGGCTTCTTTGCACAAACGTTGGCTTCTTTGCACAAACGCTGGCCAACCATCCCCCACTTTTCCACTCGCACACTCTCTCTCCCTCCCCCTCTCCCTCTCCCCTCTCTCCTCCTCACCTCAGGCTGCAGTGGATGTGACTACCTGGTCCTTAGCCCTGGCTGGCGTGGGCATGGGCTACAGGGCATGTCCCAACACATGCATCTGAACCAACACAATTGAACTGAACTGATCCTCCTCCCTCTCTCTCCCACCCTCCCCTTATCCCAGGCTGCAGTGGATGCCACCACCCGGTCCTTAGCCCTCGAGTGGGCAACGGACTACGGCATCCGAACCAATGCGATAGCTCCGGGGCCGATAGGTTCGACGCCAGGCATGGCGAAGCTGGCGCCGTCAGAGCTGGGCATCGATGCCGGGGAGCTCAACCCGATGCAGCGCATGGGTGACCCTTGGGACATTGCTATGGCTGCTCTCTACCTCACAGCAGACACGGGTGAGTGGGTCTGGTGATACACACTGGCAGTCTTGACAGTCATGCGGGTGTGCAAAGCTGGGCATTGATGCCGGGGAGCTCAACTTGATGCAGCGCATATGGGACGCCTGGGGTATCGCCATGGCTGCGTTTATCTCACTGTTGAGACAGCTAAGTAGTGGTTCTGCTTATATACAGGAAAGCAGTTTTGTTGACGCAGTGGTTCTTGAGGGGTCTTGTGGATTCGTAAAGCTGGGCTTCGACGCCGATGCATGTGCCCACCTGTACACATCCAGCTGTACAGTGGCACATACAGATGTATGTGTCACTATTGCAAATGGGGCGTCGCAGTGTATAGCATGGAACGGGGCGACACTGGTGGTGGACGGGGGGGGGGCTGGCTGTACCGGCCGCGTGTGTTTGACAAGGAGCGCCAATCCAGACAGGCTGCACCTGGGGCAGGCTTTACCTGCTGCTTCCCTACCTCCACCTCCCAGGGCCCATGCAGAATCTAGCTCTGCAAGTGGGACGTCGCAGTGTATAGCATGGAACGGGGCGACGCTGGTGGTGGACGGGGGGGGCTGGCTGTACCGGCCGCGTGTGTTTGACAAGGAGCGCCAATCCAGACAGGCTGCACCTGGGCAGGCTTTACCTGCTGCTTCCCTACCTCCACCTCCCAGGGCCCATGCAGAATCTAGCTCTTGCCCCTTCGTTTCACTCTCTCCCCCTCCCCTCCAATTCTCTCCTTCCCTCCCCCTCCCCCTATCCCCGTACCCCCCCCCTCTCTGCTCCACGCCTTGCACCTGCCAGGGAAGTATGTGAACGGAGCAACGCTGGTGGTGGATGGGGGGGGCTGGCTGTACCGGCCGCGTGTGTTTGACAAGGAGGTCATCCGGGAGGTGTCGCGTGCCGTGGAGCGCCGATCCAGGCAGGTTGTATCTGGGCCAGGCGCATCTGGTTCTTCACAGGGTCAACACCGGAGCAAGCTTTGAAATCTGAAATTGTCAGTCTCTCCTGAAGGTCATCCGGTCACATAGAAGCAGGATTTGAAGCGGTTGAGATGCTTCTATTTCTTAGGAGGAAAAAAACCTAGATTTTTGTGGCCTGTAAATTAGAGTGGAGTGGTAGCTGGATAGGAAGGCTGCTTCTGGTTCAAGATCACATCTTTATCAAATTGCATTTTATTGATTAGTCTGTACACTTTGCGCACTTTTTAATGGGTGCCATCCTCATGTTCGGTTCGGAGAACGAAACGTAAACCTGGCGCAAGCGGATTGGCTGAATTGTTGGGCAGTTGTCTTGTCAGAACCTCGGAACTGTCAGCATGTCATCTCGCGCCGCTGGTGGACTGCTCTTTTCGGCATTCTCAAGGACCTCGTTTCATTCATGGCTTGGTGTCCGTTGCGTCCATCTCCATGACATTCTCAAGGATGTTTTTGTGCTCGAAACCGCTCTGCACCAGACCAAACTGCAGTTGCTTATGAATTTATCATGGTTTCATCATTCCCCATTAGTCAACACAATAAATGCCACGATAGATATTGTGAATTGTTTTGGCACTCAATGTGTCAGACTGCACATCAAGAATGAAGTCTTCTCTTTTGTGCTTCAGTTGTCGCTGTCGATTCATGAGATGTGCTCTCCATGGAGCCTAAAGACAGTAAAAACTTCTATTCAGACTTGTACTGTAGCACTCAGGCTGATAGTAGGCCGTTAGCAAAACTTCGCGTCGATAGTACAAATGGTGACGCGCTATCGTCACGACTCTAAGGAACGATTCTCCGTTCTTGCAACCCCTCGCTAAGCCAGATCAACCCCTCATGCCACGTGGCACGAACGGCCCAGATGGATCGAGAAGCTTAAACGTCAATGTCGTCACTCCAGACGGAATTAATGACGCCAGAACGACGGCGAAACCTTCTGGTGCCATGGCCGCGATGCTCCAGATCCTCATTCTTGCGTCGCTCGCCCTTCTCAGGCCTTGTTGGGTCTATTCTCCCTACATTCTCGCCTGCTGCTGGTGGCTCGCGACTAGACCCCGCCTGTTAGACCTACGGCCATTCAGGTGAAATGATTCGAGCATTCGTTCCTTGGTCTCCTTAGTATTGTTCTCATAAAGTTTTGAGACATCGTCACACTCGTTCCCTTCTAGCCCCCTCTCTGTCCCACACTTTGCCTTTTTCTCTTCCTTTCCCCTTATCTCCCCTTCTCCCTCTTCGTCCTCTTCTCCCCTTCTCCTCTCCCCATCCCCCACTCCCCCTTTCCCCATGTCCCAGGCGCCGTGCTCTGTTGCGCGCATACATTGCTCTACACATCCTCGCCCTCTTCCTCTTCCAGCTGCCTCTCTCACAGCACTGGCGGCCCTTCGAGCAGTGGGGCCAGACACTTGGCCTCTTCCGATTGGACGTGAGGGGGATTCTGGATCCGCGGCAGCTGCTGCATGTGCTGGAAACGGCTCTCCTGCTCTCCGCCTTTGCACTGGTGAGTGGGGTGGTGTTGGGTGTTATTTGTTTTGTTTTGTTTTGTTTTGCTTTCTTTTTCCTTTCTTTCTCAAACATATATATATATATATATATATATATATATATATCGTTTTGTATGGCTTGCTCCTCGTATCCCCGTACCTCTCCCTTCAACTCTTCTCTGTTATTCAGCCTCTCAGCCTTCTTCTTTCCTCTCCCTTCTCCCCTGTTCCCTCTCCGATCTCTCCTTCACACCAGCTGTCTTCCCATCGCTCCCTCGCTACCTCCCATCATTCTTCACGCACTCGGTCCTCTTCCCGCCCACCCTCGTCTCAAGCTCCACGCCCACACTTGCACCCAACCCCTGGCCTCTACCCACAACGTTCCTCCCAAACCTCCGCCTGGCTCGGGCCGAGCCTGCCTCTTTTAGCTTCGGAAGCATCCCAGATTCTGTATCAGGTGATTGAGGAGGAGGAGGAGGAGGAAGGGGATGATGCGGCTGGGGAGGAGGAGAGGGAAGAGGAGGAGGGCGGGGAAGGGGAATGGGAGCTGGAGCAGCAGGAGGAGGTAGTTGCAAAAGCGCTAGCAGCTAGAGTGAGAGGGGCAGGTGTGGGAGGCGTGCAGTGGCGAGGGGGGGCACAGGCGAGGGGTGGGTTCGAGAACAGGGAGCAGCAGAGAGGAGAGAAAGGGGGGAATTGGAGGGGAGAGAGGGATGTGCCACTGAGGCAACTGGGAGCAGGCAGTGCATCGAGAGGAGAGGAGTTGGTGGGGGGAGGTGCAGACGCTGAGGAGGATGACAATGGGAAGGGACTCAGACGCCAGTTTACTGCCTTGTCGTGGTGAACCCCCCCTCTGCCTTGTTGTTCTGAGTTATTACTGGCCAGTTTGAGGCCTCAAAACTCCTCTGTCTCTGCCTTGTTGTGCCCCTCACAACCCATTCCACCTCTCTCAACCCCTCTGTCCCCCCCAGGTCGTCCGCATCTCAGCAGCTCTGTGCCACCCTGGTCGTTTTCGGCTCTGCAATCTGCACGGCATCGCTTGTCTTCTTCTGCCTCTCCTTTCACTGCCTCCTCGCGTGGCCTCTCCTCTCCTCCCTCCTGCTCCTCCTCGTCTCCTCCCCCTCAACCACCACTCTCCGCAACACCCACCGCTGCCTCCTGTTCTATCTGCTCGCGTGGCTTATAGCAGCGTACCTAGTTAACATCACACCTGCTCCATTCCTTCCTCTTGTAAGTCAGTTGTAAATACGTGGCTTGCCGCTTTGTTGCTCCGAGAGGCTGCCTCCTGCTCTATCTGCTCGCATGGCTGATAGCATCCTACCTCGTTAATATCTCACCCGTGCCGCTCCTCTTGTAAGTCAAAAGTGAATCCTTTGTAAACTTGCAGCAGTGTGTTGCTCTGTGAGCCTGCCTTTTGAGTCGGCTCAAAAGCCGCTCCTCTTGTAAGTCAAAAGTGAATCCCTTGTAAACTTGCAGCAGTTTGTTGCTCTGTGAGCCTGCCTCGTCATCTCTTCCCTCTTTCCCCTCGTGCTTCTTCCCTCTCCTCCTCGCTCCCTTTTGCCTTACAGGTCACCATCTACCAAGCTATTGGGCTGCATCGCTTCCCCAATCCAGCCCTCCCCCTTGCTCTCCACTTCACCACAGCACTCCTCCTCACAGCCTACGTCTTTGCCTGCACCGCCATGCTTGCCTCTTCTCCCTCCTCCTCTGCCTCTTCTGCCTCCTCTTCCTCCTCCTCTGCCCCTATCACTTCCTCCTCTTCCACCTCTGCTGCAGATGCTTCTGCTGCTTCTGCAGCAGGGAGCATTGACAGGGGTGACAATACGGGAGGGATCAGCAGTGGTGGCGAAGCAATGGCTATGCCAGCAGCAACACAGGACAGAGATGCAGTGGCAGCAGAAGTGGCAGCGGAACTGGCAGCAGCAGGGCATGATGGGTGGCTGTGCTTCCTGCTCTCCTTCTCCCTCTGGGCTGCCCGCCTGCTCGCCTTCTCTGCCTTTGTCCTCCTTGTGCTTGTCCACGCGGCAGACAAGCTCGCCCTGCTGCGTGCCCCCTATGGTATGTGCAGTTCATAACGTGAATGCACATGCATGTCATGTCACATGAGGGTGGGGCACAAGCTGTGGCAGGGTCTCTGGGCTGCCCGCCTGTCCGCCTGTGTATGCGTACTGCTGTAGTGCTGCTGCTGGTGTAGCTGCTGCTGCTGGTGTAGCTGCTGGTCTACCCCATATGGTGTAATTTGAGAGAATGCAGGCCGATTTTCCATCTTTTGAGGCGCCTCGAAATTGTTTCCTCTATCTTTTTCCGCCCCTGCAAACCCCTTTATGCGCTGCTATCATGATGGGCAGTGCTACTACTGGTGATGCTGCTGGTCTACCCCTCACGAGCCCATGCTGTCTACTCAGCCTGCATCGCCTATTCCTCCCTGCATCTTCTACTGCTCTTTGCTGCCACTGACCCTGCATTGGGGCAGCTCCCTCTGCCCGCTTACTGGAAAGCCCTGCTGTCACTCCTTGGTGAGTTCAGTAACCAACTGGTGAGTCCTCTCTCCTCACTTGTCCTACCCTCCTCCTTGCTGCACCTGCTGCTGCTTTTCGCTGCCACTGAACCTGCCAACACTTATCTCCCTCTGCCGCCCTACTGGAATGCCCTGCTCTCCCTCCTTGATAAGTGAAGTGAGTGTAAGGACATTCTCAGTAACCAGCTGGTGAGTCTTCTTTCCTCTCATCCATCTCTCATCCAGTTTCCCTACCCTACTCCTCATTGCACCTGCTGCTGCTCTTCGCTGCCACTGAACCTGCCATCACTTATCTCCCTCTGCCGCCCTACTGCAAGGCTGTTCGCCCTGCTGTCACTCCTTGGTGAGTTCAGTAGCCAGCTGGTGAGTCCACTCTCTCTTCGCCTGTCTTACCCTCCTCCTTCCTTCCCACACATGCGTGCTGCACCTTCTGCTGCTCCTTGCTGCGCCTGCTGCTGCTCTTAGCTGCCACCAACCCTGCCTTGGCGCATCTACCTCGGCCATCTCACCAGTTACCACTGTGCCTTTTCACCCCGTATTTTCCCCTTCCCCACCGCACGTCGCTCCCTCCTCCCTCCCCACAACCTTGGTCATCCCTGACGGCCCAGGCCATCATCCCAGCGTGGCATCCACTTTCTCGCCTACTCCATGGCCCGCGCCTGCTCCCCCCTGCAACATTCCCTTGCTACCACACACTCCCTCCCTCACCGCCCCTTCCCATGGCCGCTGCTTGAGCTAGCTTCCTCCTGCCTGTGCAAATTTCATATATCTGCATCTTCACCTCTCTCCCTGCTCTTCCCTTCCTGCCGTTCTGCCCCGTCCCCCCATTCCCAGGTATTCCCCCTGCCCTGACCCCCCAGGCCATCACCCCTCCAGCCGGCATCCTCCTGCTTGCCTACGCCATGGCTCGCGCCCGCTCCTCCCTGCAGCAATCCCTTGCTACCACACACTCTCTCCCCCACCACCCCTTCCCATGGCCGCTGCTCGAGCTAGCTGCCTCCTGCCCGCCTCCCATGGCTGCTGCTCTTCAGTTAAAGCCGCACCCAGACAGTCTCCTCCTGCCTCCCTCCAAGGGCCCTCCCTGTAAGTCTGGTGGCACTGTGTGTGGGCTGTAATGTTGTATGAATGCATGATATAAAGGTACATTTCATGTGGCCGCTGTTCGAGCTTGCTGCCTGCTGCCCGCCTCCCATGGCTGCGGCTCTTCAGTTAAAGCCGCACCCGGACAGTCTCCTCCTGCCTCCCTCCAAGGGCCCTCCATGTACGTGTGTGTGGTGGTACTGTGTGGGGGCTGTGCTGTGCTGTGCGGTGCGGTGCGGTGCGTGCGTCCTCCTGCTTGCAATACGTAGGCTGGCTGGTTCTGGAGGTAGCTTGCGGCCTCCTGCTCGCTTGCATGTCTGTATCTCTGCTTGGCATACCCTCTGCTTTTGCAACAGACTTAATCGTTTAGCCGTCTAGAAAAAAGACTCCTCCTCCCCGATCTCCCAACCCCCCTTCCTTCATTCTGCTTGCCTGCAGGGCCGTATCTCTGCTTGGCGTACCCGTCTGCCTTAGCAACAGAGGCCAACACCTACTTCATCCTCACTGCATTCTTCACCATTCTAACCCATATGCACCCATCTGCTGTCTCCCTCTGCTTCCTCCTCCTCCTCATCATCTGGGTCTGGCTCTTTCTTTGGCCATCCTCCTCCCGAACCTCCTCCCGCACCTCCTCCCAAACCTCTTCCCAGCTCTCCCACCAGACCTCCTCCCATGCTGGAAGATCCTCCTCTGCGTTGCACTCCTCCTCCCAAACCTCCGTCTTCCGAGCCTCTGCGCCAGCTCTCCGAGCCTACATGGCGCCACTGACCGCCTCATTTGCAGCTACAGTGCTCTTGCTTCGGTACTGTAGCTTGTACCCCGAGCTTCGATCCGTCTTAGCCGCCCAATTTGGGATCGATTTGTCTGTTCTGGAGCGGCTTGGGCTCTTTGCTCCTCTGGGCACGCCTGTACACGTGGCAACTGCTGATTGCGCCACGTTGCTGATCTGCCTTCGTGCTTATTTCTGCTTTGAGGCATTTCCAAACGTGCAGCAGCAGGAACAGAGTCAGCAGGGGCAGCATAATACACAAGCACATCAAGCCAGTCAGCAAGGGAGACAGGTCTCAGTTGCACAGGGAGCAGCAGCCACAGTCCCCCTGCTCTCCGCCCCTCCTTCTCGTGATCTCCATCTCAGCGCTAAGGGCTCCAAATCCTTCCATTTCCCTCCTCCGCCTCCTGCTGCCAGTGCTGCTGCTGGTGGTTCTGCAGTTGACGCTGCTATTGCAGCAACAGCAGCTGGAGCAGCTCCGGCATCCGAACCAGTTGCCGAACCTGCAGGCTCGGCAGCAGGGGCAACCAGCACTCCACCCCCAGTCATCTCCTGGTCCCACGAAAAATACCCCCTTATAGGCTTCTTCGGCTGGGTGTCTTTTTTCAAGCGCCTGCTCATCCTACACTGTCCCACCGCCCTCCCCTGCGCGGCGTTTTTCGCTGCTCTGTATCCTGTCAGCGCGATAGGATTTGGGTTTCTGCTGCTGGCGGTGCTGGGGTGTGTGAGGCTGAGGGCTGTGAGGGGCACGGCGCCGAGATGGATGTTCTTATATGGAGGGGCGGCGCTGGTGGTGGAGTTTGGGTTCCAGGTGGTGGTGGCACAGTGGGGGCTGGCGGCATGGGTGGACCAGCACAGCGCGATTCTGCAGGTGAGGGGCCGTGACTTTGGGGTTTATGTTTGTAGAGCTCTCAGGGTTTACGGGCAAGAGGTTGAGGCCTGGAGTTTGGGTTCCAGGTGGTGGTGGCGCAGTGGGGGCTGGCGGCCTGGGTGGAGCAGCACAGTGCTATTCTGCTGGTGGATGGTTGGGTCGCAAGGATTGTGGGGTATACGGTGTGTAACAATGTTTTGTGGATGGCAGCACAGTTGGCACTGTATGAATGATTTTGTAGCACCTCAATCTGTTCCTTTCTCTCTCACACCTCACTCCCCATCTCCTCTTGTGCAGTGACTAGGCCTTGGCTTGTAAAAAGACAAAACCATTGTTGCTGCAGCAAGTTTGCATACCCTCAGAAATGATTTTCCCATCCCCCATGCCGCATCTCCTCTTGTGCAGTGGCTGGGCTTATTCCTATACGAAGACACTGCTATTAGTTGCACTGTGGCTCTATTCCGAAGCACCTTAAACTCGTCGTTTTTCTTGCCTCATGCCTCATCTCCTCTTGTGCAGTGGCTGGGCCTTGTCTTATATGAAGACACCGCTATTAGCACTGTAGCAGGGGGGCGAATGTGGGCTTTAACATCCGGGTGTACTGCCAAATCGGTGCTCCTAGCTGCTTGCCTGCTCCACCATGCCTCCTGCCACTGGCTCGCCGAGCTTCCTCCGGAGCTTCGGGCCGACCTTAAGGGCGAGCTGTGCATGCTGTTTGTGCCTGCCGAAGCTGTGGCTGCGGCTCGGCATGCTGCTTCGGTGCATGCAGAGGAAATGACGGTGAGAGGGGGAGAGGAGGGAGGATTAGGGAGGGGAGTGGGAGGGGGAGGAGGAGAGGTGGGAGGAGGAGGAGGAGGAGGAGGAGGAGGAGGAGGAGGAGGAGGAGGAGGAGGAGGAGGAGGAGGAGGAGGAGGAGGAGGAAGGGGAGGAGGGGGAGGAGGAGACAGCTCAGAGAAGGACGCACAGAAGGATTTTACCCCTCCTCAAAGCCAGATTGGGAGAGGCGAGGGAGGAGGTGGAGGAGGAGGGGGGTCAAACTTAAAGCGAGCATACAAGCTGATAAGTTTCCGGTCGTGGAGTGTAGGGGACTTGGAGAAACGAGCACGAGGTGCTGCTGATGCCTCCTCCTCTTCCTCGATCTCCTCCTCCGTTTTCTCTCTCGGAGGGTCATGGAGGCGAGGGGAGAAGGCAGTGAGTGGTGCTTTGCTGGAACGGCAGGAGGAGGAGGCTCACGTTCAGGCATGTAGCGTGGAAGAGAGGGAAGAGGAGGGTGAGGGTGAGGGGGAGGGGGAGGGGAAGAGTGGGAAGGGGAAGACAGAGGAAGGGAAAAATGGCAGGGGCACAGGGGGGATTGATAAGATTGGATCTGCACATGATGATATGATTGCAGATGGGTTCTTTGATGGATATGATGATTATTTTGATGAGGAGGATGAATATGATGAGGAGGATGAGGAGGAGGACCAATCAGAGGAGGCGCGGCGGTACCGGCAGCAGCTGCGGTCGATGTGGGCAGCGGTGCAAAACACAGTGGCACACTTCTTTTCACTCTACGGATTTCATGTAAGCGCCTTGTTCTTATCGCTCCATGAAGTTCAGGTGCGTTCTTTGCCTTGATTTGTGTCGATTTCATGTAAGCACCATCACTTTCCTCAAAGGAGTTCACATAAGCTCCTTTTCTTGCTCTATGGAGTTGAGGTGCGGGAACGTGCCTTGACAGTTTGTTTGTGCCAATTCTTGTGAGTCAACTCAACAATCTATGTGAGCATCAGTGCAGAACTGAGCAGCACACTTCTTTTCACTGTATCTGTATGGATTCCATGTAAACTCCTTTGTTCTCACTCTATGGAGTTCTTCACTTAAGCGCCTTCTTTTCGCTCTAGAACATTGTCTCGCTGCTCTGTACCCCTCTGTTTATCAAAACCCCTCCCACGCCATCCCGTTCCCCTCCCATTCCCTGCAGGTGGTCGTGCTGTACCTACTGGTTGCCAGTTTCGCAGTCAAGAACATTGTCTCGCTGCTCTGTACCCCTCTGTTTATCAAAACCCCTCCCACGCCATCCCGTTCCCCTCCCATTCCCTGCAGGTGGCCGTGCTGTACCTACTGGTTGCCAGTTTCGCAGTCAAGAACATTGTCTCGCTGCTCTGTACCCCTCTGTTTATCAAAACCCCTCCCACGCCATCCCGTTCCCCTCCCATTCCCTGCAGGTGGTCGTGCTGTACCTACTGGTTGCCAGTTTCGCAGTCAAGAACATTGTCTCGCTGCTCTGTACCCCTCTGTTGATCAAAACCCCTCCCACGCCATCCCGTTCCCCTCCCATTCCCTGCAGGTGGTCGTGCTGTACCTACTGGTTGCCAGTTTCGCAGTCAAGAACATTGTCTCGCTGCTCTGTACCCCTCTGTTTATCAAAACCCCTCCCACGCCATCCCGTTCCCCTCCCATTCCCTGCAGGTGGTCGTGCTGTACCTACTGGTTGCCAGTTTCGCAGTCAAGAACATTGTCTCGCTGCTCTGTACCCCTCTGTTTATCAAAACCCCTCCCACGCCATCCCGTTCCCCTCCCATTCCCTGCAGGTGGTCGTGCTGTACCTACTGGTTGCCAGTTTCGCAGTCAAGAACATTGTCTCGCTGCTCTGTACCCCTCTGTTTATCAAAACCCCTCCCACGCCATCCCGTTCCCCTCCCATTCCCTGCAGGTGGTCGTGCTGTACCTACTGGTTGCCAGTTTCGCAGTCAAGAACATTGTCTCGCTGCTCTTTACCCCTCCCGTGCCATTCCTTGCCCTTCCCGCTCCCCTCAGGTGGCGGTGCTCTTCCTGCTGGTCGACTCGCCAGTTGCGCAGTCAAGAACATTGTCTTGCTGCTCTTTGTGTTCCTTCTGAATGAAAGACCCTCCTATGCCATCCCACCCCCCTCCCCTCAGGTGGTGGTTCTCTTCCTGCTGGTTGCCAGTTTCGCAGTCAAGAACATTGTCTCGCTGCTCTTTACCCCTCCCGTGCCATTCCTTGCCCTTCCCGCTCCCCTCAGGTGGCGGTGCTCTTCCTGCTGGTCGACTCGCCAGTTGCGCAGTCAAGAACATTGTCTTGCTGCTCTTTGTGTTCCTTCTGAATGAAAGACCCTCCTATGCCATCCCACCCCCCTCCCCTCAGGTGGTGGTTCTCTTCCTGCTGGTTGCCAGTTTCGCAGTCAAGAACATTGTCTCGCTGCTCTTTACCCCTCCCGTGCCATTCCTTGCCCTTCCCGCTCCCCTCAGGTGGCGGTGCTCTTCCTGCTGGTCGACTCGCCAGTTGCGCAGTCAAGAACATTGTCTTGCTGCTCTTTGTGTTCCTTCTGAATGAAAGACCCTCCTATGCCATCCCACCCCCCTCCCCTCAGGTGGTGGTTCTCTTCCTGCTGGTTGCCAGTTTCGCAGTCAAGAACATTGTCTCGCTGCTCTACACATCCATCGTCGGCCTCTGCATCGCTCTCCCTCCCCGCCTCGTCCGTCTGCTCTGGCCGCTCCTTACAGTCACCTTCGCTGCAATCACCCTCTGGCAGTACTACATGCTCGCCGGCCCCCCTCCCTTCCACCACCCCCCGCTTGCACCCCCTCCCTCACACACCCCTCCTGCATCCCCTACCTTTCACTACCGGACTGGTCCCCCACCTCCTTTTCATTACCCTTCCGGACTCTCTCCCTCGCACACACCTGGATCGCTACTGAATCCACAGTCGCCTCAAGACAGGCAGCGTTTTCTTCTGAGCGTGTTCCTCCCACCACACCCTCATCCTAGCTCGCTCTCGCTCTCCTTCCCTCCGCAAACGCACCCAAGCTCTCCCTTAAACCCGCCTGCCTATTTCCCTAACGGGCTCAGCGAAAACTCTCTTTGGCATTCAGCGGAGGTTAGCAACGTGAGCGGAGGAGGGCTATTCAGCAACATCAACAGGCGGCCGCACCCACCCAAGACGCACAGCCGCAACTGCCAGGACTGCTGGCGCAGCACAGATTCCAAGGACCCCACCTGCTGGGACTGCTGGCTCGGTGAGTGCGGTTGGGTGAGGTGAGCTGCGATTGGGTTGGTGTTCAATGTCGACAGGCGGCCCCACCCGCCCAAGACACACAGCCGCAACTGTCAGGACTGCTGGCTCAGCACGGACTCACAGGACCCCACCTGCTGGGACTGCTGGCTCGGTGAGTTGATCTGCGGTTGGGCTGGGTGTGTATGCTTAAGTGATGGGTGCTCTTGAATTGCTGGTGAGGTGGTTGGGTGAGTTGAGTTGATTGAAGCTGCTGGCTCAGCACTGACTCGAAGGAACCACCGACTTGCACCCCTTGCACCCCTGCACCCCTGGCTCAGCACTGACTCGAAGGAACCTATGTGTGTTCTGAAGGGTCCTGGATAAGAGACGACTTTTGAGGCGCCTCAAAAGTCGAACCTATGTGTGTTGTGGCTGGCTGAGGTGTTGACCTATGGTCATCATGCCTGCATCCTTTTCACCTCTTGCACCACTTGCACCTCTCTTCATCCCTCCCCTCACCCTCGCCACATTTTGCACCTTTATCACCTCTTACACCTCGCCTCATCCCTTCTCCCCTACCTCCCTTTGCTGGCAGGTGGCATTGTTGACGACCGTCGGATCCTCTGCGCCTACTTCATCGTCTTCCTCCTCTCCTGTCTCCTCCTCTCCCCTTCCTCCTCCTCCGCATCCACCACCTCCGACTCCTCTTCCTCCTCTGCCCATCCAAACCCATCATTCCCGCTCGACACCACACCGCACCTCACCCGATGGACCTCCCTCCCTCCGCCACCCCTCCCTCCACTCTCAACCCCCCGCTCCCCCCACCATCCCCACCCCTCCTTCCCTCCTCCCCCTTCCCTCCATCCCTCCTCCTCCCCCTCCCCCTCCTCCCCACACCCTCCCGCCTCCCCCTGGCACGATCTCTCAGAAGGGCCCTCACCCAGCTGGACCTTTCTGGACCACTGGCGATTCCTCTACTACAAATACCTCCTTTGGATTGTCCTCATACTAGTCTTCGCCACAGGAACCCTCCAATACGACCTCCTACACTGCGGCTACCTTGCCCTCTCCTTACTCAGCACGCGAAAACACGCGGCGATTCTCCGAGGGCAGACCACTGTCCTGAATTACCTCCGAGCATACAACTTCCTGCTGATCACCGCTTCCCTGGTCTACCAGTGCCCGTATTTCCCGTACCTGCCCGCGCTGTCATGCAACCCGTTTAGTATTGTCGGGCTGTATAAGTATGACTACGGGCTGAGGATGGACACGAGGAGTGCGGTGGTGGATCTGACCATGTTTGTGCTCATCACCCTCTTGGCTCACAGCCTTAAGTCGGAGCTCTTCCAGCAAGTGCTGCTCTTCACCACCAAGCAGGAGGTGAGTCAACCAACCTGCGTGGGTGGACTATACATGGGTAGGCACGTAGGTGCACCAGGGGAGTGCAGTGCGTGTTAGAAATAGGCGGTCAACACTTTGCGTACTATATTCTATATCGTGTAGGTTATTTGCTGGTTGGGTGTAGTTTGTAATCCCAACCCTATCTGGTTGGGATTCCCTCGTAATCCTGCAAATGTGCCAACTCACCAATTGGAGATTTGCTAGGATTCCCTTCCCATCCTTTCCCTAGCTTTGCCCAACCCAACCTCATTTGTACTTTTAGGCCTAGTGCCTTCTCTATTGATTAATCAGTTCAGCTCCATTTCTATCATGGTATCAGAGCTAGTAAATTCCGCTCACGCGGAATTCGATCCTTGGCGTCGTAATGGTTCTCTTCAGTTCTTCGATACAGTGCTCAAAGACCAAACCGCATTTGTTCCCTACCAGGCCCCCGCCACACCCGAAGAGCAGATTCTAGTTTCTCCATCCAATGCCATGGGTCCTCCACAGTTCCTTGTCTAGCATTCCCATCCAGCAGAGTCACTGGCATCTGTGCCCCGACCGTCCGCTATAACCTCCTTGCACAGCGTGAAATCCAACACGCATGAGTGATCACCATCCTTTCCAATGATGCCGACTACTGTGACCTCTTTGATGCCAAAACCGGCATTCATCTAGCCCGCTTCACCCTCAACTCCAACAATCTCTACACGCTCGTTGTACCTTTCATCCAAACGTGCTCACTCACCCAACTTCCACTACCTTCCTCACACTCCTCCACCTGTCACTGCCGTCTCCTTTCCGACAAAACCATGCTCTTTCATCACCGCCTCGGCCACATCAACTTCCGCGCGCTTTCTGACCTTGCCACAAAACAACTCCTCCACGGACTTCCAGCCTCACTTCCCTCTCCTACCTCCAAATTCGGGCTGCCTTGCCTTGACTGTGCACAGAGCAAGATTCGTGAACAGCCCCGTCCCCCCACTGAGTCCATCTCAACTGCTCTTGATCGCATGCACATGGATCTTTGGGGTCCAGCTCCTCTTCGTTCTCGTGGCGGACACTTCTACTTCCTTGTCATTATTGATGACTATTCTCGCTATGTGTCTGTCCACCTCCTCTCCTCCAAGTCTGAAGCCCAAGCCGTCATCGTTGAATGGGCGAATAAGGCTCATAAACACTTCAAAACCGCCATCAAGTTTCTTCACTCTGACGGTGGCGGTGAATTCCGCAACAACACTCTCAAAGCCTTCTGTTCCACTGAGGGTATCCGTCAGACCTTCACTCTCCCGGACAGTCCCCACAGAACGGTCTTGCTGATAGTCAGAATCGCATCTTAGTGCAGATTGCTCGCTTCCTCCTCACTCACGCCTCTGCCCCTCCCTCTCTTTGGGGGTACGCCATGCTCCACGCTGCCGCCCTCCACAATCTCCATGCTCATCCTCATCACACCCACACTACCCCCGCTGAGCTGTGGACGGGTCAAAAGCCGTCCGTCCGCCCTCTACGTCTATGGGGGTGCACTTCCTATGTCATCAACTCCCAAGCCTGTCATGTAGCTGGCGGCAAGCTTGCTCCCAAAACAATCACGTGCGTATACCTCGGGCACAACTCAGATTCGCCAGACCATCTCTTCCTCCATCCTTCCACCAACAAACTTTACCGCAGCCGGGACGTGTTTTTTGATGAGTCTCACCCTTTCTATCCCTCTTCCAAGACTTCCCCCTCTCCTCCACCTCCTTCTCTCACTTGGGCTGACTTTGACAGTCTTCCTCCTCCCGCCACTCCATCTCCTCCTCTTCCTGCTCCCTCCACCGTCTCTGATCCGCCACCACCCACTTCCCCCTCCAGCACCACGCAGTCTCCTCCGCTCCTTCCCTCCATCCCCCCCCTCCCCCACTCGCTCCCCCACTCGCTCCCCCACTCGCTCCCCCACTCGCTCCCCCTCCTTCCTCTCCTCCTGCTCTGGCTCCTGATCCTGATTCCACTCCTCCTTCCGAGCCTCCTCGTCTCAGAACCTATCACCGCCGTCCTCCTGCTCCTACTCCAGCTCGTGATCCTGCTCTTGCTCCCACTCCCACTTCACCTACCGCTACTCCTCCAGCTCCGCCTCCCTCCCCCATCGCTTCTCGCACCCGCTCTCATAAACCTACACAACCGCTCTCCCTTTCTGTTCGTGTCTCTCTCTATCCTTCTCTTGTCGGGGGTGATTATTCTCTCATGCCCTCCCTCCTTGAAGACAGACATGAGGAGTTGATTGATATCGACTCAGCCATCCACGCGCCCTGCTTCCTCTTTCCAGTCATCGCAGACTCTCCCACCCTCAATTTCTCCGACAACCCCTCCATCCCCACACCTCTCACCTATGCTGAAGCAATCTCTGGTCCTCACGCCGCTCAGTGGTTGGGCCATTGTCGCAGAATGTGAGGCCTTCATTCACACAGGAACTTTCACAGATGTATCTCCTCCCTCCGACGTAAACATTGTGAAGGGAAAATATGTTTTTCAGGTGAAACAACTTCCAGACGAATTTCGTGTCTTCAAAGCCCGGTACTGTGCCAAGGGATTTACCCAAAAGCATGGACTGGACTTCTTTGAGACATTCTCTCCCACCGCCAAAACCTCCCACACTACGCACCCTTCTCGACGTTGCTGCTCGAGATGACATGGAGGTTGACTGCATGGATGTGTCTTCTGCGTTTCTGCAAGGGATCCTTTGAGAGGAAATCTATATGGAGCGGCCCGAAAGATTTCCAGCTTCTTTTCCACCAGGCATTGTATGGAAGCTGAATCGGCCAATGTATGGCCTCAAGCAAGCACCCCGGGAATGGCACAACAAGCTAAAGAGAACCTTAAGGTCCCTCGACTTTCACCCATCCACCTCTGACCCCAGCCTCTTCATCCGAGCAACACCATCCTGCTTTTTCATCCTGGTTTATGTCGATGACATGATCCTTGTCACCAAGGATCAAACTGAGTTGGCATCAGTCAAAACCGCACTTGGTGAGAAGCGGGCGATGAAGGACCTTGGAAATCTGATGGATTATCTGGGCATGGAAATTACACGTGATCGCACGGCCCGCACCATCACCCTCTCACAGAAGTTTTACATCAACAACGTTCTGACAAGGTTCAAGATGCAAGAAGCAGCATCAATGCCTACCCCACTCTCTCTGCAGCACCAACTCACTGCACCCTCTGTTCCCTCACCTGAGCCCTGTGATGAGCCTTTCCCCAAGCTCGTTGGATCCCTCATGTGCGCGATGATGTGCACTCAGTCAGACTTGACCTATCCAGTTAGTGTACTGTCCCGCTACGTTGCACCTGGTCGCTTCACTCGCCACCACTTGTTTGCCGCCAAGCGGGTTCTTCGCTATCTCAAAGGCACACAGAGTTATGTGCTCACACTTGGCGGCTCTTCGCTTGTTCGCCTTGAGGGGTACAGTGACGCATCCTATGCTGATGACCAGAGTGATCGGCGCGGTTCCCAAGGGTATTGCTTTACCCTTGGCAGTGGGGTTGTAAGTTGGCACTCCACTCGGTCGTCCTCAGTCTCACTGTCAACCTGTGAGGCAGAGCTGTATGCCGGGACCATGGGTGCCTAGGAGGCTCGTTGGCTCTCCTTCCTGCTGACAGAACTGGGGTATCCCCAACCAACCCCAACGCTTTGGTGTGACAACGAGAGCACCATTCATCTCACCAAGGACCCCGTTTTCGACGGCCGCAACAAGCACATTGAAGTCCGTCACTACTTTCTTCGTGAGCTGGTGCAGCGCGAGCAGCTGAAGGCTGAACACATTGCCTCCGACTGCAACCTTGCTGACTTGTTTACCAAGTCGCTTGTTCGCCAGGACCATTACCGCCTCCTCTCGGCCATGGGTGTTGGGCCTCCTTGTGGCTGATGTGTTGCAGCCTAGGGGGTGTGTTAGAAATAGGCTGTCAACACTTTGTGTACTATATTCTATATCGCGTAAGTTATTTGCGGTTTGGGTGTAGTTCGTAATCCCAACCCTATCTGGTTGGGATTCCCTCGTAATCCTGCAAATCTGCCAACTCACCAATTGGAGATTTGCTAGGATTCCCTTCCCATCCTTTCCCTAGCTTTGCCCAACCCAACCTCATTTGTACTTAAAGCCTAGTGCCTTCTCTACTAATTAATCAGTTCAGCTCCATTTCTATTAGTGCGGTGGTGCTGGTGGCGGGTGGGTGGATCTGACCATGTTTGTGCTCATCACCCTCTTGGCTCACAGCCTCCGATCCGAGCTCTTCCAGCAAATTCTGCTCTTCACCTCCAAGCAGGAGGTGAGGCACCAGGGCATGGGAGAGGGAAAGGGGGAGATGGATATGGGAGGGGAGGGATAGAGGAAGGGGTCGACGGGCGAACCAGATGAGCGCAGTGCGGTGGTGGGTGTAATGTAAGCATGTTTGTGCCACAGGAGTGGGAACGACAGCGGGCAGTGAAGGTGGTGACGTGGCAGAGGGAGCATCCGCGGCAGCTCAACACCCTTGTGTCTCTCTATTCTACTCCCCCCCCCTCCCCTCCCCTCTAACAGGAGCGGGACAGGCAGTGAGCAGCAGAGATGGCAGCGGCATGGCAGGGGGAGCATCTGCGGCAGCTGCAGAGAGTGTTGCCACCACCCTCCCCCCTCTCCTTCCCTAAAAACAGGAGCGGGACAGGCAGAGAGCGTTTGAGATGGTGGCAGCGTGGCAGCGGGAGCATCTGCGGCAGCTACAGCAGGCGGAGGAGAGGCGGCGGCAGCGCAGCGAGGAGGTGCAGCGCATGAAGGACGGCATGCGCCGCCTCCACTCCCACCTCGCCCTCCTCAACTTCCCTCAGTCTGATAGCCCTGGGGGAAGAGGTGGGGTAGCTGGGCCTGGGGCGGGTAGGCTGGCGCAGCAGCATCAGCAGCAGCTGCTGCAACTGATGCTTGCACGGGGGAGGGTAGGAGGAGGGGGAGGAGGGGAGAGGGGAGAGGGAGGAGCAGGAGGAGGGCGGGGGGGGGTGCAGGGGAGTGGATGGCAGGATCTGTCTTGTGATTCGTCAGAAGCTGCAGTTGTTAGGAATGAGGTCCAGAGTGGTGCAGATGGTGCTGGTTACGGTGGTGGTGGTGCTGCTGCAGCTGAGTTTGCCACTACCACCACCACCACTGCTCGTGCCACATACCACCTCCCCCAGTCAACCCCCTCACGCGCAGCAGGTCAACCCCCTCCCACTGCCCTTCTCCCTCCCCCTGCACTCTCCTCTCCTCACCCCATACCATCCAGTACCTTATCCACTCCGTCGCCCTCCCCCACCTATTACCTTCCTCCGCTCTACCCCCCTCCTTCCACCGCCTCCTCACCAGCTGTACCTCCCCCAGCTGGCCCCTCCCCCGTGGGTCCTGTGCTGTCTGACAGTACAGAATCCCCCATGCTCCCCCCTGCTTGTACTGGTCCTTCTTATAACGCGGTTATGGAGAGGGCTAGGGCTGCTGCTGGGAAGGGATTGGTTGGTAGGGAAGGGGAGTTGTGGGGAGGAGGAGAAGCGGGAGGGAGAGTTGAGGGGGTGGCAACAGCACCCCCTTCATTCTCCCCAGATTCAGGAGCAGCAACAGTCACAGGAGTGGCAGCAGCAGCAGCAGCAGTGCCACCAGGAATGTCAGTAGCAGTGGCAATACCATCATCATCATCATCACCCTCAGTAGCAGTACCATCAGCAAGAGAGATAAGGTCACGGGGATCATCCCTCTCCTCCCCTCCCTCCTCCTCTGCTCCCGGCGCTTCCTCCACCCACCCTCCCAGCACGGTCGGCACAGGCGCCGCTAGCAGCCGATGGAAGCGGGCGGCAGGGGGCCTGGTTGGGCGGCGGAGCGGACGGCTGATTCCGGCTGGTATGCAGCAGATGATCGGCCAGGGGGTGGCTCAGGTGCAATCCATGGTGATTGCGGGGTTAGAGGATCTGCTGGGTTTGGATTCGGAAGGAGCGGAGATTGGTGGAGCGGGGTTGAGTGCGGTGAGAAGTGATGGAGGTGGTGGCGGGGCAAGCAGGCTCGGGTTGAGCGTGGTGGAGAGCGGTGGGATGGGAGTCACAGGTGTGGGGAGTGAAGGGTTGAGCAGCTCTGGTGGTGGTCTTTATGAGGGTAGCCTGGGTAGGCTAGATGGGGGGAGTGTTGGCGTTTCAAGTGTGGGTGTTGTTTCGAATGCCAGGCCGCGCAGCAGTAGCTGCAATTGGCCTGATCCCTCTTCTAGTGAGGGGACTCAAACTCCGGTGGGTGATTCTGACTCACAATCTCAGCGGCTGGAAGGTGAGAGTGCGGGGGTCGTTGCAAGTGCCAGGCCGCGCAGCAGTAGCTGCAATTGGCCCGATCCCTCTTCTAGTGAGGGGAAGGAGGGAGGGCTAGACTGTTTGAGTGCAGCACAGAGCTCTGATATCCTCCTTATAAGCAGTGAGGTGGATGTGTCAGCAGTGGCTGATGCGCTAACAGCTGTGCTAGAAGAAGGACCAGACACTTCGAGTGCAGTGCAGAGCCCTGATATCTTCCCAGAAACACGCCCTGCCAGCAGTGAGGTGGATGTGTCAGCTGTTGCCGATGCGCTGCCAGCTGTGCTAGAAGAAGGATCGGGCCAATCAGACGCCAGTGCTGTTCGGAGGGACGTTTTGGGGAAGGAGATTGTAGAGGAGGGGGCGGTGACGGGTGATGGCGGTGTGGGAGCATCAGGGTTTGCAGGAGAGCGAATGGGAGCAGGAGAGCGAGTGGAAAAGAGGGGGTTGAGTGCTTCTGAGGCTGCTGCTGCTGCTGCTTCCATAGCAGCAGGAGGAGGGTTTCAGCCAGCAGCAGCACCGTCTGCTTTTGAGAATTCTGACAAGCCATTGAGTGCACCAGAGGCTGCTGCTGCTGCCATAGCAGCAGGAGGAGGCTTCCTGGAAGCTGCAGAAGCAGCTGCAGCTGCTGTGTTGAGTCGGCACGGGTTGAGCGTAACAGCAGGAGAGGGGAAGGGGCCAAGGGGGAGGGATTGGGGGAGCGGATTTGGAGGAGGGGGAGTTGCAATGGGGGAAGCGATGGGTCAAGGCATGGGAGGAGAACGGACAGGAGAATGGATGGTCGAAAGGACAGGTGTAACAGCTGCAGCAGCAGAAGGACCAGCGGTTGGTAACAATGTAACCACCACCTCCCTTCCCTTCTCCTCCTCCTCCGCCCCCACCACCACTCCCATTGCCGCCACCTTTCCTCCTCCCTCTCCCTCCTCCCCCTCCCGCCCCCGGGCCTTCTCCCGGCTGCGATGGCTCCTCCACGCCAACAGCGATGTGGTAACCGGCGCGTTCATGGTAACCGCGTTCTGCTGGAACCTCTCTCTCTCCACCCTCGTGTTCCCGCTCGCGCTCTTCCTGTACGCGCTCGTGTCGAACCCGTCTCCCGGGCCGAGGTTCTGGAGGGGACTGCTGGTTTACTCTGAGGTGCTGATCGCATTGGAGTATTTGTATCAGATCCCCACGCATGATGGGTGTACGAGCCGGGCCGGGGGGAATGGGGCGGGAGGGAGCGGGAAAAAGGGAGGGGGCGGCGGAGGGGGTGGTGGAGCAGGAGGAGGAGGAGGAGGGGGAGGGGGAGGGTTTGCTGGGTGGATAGGGGCTGGGTTCGGTATGGAGGGGTGGGATCGGTTGTTTGCTCTGTTGGGCGTCCGGCCCTACCCGAGCTGGTTCGTGTGGAACGTACTTCCTCTCTTTGCGGTCTACCTCGCTCTGCTTGTTCAGACCGCCATCTGCCAGCGAAACAGCCAGTCTAGGAGTGCTAAGGAGTCTATGGTTTCTGCGGAGGCTAGAAGCTCTGTGAGGCTTGCCAGACCAGAGGAGGAGGAAGAGGATGATGTCAGGTTCGGAAGTGACCGAGGCTCAGATGGTGGCTCAGGCCGAGCTGAACAGGGAGAGGTTGGTGGTTTCTGGGGTTGGTTGAAGGGAGCTGCGAGGGTGGTTGGTCGGCTGGTTGGGGTCAGCCAGGCTGTTCACGTGCACGCTTGCGTGGACTGCGATGCTGACGTGGACGATGCTGACAGGGATCATGATGCTGACGTGGAGGCAGCTTCGCCTCTGCTGGGACACAGCACGCGTGCATCCACGTTCCCGCAGTCATCCTTCCAAACAGCCTCCCACTCGCCTCGTCAAGCCCATGCACCAGCCTTCGCTCTCACATCTCGCAACGGCCACGCAGCAGAGGGCAGCAGCTCAAGACACAAATACCGCAGCAGCAGCAGCAGCAGCAGCAGGAGCAGGAGCAGCAGGAGCAGCGGAAGCAGCTGCAGCAGCAGCAGTAGGAGCAGTGGGAGCAGCAGCAGCAGCAATAGGAGTAGTAGCAGCGGGGAAGGAACGTCTACTCCACCGTTTTCGTTTCAGTGGGTGTGGGGGGGACTGTCGTTTAGATGCGTAGGAGTATGGAGGAGTTTAATTAGGTTCTTAAGAGCTACTATGGAGGGGTCTGAAGCGCCTCCCTACTTTGTGCAGGTTGTGCTTCGCAGCCCGGACGGGTGGACGGCCAATCAGATGCTTCCAGGTGTCATCGAGGGAGCGTTCAACTTTTTGCTAGCGCATGCTGATGGCGTGGCAGCACCTGCTGATGTGGCAGTGCCTGCTGACGTGGCATTGCCTGCTGATGTGGCAGGAGCTACACAGAGAAGAGGAGGCCACGGTGGAGGTGGTTCAAGAAAGCATGTGCGTTTCGAGGAGGACGAAGCAGCAGTGACTGAAACGCAGCAGCACCACCAGCAGCATTATCAGCAGCAGCAGCAGCAGCAGCAACAGCCGCATTATCATCAGCAGCAGCAGCAGCAGCAGCAGCAGCAGCAGCCGCATTATCAGCATGAGACTCAACAGTGGTCTCAGCATGAGCAGCTGCAAGAGCAGCATGCACTGGTGTTGCATTCATGCGACTATCCCCTGTGCGTGCGAGTGCACAGCGTGCAATGCGCTGGCTCTCTCAACACTTCCTCACTCAACAGCACCGCACTCAACACCTCCGCTTCTGCGGCAGTCAACGCACATGCTGCTTCTTCTGCTGCTGGTGCGCCTGAAAGTGAAGCCCACCCTTCCTCCTCTCCTCACGCTCCTCCTCAGTCTCCTACTCACTCGCATCCCCACTCGCAACTCCCTGTTACTGACACTCTAGTAGTGGTCCTTGAGGTAGTTACCACCAGCAACACTGCCACCACCAGTTCCCCTGCTTCTGTCTCTGCCTCCCCTCCTGCCGGATCGGGCTCCCCCTCCGCCTCCTCGACAACCCAGCACGTCTCCTCTCAGCCGCACATGTGGAATGACACGTGGCAGTCCCTCACGCCATCGGCTGACGTGGCAAAGAGGCTTGGGAGGTTCATGAGCGGGGGAAGGCCGGGGAGTGGGGGAGAGGGAGGGGAGGGCAGGGGGGAGGTGGTGAGAGGAGTGGGTGGTGTGGGTGGGCGAGGGAGTAATTTTACAGCTGCTGCTGCTAGTGGCATCCTGGGAAGGGTGTTTGGGTCGCGCCGTGTGCAACTCGCCTCAGTTGTTGCAGGTACAGTGTGTGCTCTCAATCTCAACTCAATAAGCACGCGATTGTCACTCAGTCAGCATTTAATGAGCCGATTATTCAGGCGCCTGAAAAAGTGCCATGTGCAGCAACTCATGCAGTGCTCAATCAGCAATCGTTCAGCACACGATCAGCATTCTCGCCTGCTTCTGCGTGGGCCACTTAACCTTCGCCAGTCCGATCCTTCCAAATTAGTTCTGGTCCGGCCCCCAACCTTCCTCCCAGGAGGTCGCAGGGAGATAGACTGCACCCCCACATCTTCTGCATCGACATCCTCGCTTTCTTCTATGGGGGGCTCTTCTACCAGTCGGCCGTCCATGCAGTGGCCCACTAACAAATGTTACCCTTTCTTCTCCTCTGTTTCCTATTCCCTTCCCATCATCCCAGGAGGCAGAAGGGAGATAGACCTATACCCCTACATCTTCTGTATCGACATACTCGCTTTCTTCTATGTCGGGCTCTTCTACCAGTCGGCCGTGCGAGACAGGTCGCCCTTTGAGGAGGTCATTCACACGGGGGACCAGTTCCCCTCCACCTACGTTGCGGTTCTCATGGTACGTACGATCCGTAGCAGAATGGCCTAGGGGTTTGGACAACGGTATGCCATGTCATGGTAAGTGCTGTTTTTCATACCAAACCCCAAACCCAAATCCCCATCCCCCCATTCCCCCGTTCCCCATCCCCCCTACAAGCAGACGCAATTCTTCCTCATAGTCACCAACCGCATTCTCTACCTGGTCTTCAGCGCACCCCTGCTTCCCCCCTCCCCCCTCTCCACTCCCCACCCCCCCCCGTCCCCCATCCCCCCTACAAGCAGACGCAGTTCTTCCTCATAGTCACCAACCGCATCCTCTATCTGGTCTTCTCCGCCCCGCTGCGCATCCTCTACCACCTCACCTCGCTCCTCCTGCACCTCGGCTACCCCATGCGCCTCTTCTGGAACGCCAACCTCATCGTCTCCCACAACACCATCCCCTCTCCTTCCCTCCCTTCCCCTTCCCTTCGCTCCCGTTCTCTCCCATCTCCTGCACTCCCCTCCCTTTCCCACCTTCTCCTCTCCCTCTCCCTGCCTTCCACTCAATCCCTGTTCCTTTTCCCCCTCCCGCCTTCCCCATCCCCCATCCCCCCCCCACTATACCCCATCCCCCCTACAAGCAGACGCAGTTCTTCCTCATAGTCACCAACCGCATCCTCTATCTGGTCTTCTCCGCCCCGCTGCGCATCCTCTACCACCTCACCTCACTCCTCCTGCACCTCGGCTACCCCATGCGCCTCTTCTGGAACGCCAACCTCATCGCCTCCCACAACACCATCCGGGCTTACCTCGCCATCAAGTCCATCTCCCTCGCGCTCTCTGCGCTGCAGCTGAAGCACGGTCCGCCAGGGCCGGCGAGCAAGGCGACGCCGTTTCTGACAAGGAGGGCCACGTGGCTGAGGTGGCAGCTGTTCCGGGTTTACCGCATGCTGCCGTTTCTCTACGAGCTGCATCTGATTCTCGACTGGTGGTGCACCAAAACAACTCTGCCTCTCTATGATTGGCTCAAGGTATGATCTTGGACAGATGATAGTGCTGTCAGCGTCGAGGCAGTTGTTCCGGGTTTACTGTATGCTGCTGTTTCTCTACGAGCTGCATCTGATTCTCGACTGGTGGTGCACCAAAACGACTCTTCCTCTCTACGACTGGCTCAAGGTACGCTGCTCGCTAGCAACACTGTACTGTGACTGGGCATGCTGTTAGCAATGCAATGCTGTGCTTGCGGAGATAGCTAACACAACAAGAGCTTGACTACAAGAAAGGCATAAGGTGTTGGGTGATCTCTGCGTTCCTTAGTTGTTTGCTCGTGTTCACACTACTTGCGCATTGATGGGGAATTTTGGCAAGAGTTTCACTAGCAAAGATTGACAACAATGGTCCACAATACAAAGCAACAATGGATTACACCAGATGCTAGCAAGCATGCAGGCCGACTGCCAGCGCAGCACGGTTGACCGCATTCCAGCACTGCAAGGTCGATTGCACTCCAGCAGGGCAAAGTCGCGGTCTGCCAACGCTGCAAGTCGACAGCGTGCCAATGCTGTAGCAAAGCGGCTGAACAGCGTTGCATTTGCATGACAGCAATGCACCTGCTTCGCAGGTGCTCGCAACTGATTGGCGTGCTGTGCCTCGCAGACGCCAAGTTGACCATGTGCCCACGACTGCACCTGATCCTCCATGTCGACCTCGGGATACCACACCGAGGTCGGCTTCGCAAGAATCTTCTGAGCGACTCTCGCGCACCCTGCAGTGCCCATCGCCCGGGTAAGTGAGTCGACCGGGCAACCAGGTTGACGCCACCACGTCAGCGTCTAGGCACCCAGGTCGGCGTCCAGGCGCCCAGGTCAGCGTCAAGGCGCCCAAGTCGGCGTCGAGACGCCCAGGTAGGCGTCCCCATCCTCCCAAGACGACGACTGCTTTGTCGACCCCGGTTGAAGTCGGCCACCGGCGCCCGGCGTCGGTGGCTTCGCAGTGGCCCTCGTGCAGGTCGATCAAGTCGTCGACCTGCGCGCCCAAGTCGGTGTCTGCAGAAGATCGGCTGCACCTCCCGTACACTCGACCACGACATCGGCTCCGCCCAAGCGAGGACGGGGCCAACACACAACTCCCGTTGACAGTGCTCTTAGCGCTGCAGCTCAAGCACGGCCCAGCCGGGGCCTACGAGCAAGGCGACGCCGTTTCTGACCAGGAGGGCCACGTGGCTGCGCTGGCAGCTGTTCTGGGTTTACCGCATGCTGCCGTTTCTCTACAAGCTGCATCTGATTCGCGACTGGTGGTGCACCAAAACGACTTTACCTCTGTACGACTGGCTCGAGGTATGCTACTGCTAGCCTGCTAGGGAGTGATGCATGCTATGCTGTTAGCAATGCAACGCTGTGCTCTCAGCTCTGCAGCTCATGCACGGGCTGGCCGGCCAGGCAAGCAAGGCCACGCCGTTTCTTCTAAGAGCTGCATCTCATTCCCCTGCTTCTTGACTGGTGGTGCACCAAAACCTCTCTGCCTCTTTGCGACTGGCTCAAGGTACGATGCCAACATCAAAAGCCTGTGCCTTGCCCTGTCTGATTGCTAACTCTCTCCTGTCATCTCGAGGCCTCCACTCCTGACTCTACACCTCTACGCCTGCCCTCATCCTTCTGCTTCTCCCTCCTCCTTCCTTCCTCCACTCCCCCCCAACAGTTGGGAGCAAATATACGCCAGTCTCTACCTTGTTACCTGCGATGACTCCTCTTGTTGCCCTGCACCTTGCACTCCCACTCTCCTTTCCCCTCCTCCTTCCATACAGCTGGAAGACATATACGCTGGTTTCTACCTCGTCACTTGCGATCGCAAGATAGCGCGGGCGGGGCACAGGCGACAACACACCCCTGCGCCTTCTCTCCCCATGTCTCTGCCTGTCTGTCACCACTCTCCTCCCCTCCTCATTCTCACAGCTAGAGGACATATACGACAGTCTCTACCTTGTCACCTGCAATCGCAAGATATAAGGCAGCAGGAGCAAGGCTATGCCAGACTGCCTTTTGTGCCCTGCCTACATTGCTCTATCTGTCTTCCACCATCTCCACCCCCCAACAGCTAGAGGACATCTACGCCAGTCTCTACCTCGTCACCTGTGATCGCAAGATAGCGCGTGCCGGGCACAAGCCGGGGCAGCCGCAGGGGTGGGGGGTGAAGCTCATGGGAGGGGCCTTCTTCTTCCTCGCTTTAGTCACAGTCATCTGGGCGCCCATGCTGGTGAGTCTCGTTATTGTCACGTCACAACTGGGAGTGATGTTCCCTGCTCCTCCCTCGCCGTAGTCACAGCCATCTGGGTGCCAATGCTGGGGCGTCTCGTTATTGTCACCTCTTTAGTCACTTTTCGTATATCTGTGATGATATTGCTTCTCACTCTATAGGCACAGCCATCTGGGCGCCGATGCTGGTCATTGTTGTTTTAGTCCCATGCTGTTACAGTCACACACACGGCGATTTTCTCAAGTCACAGTTGATACGGGAGTCGCATTCTTCTTCCTCGCTTTAGTCACAATCATCTGAGCGCCCATGCTGGTGAGTCATGGTATAGTCACACGGCTATTATCACTAGTTGACAGAGCGATTGATGCATCACTAAAATCACAAGCCATCTGAGTTGACTTTTGAGAGGCAAAGGCAATTGATGCGTCGCTATAATCACAGGCCATCTGAGCACCCATGCTGGGGCGTCCGGTTACTGTCCCGTGCTGTTATTGTGACGTCTGGAGTAGTCACACTCTGTACCCCCTTTTTGTTGAGGCGCCTTCAAAAGCGCCTTCAAAAGCGCCTCAAAAGTGCCTCATAAGTAGCCTTAAAAGATGTAGCCGCAGTTGACAACAATACTGCTTACACACTCTGTACCCCCTCTGTCCTCCCCTCTCCTTCACCCCCTCCGCAGATCTACAGACTACATCAGCGGCAGCCCTGCCAATACCCCAATCTGGTGACAGAAGTGCGAGTCAGCCTGGTTCTTCAGACCTTCTCCGGCTCCTTCCCCATCTTTGAAGGAGGGCAGGAGCGCCTGCTGCTAGACCCTCTGCTTAACCTTCCTTCTCGCTTCCCCTTTCCCCCCTCTCTTTCGCCCCCTTTCCTTTTCGCCAACTACCCCAATCTAGTGACAGATGTGCGAGTGAACCTGCTCTAGCTCCTTCCATATCTCTTCCACACCCCCCCTCCTTGTCTGCGCAGATCTACAGCAGCGGCAACCCCGCCAACTACCCCAATCTGGTGACAGACGTGCGAGTCAACCTGGTCCTGCAGACCTGCTCCGGCTCCTTCCCCATCTTTGAGGGCGGGCAAGAGCGCCTGCTGCTGGACCCGCTTCTCAACCCAGGGCCCGCAACCCCCTTCCAGCTCACGGGTGTGGATTCACAGCAGCTGCAGGAGATGCGTTTCCTGGAAGGTTCCTTTACGGATGTTGCAGAGGAAGGTTCCTTTGCTGGCCGTGAGAAGGAAGGTTTGGAGGATGCTAAGGAAGGTTTGCGGGAAGTTGCTAGGGATGCAGTGGAAGGTTCCTGGAACCAGGGTTCCTACAGGGATGAAAGTCGTCGGACACTCACTGAAACTGAATACTCTGGTAGCGGACCGCCTTATACTGGTAGCGGAACTTCTTATACCCCACAGCCTGGGCCTGTGCTTGTACCCTTAACAATCTTACTAGGTGCATTGGACCACGGTTTGGCCGCTGACAGCAATTCTGATGTTCAGTTACCACCAGCAACCACACAGTCTCCCCCTCTTTCCCCCGCCTCTCCGCCCCTCCCTCCGCCCTCTCCTCCCCTCGCTCCTCCCTCTCCCCCACCCCCACCTCTAATCCCCTCCTGGAACGTCTCAGACGATCCTGTACTGAATTCCACGGGGTATTTACCTGTCGATATGCGCCTGGTGTGCGTTTACCCCGACTCCCTCTCCCTCTTTCAGCTGACACCCCCTGCTGAGAGCCGCCTCAGAGAAGCACTTAGAAGGTCGGCCACAGGAGGGGGAGGCGGCAGAAGCACGAGGCGAAGGGTAGGCGGAAAGTATAGACTGAGTGGAGGGAGTGTAAGAGATCTGTCAGGAGCATCACACCTAGCAGTATCCTTCCCGTATCACCCAATTCAACCCTCACTCTCTTCCATCCAACCAGCCTCCTCCCGTCGCTCCCTCCAAGCCTCATCCCGAGCTTCCTCCCAAGCCTTCTCCCGAGCCTCTCTCTCTGGTCCGCCGGACCCATGTGCGCCGAGCCTGATCGTCCAATGGTGGTTCACGCGCCCCCGCCCCATCCGAAGGGAAGTGGCATCATGGGAGGAGGTCTATTCCGGCCTGCCCCCCGCGCTGCTGGCTGATGGGTTGCTGGGGATACTGGAGGGGAGGAAGGGACCTGCTGGTGGTGGAGGAGCTATGGGGTTGCTACTTCCGGAGTTATATCCGGTCTACTGGAAGCTTCCTGGGTTTGGCAAGGCAAGAGAGCTGGAAGCTTCCAAGGTAAGGCTAAGGCTGACTCTAAGCGTGTGTGTCTGGGGGCATTCACTGGTGGTGGGTGCTGTAATGTGGTATTCTCCCTCCTGACTCCCTCTACCTGTCGTCCTTTTCCCCCTGTGCGCCCTGACTCACAGGTTCGATCCGCCTGCTGCCTACAACTGCAGGATGACTCCTCTAGCAGCAGCAGCAGCAGCAGCAGCAGCAGCAGCAACAGCGGCGGCGGCAGCAGTGGCAGTGGTAACAGTCGTTGGTGGGTGCTGCATTGTGCTCCTCTCCCTCCTGACTCCACCGGTACTCTCGGTGTGTGTTCTTACAACACATCGCAAAGTGCTACCCTTTCCCGTGCCGGCATTGGCTGGGGCAGCAGCAGCAGCAGCGGCGGCGGCGGCGGCGGCAGCAGCAGCAGCAGCAGCAGCAGCAGCAGCAGCAGCAGCAGCAGCAGCAGCAGCAGCAGCAGCAGCAGCAGCAGCAGCAGCAGCAGCAGCAGCAGCAGCAGCAGCAGCAGCAGCAGCAGCAGGAGCGTATGGGACAGTGTCCAATGGGGCAGGAGAAGGGGGTTAAATTTAGTGGAGGCACGAGGAGAAGGAAAGGGTGGTGCAGGGAGGGAGAGGAGGCTGGAGGAGAGTGAGGGTGTGAGGGCGTTGGAGGCATGTGGAGAAGCATCAGGGCCTGCTGCTATCACTGTTTCAGAAGAAGTGCCTGGTAGGTGTCGTGTCTGGTGGGTTAGTGCTGTGCTGCACGCTTGCTTGGTGGGTGGGTGGTTATTAACCAGATGGGATAGGCGGGCAGTAAAGGGTGTGTGTGAGAGCGTTGGAGGCGTGTGGAGAGGCATCAGGGCCTGCTGCCATGACCATGTCTGAGGAAGTTCCTGGTATGTTCCTGGAGTGTTAGGGGTGGTGATGCAAACCTTCAGCATCACGGGACTGTACGTCACGTTTGTGCTGGCGCTCCTTCCCTCTTCCTCTTATTCCATCTCCTCTCACCCATTCAAATGTTTGGGGAAGCAATGCAAACGTTGAGGGAAACCAATCACAGGGCTGTGTGTCACGTTCATGCCTTCCTTTGCTTCTTCCCTCTCCACCTCCTCCCTCCGCCCATCTTCCACTCAACTCACATCTACCCTAACATGCAGCCGGGGTGCTAAGGGAGGCGATGCAGGCCTTGAGCATCACGGTGCCGTACATCACGTTCATGCTGCCCTTGAGCTGACTCATTTGCTTCTTCCCTCTCCCCTTTCCCCCTCCCGCTGTCTCCCATTCAACCCTCCTCTTATCCCAACACAGCCGGGGTGCTAGGGGAGGCGATGCAGACATTCAGCATCACGGGCCTCTACGTCACATTCGTGCTCGCTCTGGGGCGACTCATTCGCTCACAGAGTTCTGATCTTCGCCTCAAGATACCCTACGAGAACCTGCCCTCCTGTGAAAGGCAAGTACTTCTCTCATGCGCCTTTGAAATAGGCACCTCAGAATTGTCAGGCGCCTTAGGCACCTCAGAGCCTTAAGAATCAGAGCTCTGGACTTCGCCTCAAAATACCCTACGAGTATCTTCCCTTCTGCGAAAGGCAAGTCCTTTGTAGGCACCATTGGAATAGGCACTCTAGAACCCTCAGGAACTGAGGTCTGACCTTCGCCCCAAGATTCCCTATGAGAAACTGCCCTACTGCAGGCAACTCTTATTTAAACCTCTGAAATAGGCAGGCAGAATTTGCAGGCACCCTAGGAACCTCAGAAAAATAGTTCTGATCTTTGCCTCAATAGGTTCCGCTAAACTCTACGGTCGTGGAAATCTAGTGGATATCTCTAGTCACAGGTAGAGGAAGTGAGTGAACATCATTTGGACAAGCCACATCTTTGGCTCACCGTTTCTCATTCCAGATGGGCCTTTCTTCCCTTTTATGTTTCTTTCCCTTTTCCGTTGCTCTGATTGTTTCTTTTTGAACAACATATTTTCTTTCCATATCCCCATCCGTGTCTATGCCGATACGTGTGTCTATACTCCCAACAACGAACAGGCTCATGGCTATATGTGAAGATTTATACGCAGCACGAGCAGAGGGGGACCTGGAGCTGGAAGAAGGGCTTTATTGGACTTTAATTAAAATATATCGCTCACCGCATGTGCTTCTTGAATACACCAAGGGTGACAAAGCTGATTGACCGAATATGAAAAATTTCAAGTGAGCGTTTTTCTACACATGCATTCTTTCCATTTCCATGGTATTCATTCAGTGCGAGTAGCTTTGGACTTCCGTTATTCAGCACCGCATGCATGAAATGAGTAATGACAGTGTCATAAAACATGCATAAACCTAAATCTACACAATATGACATGAGAACAAGCAGTAAGAAATGCAAGCCACCTAGAATCAGGACGAAGCTGTATGTTGCTGACAACCGGTGATATTCTGGCCATTTTTGAGGTGGGTGAGCTGGTCGGTTTCGGTGGTGAAGACTCTTGAAGGTTGGGGGTAGTTTTGAGTTTGCGTACAGTTCCAGGGGGTATGTTTGAGACAATGTACACTGAAGTGTGTATTGTGAAGTCCTTCTCTTGTACTCCATTTTCTAGCCGAATTTGTAAGCTGTATTGACCTTGGCTTGTTTTTGTTGTTGTCTCCTTTCTCTCTCGGGCTGCTGAATCTGCTTTTCCTCCCTGCTTTTGACCTTTGGATGCATTTCGTTACAGTTCTGTACAGATCATATGCCACACGGCCATCCCGCGTTGATGAGGTGTGACTTCTGGTGGGCTTGTTCAGTGGTCTGGTCACCATCCCAGTTGCTGTATAGACAGACAGCTAGACACCTCTGTTTGATACATTCCCGAGTTTCTTTTAGATTGTTGGGCTACAAAACATTTAATTTTCTATGAATTGTCTTCTGCAAAGTTGAGACGGCGTATCCTTCTACAACTACTCCAAAGCCCGATGTTTAGAAAATCCTAACTTCCGTTCCAGCATGAATGGTGCATCGATTACGGCGTGTTGCAATTCGCGGTGCACTGCATCGGCTCGGCTCGTGGCACGGATTAAAACTTACAGGAAGGCTCCAGGAACGTAATAGGCGTAAAACTTTTACAGAAACTCGCAGGAAAAAAGTATTACGTAACAAAACTTTCTTGAAACTATTTGAATCACTATCTTGAAACTTTCCTTTCCCGAATCAGTGCCCGTGTTTGGCCTCCCGCCTGCCTGGAGCCCTCCAAACGTCCCAAGCCGATGCAGTGCACCGGCAATTGCAACACGCCGTCAGATGCTTCGAAACAGTTGAGATGCCCCTGGATTTACCAGGTATACGTGCACTCATTCGAAGGAAGTCACCCAACCGAACAGACAGCAATAAGTATCGCCCGAAAAACGCAAGACGACAAACGATGTGACTGCCAGTTGACCTGACGAATCTTGCGAGCCACCACCACCACACACCACCACCACCATCACCACCACCAAAGTTAAGTTCTGATGAGCTCGTAGCTGCTGCCAGTTCTGAGTTTTGCAATTGCTACTCCGATTTCGCAGTCTACTACAGATATTTCTAGTACTAGTACTAGTACTGCGACTAGCAATAATTTCGTTGAACGCCCAACTGCCACTCATCGCCGAAATGGCTAATACATCCCTCCGCGGCACAGGGGGCGCCGCCGTTGACCAGAAGCGGGAAATTGTGAAGTCTGAAGCATCGCCGGCGAGTTCGGAGGTTGCTGGAGTGTGCGAGAAAACGTCCACGAAATGCGTCAAGATTAGACCGCTTCGGGACGTCCTTCGAGACGCAAGCATGATATTCGCCGCTGTTACAACTACGAGTAGCACGAGTACCAGCTCAGCCGCGCAGAAACGACCGCCGCCCAGGCGACCCCGAGTCGCCGGCCGCGGAAGAAATGTATCTTCGCCACCGCATCGCTTATCCGCCGTTGCTAAACAGCCGGCGCACGGCGGCGGAGGCGCGAAATGGCGGCAGCACCCAACGGAGGCAAAGGGCAACTTTAACGATCCTGGAAATGGGCGGAGACCTAGATCGTCTGTGGCTGAAGTAGGGCAATCCAACGGCAGAAATGTAGCGGGATCCCAGGGCCTTCAACCTGAAGCAGATGACAAGGATTCCGACTTGAAGCCCATGCAAGTCTTTGATGCATCTTCGGACGACGACCTGATTGACCTGGTTGACTCCGACGAGATCTCGTTGCAAGGCAGTGATTATCCGATGATGAGTCATGGTCAGCATGGTCAGCCGTGTCAACGACGTCAACGGAAGGGCAATCTGAAGGCCTTACTAGCAACCAAACCGCCGCCTGTGAAGCAGCAGGTACTAATATTTGAGAGCTGATTCTTTTCTGGTGCCAGAATCATGCTTGCCACAGCTTGTTCTTTGCTTCCGCCTAACGCAACACACCAGTAGTACTATCCACTAGTAGACTCAAGCGGCCTAGGGCACCGCACTAGTGATACTGGTATTACTTGTCCGTTCCCATGGAAATGCTACTATTTTTCTGCACCTTCCTCCTTTCTTTTTCCCCCTCGCCCCTTTCCTTTGTCCGCTTTTCTTCCTCGCCCCACCCTGTTCACTCTTCTTCCCTATCGCGGCTTCCTAGATTTATTTCATGATCTATTTCTAGAAAGTTAGGTCTTTGTTTTGCGCGCCTGATTCCAGCATGGCGGCACTCTTTGCATCACCACCTACTTATCCATCTTGAACCAGCTCAATCATCCTACACTGGTGTTCATACCTTCTCCCTTTGTCCCCTGCTTCCTGAAGGATCATCCAATCCTTCACCCATTCATTTCAACACCTCTCGTTCGCGCCCATGCCATCCTCCCAACATTCCGAGGGGATCTCTCCTGTTCTTTTTTCCCAGCTTCGGTAAAGCGGTGGGATTGAGACGCATTAAGAACCTGTTCATTTCCCTCCTGCCATCCTTTTTCCTGTCCCCTGTGCAGTTGTAACCTGGCACGTGAGGCGGAGAGTATCATCGAGTCTCTCACAAACCTGGTTTTTTTTCTTCTTCTTCTTCTTCTTCTTCTTCTTCTTCTTCTTCTTCTTCTTCTTCTTCTTCTTCTTCTTCTTCTTCTTCTTCTTCTTCTTCTTCTTCTTCTTCTTCTTCTTCTTCTTCTTCTTCTTCTTCTTCTTCTTCTTCTTCTTCTTCTTCTTCTTCTTCTTCTTCTTCTTCTTCTTCTTCTTCTTCTTCTTCTTCTTCTTCTTCTTCTTCTTCTTCTTCTTCTTCTTCTTCTTCTTCTTCTTCTTCTTCTTCTTCTTCTTCTTCTTCTTCTTCTTCTTCTTCTTCTTCTTCTTCTTCTTCTTCTTCTTCTTCTTCTTCTTCTTCTTCTTCTTCTTCTTCTTCTTCTTCTTCTTCTTCTTCTTCTTCTTCTTCTTCTTCTTCTTCTTCTTCTTCTTCTTCTTCTTCTTCTTCTTCTTCTTCTTCTTCTTCTTCTTCTTCTTCTTCTTCTTCTTCTTCTTCTTCTTCTTCTTCTTCTTCTTCTTCTTCTTCTTCTTCTTTCTTGTGACGACTTCATCTCTGTCCCCTGTACCGGCGTTACCTGGCAGGTGGAGCAAATAATATATCATAGTCAGCTCAAATACCTTATTTTTTCAGAGACATCTTGATCGCTGTTCCCTTGGCCAATTCTTGCTGTTTCTAGTCAGCTCAAGAAACTGTTTTTTCTTTCCTGCCATCTTGATCCCTGTCCCCTGTGCCAGACTGGCAGGTGAAGCTGAGAGTATTTTTGAGTCAGCTCAAAAACCTTTTTTTCTTCTTTCCTGACCTGATTTCTGTCGCAAGTGCCATTACCCGGCAGGTGAAACAGAGTAATTTTCAGTCATCTCAAAAAACTGTTTCTCTTTCCTAAAATACTGTTTCCTGTCCCCTGTGCCGTTACCTGGCAGTTGAAGCGGAAAGGGAGCCAGGGCGAAGTTCAGATACGGCCGCAAGAAGTCGCAAAGGCAAAGGAGCAACGAGTCAGCAAAGATTGGGACAATGAGTGGAGCAACCGCAATGGCATGCGCGCTCAGAATGGCACGGAAACTGACAGAAAGAAGGTGCAAGCACTCTTCAAGACTGGTGCAGACAGCAACAAAAGGCAGCGGTTAGGTCAGGCTAGGTGTGGAAAGGAGGAGGAGAGGGGGGAGGAGGAGGAGAAGGAGTGCAAGTCACAGCAGCAAGACATTATGGTTGTAGAGCTGAAGGGCGAGGACGTTCAGAGGGCGGAAAGCAGCGAAGAATCTCTTTCAGAGCTGGAGAGGAGGAGAGATGTGGAGTTGGGCAAGCCCGAAGTGTGCTCCAGCTATCAAAATGACTTGGTGCCGTCTCCATGTGGGTTGAAACCCTCTGCAAGCAACTTGAGTGGTGAATTGAAGGGCAGTGGTGGGCCTATAGAGTGTGTGGGGAGGACGAGCAGCAGCGGTGGCAGTGGCAGTGGTGGTGACAGCGGCATTGGCGGTAGCAGTGGCAGTGGTGGTGGCAGTGATGGTGGTGGTGGCAGTGGTAGTGGTGGTGGCAGTGGCAGCGGTGGTGGCAGTGGTAGTGGTGGTGGCAGTGGCAGTGGTGGTGGCAGTGGCAGTGGTGGTGGCAGTGACGGTGGTGGTGGTAGTGGTGGCACTGGTAGCGATGGCACCGGCGGTGTTGGTGGCAACTGCACCAGGATCACAGTGAGTTTCCCAGACACTATGCCAAGCGAATTTCATGCAGCCTTGGATATGGACCAACCCTGCGACACAGACCAAGGTGCTGTTGGGAAGACGGGAGAAGTAGATGGAGCAATGAAGAATGTGGATCAGGAAGGAGACGATGGGGCCAGAGAGAGGGAAACGGATGGAGCAGGGGAGAGTAGAGGGGATGGGGCAGGAGAGGCAGAAGGGGATGGTGCAGGTGAGAGTGGAGGGGATCTGGAAGGAGAGGCGAAAGAGGGTGGCGCAGAGGGGAGCGGGGGTTGTAAGCAGGCTGCAGGTGCGACCAGTGCTGTCAATCAGAATGCGAATCAGGTAAAAATGGATGGATGCAAGATGGTTGTCGAGACAGCAGGAGAGGAGGTTAATGGTGGGAGTAACACTAGTGATTATCACCTTGTCTGTATCTCTGGGGAAGTGGGTACTGGACATACTGGAAACGGGATGAAGTGGGCCAGAACAGGGAATGAGCAAGTGGGGTTGGAGAGTGCCGTTGTGCCATCCTTTGACCTCAACTGTATGCCTCCTGGGAGTTGTGGTGATGTTGACAGTTATGGTGATGGGTACGGTGGTGGTGGTGATGGTGATGGTGGTGGTGTTGGTGGTGATGATAGCTGCTTTGGCTTGCATGAGGACTTGGAAGCACAGAAACTGGTCCAGAAGCAGCCACAGCCGCAGCAGCAGCAGCAGCAGCAGCAGCCGCAGCAGGCGGTGAATGGTGACACCAGTGAACAAGTGATATCAGCAGACCTGCTCTCAAACCAAAAGCCCTTGGGTTTGCCCTCTCTTCAGCACCTTGAGTCTGTACATATCAAGAAGCAGATCCTCCAGCAGCCCCACCAGCAGCACCACCAGCAGCCCCACCAGCAGTCCAACCAGCAGCCCTGGCACCAACCGCACCAGCAGCACGACCAGCAACCCCACCAGCAGCAGCCCTGGCACCAACCCTATGAGCAGGTTCACCAACGATTTTCCCAACTACGTACCCATCATCACCACCACCAGCACCACCAGGATCCCCAGCAGCAGCCCTGCCACCAACCCTATCAGCAGACGTTTCAAGACCCTCGCTTTTCATCCCACCACCGATTTCGTCACCTGCAGAGCCCACAGCTGCACCATCAGCAACCCCACCAACAACCCAACCAGCAGCCCCACAATCAACACCACCAAGTGCCCCACCATCACCCTAAACCCCCCGTCCCCATTGCTCCCAACGCGCACACCATGCTAAATCTCACTGATCCGTATTGTCATGTAGTGCCTGCTACATCTGCTGAGGTTATCTTTCCCTCCCTGAGCCCAAGCGACGTTAGCAGCACCTGCTGCCTCCCTGTTTGAAGCGTATTTGATCATTCAATCCGTTTTGGTGTGAGATGCAACAGAACTTCGAACGCATTTCAGGTGAAATTTAATGCGCACTATCCTTACTTCTATTCTGTAGGCACGATGCACTGAGACGCCGTATGCAAACCCTATTGTAATATCGATTTATTTGACATGCTTAGTGTGCCTCGTGCATTATTATTTTAGTGCCAGTTGATAGATTCTGCATATATGCTACCAACTTTAAAGACCAAACATGAGCATTTGAGAAGCGGGTAAGAGCAGGTTGTGTTGCGGGTAGATGTGGGGGGTGCATGTTATATATATATATATAAAAAAAATCCTTCTTTGGGCCACAGTTCTGTCTGAATAGTGTGATGGATTCCCTTAGCACATCAGGAATTGTGTTACATTGCATGTCTACTCTGAAATAACATTGAGGTGTTTTCTGCATAGTGTGTGTGTGTGTGTGTGTGTGTGTGTGTGTGTGTGTGTGTGTGTGTGTGTGTGTGTGTGTGCTGGGGCGTATGCGCGCAGCAACGCGTGTGGGCCCTCAATACCTCGTCTCAGGACTCATGCTTTTGGCACCTCAGAAACTGCTTTTGATGAGCGTTTGGAAACGGTTTGAGGTGCCTTGAACCTTCCTTCCCTCTCTCCCCTCTCCCCCTCTCTCGTCTCCATTTCCCAACTCCCCCCACTTCTCATCAGATGAGTGGGCGAGCAGGGCGGCGAGGTAAGGACAGCAAAGAAATTGTCATCGTGATGGTCAATGAGGAGGTAAGAACAGTGCCCTATGTGATCACCATGCACATCACATTACACATCACACCACATCACACTACATGGTATGGGCACGTATTGGCTACTTGGAAACATGTCACCTCAAAAAGTCTCAAAAGCACATGCTGGTTCACCAAATCCCATGATTCGTTTCAGGATATTTTCAGGATGAAATAACGAATGATCTTCCATTTTGCAGCCTCAGCCAACCTGACTACTCCCATTCTCACCCTATTCTCAGATGACAATGGAAGCATGCAAGGAGATGATGCTGAGGAGGCCTGCCCCTGTAGAGAGCTCCTTCCGCCTGACCTACTACGCGCTGCTCAACCTCATGGCTCAGTATGAGTTGAATCATATGTGGCTTGCGTCCTCCTCCCCCAGATGACCATGGAGGCATGTAAAGAGATGATGCTGGGGAGGCCTGCCCCTGTAGAGAGCTCCTTCTGCCTGACCTACTACGCGCTGCTCAACCTCATGGCTCAAGCCGAGGGGCATTTCAACGCAAAGCATGTGATTGCCCTATTCGTCTCACCAGCTCCAACACGACAGGGTATGTGTGTATGTGTGTGCGTGTGTGTGTGAGTGATGTGACTTCTGACCCACTATACCGGAGCTCCTTCCGCCTGACCTACTACGCGCTGCTGCACCTCATGGCTCGATCCAAGGGGCAGTTCAATGCAGAGCACGTCATTGCACACTCCTTCCACCAGTTCCAGCACGACAGAGTGTGTGCCTCAGCGTAGCAGAGGCAGCAGGTTAGGTATCAACCCCTTCCCCTCATGGCTCGAGCCGAGGGGCAGTTCAACGCGGAGCACGTTCATTGCGCACTCCTTCCACCAGTTTCAGCACGACTGGGTTCGTGCCTCTGTGCGTGGCTTGGTTGGTGGGTATGTGTGTGAGTTGCTGCCTGACCTACTATGCTACGCGCTGCTAAACCTCATGGCTCGAGCCGAGGGGCAGTTCAACGCAGAGAATGTCATCGCCCATTCATTTCACCAGTTCCAACACGACAGGGTACGTACATGTGTGTGTGGAGAGTTGGAAATGGAGAGTGGAGGGTAAATGCACTCTTCCCAACGGGACAGGGTGCATGTGTGTGCGTGGATGTCTTTTTTTGACTCGATCCTCTTCACCCCTTCCCTGCATTCCCCCTCTCTTCTCTCTCTCTCTCTCTCTCTCTCTCTCTCTCTCTCTCTCTCTCTCTCTCTCTCTCTCTCTCTCTCTCTCTCTCTCTCACGTTCATCCCCTGCAGCAAGTACCAGAGGTGGAGAAGAGGATTAAGCAGCTGTACGCAGAAGCAGACACGCTAGATGCAGGCAATGAGGTGAGAACTCGAGTGAGGGAGGGGAGTTGAACGGAAGAGGGAAGGGGAGTGAGGGAGGCTTTCGAGATTAGGGGAGTGTGGAGTGGGGGAGGATTAAGCAGCTACAAGCAGAGGCAGACGTGCTGGAAGCTGGGACTGAGGTGAGGCCTTGAGAGACTGAGGGGAGGAGGAGGAGTGAGGGAGTGTTGAGAACTCGAAAGAGAGAGAATGCATGAGACAGTACTCGGGTTGGAAGTAATGAAAATGGTTGTTTGAGTCTGAGAGACTGCTTTGTACCTTGACCGTACTTTTGCCTTGCCTGTACCTTGTCCCACCTTTCAATGTAAGGCTGCTTGAGAAACGAAGGAAGGCACCCTGCCAATTGAACCAAACGAAAGTGGGAAGCACATCTCGTTTTTAGCCGACCCAAGAAGAGCAAATGTTCATCAAAGTTTATCGAAGGCTCTTTTGAGGTTCTTATAAGATTCCGACTCCCCATTCCCGGCCTTGGGGTTTGCTTGCAGTTGAGATCCGCCAGTACCCATTCCCATTCCATGCACTGCGCCTATCGCTAGCAGAGGAGAGGCGGTTCAAGGCAGCTTGTCAGGCGAACCACCCACATGTGCAAAAACTTTGCCCACACTCTTCCCCTCTCTCTTCTCCCCTCGCAGGATGAATTTCACGAGTATCACGCGCTGCGCCTGTCACTGGCTGAGAAGGAGAGGCAGTGCAAGGCAGCTTGTCAGACAAACCACGCACATGTGCAAATCCTTTGCCCCCACCCACTGTTCCCCTCTCCCCTCGCAGGATGAGATTCGCGAGTACAACGCGTTGCGCCTGTCCCTAGCTGAGAAGGAGAGGCAGCTCAACGAGGATGTGTTGCGGCCTGATAGATGCCTGACTTCCTGCACCCGGGAAGACTGGTGAGGATAGTTTGTGAATGGGGTCTGTCCATGGGCTACATATGAGTGCTTCAAGGATGGATGGGTGGGTGGTGGTTCCTGACTAAGAAGGAGAGGCAGCTCAAAGCAGAGGTGCTGCGGCCTGATTGATGCCTGCACTTCCTACAACCCAGCCGACTGGTGAGTATGCAGTCTTCATGTCACTTATGAGTGCTTGATTGGTTGATTGATGGATGGAGAAAATCCCGTTTGCCCCTTTTGAGACATCTCCAGTGCGTGATTGGTTGATAGATGGGATGATCGGAGGGGCGATAGACAGTATCCATTTCACCCCTCCAATCGTCCCATCTTCTCTTGCGCATCCTATCCTATTTCCCTGCCACCCGCATCTTTACCCTTCAACATGCCCATTGAAGCCTCTCCTTCGCCTCACCTTCGTTCGTGCAGATTCGGATGGTAGACAGGCTGGACGACTGGGGGTGGGGAGTGATCGTGAACGTAATCAAGCAACCCTCTCAAACCAGCACCAAATCAGCCGTCATCGCCCCCTCGCCCACCGCCTCTGTTACCGCTGATGCACCGCTCTCCACCACAGCATACCTGGTGGACACGCTGCCGCTGTGCTCTCGCGTGGTGGACAGTGGAGGAGGGGACGGTTCCACAGCTCAGCTTGTGCCGCGCCCGTGCGAGCTGGAAGGGAACGAAGAGATGCATGTGGTGAGTGAATGGCTTCGTCTCCCTCTCCCCGTCCCTCTGCTCCCACAGCTACACCGTGTCAGAAAGTAGGAATGAATGATGCCTAGAATGACAGCAGTACAGGGTTTCTATAGCAAAACCTAATTGGGATGTACCCCATAAGGAGTGCCCCACTACAGCCTAGAGCATATAAATGCATACACCCCTCACCCCCATAGGCAAAGTGGGGGACAAGCAAGAGAATGAAGCAAGGTCAAGCTCAGGGTTGATCACAACGTCACCACGCAATCCGAGCACACGCAAATGGCCACAAGACCAGTTCACATGCAGAGTCATATATAAAGAAGAACAAGCAATACAATTATCACAACCTAGCAAGTGTAAGCATGCAGGTATAACTATATAGATCACTGTACAAGCAAAGTCAAGAAGTGAGCAAGTGAGGCCAAGTAGGCACAAGGCCTAGAACAGTACAGAAACGCTGATGATCACAAGGCTGAAGTGCCTTGGTGAAGATATCAGCAGTGTTGGCCTCAGAGGCCACGTAAATAAGACGAAGCTGACCACACTGCTACAACTCTCAAGCAAGGAAGTAGCGCAGAGCGATGTGCTTTGTTCTGTGCTCCAGTCTGTGCTCCTAACACAAGGCGATCATGGCCTTATTGTCGACGTACAGAACTGGAGGAGAACGAGGCGCCTCTCCCAAGTCGGTCAGCAGGTAGGTGAGCCAGCGTAACCCCTGTGCAGCAATGGCCCCTGCGTACATCTCAGCCTCACAGCTAGAGCTCAGAACAGAAGACGAGCGGGTAGACTGCCACAAAACAAAACCGGAGCCAAGGCTGAAGGTGTAACCCTGTGACGACCGCTGCGTAGCCAAGGCGTCAACCCAAGAAGCGTCTGCGTGACCAGTGAGGACAACTCGAGCCCGTCCTCCAAGCACGAGCCCCATGCCCGACGTACTGCACAAGTAGCGCATCACCCTCATAGCGGCCTTCTAGTGCTCTGGTCAGTGTCTCTCGGGCGCAACGTAGCGTGCCAGGATGCTAAGAGGGTAAGCAAGGTCAGGTCGAGTGCAGGTCATCAGGTACATGAGGCAGCCCACAAGCTCTGGATACGGACCACTCGACTCTATGGACTCATCCGAAGGCAGAGCTGAGAGCGAGTGACCGGTAGGCAGAGGAGTGGACTGTGGCAAGGAGTACTGGAAGTCGAAGCGCTGAAGGACCTGCTGCACCATGTGTGACTGAGTCAAGGTAATGGTGCGCCGTGCTCTGTCGCGGGTGATCTGCAAGCCAAGGTAGCTGCACAGCCAAGGTCTGTGCATGTGTGTCTCTTCTTCAGCTCCGACTTCACGTGGGCCAGTCCAGCAGTGTCAGCAGTGGCAAAGACCAAGTCGTTGATGTACACGAGGATGTAGAACGGCGGCAGCAAAATGTCGGTGCGTAGAAACATCGACGGGTCAACAGTAGAAGGAGCAAACCCAAGAGCTGCAAGCGTCGTCATCAGTGTGTCGTGCCACTTGCGAGGCGCCTGGCGGAGACCGTAGACTGGCCGGCGGAGGCTCCACTGGGTACCTACAGGAAACGACCCAGTGAAGCCAGGTGGGCGGCGCAGCCAGATCTCCTCGTGAAGGCTGCCCTGTAGGAAAGCAATGCTGAAGTCAAGAGAGTGAAGCTCGTAGTCACGCAGAGCGGCGACGTGCAGCAGAACCCGAAGAGTGGTCATATTTGGGGTAGGGGAGAAGTTCTGGAAGAAATCAACTCCCTGTCGCTGACTGAAGCCTCGTGCGACGTAACGCGCCTTGAAGACAGGCGGAGAACCCGGCGACCGCTTCACCATGAAAATCCACATGCCACTTACGATGTTCGCCCCAGGTGGGGGAACTGCGTCGACGTAAGTGCCTGTGGACTTCCAGGATGCCATCTCTGGGTCCATGGCTGACTGCCACTGAGAGGAGTAGGCACTCTCTTTCGCCTCTGCGTAAGAGCACGGGGTCGGGATGTCTGGTGCATCCGGGTCTCCCTCAGGGGCAATCAGCATGGACACGAGATGAGGTACAGCAACTGCAAAACTTTCAAAGTCCTCCTGCCTGTCCTCAAAGACGTCCGTGCCAAGAGCACACTCACCCTCGACGGACGGAGGATAGACAGAATCAGACTCAGCAACAAGACTAGCGGCGTAGTCTACACGACAGGCGGCAGCAAAGCCAACCAGCTCAGCAACAAGAGCAGACACAGCAGTAGACGCAAACGAAGGGTCAGTGATAACAGTAGCCAGGAGACGCGTGACAGTAGGACTAGCAGCACGAAGGGAGTCAGACTCTGGTTCCGGACCGTCAGCAAGGGAGGATGCAAGAGGAGACAGCAGAGGGACACGCATTGGAACAGAGGAAGGACGAAGTGCCATCTGGTGTGTGCCGGGAACAGGAGGAGGACGCTGACGCGGAACACGATGACCAGTGTGGAACACTTAATGGCAGTGGAGTGTTAGCCCCGGCCTTGCTTGGGCAACGCCGATGACTTGGTCGGGTGTACGGGACTAGCAGCCAACCCTTCACAGTGGGAAAGCTGCTCGACAGGCTTTGTTGAGTTTCAGGGGACTACTGTGGTGTTGCTGTCGACCAGGGAGCTCGACAGCTGCAACTGATTGGCCTGGGCAACAGGTGGGCCGTTGACCAGGAGGGGCAGTTCGACCGGAAGGTCGACGGAGCGGTCCGTCGACCTGCAACTCGACCGGGAGCAGTCTCTCGACCTGCAGCTCGACCAGGAGCAGTCTCTCGACCTATCGGAAAACTCATCATCTGTAGCATCCCATGGCTTGCCTTCTCCTTCCTGCACTCACCCTCCCTCCCTTCTTCTTCCAAACTCTCTTCCTGTGATACCACCTGCTCTGCCTCAGCCACTTTCTGCCCCCACCAGAGATCATGCTCGGGTCTCCCGTGCACGTGTCACTGGACACTCTTGCTGAGGCCGGGTGCTTCTCACCACTGCAGAATCCGTCAAGCGGTTCCCCGTCTACACTCTTCTCTGATTCCTTCGCACCAGCACTCTGAGACCCCTCAGGTCCTGCGTCTCCCTTCTCTGTGTGTCCAGTGCCACTTCCAGCGTGGCCCTTTCTGCAGGTATGCTCCCTATCCCATGCCACCCAGTTCTCAGCCGCTCTCATTCCTGCTGGTTCTGTCAGCACCCATGTTGCTGGCTCCATCGACTCATCTTCCCATGTCTCTCCCTTAATCCCCTTTACTGTCTTCATGGCCTCTTGTTCTTTCTTACTCATTGCGACTCCCACTGTATCCTCCAGTCCTTCTCCTGCTGTCAGGCACTCCCATGCCCCCTCTTCCTTGCTCTCCCTCTCTGTCTCTTCCTGCTTCTTGGCCGGGTCCCTCACTGGACCTTCCCATCCAGCTATCCATAGGTCACCTTGCCCCTGGTTACATGCCGCCTCTGCTGTTATGCTCCTCACATCCGCCTCGGGTCCTCTCATGGCTTCTTTTCCCATTTCTTCCCCCTTCAGCTCTAGATTTTCTTCCCGCAGCTTCCTCACTTGCTGCTCCGCCATCCCACTTTCCTACGCTTGCTTCTCTGCCTTTAGTACACGTGCCCGTGCCCCCACCTTCTCGTCTTTTCCTTCTGCTTCTTCGGCTGCTGGTGCGCATGCCCATGCCCCCTTTTTCTTGGCTTTCCCTTCTGCTACCGCTGATGCCACTACACGCGCATGTGCCCTCACCTTCGCTTCTTCCCCTTCCTCTTCTGCTGCTGCTGCTACACACGCCTGTGCCCCCACCTTCTCTTCCTCCCCTCCCTCTTCCGCTGCTGCCACCACACATGCCCGTGCCTCCACCCCTTCATCCACCACTTCCGCTTCCGCTGCTGTTGGTACACATGCTCTTGCCTCAACCTGCTCATCCGTTTCCTCTGCTTCCGCTGTTGCTGGTACACACACTCCTGCCCCCACCTTCTCGTCCTTCTCCTCTACTTCCGCTGCTGCTGGCGTTACTAACATGCACGCCCATGCCCCTACCTTACTCACTTGCTCCCTTCGCACGTCCCTGCCCCCACTACGCAGCCGCATGTCCGCATGGCCACGCAGCGCCTCACAGGAGCGTTCTGGCTCCTGCTCCTCTTCCTCCTCCTCGTACAACCCCGCTTGCCCCTGAGTTCTTTCTCCCAGCGCTTGCAGTTGGGCTCGTAACTGTTTGATATGTTCCTCAATCTCCTCTGGTGATCTCCCTGCCTCCCTTTCTCATAGCAGTTCCTTGCCTGATGCCCCTTTTTCCCACATTTCTCACTGCTCGGTACATCTGGGCAGTCCCTTCGGCGGTGCCCACGCTTTCCGCACACATCACAGTTCTTGCAATCCCTCCTGATATGCCCCTCCTACCCGCACCTGTGGCACGTCCGTGTTTCTTCTTGCCTCTCCTACCACTGCTCCTCCCCACCCTCGTCCTCGGTTATCATCGCTGCAGCCCACCTGGGTCGCCCTTTCTCTGACACCTTCGGCAGGTACGCCTCGTACCGCCTCTGTGCTAGCTCCACTTTCTCCGCCAGTTCAAAAACCTCCTCTAGCGTTGCTTCAGCTCCTAACTCATAAACTCTCATTCTCAGTCCTCCACTCAGTCCTTCATCTAAACCTCCCAAAAACTTGCTAATCAACATACTGCTGTCCGTGCAGACCACGTCCTCTGCTAGATTAGTGAGCCTCCCAAAGTATGTGAGTAGTGATTCCGCCTCACCCTGCCTAAACTCCTGAAACTCTCGGATACGGTTGGCTGTGTGGCCCGGGAACTGTTTTCTCAGTCGCTCAAAGAACAGCATCGTGGGATCATCTCCATCCTCATCTACTCGCCTCAGCCAGTCCGGCATCTTCATTCGGTACAGCGTTTCAGCTTCGCCCCCCAACGTATTCGGTAGGCTTAATAAAAACTCTATCGGGTCCATCCCGCTTCTATCGCAGCGGTACTTCACATTTGCAATCTGCATCAGGTAATTCTTCAGGTTGGTTCCTGATCCTGCTCCCCCCGTAAAGTGCACTGGCACCTCCACCTGAGGTGGGGCCTGCACACTCCACCTTCCCGACTCCCAAGTTCCTGAGACCTCATTCCTCCTGCTACTCTCTCCCCTCCTCTCCCTCAGCTCCCTGCTTCTTGACTCTGTCCCATACAGCACTCGCTCAATTTCTTCCCTAGCTGCCCTTGCTCCCCCAGCGCTTAACCATGACTGCTGCTGCCTTCTCTGCCATGTCATACTTGGGCTCCTCCCCCCCTCTCTCTCTCGAGCCTCCCCATATCTCTCCGATCCCCACCCTGGTCTCTCCCTCATTTCAGGGGAATGTCCTTCCCTGCGCCCCTCCCTTCGGCCTGATCCCTGGCATGGCTGCCTGTCACACTCTCCTCCATCAACACTCTCTGTGTCATACATTATCCTCTGTCACGTATGCTGTCCTTCAGCTCTCCTTCTCTACCCTCTGTTGTCATGCTTCTTCCTCTCCTCCACCTCAGGTTCCCTATACCCTTCTTGGCCTCCCTTGTACCCCTCTCTTCCTTCAAGGGGTAGTTCCTTTTCACGCCGCTCCCGCTTACCGCATTGGCGCCGATCCAAACCGTACTCATATTCCTCCTCGTCATCCTTTATCCCCCCTTCTTGCTACCTCTCCCCTCTTCTGCAATGCTCTTCATCACTCCTTCTCGTCTCCTCCCTTCTTTCCTTCCTCCTTCCCCTTTCACCACTTTTTCTCTGACCTTCCAGCCTGCCCCTCCATCCCTCTCTCTGGCCTTCCAGCCTGCCTCTCCATTCCTCTTCTAGCGATTTCTCCCATAACCTCTGCTGCTCCTTTCCTCCCTTCCCCAGTTTCTCTTTCTCCTGCCTGTTTCTGGCCTCTCCACCAAGTTCCTTCGCGCCCTCTGCCCCTGCTCGCAGGTGCTCTTCTCTTCCTTCCTGGCACACTCTCGCATCTGCCCCCAAGATGCCCAACGGCGAGCGTTCACTACTTCTAACACGTGCCTCCCCCTTGTGCCTCCGCTGCCATGTAGGCGAGCGCTGCGCACGCCTTTTCTCGCATGCTCTGGTGATTGCCATCCGCCCAGAGCCATGCGCCTCCTACGCTCATGTCCGCGTCTTGGCTCAGGCAAGCCATACGCTCCCGCCTGCGTGTCTCGCCTCATCACTTCCTCACGTCTAGCTTCTGGCACGTGCTCAGCCTCCTTGTCTTCACCGCGCCTTGCGTTACTTCTGCGCATCCTGCTTGGCGAGCAATCTGCATCCATGCTCCCCCGGCGCCTCATGCCATTCTCTAGCATTTCGCCCACTAACCCGTCTGCATCCGCGCTCCCGCGGCGCCTCGTGCCATTCCCGCGTATTCCGCCCGTTGAACCGTCTGCATCCGCGCTACCGCGGCGCCTCGCGCCAACCCTGCGCATTTCGCCCGTCGAATCGTTTGCATCCGCGCTCCCGCGGCGCCTCGCGCCATTCCCGCGCATTTTGTCCGTCGAATCGTCTGCATCCGCGCTCCCGCGGCGCCTCACGCCATTCCCGCACATTTCGCCCATCGAATATTCTGCATCCGCGCTCTCGCGGCGCCTCGCGCCATTCCCGCACATTTCGCCCGTCGAATCGTCTGCATCCGCGCTCCCGCAGCGCCTTACGCTGCTGTCACCCATTTCGTCCACTGCGCGACCTGCATCCGCGCTTCCATGGCGCCTTACGCTGCCGTCACCCATTTCGTCTGCCGCGCGACCTGCATCCGTGCTTCCGCGGCGCCTTGCGCTGCCTCCGCGCATCCCTCTCGGTGAGCCACTTGCTCTCGCGTCTTTGCTCCCTTCGTCGTGCTCTTCTTTCGCGAATTCGTCCTTCTCACCATCCCACGCCATCAGGATCTCGTCTGCTTCTTCCTCGCCTTCGGCCTCACTTGCCAAATCCGACGAGACCACCATGTCCGCATCGTCGCGGTGCCTGCCACCCTCTCCTTGTTGGCCGCGCGCCCGATTCCAAGGGCCACTGCTGGACGGTTGAGGCGTGGGCTCCGATCTTGCGTGCATATCGTCCTCGCCTCCTTCTTGACGTCCGTCAAACACCAGATCCGTGCGGTACGCCGCCCTCCGTGGCAAACGCGTCCGCGATCTCCCACGCTCCAGTGAGCGCGTCCTCCGCGACGGTGAAAATTCCCGACGCGAGTTCATCTGCTGCCAGCGCAGCTCGTAGCAGTCCATTCTGCCCGATCGTCGTTCTCTCGTTTGTGAGAGATTCCCACTCCCACAGATGGCTGCTCACAGTGGCCTCGTCACCTAGGCTGGGGTTAGCTGTCAATAACATGTATCCACTATAGCGAGCAAACAAACAGGAGAACGAAATAAGCAGTGAGTTCCTAGTCTATTTGAATATATACCCCATGCTGCGCAGTTTCCCGTAACTCACATTGGGCTCCGCCCGCTAGGCTTTAGGATTGGCCCTTCAGATTGCCCAGGGCTCGCCCTTGAATTTGTCCCACCCCGCGCCTCGCAAGTCCCTTAATCACCACTTTGCGTCACTCCCCAGCACCAAACTCACCTTCTACAGTACTTCGCATAACCTAACTACACCTACACTAGCAAGTCACTGAATTTATTGCAAACAACAATACATTCTGTGACAGACCTGCAGCTCAACCGGGAGCAGTCTCTCAACCTGCAGTTCGACCGGAAGGTCGACGGAGCGGGCCGTCGACCTGACAAGTGAGCACCGGTTGATGAGGGGAGCTCGGCGACAATCGCTGACGGTTCTGGTTGACTGAAGGGGTCCGTCGACCATGGGGTAGCTCGATGGGAGTTGTGGTCGACCAGAGGCACCTGGTGGTCGACCAGGTAACATGCTCGACGAGTTCTGCGGAGGCACGCGAACGTCATCAAGGTCGCAATGGCGCAGGCGACTTCGGGCTGGTATTCCGAAGTCGATGTGGCTCGTCAGGCGCAGACAACAGCCGACGGATGCCCAACGAGGCAAATCGGGCCAATCGTCTGCGCGCACCTGCGAGCGTGCGCACTGCTGTGTTCTACGGGGCAACGCTGGACAGCCGCTATGTTGCAGCGTTTGTACGCCGTCGACCTACTCTGTTGGCAGGTCCCCCTTCTACAGTGCTGGCGCGGCTCCTCTACGCAACGCTGGCAGGCGGTCGACCGAGTTGTGCTAGTGGTCGACCAAGCTAGCTGCAGGGTTGCTAGGTGCCTGATGTAGTCATTCTGTCATTGTGTGTTCAACCATTCTGTAATTCCAACTTTGCTAGTAGAAACTCTTGCCGATTTCTCCCGTGAATGCACAAGCACTAAGGAACTAAGCAAAGCTACGATCACTCCTAGTAGTTCGTGCCAACCCCCATAGCCTAGCTCACTACCATTGTAGAGTGACTCTCCGCATCAGGGAGATGGGTGACGAGGTAGAAGAGGGTGATGTACATGGGGGGGGAAGGGGGGGTTCTTGGCGCAAAACTCGGAGGGACGCGCAGCGCGGTAGTGGGTGTCACTAGTGTGGAGGTGGGTGATGAGATCAGCGACTATGGCAAAGGCAGCCAGGTCAGGGAACAAGTACGGCAACATGAGGCGGCTAAGGGCAGCAGTGGCAGGGGAGGAGTAGCGCGCAACGACAGCGTCATACAGAGACTTAGCAGTCTTGTACTGGCCAAAGTGCGCGCGCTCAACAGACGGCAGGTGACTACGAACAGCAAGGTGAGCAACAGCGTCACGAGTAGTCCACTGAGAGCGAACCGTACTGTCAGCAGTGGCATCACGTGCAACAGAGGAACCGGATGTGTGATCGAACAGCGAGACTCCGTCCCTAGAGTCGCACTGAAGAAAGAGCTGCAGGTCATCTACCCAAACGTCGAAATCTACCGCACGACCCTCAGCATCGAAGGTACGAACAATAGGGCTAGCCATGGCAGCAGTAGCAGCAGGAGGAGCAGTAGCAGCGCAGTAGGGCAGGGCGGCACGGTCCAGCAGAGCGGCGCGGCTTGGCAGGGCGGCGCGGCTCGGCTGGCAGGCAGGCGCGGCGACGCGCTTACCAGGGCGGGCGCTTACCAGGGGCAGGGCAGGGCCTCGACGGGCGGGTAGGTCAGGGCAACAAAAGGGCGGCTGCAGGGCAGGGCCGCGACGAGGCAGCGGCAGAGCAGGGCCGCAACAGGGCGGCAGCAGGGCAGGGCCGCGACAAAGCGGCTGCAGGGGAGGGCCGCGTCGGGGCGGCGGTAGAGCAGGGCCGCAACCAGGCGGCTGCAGGGCAGGGCCGCGACGGGGCGGCGGTAGAGCAGGGCCGCGACGAGCGGCTTTGGGCAGGGCCGCGTCGAGTGGCGTCAGGGCAGGGCCGCGACGGGCGACAAGGTCAGGCCGCGATGGATGGCTAGGTCAGGCCGCGATGGGCGGCGACAGGGCAGGGCCACAACGGGCGGCTAGGTCAGGGCCGTGACGGGCCGTTAGGGCAGGGCCGCGACGGGCCGGGAGGGCAGGACCGCTACGGGCGGCAGTAGGGCAGGACGCACGACGGCGAAGGTGAGGCAAGCGCGAGGCACGCTTCGCGCAGGGCAGGAAAAAAAACTATCTTGGTGGTGTTAGAGACTGAGGACGGAGTCTATGAAGATTAGTAGCCAAAATATCTCAACATCGTTGGGCCTAGTTTCTGAACAGAGAAGTCGAGTTCACAAGAAACGCCGTCGACGAAAAGTTCACAGTCAAAACTTCATCAAACTCGAATATGTTGTAGCTCTACTCCGTGGCTACAATTCCCAAGTTGAATCATGCGAAAAGGTGAAGTATTTCTGAGCTATCAATTTCGGCGCACTAGGGGGTATGCTGCCATAGAATCTTAACTCAATCACAAAGTTCACACAAGTTCACACAAGAGAATTGGAGTAGCACTAAACCAGGTGGAAGGGATGAGGAGGACGAGAGGGAAGGTCCCAAGAGAGTCCCCAACCAAGGAAACCCCATGCCATACAATTCCCTTCCCCATAGGCAACCCAACTTTGACCTTTGTCACTATCCCAACCTCCACAATCCACCTCAACCCAACTTGGCCACACTTGCCAGCCTGGTTTGGTTTCTCCCAACCATTTGGCAGCAACTACAGTAGAAAAGACGAATTTCCCAACCCTCAAAAGTCTGTACCCCATATTGAGTCAACCCCACAACTTCCCATAATCACCACAACCAAATATCAAAAGCATACGAACTCCAACGTTCGTAACTTTCTTGTTCGTGCTCCGATTGAAGCGATACTTGGTTCCTCGGAAAGCTCTTGAGCAGAGGAGTCACTTCAGATATCTGCTCAAGCCAAATAACATTCACACACACACACACACACACACACACACACACACACACACACACACACACACACACACACACACACACACACACACACACACACACACACACACACACACACACACACACACACACACACACACACACACACACACACACACACACACACACACACACACACACACACACACACACACACACACACACACACACACACACACACACACACACACACACACACACACACACACACACACACACACACACACACACACACACACACACACACACACACACACACACACACACACTCAGAAAAACCAAACCGCACAAAACACAAATTCTTGCACACACTCACAACACGCATGCAACGCACGAACATATGATGGGAGGCAGACACACGTGAATGCGAATGGTAGCATCACTCAACAAACTCCCCCTCTGGCTGCCAACCATCATCCCACATGTCATAGCTCAAGCATGCATCCTCAATGCACACTCATCCCAGCAAGCTTCATGCCCTTCCAATGCTCGGATTCAGCCAGGCGCTTGGTGAGAATGTCAGCCGCCTGCTGATGGGTCTTCACAATCTCCAGCCGCACCTCCTTGTCCAGGAGCCTTCTCACCCAGTGCCACTTAGGCCTGATGTGTTTGGTCAGCCCATGAAGACAAGCATTCTTCGCTAGCTTCACCGCCGACTCATTGTCACAGAAAATCACTGTCGGCTCCCTCTGACCAACTCCAATCTCCTCCAACAAACGCCTCAGCCACACCACCTCCTTTGCCCCATGATGCAGGGCCATGTACTCTGTCTCACACGAGGACTGCCCCACTTCATTCTGCTTCTTACTGCGCCAGCTCACTGCACCACCTCCGAACAGGCATACATAGCCTCCAATGCTGGTGCCATCCGCTTTCACCGAGTTGAAGCTAGCGTCAGTGTAGCAGGTCAGGAGCATCTCCCCCTTGCTCAAATCAGCTGCACCCCTCTGCAGCCTCTGCATCACAGCACTGTACTCCAAACCCACTGATGCCGTTGCACTCACATAGCGGACCAACCTCTTGGCCGCTTCCAGCTGCTCATGACTGGGGCGTGAAACCACAGTGGCAAGCCTGGATGTTGCAAAGGCAATGTCAGGCCGTGTGTGGTTAGCCGCATAGTTGAGTGCCCCAACCATGGAATGAAAAAGTTTCCTGTCACTCTCACCCACCACCTCCTCATCAGCACAGGGCTCCACAGTGAACCCCGAAGGCAGTGGGGTGGCTGGCTTTCCTCCATCTTGCAGCCCATACTTCTCAGCCAGCCCCTCACAATACTTTCTCTGGTGCAACCTCAACACTCCCTTGTCAAGGTCCCTCTCCACATGCATCCCTAAATAGTACTTCACATCTCCCATCTTGGAGCACTTGAACTGCATCTCCAGCATCTCCTCCACATGCTCAATCATTGCAGACGAATCAGAGAAGAGCAGGATGTCGTCCACATACACCAGGAGCATGAGAAACTGCTCCTTCTCCTGCAGCAGGAACAAGCTGTGATCACACTCACTCTTCTTGAAACCCCCAGCCAGCAGAGTCTCCTCTAACTTGTGGTACCATGCACGAGGAGCCTGCTTCAGGCCATAGATGGCCTTCTTCAGCCTGCACACCCTGCCGCTCCCATCATCCAAACCCTCAGGCTGTAACATGTACAGCTCCTCCAGAATGATCCCATTGAGGAAGGCGGTGGTGATGTCCATCTGCTTCACCCGCCATCCACGGTTTGCTGCCATTGCCAATGACACCCGAAGTGTTGTGCCTTTCCCCACAGGAGCATAGAGCTCGTTGAAGTCCTTTCCCTTTGTCTACTGAAACCCCTTAGCCACAAGCCTTGACTTGTAGCGGGTCAGCGCCCCATCAGGTCCGTACTTGTGCCTAAAAATCAGCTTGGAAGAAATGGCCTTCTTCCCGGGTGGCAGCTCACACAGCTCCCACGTCTCATTCTCTAGCAGAGAATCATACTCCTCCTTCACACTCTGCTTCCACTTTTCAGCATCGGGCCCGCTCAATGCCTCAGCTAGCGTCTTGGGCTCAGGGACGGCTGCCCAGTAGCAGTGTGCTATCTCATCCTCATCACACTGCTCAGCCACACTCCCAGCCCTCACCACCTTTGGCTTGCCACGGCTTGCATAGGTCAGCCTGTTAGGAGGGCGCACATCCCTCCTAGGACGGTCAGCCGTACGTCCGGCACCTTGTGGAGCACCTTGCTCCTCCTCCTGCTGCTGCTGCTGCTCCACCTCAGGTTCTCCCCCATCATCAGTCACCCCAGAGATCTCCTCCTTGGAGACAGAAACCTCCACCTGCCTCGAAGGCCGCTGCACCTCATCGGCCTCGACAATTAGCGGTGTCGTAGGAAGCTTCTGCTGCTGCTGCTGCTTCCACTCTTTGTAGTACAAGGACTCAAGGAACTTCACATCCCTTGACACAGTCAGCTGCTGGCTGGTCAAGTCCCAAATCAGCCAGCCCTTGTGATCCTTAGCAAGCCCCAAGTGCACACCCCATCTCCCAGAAGCTTCCAGTTTTCCCCTCTTCTCCTTAGGCACATGAAACACCACCATGCAGCCATAAGTTCTCAGCATGTTGACTGCAGGCGCACTCCCATACCACTTGGTGTAGGGGACCCATTGCTTGTCCCCCACAGTCGCCAGCACCCGGTTCTTCACAACAACGACCTGCCGCAGTGCTGTCACCCAAAACGGATCCGGCAGCCCTGCACGCCCAAGGAGAGTGCGAGCACCTTCCTGCAGGGTCCGGTTGAACCACTCAACCACGCCATTCTGCTGAGGGTTGTAAGGCACTGTGAGCTGATGCTGGATCCCCTTCCGCTTCAGCTCCTTCTCAAAATCAGCGCCGATGAACTCTCCTCCGTTGTCAGTGCGGATCACCTTCACCTTGTGTCCGCTCTCCCTTTGTGCTCTCGGCATCCACTCCTTAAGAACAGCCGCTGCCACCTCCCCCTTAGTCTTGAGAGGGTACACCCACACCGCACGTGTGTGGTCGTCCACAATTGTCAAGAAGTAGCGGCTGCCCGAGAGAGAAAGGGCCCTCGTGGGGCCCACCACATCCATGTGTACTAGTGCAAGTGGTGCCTTGGCTGGTCCTGTGCTGCTGCTAAAGGGAAACTTCGTGAATTTGGTCTCAAGGCAGGTAGGGCAGCTCCCAATCTCCTTTGCTCCCCCCTTCACCTCCAGCCCCTTCAAGCACCCATCCTTAACCAACTTCTGCAGCATAGGAATGTTCACATGGCACAGCCTCTCATGCCACGTCTCCCAATCAGCCTCACCACTCCCAGATGAAGCCTTTGCCCATGTAGCTGTCGCATCCACACCAGCAAGCACCTCACCATGTGGCTGTTGTGGCTGCTGCACCTTCTTGACTGCATCCATGGCCGCAGCAGTTGGTGCAGACTCCTCTCCTCCCGCAGTTGCTTTAGCCGCTCCCGCTGCCTTTGCTGTTGCTGGTGGTTTCCCCTTCCAAGGGATGATGGGCAGCTGCCACAGGTCCTTGATGCAGCTGCTCTTCTCCTCCAAGTTCCACAGCAGCATCTTCCCAAGCTTTGCACGGCAGCTGGTTGGGCCGAAGGTAACTTCAGCCTTGCTCTTCTGCAGCCGGCGCACAGAAAGAAGGTTAGCGGACAAACCTTCAACCAACAGCACATTCCCAAGCCCCACAAGCTCTCCATTGGCTCCCATCACCTTAGCATTCCCAACACCAATCACAGGGAGCAAAGCACCTGAAGCGGCAGCCACAAACTTGATCTTCCCAGGAGGTTTTACCTCATCAAGCAAATCTGCCCGTGGGGTCATATGACTCGTGCAACCTGAATCGATCACCCAGTGAGTGAGGGGGTGCATCACAACCTTCCCAACTGAACCCACATCACCCCCACTCCCTTGCACATCCTCAACCATGAGGAACATCCCAGGGTCGGCTTTACCTTGTGCACCATCACCTTGTGCACCTGATCCTTGCACAGCGCCACCGCGTGCACGTTCACCACTTGGCGGCTTCATGCCTGGAGGGGCCCATCCCTCAGGCCGGCTGAAACACTTGAACTACGGGTGTCCAGCCTTCTTGCAGTACCAGCACGCACCCTCCATTCGGGTGCTCCCCCTGCCACCAGAGCTCCCATGCCCCTCATTGTAGTCACCTCGGCCTCTCCCTCTGCCAAAGCCTCTCCCACGGCCTCGGCCTCTCCCTCCCCTTCTTCCTCTGCTGCCTCCTGCAGCTCCATACCCCTCAGCAGTTTTGTTGGCAGCACCACCTCCCGTGTGGCGCCTTCGGAAGTCCTCTTGCAGAATCTTCTGCCGTAGCCACTCAGGCGTCCACTTGTCCTGCTGAACGTTGAGGGTGGGGATGAGGTTGTCCCACGAGTTGTCGAGCACCGAGATGATCTTGGTGCACTGTTGCATCTGCGACACTTCGCTGCCCGCCGCTGCCATCCTCGCATAGATGTCCTTGATCTTGTCAAGGACCGGTTTCACATCATCTCCCGGTTTCATGGAGAGGGCAGCCAACTCCTTCTCCAACACAATCACCATCGGCAGCGTATTGGGCTGAATCACGTCGCGTAGCAGCTTCCATGCCTTTGGTCCGGAATCATCCAACTCCACCAAATCTTTGATGTGCTGGAACATGTCGTTGTTGACCGATTGGAGGATGAGGTCGTACAGCACCGCGCTTTTCTCAATCCACCTATCGCGGGCATCTCCCTCCCCCGGCATCTTCTCCTCTCCCATTGCAATTTTCAGTAGCTTGTAGCGCTTGAAGGCGCTCCGCATCCGCCCGCTCCATTCCTCATAGTTGGAGCCATCCAAAGCTTCGATCTTGGATGGTGGCGGTTCACTCCTCTTCTCAGCTGCATCTCCACTCCCTTGATTCATCCCCTCTGCTCCCAATCAGAGGTTTCAGCTCCCCCTTTTGCTGGTCAAAATGTAGATCCACACAATCTTCACAAGTGTCGGTGCCAACGAAATTTCGGCAGAGTTTCCCCTTAGCGGAAGTCACATCCAACCTCCAGAACTCCACTTAGGCACGCCCACAGGCCATGGTGGGTCTATGAGGGTCTTCACACTTCAGTAGACTCTCCACAAAGTCCTTAATCAGCTCTGATACCACTTGTTAGAGACTGAGGACGGAGTCTATGAAGATTAGTAGCCAAAATATCTCAACATCGTTGGGCCTAGTTTCTGAACAGAGAAGTCGAGTTCACAAGAAACGCCGTCGACGAAAAGTTCACAGTCAAAACTTCAGCAAACTCGAATATGTTGTAGCTCTACTCCGTGGCTACAATTCCCAAGTTGAATCATGCAAAAAGGTGAAGTATTTCTTGAGCTATCAATTTCGGCGCACTAGGGGGTATGCTACCATAGAATCTTAACTCAATCACAAAGTTCACACAAGTTCACACAAGAGAATTGGAGTAGCACTAAACCAGGTGGAAGGGATGAGGAGGACGAGAGGGAAGGTCCCAAGAGAGTCCCCAACCAAGGAAACCCCATGCCATACAATTCCCTTCCCCATAGGCAACCCAACTTTGACCTTTGTCACTATCCCAACCTCCACAATCCACCTCAACCCAACTTGGCCACACTTGCCAGCCTGGTTTGGTTTCTCCCAACCATTTGGCAGCAACTACAGTAGAAAAGACGAATTTCCCAACCCTCAAAAGTCTGTACCCCATATTGAGTCAACCCCACAACTTCCCATAGTCACCACAACCAAATATCAAAAGCATACGAACTCCAACGTTCGTAACTTTCTTGTTCGTGCTCCGATTGAAGCGATACTTGGTTCCTCGAAAAGCTCTTGAGCAGAGGAGTCACTTCAGATATCTGCTCAAGCCAAATAACATTCACACACACACACTCAGAAAAACCAAACCGCACAAAACACAAATTTCTGCACACACTCACAACACGCATGCAACGCACGAACATATGATGGGAGGCAGACAGACGTGAATGCGAATGGTAGCATCACTCAACAGGTGGGCCCTAAAAAAACATTCCCACAAGGGAACCTGCTCTGATACCATGTCAGAAAGTAGGTGCGGAGATAACTGCTGCAACGGGAGCTTGACTATGGGCTAGATACGTGTGCTCGTGTGATCTCTGCGTTCGTTCACTTAGTTGTTTCCTTGTGTTCACACTTCTTGCTGGTTCACGGGGAAAATTGGCAAGAGTTTCACTAGGAAAACATGACAACAATGATAGCAACAACATTGGCATCACATACTACATCAGTGCTAGCTAGGCTGCTGGTCGACCTCCAGCACAGCACGGTCGACCGCGCTCCAGCGCAGCAGCGCTCGCACAGCTCCAGCGTTGCAGAGTAGCGGTTCGCCAACGTTGCAAGTCCACGGTGTGCTAGTGCTGCAGCAAGCCGGCTGCACAGCGTTGCACCCGCAGGACAACGGTGCACCTGCTTCATAGGTGCGCGCAGCTGGTTGGTGCGCACTTCCCTGTCACGTGCACAACGCAGACGCCTGACAGACTCCACGCTAGCGACTGTGCCCACCAGCCACGTCGACTTTGGGATACCACCCCCGAGGTCGGCCTCGCAGACTCCACCCTGGCGACACTCTCGCACGTCGCCCGGGTATCCCGATCGACCGGGCAACCACGCCTGGTCGACCCACGCAGTCCGTAGCCGGCCACGCATGCCCGGCGTCCCCAGTCCGGTGTCCAGGCGCCCAGGACGCCTTCCGAACCCCCAGGTCGGCGTCCAGACGCCCAGGACGCCGACCAAACCTCCAGAGCGGCGTCCCTCCTCCCAGGACGCCGACCAGACACCCAGGTCGGTGTCTGGGCCCCCCGGGACGCCCAGGTCGGCGTCCGGACCCCCCCCCCCCCCCCCCCCGGACGCCGTGCAGACGCCTACGACGTCGACCAGGCGCCCGGGTAGTTGTGGCGACGCCCAGCTCGGCGTCCAGCTTCCCAGGACGCCGTCCAGGTGTCCGGGACGCCAACCAGGCGTCCAGGGCGGCGTCCTCCTGCTCGGCGCCCTCCAGCCAGGCGCCTTCTAGCTTGGCGCCCTTGCGGTGGCCCCCGTGCCCACTGCTGCAGGTAGGCTGCATCCCCCGCACATCCGACCACAAGGTTGGCTCCGCCCAAGCGAGGACGGGGCCTTACAACACTCCCGTTGACACTCCCCTGCCGCGTTCACGCTTGGGCCCCCAGCCCACACTGCAGTACAGCTACGAGAATAGCCCGTCGGCGTGCATCCAACACACAGCATGCCGGTCACCGCACCAGCCATGCAAGAGGGCATGGCACCTACTGCTGCACGTCGTTGTCGCCGTCGCCCACGTCGGCCAAGCGCACCTGGCCGATTGCGACAGAGCACCGGTTGAAGGCCGGATAGTGCAGCGCCTTCGTTAGGAAGTCGGCTGGCTGCTCAGCGGACGGGATGTACTGCAGCGAAAACTTCCCGCGCTTCACCATGTGCTTGAGGTTGCCTGTCAACCCCATGCCCTCAGCGACCGTGATGGCCGACTTGTTGTCCACGCGTAGGACAATCGGCTTCCCGGCGTCCAGTTGCCGGAATTCTGCGAGGAGGAAGCGAAGGCGGCGTCCCTCCTTGCCAGCTTCAGTGGCCGCCACGTACTCCGACTCGGTCGACGACAACGTCGCGCACTTGATGCGCTAGCTCGACCAGGAGACTACAGCCCCTCCACAGACGAACACGTAGCCACCCGTGCTCGTCCTGTTTTGTTTGTTACCAGCGTCGTCGGCGTCCACGTAGCCGACCAGCTCCAGCGACACAGGTCCACCGCCAAACTCCAGGGCTGTGTCACGTGTGTTGGCGAGGTAGGCGAGGCAGCGGTCGACCTCGCGCCAATGCTGGTCGCTCCTCACCGTGAGGCCGCTCCCCAGCTTGCTGCAGGCGAAGGCGATGTCCGGCCTCGTCGTCGTCGCCGCGAACTGCAGCGAGTCGACCTTCTGCCGGTACTCCTCCTCCTGCCGTTCATGCGCCTCCTCATCATCGAAGGTGAGCTCGGCGTAGGCACCGACCGAGACCGGCGTCTTCGGGGTGCGCCCGGTCTGCTCCTTGTCAAGGAAGCGCCTTCGCAGCTTATCGGCGTAGCCCTGCTGCTGCAGCCACAGCTTCCCAGCCGACCTGTCGCGCAGGATCTCCAGCCCGAGGTAATTCTGCACCGGCGAGATCTCGCGCAGCTCGAAGGAGGCTTCCAGCAGCTCCTTCAGCTCCTTTAGCATCGCGGCGCTGCTGCTGGCGGCAAGCATGTCGTCGACGTAGACCAGCACCCAGCAGGCCACTCCACCCTCGCCGACCTTGAAGTAAAGAGCCTCGTCGACCTGGCTCTTCTTCCACCCGGCGTTGACCAGCACATCGTTGAGCGTCAAGTACCACAACAGCGGCGACTGCTTCAGCCCGTACAGGCTCTTCAGCAGCTTGCACACCCGGCCGGTTCGGTCGTTGAAGTAGTCCGGCTGGGACATGTACAGCACCCAATCGAGCTTGCTCTGCAGGAAGGCGTTCTTCATGTCGAGCTGCATCAGGTTAAGGTCGAGGACGGCGACGATGCTGCGGAAGATCCTCAGCGTGACGTAGCTGCCCACCGGCGAGAACGTCTCGTCGTAGTCGGCGCCGTACACCTGTGTGAAGCCCTTCACGACCAGCCTCGCCTTCTCGTGCTCGACGGTGTCGTCGACGTGGTACTTCGTCGTCAACACCCACCGGTTCTTCATGACGTTCACCCCCGGCGGGCGTTCGACCAGCTCCCAAGTGCCCATGTTGATGAGGTTGCGAATCTCCTCCTCCATGGCGGCCTTCACTGCCGGGCCCTTCCAGCTTGCCAATGCCTCTTTCACCGTCATCGTCGAGATGTCCCAACGGTGCTCGGGGTTGGCTAGCATGTCGGGGTCGAGCTCCGGAAACTCCTCATCCTCCTCGGTGTCGTCGTACAGCAGGTCGTCGTCATCGTCCATGTAATACACCGTGGTGAAGGCAGCGGGGACGAAGAAGTCAGGCGGCCTCCGAAGTCGGCCTGAACGCCGTGGACCCGGCTGGACCTCCTCGGCGTCCCCTCCATCGTCGTTGTCGTCGCTGCTCTCGGCGTCCTGCTGCTCCTCAGCTGGCGTCCTAGCCGACTGCTCCCCTGTGGTTGGCTCCCCTGCCGACTGCCCGGTCGCCGATTGCTCCGTGGTCGGCTTCACGGCTGCCTGCTCCTTTGTTGCCCGCTGCTCCTCGACCTGCTTCTCGACCTGCTCCTCGACCTGCTCCTCGACCTGCTCCTCGACCTGCTCCTCCCCTGCCACGTCGACTGCAAACCCATGTCGACCTGCCACTCGTCACGTCGGCCACCGGCGATGCACTTGGCCGAAGGCGACGTCCCACTGCTCCCCTCATCGCCGGAGGCCGACACCGAGGCCAGCCCACGCAGGTCGGCCACAAGGGGAGGGGCAGGGGTCAGAGGGGGAGGGGTAGGGGGGCGGACGTCCTCGACGTCCTCAGTAGCAAGCTCACCGACCTCGGAAAGCAGCGGCAGCGTCGCCGACGAGGTGTCAGAGGGCGGGGTGGACGACGAGCGGCCGGACACCGGCCCATGCTCCGTCCTCCACTCGGCCAGCGACATCTCCTCGTAGAACACCACGTCCGACGTGGTGACCAGTCCGGTCGGTGTCGACGTCGAGGAGCTCCCAGCCCTTGCTCGCCGCCGACACGCCAAAGTGCAGGCCCCACCTGGCCTTCGGCTTCAGCTTCCCACCACGCTGCTGCTCAGGAACAAGGAACTGCGCCATGCAGCCCCACACCCGCGCCAGCGACAAGTCGGACTTCTTCCCGGTCAGCAGCTGGTACGGCGTCGTCCCTGGCGGCAGCGTCGACCTCTCAAGGCAGTTGCGGACCCAGATGGCCTACCGCAGAGCGAGGTGCCACCAGTGGTGCTGCACACCCATGTGCAGCAGCATTGTCCGCACCGACTCCACCACCGTCCTCATCTCCCGCTCCGCCATGCCATTCTGCTGCGGGGTGTATGGGCAGGTCAGGTCGTGGACGATCCCCTTGCCGTTCACGAAGTCGGTGAACTGCTTCCCAAGGAACTCCCCTCCCCGGTCAGATCGCAGCATCAACACCGACTTTGTCGTCTGCCGCTCAGCGATCGCCAGCCACTACACGAACATCTGCAACGCATCTGGCTTCTTGGCGACCGGCTTCACCCACACGTAGCGGGTCTTGCGCTCCTTCAGCAGCAAGAAGTACAGGCTGCCATCCTTGGCAGCCACGCGGAACGGCCCGCACAGGTCGATGTGCACGACGGCCAGCACGTCGTCGGCGTCGGAGCCTTGGTCGGGGAAGGTGTGCCACGCCAGTTTCCCGCCGACGCATGAGACACACGGGGAGTCGGCGTCCGTCGCCGACTTGAGGTCCAGCCCAATGGCGACCTCGTTCTTTGCCGAGCTCTGTATGGTGTCCATGCCGACATGTGCAAGCCGCACATGCATCCGGTCCGGCATCGACTTCGTCGTCGAGACGATCGCCCGCAGAGCCACGGCCTCCAGCGTGGTCGACGCTGACGTTGCCGTGCATGGACGCAAGCTGGTGCAGAGGACTCGCCCGGAGTACGTCGCCCGCCCGAGCACCTCCCATGCTGCCGAGACGAGCAGCATGCCGTCTCCGTCCTCCTGCAGCTTCACGCCGTGCTCCTTCAACTGGCCGGCCGACAGCAGGTTGGCCCGCACACCCGGGACGTACATCACGTCGGGGATGAGCACCTGCTTCCCGGCCTCTCCTTGCAGGGCGATGGTGCCACAGCCCTGGACGTCCTGCAACGCCCCATTGAAGCCGCGCACATGCCTGATGGCGCCGCTCGGCTGCAGGTCGACGAAGGCTTCCTTCATCCCCATCAGGTGGTGGGAGCAGCCGCTGTCGAGCAGGACCACCGCCGGGTTTGCCTGCATAGCTGCCGCCACCGCCTGGAAGTCCTCTCCGGCCTCCGGTGCCAGAGAGATGGTCGGCTCCACGACGCCGACCATCGAGCACGATGCCGTCTTGTCGTCTCGCCCCTTGCCGCCTGCAGCGGAGTCGGCGTCCTTCGCCGAAGTCGATGTCTTGGTCGACTGCTTCTCCTTGCGCGGCTGGTTTCCTCCACGACGAGGACGACGGCTACCAGACCTCCCACGGCCTCCCTTAGCGTCGTCGTCGTCGGAGTCACTGCGGTCGGGACACTCGAAGGAGAGGTGATCGGGGCTGTGGCAGATCCAGCACTCCCGACGTCGACCTCCTCCTCCTCGACCGCGGTCCTTGGTCGAATTCTTCTCGACCTCGGTCGATTTCCAGCCACCGCTCCCGCCGCCACCAGACTGTCCGCGCTGTCCCGGTCGGCCTCCTTGCTTCGCCGGGGTGACGAAGTTGGCCTGCGCCAAGAGTTCCTGTGACTGCTCAGCCTCCTGCATCGCCTCGTCCTGCAGGATGTACGAGGTCAGGTTGTCCTCGTTGAGCGTCGCCCTCGTGCTCGGCGCCATAGACAGCCGCTTCAGCAGGTTGTAGCTGCTAGAGAGACCCTGCATGACATGGGTGATGTACGACGACGTGGAGTACTGCGCGCCGGCCATCCTGATAGTGGCGAGAATTCGCCGGGCTCGGTTGCATTAATCAATCGCAGTCTCCTCTTCACCCATACGCAGGTGCGTCAGCTGTCCCTCCAGCTGGGCGATGAACAGGTCGTCGGTGACCTGGTACGTTGACTCAATGAAGTGCCACGCCCGGTGGCCGGCGTCGATGTACTCCCGACACCACTTCAAGGCGATCTGCACACCCGGCGAGCAGCACCGCGAGATGACCGTGAAGGTCAATAACTGCACGGTGCGAAACTCCGCACGCAGGTCGGGGTGGTGCTCTCCCGATGTCGCCACGGTCCCTCGGGCGAAGCCAATCAGCCCGGCCATCTACAGCTGGGGCTCGATAGCTTCCTTCCAGGTGAGAATATCGGGTCGACCGACCAGCGGAGGGGTGACCGAGATCCTGTCCGGCGTAAACTTGAAGTAGCCGTAGCTCGGCGCAATCCCACCTGCCGTCACCTGGGACGCCGACATCGGCGACAGCCCACTCCGTCGACCTCCGACGTCAGCTTGCGAAGAGCCTGCAGCCGCCAACGACTGCATCCCTCGCGCCTGAACGCCGCCGACTTCACCGGCGTGTATCACACCTCGTTGCCTCGACGTGCCTCCCGCACTGCAGCCGACCTGACCTCCACCGGTGTGTTGACGCCCATGTCGACGCCGCCGTCGTTGTTCACCGGTCGAGGAGAGGCAGGTCGAGAAGGGGGGTGCTCCGCCGCCCACACGGAGCGGAGTCCGGCTTCGACGACTGTCCAGGGTATCGCCCCATACTCCTGGGCCTCATGGCGTCTCCTCGCATCCTCCAGCCGTCCCTCCAGGGTGTCCATCACCTCGGCGTCGCCTACGCGCACGCTAGTAACTGCACGGCTGCCGGTCTACGAACGCAATCGGTATGTGCTAAGTGGCTAGACTGAACTACGTCGCGGTGTCATCCACGCTCACCGCACCATGCGGAGATAATTGCTGCAACGGGAGCTTGATTACGGGCTAGGCACGTGTGCTTGTATGATCTCTGCGTTTGTTCACTTAGTTGTTTCCTTGTGTTCACACTTCTTGCTGGTTCACGGGGAAGAGTTTCAAGAGTTTCACTAGGAAAACATGACAACTATGATAGCAACAACATTGGCATCACATACTACATCACTGCTAGCTAGGCTGCTGGTCGACCTCCAGCGCAGCACGGTCGACCGCGCTCCAGCGCAGCAGCGCTCGCACCGCTCCAGCGTTGCAGAGTAGCGGTTCGCCAACGTTGCAAGTCCACGGTGTGCTAGTGCTGCAGCAAGCCGGCTGCACAGCGTTGCACCCGCAGGACAACGGTGCACCTGCTTCATAGGTGCGCGCAGCTGGTTGGTGCGCACTTCCCTGTCACGTGCACAACGCAGACGCCTGGCAGACTCCACGCCAGCGACTGTGCCCACCAGCCATGTCGACCTCGGGATACCACCCCCGAGGTCGGCCTCGCAGACTCCACCCTGGCGACACTCTCGCACGTCGCCCGGGTATCCCGATCGACCGGGCAACCACGCCTGGTCGACCCACGCAGTCCGTAGCCGGCCACGCATGCCCGGCGTCCCCAGTCCGGTGTCCAGGCGCCCAGGACGCCTTCCGAACCCCCAGGTCGGCGTCCAGACGCCCAGGACACCGACCAAACCTCCAAAGCGGCGTCCCTCCTCCCAGGACGCCGACCAGACACCCAGGTCGGTGTCTGGGCCCCCCGGGACGCCCAGGTCGGCGTCCGGACCCCCCCCCCGGACGCCGTGCAGACGCCTACGACGTCGACCAGGCGCCCGGGTATTCGTGGCGACGCCCAGGTCGGCGTCCAGCTTCCCAGGACGCCGTCCAGGTGTCCGGGACGCCAACCAGGCGTCCAGGGCGGCGTCCTCCTGCTCGGCGCCCTCCAGCCAGGCGCCTTCCAGCTTGGCGCCCTTGCAGTGGCCCCCGTGCCCACTGTTGCAGGTCGGCTGCATCCCCCGCACATCCGACCACAAGGTTGGCTCCGCCCAAGCAAGGACGGGGCCTTACAACGTTCCCGTTGACAGTAGGAATTAATGATGACTAGAATGACAGTAGTACAGGGTTTGTATAGCAAAACCTAATTGGGCTGTACCCCATAAGGAGTGCCCCACTACAGCATAGAGCATATAAATGCATAGTTCTGACACACCGCTCTCCACCAATGCATACCTGGTGGACACGCTGCTGTTGTGCTCTCCCATGGTGGACAGTGGAGGAGCAGAGGGCTCCACTACTCAGCTTGTGCCACGCCCATGTGCGCTAGACGGGAATGGAGAGATGCATGTGGTGAGGGAATGAGTAGCTTGTGCATGCATGGTGTGAAATGCCTTCTCTTTGCATTGAAGGATAGACAGCCAGACACAGACGGTGCTGCTGCTGCTCCTCTTGTGCCGCGTCCGTGTGTACTAGATGGCAATGGGGAGATGCATGTGTTGAGTGGGTTGCTCCGTGTGGCTTTGTCCCTCTCTCCTTCCCCCTCTTTGATGACTAACTGGGCCTATCTCTGCATTCACTCCTTCCTTTCTCCTTTCCCTCCCACTCTCCTCCCCTCCCCTCCTTACCTCCCTGCCCTCATCCCTCCCAGATCTCGGTGAAGCTCCCAGAAGTGGCGCGCATAGGGGCACTCAGAATCGCCCTGCCCACTGACCTGCGCCCCAAGGAGGCCCGGCATGCCGTGCTGGTCACAGTCAGAGACGTCACCCAATAGTTCCCCGATGGCCTGCCCATTCTGGACCCTGTACAGGTGAGTGAAATTATGGGAGGGAAGGAGGGAGGAAGGCCAAAAGAGGCCCGCCCTGCCAGTCTGTGCTGGTCACAATCAGAGACGTCATCCCGCGCTTCCTTGACGAACTGTCTATCCTAGACCCTGTTGAAATGAGCTGATGGTGTCAATGGGTGAGGTAGTAGGCTAGTTGAGTCACACGCTAAGTCAAGCAGAGGCCCGCCACGCTGTGTTGGTCACACTCAGAGACGTCACCCAACGCTTCCCTGAAGAACTGTTTATCCTAGACCCTGTGGAAGCGAGTTATTGAGGGAGGAAGGAAGGAAGAGAAAAAATGTGTGGGCTACTTGATTTGAGGCATCTTCAACCCAAGGAGGAGGCAAGGCAGGCTGTGCTCTTCACACTCAGAGACGTCACCCAGCGGTTCAAGAGCTGGTTGACGTCTCTGAACCACTGCTGAGACGGCAAGGTAGGACGGGCTGCCGAACCTAGACCCTGTACAGGCGAGTTATTGAGTGAATTACTGGGTGCGCTGTTAAGACTTCTTGAATTCGCCTCCATCCGTCTCCAAGTGTGTGTACCTGCTCTCTGGACATGGGCATTTGGACGAGAATTCGAGGCGGACGAGTCGTTTTTGGACATGGGCATCATGGACGAGTCGTTTTTTTACATGGGCATCATGGACGAGTCTTTTTTTGACATGGGCATCATGGACGAGTCGTTTTTTGACATGGGCATCATGGACGAGTCTTTTTGGACACGGGCATCATGGACGAGTCGTTTTTGGACATGGGCATCATGGACGAGTCGTTTTCAGACATGGGCATCATGGATGAGTCGTTTTTTTACATGGGCATCATGGACGAGTCATTAAGAATTCTCGAATTTGTCTCCATCCGTCTCCAAGTGGGTGTGCCCCTTCGCCATCTCTCCCGCTCTCAGGGCATGGGCATCACAGTTGAGTTGTTTTTGGACCTCGTGCATTCCATCGATGAGGAGGAGAGCAAGCTGGCCAAACATCCTCTTTGAGTCCTCTCCTCTCTACCCTTTCCAAGGTGATTAAGTAGCTGGTCAAGCAGCCAAGCCAAGCATACCCCTTTCACTAACTGAATGGCGTTGCTCACGCCCCCATCCGCTGTGGCACGTGCACACGCGAAACCCCGACTCCATTTCTTTTGATGTATGTTCGGGCGTGGGCTTAGATTTTCCCTCCCGTTAACGCCTGCATTGCACAGTGCACATCCCGTTCCACCCACCCCCTTCCTCCTTCTCGAGCAGCTTCCCATGTAGCCTAAACGACCCCTGAACACCCCCTTTCCCCCTTCTTCTCGCTCCCTTCTTTCTCCCCTTCCAGGCGGAGATAGCGGAGCAAAAGCTGGAGGTGCTCAAGAGGCGAGGGCACCTGCACGTGCAGGTTCAGGGTTGAGGGTTTGTGCTCAAGGGTTTACTTGCCCTTCCCCTGTTGAGATACTTAGCACGAGTGGTAGTTAGGTTTAGGTAGGGCCTAGGCTTAGTAGCCTAGGCCAAGGGGGAGTCGAGTGAGTTTGTGCCAAGACGAGAGAATGGGAATGGTGTTCACTATAGCACTAGGGTACATATAGCAAACAGAGCATGCAAAGAAGGTGCACCACCAACAGTTTATAATAACTACACTAAACTACAGCTACAGGCAGTTACATATATATTCTAACACTCCCCCATAACTGCCTGCAGCAGGAGTTTGTGCAGAACACAACCTGCAGGGGTACACCAACAACAGCAACAGCAAGCACGGTAACAGAGCAGGTACAGCAGCAAAGGGACAGGCGACAGCAAGACATTCCTGCCACCCCCTTACTCTCTTCCCCCCCCCGACCACAGGAGGGGCAGTAGGGAGAGAGAGGAGGCGGGCTGGCTCTGGCTGGTCGCCCCCTCCATCCCCTCACCCTCCCCCTCCCCCTCCCCCCCACACTGCTGCAGGAGCAGCAGAGGGGGGAAGAGAGGAGAGGTGGAGGGACGGCTGCTGGTTGGTCTCACACCCGCCACCCCAGTGCCACTCCCCCGGCTCCTCCACACCCTCACACCCTCCCCCCCAGCGCCAGCTGCAGCAGTGGGAACGAAAGGAGGAGGAGGGGAAGGGAAGCACACCACCCATCACCCCCACACCCGCCACCCCCATACCCTCCCCCCCACGGCTGCAGGGAGACGAAGGAGGAGGGGGTGGGCGGGGAGAAAGCCGCAGAGCGGCTACAGAGGGTCGGCGCGGGTAGGTCAGGGGCGGCTGCAGCGAGTGCAGGCGCGGGGTGAGGCAGAGGCGGCTGCATCGAGTGCAGGAGCGGGGGCGGCAGCTCCAAGGGCAGGCGCTGGGTGGTGCAGGGGCGGCTGCAGCGAGTGCAGGCGCGAGTGAAGCAAGGGCACCGTCGCGGGCGCCAGGGGCGGGTCCGCGGGGGCTCAGGGCACCGTCGCGGGCGCCAGGGGTGCGGAGATAACTGCAGCAACGGGAGCTAGGCTAAGGGCTAGGCACGTGTGCTCGTGTGATCTCTGCGTTCTCTGTTCCTTAGTCGTTTTCCTTGTGTACACACTACTTGCTAGTTCACGGGGAAAATTGGCAAGAGTTTCACTAGGAAAAGTTCAGAACAATTGGTACAATGAAGTTGGCATAGCATGACTACATCAGAGCAAGCATTCAGGTCGGCCAACTGCCAGCGCAGCTTGGTCGACCGCGTTCCAGCACGACTTGGTCGACCGCACTCCAGCAAGGCAAGGTCGACGGCGTGCCAACGTCGCAGGTTGACGGCGTGCCAGCGTTGCTCACGCAGGACAGCAGTGCACCCGCCTCGCAGGTGTGCGTAGCTGATTGGCGTGCAGAGTCCCGTCACCTGCACAGCGCACACTCCACGTCAACCTCGAGCTGACGACTGCCTCTGGTCCGCCACGACGACCTCGGGATACCACCACCGAGGTCGTGCTCGCCACCTTTGCCTGGGCGACCGTCGCACTTCTCCGCAGCACTTCGTCACCCAGGTAACCTGGTCGACCAGGCAACCACGTCGACCAGCAGCTCTTGCACGTGCCCGTCGACCTCCCAAGTCGACGACCACCCCAAGTCGACCTCCTCAGGTCGACCACTACTCCCTGGTCGACCAGCTCCAAGTCGACGTCACTCCTGGTCGACCAGAAGGGCTGGTCGACTTCCCAGGTCGACCAGGATGGTCTGGTCGACGTCCCAGGTCGACCAGAAGGTCTGGTCGGCGTCCCGGGTCGACCAGACGAAGTTGGCGCCCTCCTGAAGTCGGCGCCCATGCAGTGGCTCCCCGTGCAGGTCGACTAATCTCGTCGACCAACTCGCCCACTGCTGCAGATCGGCTGCACCCTACACCCGACCACGAAGTCGGCTCCGCCCAGACGTGGACGGGGCCAACATACAACTCCCGTTGACACTCCCCTGCCGCGTTCACGCTTGGGCACCCAGCCCACACGGTAGTACAGTTCGGAGACTAGCTCGTCGACGTGCACCCAACACATAGCACGTCGTCCACCGCACCAGCCATGCAAAAGGGCATGGCACCTACTACTGCACGTCGTTGTCGCCGTCGCCCACGTCGGCCAAGCGCACTTGGCCGATTGCGACGGAGCACCGGTTGAAGGCCGGATAGTGCAGCGCCTTCGTCAGGAAGTCGGCCGGCTGCTCAGCGGTTGGGATGTACTGCAGCGAGAACTTCCCGCGCCTCACCATGTGCTGCAGCCAGGCCTGTCGCCGCTCCATGTGCTTGAGGTTGCCCATCAACCCCATGCCCTCGGCAACCGTGATGGCCGACTTGTTGTCCACACGCAGGACAGTCGGCTTCCCGGCGTCCAGTTGCCGGAACTCGGCGAGGAGGAAGCGAAGGCGGCGTCCCTCCTTTCCAGCTTCAGTGGCCGCCACGTACTCCGACTCCGTCGACGACAGCGTCGCGCACTTGATGCGCTGGCTCGACCAGGAGACTGCAGCCCCTCCGTAGACGAACACGTAGCCGCTCGTGCTCATCCTGTTCTGCTTGTCACCGGCGTCGTCGGCGTCCACGTAGCCGACCAGCTCCAGCGACTGAGGTCCACCGCCGAACTCCAAGGCGGTGTCGCGTGTGTTGGCGAGGTAGGCGAGGCAGCGATCGACCTCGTGCCAGTGCTGGTCGCTCCTCACCGTGAGGCCGCTCCCCAGCTTGCTGCATGCGAAGGCGACGTCCGGCCTCGTCGTCGTCGCCGCGAACTGCAGCGAGCCGACCTTCTGCCGGTACTCCTCCTCCTGACGTTCCTGCGCCTCCTCGTCATCGAAGTGAGCTCGGCGTAGGCACCGACCGAGACCGGCGTCTTCGGGGTGCGCCCGGTCTGCTCCCCGTCGAGGAAGCGCCAACGCAGCTTGTCGGCGTAGCCCTGCTGGTGCAGCCACAGCTTCCCCGCCGACCTATCGCGTACGATCTCGAGCCCGAGGTACTTCTGCACCGGCGAGATCTCGCGCAGCTCGAAGGCGGCTTCCAGCAGCTCCCTCAGCTCCTTCAGCATCATGGCGCTGCTGCTGGCGGCAAGCAGGTCGTCGACGTAGACCAGCACCCAGCAGACTACCTCACCCTCGCCGACTTTGAAGTAAAGAGCCTCGTCGACCTGGCTCTTCTTCCACCCGGCGCCGACCAGCACATCGTTGAGCGCCAAGTACCACAACAGCGGCGACTGCTTCAGCCCGTACAGGCTCTTCAGTAGCTTACACACCCGGCCGGTTCCGTCGTTGAAGTAGTCCGGATGAGACATGTACAGTACCCGATCGAGCTTGCTCTGCAGGAAGGCATTCTTCATGTCGAGCTGCATCAGGTTGAGGTCGAGGACAGCGACAATGCTGAGGAAAATCCTCAGCGTCACGTAGCTGCTCACCGGCGCGAACGTCTCGTCGTAGTCGGCGCCATACACCTGTGTGAAGCCCTTTACGACCAGCCTCGCCTTCTCTCGTTCGACGGTGTCGTCAATGTGGTACTTCGTCGTCAACACCCACCGGTTCTTCATGACGTTTACCCCCGGCGGGCGTTCGACCAGCTCCCAAGTGCCCATGTTGATGAGGCTGCGGATCTCCTCCTCCATGGCGGCCTTCACCGCCGGGCCCTTCCAGCTCGCCAACGCCTCCTTCACCGTCATCGTCGAGATGTCCCAACGGTGCTCGGGGTCGGCTAGCATGTCGGGGTCGAGCTCCGGAAACTCCTCATCCTCCTCGGCGTCGTCGTACAGCAGGTCGTCGTCATCGTCCACGTCATACACCGTGGTGAAGGCAGCGGGGACGAAGAAGTCAGGCGGCCTCCGAAGTCGGCCGGAACGCCGTGGTCCCTGCTGGACCGCCGCGGCGTCCCCTCCATCGTCACTGTCGTCGCTGCCCTCGGCGTCCTGCTGCTCCTCAGCCGGCGTCCCAGCCGACTGCTCCACTGTGGTCGGCTTCCCAGCCGACTTCTCCCCTGTGGTCGGCTCCCCTGCCGACGTCCCGGTCGCCGACTGCTCCGTGGTCGGCTTCACGGCAGCCTGCTCCCTTGTCGGCTGCTGCTCCCCTGTCGACTGCAATCCCACGTCGATTCGCCGCTCGTCAAGTCGGCCGCCGGCGATGCACTTGGCCGGCGCCGAAGGCGGCGTCCCACTACTCCCCTCATCGCCGAAGGCCGACACCGAGGTCAGCCCACAAAGGTCGGCCACGAGGGGAGGGGCAGGAGTCAGAGGGAGAGGGGTAGAGGAGCGGACGTCCTCGACGTCCTCAGTAGCAAGCTCACCGACCTCGGCAAGCAGCGGCAGCGTCGCCGACGAGGTGTCAGAGGGCAAGGTGGACGGCGAGCGGCCGGGTACCGGTCCATGCTCAGTCTTCCACTCGGCCAGCGACATCTCCTCGTAGAACACCACGTCCGACGTGGTGACCACTCGGTCGGTGTCGACGTCGAGGAGCTCCCAGCCCTTGCTCGCCGCCGACACGCCAAGGTGCAGGCCCCACCTGGCCTTCGGCTTCAGCTTCCCACCACGCTGCGGCTCAGGGACAAGGAACTGCGCCATGCAGCCCCACACCCGCGCCAGCGACAAGTCGGGCTTCTTCCCTGTCAGCAGCTGGTACGGCGTCGTCCCCGGCGGCAGCGTCAACCTCTCCAGGCAGTTGCGGACCCAGACGGCCTGCCGCAGAGCGAGGTGCCACCAGTGGTGCTGCACGCCCATGTGCAGCAGCATTGTCCGCACCGACTCTACCACCGTCCTCATCTCCCGCTCTGCCATGCCGCTTTGCTGCGGGGTATATGGGCAGGTCAGGTCGTGGACGATCCCCTTGTCGTTCACGAAGTCGGTGAACTGCTTCCCGAGGAACTCCCCTCCCCGGTCAGAGCGCAGCATCAGCACCGACTTCTTCGTCTGCCGCTCAGCCACCGCCAGCCACTGTACAAACGCCTGCAACGCATCGGACTTCTTGGCGACCGGCTTCACCCACACGTAGCGGGTCTTGCGCTCCTTCAGCAGCAAGAAGTACAGGCTGCCGTCCTTGGCAGCCACGCGAAACGGCCCGCACAGGTCGATGTGCACGACGGCCAGCACGTCGTCGGCGTCGGAGCCTTGGTCGGGGAAGGTGTGCCGCGCCAGTTTCCCACCAACGCACGAGACACACGGGGAGTCGGCGTCCGTCGCCGACTTGAGGTCCAGCCCAATGGCGACCTCGTTCTTCGCCGAGCTCCGTATGGTGTCCATGCCGACGTGCGCAAGCCTCGCATGCATCCGGTCCGGCGTCGACTTCGCCTTCGGGACGATCGCCCGCAGAGCCACCACCTCCGTCATGGGCGGCGTCGACCTCGTCGCGCAGGGACGCAGGTCGGTGCAGAGGACTCGCCCAGAGTACGTCGCTCGCCCGAGCACCTCCCATGCTGCCGAGACGAGCAGCATGCCGTCTCCGTCCTCCTGCAGCTTCACACCATGCTCCTTCAGCTGGCCGGCCGACAGCAGGTTGGCTCGCACACCCGGGACGTACAACACGTCGGGGATGAGCACCTCCTTCCCGGCCTCTCCTTGCAGGGCGATGGTGCCGCAGCCCTGGACATCCTGCAGCGCCCCATTGAAGCCGCGCACATGCCTGATGGCGCCACTCGGCTGCAAGTCGACGAAGGCTTCCTTCGTCCCCATCAGGTGGTGGGAGCAACCACTGTCGAGCAGGACCACCGCCGGGTTTGCCTGCACAGCTGCCGCCACCACTTGGAAGTCCTCTCCGGCCTCCGGCGCCAGAGAGATGGTCGGCTCCACGACGCCGACCAGCGAGCACGACGCCGTTTTGTCGTCTCGCCCCTTGCCGCCTGCAACGTAGTCGGCGTCCTTCGCCGAGGTCGATGTCTTGGTCGACTGCTTCTCCTTGCGCGGTTGGTTGCCTCCACGATGAGGACGACGGCTGCCAGACCTCCCACGGCCTCCCTTAGCATCGTCGTCGTCGGAGTCGCTGCGGTTGGGACACTCGAAGGAGAGATGATCGGGATCGCCGCACAGCCAGCACTCCCGACGTCGACCTCCTCCTCCACGATCGCTGTCCTTGGTCGACTTCCTCTTGTCGACCTCCTTGGCCGGTTTCCAGCCACTGCTACCGCCACCGCCGGATTGCCCGCGCTGCCCCGGTCGACCTCCTTGCTTCGCTGAGGTGACCAAGTTCGCCTGTGCCAAGAGCTCCTGCGACCGCTCAGCCTCCTGCATCGCCTCGTCCTGCAGGATATACGAGGTCAAGTTGTCCTCGTTGAGCGTCGCCCTTGTGCTCGGCGCCATAGACAGCCGCTTCAGCAGGTTGTAGCTGCTAGAGAGTCCCTGCATGACATGGGTGATGTACGACGCCGTGGAGTACTGCGCGCCGGCCATCCTGATGGTGGCGAGAATTCGCCTGGCTCGGTTGCAGTAGTCGGTCGCACTCTCCTCGTCGCCCATACGCAGATGTGTCAGCTGTCCCTCCAGCTGGGCGATGAACAGGTCGTCGGTGACCTGATACGTCGACTCAATGAAGTGCCACGCCCGGTGGCCGGCGTTGAGGTACTCCCGGCACCACTTCAAGGCGATCTGCAGGCCCGGCGAGCAGCACCGCGAGATGACAGTGAAGGTCAACAGCTGCACGGCGCGAAACTCCGCACGCAGGTCGGGGTGGTGCTCCCCCGGCGTCGCCACGGTCCCTCGGGCGAAGCCGATCAGCCCGGCCATCTCCAGCTGGGGCTCGATGGCTTCCTTCCAGGTGAGAATGTCAGGTCGACCGACCAGCGGAGGGGTGACCGAGATCCTGTCCGGCGTAAACTTGAAGTAGCCGTAGCTCGGTGCAATCCCACCTGCCGTCACCTGGGACGCCGACATCGGCGTCAGTCCACTCCGTCGACCTCCGACGTCACCCCGCGAAGAGCCTGCAGTCGCCGACAACTGCATCCCTTGCGCCTGAACGCCGCCGACTTCACCGGCTTGTATCACACCTCTCTGCCTCGACGTGCCTCCCGCACTGCTGCCGACCTGACCTCCACCGGCGTTGACACCCACGTCGACGCCGCCTTCGTTGTTCACCGGACGAGGAGAGGCAGGTCGAGACGGGTGCTCCGTCGCCCACATGAAGCGGAGTCCAGCCTCGACGACCGGCCAGGGCAAGTCGCCGTACTCGTTGGCCTCGTGCTTCCTCCTCGCGTTCTCCAACCGTGCCTCTAGGGTGTCCACCACCCCCGCGTCACCTACGGCTCCTACCATAGTGACTACCGCACGGTTGCCGGCCTGCAACTACGAAATAGGTAAGTGGTGTCTACGTCGACCTGACTGAAGGTAAGTCGTGTGCCGTCCACGCTCACCGCACCATGCGGAGATAACTGCAGCAACGGGAGCTAGGCTAAGGGCTAGGCACGTGTGCTCGTGTGATCTCTGCGTTCTCTGTTCCTTAGTCGTTTTCCTTGTGTACACACTACTTGCTAGTTCACGGGGAAAATTGGCAAAAGTTTCACTAGGAAAAGTTCAGAACAATTGGTACAATGAAGTTGGCATAGCATGACTACATCAGAGCAAGCATTCAGGTCGGCCAACTGCCAGCGCAGCTTGGTCGACCGCGTTCCAGCACGACTTGGTCGACCGCACTCCAGCAAGGCAAGGTCGACGGCGTGCCAACGTCGCAGGTTGACGGCATGCCAGCGTTGCTCACGCAGGACAGCAGTGCACCCGCCTCGCAGGTGTGCGTAGCTGATTGGCGTGCAGAGTCCCGTCACCTGCACAACGCACACTCCACGTCAACCTCGAGCTGACGACTGCCTCTGGTCCGCCACGACGACCTCGGGATACCACCACCGAGGTCGTGCTCGCCACCTTTGCCTGGGCGACCGTCGCACTTCTCCGCAGCACTTCGTCACCCAGGTAACCTGGTCGACCGGGCAACCACGTCGACCAGCAGCTCTTGCACGTGCCCGTCGACCTCCCAAGTCGACGACCACCCCAAGTCGACCTCCTCAGGTCGACCACTACTCCCTGGTCGACCAGCTCCAAGTCGACGTCACTCCTGGTCGACCAGAAGGGCTGGTCGACTTCCCAGGTCGACCAGGATGGTCTGGTCGACGTCCCAGGTCGACCAGAAGGTCTGGTCGGCGTCCCGGGTCGACCAGACGAAGTTGGCGCCCTCCTGAAGTCGGCGCCCATGCAGTGGCTCCCCGTGCAGGTCGACTAACCTCGTCGACCAACTCGCCCACTGCTGCAGATCGGCTGCACCCTACACCCGACCACGAAGTCGGCTCCGCCCAGGCGTGGACGGGGCCAACATACAACTCCCGTTGACAAGGGGCGGGTCCGCGGCGGCTCAGGACACCGTCGCGGGCGCCAGAGGCGGGTCCGCGGTGGCTCAGGACACCGTCGCAGGCGCCAGGGGCGGGTCCGCGGCGGCTCAGGGCACCGTCGCACACCATGGGGCACGTGACGGGCAGTTCAGGGCACCGTCGCGTGCCACGGGGCGCACGACGGGCAGGGCACCGTCGCATGCCACGGGGCGTGCGACGGGCAGGGCACCGTCGCAGGCCACGGGGCGTGCGACGGGCAGAAAAGATGTCACGCGCCACCCGGGCGCGGGACAGGACGAAAATCGCCACGCGCTCGAGGCACGCGACTGGAAAAACAGTAGCGGAAGCGTAAGGCGGGCCCACAGCCCTGGACTTATCAGGCTCTGATATCATGCTGAGATACTTAGCACAAGGGGGAGTCGAGTGAGTTTGTGCCAAGACGAGAGAATGGGAATGGTGTTCACTATAGCACTAGGGTGCATATAGCAAACAGAGCATGCAAAGAAGGTGCACCACCAACAGTTTATAATAACTACACTAAACTACAGCTACAGGCAGTTACATATATATTCTAACATCCCCCCCTCTCCCCCTCATTCCCCTTCCAGGCGGACCGTGCGGAGATAGCGGAGCAGAAGCTAGAGGTGCTCAAGAGGCGAGGGGAGCTGCTGGCCGTTCAGGCTCGGTCACACCTATTACTTCCTTGGCCCCCCCATTCTCTCCCTCCCACTCCCCATCCACCAATCCCTACCCAGGCGGAGATAGCGGAGCAGAAGCTAGAGGTGCTCAATTGGCGAGGGCAGCTGCTGGCCGTTCAGCCTGAGTCACACCTATTACTTGCTTGGTTCCCCCATTCTCGCCCTCCCACTCCCCTTCCACCAATCCTTACCAAGGCTCGGATAGAAGAGCAGAAGTTGGAGGTGCTTATGAGAGTATGACGGCTTATGCTGGCTTTGTTAGCTTGCTTGAACTTTATTATGCTATTACTAGCTTGGGTTTTATTTATCATGCATAGTTATGTCTGATTTCCTAGGTTAGGTGCATTCTTATATGTTATTATAGTTATAACACCAAATTAGGTTACGTAAACTAAACTCAAGCCTTTTTGGTTGCCACCGAATTGCTTTCTACAAAGTTCGGGAAGGTTCTGTTCGGGACGCTTCGCGACCCTCGTAACATTCGTGTAACACATGGGTTACTGGCCTTGTGTCGAGACTATATATAGCCTCGTGTTGTACCCAGGTGGATCATTCAATTCGAACTCTCTATTTTGAGCTCGATCCTAGATCCTTACAGTGCTCAAGAGGCGAGGGCTGGCAGGCTCAAGATGACGACGAGGGAGTCACAGGTGCGTGCGGAGGAGTGATGTGTGTTGGGGAGGTTTGTGATGCTGTGGGAAGGTTTGTAATGCTCTGCCTATGGGGAGGCATGTGGAGCAGATTTGCATACTATGTGAGCGAGCTACTCCCAAAAACCGTCTGTGTGCGGCATTCACCTCCTCTCTCATCCATTGCTGCACCCTTCCCTTCACCTTTCCACTTCGTTTTTTCCCTCTCTTTTCTTTCTCCTAATTCCTCCCATCTCCCCCCAGCTCTCTCTCTCTCTTCAATTCCGAGCCAGGTACCGCTGGCGCGTAATCAAACAACTGGGGCCCATCGATGCAAATGGGGTGGTGCAGCTGAAGGGTGCTCAACTCCCCCCATGGTCTACCCACCCTTCCCGACCTCCCTCTAGGTCTCTCTGTTCAAATCCGAGCTGAGAAACCGCTCACAGATGCTCAAACGACTGCAAGTCGAGTGCCAGCTACGACTGGTGACAGCGGGGAGGGGGGAATGGAGATGTGTGGCACCATAGGGAGTGCGAGCGGAGTACATGAGGGAGGTGAACTGGTGAGGTTGTTTGAACTCGGTTCTCCTCTAGCATCCTCTGCCGGTTCTCGTGCAGCTGCTGTTACTCCTGCTGGGGCTGCATCTGAAGGTGGTTACAATGTGACTACGGCAGAAGAGGAAGAGCAACTTGCTGCTCCTGGCAGCAAGAGGTGGTGTTGCCGCTTCAGGAGCAGCAAGTTGCTCTTCCTCTATTGTCGTGGTCACGTTGTAACCACCTTCAGATGCAACTCCAGCAGGAGTAACAGCAGCTGCAACACGAGAACTGGCAGAGGATGCTAGAGGAGAACCGAGTTCGAGCACCCTCACCAGTTCACCTCCCTCATGTACTCCGCCCACACTCCCTATGGTGCCACACACCTCCATTCCCCCCTCCTCGCTGTCAGATGTCGTAGCTGGCACTCGGCTTGCGGACCCCGCCTTCTCAAAATCAGAAATCGACTCAAACGGGGTGTTGCATGTGAAGGGGTACTCACTCACCTTCTCTCCCCCCATGCTTCACCCTTCTCTCCACTTTTTCTTGACTTCGTTTCTTTCCCCACCTCTCTTACCCCGCAGCTCTCTCTCTTCAAGTACAAGCTCCAAAATCGTTCCAGGGTCCTCAAGCGGTTGGGCCACATCGATGCAGACGAGGTGGTGCAGCTCAAGGGCCACTCACCCCTCCTCCCCCCTTCCCTTCCCAAACCTCTTTTCTTATGCTACAACCTTCCTTCCCATCTCTCCTCTCTAGCTCTCGCTCTTCAAATCCGAGGTGAAAAACTGTTCACGAGTGCTCAAGCGTTTGGGCCACATCGAATCCGATGGGGTGGTGCAGCTTAAGGGTCGGAGAGCATGTCTCATGCCCTCATAGGTGCTCAATCTTCCTCTCCTGCCTCTCCCTATTCCCCAGCTCTCACTCTTCAAATCCGAGCTCCGAAATTGTTCAAGGGTGCTGAAACGCCTTGGCCACATCGATGCATACGGGGTGGTGCAGCTGAGGGCTGGGCAGCGTGTGTCGTCATGACAGGCAAAGAGCTAGTGGTGGTGGGGTTTATGGCAGGCAGCGAGCTGGTGGTGGTGGGGTTTATGGCAGGCAGCGAGCTGGTGGTGTTGGGGTTTATGGCAGGCAGCGAGCTGGTGGTGGTGGGGTTTATGGCAGGCAGCGAGCTGGTGGTGGTGGGGTTTATGGCAGGCAGCGAGCTGGCGGTGGTGGGGTTTATGGCAGGCAGCGAGCTGGTGGTGGTGGGGTTTATGGCAGGCAGCAAGCTAGTGGTGGTGGGGTTTATGGCAGGCAGCGAGTTGGTGGTGGTGGGGTTTATGGCAGGCAGCAAGCTGGTGGTGGTGAGGTTTATGGCAGGCAGCGAGCTGGTGGTGGTGGGGTTTATGGCAGGCAGCGAGCTGGTGGTGGCGGGGTTTATGATTCAAGGGGCACTCTTTCACCTCCCCTCTGCTCCCCTCTTCCCCCATTCTCCACCCTTCTCTCCACCCTTCCCTCCACCTATCTTGCAGCTCTCCCTGTTCAAGTCAGAGCTGAGAAATCGCTCACGAGTGCTCAAGCGCCTGGGCCACATCGACTCGGACGGAGTGGTGCAGCTAAAGGGCCGGGTGGCGTGCGTCGTCACTACAGGCGACGAGCCGCTGGTGACGGAGCTCATGCTGGAGGGGGCGTTCAACACCATAGACCCTCACCAGCTCGTGGTTGTTGCTAGTTGTTTTCTGCCCTCTGGGAATTCGAATGAAGAGCAGGTGAGGTAGGGAGGCAATTTCTGAGGCCATGAGGAACAGGTGAGTGTTTTCAACCCCTAGAAAGCTTGGGATTTGGTCCTTTTCTGGCTTGGATTTGGAGGCCATGGCATGTGTCGTCACGAGAGGCGATGAGCTGCTGGTGACGGAGCTGATGCTGGAGGGAGCTTTTAACTCCATGGACGCGCACCAGTTGGTTGTTGTTGCTAGCTGCTTCTTGCCTTTCGAAAAGTCAATTGAGGAGTAGGTGAGTGTCTGCTTCAGGCCAGACCATGAGGGTCAGGTGAGTGCTTTTCAGCCCCTGAAAAGCTAGGGATTGAGCCCTTTTTCTGGTATGAGTTTGGAGGCCATAGCATGGGATCTTTGGAAGGAACGGCATTGTTGCTAGCTGCTTCCTTCATTCCAAAGGCTTGTGTGAGAAAGTCGAATGAAGAGCAGGTGAGGGTGTGTGAGGCTTGTTCAGGTCGTATGATGCAAGGAGGGACAACAAAGGTGAGTGAGGCTGCTGGTGATGGAGCTGATGCTGGAGGGGGCGTTAAACTCCATGGACCCCCACCAGCTCGTGGTTGTTGCTAGTTGTTTTCTGCCCTCTGAGAAGTCGAATGAAGAGTAGGTGAGTGTCTGCTTCAGGAACTGGTTAGTGCTTTTTCCTACCAAACCTCCCACCAAGCCTCCTATCAATCCTCCTCTCACCAAGCCTGACCCAACCCTCTGGACTCGAATCCTAGGCTCCGTGCTCGATTCCCCCGAAAATATCAGATCATTCTGAGAAAGATTCGGCTGCATAGGGCGGGAAGGCAAGTGGGCCTACGACGACTCGCCGCGACTGCTGCCATGGCCGGACGAGATGAGCAAATGCGACGTGCGTCATTGGAATAAGAGCTCTCGCAACGTGGCATTACAAAACGCGCATCACTTGGTGGGACGGTTCAAGAAAATTGTGACTCAAATAGAGGAGATTACCCGGGGAGGAAAGGAGGCTTCTAAGCAGTAGATGAGCAAATTGAAAAAACTAGAGAGACGGGATGATATTCTCAGGCAAAAGTGGGCTGTAAAGAGACTCTTAAGTATCGGTGGGTGGTTCTATGAAGCGACATAGAGCAGCAGGATGGGGAAACAGCAGAAGCTCGCAGCAGCAGATGCGGCGGGCCTTGGGATCGGTTCTCCCCGAAAAAGTTTTGCAATTTTTTGGATCAGAGAATCTTGCTTGTAGTGGGTGACTCAATTAACATGCTTTTTGCCGAGTCCATCTGTAACAACATAATGCTAGGCGCCAAGGACCAAGCCTCTCGGGTCCAATGGATAGAGCCGACTGGCTTCTGCCAGCAATACCGTGTCGCAATAGAGAAATTAAAGAGACCTGAAGAGTGTTGCTGGAGTGTTCACGCCTGCGCTGACCTCGGCTTTTTTGTCCGGATTTTCTTCGTCCGAGATTATTACCTCAACTCCACAGAAGACGTGAATGAATTCTTGGTGGATAGGAGCTTTAACGAGACTTGGATGGATGAGATTGCTCCATTGAACGTGTCGATTGTTGTCATGAACCGAGGGGCTCATTACAGACCCGACCACAAGTTTAAGCGACAAGTGTTGTCTACTCTGGTGGCGCTCCGGAATACCCACCCAGAGCTGCTCATTATCGTCCGAAACACCCTTTCGGGGCACCCTGATTGCTGGCAGCATGACAAGCCACTTTCTGAGAAGTTTCTACGCATTCCACGAATCGACGGGTATCACTGGGAGAAGTTTGGGCCGCAGAACGAGATTCTAAAGCGGCTGACAGAGGGCTTGAGAGGGGTGTACATGGATGTGAATGCGTCGGCGATGTGGCGGCCTGATAGGCATGTGGTTTGGCACAAGGAGTGTTTGCATTACTGCCACCCGGGCCCTGTGGACACGCGGGTGCAGTTGCTCTTCTACATGCTGCAGGGGCTGGTCGTGCCGAGCGGCTGAGGGTGTGGGACTAAGGTACGGTTAACACTTTGGAGGTGAGTTGATACTTATTTGGGTGCAGCTGCTCTTCAATATGCTGCTGGGACTGCTCGTGCCCAGCAATGGTGACTAGGAGGGCATTGGCTAGCCAAAGGCAGGTACTGTTGCCGCTGCAGTAGAATGCTTGTGGCGACCCAATGGGCATCTGCATCAGAAGGACTGCCTACACTACTGTCAGAACGTATAGCTTATGCTTTTGTGTAGGCTATAATGGGTTATCCCATAGGGGGTACAACCCAATTAGGGTTTCATATTTGTACTCACTTCATTCATAGTTCATTCATTCTCGTTCTAGTTTTCTCATGGTATCGAGCAGGTTCCCTCGTGGGAACTGTTCCTAGGGCCCACCGTCTTTTTTTTTCCTGCCCGGGGCGCACTCTGCCCCTGCCCGAGTCGCGCTCCCCTCTCTATCGGCCCCTAGTGGCCTCTTTAGCCGCCCGTCGCGGCCCCTAGACGCCCGCGCGCCGCCCTTAGACGCCCGCGCGCCGCCCGTCCCGGCCCCTAGACGCCCTCGCGCCGCCCGTCCCGGCCCCTAGACGCCCGCGCGCCGCCCTTAGACGCCCGCGCGCCGCCCGTCCCGGCCCCTAGACGCCCGTGCGCCGCCCGTCCTGGCCCCACGCCGCCTGTGCGCCGCCCATCTCGGTCGCGCGCGCAGCTGCCCCGGCCCGTCGACGCCGGTGCGCCGCCAGTCCCGGCCCCACGCCGCCCGTGCGCCGCCTGTCCCGGCCGCGCACAACCGTCCCGGCCCCTCGCCGCCCGTGCGCCGCCCGTCCCGGCCCCTCGCCGCCGTCCCGGCCCCAAGCCGCCCGTCCCGGCCCTGCGCCACCGTCCCGGCCCCCTCCTCACGCCGCCCGTGCGCCGCCCGTCCCGGCTGCGCGCCGCCGTCCCGACCTCACGCCGCCCGTGCGCCACCCGTCCCAGCCGTGCGCCGCCGTCCCGGCCCCACACCGCCCGTGTGCCACCCGTCCCGGCCGCGCGCCGCCGTCCCGGCCCCACGCCGCCCGTACGCCGCTGTGACGCCTGAGCCGCCCGAGCCGCCCGTGCCACCTGCGCCACCCGAGCTGCCCGAGCCGCCTGTGCCGCTGAGGAGCCGAGCCGCCCGAGCCGCCTGTGCCGCTGAGTGCCCGAGCCGCCCGAGCTGCCCGAGCCGCCCGAGCCGCCTGCGCCGCCCGAGCCGCCCGAGCCGCCTGAGGAGCCGAGCCGCTGGTCCCGCGGAGCTGCTGTTGCTGCTGGGCCGACCGAGCAGCAGCGTTGCCGTGTTGCTGTGCTACTGAGCTGCCCGACCCGCCCTATCTGGTGAGAACGTCTACTGCTGTCATGGCTACCCCTAGTGTCCTAGCTTTTGACGCTGACGGTCGCGCCATTCACTTTGAGGTCTGGGTCGACGACCTGCAGCTGTTCTTACAGTGCGATAGGGCAGACGGTCTTTCCCTCTTTGACCTCACCTCTGGCGTCGTCCCTGCCCCTGCTGCTGATGCTGACCCCACTGTTCGCTCCCAGTGGGCCACACGCGACGCTGCTGCACGTCTTGCTGTGCGTCGCCACCTGCCTACCGCTGAGCGCGCGCACTTTAGTCAGTACAAGAGTGCTCAGACCTTGTACGACGCTGTAGTTGCGCGCTACTCTTCCCCTGCCACTGCTGCACTGAGCCGCCTCATGCTACCCTTCCTCTTCCCTGACCTTGCTGCCTTTCCCACAGTCGTTGATCTCATTACGCACCTCCACACTAGTGACAACCACTACCGCGCTGCGCTTCTTGCTGACTTCTGCGCCAAGAACCCCCCCCCCATGTACATCACTCTCTACTTTCTAGTCACCCGCCTCCCTGACTCTCTTCGTGTAGTCCGGGACCACTTCCTCGCGGTCTGTCCCACCACTCTCACAGTCGACCTCCTAGAGAAGGCCCTCCTGGCGGCGGAGAAGAGCATCGTCGCTGTAGGAGCCTCTCGAGGTGACCCCCGCACCCCCATCTTTGAGGGGTGTTCTCCTTCCCCTCTCTTGCCCTCTGTTGCCTCTGCCGCTGCAGCCGACCTCGTTGGTCTTGAGTCGGTCGGTGCGGCGTCTGCCCCTAGCGGGAGACACCGCCCTGGCAAGGGCAAGGGGGGCAAGGGAGCGGGTGGAGCTAGCGGGGGCGGTGGGGGTGGAGGTGGAGGCGGCGGAGGGAGTTGGGGTGGCGGTGGAGGTGGTGGCGGGGGTGGAGGTGCTAGTGGCAGCGGTGGAGGAGGAGGCGGCGTCGGCGGCGACGGTACTGTCGGGGGCGGCGGTGGTGGCGGAGGTGGAGGAGGCGGAGGTGGAGGTGGTGGAGGTGGTCGGAGTGGCACTTCACAGCGGAGCGGCACTGGTGGTGGTCAGCGCCAGCAGCAGCAGCAGCAGCGTTCTCGCGACGTCCCCACCCCTCAGCAGCTCCGTGAGTGGTACACGCAGCGTCAGCGTGGTGGGGGTCTTGGTCCCTGCACCTACGTCCTTCGCACCGGCGACCGCGCGGGTGAGCAGTGTGGGGGTGCCCACCCCACCCAGCGCTATTTTGGCCGCCTGACGGATGCTTGGCGCCAGCAGTTTCCGGAGGCCACGGAGATCCCCCGCTGGGGAGAGCTGTCTAGGGCAGGCGTAGCTATCTTTGATCTTGACTTTGATGCTATCCTTGCTGCCATGTATGCTGTGACTATTAGTGATGAGGGTACCTGTTACCGGTGTTTCCCGCCCGACCCAGGCATTGGTACTGCAGCTCCAGGTGCTAGTGAGGCTGCTGCTCTAGGTGCCAGTGCGTCTGCGCTCTCAGGTACTGGTGAGTCTGCGCTCTCAGGTACTACGTCGGCTTCGGCCTCCCACACCTTCACCCTTGACTCTGGGGCGTCTCGCTCCTTCTTTCGGGACCGCACCACACTCACGCCGCTTAGTCGGTCGGTTGCGGTGTCCCTGGCTGACCCCTCTGGGGATCCTGTCCTGTCTCGCTTCTCCACTGTCCTCCCGTGTCCGGCGGCTCCCTCTGGCACCCTGTCTGGTCTCTACCTCCCCTCGTTCTCTACAAACTTGGTGAGTGGTGCTGACCTACAGGATGCGGTTGTCCACCAGTTCACTCCTGCTCGTCAGCGGGTGACGCACTGCACAGAGGCTAGCACAGGTCGACACTTGGCTACGTTGACCCGTCAGCCAGGGTCGAGCCTGTACACACTGACCACTGCGTCTACCCCAGTTAGTGAGTCTGGTTGGGTCCCTGCGTCTGGTCAGGTGTTTGCTGCAGCGTCCGGGTCTGGTCCTGAGTCTGCCCCCTGTTCGTGTCGTCTCCTGTCTCACGAGACTCTCCTCTGGCACCACCGCCTTGGTCACCCCTCTCTGCTTCGGCTCAGAGGCATGGCCTCCCGTCTTCTTGTGTCTGGTCTCCCCCGGTCCCTCCCTCCCCTTCCTCAGGGCCCTGGCCCTTCCTGTGTCCCCTGTGTCGAGGGGCGCCAGCGTGCTGCCCCTCACTCCTCCCAGTTTCCTCCGACAGAGGCCCCGTTGCAGACGCTTCACATGGACGTGTGGGGCCCAGCCCGCGTCCGTGGACAGGGTCACAAGCGCTACTTCTTGCTTGTTGTTGACGACTACTCGTGTTACACCACAGTCTTCCCCTTGCGCAGCAAGGGTGATGTCACTGAGGTGCTGATCGACTGGATCCGCGCAGCTCGTCTCCAGCTCAGGCAGAGCTTTGGCTCGGACTTTCCTGTTCTGCGTCTGCACTCAGACAGAGGCGGAGAGTTCTCCTCTGGCCTTCTGCGAGCCTACTGTCGTGCGCGATGTCAGAATGTTATATTTGTTATCTAGCCTGCAGTGGGGTACTCTATAGCGAGTATAACCCCTTAGGGTTTCATATTTGTATCTCATTGCTTGCTAGTACAATGCTCTTTTGCCTAACTTCTTCCTTGCCTAGCTAGGTTAGTCCTAGCTATGGCTCTTACAGCTTACCACTTACTTTTACATGGTGATCAGAGCAGTAAGCTCCAGGCCTGTGGGCCTCACCACAATCCTTCCGCTGCAACTGCTTCTTTCCCTTACCGCCGTGCGCCCCGAGGCGCGCGGCGGTTTTCTGCCCGCCGTGCGCCCCGAGGCGCGCGGCGGTTCTCTTCCCGCCGTGCGCCCCGAGGCGCGCGGCGGGTTACTGCCCCGTCACGCCGCGCGCAGCTCCCAGGAGGCGCTGCGTCGGGCGACGGGGACCTCCGCGTCGCCCCCCGTCGCCCGTCGTGGCCTGCGCGCCGCCCGTACAGCCTGCGCGCGGCACGTACGGGCCGCGCCAGACCCGTCAGCGGCCCGTACGGGCCGCGCCAGGCCTACGCGCGACCTGTACGGGCGGCGCCAGGCCCGCGCGTGGCTAGGGCCGCCTGCGCACGGCTCGGGCGACCCTACCTGCGGCCCTGGCCTCGGCCCCGACGCCCTACCTCCGCCCCGGCCCCATCGTCCGCCTGCGGCCCCTTTTCCCGTCGCCTGTCGAGGCGACCCTCGGGGGCCGCTTGAGGACTTACCTGAGGGAGGGGGGCGAGCGCCGCCCCTTCTGCTGCCTGTCTTGGCGCCCTGGGAGGCCGCGCGTCGGTTCCCCCCCCCCCCCCCCCCCCCCCCCCTTCCCCCGTAACCTCCCTACCCGCCATCGCGCCCTGCCTGTGTTAGGGTTTGGGGAGTGGCGAGTATGGGGGTGGCTCTTCTGCATTCCTCCCTTTGCTCCTCCTCCTCCTTCGTCTCCCACTGCTGCAGCTGTCGCTGAGGGGGGTGGATGAGTGGGAGACTGGGGTTTAGGGTTTAAGGGGGGGTGAAGGGGGAGTGGAGCTAGCGGTGTAGCAGTGGGTGTGTGCCAGGGGGAGTAGGACAGGTTGGGGAAGCTGAATGGAGGTTGCCGCTGTGTCGCTAGTAGCACCTGTAGTCCAGGGGCTTCGTCCGGTAGCTCAGTCGTAGCCAGCTGTGCCAGCCGCCCGTGGGTCCGTTGCTCGTCTTCCGCTACTTAAGCCGCGGGGCCAGTTACTCCTGTATTCCGGGGACTTCGTCCGGTAGCCGCTGTGCCAGTCTGCCTCCTGTTGCCCGTGTGTCTGCAGCTTCATCCGTCGTCTCCTATCTCCTCTCCTCTCAGTCTCTCTCCTCCTCCTCACTTGCCCGTTGTGACTACCTCTAGCTTTGCTTATAACTGTGAACTTTATACTATTGCTGCTTGAACTTGTGCTTAGACTGTGTGGTGACATTGTGATCCACCCTGAGCTTGTTCTGTTTTGCTTGCTCTGCTGATTACACCCCACTTTGGCTATGGGGGTGTGTCAGAATGTTATATTTGTTATCTAGCCTGCAGTGGGGTACTCTATAGCGAGTATAACCCCTTAGGGTTTCATATTTGTATCTCATTGCTTGCTAGTACAACGCTCTTTTGCCTAACTTCTTCCTTGCCTAGCTAGGTTAGTCCTAGCTATGGCTCTTACAGCTTACCACTTACTTTTACACGCGAGGCATCCGTCAGACCTTCACGCTTCCGGACTCACCGCAGCAAAATGGGATTGCAGAGCGCCGCATTGGCATGGTCATGGACGTCGCTCGTACGTCTATGATGCATGCGGCTGCCCCCCATTTTCTGTGGCCGTTTGCGGTGAGGTACGCGGCGCACCAGATCAACCTTCACCCCATGGTCTCCAGGCCGGAGACCTCCCCAGCCCTGCTGTGGACGGGGAAGGTTGGCGATGTGTCGGCGTTCCGGGTCTGGGGATCTCGGGCGTTTGTCCGCGACTTGTCTGCGGACAAGCTGTCCCCTCGCGCTGCTCCTTGCGTCTTCCTGGGGTTCCCCCCCGACGCGCCTGGGTGGCAGTTCTACAACCCCACCTCCCGCCGTGTTCTGTCCTCCCAGGACGTCACGTTCGACGAGTCGGTCCCCTACTACCGCCTCTTCCCCTACCGCACTCCATCCCTCCCCCCGCCCCCGCTCTTCCTGGTACCAGTTCCCCCCCCGGTAGACCCCCTTCCCCCTCAGGGTCCTGCCCCTTCAGGTGTGTCCCAGGTAGACGCGGTCGAGCCTGTCGAGGTCACTGGTGACTCTGGTGCTGCTGCGGGTGCTGAGCCTAGGGGTGCTGCGACTGGGGGTGCCGAGCCTAGGAGTGCTGCGACTGGGGGTGGTGAGACCGAGGGTGTTACGCCTGGGGGTTCTACGCCTGGGGGCGCTACGCCTGGGGGTGCTGAGCCTGGGGGTGCTGAGCCTGGAGGTGCTGGGCCTGGGGGTGCTACGCCTGGGGGTGCTGAGACTGGGGGTGCTGAGACTGGAGGTTCTCCGGGTGCTTCGTCTCGCCGGGAGCCACTCTCCCCACAGGAGCTGCACGAGTGGTTTTCCCGGTGCTGGAGTCGTGCTGCTGGTGCTGGAGGTTCTTCGGCTACTGAGGGTGCTGCTGTCGCGGGTCCCGGAGGTGCTCGTCCTGGGAGTACTGGAGCTACTGGGCCTGCCGGTTCGACTCGAGCTGGTGCTGCTGAGGGTGTTGGCGCTAAGACTACCACTGGCGGTCCTGCTGGGGGTGCTCCTAGTGCTGCTGGAGGTTCTGGAGCTGCTGGAGGTGCTGCTGGAGCGGGTACTCCTGCTGGGGGTCCTGGTGCTGTCCCTGCTGTTTCTGACGTCGCCACGCGGCCTCGACTGTACTTCGTTCCACTCCTGCAGCAGGTTCTTGGTCTTCCACCTTCTACTGGTCCTCCTCCTCCTCCCTTAGAGGGTCCACAGCCTGTCCAGTCACAGTCACAGCCACAGCCTGCCTCCCCTTTGCCTGCTCCTTCTCCCTACGCTGGTCCTACTGGAGGTCTTACTGAGCGTCGTGAGCCTGCGTCTCGTCCTGCGTCGCCTATTCGTGCTGCGCGCGCTAGTGGTCGCGGTTCGCGTCAGCGTCCTCCTCCTGTCCCTGGCACGCACCAGATGTCTCTACGTCCATCCACTGCTCCTCTGCATGCCCCTTTGCCTTCTCCTCCTGAGTCCTCTCTTCCTGCTCTTGCTGACCCGGAGTCGGACTCTCTTCGTGCTGCCAGTCCTACTGTCACGCGTCTCCTTGCTACTGTTGTCACTAACCCTTCTTTCGAGTCTACTGCTGCGTCTGCCCTCGTGACTGAGCTCGTCGACTTTGCTGCTCGCTGTCGCCTAGACTACGCTGCTAGTCTTGTCGCTGAGTCTGAGTCTGTCTGTCCTCCGTCCGTCGGGGGTGAGTGTGCCCTTGGCACGGACGTCCTTGAGGACAGGCAGGAGGAGTTCCAGTGTCTGGCAGTTGCTTCACCTCATCTCGTGTCTGTACTGCTTACCCCTGAGGGAGACCCGGATGCACTTGACATCCCGACTCCGCGCTCTTACGCGGAGGCGATAGAGGGTCCCTACTCCTCTCAGTGGCAGGCAGCTATGGATGCAGAGATGGCTTCCTGGAAGTCCACAGGCACCTACGTTGACGCTGTCCCCCCTCCTGGGGCGAACATCGTCAGTGGCATGTGGATCTTCAGGGTGAAGCGGCCGTCGGGTTCTCCGCCTGTCTTCAAGGCGCGTTACGTGGCTCGTGGCTTCAGTCAGCGGCAGGGAGTTTACTACTTTCAGACCTTCTCCCCCACCCCAAAGATGACCACTCTTCGGGTACTGCTGCACGTTGCTGCTCACCGTGACTACGAGCTACACTCTCTCGACTTCAGCACTGCTTTCTTGCAGGGCAGCCTGCACGAGGAGATCTGGCTGCGCCGCCCACCTGGCTTCACTGGGTCTTTCCCTCCTGGTACCCAGTGGAGTCTCCGGCGTCCAGTCTACGGTCTCCACCAGGCGCCACGTGAGTGGCACGACACACTGAGGACTACACTGGCGGCACTTGGGTTTGCTCCTTCTACTGCCGACCCGTCGCTATTTCTGCGCACCGACACCTCTCTGCCGCCGTTCTACATCTTCGTGTACGTCGACGACTTGGTCTTTGCCACAGCTGACACGGCTGGACTCGCCTACGTGAAGTCCGAGCTGCATCAGAGACACACGTGCACTGACCTGGGTGAACTGCGCAGCTACCTTGGCTTGCAGATCACCCGTTACAGAGCACGCCACACCATTACCCTGACTCAGTCACACATGGTGCAGCAGGTCCTTCAGCGCTTCGGCTTCACGTACTCCTCGCCTCATGCCACTCCTCTGCCTACTCGCCACTCGCTCTCAGCTCTGCCTTCGGATGAGTCCGTAGAGTCGAGTGGCCCGTATCCAGAGCTTGTTGGCTGCCTCATGTACCTGATGACCTGCACACGACCTGACCTTGCATACCCTCTTAGCATTCTTGCACGCTATGTTGCTCCTGGGAGACACCGACCAGAGCACATGGCTGCAGCGAAGAGGGTGTTGCGCTACTTGTGCAGTACGTCGGGCATGGGGCTAGTGCTTGGAGGGCGGAGTCCAGTGGTCCTCACTGGGCACGCGGACGCTTCTTGGGCTGACGACCAGGCTACGCAGCGGTCGTCACAGGGTTACACCTTCAGTCTTGGTTCCGGCTCTGTTTCGTGGCGGGCTTCCCGCTCGTCTTCTGTTCTCGGCTCCAGTTGTGAGGCTGAGATCTACGCCGGGGCTATGGCTGCCCAGGAGCTTCGCTGGCTCACCTACCTGCTGACTGACCTTGGAGAGCCGCCTCGTTCTCCTCCAGTTCTGTACGTAGACAACAAGGCCATGCTGGCCTTGTGTCGAGAGCAGCGACTGGAGCACAGGACAAAGCACATTGCTCTCCGCTACTTTCTTGCTCGTGAGCTACAGCAGCGTGGACAGTTGCGGCTTGCGTACGTGGCCTCTGAGGCCAACACTGCTGATGTCTTCACCAAGGCACTTGCGCCTTGTGATCATCAGCGCTTCTGCACTCAGTTGGGTCTTGTGCCTGTCTTGCCTCACTTGCTCACCTCTTGACCTTGCTTGTACTGTCACATATATATACTTCTGCTCTTGCTTGCTTAGCCTCTTATATATATATGTGATCTTGCATGTGAACTGGCCTTTTGGCCTTTGAACTTGTGCTCGGAATGTGTGGTGACTTTGTGATCCACCCTGAGCTTTGCTTTGCTTTGCTTGACTGGTCTTGTGACCCCTTGTTCTCCCCCACTTTGCCTATGGGGGTGTGTCAGAACGTATAGCTTATGCTTTTGTGTAGGCTATAGTGGGGTATCCCATAGGGGGTACAACCCAATTAGGGTTTCATATTTGTACTCACTTCATTCATCGTTCATTCATTCTCGTTCTAGTTTTCTCAACTACTGCCACCCGGGCCCCGTGGACACGTGGGTGCAACTGCTCTTCATCATGCTGCTGGGGTTGCTCGTTCCCACCGGCTGGAGGGTGTGGGAGTGTAATAACGTTTTGGAGGCACTAATGCCTGCACGAATGCCTTGCAGGGCGGGTCAATACGTGGGTGCAGCTGCTCTTCAACCTGCAGCTGGGACTGCTTGTTCCCATTAGTGGTGGCTAGGAGAGCATTGGCTGGCCAATGGCAAGTACAGCTGCCGCTGTAGGAGCCTTGTGGTTTTTTATCATAGTGGATTCTTCGGTGAAGCAGCTGTTCAAGGAGCTGCTACTGCTGTCGCTTGGGATAGTGTAAAGTTGCACAAAACAAAAGGTGGCTATCCTTTCAGGCAACGACTTGGAATTAAATCAGCACATCAAAAAAAATTGCTGAAAAGATGTATAAAACTTGAAGATTTATGTGATCTTATTGGTATCCGAAACATTTTTTTTCTAAGAGGAGTTTGAAAAATACCTTGCGGAAAAGAGTGGGGAGCTATGAAAGTGATTGTGTTATTTCTGTGTTTTGCTAGCAGAAATGTATTGAAGTCGTGTCAAATCGGTAGGTTAACTTGGGAGCCCAAATTCCAGCGGGAGAAAATGCCAGTGTAGAGAACTTCGCCAGCCATGACACAAGCGCGTATGGATGTCCTGTCCCGATGGTCCTTCCTCACCCAGCTGCCACCCAAATCTTGATTATTGAAGTCAAGTCGCACCGACTTTTCCACACCTCTCTGCACGAGTTGGAACTCCCGCAGTTCTTGTACTGTACACCTGTCTGCTTTTAACGGGGTCTGGAAGTAGGTGAAGTGGAGACATGGCAGGGGAGGGGAGTGGGGGTTTTGTGGAGGTTGTGGAGAGTGTAGGCGAACTCTGGTCAGGATTCGGCAGCCTTTCAAAATTTCGGATTCCAGTTTCCGCCAATATTCTGCTGACGTGTAGAGTCTCAGCGGCGTTAATATAGTCAGTTTGCTCATGAGCGGAATCCTCCGTGCATCATGCGTCGACGCGCCAGCTCGCCGCGCGGCGGGGATCGTTACCGCGAAGCGGCCAGGCGAGGCGAGATCCTGACCGTCTGTTTGTTTATCGTCACCGTCGTCATTCTCTGCTGCGCGTCGCTCGTTTCGATCTATTCTAACCAAGGATCCGCGCTTCTCCGGGAATGGTCGTCGTCGTCGTCCAAAGGCGAGACGAAATCCGGCGGTACTACACTCGGAGACTCGAAAATAGAAGGATCGGAAACCGAGTCGCCTTTTTCCGGACAACAGGACAGCACTGGTAGAAACCGTGGGGACTCTGAGACTGCCGAATTGGGCAATGCGGATCACCTGAGCGGATTGAACCAGATTCCGGGATCTGCGCTAGATTCTCCGGATAAGATCCGGCGATTTCGGAGGAGATTCGCGTGTATATCCAAGGCCGGTCGCTGGGTCTATAACTCCACTCCTCGGTTGTTACCGTGGCCTGACGAAATCAGCGAATGCGACGCAACGTTCGCGAAGCTGGACGAAAAAAACCTCGCTATGGAGAGGGCCGATAAGGTGGCAGAGCAGGTGGAGTCTATACAGGGAAGGATAAATCGCGTACCGGCTATGGTGAAATGGAGACCGAAAGTAGAGTCTATGAAGCGGGACCAAGCGATGCTGCGTAAGCGCTGGCGCGTAAGAGACACGCTCAAGTACGAGTGGTTAATACCAGGGCAGGTGGAGGAAGAGGAAGAGGCAGACGGCGGTGGAGGGCGAACGGACGGTCGAAATTATGCCACGTGTGGTGACTCCTGGGCCAGATTTGATCCTGAGCGGTTTTGTCAGATCATCGGGGGGAGAAATGTGCTTGTAGTTGGGGATTCCAGTAATATGGATTTGGCAGATTCGATTTGGCGGAATGCGAGAATGGGAGCGAAGGATCAAGCAGCCCGCGTTATAAGGGAAAAAGCGACTCCCTACTGCCAGCGGCTGAGAAAGGCGTCCAAGAAACCGTTACAATCACGCTGCTGGACTGTCAACCTCTGCTCCGATCTTGACAGTTCTTATACCGCGGAGGACCATAACGGCTCGGACGGATCCGTTCGTGGTTCAGACAGCCATGGGAAGGAAACGAACGGTCCAGATTTGACCTCGTCTTTGAGCCAGAAGGGGCGGAAAGGGGGTGGAGGAGAGAGGGAAGAGGTGGAGGATGCGAACCAGGAGCGAGCAGCACAGGCGGATTTGCAGCAGCGGCAGCAGCGGGAGGAGGAGCAGCGTGAGGGAGCAATCGCTGCTGGCAGGGAAGGGGAAGGGCTTAGGAAGATGGCTCTCCGGGCTGTGAAAGGGCGGTCAGAGGACCAGCCAGGGGGGGGAGGACGGCAGGATCTGAGAGAGGAGCAGCAGGAAGTGCAGCAAGGGAGGCAGCAACAGCAACCAGCACGGCATGGGAAGCTGGAAGATCATACAGGCAGGGTCACGAAGGCCAGGGGTAGGAGCGAGGGAAGGGAGGAGGAGGCAGGGAGAAGGAACGGAGAAGCGGGGGAGAATACAGGGAAGGAGAGGCTGCGTGAGAGAAGGAGGGGGAGTAGCAGAAGCGAGGAAAGGGAGGACGAGGCAGGGGGGAGGGTCGGAGAAACGATGGAGAATGCGGGGAAGGAGAGGCTGCGCGAGAGAGGGAGGAGCAGCAGCAGAAGCAGGGGCGACGGAGATGAGGATAGGATTGAGGGGAGGGATGATGAGAGGCGGGTGAGCGATAGAAGCGGAAGGAGCAAGAGAAAGGGGTCTGGGGCCGGGTCTATAGGTGTGGAGGTGAATTTGGGCGCGAAAGAGAGGGGCTTTAGCATGGGATCAGCTACTAAAGTTTTCCGGGCAGAGGAGCGTGCAGGTGGGAAGTCCAAGTCCAAGGGGAGAAAGAGCGACCAGCGGAGTTTGCTGAGCAATGGAGAGGAAGGCGAGGAGGTGAAAAGGGGAGAACCCATCGTGGCGAAGCCGTTCCAGATGCATTTCATACAGGATGATAGTCTCAGTGTGAATTACTCTACAGGAGCAGGAGCAGGAAACGAGTGGATTTCCAATAAGAGATTTACTGATTCGTGGATGGGGGAGATTGCAGCGCAGGGCGTGTCGATAGTGGTGTTGAACCGAGGTGATCACTCCATCCCTGATGAGCAGTTTGAGCGGCAAATGCGGTCCACTCTGCTGGCGCTGCGGCAGACCTACCCTGACCTGCTCATCCTCTCTATAAGCTCCCCCGCTGCGCACACCAACTGCTGGGAGCACTGGGCGCCGGTACAAGAGGTGATAAAGTCTCAGCTTGTGGGTGGTGAGAGTGGGGATGGGAGGGAGGTGCAGAATGGGATTGCGAAGGGATTGGTGGAGATGGTTGGAGGGGTGTTTGTGGATGTGGGCTATATGAGTGCGCTTAGACCGGATGGGCATGTGGGCAGGGATTGTACTCGTTATTGTCAGCCAGGGCCGGTGGATACTTGGACTCAAGTGCTGTACAATATGCTGCTGGATCTCTTGTAACATTCGGTATCAAGCAGAACCCCTGTTTTGATGTTTTCATTTGTAGGTAAAATCTCCAGAATTTGTCTCCAAAAAGCGCTGAAAATGCTTGTACACTGGCCCTGGGTGACAGAAGTGAATGCAGTCAGTCACCTCACCCACCACCCCACATGCTCTTCATAGTGCTTCATTGGTGTGATTCTCCCAGCAGCATGTTGAAGAGCAGCTGCACCCACATACCGTCATACCCCGGATAAACCCCCATGGGGGGCACTAATAAAACATGTTTTTTTTAGGGGGTGGGCTTATAATATAGTAAAATTATAAGCGCCGGCGTTTATGTTATGTCAAAAATGAAATTTGTTTTTAAATATACCAAATCGAAGCATTCTCAAAGGCGAATTCACCTGAGTCGAGAACGTTCGAAATTGTGCATGCTTTGCGCGTGAAACGGCCAACAAGGCGTGACATGACGCCTTCCACGTTTTGTTGGTCAGGCCCGGTTCATCGAACGTGAACCTGGCCCATGCCAGCGCACACGTACTTCGCATCACAGCGACCCAATCATGGTTGCATGCTATCGTGGGCACGTCGTGGTTCAGCCACGACGTGCCCATCAACATCAAGATTCCCTGCCACTGAGGCAAAGAGCTTCCCAGCTCAGCTCCTCTGCGGGGAATCTTGACTGTGGCTGGACTTTCCCCGCAGAGGAAGCCGGGCCGCAAAACTGAAGGGGTCTCGGGCGAGGGCTTCATACGGCCCTCATTCTCAGCTTTTGATTTAGTTTTCTTTGTTCGTTTGGCCTGCCGTGGCCATGGCGGGCCTTCCAGGCACGCGTTTCTTGTTCCGCCGCCAATCTGCTGCTAGAGAAAGTACCTGCAGAGACACCCGTGACTACTCTCAATGGCAGTCGCGCCCTGCGCCCGTCCCTCCATCACAACCAGTAGTGCCTCCCGTTCCTCCCACTCCTCCTACGCCTCCTACCCCTCCCGCTCCCCCGGCGCCTCCTATTCCTCCCGTTCCTCCGGCCCCTCCTGTCCTGCCTGGTGTTTGTGTTCCGGGACAGGGGGTTAGCAGCTTCTCCTCCCGCCTGGCTACTCGGCGTTCGATGCCTTCCTGTCCGACTCTGAACGCAGCGGCGGCGAAGGATCTTCCTCCGCACCGGAGCAACGGTGGGGAGCGCCGGCTGATTGCCCGTTGGACGAATCCGCAACCGGTGCAGACGACGACGTGGCGGAAAGGGCGGCGGCGAGCCGGTTTATGGCGGCGACGGGCCGCTGCAGAACGGGCGGCGGCGGGCCGGGTTAGGGCGGCGACGGGCCGCTGCAGAACGGGCGGCGGCGGGCCGCTGCAGAAAGGGCGGCGGCGGGCCGCTGCGGAAAGGGCGGCGACGGGCCGCTTAGGGCGGCGGCGGGCCGCTGCGGAAAGGGCGGCGACGGGCCGCCTTAGGGCGACGGCGGGCCGCTGCGGAAAGGGCGGCGACGGGCCGTCTTAGGGCGGCGGTGGGCCGCTGCGGAAAGGGCGACGGGCCGCTAGGGGCCGCCGCTAGGATAGGCGCGCTTCGGGCAGGGGGCACGACGCGCCCCGGGCAGAAAAAAAAAGTTTCGGTTGGTGGGCCCTAGGAACAGTCACATGAGGGAACCTGCTCGATACCATGAGGAAATACAAACGAGAATGAATGAACTATAAATGAAGTGAGTACAAGTACTAACCCTGATTGGGTTGTACCCCTTATGGGATACCCCACTATAGCCTACACAAAAGCATAAGCTATATATGTTCTGACACTGTTTATGCCGATGAATCTGCTGCCGCGCCATGTAGCTGGAGTTGATTGGTTCGAAACGTTGAATTAAAGCTGCCCGAAACTGCGTCCATGAACCCTCGCCTCGGACCTCGTTGCTATTGTAAATCCACTCGAGCGCCGGGCCTCGTAACAGTGTCGCTACGAGCCGAATCCGCATTGCATCATATGTCGGGGTCATACAGCCAACGGCCTCGAAGTAAATTTCGAGGGTCGCAATGAATCGACGAACGCCGGTGTTGAGAAGAAGCGAACGAGGATGAAATGACTATGAATGAAGTGAGTACAAATAGGAAACCCTAGTTGGGTTGTACCCCCTATGGGATACCCCACTATAGCCTATACAAATAAGTAAGCTATAATATTCTGACACACCCCCATAGGCAAAGTGGGGGAGAACAAGGGGTCACAAGACCAGTCAAGCAAAGCAAAGCAAAGCTCAGGGTGGATCACAAAGTCACCTTACATTCCGAGCACAAGTTCAAGGGCCACAAGGCCAGTTCACATGCAAGACCATATATTGAGATATACAAGAGTCAAGCAAGCAAGAGCAAGAGAATATATAGGTCAAGAAGTGAGCAAGTGAGGCAAGACAGGCACAAGGCCCAGCTGCGTGCAGCAACGCTGATGATCACAAGGAAGACATCAGCAGTGTTGGCCTCAGAGGCCACGTACGCAAGTCGCAACTGTCCACGCTGCTGTAGCTCACGAGCAAGAAAGTAGCGGAGAGAAATGTGCTTTGTCCTGTGCTCCAGTCGCTGCTCTCGACACAAGGCCAGCATGGCCTTGTTGTCTACGTACAGGACTGGAGGAGAACGAGGCGGCTCTCCAAGGTCGGTCAGCAGGTAGGTGAGCCAGCGAAGCTCCTGGGCAGCCATAGCCCCGGCATAGATCTCAGCCTCACAACCGGAGCCGAGAACAGAAGACGAGCGGGTAGCCCGCCACGAAACTGAGCCGGAACCGAGGCTGAAGGTGTAACCCTGTGACGACCGCTGCGTAGCCTGGTCGTCAGCCCAAGAAGCGTCCGCGTGCCTAGTGAGGACCACTGGACTGCGCCCTCCAAGCACTAGCCCCATGCCCGACGTGCTGCACAAGTAGCGCAACACCCTCTTCGCTGCAGCCATGTGCTCTGGTCGGTGTCTCCCATGAGCAACATAGCGTGCGAGAATGCTAAGAGGGTATGCAAGGTCAGGTCGAGTGCAGGTCATCAGGTACATGAGGCAGCCAACAAGCTCTGCATACGGACCACTCGACTCTACGGACTCATCCGAAGGCAGAGCTGAGAGCGAGTGGCGAGTAGGCAGAGGAGTGGCCTGAGGCGAGGAGTACGTGAAGCCGAAGCGCTGAAGGACCTGCTGCACCATGTGTGACTGAGTCAGGGTAATGGTGTGGCGTGCTCTGTCCCGAGTGATCTGCAAGCCAAGGTAGCTGCGCAGTTCACCCAGGTCAGTGCACGTGTGTCTCTTCTGCAGCTCGGACTTCACGTAGGCGAGTCCAGCAGTGTCAGCTGTGGCAAAGACCAAGTCGTCGACGTACACGAGGATGTAGAACGGCGGCAGAGAGGTGTCGGTGCGCAGAAACAGCGACGGGTCGGCAGTAGAAGGAGCAAACCCAAGTGCCGCCAGAGTAGTCCTCAGTGTGTTGTGCCACTCACGTGGCGCCTGGCGGAGACCGTAGACTGGGCGCCGGAGACTCCACTGGGTACCAGGAGGGAAAGACCCAGTGAAGCCAGGCGGGCGACGCAGCCAGATCTCCTCGTGCAGGCTGCCCTGCAAGAAAGCAGTGCTGAAGTCGAGAGAGTGCAGCTCGTAGTCACGGTGAGCAGCAACGTGCAGCAGTACCCAAAGAGTGGTCATCTTCGGGGTGGGGGAGAAGGTCTGAAAGTAGTCAACTCCCTGCCGCTGACTGAAGCCACGAGCCACGTAACGCGCCTTGAAGACAGGCGGAGAACCCGGCAGCCGCTTCACCCTGGAAATCCACATGCCACTGACTATGTTCGCCCCAGGAGGGGGAACAGCGTCAACGTAGGTGCCTGTGGACTTCTAGGACGCGGAGCGCGGAGCGCGGAGCGCTCTGCGTAAGAGCGCGGAGTCGGGATGTCTAGCGCATCCGGGTCTCCCTCAGGGGCTAGTAGTACAGACGCGAGATGAGGTGAAGCAGCGGCCAGGCACTGGAACTCCTCCTGCCTGTCCTCAAGGACGTCCGTGCCAAGGGCACACTCACCCCCGACGGACGGAGGACAGGCAGACTCAGACTCAGCGACAAGACGAGCAGCGTAGTCTAGACGAAAGCGTGCAGCAAAGTCGACGAGCTCAGTGACAAGGGCAGACGCAGTAGAAGACTCGAGAGAAGGGTCAGTGACAGCAGTAGCAAGGAGACGCGTGACAGTAGGACTGGCAGCACGAAGAGAGTCCGACTCCGGGTCGGCAAGAGTAAGAAGAGAGGAAGAAGGAGGAGAAGGCAAAGGGGCACGCAGAGGAGCAGTGGACGGACGCAGTGACATCCGGTGCGTGCCAGGGACAGGAGGAGGACGCTGACGCGAACCGCGACCACTAGTGCGTGCAGGACGAACAGGCGACGCAGGACGAGACGCAGGCTCACGACGCTCAGTAAGACCTCCAGTCGGACCAGTGTAGGGAGAAGGAGCAGGCAAAGGGGAGGGAGGCTGTAGCTGTGACTGGGGCTGGACAGGCTGTGGACCCTCTAAGGGAGGAGGAGGAGGACTAGGAGAAGGTGTAAGACCAAGAACCTGCTGCAGGAGTGGAACGAAGTACGGTCGGGGCCGCGTGAGGACGCCAGAAACAGCAGGGACAGCACAAGTACCCCCAGCAGGAGTACCCGCTCCAGCAGCACCACCAGCATCACCTCCAGCAACACCTCCAGTAGCTCCAGAACCTCCAGCAGCACCAGGAGCACTGCCAGTCGGACCGCCAGCAGTAGACTCAGCACCAACACCCTCAGCAGCACCAGCTCCAGGAGAACCCTCAGGCCCAGCAGCTCCAGCACCCACAGCACGAGCACCTCCGGGACGCGCGGTAGCAGCACCCTCTGCAGCCGAAGAACCTCCAGCACCAGCAGCACGCCTCCAGCGCCGGGCAAACCACTCACGCAGCTCCTGTGGGGAGAGTGGCTCTCGGCGAGATGAAGCACCTCCAGGCGGAGAACCTCCAGGCTCAGCACCCTCAGGCAAAGCACCTCCAGGTGGAGCACCCCCAGGCTCAGCACCCCCAGTCTCAGCACCCCCAGTCTCAGCACCCCCAGGCCCAGCACCCCCAGGCTCAGCACCCCCAGACTCAGTACCCCCAAGCTCAGCACCCCCAGGCTGAGCACCTCCAGACTCCGCACCCCCAGGCTCAGCACCCTCAGGCCCAGCACCCCCAGGCGTAGCACCTCCAGGACCAGCACCCCCAGGCTCAGCTCCCGCAGCAGCACCAGAGTCACCAGTGACCTCGACAGGCTCGACCGCGTCTACCTGGGACACACCTGAAGGGGCAGGACCCTGAGGGGGGAGGGGGTCTACCGCAGGGGGACCTGGTACCAAGAAGAGCGGGGGCGGGGGGAGGGACGGAGTGCGGTAGGGGAAGAGGCGGTAGTAGGGTACCGACTCGTCGAACGTGACGTCCTGGGAGGACAGAACACGTCGAGAGGTGGGGTGGTAGAACTGCCACCCAGGGGCGTCGGGGGGGAACCCCAGGAAGACGCAGGGAGCAGCGCGAGGGGACAGCTTGTCCGCAGACAAGTCGCGGACAAACGCACGAGATCCCCAGACCCGGAACGCCGACGCATCGCCAACCTTCCCCGTCCACAAAAGGGCTGGGGAGGTCTCCGGCCTGGAGACCCTGGGGTGGAGGTTGATCTGATGCGCCGCGTACCTCACCGCAAACGGCCACAGAAAATGGGGGGCAGCCGCATGCATCATAGACGTACGAGCGACGTCCATGACCATGCCAATGCGGCGCTCTGCAATCCCATTTTGCTGCGGTGAGTCCGGAAGCATGAAGGTCTGGCGAATGCCTCGCGCACGACAGAAGGCACGCAGAAGGCCAGAGGAGAACTCTCCGCCTCTGTCCGAGTGGAGACGCAACACAGGAAAGTCCGAGCCAAAGCTCTGCCTGAGCTGGAGACGAGCTGCGCGGATCCAGTCGATCAGCACCTCAGTGACATCACCCTTGCTGCGCAAGGGGAAGAGTGTGGTGTAACGCGAGTAGTCGTCAACCACCAACAGGAAGTAGCGCTCGTGACCGAGTCCACGGACGCGGGCAGGGCCCCACACGTCCATGTGAAGCGTCTGCAACGGAGCCTCTGTCGGAGGAAACTGGGAGGAGTGAGGGGCAGCACGCTGGCGCCCCTCAACGCAGGGGACACAGGCAGGGCCAGGGCCCTGAGGAAGGGGAGGGAGGGACCGGGGGAGACCAGACACAAGAAGACGGGAGGCCATGCCTTTGAGCCGAAGCAGAGAGGGGTGGCCAAGGCGGTGGTGCCAGAGGAGAGTCTCGTGAGACAGACGGCGACACGAACAGGGGGCAGACTCAGGACCAGACCTGGACGCTGCAGCAAACACCTGACCAGACGAAGGGACTCTACCAGACTCAGCACCGGGAGGAGAAGCAGTGGTCAGTGTGTACAGGCTCGACCCTGGCTGACGTGTAAACGTAGCTAGGTGGCGACCTGTGCTAGCCTCTGTGCAGTGTGTCACCCGCTGACGAGCAGGAGTGAACTGGTGGACACCCCCATCCTGTAGGTCAGCACCACTCACCAGGTTCGTAGAGAACGAGGGGAGGTAGAGACCAGTCAGGGTGCCAGAGGGAGCCGCCGGACACGGGAGGACTGTGGAGAAACGAGACAGGACAGGACCCCCAGAGGGGTCAGCCAGGGACACCGCAACCGGCCGACTAAGCGGCGTGAGAGTGGTGCGGTCCCGAAAGAAGGAGCGAGACGCCCCAGAGTCAAGGGTGAAGGTGAGGGAGGCCGAAGCCGACGTAGTACCTGAGAGCGCAGACTCACCAGTACCTGAAGACGTAGACGCACTAGCACCTAGAGCAGCAGCCTCGCTAGCAACTAGAGCACCAGCCTCACCAGTACCTAGAGCAGCAGCGTCGCAAGCACCTAGGGCAGCAGTCGCACCAGTACCTAGAGCAGCAGACTCAATGCCCGGATCGGGCGAGAAACACCGGTAACAGTCACCCTCATCACTAACAGTCACAGCATACATGGCAGCAAGAATAGCATCAAAGTCAAGATCAAAGATAGCTACACCAGCCCTAGACAGCTCTCCCCAGCGGGGGATCTCAGAGGCCTCCGGAAACTGCTGGCGCCAAGCGTCGGTCAAGCGGGCAAAGCAGCGGCGGGCGGTGTGGGTGCCCCCACACTACTCACCCGCACGGTCGCCGGTGCGAAGGACGAAGGTGCAGGGACCGAACGCCCCACCACGCTGACGCTGGGAGTACCACTCACGGAGCTGCTGAGGGGTGGGGACGTCGCGAGAGGGCTGCTGCTGCTGCTACTGCTGCTGGCGCTGACTACCTCGAGTGGTGCTCCGCTGGGACGAGCCACTCCGACCACCTCCACCACCGCCACCCCCGCCTCCGCCGCCACCGCCGCCACTGCCACCCTCACCCCCGCCGCTCCCACCGCCACCACCGCCACCACCTCCGCCTCCACCGCCGCCACTAGTACCTCCACTCCCGCCACCACCTACACTGCCACCCCCACTCCCCCCGCCGCCTCCACCGCCTCCGCCACCGCCCCCGCTAGCTCCACCCGCTCCCTTGCCCCCCTTGCCCCTGCCAGAGCGGCGCCTACCGCTGGGGGCAGACGCCGCACCGACCGACTCCAAACCAACGAGGTCGGCCGCAGCAGCAGAGGCGACAGAGGGAAGTAGGGGGGAAGGAGAACACCCCTCAAAGATGGGGGTGCGAGGGTCACCACGAGAGGCCCCTACAGCGACTTTACTCTTCTCAGCCGCTAGCAGGGACTTCTCAAGGAGGTCGACAGTGAGGGTGGTGGGACAGACAGAGAGAAACTGGTCCCTAACGGCACGAAGGGACTCAGGGAGACGGGTGACTAGAAAGTAGAGAGTGATGTACATGGGAGGAGGGTTTGCGGCGCGGAACTCAGCAGGAAGCGCAGCGCGGTAGCGAGTGTCACTAGCGCGGAGGTGGGTAAAGAGGTCAGCGACTGTGGGAAAGGCAGCGAGGTCAGGGAAGAGGAACGGTAGCATGAGGCGGCTCAGCGTAGCGGAGGAAGGGGAGGAGTAGCGCGCAACTACAGCGTCGTACAAGGCCTGAGCGGTCTTGCACTGACTAAAGTGTGCACGCTCGGAGGAAGGGAGGTGGCGACGCACAGCAAGACGTGCAGCAGCATCGCGCGTGGCCCACTTGGAGCGAACAGAGGGGTAAGCATCAGCAGGAGGGGCAGGGACAGCGCCAGAGACAAAGTCAAAGAGAGAAACCTCATCTATCGCATCGCACAGTATGTACAGCTGCAGGTCCTCGACCCAGACTGCAAAGTCAATGGCGCGACCCTCAGCGTCAAAAGACAGGACACTGGGGGTGGCCATTATAGCAGTTGACAGTCTCACCGGGCGGGAAGAGTCGGGTAGCTCTGGAGTACAGCCACACAGCAACACAGCAGCTACGGCGGCCCAGGAGCAGCAGCAGCCCCACAGGAACAGGAGGCCGACACCTCAGGCTGCTCGGGCGGCTCGGGCGGCTCGGGCGGCTCGGGCGGCGCAGGCGTCTCGCGGGCGACAGCACGGGCGGCTGGGGCGGCTCGCGGGTGGCTCACGGGCGGCTGGGGCGGCTCGCGGGCGGCGCACGGGCGGATTACGGGCGGCTGGGGCGGCTGCACGGGCGGCTCGAGGGCGGCGTCGGCTGCTCACGGGCGGCGTCGGCGGCGACGTCGGCGTCAGCGGCTCACGGGCGGCGTCGGCGGCGTCGGCGGCTCACGGGTGACGTCGGCGGCGTCGGCGGTGCACGGGCGGCGTCGGCGGCGTCGGCGGCGTCGGCGCCGTGGGCGGCTCACGGGCTGGCGGCTCACGGGCGGGCGGCTCACGGGCGAGCGGCTCACGTGCGGCGGCTCACGGGCGGCGGCTCACGGGCGGCGGCGTCACGGGCGGCGGCGCACCAGCGGCGGTTGATGGGCGGCTGCGCTGACGGGCGGCGCTCACGGGCGGTGCTCACGGGCGGCGCTCACGGGCGGCGCTCACGGGCGGCGACGCACGGGCGGCAGCGCACGGACAGGCCGCGGGCAGCTAACGGGCGCTAGGGCGGGCGCCGGGCGCTAGGGCGCTAGGGCAGGCGCTAGGGCGGGCGCTAGGGCAGGCGCTAGGGTAGGCGCTAGGGCGCAAGGCGCTAGGGCAGAAAAAAAATTCTAAGTGGTGGGCCCTAAGCACAGTTCCCACAGGGGAACCTGCTCTGATTCCATGAGAAGAAGCGAACGAGGATGAAATGACTATGAATGAAGTGAGTACAAATAGGAAACCCTAGTTGGGTTGTACCCCCTATGGGATACCCCACTATAGCCTACACAAATAAGTAAGCTATAATATTCTGACAGGTGTCTGTCGCATTCGGATTGAACGTCTCCGGTAGCCTCGGACGTGCCACCTCAAGATTCATTGTAGCCGCTGCCGCTGCTGCTAGGTGAAGTGTCGGTATCGCCGCTGCTGCTGCTGCTACTGTCAATGCTGCATTCGCTGCTGCTGTGGAGGCTGCCGACTGGTTTGCGAGATGCTCCTCTATTTGCTGGAGTGCCGCTCGCGTCTGGTCCACGTCGATGTGTAACTCCGTATTTTTTCGTACGGAATTATCACCATTTCCCTCCATTTGGCGATTTACAGGAAGATGTGCGACGAAAGTAATTGATTTCTAGGCACTGATCCACTCACCGCGAGTCGAATCGAGTGTAAAAATGACAAGCCCTGTTTCTGTTGGTCCTGTAATTCTCCCTTAAATGAAATTCGCGTCCGATCTCGGCCGTTGAGAAGAATTCGATCCAACGCTTCCAATTCCAAACTTTTGGGGCGAAATTCCTAGGGCCGTGAAGATTTGAAGCGATCCGACGGTCAAAATTCCAACTTTTTTGCCACTGGACCTGAGGAGTGTTCAATAACCGGTTCGAGGGGGACGTTAAAAAATAGCGCGGAACTGGTTTACATACCCGAAATTGGCGCTTTCCGTCGTCGCCCCCGCGGTTTTAAAAGCTAGGTTTTAGCTGTCAGAATGTTATGCTCTAGCCTGTAGTGGGGTGCTCTATAGCGAGTACAACCCTTCTAGGGTTTGCTATTTGTATCCTCATTCCTGCTAGTGAACTGCCCTCTCTTTGCCTAAACTGTTTCTTGCCTAGCTAGGGCTTTCCTAGATATGGCGCCTACCTCTACTGATTTTCACATGGTATTAGAGCGATATGCTCCTGGCCTGTGGGCCCCACCTCACTGCTTCCACTGCTACTGCTACTCTGTCTGTTGCACGCCCCGTGGCGTGCAACGGATTTTTCATCCCGCCGCGCGCTCGGAGCGTGCGGCGGTTTTCTGCCCGCCGTGCGCCCCGAGGCACGCGGCGGTTTTCTGCCCGCCGGCGCCCCGAGGCGCGCGGCGGGTTTCTGCCCCGTCACTCCGCGCGTCGCTCCCGGGAGGCGCTGCGACGGGTGGCGGGGACCCGCGCGTCGCCCCCTGTCGCCCGTCGTGGCCTGCGCGCGGCCCGTACAGCCTGCGCGCGGCCCGTACGGGCTGCGCCAGGCCCGCGCGCGGCCTGTACGGGCTGCGCCAGGCCCGCGCGCGGCTCGTACGGGTTGCGCCAGGCCCGCGCGCGGCCCGTACGGGCTGCGCCAGGCCCGCGCGCGGCTCGGGCCGAATGCGTGCGGTTCGGGCGGCTATGCCAGGCCCGTGGGCGGCCCGTTCTTCGCTGCCCCTGCGCTGCCCGCTGTCCCCCGTGCTTCTGATGGCGCCCCACCCCTGCTGCTGCCCATTCTCCTGAATTAGGGTGTGGGGGTGAGAGGTATGGGGGTGCAGCTTCTGTGTGCCGTCCCCTGCTCCTCCTCCTCCTTCGTCTCCCAGTGCTGCAGCTGCCGTTGAGGGGGCTGGACCTGTTGGAGCCGTCGGAGTGGTACTAAGGGGGGTGAAGGGGGAGTGGAGCTAGGGGTGAAGCAGCGGGTGTGTGTCAGGGGGGGTGGGACTGTTTGGGGAAGTTGAACGGAGGTTGCCGTCGTGTCGCCAGCAGCACCTGTAGTCCAGGGAGTTGCTCCGGTAGCCCCGTCGCAGCCACCTGTGCCAGTCGCCCGTGGGTCCGTTGCTCGTCTGCCGCTACTTTTAGCAGCGGGGCCAGTTACTCCAGTAGTCCGGAGCGCTGTTCCGGTAGCCGCTGTGCCAGTGTGCCTCCTGTTGCCCGTGTGTCTGCAGCTTCAGTCGTCGCCTCCTATCTCCTCTCCTCTTACAGCCTCGCCTCCTCCTCCTCACTTGCCTTCTGCGATAGCCTCTAGTTTTGCTTACATTTGTGAACTTTAAACTGTTGCTTCTTGAACTTGTGCTCAGAATGTGTGGTGACATTGTGATCCACCCTGAGCTTGTTCTGCTTTGCTTGCTCTGCTGATTACACCCCAGTTTGGCTATGGGGGTGTGTCAGAATGTTATGCTCTAGCCTGTAGTGGGGTGCTCTATAGCGAGTACAACCCTTCTAGGGTTTGCTACTTGTATCCTCATTCCTGCTAGTGAACCGCCCTCTCTTTGCCTAAACTGTTTCTTGCCTAGCTAGGGCTTTCCTAGCTATGGCGCCTACTTCTACTGATTTTCACATTAGCGGTCGAAAAACTTAGCGTGCAAACAGGCTCTGATTACCAACTGTGCTAGGAATGAGCTAAGAAAAGAGAGTTTGAATTTTAATGATTCACCTGGGTACAACACTAGGCTATATATAGTCTCGACACAAGGCCAGTTACCCAGGTGTTACTCGAATGCTCTGAGGGTCGCAAAGCGTCCCGAACGGAACCTTCCCTAACTCGGTAGAAAGCAATTCGGTGGCAACCGAATAGGCTTGAGTTCGGTACACGTAACCTGGTTCTATAATAAAATATAGGAATGCACCTAACCTAGAAAATCAAGCATATCTATGCATGATAAATAAAACCCAAGCTATTTATAGCATAAGAAAGTCTAGGCAAGCTAGCAAAGCCAGCATAAGCCGTCGTACTCTCACACGTCCCCCCCTAAAAGCTGGGTGGCGTGAGATACACCCTACTTGACAAGATAGTCCTGGAGAGCACGGCGTGCGTTGCCCATATCAACTTTTGCAACCCAACTGTCCTCCGTGGGGTCATATCCCTTCCAGCGTATCAGGAACTCGAGGGTTTTGCCGTCGTGACGCCGATGAGTGAGAACGCGCTCCACTTCATACTCGGGTGTCAAAGTTATGTTTAATATATCCTGCTTGCTGTAGTTACTATAGTGTAGTTATCTGATTGTTTGCTTGGTGGTGCACCTGTTTGTTTGCTATATGTACCTTTGGTCCTATAGTGAACCCAACCATTCTCTCTCTCGCTTGGCACATACTCTCTCGACTCCCGCTTGGCCTAGGCTACTAAGCCTAGGCCTACTAGCTAAACCCGTCGCCTAGATTACGTTCGTTTGTTGACATGGTATAGAGCGACGGCGAGCTGGCCGCGTTTCCCTCGTTTTTTTTTTCCCTCGTCGCCTGCCCGTCGCCAGCCCGTCGCGTTTTCCCCCGTCGCCAGCTCGTCGCGTTTCCCTCGTCGCCAGCCCGTCGCGTTTCCCTCGTCGTCAGCCCGTCGCGTTTCCCCCCCGTCACCACCTCTGCTCGCGCCTACGCCTGCCGCCGAGTTTGCGCGAGAGTGGGGAAAGGGAGAGGGGGGGGGGGGGGCATCGAGAATGAAGGGGACGGCGTCTATGGCAGTCGTCGCGGCCCTTGCCCCCCCGTCCCGTTTTCTTCCCTCCCGTCGCCTCGCTCCGCCCGTCGCACTCCCCCGCCCCCCTGCCCGTCACCCACCCCGTCGCGACTGTTCGCGTGTGTAGCGGCGGTCGCTGTGGGTGGGAGAGGGAGGAGGGGAAGGGATGGCGGCGGAACTCTGTGGGGGGGAGTGGGAAAGGGGGAAGGGAGGGGCGGCGGAATGCTGTGGGGGAGAGAGAGGAAAAGGGGGAAGGGAGTGGCGGCAGAACACCAGCGATCACCGCCAGCGCACCGGCGATCGCACCAGCTCTTGCGCACCTCCTACCGTCAGATCCCGCTCAGGCTGTAGCCCGTCTGCAGCTCGTCCCACCCGTCGCGCCCCATCAGCACCAGGCACCAGCGCCAGCCGCCAGCACTAGCACCGGCACCAGCGCCGTCATGCCAGCACCAGGCACCAGCACCAGCACCAGCGCCAGCCGCCAGCACCAGGCACCAGTACCAGCGCCAGCCACCAGGCCCCGGCACCAGGCACCAGCACCAGGGCTAGCCGCCAGCACCAGCACCAGCTCCAGGGCCAGCCGCCAGCACCAGCACCAGCTCCAGGGCCAGTCGCCAGCACGAGAACCCCGCCAACAGAGAACCCCGCCAGCAGAGAACCCCGCCAGAAGAGAACCCCGCCAGCAGAGAACCCCGCCAGCAGCAAACCACCCTCTGCCCTGCCTCTCCCCTCCAGCGGCTGCTAGTGTGGGGGGTAGATAGCAGGGACGGGGGGGTGGGAGGGCTGGCTGCCGTGTGAAGGACAGGGCAGAGACAACTGTGAGTGGGGCAGGGGTGTGGAGGAAGGAAGGGAGGGAGGGGGTGCGGTTCCAGGGGGCGGCTGAAATGGGGGGTGAGGTTGAAGGAGGGTGGTTGATTGGGGTGGGGATGTGGGGGTTAGTAAGAGGGGACGCTGCGGCCACCCCCCCACCTCCTCTCCTCATCCCCCACTCAACCCCCCTTTCGTAAAGGGGGGTTAGTAAGAGGGGATGCCGCGGCCACCCCCCCACTGTGAAAGTGAGTAGTAGTCTTAGGAGCCATAGCAAGGAAAGCCCTAGCTAGGCAAGAACAGTTTAGGCAAAGAGAGCGATGCACTAGCAAGAATGAGGATACAAATAGCAAACCCTAGAAGGGTTGTACTCGCTATAGAGCACCCCACTATAGGCTAGAGCATAACATTCTGACACACCCCCATAGCCAAAGTGGGGTGTAAACAGCAGAGCAAGCAAAGCAGAACAAGCTCAGGGTGGATCACAATGTCACCACACATTCTGAGCACAAGTTCAAGAAGCAATAGTTTAGAGTTCACAATTATGAGCAAAGCTAGCGGTAGTCACAACGGGCAAGTGAGGAGGAGGAGGGACAGTGAGAGGAGAGGAGATAGGAGGCGACGGCTGAAGCTGCAAACACACGGGCAACAGGAGGCACACTGGCACAGCGGCTATCGGAACAACGCTCCGGACTACTGGAGTAACTGGCCCCGCGGCTAAAGTAGCGGCAGACGAGCAACGGACCCACGGGCGACTGGCACAGGAGGCTGCAACTGGGCTACCGGAGCAACTCCCCGGACTACAGGTGCTGCTGGCGACACGACGGCAATCTCCGTTCAGCTTCCCCCAAACAGTCCCACCCCCCCCTGACACACACCCGCTGCTACACCCCTAGCTCCACTCCCACTTCACCCCCCCTTAGTACCACTCCGACGGCTCCAACAGGTCCACCCCCCCTCAGCGGCAGCTGCAGTACTGGGAGACGGAGGAGGAGGAGGAGGAGGAGGAGGAGGAGGAGCAGGGAACGGCACACAGAAGCTGCACCCCCATACCCCCTACCCCCAAACCCTAATTCAGGAGAACGGGCAGTAGGAGGGGTGGGGCGCCATAAGAAGCACGGGGGACAGCGGGGAGGGCAGGGGCAGCGAGGAACGGGCTGCCCACGGGCCTGGGACAGCCACCCGAACCACGCGCAGGCGGCCCGAGCCGCGCGCGGGCCTGGCGCCGCCCGTACGGGCCGCGCGCGGGCCTGGCGCAGCCCGTACGGGCCGCGCGCAGGCCACGACGGGCGACGGGGGGCGACGCGCGGGTCCCCGTCGCCCGTCGCAGCGCCTCCCGGGAGGGACACGCGGTGTGACAGGGTAGAAACCCGCCGCGCGCCCCGGGGAGCACGGCGGGCAGAGAACCGCCGCGCGCCTCGGGGCGCATGGTGGGCAGAAAACCGCCGCGCGCCTCGGGGCGCACGGCGGGCAGAAAAACACCGCACGCTCCGAGCGCGCGGCGGGATGAAAACCCTAAACTTGACGCCGCGAACCACGGGGCGCGCGGCGGACAGGGAGTAGTAGTAGCAGCGGAAGCAGTGAAGTGGGGCCCACAGGCCATGAGCATATCACTCTGATTCCATGTGAAAGTGAGTAGTAGTCTTAGGAGCCATAGCTAGGAAAGCCCTAGCTAGGCAAGAACAGTTTAGGCAAAGAGAGCGATGCACTAGGAAGAATGAGGATACAAATAGCAAACCCTAGAAGGATTGTACTCGCTATAGAGCATCCCACTACAGGCTAGAGCATAACATTCTGACACCCACCTCCTCTCCTCATCCCTCACTCACCTCCTCCTGTGTTCTCATCTTCTCTCCTCCCCTCTCTCCCTCTCGCAGCCTCCCCTTACGTACCCCTCTGCCGTCTGCCACCGTGCCTGCTCTACCCCTTCAGGGGGTGTTGACTGCACTAGTTATTACTGCACGCAGACTAAGGGGGTGTGTCAAAGTTATGTTTAATATATCCTGCTTGCTGTAGTTACTATAGTGTAGTTATCTGATTGTTTGCTTGGTTGTGCACCTGTTTGTTTGCTATATGTACCTTTGGTCCTATAGTGAACCAAACCATTCTCTCTCTCGCTTGGCACAAACTCTCTCGACTCCCGCTTGGCCTAGGCTACTAAGCCTAGGCCTAATAGCTACACCCGTCTCCTAGATTACGTTCGTTTGTTGACATCGGGTTCATCTTGTATGAGAACAGGTGGTGGTGGCGGTAGCTGCCGTCCCTAGAACTGTTGGTTGGGGTCCTTGTAGGGCTTCAGTAGCTGAACATGGAAAGCATTGTGAAGCTTCCACGTAGGAGGTAAGCGCAAGCGGAATATTACTGGTGTCACCTGTGCCTCAACGAGAAAAGGACCACAGAAGCGAGGCCGGAGCTTGGACGATAGGTGAGACAGGTTCAAGATAGAAAGTCTGGGCAAGCTAGCAAAGCCAGCATAAGCCGTCATACTCTCACATCCGCCGTCACCACTCCCACCGGTACGACAAAGAGAAGTCATGTCGGGCAAGCTAGGAGGAGCGCGACCTCTAGGGCAGTACGGAGTGAAGGCAGTAGCACGAGTAGCAGGAGCAGCGGTAAGAGTTGCAGGGGGGGCGCGCGGCCAGAGCAGGGTGGCTTGCAGCCAGAGCAGGGCGGCGCGCGGCCAGAGAAGGGCGGCGCGCGGCTAGAGCAGGGCAGCGCGCGGCCACAGCAGGGCAGTAGCAGGCAGCAGCAGGCAGTAGCTCCTAGGGCAAAAGCACCAAGGTTTTTTTTTTTTTTTTTTTTTTTTTTTTTTTCAATTTTATTTAGGGTTTAGCAGGGCGCGGGCGTAGGGCAGGGCGCTGGCGCAGGGCAGGGTGCCAGAGCGCGCAGGGCAGGGCGCTGGCGCAGGCTACAGCAATGCGTGGCGTGAGGGGCAGCAGAGCGCGATGCGACGGGCTGCCTTAGGGCACGACTCGCGGGCTGCAGCAGAGCGCGACGCGCGAGGCAGCAGCGCGCGACTTGCGGGCTGCCGTAGGGCACGACGCGTAGGGCAGCAGCGCGGGCGTATGGCAGGGCGCAAGCGCAGGGTAGGGCGCTGGTGCAGGGTAGGGCGCTGGCGCAGGGTAGGGCGTGTCAGAACATTATAGCTTCTGCTTTTGTGTAGGCTATAGTGGGGTATCCCATAGGGGGTACAACCCAATTAGGGTTAGTACTTGTACCCAATTCATTCATAGTTCATTCATTTCTCGTTCATACTTTCTCATGGTATCGAGCAGGTTCCCTCGTGGGAACTGTTTCTAGGGCCCACCGAAATATTTTTTTCCTGCCCGGGGCGCGTTCTGCCCCTACCCGAAGCGCGCTTAAGGTCGCGCCCTTCTAAGCGACCGCTCGCGTCACCCTTAGCGACCCGTCGCGTCGCCCTTAGCAGCGGCCCTTCGCCGCCCTAGCAGCGGCCCGTCGCTGCCCTTCTCACCTGCGGCCCGACGCCGCCCTACCAGCGGCCTGTCGCTGCCCTTCTCACTGCGGCCCCGCCGCCCTAAACAGCTGCAGCCTCTGCCGCCCTTACCAGCGGCCACGCCGCCTCTACCTGCGGCCACGCCGCCCTCTGCTGCGGCCTCGCCGCCTCTCACCTGCTGCAGCGCCGCCCGCCACCAGGACCGCCCGACCAGCCCTACCCAGCCGAGCAGCCGACCGCCGCGCCGCCCTGCAGCAGCACAGCCGAGCCGCCTGGGCGACGGAGCAGCCGGACAGCCGAGCCGCCAGGCCGCTCAGCAGCCGAGCCGCCCAGCAGCCGAGCCACCGAGCCGCCCAGCAGCCGAGCCGCCCGGCAATCGAGCCGCCGAGCCGCCCAGCAGCCGAGCCGCCAAGCAGCCGAGCCGCCCAGCAGCCAAGACGCCGAGCCGCCCAGCAGCCGAGCCGCCCAGCAGCCGAGCCGCCCAGCAGCCGAGCCGCCCAGCAGCAGAGCTGCCGAGCCGCCGACTAGCCGAGCCGCCGAGCCGCCCTACTTCCGAGCTGCCCGAGCTGCCCAGTCCGGTGAGCACAGCGCCTCTTTTACTGCACTGCCCTCACCCTACTGTTTGCACTGCTGGTCGACTGTGGTCATGGCTACCCCTAGTGTTCTCGCTTTTGACGCTGAGGGTCGGGCCATTGACTTTGAGGTCTGGGTAGATGACCTGCAACTGTTCTTATAGTGCGATAGGGCAGATGGCCTCTCTCTCTTTGACCTCACCTCTGGCGCTTCCCCTGCCCCTTCTGCTGATGCTGACGCCACTGTTCGTTCCCAGTGGGCCACGCGCGACGCTGCTGCACGTCTTGCTGTGCGTCGCCACCTCCCTTCCTCCGAGCGTGCGCACTTTAGTCAGTACAAGAGTGCTCAGACCTTGTACGACGCTGTAGTTGCACGTTACTCCTCCCCTGCCACTGCTGCACTGAGCCGTCTCATGCTGCCGTACCTCTTTCCTGACCTTGCTGCCTTTCCCACAGTCACTGACCTCATTACGCACCTCCGCACTAGTGACACTCGCTACCGCGCTGCGCTTCCTGCTGACTTCTGTGCCAAGAACCCCCCCCCCCATGTACATCACCCTCTACTTCATAGTCACTCGCCTCCCTGACTCAATTAGAGTAGTCAGGGACCACTTCCTCGCAGTGTGCCCCATCACTCTCACCATTGACCTCCTCGAGAAGGCCCTCCTAGTGGCGGAGAAGAGCATAGTCGCTGTAGGAGCCTCTCGTGGTGACCCCCGCACCCTTGTCTTTGAGGGGTGTTCTCCCTCCCCCCTCTTGCCCTCTGTTGCTTCTGCTGCTGCGGCCGACCTCGTTGGTTTTGAGTCGGTCGGTGCTGCGTCTGCCCCTTCGGGGAAGCGCCGCACAGGCAAGGGCAAGGGGGGCAAGGGCTCTGGAGGAGCTGGCGGGGGCGGTGGAGGTGTTGGTGGGGGCGGCGGAGGGAGTGGGGGTGGTGGTGGGAGTGGTGGAGGGGGTGGGGGTACCAGTGGCAGCAGTGGGGGCGGAGGCGGCGGCGGTGGCGGAGGGAGCGGAGGAGGCGGTGGTAGCGGAGGTGGCGGAGGTGGCAGTGGTGGCGGAGGCGGCGGAGGCGGCGGAGGTGGCGGTGGAGCTGTGAGAAGAAGTGAACGAGAATGAAATGACTATGAATGAAGTGAGTACATATAGGAAACCCTAATTGGGTTGTACCCCCTATGGGATACCCCACCATAGCCTACACAAATAAGTAAGCTATAATGTTCTAACACACCCCCATAGGCAAAGTGGGGGAGAACAAGGGGTCACAAGACCAGTCAAGCAAAGCAAAGCAACGCTCAGGGTGGATCACAAAGTCACCACACATTCCGAGCACAAGTTCAAAGGCCACAAGGCCAGTTCACATGCAAGATCATATATAGAGATATACAAGAGTCAAGCAAGCAAGAACAAGAGTATATATAGGTGAAGGTACAAGCAAGGTCAAGAAGTGAGCAAGTGAGGCAAGACACGCACAAGACCCAGCTGCGTGCAGCAGTGCTGATGATCACAAGGCGCAAGTGCCTTGGTGAAGACATCAGCAGTGTTGGCCTCAGAGGCCACGTACGCAAGTCGCAACTGTCCACGCTGCTGTAGCTCACGAGCAAGAAAGTAGCGGAGAGCAATGTGCTTTGTCCTGTGCTCCAGTCGCTGCTCTCGACACAAGGCCAGCATGGCCTTGTTGTCTACGTACAAGACTGGAGGAGAACGAGGCGGCTCTCCAAGGTCGGTCAGCAGGTAGGTGAGCCAGCGAAGCTCCTGGGCAGCCATAGCCCCGGCGTAGATCTCAGCCTCACAACTGGAGCCGAGGACAGAAGACGAGCGGGTAGCCCGCCACGAAACAGAGCCGGAACCAAGGCTGAAGGTGTAACCCTGTGACGACCGCTGCGTAGCCTGGTCGTCAGCCCAAGAGGCGTCCGCGTGCCCAGTGAGGACCACTGGACTGCGCCCTCCAAGCACTAGCCCCATGCCCGACGTACTGCACAAGTAGCGCAACACCCTCTTCGCTGCAGCCATGTGCTCTGGTCGGTGTCTCCCAGGAGCAACATAGCGTGCGAGAATGCTAAGAGGGTATGCAAGGTCAGGTCGTGTGCAGGTCATCAGGTACATGAGGCAGCCAACAAGCTCTGCATACGGGCCAATCGACTCTACGGACTCATCCGAAGGCAGAGCTGAGAGCGAGTGGCGAGTAGGCAGAGGAGTGGCCTGAGGCGAGGAGTACGTGAAGCCGAAGCGCTGAAGGACCTGCTGCACCATGTGTGACTGAGTCAGAGTAATGGTGCGGCGTGCTCTGTCCCGGGTGATCTGCAAGCCAAGGTAGCTGCGCAGTTCACCCAGGTCAGTGCACGTGTGTCTGTTCTGCAGCTCGGACTTCACGTAGGCGAGTCCAGCAGTGTCAGCTGTGGCAAAGACCAAGTCGTCGACGTACACGAGGATGTAGAACGGCGGCAGAGAGGTGTCGGTGCGCAGAAACAGCGACGGGTCGGCAGTAGAAGGAGCAAACCCAAGTGCCGCCAGCGTAGTCCTCAGTGTGTCGTGCCACTCACGTGGCGCCTGGCGGAGACCGTAGACTGGACGCCGGAGACTCCATTGGGTACCAGGAGGGAAAGACCCAGTGAAGCCAGGTGGGCGACGCAGCCAGATCTCCTCGTGCAGGCTGCCCTGCAAGAAAGCAGTGCTGAAGTCGAGAGAGTGCAGCTCGTAGTCACGGTGAGCAGCAACGTGCAGCAGTACCCGAAGAGTGGTCATCTTCGGGGTGGGGGAGAAGGTCTGAAAGTAGTCAACTCCCTGCCGCTGACTGAAGCCACGAGCCACGTAACGCGCCTTGAAGACAGGCGGAGAACCCGGCGGCCGCTTCACCCTGAAGATCCACATGCCACTGACTATGTTCGCCCGAGGAGGGGGAACAGCGTCAACGTAGGTGCCTGTGGACTTCTAGGAAGCCATCTCTGCATCCATAGCTGCCTGCCACTGAGAGGAGTAGGGACCCTCTATCGCCTCCGCGTAAGAGCGCGGAGTCGGGATGTCTAGTGCATCCGGGTCTCCGTCAGGGGCTAGCAGTACAGACGCGAGATGAGGTGAAGCGGCGGCAAGACACTGGAACTCCTCCTGCCTGTCCTCAAGGACGTCCGTGCCAAGGGCACACTCACCCCCGACGGACGGAGGACAGGTAGACTCAGACTCAGCGACAAGGCTAGCAGCGTAGTCTAGACGACAGCGCGCAGCAAAGTCGACGAGCTCAGTGACAAGGGCAGACTCAGCAGCGGACTGGAAAGAAGGGTCAGTGACAGCAGTAGCAAGGAGACGCGTGACAGTAGGACTGGCAGCACGAAGAGAGTCCGACTCCGGGTCGGCAAGAGCAGGAAGAGAGGAAGCAGGAGGAGAAGGCAAAGGGGCACGCAGAGGAGCAGTGGACGGACGTAGAGACATCCGGTGCGTGCCAGGGACAGGAGGAGGACGCTGACGCGAACCGCGACCACTAGTGCGCGCAGTACGAACAGGCGACGCAGGACGAGACCCAGGCTCACGACGCTCAGTAAGACCGCCAGTCGGACCAGCGTAGGGAGAAGGAGCAGGCAAAGGGGAGGCAGGCGGTAGCTGTGACTGGACAGGCTGTGGACCCTCTAAGGGAGGAGGAGGAGGACCAGGAGAAGGTGTAAGACCAAGAACCTGCTGCAGGAGCGGAACGAAGTACGGTCGGGACCGCGTGGCGACGCCAGAAACAGCAGGGACAGCACCAGTACCCCCAGCAGGAGTACCCGCTCCAGCAGCACCTCCAGCAGCACCTCCAGTAGCTCCAGAACCCCCAGCACCACCTCCACTAGCCCCAGAACCCCCAGCAGCACCAGGAGCACTGCCAGCCGGACCGCCAGCGGTAGTCTCAGCGCCAACACCCTCAGCAGTACCAGCTCTAGAAGAACCCTCAGGCCCAGCAGCTCCAGTACCCCCAGGACGAGCACCTCCGGGACGAGTGGCAGCAGCACCCTCTGCAGGCGAAGAACATCCAGCAGCACGGCTCCAGCGCCGGGCAAACCACTCACGCAGCTCGTGTGGGGAGAGTGGCTCCCGGCGAGACGAAGCACCTCCTGGCGGAGAACCTCCAGGCGAAGAACCTCCAGGCTCAGGACCCTCAGGCAAAGCACCTCTAAGCGGAGCACCTCCAGTCTCACCACCCCCAGGCTCAGCACCCCCAGGCCCAGCACCCCCAGGCTCAGCACCCCCAGACTCAGTACCCCCAGGCTCAGCACCCCCAGGCTCAGCACCCCCAGGCTCCGCACCCCCAGGCTCAGCACCCCCAGACTCCGCACCCCCAGGCTCAGCACCCCCAGGCGTAGCACCTCCAGTCCCAGCACCCCCAGGCTCAGCACCCGCAGCAGCACCTGAGTCACCAGTGACCTCGACAAGCTCGACCGCGTCTACCTGGGACACACCTGAAGGGGCAGGACCCTGAGGGGGGAGGGGGTCTACCGGGGGGGGACCTGGTACCAAGAAGAGCGGGGGCGGGGGGAGGGACGGAGTGCGGTAGGGGAAGAGCCGGTAGTAGGGTACCGACTCGTCGAACGTGACGTCCTGGGAAGACAGAACACGTCGAGAGGTGGGGTGGTAGAACTGCCACCCAGGGGCGTCGGGGGGGAACCCCAGGAAGACGCAGGGAGCAGCGCGAGGGGACAGCTTGTCCGCAGACAAGTCGCGGACAAACGCCCGAGATCCCCAGACCCGGAACGCCGACGCATCGCCAACCTTCCTCGTCCACAGCAGGGCTGGGGAGGTCTCCGGCCTGGAGACCCTGGGGTGGAGGTTGATATGATGCGCCGCGTACCTCACCGCAAACGGCCACAGAAAATGGGGGGCAGCCGCATGCATCATAGACGTACGAGCGACGTCCATGACCATGCCAATGCGGCGCTCAACAATCCCATTTTGCTGCGGTGAGTCCGGAAGCGTGAAGGTCTGGCGGATGCCTCGCGCACGACAGTAGGAACGCAGAAGGCCAGAGGAGAACTCTCCGCCTCTGTCCGAGTGCAGACGCAACACAGGAAAGTCCGAGCCAAAGCTCTGCCTGAGCTGGAGACGAGCCGCGCGGATCCAGTCGATCAGCACCTCAGTGACATCACCCTTGCTGCGCAAGGGGAAGACTGTGGTGTAACGCGAGTAGTCGTCAACCACCAACAGGAAGTAGCGCTCGTGACCGAGTCCACGGACGTGGGCAGGGCCCCACACGTCCATGTGAAGCGTCTGCAACGGAGCCTCTGTCGGAGGAAACTGGGAGGAGTGAGGGGCAGCACGCTGGCGCCCCTCGACACAGGGGACACAGGCAGGGCCAGGGCCCTGAGGAAGGGGAGGGAGAGACCGGGGAAGACCAGACACAAGAAGACGGGAGGCCATGCCTCTGAGCCGAAGCAGAGAGGGGTGGCCAAGGCGGTGGTGCCAGAGGAGGGTCTCGTGAGACAGACGGCGAAACGAACAGGGGGCAGACTCAGGACCAGACCCGGACGCTGCAGCAAACACCTGACCAGACGAAGGGACCCTACCAAACTCAGCACCTGGAGGAGAAGCAGTGGTCAGTGTGTACAGGCTCGACCCTGGCTGACGTGTAAACGTAGCCAGGTGGCGACCTGTGCTAGCCTCTGTGCAGTGTGTCACCCGCTGACGAGCAGGAGTGAACTGGTGGACACCCGCATCCTGTAGGTCAGCACCACTCACCAGGTTCGTAGAGAACGAGGGGAGGTAGAGACCAGACAGGGTGCCAGAGGGAGCCGCCGGACACGGGAGGACTGTGGAGAAACGAGACAGGACAGGACCCCCAGAGGGGTCAGCCAGGGACACCGCAACCGGCCGACTAAGCGGCGTGAGAGTGGTGCGGTCCCGAAAGAAGGAGCGAGACGCCCCAGAGTCCAGAGTGAAGGTGTGAGAGGCCGAAGCCGACACAGTACCTGAGAGTGCAGACTCACCAGTACCTGAGGGTAAAGACGCACTGGCACCTAGAGGAGCAGCCTCACTGGCACCTAGAGCAGCAGTACCAATGCCCGGGTCGGGCGGGAAACACCGGTAACAGTCACCCTCATCACTAACAGTCACATTATACATGGCAGCAAGGATAGCATCAAAGTCAAGATCAAAAATAGCTACACCAGCCCTAGACAGCTCTCCCGAGCGAGGGATCTCAGAGGCCTCCGGAAACTGCTAGCGCCAAGCGTCTGTCAGGCGGCTAAAGCAGCGGCGGGCGGTGTGGGCGCCCCCACACTGCTCACCCGCGCGGTCGTCGGTACGAAGGACGTAGGTGCAGGGACCAAACGCCCCACCACGCTGACGCTGCGAGTACCACTCACGGAGCTGCTGAGGGGCGGGGACGTCTCGAGAGCGCTGCTGCTGCTGCTGGTGCTGCTGGCGCTAAACACCCCCAGTGCTGCTCCGCTGGGACGAGCCACTCCGACCACCTCCACCACCGCCACCCCCGCCTCCGCCGCCACCGCCGCCACCACCACCCTCGCCCCCGCCGCTCCCACCGCCACCTCCGCCACCACCTCCGCCGCCACCCCCGCCTCCACTGCCGCCACTAGTACCTCCACTCCCGCCACCACCCCCACCGCCACCCCCACTCCCCCCGCCGCCCCCACCTCCCTCCGCCACCGCCCCCGCTGGCTCCACCCGCTCCCTTGCCCCCCTTGCCCCTGCCAGAGCGGCGCCTACCGCTGGGGGCAGACGCCGCACCGACCGACTCTAAACCAACGAGGTCGGCCGCAGCAGCAGAGGTGACAGAGGGTAACAGGGGGGAAGGAGAACACCCCTCAAAGATGGGGGTGCGAGGGTCACCACGAGAGGCCCCAACAGCGACTATGCTCTTCTCGGCCGCTAGCAGGGACTTCTCGAGGAGGTCGACAGTAAGGGTGGTGGGACAGACAGAGAGAAACTGGTCCCTAACTACACGAAGGGACTCAGGGAGACGGGTGACGAGAAAGTAGAGGGTGATGTACATGGGAGGGGGGTTTGCGGCGCACAAGTCAGCAGGAAGCGCAGCGCGGTAGCGAGTGTCACTAGCGCGGAGGTGGGTAAAGAGGTCAGCGACTGTGGGAAAGGCAGCAAGGTCAGGGAAGAGGTACGGTAGCATGAGGTGGCTCAGTGTAGCAGAGGAAGGGGAGGAGTAGCGCGCAACTACAGCGTCATACAAGGCCTGAGCGGTCTTGCACTGACTAAAGTGTGCACGCTCGGAGGAAGGGAGGTGGCGACGCACAGCAAGACGTGCAGCAGCATCGCGTGAGGCCCACTTGGAGCGAACAGTGGGGTCAGCATCAGCAGGAGGGGCAGGGACAGCGCCAGAGACAAAGTCAAAGAGAGAAACTTCATCTACCGTATCGCACAGTAAGTACAGCTGCAGGTCGTCGACCCAGACCGCAAAGTCAATGGCGCGACCCTCAGCGTCAAAAGCCAGGACACTAGGGGTGGCCATGATAGTAGTCAACAGTCTCACCGGACAGGAAGGGTCGAGCCGCTCAGCAGCACAGCAACACGGCAGCACAGCAACTCCGCCGGGCCAGGAGCAGTAGCAGCCCCACAGGAGCAGGAGCTCGGCACCTCAGGCGGCTCGGGCGACTCGGGCGGCTCGGGCGGCTCGGGCGGCTCGGGCGGCTCGGGCGACTCGGGCGACTCGGGCGGCTCGGGCGGCTCGGGCGGCTCGGGCACTCAGCGGCACGGGCAACTCGGGCGGCTCTGCTGCTCGGGCGGCTCGTGCGGCTCGGGTGACGCGTGGGCTCACGGGCGGCGCGGGCGTCGTGGCGGGCGGCTCACGGGCGGCTCGCGAGCGGCTCACAAGCGGCTGCACGGGCGGCTCACGGGCGGCACGTTGGGCGGCTGCACGGGCGGCTGCACGGGCGGCTCACTGGCGGCTGCACGGGTGGCACGTCGGGCGGCTGTAGTTGGGTTGTACCCCCTATGGGATACCCCACTATAGCCTACACAAATAAGTAAGCTATAATGTTCTGACAAGCTGGTCGCGGGTCTACGAAGAGGAGTGGCTCCGGTGGTGGTCCGCGCCAGCAGCAGTAGCGCGGTCGTGAGACCCTGTCCCCTCAGCAGCTCCGTGAGTGGTACACTGTACGCCAGCGGGGTGGGGGTTTTGGTCCGTGCACCTACGTCCTGCGCACCGGCGACCGTGCGGGTGAGCAGTGTGGGGGTGCGCACCCCACCCAGCGCTGCTTTGGCCGCCTGACGGACGCGTGGCGTCACCAGTTCCCTGAGGCCACAGAGATCCCTCGCTGGGGCGAGCTGACTAGGGCGGGAGTTGCCATCTATGATCTTGATTTTGATGCCATTCTTTCTGCCATGTATGCTGTGACTATTAGTGATGAGGGTGACTGTTACCGGTGTTTCCCACCCGATCTGGGCATTGAGACTGCTGCTCTAGGTACTGGTGCGGCTGCTGCCCTAGGTGCTTGCGACGCTGCTGCTCTAGGTGCTAGTGCGTCTGCGTCCTCAGGTACTGGTGAGTCTGCGCTCTCAGGTACTGCGTCGGCTTCGGCCTCCCTCACCTTCACCCTTGACTCTGGGGCTTCTCGCTCCTTCTTTAGGGACCGCACCACACTCACGCTGCTTAGTCGGCCGCTTGCGGTGTCTCTGGCTGACCCCTCTGGGGGTCCTGCCCTGTCTCACTTCTCCACAGTCCTCCCGTGTCCGGCGGCTCCCTCTGGCACCCTGTCTGGTCTCTACCTCCCCTCGTTCTCTACGAACTTGGTGAGTGGTGCTGACCTACAGGATGGGGGAGTACACCAGTTCACTCTTGCGCGTCAGCGAGTGACGCACTGCACAGACGCCCGCACAGGCCGACACTTGGCTACGTTTACACGTCAGCCGGGGTCGAGCCTGTACACACTGACCACTGCGTCTCCTCCAGTTGCTGAGTCTGGTAGGGTAGCTGCGTCGGGTCAGGTGTTTGCTGCAACATCCAGGTCTGGTCCTGAGTCTGCCCCCTGTTCGTGTCGGCTCCTGTCTCACGAGACTCTCCTGTGGCACCACCGCCTTGGTCACCCCTCTCTGCTTCCGCTCAGAGGCATGGCCTCCCGTCTTCTTGTTTCTGGTCTCCCCAGGTCCCTCCCTCCCCTTCCTCAGGGGCCTGGCCCTTCCTGTGTCCCCTGTGTCGAGGGGCGCCAGCGGGCTGCCCCTCACTCCTCCCAGTTTCCTCCGACAGAGGCCCCGCTGCAGATGCTTCACATGGACGTGTGGGGCCCAGTCCGCGTCCGTGAACAGGGTCACGAGCGCTACTTCCTGCTCGTTGTTGATGACTACTCGCGTTACACCGCAGTCTTCCCCTTGTGCAGCAAGGGTGATGTCACTGAGGTGCTGATCGACTGGATCCGCGCAGCTCGTCTCCAGCTCAGGCAGAGCTTTGGCTCGGACTTTCCTGTTCTGCGTCTGCACTCGGACAGAGGCAGAGAGTTTTCCTCTGGCCTTCTGAGAGCCTACTGTCGCGCACGAGGCATCCGTAAGACCTTCACGCTTCCGGACTCTCCGCAGCAAAATGGGATCGCTGAGCGCCGCATTGGCATGGTCATGGACGTCGCTCGTACGTCCATGATGCATACGGCTGCCCCCCATTTTCTGTGGCCGTTTGCGGTGAGGTACGCGGCGCATCAGATCAACCTCCACCCCAGGGTCTCCAGGCCGGAGACCTCCCCAGCCTTGCTGTGGACGGGGAAGGTTGGCGATGCGTCGGCGTTACGGGTTTGGGGATCTCGGGCGTTTGTCCGCGACTTGTCTGCGGACAAGCTGTCCCCTCGTGCTGCTCCTTGCGTCTTCCTGGGGTTCCCCCCTGACGCGCCTGGGTGGCAGTTCTACTACCTCACCTCTCGCCGTGTTCTGTCCTCCCAGGATGTCACGTTTGACGAGTCGGTCCCCTACTACCGCCTCTTCCCCTACCGCACTCCGTCCCTCCCCCCGCCCCCGCTCTTCGTTGTCCCAGGTCCCCCCCCGGTAGTCCCCCTCCCCCCTCAGGGTCCTGCCCCTTCAGGTGTGTCCCAGGTAGACGCAGTCGAGCCTGTCAAGGTTACTGGTGACTCTGGTGCTGCTGAGGGTGCTGAGCCTGGGGGTGCTGAGACTGGGGGTGCTGAGCCTGGGGGTGCTGCGACTAGGGGTGCTGAGCCTGGGGGTGCTGAGCCTGGGGGTGCTGCGACTGGGGGTGGTGAGCCTGGAGGTGCTGAGCCTGGGGGTGCTGCGACTGAGGGTGCTGAGCCTGGGGGTGCTACGCCTGGGGGTGCTGTTCCTTGGGGTGCTGAGCCTGGGGGTGCTGAGCCTGAGGGTGCTGAGCCTGGAGGTGCTACGCCTGGAGGTCCTTCGGGGGCTTCGTGCTGGTGCTGCTGCGGGCGTTGGTGCTGAGCCTACTGCTCGCGGTCCTTCTGGGGGTACTACTGGTGCTGCTGGAGGTTCTAGAGCTGCTGGAGGTGCTGCTGGAGGAGGTGCTCCTACTGGGGGTACTGGTGCTGTCCCTGTTGTGTCTGGCGTCGCCGCGCGGCCTCGACCGTACTTCGTTCCACTCGTGCAGCACGTTCTTGGTCTTCCACCTTCTACAGGTCCTCCTCCTTCCTTAGAGTGTCCACAACATGTCCCGTCACAGCTACAGTTACAGCCTGCCTCCCCACTACCTGCTCCCTCTCCCTACACTGGTCCTACTGGAGGTCTTGCTTAGCGTCGTGAGCCTGCGTCTCGTCCTGCGTCGCCTGTTCGTGCTGCTCGCACTAGTGGTCGTGGTTCGCGTCAGCGTCCTCCTCCTGTCCCTGGCAGGCACCAGATGTCTCTGCGTCCGTCCACTGCTCCTCTGCGTGCCCCTTTGCCTTCTCCTCCTGCGTCCTCTCTTCCTACTTGCTGACCTGTAGTCGGACTATCTTCATGCTGCCAGTCCTACTGTCATGCGTCTCCTTGCTACTCTCGTCACTGACCCGTCCTTTGAGTCCACTGCTGCGTCTGCCCTAGTTACTGAGCTCGTCGACTTTGCTGCTCTCTGTCGCCTAGACTACGCTGCTAGTCTTGTCGCTGATTCTGAGTCTGTCTGTCCTCCGTCCGTCGGGGGTGAGTGTGCCCTTGGCACGGACGTCCTTGAGGACAGGGAAGAGGAGTTTCAGTGCTTGGCCGCTGCTTCACCTCATCTCGTGTCCGTACTGCTTACCCCTGAGGGAGACCCGGATGCACTTGACATACCGACTCCGCGCTCTTACGCGGAGGCGATAGAGGGTCCTTACTCTTCTCAGTGGCAGGCAGCTATGGATGCAGAGATGGCTTCCTGGAAGTCCACAGGCACCTACGTTGACGCTGTCCCCCCTCCTGGGGCGAACATCGTCAGTGGCATGTGGATTTTCAGGGTGAAGCGGCCGCCAGGTTCTCCGCCCATCTTCAAGGCACGGTACGTGGCTCGTGGCTTCAGTCAGCGGCAGGGAGTTGACTACTTTCAGACCTTCTCTCCCACCCCGAAGATGACCACTCTTCGGGTACTACTGCACGTTGCTGCTCACCGTGACTACGAGCTGCACTCTCTCGACTTCAGCACAGCTTTCTTGCAGGGCAGCCTGCACGAGGAGATCTGGCTGCGCCGCCCACTTGGCTTCACTGGGTCGTTCCCTCCCGGTACCCAGTGGAGTCTCCAGCGTCTAGTCTACGGTCTCCGCCAGGCGCCCCGTGAGTGGCACGACACACTGAGGACTACACTTGTAGCTCTTGGGTTTGCTCCTTCTACTGCCGACCCATCGCTGTTTTTGCGCACCAACACCTCTTTGCCGCCTTTCTACATCCTCGTGCACGTCGACGACTTGGTCTTTGCCACTGCTGACACTGCTGGACTCGCCTACGTGAAGTCCGAGCTGCAGAAGAGACACACGTGCACAGACCTGGGTGAACTGCGCATCTACCTTGGCTTGCAGATCACCCGGGACAGAGCACGCCGCACCATTACCCTGACTCAGTCACACATGGTGCAGCAGGTCCTTCAGCGCTTCGGCTTCACGTACTCCTCGCCTCAGGTCACTCCTCTGCCTACTCGCCACTCACTCTCAGCTCTGCCTTCGGATGAGTCCGTAGAGTCGAGTGGCCCGTATCCAGAGCTTGTTGGCTGCCTCATGTACCTGATGACCTGCACACGACCTGACCTTGCATACCCTCTTAGCATTCTCGCACGCTATGTTGCTCCTGGGAGACACCGACCAGAGCACATGGCTGCAGCGAAGAGGGTGTTGCGCTACTTGTGCAGTACGTCGGGCATGGGGCTAGTGCTTGGAGGGCGCAGTCCAGTGGTCCTCACTGGGCACGCAGACGCTTCCTGGGCTGACGACCAGGCTACACAGCGGTCGTCACAGGGTTACACCTTCAGCCTTGGTTCCGGCTCTGTCTCGTGGCGGGCTACTCGCTCGTCTTCTGTTCTCAGCTCCAATTGTGAGGCTGAGATCCACGCCGGGGCCATGGCTGCACAGGAGCTTTGCTGTCTCACCTACCTGCTGACCGACCTTGGAGAGCCGCCTCGTTCTCCTCCAGTTCTGTACGTAGACAACAAGGCCATGCTGGCCTTGTGTCGAGAGCAGCGACTGGAGCACAGAACGAAGCACATTGCTCTCCGCTACTTCCTTGCTCGTGAGCTACAGCAGCGTGGACAGTTGCGGCTTGCGTACGTGGCCTCTGAGGCCAACACTGCTGATGTTTTCACCAAGGCACTTGCGCCTTGTGATCATCAGCGCTTCTGCACTCAGCTGGGTCTTGTCCCTGTCTTGCCTCACTTGCTCACCTCTTGACTTTGCTTGTACTGTTACATATATATATATATACTTGCTCTTGCTTGTCTAACTTTATATATATATGTACTCCTGCATGTGAACTGGCCTTGTGGCCTTGAACTTGTGCTCGGAATGTGTGGTGACTTTGTGATCCACCCTGAGCTTGCTTTGCTTTACTGGTCTTGTGACCCCTTATTCTCCCCCACTTTGCCTATGGGGGTGTGTCAGAACATTATAGCTTCTGCTTTTGTGTAGGCTATAGTGGGGTATCCCATAGGGGGCACAACCCAATTAGGGTTAGTACTTGTACCCAGTTCATTCATAGTTCATTCATTTCTCGTTCATACTTTCTCAGGGCGCTGGCGCAGGGAAGGGCGCTGGCGCAGGGAAGGGCGCCGGCGCAGGGCAGGGCGCTGGCGCAGGGCAGGTCGCTGGCGCAGGGCAGGGCGCCGGCGCAGGGCAAGGTGCTGGCGCAGGGCAGGGCACTGGCGCAGGGCAGGGCGTGCGCGAAGCAACGCGACGCGGGGCAAGGCAGGGCGTGCGCGGGGCAGCGCGAGGCAGGGTAGTGGGGTAACGCGGTAATCGCGATCGGAAGCTAAGTATGGTGGGCCCAGAAAAAAACGGTCCTACGGACCTACTGCTCTGAAACCATGTCAAGATAACAAGCAGGAATGATGGCATTGAATGAAATGTGGGTACAAGTACTAACCCTAACTTTGGGTTGTACCCCATATGTGCTACACCACTATAGACTACACAGAACTAACACATATATAGTTTGATATGATCCGTTGAAGAGCAGCTGCACTCACATATTGACATTCTCAGCATCTCATCAGTTAGGTATCACGCAACCACAAGCCCCGGCGGCATGTTGAAGAGCAGCTGCACCCACGTGTCCACGGGGCCCGGATGGCAGTAGTGCAGGCTGTCTTTCCTATCCTCATGCCCGTTGACGTGCCGTGTGACAGCCTTAGCATCTTAGCTGCTGCTAGGAACCAGCAGCCCCTGCAACATGTTGAAGAGCAGCTGCGCCCACGTGTCCACGGGACCTGGGTGGCAGTAATGGAGGCAGTCCTTTCGATCCACATGCCCATCGGGCCGCCATACCGCCGACGCATTCACATCCATGTACATCCCTCCCACGCCCTCCGTCAGCCACTTGCCAATCCCATTCTGCTCAGAAAACCTGTCCCAGTGCCAGCATTTGCTCTCCGGAAGGTCTAGAAGCTTCTCGGAAAGCGGCGTATCATGCAACGAGCAGTTGAGATGCCCGGGCGGGGTGTTTTGGACGATCATGAGCATTTCAGGATGGGCGTTCCGGAGGGCCAGCAGAGTAGGCCGCAACTGCCGCTCAAACATGGCGTTGTGACGGTAGTGAGCCCCTCGGTTCAAGACCAGAACCAACAAATTCATCGGAACAACCTCATCCATCCACAACTTCTTGAAGCTCCTATCCACCAGGAAATCGTTCACGTCTTCCGTTGAGTTGAGGTAAAAATCGCGGATGAAGGAAATCCGGACGGAAAAACCGAAGTCGGCACATGCATTAACAGTCCAGCAGCACTTGTTGTCAACAAGCTTTTCTAAGTATGTTGCGATTCGGTACCGCTGGCAGTAGCCTGTCGGCTCTTCCCATTGGACCCGGAAGTTCTGGCTCTTTGCGCCTACCCTTAGATTGTACCTGATAGCCTCGGCTAGAAGCATGTTCATTGAGTCACCCACTACAAGCACGTGTTGCTTATCCAGAACTTTGCAAAAATTTTCTGGGGAGAACCGTTCCCAAGGCCCACCGCATCTGCTGCTGCTGCTGCCATTGCGAGCTTCTGCTGTCCCCCCATCCTACTGCTCCGCATCACTTTCTGGGACCTCCCAACAATACTTGAGAGTCTCTCTTACAGCCCACTGACACCTCAGAGTATTATTCCATCTCTCCAGCTTTTTCAACTTGCCCATCTGCTGCTGCGGAATCTCTTTTCCTCCTCGGGTCATCTCCTCCATTTGAGTCACAACCTTCCTAAACCAACCCACCAGATGATCTGCGTTTTGAAACGCCAAGTTTTGGGTGCTTTTGTTCAGATGGCGCACGTCGCATTTGCTCATCTCGTCCGGCCATGGCAGCAGCCGCGGCGAGTCGGCGTAGGCCCACTTGCCTTCCCGCCCGATGCAATCGAATCTTTCTCAGAATAATATAATCTTCTCGGAGGAATTGAGCACGGAGCCTGGGATTCGGGTCCAGAGGCTTGGGTCAGGCTTGGAGAGAGGAGGGTTAGAAGGAGGCTTGGCGGGAGTTTCGGTAGGAGGTTTGGAAGAAGGTTCGGTAGGAGGTTCGAGAGCAGGTTCGGTAGGAGGTTTGGCGGGAGACTCGGTTGGCGGTCTAGTAGGAGGTTCGGTAAGAGGTTTGGTGGGAGGTTCGATAGGATGATTGGCTGGAGGTTTGGTGGGAGGGTCGGTAGGAGGGTTGGTTGGAGGTTTGGCGGGAGTTTCGGTAGGAGGTTTGGAAGAAGGTTCGGTAGGAGGTTCGAGAGCAGGTTCGGTAGGAGGTTTGGCGGGAGACTCGGTTGGCGGTCTGGTAGGAGGTTCGGTAAGAGGTTTGGTGGGAGGTTCGATAGGATGATTGGCTGGAGGATTGGTGGGAGGGTCGGTAGGAGGGTTGGTTGGAGGTTTGGTGGGAGGTTTGGTTGGAGTGTTGGTGGGAGGTTCGAAAGAAGGTTCGGTAGGAGGTTCGGTAGGAGGATCAGTTGTAGGATTGGTGGGCGGGGGAGATACGGATGGGGTGACACCTTGTTATGCTGAGGATGATTGTTTTGGCGCCTCAATCAACGGTGAGGATGATATGTTAGGAGGGTTGGTATGAGGTTCGGTACCAGGAGGGTTAGTTGGAGGAGTGGTGGGAGGAGGAGATTTTGCACTAGGAGCATAGGAGGACGATGGCAGTATCTTTGTGGATGATGGGTTGACACCTGATTCTGCTGAGGATGAGAGGTCAGGCGCAGTGACAGAAACTGCTGAGCGTGAGGAAGTGAGATCTGGTGGAAATTCTGACACAACAACGTCGGTTGTTCTGGGGCTGGAACGTGCGGCGAATTGCTCACATGCGAAGGGCTTGCTGGGACTGGAACGTGCGGCGAATTGCTCACATGCGAAGGGTCAGCTGGGACTGGAACGTGCGGCGAATTGCTCACATGCGAAGGGTTTTCTGGGACTAGAAGAGAGACGCCGTCTACGGAGGCGGCGACGGAGGCGGTGGACTCGGGGAAGTTAGATGCGATGTTACGAATCGGGAGAAAGGAAATGCAGTACGTGTAGAGTCCAACGAGAGCGAGCGAAAAAGCAAGAGAACCGTGCGTGAACCGTCGAGAGCTTCTCGGCTTGCCATGATGTTTCAGGTTTTGCCGTCGTTGCGGCTCGTTCATGTTCATGAATAGTACAGCCATAGTGGTCCCATCACGAAATGTCGTGTGAGCACAAAATGTACACAGTAGCTTTTCTTGCGGGAAAGCTGCGGGAAACCTTCGGAAAAACACCAGGGTGAAAGTTGTGTCAAACATTATATATGTTATAGTTCTATAGGCTATAGTGGGTTTTGCCTTAGGGGTTACACAACTCTATGCTTTCCTACTTGTACTCTCGATCTTCCTAGTGCAACCAACCTTCTCATTCGAACATGGCATCAGAAGCCTATATTAGGAACCTAGGACCTTCTTAAACTAAGGGCCTACCCTTCCGCTACTAGCGCCTGAGAGCGCCCTCTCACAGCCCTCGTGCGCCTCTTTACTATCGCGCCCTCGTGCGCCTCGTCCTCTCACGCTGCCCGTGCGCAGCTAGCTAGCCGCCCGCGCGCGGCTCTTTTTTCCTAGCGCGAACAGCCCACTAGCAGCTCGCACGCGGCCCAAATCGCGCGCGCGACGATCGTAGGCCGCCCGCGCGGCTAGCACCATCCACGAGCAGGCCGCTAGCCGCCCGTCAACCCGCCAGGCTGGCTTTCCAGCGCGACGCAGCCCTGCCCATAGGCAGCCGCGTCGCCCGCCCGTAGGTCGCCGCCCCTGCTTTTGTAGGCCGCCGCCCGCGCGCGACTGCAGCCCGAGCCCGACCGCTCGCCCCTAGGACGGGGCACGACCCACCGCCGCCCGCCCGCAGGTCACAGCCCGCCCACAGTTACGATCGTGAGTAGGCTCCTGCAGCTCGAGTTTCACTGCAGTACGAACCCAGCTGCGGCCTATGCGCAGCTGCAGCCTAGGCGCCGCCACTCACCGTGCTAGGCCTGCCGCCGCGCTGCCCTTCGTGCCCGAGCCGCGCCGCCTGAGTCGCGCCTCCCGAGCCGCGCTGCCCGAGCCGCGCCCCCCTGACCGAACCGCGCCGCCCCACCTACAGCACTTGCAGTTCATGTTCCTACTGTTCCAGCTGTTCGTTTCCCTACCGCCACTACTGCTACTGCTCTTACTGCTACTGCTGCTACTGCTACTGCTGCTGCTGCCACTATGGCTACACCCACTGTTCTCTCTTTCGATGCTGAGGGTCGTCCGCTCCAGTTTGATGCTTGGCTTGACAATCTCCACCTCTTCCTCCAGATCACTTCTAAGGATGATGTCTCACTGTATGACCATGCGTCCGGAACCGCTCTAGCACTTGCTGACACTGGTGACAATACAGCCCGCTCCCAGTGGCAGACTCGTGACGCCCACGCTCGCCTAGCCATTCGCAGCCACCTGCCGTTAGATGAGCGCACACACTTCGGCCAGCACAAAACTGCTAAGGCACTGTACACTGTAGTCGTCGCTCGCTACTCCTCGCCTGCCTCTGCTACGATAGGTCGTCTCTCGCTGCCCTATCTTTTCCCCGATACTCGCTTCCGCGCCGCCCTTCCTGCTGAGTTCCTCGCCAAGAACCCCCCCCCCCCCCCCCCGATGTACCTCGTTCTCTACCACCTAGTTGCCCGCCTCCCTGACTCCCTTCGCGCAGTCAGGGACCACTTTCTTGCCCTCTGCCCCACCGAGCTCACCATTGACCTCCTCGAGACGCATCTGCTTGCAGCTGAGTCTAGCATCAATGCTGTAGGTGCCTCTCGTGGCGACCCCCGCACGCCCCTCTTTGACGGGTGTTCCCCTCCCCCCCTTCTCCCCTCGGTTGCCTCTGCTGCCGCTGTCGACTTCCTTGGTGCTGAGGAATTCGGGGCTGCGTCTGCTCCTAGTTGGAGGCGCAAGGGCGGCAAGGGCAAGGGGGGCAAGGGTGGTGGTGGTGCCAGCGGGGGAGGTGGGGGTGAGGTGGGGGCGGTGGGGGTGGTGGCAGTGGTGGCAGTTGTGGGGGTGGTGGCGGGGCTGGTGGAGTCGGTGGCAGTGGCGGGGGTGGTGGCGGTAGTGGTGGTGGAGGAGGCCGGGGTGGAGGCAGTGGTGGAGGCGGCAGTGGGCGTGGTGGCAGCGGCACGGGTGGTGGTCGGGGTGGACCAGCGCAACGTGGAGGTTCGGGTGGTGTCCAGCGCCAGCGGCAGCGTCTCGGAGAGACCCCGTCGCCCTAGCAGCTTCGTGAGTGGTACTCTCAGCATGGGGGGTCTGGGGGCGGGGGTACCTGCACGTATGTCATCCGCACAGGTGACCGCGCTGGTCAGACGTGTGGGAGGTTCCACTAGCCGCAACGCTGCTTCTTCCGTCTCGACGACGCCTGCATGCACAGTTCCCTGAGGCCTCTGTGCTGCCCCGCTGGGCTGAACTGCTTAAAAAGAACATTGATGTCTTTGCACTTGACTTTGATGTTAACCTAGGAGCCATGTATGCATTGACTATTAGTGTTGAGGGTGACTGTTACTTGTATGTGCCACCAGACCCAGGCATTGCGACCAGAGAGGCTGCCGCTCTAGGTGCCAGTGTGTCTGCTGCCCCAGGTCCTAGTGAGGCTGCTGCTCTAGGTGCAGGTGTGTCTGCTGCTTCAGGTACTTGTGAGTCTGCGCTTTCAGGTACTGTGTCTACTGCGGCACTGCACACCTTCACACTGGACTCTGGTGCTTCTCGCTGTTTCTTTCGCGACCGCACTGCCCTAGAGCAGCTCCCTAGGCCGGTTGCTGTCTCCCTGGCTGACCCCTCCGGGGGTCCGGTCATTGCGACCTCCACCACTGCCCTCCCTTGACCTGCTGTCCCGTCCGGCACCCTATCGAGCCTTTACCTCCCCTCGTTCTCTATAAACTTGGTGGCTGGTTCCGCGCTGCAGGATGCGGGTGTTCACTAGTTCACCCCTGCCTACGAGCGTGTGACACACTGCACGTGTGCCCACACGGGTCGACACCTGGCTACCTTCACTCGGCAGCCAGGGTCGGACTTGTACACACTGACCACTGAGTCCCCTCAGGTAGCGGCGTCTGCGTCTGCGTCAGGTCAGTTGTCCGCCCCCTGCTCGTGTCACACCCTGTCGCACCGAACGGTCCTCTTGCACCACCGCCTTGGGCACCCTTCGATGCAACGCTTTCGTGGAATGCACTCCCGTTACCTTGTCTCTGGTCTCCCTAGGTCACTACCTCCCCTGCCACCGTCCCCTGCCCCTCCCTGCCTTCCCTGTGTTGAGGGGCGGCAGCGTGCCACCCCTCACTCCTCTAAGTTTCCCCCGACGGAGGCCCCTCTGCAGACCCTGCACATGGACGTATGGGGCCCAGCCCGCGTCCGTGGACAGGGAGGAGAGCGCTACTTCCTGCTGGTAGTTGACGATTACACGCGTTACACCACGGTATTCCCCTTGCGCACCAAGGGAGAGGTCCTTGCTATTTTGATCCCTTGGATCCGCGCTACCTGTCTCCAGCTGGAGAGGCGCTTTCGCACGGACTTTCCCGTCCTGCGACTTCACTCTGGCAGAGGTGGTGAGTTTTCCTCCGGTCGCTTGGAGGCCTTCTGTCAGGGGGAGGGCATTCGCTAGACGTTCACGCTTCCGGCCTCTCCTCAACATAATGGGGTTGCTGAGCGCCACATTGGCTTGGTCATGGAGGTCGCTCGTACCTCCTTGGTCCATGCGGCTGCCCCCCAATTTCTGTGGCCGTTTGCGGTCCGGTACGCCGCGCATCAGCTCAACCTCTGGCCCCGTGTCTCCGTTCCGGAGACCTCGCCGACGCTGCGTTGGACGGGAGAGGTTGGCGATGCGTCTGTGTTCCGGGTCTGGGGATCTCGTGCCTTTGTCCGCGATACGTCCGCGGACAAGCTCTCCGCCCGCGCTACTCCCTGTATCTTCCTTGGCTTTGTCCCCGACGCGCCTAGCTGGCAGTTTTACCACCCCACCTCGCGCAGGGTCTTCGCCTCTCAGGACATCACGTTTGACGAGTCGGTCCCCTTCTACCGTCTCTTCCCCTACCGCACTGACCCGCTCCCCCCCCCCCCCCCCCCGCCGCTCTTCCTTACGCCAGGTGCTGCTTTGGTAGACCCCTTGCCTCCCCAGGGTCCTGCTCCCTCAGGTGTTTCCCAGATAGACCCGGTTGAGCCTGTCGAGGTAGCTGTCGACTCTGGTCCTCCGCGAGGTACTGAGCGTGCTGAGCCTGGTGGTGCTGGGTCTGGGGGTACTGGGACTGGGGGCGCTGAGCTTGGGGGTGTATAGACTGGGGGTGCTGAGCCTGGGGGTGCGGAGTCTGGCGGTGCTGAGCATGAGGGTGCAAAGACTGCGGGTGCTCAGCCTGGGGGTGCTGTCCCAGGGGGTGCTGAGTCTGGAGATCCTGAGCCTGGGGGTACTGCGCCTGGGGGTGCTCTCTCTTCCCAGCAGCTGTGTGAGTGGTAATCTCGGTACTGTCGCCGCCTCCGTGGTGCTACTAGAGCTCGACCTGAGGGCGCTGTACCTACTGGAGGTGGTGTTGCTGCGGACCCTGGGTCGGCACTGGAGGTGCTGGAGCCACTCGTCCTGGAGGTGCTCGTACTGGCGGTACTGGAGCTGGTAGGACTGGAGGTACTGGAGCTGCTAGTGCTACTGGAGGTACTGGAGCTGCTGGTGGTGCTGCAGGAGTTGGAGCTGCTGCTGGAGGTTCTGGTGCTGTCTCTACTGGTTCTGGGGGCACTGCACGGCCGCGACCGTTCTTCGTTCCACTCCTCCAGCAGGTTCTTGGTCAGCTGCCTCCTCCTTGTCCTGCTCCCTCCTTAGAGTGTCCTCCGCCTGTCCAGTCGCACTCACAGCTACCGCCTGCCTCGCCACTTCCTGGTCCTTCTCCCTACACTGGTCGGACAGGCGGTCTTAAAGAGCATCATGAGCCTGAGTCTCGTCCTGTGTCGCCTAAGTCTCGTCCTGTGTTGCCTGTTCGTGTTGCTCGCTCTGGTCGCCGTGCTCCGCGTGAGCGTCCTCCACCTGTCCCTGGCACACACTATATGACTCTACGTCCTTCCACTGCTCCACTGTGTGTCCCTCTGCCGTCTCCTCCTGTCTTCCTGTCCTTGCTGACCCGAAGTCTGATCGGGTTCGTGCTGCCAGTCCTACTGTCACGCGTCTCCTGGCCACTGCTGTCACCGACCCTTCCTTTGAGTTTGCTGCTGCGTCTGCCCTAGTTGCTGAGCTTGTCGACTTTGCTGCTCACTATCGTCTAGACTACGCTGCCAGTCTTGTTGCTGAGTCTGAGTCTGTCTGTCCTCCGTCCGTCGGGGGTGAGTGTGCTCTAGGCATGGACGTCCTTGAGGACAAACAGGAGGACCTTGAGTGTCTTGCAGCTGCTGCGCCTCATCTCGTGTCCATGCTACTTGCCCCTGAGGGAGACCCGGATGCTCCAGACATCCCGACCCCGCGCTCTTACGCAGAGGCGATCGCGGGTGAGTACTCCTCTCAGTGGCAGTCAGCCATGGACGCAGAGATGGCATCCTAGAAGTCCACTGGCACTTACGTCGACGAGGTTCCCCCTCCTGGGGCGAACATCGTCACTGGCATGTGGATTTTCAAGGTGCCGGGTTCTCAGCCTGTCTTCAAGGCTCATTACGTTGCTCGAGGCTTCAGTCAGCGAGAGGGAGTAGACTTCTTTCAGACCTTCTCCCCCACCCCGAAGATGACCACTCTTCGGGTTCTAATGCACGTTGCCACTCAGCGTGACTACGAGCTTCACTCTCTTGACTTCAGCACAGCTTTCTTGAAGGGCAGCCTGCACGAGGAGATCTGGCTGCGCCGCCCTCCTGGCTTCACTAGGTCGTTTCCCCCTGGTACCCAGTGGAGCCTCCGGCGGCCAGTCTACGGTCTCCGCCAGGCGCCACGTGAGTGGCACGACACACTGAGGACTACTCTTGCGGCTCTTGGGTTCGCGCCTTCTACTGCTGACCCGTTGCTGTTTCTGCGCACTGACATGTCGCTGCCGTCGTTCTACATCCTCGTGTACGTCGACGACTTGGTCTTTGCCACTGCTGACACTGAGGCTCTCGCCCGCTTGAAGTCAGAGCTGCAGAAGAGACACACGTGCACAGACCTGGGTGAACTGCGCAGCTACCTTGGCTTGCAGATCCCCGGGACAGAGCACGCCGCACCATCACACTGACTCAGTCACACATGGTGCAGCAGGTCCTTCAGCGCTTCGGCTTCACCTGGTCCTCAGCACAGGCCACTCCTCTGGCTACAGGTCACTCGTTCTCAGCTCCACCTTCGGACGAGTCCGTAGAGCCGAGTGGTCCTTACCCAGAGCTAGTTGGCTGCCTCATGTACGTAATGACTTGCACTCATCCTGACCTCGCGTACCCTCTTGGTCTGATGGCTCGCTACGTGGCTCCTGGTCGGCACCGACCTGAGCACATGGCTACGGTTAAGAGGGTACTGCGCTACTTGTGCAGCACATCAGGCATGGGGCTAGTGCTTGGAGGGAAGAGCCCAGTTGTCCTCACTGGGCACTCAGACGCTTCTTGGGTTGACGACCAGGCTACGCAGCGGTCGTCACAGGGTTACACCTTCAGCCTTGGCTCTAGTTCAGTTTCTTGGCGTTCTACTCGCTCGTCTTCAGTTCTCAGCTCCAGTTGTGAGGCTGAGATCTACGCCACAGCCATGGCTGCACAGGAGTTACGCTGGCTCACCTACCTGCTGACCGACCTGAGAGAGCGGCCTCGTTCTCCTCCAGTGCTGTACGTCGACAACAAGGCTGCCATTGCCTTGTGTGAGTAGCACGGACTGGAGCACAGAATGAAGCACATCGCTCTACTTTACTTCCTGGCTCGAGAGTTGCAGCAGCGTGGTCAGCTTCGTCTGCGTTACGTGGCCACTCAGGCCAACATGCTGATATTTTCACCAAGGCACTTCAGTCTGGTGATCATCAGCGTTTTTGTACTTTGCTATGGCTTGTGCCCACTTTTCCTCACTTGCTGTAGGCTTTGCTTGTACTGTGATCTTTATATACATACCTGCATGTTTGTACTGCCAGATAGAGATCACTTCGCTGTTTGTGTTGTATATATGCCTCTGCATGTGAACTGGCCTTGTGGCCCTTTGCTTGTGCTCAGAGTGTGTGGTGACTTTGTGATCCACCCTGAGCTTGCTTTGCCTTTCTTGACTGGTCTTGTGACCCCCTTTGATCTCCCTCACTTTGCCTATGGGGGTGTGTCAAACATTATATATGTTATAGTTCTGTAGGCTATAGTGGGTTTAGCCTTCGGGGTTACACAACTCTATGCTTTCCTACTTGTACTCTCGATCTTCCTAGTGCAACCAACCTTCTCATTCAAACAAGTTGCAAGAATTTCACATGTGTGGAGAAACAAAAAAGCTACATTTTGCTCTGATTCCTTGACGCGCTGCTCTTCTCTGACTATATCAGATCTGTCTTCCATAAGTATTATTGTTTTCTCCTAAAATCTTATTGCGTCGTGTGTCTTTTTTTTTCGTTGCCATTGTCCAGGTTGAAGTCCGGATCTGGAGAACCAAAGTCGTTTTACAACCGTATAAGTCACTGAAACTGTGAAAGTTAAGAAGAGAGAAGAGAGAAGAGGATTGCACTAGCAAGAATGGGGATACAAATAGCAAACCCTAGAAGGGTTGTACTTGCTATAGAGCACCCCACTACAGGCTAGAGCATAAGATAACATTCTGACAGAAACGACACCTTTTTGGTACGTCGCCACCTTGTTGTCTTTTTTAGTTACCAACTCATGAAGACGTTCTTACCGTGCTGTGCACGGAATGGAGGGCAACGCTGGGAGTGCGTTCTGTCTTGGTCGGTTTATGTCGCATTGTGTGCAGATGCGTATTATCTTAACGTCGTGTGGCGTGCTCCTCATTGCGCGACCTTTTATTTATATCGATGTATTTCGTAAACACGTTGACGTCTCAAACGGCACAAGTATTCGTAGTCCACTGCAGCTGACAGGTAAGTGGCCGCATGTATGTTTACTACTAGATGCGTACTCGCCTGGCTAACGTCAGTCTGTTATATCTACTACTAATTCGTATTCTCCTGGCTAACAGCAGTTTTTTGCAGGTTCCATGGCAAGAGAGAAAGAGCTACCCTGCCATTCTTGAGTTTTGTCGTTTTCGTTTTTACGTGTGTTTCCGAATTTCAGGCTCAAGTGGTTGAAGGGGCAGCAATGTTTGCTTCTGTTGAAGTACCTTCATTTAGATTATTTAGTTCTGCCAGATCATGTTGATTATGGTGTTAGTGCGAATTGTTAGCTCTGATGTACTAGGATTGTATTTATAAAAGTCTATTTCTCAATGTACGAATATTCTTTACACCTATTAATGCGAGGGCCAATATGCGTCTCGAAATCTGATTAGTCCACGTGGCATTTTTCCGTCCACTATTCACCTTGACACCTGGCATCCACGTGGCAAAAGTGGACTTAAAGCCCAAGACCTTCAGACAAATGTCACTTCTGATGTCACCTTTTAGTTGGGTTGTGTGGTTGCGATATGGCCGTTCTTTTGCAGCTTTGTCGTCACTTCTCCGCAACTTCGAAAGTCACCCCGCCCTAGAAGCCTTTGACCTAGACTTTTTTCTTGCGAAACCAAGAAAATTGCTGGCCCGCAGCTTTTCGGGCCTCACACTTTCGCGATGGCCCGTAGTTGGCGTATTCAGAAAAAGTCGTTCCGCCGCCGCTCCGTCGAGAGACAAACGAGTTACCATCTGCTGAGGAATTTCGGACGAAGTGCAGCAGCAGATACCTAACATAAGTTTCTTCGTTGATTATCAAAATGGTATCCTATGTTGCCATGGAAGGCACAACGAGGAGGTATGGTATGGTGAGCGCGTGTTAAAGCACATTCTAGGCGGCTCCTTTACAAGTCCGTAATTCACAGGTTAAGAGGCTCGGCAGAATCTGGGTAAGCTGTAGTCGTGCGGGAAAAAAGAATCAGGCGGAAAGAAAAATGACTTCGGCTCGGCAGCGGTTTCCTAAAGAACATATTGCCGGCCAAGTTATGAGTTGGTTATCAGGAGGGGAAACGTCTCATGTCAAGTCAGATTGCGAAACATCTCACACCACTGTGTAACGCATTTTGAACTCTTTCAATAAACTTTTACCGTCTTCCATCCAATGAATTTCCTAAATATATCCTGCACTGCTGTCACTGACGTTTGGTTTGAGGGGGAGAGGTGACTCGTACGTGACAGAATACGTCTCTCGAAAATTATGACTGGAGAAGCTGGCTTTGGGATGGACGGAAACGGATGAACTGGAGGAGTGTTTTGGCGGAACAAGAACCGAGTACTGTAGCGTCAAGTTTTTGAACGGCATTGGCACTCATTCTCCACAGAATGCGGTACGTGAACTGGATATGCATGGCCAAGAAGAATCAGCAAGAATCGCGATTTGGGCGTCAGGTTGGAACTTGGAATTCGTTCTCAGTAGAAGGGAGAGAGTAAATGGGCTAGCGCTGTTTCATGAGAATAAAATTGAATACAGTACCGTATACACATGATGCCCAACCTCTGCGCGCGAATTTGCCCTGCCCATTTTAGAAACTCTGCCCACATGTTCTTTTTTCCTGGGCAGTTGCACCCTGCTTACAAGCGCATTGTGACACTTGCTAATGGGTGGCCCCTCGACAGAAACTAACCATGTGCGCCATGACAACGAAGGCTGGCCCAGGTTTTTCCTGTATTTAGGCTAGGGACAGGATTCGCGAACAATGTGGCCGATAGAGTTTTGACGTCGCGCACATTTTTGCCGAATGTTGTACGCCACGTCAATGCGGCTCAACGTGCACCAAACACAAACACCCTCCCGCTGAGTCGCCACGTGTACCTTGCCTATGTCCAATACAAACCCAACTCACAACCACAGAGAGCAGTAATGCACACGTCAACTGCATTGGAGCTGGTTACTGGTGCGTATAACAAACACGAATGTGGAAACATTCAATCCGCGAAAGAGCGAATGGTGCGCCAATGTGGCGAAATTCACTCGCACAGATGCATCTTGGGCACAACAGCGCGGCCCGATGTGCCAAAATTCACTCGACATTGAGTGAGCCCAGCACTTGGAACAAACCATAAATAAGCAAGCAAGTTAGCAAGGCACTCACTCACTTTCATTAGTTTAGCCACTCACAATGCCACGCCTTTACCGCCGATCCCAGGTTCCAGTGCACATCAAGCGTGCAATCTGTGCCCAGCATGTCAGCAACCCCCGTCAGGTCGACCTGGCGCTGTGGTGTTTTACCCGTTTCGGGATCCGTCCCGACCGCTCCACTATTGGGCGTGTGATCAAAGGCGCCGACCGTTGGGCCGCCGACTCGTCCAACGACAACCCCATGCGGGTGCGTGGCGGTTCATACCCTCAGCTGGAGGAGGCGATGGTACGCTGGATCCGCAATGTCAGAACATTATAGCTTCTGCTTTGTGTAGGCTATAGTGGGGTATCCCATAGGGAGTACAACCCAATTAGGGTTAGTACTTGTACCCAGTTCATTAATAGTTCATTCATTCTCGTTTCTTCTCATGGCATCGAGCAGGTTCCCTCGTGGGAACTGTTCCTAGGGCCCACCAAGTCGAGATTTTTTTTTCCCTGCCCGGAGCGCGCTCCGCTTAGGCCCGAGTCGCGCCTCGTGTGCCCCTCTACCGTCCCGTTCGTCCTAGGCCCTCCTCGGCCCCGTCGCGTCGCCCCTAGCGGCCTCCCTCGAGCCGCCCTTACTCGGCCCGTCGCCGCCCTGATGAGATAGAGGCGAGGAATGAGTGCACTATGAAATGAAACAAGTACAATTACCAACCCTAATTGGGTTGTACCCCCTATGGGCTACCCCACTACAGCCTAAATATATGCATCAGTAATATAATCATCTGACACACCCCCATAGGCAAAGTGGGGGAGAGCAAGGGGTCACAAGACCAGTCAAGCAAAGCAAAGCAAAGCAAAGCAAGCTCAGGGTGGATCTCAAGGATACCACACAAATTCCGAGCACAAGGTCAAGGCCACAAGGCCAGTTCACATGCAGCAGAGCATATATATATAACAGTGCTAAACAAGCAAGAGCAAGGATATATATATGCAGCAGTACAAGCAAGGTCAAGAGGTAAGCAAGTGAGGCCCAGTGGGCACAAGGCCTAGCAGAGTGCAAAAGCGCTGATGGTCACGAGGCGGAAGTGCCTTGGTGAACACATCAGCAGTGTTGGCCTCAGTGGCCACGAAACGCAGGCGAAGCTGACCACGCTGCTGCAGCTCTCGAGCAAGGAAGTAGCGTAGAGCAATGTGCTTCGTCCTGTGCTCCAGTCTGTGCTCCTCACACAAGGCAATGGTTGCCTTGTTGTCGACGTACAGCACTAGAGGAGAACGAGGCCGCTCTCCAAGGTCAGTCAGCAGGTAGGTGAGCCAGCGAAGCTCCTGGGCAGCCATGGCCGTGGCGTAGATCTCAGCCTCACAGCTGGAGCTGAGAACCGAAGAAGAGCGAGTAGAGCGCCAAGAGACAGAGCCAGAGCCAAGACTGAAGGTGTAACCCTGAGACGACCTCTGAGTAGCCTGGTCGTCAGCCCAAGAAGCGTCTGAGTGCCCAGTGAGCACAGGCCGCTCACGCCCTCCAAGCACTAGCCCCATGCCCGACGTACTGCACAAGTAGCGCAACACCCTCTTAGCTGCATCCATGTGCTCCTTCCGGTGACGGCCGGGAGCAACATAGCGTGCTAAGATGCTGAGAGGGTATGCGAGGTCAGGTCGAGTGCAAGTCATCAGGTACATGAGGCAGCCCACAAGCTCTGGATACGGACCACTCGACTCTACGGACTCATCCGAAGGCAGAGCTGAGAGCGAATGTCCCGTAGGCAGAGGAGTGGACTGAGGCGAGGAGTACGTGAAGCCGAAGCGCTGAAGGACCTGCTGCACCATGTGTGACTGGGTCAGGGTAATGGTGCGGCGTGCTCTGTCCCGGGTGATCCGCAGGCCAAGATAGCTTGTCAGTTCACCCAGGTCTGTGCACGTGTGTCTCTTCTGCAGCTCGGACTTCACGTGGGCGAGTGCGGCAGTGTCCGCAGTGGCAAAGACCAAGTCGTCGACGTACACGAGGATGTAGAAAGGCGGCAACGAGGTGTCGGTGCGGAGAAACAGCGACGGGTCAGCAGTAGAAGGAGCAAACCCAAGAGCCGCAAGTGTAGTCCTCAGTGTGTCGTGCCACTCACGCGGCGCCTGGCGGAGACCGTAGACTGGCTGCCGGAGGCTCCACTGGGTACCAGGAGGGAACGACCCAGTGAAGCCAGGAGGGCGGCGCAGCCAGATCTCCTCGTGCAGGCGGCCCTGCAGGAAAGCAGTGCTGAATTCAAGAGAGTGTAGCTCGTAGTCACGCTGAGCAGCGACGTGCAGTAGAACCCGAAGAGTGGTCATCTTCGGGGTCGGGGAGAAGGTCTGAAAGAAGTCAACTCCCTGTCGCTGACTGAAGCCACGAGCCACGTAGCGCGCCTTGAAGACAGGCGGAGAACCCGGCGGCCGCTTCACCCTGAAGATCCACATGCCACTGACAATGTTCGCCCCAGGAGGGGGAACAGCGTCAACGTAGGTGCCTGTGGACTTCCAGGAAGCCATCTCTGCGTCCATGGCTGACTGCCACTGAGAGGAGTAGGGACCGGCCATCGCCTCTGCGTAAGAGCGTGGGGTCGGGATGTCTAGAGCATCCGGGTCTCCCTCAGGGGCAACAAGCCTGGACACGAGATGGGGCAAAGCGGCGGCAAAGCACTGGAACTCCTCCTGCCTGTCCTCAAGGACGTCCGTGCCAAGAGCACAGTCACCCCCGACGGACGGAGGACAGGCAGACGCAGACGCAGCAGACGCAGACTCAGCAGACTCAGCAGACTCAGCAACAAGACTGGCAGCGTAGTCCAGACGACACGCAGCAGCAAAGTCGACCAGCTCAGCAACTAGGGCAGACGCAGCAGCGGACTCAAAGGAAGGGTCAGTGACAAGAGAAGCAAGAAGACGCGTGACAGTAGGACTGGCAGCACGGTGAGAGTCCGACTCCGGGTCGGCAAGTGTAGGAAGAGAAGACTGAGGAGGAGAAGGCAAAGGGGCACGCAGAGGAGCAGTGGACGGACGCAGAGACATCTGGTGCGTGCCAGGGACAGGAGGAGGACGTTGACGCGAACCGCGACCACTAGGGCGAGCAGCTCGGACTGGCGACGCAGGGCGGGACGCAGGCTCACGACGCTCAGCAAGACCTCCAGTAGGACCAGTGTAGGGAGAAGGAGAAGGCAGAGGAGAGGCGGGCTGTAACTGTGACTGTGACGGGACAGGCTGCGGACACTCTACGGGAGGAGAAGGACTAGTGGAAGGCGGGAGACCAAGAACCTGCTGAAGGAGCGGAACGAAGTACGGCCGAGGCCACGCAGCACCGCCAGAGACAGCAGGGACAGCACCAACACCTCCAGAGGCAGCACCAGCACCAGTAGCAGCTCCAACTCCAGCACACCAGCAGCTGCAGAAGTACCCGCAGTAGGACCGACAGTCGTAGCCTCAGCGCCAGCACCCGCAGCAGCTCCAGCTCCAGAGGCACCCCCGGGCCCGGCAGCTCCAGTACCCTCAGTACGAGCACCTCCGGGACCCGTGGTACCAGCTCCCTCGGCAGCAACGGAACCTCCAGCACCCGCAGTACCCCCAGCTCCAGCAGCTCGCCTCCAGCGCCGGGCAAACCACTCACGCAGCTCCAGAGGAGAGAGCGGCTCGCGGCGTGAGGAACGGTCTGGAGAACCACCAGGAACAGAAGCAGCAGCCGCAGCACTCCCAGACGCAGTACCCCCAGGCTCAGCACCCCCAGGCACAGCACCCCCAGGCTCAGCACCCCCAGGCTCAGTACCCTCAGGCTCAGCACCCCCAGGCTCAGCACCCCCAGTCTCAGCACCCCCAGGCTCAGTACCCCCAGGCTCAGCACCCCCAGGCTCAGCACCCCGAGTCTCAGCACCCCCAAGCTCAGCGCCCCCAGTCTCAGCACCCCCAGTCTCAGCACCCCGAGGCTCCGCACCCGCAGCAGCACCAGAGTCACCAGTGACCTCGACAGGCTCAACCGCGTCTACCTGAGACACACCTGAAGGGGCAGGACCCTGAGGGGGGAGGGGGTCTACCGGGGGGGGACCTGGGACCAGGAAGAGGGGCGGGGGGGGAAGGGACGGAGTGCGGTAGGGGAAGAGCCGGTAGAAGGGAACCGACTCGTCGAACGTGACGTCCTGGGAGGACAGAACACGACGAGAGGTGGGGTGGTAAAACTGCCACCCAGGTGCGTCAGGGGGGAAACCCAGGAAGACGCAAGGAGCAGCACGAGGGGACAGCTTGTCCGCAGACAAGTCGCGGACAAACGCTCGAGATCCCCAGACACGGAACGCCGACGCATCGCCAACCTTCCCCGTCCACAGCAAAGCTGGGGAGGTCTCCGGTCTGGAGACCCTGGGCTGAAGGTTGATCTGATGCGCGGCGTACCGAACCGCAAACGGCCACAGAAAATGGGGGGCAGCCGCATGCACCATGGACGTACGGGCGACGTCCATGACAATGCCGATGCGGCGCTCTGCAATCCCATTCTGCTGTGGAGAGTCCGGAAGCGTGAAGGTCTGGCGGATGCCTCGTGCCTGACAGTAGGCTCGTAGAAGGCCGGAGGAGAACTCTCCGCCTCTGTCCGAGTGCAGACGCAAAACAGGAAAGTCCGAGCCGAAGCTCCGCCTGAGCTGGAGACGAGCTGCGCGGATCCAGTCGATCAACACCTCAGTGACCTCACCCTTGCTGCGCAAGGGGAAGACTGTAGTGTAACGCGAGTAGTCGTCAACCACCAGCAGGAAGTAGCGCACGTGACCCTGTCCACGGACGCGGGCTGGGCCCCACACGTCCATGTGAAGCGTCTGCATCGGGGCCTCCGTCGGAGGAAACGGGGAGGAGTGAGGGGTAGCCCGCAGGCGACCCTCGACACAGGGGACACAGGGAGGGCCAGGCCCCGGAGGAAGGGGAGGGAGGGACCGGGGAAGGCCAGAGACAAGAAGGCGAGAGGCCATGCCCCGGAGACGAGGCAGGGAGGGGTGACCCATCCTGTGGTGCCACAGGAGGGTCTTGTGGGATAGGAGGCGACACGAGCAGGGGGCAGACTCAGGACCAGACCTGGACGCTGCAGCAAACACCTGACCCGACGCAGCTACCTGACCAGACGCAGGAGGAGGAGACGGAACAGTGAGTGTGTACAGGCTCGACCCCGGCCCACGTGTGAACGTGGTCAAGTGTCGACCCGTGTCCGCGTTCGTGCAGTGGGTGTCCCGTCGGCGTGCAGGGGTGAACTGGTCGACCCCTGCATCCTGTAGGTCAGCACCCGCCACCAAGTTCGTAGAGAACGAGGGGAGGTAGAGACCGGACAGGGCGCCAGACGGGACCGCAGGGCACGGCAGGACAGTGGAGTAGCGAGCCAGAACAGGACCCCCAGAGGGGTCCGCCAGGGAGACCGCCACTGGCCGAGTAAGCGGTGTGAGTGTGGTGCGGTCTCGAAAGAAGGAGCGAGACGCCCCTTAGTCAAGAGTGAAGGTGAGAGAGGGCGGAGCCGACGCAGTACCTGAGAGAGCAGACTCACCAGCACCTGAGGACACAGACTCACTGGCACCTAGAGCGACAGCCTCACCAGCACCTGGAGCAGCAGCCTCAACAGCACCTAGAGCCGCAGTACCAATGTCTGGGTTGGGCGGGAAACACCGGTAACAGTCACCCTCCTCACTAATAGTCACAGCATACATGGCAGCAAGAATAGCATCAAAGTCAAGATCAAAGATAGCTACTCCTGCCCTAGACAGCTGGTCCCAGCGAGAGATCTCAGAGGCGTCAGGAAACTGGCGGCGCCAAGCGTCAGTCAGGCGGCCGAAGCAGCGCTGGGCGGAGTGTGGACCACCACACGGCTCACCCGCACGGTCGCCAGTGCGCAAGACGTAGGTGCACGGACCAGTACCCCCACCCCTCTGACGTGCAGTGTACCACTCACGGAGCTGCTGTGGGGAGAGGGTCTCCTGACCACGCTGCTGCCGCTGCTGCTGGCGCTGACCGCCACCGGAGCCACTCCTCTGCGACGAGCCACGACCTCCTCCGCCGCCTCCTCCGCCGCCGCCGCCACCACCTCCGCTGCCACCGCCACTCCCACCGTCGCTGCCGCCACCGCCGCCTCCACCTCCACTCCCACCACCACCGCCGCTGCCACCCCCGCCTCCACTGCCGCCGCTGACACCTCCACTCCTGCCACCACTCCCGCTACCACCCCCACCTCCTCCGCTGCCTCCACCGCCGCCTCCACCGCCCCCGCCGCCGCCACCACCGCTCCTGCCCCCCTTGCCCTTGCTAGAGCGACGTCTCCCACTGGGGGCAGACGGCGCGCCGACCGACTCAAAACCAACTAGGTCGGCCGTAGCAGCAGAGGCGACAGAGGGCAGGAGGGGGGAGGGGGAACACCCCTCAAAGATGGGGGTGCGCGGGTCACCACGAGAGGCCCCTACAGCGAGAATGCTCTTCTCGGCTGCTAGGAGGGACTTCTCGAGGAGGTCAACAGTGAGAGTGGTGGGGCAGACTGAGAGTAAGTCGTCCCTGACTCCGCGAAGGGAGTCAGGGAGGCGGGCGACAATGTAGTAGAGTGTGAAGTACTGGGGGGGGGGGGTTCTTGGCGCAGAACTCAGCAGGAAGCGCAGCGCGGAAGCGAGCGTCACTAGTGCGTAGGTGGGTAATGAGGTCGGCGACTGTGGCAAAGGAAGCAAGGTCGGGAAAGAGGTACGGTAGCATGAGGCGGCTCAGTGCAGCAGTGGCAGGGGTGGAGTAGCGTGCAATAACGGCGTCGTACAAGGTCTGGGCACTCTTGTACGACCCAAAGTGTGCACGCTCAGAGGGAGGGAGGTGGCGACGCACAGCAAGACGTGCAGCAGCATCGCGTGTGGCCCACACTGAGCGAACAGTGGCATCCTCAGTAGCAGCAGGGGCGGGAGAGGCACCAGAAGTGAGATCAAAGAGAGAGAGGCCGTCAGCTCTGTCGCACTGTAGGAAAAGCAGCAGGTCGTCTACCCACACGTCAAAGTCTATGGCTCTGCCCTCAGCGTCGAAGGTGAGGACACTGGGGGTAGCCATGACAGCAGTAGGGTGAGGGCAGTGCGCAGAGTAAAGCTCAGTGCTCACCAGACAGGGCAGTGCAGACGGCTCGGGCGGCTCGGGCGGCTCGGGCGGCTCGGCGACTCGGCTGCTGGGCGGCTCGGGCGGCTCGGCGGCTCGGGCGGCTCGGGCGGCTCGGCTGCTAGGGCGGCTCGGCTGCTGGGGCGGCTCGGCTGCTGGGGCGGTGCAGTTGCTGGGGCGGCGAGGCCGGGAGATGCAGCTGCGGGGCCGTTAGGGGTAGTGGCGGGGCCGGTAGGTGAAGCGGCGGGGCCGTCAGGTACAGCAGCGGGGCCGGCAGGTGAGACGGCGGGGCCTGCAGATGAGGCGGCGGGGCCGGCAGGTGCAGCAGCGGGGCCGTCAGGGGTAGCGGCGGGGCCGGTAGGTGCAGTGGCGGGGCCGTCAGAGGGGACGGCGGGGCCGTTAGGTGCAGCGGCGGGGCCGTCAGAGGGGACGGCGGGGCCGTCAGGTGCAGCGGCGGGGCCGTCTGAAGCAGCGGCGGGGCTGGCAGAGGGGACAGCGAGGCCGTCAGAGGGGACGGCGGGGCCGTCAAGTGCAGCGGCGGGGCCGGCAGAGGGGACGGCGGGGCCGTCAAGTGCAGTGGAGGGGCCGGTAGAGGGGACGGCGGGGCCGTCGCAGGCGATCGCGGGGCCGTCAGAGACGGCGCCGGCGTCGCGAGGGTCAGAGGGGGCGGCGCGCGACTGGAGGGCGGCACGCGCGACGCGGCGCGGCCGTCTAGGGGCGGCGCGACGAGGCCGCGTAGGTGGCGCGCCAAAAAAAATCGCGGGCGGCTCGACGCGATCGGGCCGCCAAAGGAAAAAAAAGGCCCAGCGCGACTCGGGCTAGGGCAGAGCGCGCTCCGGGCAGGACGGAATAGTAGGTGGGCCCTAAGAACAGTTCCCACTAGGGAACCTACTCGATACCATGATGAGATAGAGGCGAGGAATGAGTGCACTATGAAAGGAAACAAGTACAAGTACCAACCCTAATTGGGTTGTACCCCCTATGGGCTACCCCACTACAGCCTAAATATATGCATCAGTAATATAATCATCTGACACGCCCTACGCGGCCCGTCGCCGCCCTTTACTCGGCCCGTAGCCGCCCTTACGCGGCCCGTCGCCGCCCTCTTCGGCCCGTAGCCGCCCTTACCCAGCCCGTCGCCGCCCTAAGCGGCCCGTCGCCGCCCTAAGCGGCCCGTCGCCGCCCCCTCTTCAGCCCGTCGTCGCCCTAAGCGGCCCGTCGCCGCCCTCCTTTGGCCCGTCGCCGCCCTTACGTGGCCCGTCGTCGCCCTGAGTGGCCCGTCGCCGCCCTACTCGGTCCATCGCCGCCCTGCGCGGCCCGTCGCCGCCCTACGCGGCCCGTCGCCGCCCTCACTCGGCCCGCCGCTGCCCTTTCCGGCCCGTCGCCACCCTTCCGTGGCCAGTCGCCGCCCTTACGCGGCCCGTTACCGCCCTTACGCGGCCGTCGCCGCCCTTTCCGGCCCGTCGCCGCCCTTTCTGGCCCGTCGCCGCCCTCAGCAGCTCGGCGTCGCCCTTCCCGGCCCTGTGCGCCACCCTACACGGCCCCCGCGCCTCCTCCTCCTATCCCACGGCCGCCCCACCTCCACTCGGGCCGTCGTCACGGAGGCAGGAGCCGCCGCAGTCGGGCCGCCGAGCCGCCGAGCCGCCCAGCAGCAGAGCCGCCCAATAGCCGATCCGCCCAGCAGCAGAGCCGCCGAGCCGCCGAGCCGCCGACCAGCCGAGCCGCCGAGCCGCCGAGCCGCTGAGCCGCCCTACTTCCGAGCCGCCCGAGCTGCCCCGTCCGGTGAGCACAGCGCCTCTTTCACTGCACTGCCCTCACCCTACTGTTTGCACTGCTAGTCTACTGTGGTCATGGCTACCCCTAGTGTTCTCGCTTTTGACGCTGAGGGTCGGGCCATTGACTTTGAGGTCTGGGTAGATGACCTGCAGCTGCTCTTACAGTGCGATAGGGCAGACGGCCTCTCTCTCTTTGACCTCACCTCTGGCGATTCCCCTGCCCCTGCTGCTCATGCTGACGCCACTGTACGCTCCCAGTGGGCCACGCCCGACGCTGCTGCACGACTTGCTGTGCGTCGCCACCTCCCTACCTCCGAGCGTGCGCACTTTAGTCAGTACAAGAGTGCTCAGACCTTGTACGACGCTGTAGTTGCACTCTACTCCTCCCCTGCCACTGCTGCACTGAGCCGTCTCATGCTGCCGTACCTCTTCCCTGACCTTGCTGCCTTTCCCACAGTCGCTGACCTCATTACGCACCTCCGGACTAGTGACACTCGCTACCGCGCTGCGCTTCCTGCTGACTTCTGTGCCAAGAACCCCCCCCCCATGTACATCACCCTCTACTTCATAGTCACTCGCCTCCCTGACTCCCTTAGAGTAGTCAGGGACCACTTCCTCGCAGTGTGCCCCACCACTCTCACCATTGACCTCCTCGAGAAGGCCCTCCTAGCGGCGGAGAAGAGCATAGTCGTTGTAGGAGCCTCTTGTGGTGACCCCCGCACCCCTGTCTTTGAGGGGTGTTCTCCCTCCCCCCTCTTGCCCTCTGTTGCTTCTACTGCTGCGGCCGACCTCGTTGGCTTTGAGTCGGTCGGTGCTGCGTCTGCCCCTTCGGGGAAGCGCCGCACAGGCAAGGGCAAGGGGGGCAAGGGCGCTGGAGAAGCTGGCGGGGGCGGTGGAGGTGGTGGTGGAGGCGGCGGAGGGAGTGGGGGTGGTGGTGGGATTGGTGGAGGGGGTGGGGGTACCGGTGGCAGCAGTGGGGGCGGAGGCGGCGGCGGTGGCGGAGGGAGGGGAGGAGGCGGTGGTAGCGGAGGCGGCGGTGGTGGCGGAGGTGGCGGTGGTTGCGGAGGCGGCGGAGGTGGCGGTGGAGCTGGTCGCGGGTCTACGAAGAGGAGTGGCTCCGGTGGTGGTCCGCGCCAGCAGCAGCAGCGCGGTCGTGAGACCCTGTCCCCTCAGCTACTCCGTGAGTGGTACACTGCACGCCAACGGGGTGGGGGTTTTGGTCCGTGCACCTACGTCTTGCGCACCGGCGACCGTGCGTGTGAGCAGTGTGGGGGTGCGCACCCCACCCAGCGCTGCTTTGGCCGCCTGACGGACGCGTGGCGTCACCAGTTCCCTGAGGCCACAGAGATCCCTCGCTGGGGCGAGCTGTCTAGGGCGGGAGTTGCAATCTATGATCTTGATTTTGATGCCATTCTTTCTGCCATGTATGCTGTGACTATAAGTGATGAGGGTGACTGTTACCGGTGTTTCCCGCCCAATCTGGGCATTGAGACTGCTGCTCTAGGTACTGGTGCGGCTGCTGCCCTAGGTGCTTGCGACGCTGCTGCTCTAGGTGCTAGTGCGTCTGCGTCCTCAGGTACTGGTGAGTCTGCGCTCTCAGGTACTGCGTCGCCTTCGGCCTCCCTCACCTTCACCCTTGACTCTGGAGCTTCTCGCTCCTTCTTTCGGGACCGCACCACACTCACGCCGCTTAGTCGGCCGGTTGCGGTGTCTCTGGCTGACCCCTCTGGGGGTCCTGTCCTGTCTCACTTCTCCACAGTCCTCCCGTGTCCGGCGGCTCCCTCTGGCACCCTGTCTGGTCTCTACCTCCCCTCGTTCTCTACGAACTTGGTGAGTGGTGCTGACCTACAGGATGGGGGAGTACACCAGTTCACTCCTGCGCGTCAGCGAGTAACGCTCTGCACAGACTCCCGCACAGGCCGACACTTGGCTACGTTTACACGTCAGCCGGGGTCGAGCCTGTACACACTGACCAGTGCGTCTCCTCCAGTTGCTGAGTCTGGTAGGGTAGCTGCGTCGGGTCAGGTGTTTGCTGCAGCGTCCAGGTCTGTTCCTGAGTCTGCCCCCTGTTCGTGTCGGCTCCTGTCTCACGAGACTCTCCTGTGGCACCACCGCCTTGGTCACCCCTCTCTGCTTCCGCTCAGAGGCATGGCCTCCCGTCTTCTTGTTTCTGGTCTCCCCAGGTCCCTCCCTCCCCTTCCTTAGGGGCCTGGCCCTTCCTGTGTCCCCTGTGTCGAGGGGCGCCAGCGGGCTGCCCCTCACTCCTCCCAGTTTCCTCCGACAGAGGCCCCGCTGCAGACGCTTCACATGGACGTGTGGGGCCCAGCCCGCGTCCGTGGACAGGGTCACGAGCGCTACATCCTACTCGTTGTTGACGACTACTCGCGTTACACCGCAATCTTCCCCTTGCGCAGCAAGGGTGATGTCACTGAGGTGCTGATCGACTGGATCCGCGCAGCTCGTCTCCAGCTCAGGCAGAGCTTTGGCTCGGACTTTCCTGTTCTGCGTCTGCACTCGGACAGAGGCGGAGAGTTTTCCTCTGGCCTTCTGAGAGCCTACTATCGCGCACGAGGCATCCGTCAGACCTTCACGCTTACGAACTCTCCGCAGCAAAATGGGATCGCTGAGCGCCGCATTGGCATGGTTATGGACGTCGCTCGTACGTCCATGATGCATGCGGCAGCCCCCCATTTTCTGTGGCCGTTTGCGGTGAGGTACGCGGCGCATCAGATCAACCTCCACCCCAGGGTCTCCAGGCCGGAGACCTCCCCAGCCTTGCTGTGGACGTGGAAGGTTGGTGATGCGTCGGCGTTCCGGGTCTGGGGATCTCGGGCGTTTGTCCGCGAATTGTCTGCGGACAAGCTGTCCCCTCGTGCTGCTCCTTGCATCTTCCTAGGGTTCCCCCCTGACGCGCCTGGGTGGCAGTTCTACCACCCCACCTCTCGCCGTGTTCTGTCCTCCCAGAACGTCACGTTTGATGAGTCGGTCCCCTACTACCGCCTCTTCCCCTACCGCACTCCGTCCCTCCCCCCGCCCCCGCTCTTCCTTGTCCCAGGTCCCCCCCCGGTAGACCCCCTCCCCCCTCAGGGTCCTGCCCCTTCAGGTGTGTCCCAGGTAGACGCAGTCGAGCCTGTCGAGGTTACTGGTGACTCGGGTGCTGCTGAGGGTGCTGAGCCTTGGGGTGCTGAGACTGGGGGTGCTGAGCCTAGGGGTGCTGAGCCTGGGGGTGTTGAGCCTAGGGGTGCTGCGACTGGGGGTGCTGATCCTGGGGGTGCTGAGCCTGGGGGTGCTGCGACTGGGGGTGCTGAGCCTGGGGGTGCTACGCCTGGGGGTGCTGAGCCTGGGGGTGCTGAGCCTGAGGGTGCTGAGCCTAGAGGTGTTATGCCTGGAGGTCCTCCGGGGGCTTCATCTCGCCTGGAGCCACTCTCTCCACCGGAGCTGCGTAAGTGGTTTGCCCGGCGCTGGAGGCGTGCTGCGGGAGCTGGAGGTTCTTCGGCTTCTGAGGGTGCTGGTGCCGCGGGTCCCGGAGGTGCTCGTACTGGGAGTACTGGAGCTGCTGGGCCTGCGGGTTCGACTGGAGCTGGTGCTGCTGCGGGCGTTGGTGCTGAGCCTACTGCTCGCGGTCCAGCTGGGGGTACTATTGGTGCTGCTGGAGGTTCTGGAGCTGCAGGAGGTGCTGCTGGAGCGGGTGCTTCTGCTGGGGGTACTGGTGCTGTCCCTGCTGTGTCTGGCGTCGCTGCACGGCCTCGACCGTACTTCGTTCCACTCCTGCAGCACGTTCTTGGTCTTCCACCTTCTACAGGTCCTCCTCCTTCCTTAGAGTGTCCACAGCCTGTCCCGTCACAGCTACAGTTACAGCCTGCCTCCCCACTACTTGGTCCCTCTCCCTACATTGGTCCTACTGGAGGTCTTGCTGAGCGTCGTGAGCATGCGTCTCGTCCTGCGTCGCCTGTTCGTGCTGCTCGCACTAGTGGTCGCGGTTCGCGTCAGCGTCCTCCTCCTGTCCCTAGTACGCACCAGATGTCTTTGCGTCCGTCCACTGCTCCTCTGCGTGCCCCTTTGCCTTCTCCTCCTGCGTCCTCTCTTCCTACTCTTGCCGACCTGGAGTCGGACTCTCTTCGTGCTGCCAGTCCTACTATCACGCGTCTCCTTGCTACTGTCGTCACTGACCCTTCTTTCGAGTCCACTGCTGCGTCTGCCCTAGTTACTGAGCTCATCGACTTCGCTGCTCGCTGTCGTCTAGACTACGCTGCTAGTCTTGTCGCCGAGTCCGAGTCTGTCTGTCCTCCGTCCGTCGGGGGTGAGTGTGCCCTTGGCACGGACGTCCTTGAGGACAGGCAGGAGGAGTTCCACTGCTTGGCCGCTGCTTCACCTCATCTCGTGTCCGTGCTGCTTACCCCTGAGGGAGACCCGGATGCACTTGACATCCCGACTCCGCGCTCTTACGCGGAGGCAATAGAGGGTCCCTACTCCTCTCAGTGGCAGGCAGCTATGGATGCAGAGATGGCTTCATGGAAGTCCACGGGCACCTACGTTGACGCTGTCCCCCCTCCTGGGGCGAACATCGTTAGTGGCATGTGGATTTTCAGGGTGAAGCGGCCGCCGGGTTCTCCGCCTGTCTTCAAGGCACGGTACGTGGCTCGTGGCTTCAGTCAGCGGCAGGGAGTTGACTAATTTCAGACCTTCTCTCCCACCCCGAAGATGACCACTCTTTGGGTACTACTTCACGTTGCTGCTCACCGTGACTACGAGCTGCACTCTCTCGACTTCAGCACAGCTTTCTTGCAGGGCAGCCTGCACGAGGAGATCTGGCTGCGCCGCCCACTTGGCTTCACTGGGTCGTTCCCTCCTGGTACCCAGTGGAGTCTCCGTCGTCCAGTCTACGGTCTCCGCCAGGCGCCCCGTGAGTGGCATGACACACTGAGGACTACACTTTCGGCTCTTGGGTTTGCTCCTTCTACTGCCGACCCGTCGCTGTTTCTGCGCACCGACACCTCTTTACCGCCTTTCTACATCCTCGTGTACGTCGACGACTTGGTCTTTGCCACAGCTGACACTGCTGGAGTCGCCTACGTGAAGTCCGAGCTGCAGAAGAGACACACGTGCACAGACCTGGGTAAACTGCGCAGCTACCTTGGCTTGCAGATCACCCGGGATAGAGCACGCCGCACCATTACCCTGACTCAGTCACACATGGTGCAGCAGGTCCTTCAGCGCTTCGGCTTCATGTACTCCTCGCCTCAGGCCACTCCTCTGCCTACTCGCCACTCACTCTCAGCTCTGCCTTCGGATGAGTCCGTAGAGTCGAGTGGCCCGTATCCAGAGCTTGTTGGCTGCCTCATGTACCTGATGACCTGCACACGACCTGACCTTGCATACCCTCTTAGCATTCTCGCACGCTATGTTGCTCCTGGGAGACACCGACCAGAGCACATGGCTGCAGCGAAGAGGGTGTTGCGCTACTTGTGCAGTACGTCGGGCATGGGGCTAGTGCTTGGAGGGCGCAGTCCAGTGGTCCTCACTGGGCACGGAGACGCTTCCTGGGCTGACGACCAAGCTACACAGCGGTCGTCACAGGGTTACACCTTCAGCCTTGGTTCCGGCTCTGTCTCGTGGCGGGCTACTCGCTCGTCTTCTGTTCTCAGCTCCAGTTGTGAGGCTGAGATCTACGCCGGGGCCATGGCTGCACAGGAGCTTCGCTGGCTCACCTACCTGCTGACCGACCTTGGAGAGCCGCCTCGTTCTCCTCCAGTTCTGTACGTAGACAACAAGGCCATGCTGGCCTTGTGTCGAGAGCAGCGACTGGAGCACAGAACGAAGCACATTGCTCTCCGCTACTTCCTTGCTCGTGAGCTACAGCAGCGTGGACAGTTGCGGCTTGCGTACGTGGCCTCTGAGGCCAACACTGCTGATGTTTTCACCAAGGCACTTGCGCCTTGTGATCATCAGCGCTTCTGCACTCAGCTGGGTCTTGTCCCTGTCTTGCCTCACTTGCTCACCTCTTGACCTTGCTTGTACTGTTATATATATATATACCTTGCTTGTACTGTTATATATATATATATACCTGCTCTTGCTTGTCTAGCTTTATATATATATGTACTCCTGCATGTGAACTGGCCTTGTGGCCTTGAACTTGTGCTCGGAATGTGTGGTGACTTTGTGATCCACCCTGAGCTTGCTTTGCTTTCCTTTGCTTGACTGGTCTTGTGACCCCTTGTTCTCCCCCACTTTGCCTATGGGCGTGTGTCAGAACATTATAGCTTCTGCTTTTGTGTAGGCTATAGTGGGGTATCCCATAGGGGGTACAACCCAATTAGGGTTAGTACTTGTACCCAGTTCATTCATAGTTCATTCATTCTCGTTTCTTCTCACGTAATGCCGGCCCTGCGGGTGTTCCGCTCACCCTGATGACGATCCGCGACCACGTCGCTACGATGGCTCGCGGCATTAACCTTCCCGACACCTTCCGCTGCTCCGTCGGGTGGGTTCGCCGTGCCATGCGCCGCAACGGCATTCGGTGCCTCAGCGCGATCGGGGAGGCCGCGGACCAGGATCATGCCGCGGTTCGTACTTGCTAGGAGCAGTTGCCGCAACTTTTGATGTACCCCCGCGACGTATACAACTTCGACGAGACCTCACTCTACCTATCGGTCTTACCTCGTAAGACGTACGGAGGTGCGCGCGTTGCAGGTCGCAAGCTGGCAAAGGAACGTATCACAGTCGGCCTGCTTGTGAACGCGAACGGTAGCCACTCGTTCCGCCCCTTGGTCATTTCCAAGGCCAGGCGCCCGCGCGATTTCCGACCCGACTTCGACCCTGAGGAGTATTGCTATTGGCGTCACAATGCGAAGGGTTGGATGACGGCACCGGTATGTACTCTAATCTGATTTGATTTACACCCGATTTGTCTCTGGTTCTGAAACGTGTAATGTTTATAATCGTTTTCAATATACACCCAAGGTATTGACTTTTTTTTTCCGTGCGTGTTTTTTTTTTCACAGCTGTTCACGCACTTCATGTGAAGAAATGAGGAATGGAAGAAGAAGGGGTTCACTAGCAAACATTGGGATACATATAGCAAACCATAAAAGGGTTGTACTCACTATAGAGTACCCCACTGCAGACTAGAGAAACATAATATTATGACACTTCATTGAGCAACTCAGCGCCACCATGGTGGCCGAGGACCGCCAAATCGTCATCCTCCTGGACAACGCGAGCAGTTGCGTCATCAAAAGTGACGACGCGGCATCCAAAGACCTATTTGGCTTCCGCACTCGCACCCTCAGCAACATCTGGCTCGTGTTTCTGCCGCCGAACACGACCGCATTCACGCAGCCGCTCAATCAGGGACTGATCGCCACTACGAATGCTCGCTAATACGTGCACTGGCTTTGTGCGGTCACGGCCCTGTGGCATGATACCGGCGCAATGCCCGTGATTGCGCGGTACCGTCCGAACATGCGCGACGTCATCGCGTGGCTGCAGGACGCATGGATGAACATCCCCGTCAAGACGATCCAGCGTTGCTGGTGGCGCACGGGATGCATGCCGCGCTCGTGGGCCATGGATTTGGCGCAAGTGGGGCTGGACGGCCTTGCCCCGGTCGGCAACGGCGTAAATGCTGCTCTCCCTATCGACCTCGATGAGGACATCGGGGACGTCGGCATCATGATCGGCCGTCTAGGCCTCGGGCCTAGCGCAATGCCGGCCGCCGCCTTCGTCGCGATCGACGACGACCAGCCCACGTGTGCCGAGCCTGGCGAGGACCCGCTCGCCCTTGAGCCCGCGACGGGGTATTCGGGCGCATCGTGGGAGGCGCCGTCCACCATGCACGCAGTCTATGACGACGACAACCCCTAGTGCCGTGAGGCGCTGCGTTACGCTCGGGCGGCGAGCGAGATGCTCATTGGCTACGCACGCTCCACGGCCATCACGCCGTGCAACCTCTGCGCGCTGTTCGAGATCAAGAACCCCATCATCATCGACCGCATGGAGCGCGCGAGCCCGCCTCTGAACCTGAACACCATGCCGCCGCCCGCTTCCCCGCAACCGCGCCCCTCCACGCGACGGCGACGCTGGCGCCGGTGGCCAACACGCAGGCTACCACCCCTCGTCGCCGCGGGCGCGTTCTGCCTGCCTGGATGTATGCACCCGCTCCCACCCGCCAGCAGCTTATTGACTCTGGCGTCACCGCCGTCATGAACGGCTATGTCGCGGCAGCGGAGTGGATGTCTATGTGAAGGGGGTGTGGTCGCCCCTGTGAGGATTAAGACTCTCCTATGTGCACAGGCTTGTGCACATCTTGTGCACAAGTCTGTGTGTTTTAGTAGCTCTGTGTGATGCTTCAAGTGCGCCAGATATGAGTGCGTTATTGGACGTGGTGAGGTGGTTGCATGTTTGTGCTTGTTTGTGTGTAATTCAGAAATTGGGTGCTACGGAGTCGAGAAAACAATTTGGTAACACATGCAACACACAACAAACAACCACTGCCACACTGCACCGTTGACGTCTAACTTAAGCGGGGTGTTACACATTCCAGGTAGAAGCCCACTGTGCCCCTGGCGATGTGTACGAACATGCTCGAAATGCATAAACCACTTACAGTCCCTCTTCACAAGGCAGGTATGGGGGACTCAAACGAGCAGCAGGTGTACATTGATTTGTGTCAAGATTCTGTGCTTCATATTTGGAATTCAGCGAGTAAATGTGGGACTGAAAGATCTTTTAACTCAAGTTGTGCGGCCTTTATTTACTGACAGCAGCGGCACCCACATATTGACCTGCAATGGGTGGCAGTGAAGTACAAGCAGTGGGTGAGACCAGGGTCGTCGCTAGGATTTGAGGGCACCTGAGGCACTGTTGAAAATACCCTAAACCTTGATTCATCGGATGGTTAGATGTACACCTAACCATCGCTATTTTCAAACCCGAACCCTTGCATGTTCTCGCTTTTCGAAGATACCCTGCACGCATTCGACTATTTCAGTTGGGCGTTTGACCAACATGGGCTATGAAGCACCCCGATTTTCAATGTTAAGAAACGCATGAAAGCAAATCTGAGACAATTACCGCTCGTGTGAAGGGGCACTCTTGCTGTTGCGAATTCCCTTGTGCCACTTCTACTCTTTTTGGGGGTCTGGAACAAACTCACTGTGAAATTAGTGTGAAATTTCTGACGGCCCCTAAACCCTCGGTCAAAGATTCCAGAAAGGGTGCATACCCACTTGCGCAAGTGAGGTTGGAAATAGACCGAAAGAAAATAGCGGTGGTTGGGTGTATCAGATACTTTCTGTCACACTTATATGACTTAGCCTATGTAGGCTGAAGTGGGGTTGCACATATGGGGTACGATATTTCTAGGGTTTGTACTTGTACCCAACCCTTGCACTAGTCAATCATTCTCGTTTCATTTTTCACATGGTATAGAGCGGGTTCCCTCGTGGGAGCGCTCCCTAGGGCCCACCGAATCGAATGTTTTTTTTCCTGCTCAGAGCGCGCTTCGCTCCTCCGCAAGTAGCGCCCCGAGTGCCCTCCCTACCGTCGCGCCCTCCCTACGCCTCCTCCGGCCCCGTCGCGTCGCCCTTAGCAGCCCCTCGCGCCGCCCTTACGGCCTCTCGCGCCGCCCTTCACGACCGTCGCCGCCCTTCGCGGCCCGTCGCCGCCCTTCACGGCCCGTCGCCGCCCTTCGCGGCCAGTCGCCGCCCTTAACGGCCCGTCGCCGCCCTTCGCGGCCCCTCGCGCCGCCCTAACGGCTCGTCGCCGTCCTCTGCGACCCCTAGCGCTGCCCTTCACGGCCCGTCGCCGCCCTTCGCGGCCTCGCGTGCCGCCCTTACGGACTGTCGCCGACCTCCGCGGCCCCTCGCGCTGCCCTCTTACGGCCCGCCGTCGCCGCCCGTCGGCTCAGCACGCCGCCCTTGCGGCCCTTCGAGCCGCCCGTCGGCCCGCCGTGCGCCACCCTACCCGGCCCCGGCGCCTACTCCTGCGGCCCCAGCGCCGCCCTTCCCGGCCCCGACGCCGCCTCACCCGGCCTCGCCGCCGCTCCACCTGCCCTCGAGCCGCCGTTCCACCTGCCCTCGAGCCGCCGCCCCACCTACCCTCGAGCCGCCGCTCCACCTGGCCCCTCGAGCGGGCGGCCACCGTCGTCCCGGAGGCAGGAGCCGCCGCCGCCAAGCCGCCCAGCAGCCGAGCCGCCGAGCCGCCCAGCAGCCGAGCCGCCGAGCCGCCCAGCACCCGAGCCGCCGAGTCGCCGAGCCGCCCAGCAGCCGAGCCACCGAGCCGCCGAGCAGCCGAGCAGCCGGGCCGCCGAGCCGCCGAGCCGCCGAGCTGCCCAGCAGCCGAGCCGCCGAGCCGCCCTACAGCCGAGCCGCCCGCACCGCCGAGCCGCCCGAGCAGCCCTGTCCGGTAAGAGCAGCGCCTTTGTCACTGCACTGCCCTTACCCTACTGTTCGCGCTGCTAGTCTACTGCTGTCATGGCTACCCCTAGTGTCCTCGCTTTTGACGCTGAGGGTCGGGCCATTGACTTTGACGTCTGGATAGATGACCTGCAGCTTTTCTTACAGTGCGATAGGGCAGACAGTCTCTCCCTCTTTGACCTCACCTTTGGTGCCTCTCCTGCCCCTGCTGCTGATGCTGACGCCACTGTTCGCTCACAGTGGGCCACACGCGATGCTGCTGCACGTCTTGTTGTGCGTCGCCACCTGCCTACCTCTAAGCGTGCGCACTTTAGTCAGTACAAGAGTGCTCAGACCTTGTACGACGCTGTAGTTGCACACTACTCCTCCCCTGCCACTACTACACTGAGCCGCCTCATGCTACCGTACCTCTTCCCGTCCTTGCTGCCTTTCCCACAGTTGCTGACCTCATTACGCACCTCCGCACTAGTGACACTCGCTACCGCGCTGCGCTTCTTGCTGAGTTCTGCGCCAAGAACCCCCCCCCCCCATGTATATCACCCTCTACTACATAGTCACCCGGCTCCCTGACTCCCTTCGCGTAGTCAGGGACCACTTCCTCGCAGTGTGCCCCACCACTCTCACCGTCGACCCCCTCGAGAAGTCCCTCCTAGCAGCGGAGAAGAGCATAGTCGTTGTAGGAGCCTCTCGTGGTGACCCCCGCACCCACGTCTTTGAGGGGTGTTCTCCCTCCCCCCTCTTGCCCTCTGTTGCTTCTGCTGCTGCGGCCGACCTCGTTGGTTTTGAGTCGGTCGGCGCTGCGTCTGCCCCTTCGGGAAAGCACCGCACAGGCAAGGGCAAGGGGTGCAAGGGCGCTGGAGGAGCTGGTGGGGGCGGTGGAGGTGGCGGTGGAGCCGGCGGAGGGGGTGGGGGTGGTGGTGGGAGTGGTGGCGGGGGTGGAGGTGTTGGTGGCGGCAGTGGAGGCGGAGGCGGAGGAGGCGGCAGAGGAGGTGGAGCTAGTCGGGGTGGCGCTGCGCAGAGGGGCGGCTCCGGTGGTGGCCAGCGCCAGCAGCAGCAGCAGCGCACTCGTGACATCCCCCCTCCTCAGCAGCTCGGTGAGTGGTACGCAGCACGCCAGCTGGGTGGGGGTACTAGTTCGTGCACTTACGTCCTACGCACCGGAGACCGTGCGGGTGAGCAGTGTGGGGGTGCGCACTCCACCCAGCGCTGCTTTGGCCGCCTGACGGACGCTTGGCGTCACCAGTTCCCAGAGGCCACTGAGATCCCCCGCTGGGGTGAGCTATCTAGGGCGGGAGTAGCTAACTTTGACCTAGACTTTGATGCTATTCTTGCTGCCATGTATGCTGTGACTATTAGTGATGAGGGTGACTGTTACCGGTGTTTCCCGCCCGATCCGCGCATTGAGACTGCTGCTCTAGGTACTGGTGAGGCTAGTGCTCTAGTTGCTAGCGAGGCTGCTGCTCTAGGTGCTAGTGCGTCTACGTCCTCAGGTGCTGGTGAGTCTGCTCTCTCAGGTACTGCGCCGGCTTCGCCCTCCCTCACCTTCACCCTTGACTCTGGGGCTTCTCGCTCCTTCTTTCGAGACCGCACCACACTCACGCCGCTTGGTCGGCAAGTTGCAGTCTCTCTGGCAGACCTCTCTGGAGGTCCTGTCCTTGCTCACTTCTCCACTGTCCTCCCGTGTCCGGCGGCTCCCTCTGGCACCCTGTCTGGTCTTTACCTCCCCTCGTTCTCTACGAACTTGGTGAGTGGTGCTGACCTACACGATGGGGGAGTGCACGAGTTCACTCCTGCGAGTCAGCGGGTGAAACACTGCACTAAGGCTCGGACAGGCCGACACTTGGCCACGTTTACACGTTAGCCGGGGTCGAGCTTGTACACACTGACCACTGAGTCTCCTCCAGTCACTGCGTCTGGTCGGGTAGCTGCGTCAGGTCAGGTGTTTGCTGCAGCGTCCACGTCTGGTCCTGAGTCTGCCCCCTGCTCGTGTCGTCTCCTGTCTCACGAGACTCTCCTCTGGCACCACCGCCTTGGTCACCCCTCTCTGCTTTGTCTCAGAGGCATGGCCTCCCGTCTCCTTGTTTCTGGTCTTCCCCAGTCCCTCCCTCCCCTTCCTCCGGGGCCTGGCCCTACCTGTGTCCGTGGACAGGGTCACGAGCGCTACTTCCTGCTGGTGGTTGACGACTACTCGCGTTACACCGCAGTCTTCCCCTTGCGCAGCAAGGGTGATGTCACTGAGGTGTTGATCGACTGGATCCGCGCAGCTCGTCTCCAGCTCAGGCAGAGCTTCGGCTCGGACTTTCCTGTTCTGCGTCTGCACTCTGACAGAGGCGGAGAGTTCTCCTCTGGCCTTCTGCGAGCCTACTGTCGTGCACGTGGCATCCGTCATACCTTCATGCTTCCGGACTCCCCGTAGCAAAATGGGATTGCTGAGCGCCGCATTGGCATGGTCATGGACGTCGCTCGTACGTCCATGATGCATGCGGCTGCCCCCCATTTTCTGTGGCTGTTTGAGGTGCGGTACGCGGCGACCTCCAGGGTCGACCTTCAGATCAACCTTCACCCCAGGGTCTCCAGGCCGGAGACCTCCCCAGCTTTGCTGTGGACGGAGAAGGTTGTCGATGCGTCTGCGTTCCGTGTCCGGGGATCTCAGGCGTTTGTCCGCGACTTGTCTGCGGACAAGCTGTCCCCTCGTGCTACTCCTTGCGTCTTCCTTGGCTTCCCCCCTGACCCGCCCGGGTGGCAGTTCTACCATCCCACCTCTCGCCGTGTTCTGTCCTCCCAGGACGTCACGTTTGACGAGCCGGTCCCCTACTACCGCCTCTTCTCCTACCGCACTCCGTCCCTCCCCCCGCCACCGCTCTTCCTTATGCCAGGTCCCCCCTAGGTAGACCCCCTCCCCCCTCAGGGTCGTGCCCCTTCAGGTGTGTCCCAGGTAGACGCAGTCGAGCCTGTCGAGGTTACTGGTGACTCTGGTGCTGCTGAGGGTACTGAGCCTGGGGGTGCTGAGCGTGTGGGTGCTACGCCTGGGGGTGCTGAGCCTGAGGGAGCTACTGCTGGGGGTGTTGAGCCTGGGGGTGCTACTACTGGGGGTGCTGAGCCTGGGGGTTCTACTACTGGGGGTGCTGAGCCTTGGGGTACTACGCCTGGAGGTGTGGAGCCTGAGGGAGCTGGACCTTTTCGTGTGGCGTCTGGTGGTGCTGGGCCTGGAGGTTCTCCGGGTGCTTCGTCTCGGCGGGAGCCACTCTCTCCACCGGAGCTGCGAGAGTGGTTTGCCCGGCGCTGGAGCCGTGCTGCTGGAGCTGGAGGTTCTTCGGCTGCTGAGGGTGCTGGTGCCGCGGGTCCTCGAGGTACTCGTACTGGGAGTACTGGAACTGCTGGGCCTGCGGGTACGACTAGAGCTGGAGCTGCGGAGGGTGTTGGTGCTGAGGCTCCTGCTGTCGGTCCTACTGAGGGTGCTACTAGTGCTGCAGCGGGTACTGGAGCTGGAGGTGCTGCTGGCGCTGGTGCTGCCGCTGGGGGTGTTGGTGCGTTCCCTGCTGTGTCTGGAGTCGCCGCGCGGCCTCGGCCGTACTTCGTTCCGCTCCTTCAGCAGGTTCTTGGTCTCCCACCTTCTCCTGGCCCTCCTCCTCCCTTAGAGTGTCCACAGCCTATCCCGTCAGAGTTACACTTACAGCCTGCCTCCCCACTGCCTACTCCTTCTCCCTACACTGGTCCTACTGGAGGTATTGCTGAGCGTCGTGAGCCTGCGTCTCGCCCTGCGTCGCCTGTCCGTTCTGCTCGCACCAGTGGTCGTGGTTCGCGTCAGCGTCCTCCTCCTGTCCCTGGCACGCACCGGATGTCTCTGCATCCGTCAAGTGCTCCTCTGCGTGCCCCGTTGCCTTCTCCTCCTTAGTCCTCTCTTCCTGCTCTTGCTGACCCGGAGTCGGACTCTCTTCGTGCTGCCAGTCCTACTGTCACGCGTCTCCTTGCCACTGTCGACACTGACCCTTCTTTTGAGTCCACTGCTGCGTCTGCCCTATTTGCTGAGCTCGTCGACTTCGCTGCTCGCTGTCACCTAGACTACGCTGCTAGTCTTGTCGCTGAGTCTGAGTCTGTCTGTCCTCCGTCCGTCGGGGGTGAGTGTGCCCTTGGCACGGACGTCCTTGAGGACAGGCAGGAGGAGTTCCAGTGACTGGCTGCTACTTCACCTCATCTCGTGTCCGTACTGCTTACCCCTGAGGGAGACCCGGAGGCACTTGACATCCCGACTCCGCGCTCTTACACGGAGGCGATAGAGGGTCCCTACTCCTCTCAGTGGCAGGCAGCTATGGACACAAAGATGGCTTCCTGGAAGTCCACAGGCACTTACGTTGACGAGGTTCCCCCACCTGAGGCGAACATCGTCAGTGGCATGTGGATTTTAGGGGTGAAGCGGCCACCGGGTTCTGCGCCTGTCTTCAAGGCACGTTACGTGGCTCGTGGCTTCAGTCAGCGGAAGGGAGTTGACTACTGCTGCACGTAGCTGCTCACCATGACTACGAGCTGCACTCTCTTGACTTCAGCACTGCTTTCTTACAGGGCAGCCTACACGAGGAGATCTGGCTGCGCCGCCCACCTGGCTTCACTGGGTCTTTTCCTCCTAGCACCCAGTGCAGCCTCAGGCGGCCAGTCTACGGTCTCCGCCAGGCACCGCGTGAGTGGCACGACACACTGAGGACTGCGCTTGCGGCTCTTGGGTTTGCTCCTTCTACTGCCGGCCCGTCGCTGTTTCTGCGCACCGACACTTCTTTGCCGCCGTTCTACATCCTCGTGTACGTCGACGACTTGGTCTTTGCCACAGCTGACACTGCTGGACTCACCTACGTGAAGTCCGAGTTGCAGAAGAGACACACGTGCACAGACCTGGGTGAACTGCGTAGCTACCTTGGCTTGCAGATCACCCGGGACAGAGCATGCCGCACCATTACCCTGACTCAGTCACACATGGTGCAGCAGGTCCTTCAGCGCTTCGGCTTCACATACTCCTCGCCTCAGGCCACTCCTCTGTCTACTCGCCACTCGCTCTCAGCTCTGCCTTCGGATGAGTCCGTAGAGTCGAGTGGCCCGTACCCAGAGCTTGTTGGCTGCCTCATGTACCTGATGACCTGCACACGACCTGACCTTGCATACCCTCTTAGCATTCTCGCACGCTATGTTGCTCCTGGGAGACACCGACCAGAGCACATGGCTGCAGCGAAGATGGTGTTGCACTACTTGTGCAGTACGTCGGGCATGGGGCTTGTGCTTGGAGGGCGGAGTCCAGTGGTCCTCACCGGGCACGCAGACGCTTCTTGGGCTGACGACCAGGCTACGCAGCGGTCGTCACAGAGTTACACCTTCAGCCTTGGTTCCGGCTCTGTTTCGTGGCGGGCTACTCGCTCGTCTTCTGTTCTCGGCTCCAGTTGTGAGGCTGAGATCTACGCAGGGGCCATGGCTGCACAGGAGCTTCGCTGGCTCACCTACCTGCTGACTGACCTCGGAGAGCCGCCTCGTTCTCCTCCAGTTCTGTACGTAGACAACAAGGCCATGCTGGCCTTGTGTCGAGAGCAGAGACTGGAGCACAGAACAAAGCACATTGCTCTCCGCTACTTCCTTGCTCGTGAGCTACAGCAGCGTGGTCAGTTGCGGCTTGCGTACGTGGCCTTTGAGGCCAACACTGCTGATGTCTTCACCAAGGCACTTGCGTCTTGTGATCATCAGCGCTTCTGCACTCAGCTGGGTCTTGTGCCCGTCTTGCCTCACTTGCTCACCTCTTGACCTTGCTTGTACTGTTACACATATATGTACCTACCCTTGCACTAGTCAATCATTCTCGTTTCATTTTTCACATTTTCGAAATGCATGTCGGACCAATCGGCCATTTTCAGGTGCATGCCACTTAGTCTAGGCGTGCTATTCAGGTGCATGTCAGGTTGCGTACACTATTATCAGGTTAAACAATGTCTCCCGTAACGTGATTTCTTTTTCAAGATTCCATTCAAATTGGCATTAAAGGTCTGAAATAGCTTCAATTTCGAGCTACGCAAATCGGAATCGGAATGGTTGGCCCTCGATGCTGCATTTTCTGACGTCACTCAGTGCAATGATTGCTTTTCTGCCCAATTTCTGCGCAAATCTTTGCTTCGCACCAACTCTTTATGAACGAATTGTAATGCTGAATCGTGTGTACTTTTGGCGCAGGAGGCGGACGCTTCGGCGGGTCAAATCAGCAAACCCTAGTGGGATGTGCGTTACTTGGAAATGGTAATCCGAAACACGAGAAACATGCCCGAGTGTTAGAGGGAATTAACCCTACCGTTATTAAGGATATATCATACGTTACATGTGTATTAAATGACGCGTAATTAACGCCATGGTATACACCTTGTTTCAATTCTCAGAATCCCAACCACTAGACCATTGGGATAAAAGGGCTTGTTTCAGTAGCGGGTCAGTGCGCCCATAACCCCCCAGGCAAATGTGCCTGTAACCCTTCCCTAGGATCGATCGGGGATCACCAGTGGACCTCTGACACCCCCCCGCACTGGGATGCCCGAAGTGCATATACCGGGATTCGAACCCGAGACCTTCGCTCTGATACCATCTCAGAATCCCAACCACTAGACCATTGGGATAAAAGGGCTTGTTTCAGTAGCGGGTCAGTGCGCCCATAACCCCCCAGGCAAATGTGCCTGTAACCCTTCCCTAGGATCGATCGGGGATCACCAGTGGACCTCTGACATCAATATACGTATACGGCAAAACTTTAATTTTGGTAGAGGGAAAAATTACAAACAGTCACGAAGGGTTTGCTGATTTGGCATGCGCAGCGAGAGTCATCTTCGTAAACAGTACAATAGATCTAGCATTAGATTCGTTCAAGAAGTGTTGGTGCGAAGCAGAAATTCGCGTAGAAATTGGGCAGAAATGCAATCATTGCACTGAGTGACGTCAGAAAATGCAGCATCAAGAGCCAACCATTCAGATTCCAATTTGAGTACCCGAAATTGCATCTATTTCTGACCTTCAGTGCCAATTTGAAACGAATCTTGAAAATGTGTAGATTACGGGAGACATTGTTTAACCTGATAATAGTGTATGCAACCTGGCATGCACTTGAATAGCGCGCCTCGGCTAAGTGGCACGCACCTGAAAATGGCCGCTGACCAATCGAATGGGCAATTGATTCGGAATTGACCAGTCACAGCAGAATCACCCCCTCACAGCAAATTCGCCGCGTCACAGCAGATTCGCCGTCACCGTGACACAGCAGATTCGCCCCGTCACAACAATTTCGCCCCTGACACAGCAGATTCGCCCCCTGACACTAACAGATTCGCCTCCTGACGCATCAGATTCGCCCATTCACAACTCGAATCCCATATTTACCCCTACATAATTGGGTTCGGTATCAGATGAAACCAAAACAAGAACCTGATTGATCAGATAAACTCAAAAACTACTCCGTATCAATCAGAAATTACAAAAACCAATTTATGAAAAATCAGACGAACTCTAAAAACTCGATCTGAATATAAGACTAACAGACAAGAAATTTCTGCTAGCGACGACCCTGGGTGAGACCCCACCACCAGCCCACGTGAACACTGAGGCACCTCCAAAGTTTTACCACCGTCCCGCACCCTCAGCCGCTGGATCTGAGCAATCCCTGCAGCAGGTTGAAGAGCAGCTGCACCCACGTGTCCACGGGGCCCGGGTGGCAATAGTGCAGGCAGTCCTTTTGACTCACATGTCCATCAGCCCGCCACACCGCCGACGCATTCACATCCATGTACACCCCTCCCACGCCCTCCGCCAACCGCTTTAGAATCTCATTCTGTCCCGCAAACTTGTTCCAGTTCCAACACTTGCCCTCCGGAAGGTCTAGAAGCTTCTCAGAAAGCGGCTTCTCGTGCGACAAGCAGTTGGGGTGCCCGGGCGGGGTGTTTCGGACGATAATGAGCAGGTCAGGGTGGGCATTCCGGAGCGCGAGCAGCGTAGAGTGCACTTCCCGCTCAAACCTGTCGTCAGGCCTGTAGTGAGCCCCTCGGTTCACGACCGCTATGGATATGTTCATCGGTGCTATCTCATCCAGCCAAGACTCACTGAAGCTCCTGTCCGCCAGGAACTCGTTCACTTCTTCTGTGGAGTTGAGGTAATAATCCCGCACATACGAGATCCGGACGGAAAAGCCGAGGTCTGCACAGGCACGGACAGTCCAGCAGCTGTGAGTTGGATGCCTTGCTTCCTCTGTTGCGTTTCGGTACCGCTCGCAGTAGCCTGTCGGTTCTTCCCATTGGACCTTGGCGCCTAGCCTAATGTTGTACCGGATGGCGTCGGCTAAAAGCATGTTTATTGAGTCACCCACTACAAGCACGTGCTGCTTATCCAGAATTCTGCATAAATTTTCGGGGGAGAACCGATCCCAAGGCCCACCACATCTGCTGCCGCCGTTGCGAGCAGCCGCTGTTCCCCCATCCTGCTGCTCTGCGTCGCTTCCTGGAACCACCCAGCGGTACTTAAGAGTCTCTCTTACAGCCCACTGACGCCTTAGGATGTCATCCCATTTCTCCAGCTTTTTCAATTTGTCAATCTGCTGCCGAGGAATCTCCTTTCCTCCCCGAGTAATCTCCTCTATTTGAGTCACAACCTTGGTAAAGCGCCCCACCAGATGATCTGCGTTTTGAAAAGCCACATTGCGAGAGTTGTTATTCAAATGGCGCAAGTCGCATGCGCTCATCCTGTGCGGCCATGGCAGCAGCCGCGGGGAATCGTCGTACACCCACTTGCCTTCCAGGCCTACGCACTCGAATCTTTCTTGGAAGGATCGGATCTTATCCGGGGAATCGAGCACGGAGCCTGGGATTCGGGTCCAAAGGCTTGGTTCAGGCTTGGAGAGAGGAGCCTTGGTGGGAGGTTCGGTAGGAGGTTTGGTAGGAGGTTCGGTAGGAGGTTGGTTAGGAGGTTCAGTAGGAGGTTTGGCGGGAGAATCGGTGGGCGGTCTGATAGGTGGTTCAGTAGGAGGTTTGGTGGGAGGATCGGTAGGAGTGTTGGAACTAGGATTGATAGTAAGGTCAGTAGGATGATTGGTTGGAGGATTGGTGGGAGAATCGAAAGAAGAGTTGGTAGGAGGTTCGGAAGGAGGTTTGGTTGAAGGTTTGGTGGGATTGTTGGTGGGAGGTTCAGAAGGAGGTTTGGTAGGAGGTTCGGTAGGAGGATCAGTTGGAGGATTGGTGGGAGGCGGAGATGCGGAGGGGGTGACACTTTTTTCTGCTGAGGATAATCGTTCTGGCGCCTCGATCAACGGTGAGGATGATATGTTAGGAGGGTTGGCATGAGGATTCGTAGGAGGAGGATTGGTGGAAGGGTTCGTGGGAGAATTGATGAGAGGATCGGTACTACGAGAATTGATGGGAGGTTCAGTACCAGGAGGGTTAGTTGGAGGACTGATGGGTGGAGGACTGATGGGTGGAGGACTGGTGGGTGGAGGACTTGTGGAAGGGGGAGATCCTGTGCTGGGATCATGGGAGGAAGGCGAAATCTGTGTGGTTGAGTTGACGACGCTTGATTCTGCTGAGGAGGATATGTTAGGCGCCTGAATTAACGGTGACGATGATATGTTAGGCGCCTGAATCAACGGTGACGATGATATGTTAGGCGTCTGAATCAACGGTGACGATGATATGTTAGGCACCTGAATCAACGGTGACGATCTGTTAGGCGCGTCCGGAACTGCTGAGTCTGAGGTAGTGAGGTCTGATGAGAATGATGTCACAGCAACGCCGGTTGTGTCGCTCACAGGCGAAGGGTCTGCCGGAACTGGAGCGCGAGGAGAATCGCTCAAAGGCGAAGAATATGCTGGGACTGGATTCACTGGAACGCGAGGCGATTCGCTCACAGGCAAAGAATATGCTGGGACTGGATTCGCTGGAACGCGAGGCGATTCGCTCACAGGCGAAGGGTCTGCTGGGAGTGGAAGGGACGCGGCGGACTCAGCGAATTTGGAGGCGATATTATTTCGAATCGGGAGAAAGGAGAAGCAGTATGTGTACAGTCCAAGAGCGAACGCGAGAGCGACGGAAATTGCGGTGCGCGCGTGAACCGTCGAGACCTTCCCAGCTTGCCATTTTTTAGGGTTTGCCGTCGTCACGGTCCGTTCAGGTCCTAGGGTCATGGCGGTCCGTTTGTTGGCGTGTTAGAAAAAGTCGTTGCACCCGTCACTCCGCCGAAAAACACACGCAAAATACCATCAGCGGAGGTAGATTAAACGACGTGCAACAGCAGATTAAGTTATCGAACGTGTTTGAAACACGGTGACCTGTTCGGTTCACACATTTGATAGATATCGCTCATGGAAGGCTCAACGGAGTGCATCGTGATAAGTTGACATTGCAGCGCAGGGAGCGGCGCGTGATAAGGGGGTAGGGAAATAAATGTCAAGCACGTATTTCGCACAGTAGCATGCATGTGCCGGAAATTGCCTTCAGAATTTCAGTCAATTTCCGACTGTGGGGAATACAGTGCTGTCCTGTACTAGGTTCTGGACGGAAAATGTACGAACTGAAGGAGCATTTCCCTTGGAACCAATAGCGTCGAGTCTTCCTGACGGGATCAGCACTGATTCCTGACGATAATTTTACCTTACGGAAAGCTGGGAGTCAAGGGAATACGGTACACATGATGCCCAGCCCGTGCACGCGAATTTGCCCTGCACCTGATGGAAACCCTGCACCCGAGGATTTTCCCCCAGCCAGTTGCACGCCGTTACAAGCACGTCGCGCAAGTTGCGTTATGAACCAATAGTAACGAACAGACCGAAGTCACAGTGAAGAGACTGAAGTCAAAATGTCAACGGATAGATTACAAAAGTTTTATAAGCACCTCACGTGTTATGAATCAACTTGCACAGTGCGCAGAATATAGAATAACGAGAATGAGAATTACTGAATCACTGAATCACTGAATATCCAGGAACAATGAAGTAGCGAGGCCTAAATAGGGGATGTTACAATCCCAAGTGGGACTTAGCAAAGGATCGCTCAGGGTTGATCGCAGAGTAGTGTTGCAGCGGAAGTTTGAATCTCAGGTCAGAGTGAATGTAAAATGACTGACTTGATAATAGCATGCATACATCGCGTTTATATAAGAGTACAGGGGAATACGAAAGGACCTAGACTAGCCATGTACTCTAAGGGGTACATTCCCTTATTACAACCGAATTCAAAACCGTGCGGTGCGGGAACCCGTTCAGAACCTGTTCCCGCTCTTTTCACTTCAAATGTTTCTGCCTGCATCGGTCTTGGTCTGACGGTTGTTGCGTCGCTTCGGCTCTTCTGACTCCTCAACTTCGTTCTCGGTAGACTGGCTCCTGCAGCATACAGGAATGCCTTCTCATAAATCTTCACATCGTAACACTCCCCTTCATTCCTGGGCGCGGGTGGAGCTGACTCGCTTGACTACTCCAGTGAGATTAGAGCAGTGCTTATACTGCTGACGTGGCAGACGCTTGGTGAGGAAGTCTGCTGCCATCTCAGTGGTCGGGCAGTAAGCGAGGTCCACCTTGCCTTGGTCGATTTTGTCCTTGACGAAAAAATACTGAAGCGCGATGTGCTTCGTGCGGTTCACGAATCCTGGCTTGTTGGCGATATTAATGGCGCTCTGGTTGTCGCAGTGAAGGCGAAAGGTAGGCGAGGTTGGAGTTTTCGCCTCCTGCAGCAGCTCCTGCAGGTACATACCTTCGCGAACTGCTGCTGTCGCGGCGATGTATTCGGCTTCAGCCGATGACAGGGCAACCAGCTCCTGCTTCTGGGAGTTCCAGGAGATTGGTCCGGTTGGTTCCAGGCGAAAAATGAAGCCTGTTCGGGACCGTCGATTTGCAGGATCAGCTGCGTGGTCTGCGTCCACGTAGCCGTTGAGGTTGAAGGAGGTCGTCTTCAGCGTGGAGTAGGAGAGCCCGATGTCAGGTGTGGAGACGAAGTACTGCAGGGCGCGCTCCAGGTCCAGCTGGTTCTCAACTACTGGCTTGCGAGAGTACTGTGCCAGTTGGCTAGCGATGTACGAAAGGTCGGGTCGGCAGGTGACAAGGGCGAATAGCAGGCACCCCAACTTCTGCTGGTACATTTGGAGTCCTGCGGGCGACAGAGGTTTGTTGTCTGGTTTGTAGTTGGTGCTTGGACTGCGGTAGGGAGTTGAGAGTGGTGCGGGTGAGATGTTGAAGCGTTCCCCCAGCTGCTCTGCGTACTTGGAGGCTGACAGATGAATTTCTTCTGGCGCGTAGGTGATGTTTAACCCCAAAAACTGCTTTACTTCGAGGTTGATGGTGATGTCCACGCGCTGCGCCAGGTTCTCCTGAAACTGGTTGAGGAGTTTGTTGCAGGTCCCCGTATACAGCAGGTCGTCGACGTAGACTGTCAGGAGGATGTAATCGCTGCTGAAGTGGAGGCGATACATTCCCGGGTCGTGTGGGAGTTGTTTGAAGCCGATTTCGAGGAGGATTTTGTGCAGATGCTGCTGCCAGAGTCGTGGCGCCTGTTTGATCCCGTAGAGTGACTTCTTCAGTTGACAGACCCTGGGATCGCCTTCTCCGTAGGTGTGCGGCTTCTCCACAAAAATAGTGGCATCCACCAATGCGTATAGAAACGCGTTCTTCACGTCGATCTGTCGCAGTGGTAGGTGCTTCGCGGCGGCAATAGCGAGTAGAATCCGGACCGAGGTATGACGACTGACGGGAGCGAAGGTCTGATCGAAGTCTATGCCGTGACGCTGGTCGTACCCGCGTACGACCCAACGTGCTTTGAAGCGCTCAATAGTGCCGTCAGCGTTAGTTTTGAGACGGAAAACCCATTTCCCGCTGAGCACCCTCCTCCCCTTCACTGCTGCACGATCGACTAGGACCCAAGTGTCGCGCGACTCCAGTGCTTTCAGTTTCGCATCCATCGCAGCGCGCCAGTCCTTGGCGTGAGGGCCAGTTAGGGCCTGGCGAGGGTTCTTAGGTTCCACGGTCCGTGCGAGAGTAGAGACGGACGTGTGCAGACCAAGAAGTTGAAGGCCTGATACGTTGGTGGTGTCAGCGTTGATGGGGACTTCAAATACGTCGTCATCTCCGCTCTCGTAGCCGGGTGGTGCGGTGCTTGGTTCTGTCTGGCGGCGTGATGGTCCTGGCGCGGGGTCGTCATCGTCGTCGCGCGGGCGAGGGGGGATGCTGGGATGTTCGACGGTGTCGTCGCGGTCCAGAACTGCTGCTGCTGCTTCATCTTCAGGGGTCGCGAAGCTGCGGCCGCTGTTGGCGTAGCCGCGTGCCTGGTTACGGCGTTGGTCCTCGATCCACTGCGTCAAGGTGAGCCGTTCGTAGAAAAGAATGTCACGCGCAGGGACAATTTCCTGCTTGTCTATGTCAAGGATGAGCCATCCTTTATGTTCGTGACTGAGTCCGAGATGGACTCCCCAGCGCGCACGATGGAAGAATTTGCCGATTGTGGCCGAAGTGGGCTGATACTGCGCCATGCACCCCCAAACCCTCAGCATGGAGGGGTCTCCCCTTGAACCGGTCCACTTCATGTGGGGTGATAGGTTATCCCTGTTGGCGGTGGTGGAGAGGAGGTTGTGCAGGCGCACCGCGTGATTCATGGCGTGCGGCCAAAATTTCTTTGGCAGGCCGGACTGGTTCATGATGGCGCGAACTTTAGTCATGAGGGTCCGATTGACCCGCTCAGCAACGCCTTGCTGCTGGTGAGCATAGGGAAGGGAAATCTCATGCTTAATCCCCTTCTCGGTGAGCACGCTCTCTAGGTCATGGCTGCGAAATTCTTTTGCCCCATCGCTCTGCCAGATCTTCAGTTTCCTTACGGACTGTCGCTGCGCGTGCGCGAGGAAGACACGGAACACCTCAGGGGCTTTGGAGCGGGCGTCAACATTGGCAACCCACACGTGGCGTCAGTAGGCGTCGATGAAGGTCAGCGTGTATTTTTCGCCGTTGAGTCCGTTGCAGGTGAGTACGATGAAATCGCTGTACACCTTTTCCAATTTCTTGTAGCGGTTGGTGCTTGGCTCCAGAGAGGGATAGGCAGTATGAGAGAGTGCGGCTGTGGGGCAGATAGTGCAAGTGGTTGGATGGGGGGTGGTGTGTTGTAACTCCGTCCCGTCGGGGCGCAGTAGTATTCCTGGCGGAAAAACTTTTGCATCACAAAAACCCTATGCCAAGTTTGGACGAATTTTGATTTCGATTGTCTCCGCGTAAAAAAATCCGGAGCCAATTTGGACCGACGGTTGGAGTCATTTGATAGGAGCTCCGAGACACATCTCGCGACAAGGTTTGGCTCGGTTCAAGTTCCAATTTGGCACGCGAGCTTTTCCGGATGACATTCGGGCGCAATCCGTTTTGTTGCAAATTCGTGACCAAATTATTCAAAACTAAATTCTGCTTTTGTTCATTTTGGATATTGAGGATTTCAAAATTGCATTTATTATTGCGGTTTACAAGAACCATTATTCAGCATTCTAGCAACAAGCAGTCTTAGCACCAGGTCAAATAGCCTACGCACCGGCGGGCCTTGAAAGCGCCCGGTGGGCAAGGACGACATCTCCAAGGTCGCCGTCGTCGATGAGGAACTTGTTCGGAAAGACGAACGCACCCATAGCCGGATCGTAGGGGATCCTCCGCTCCACGACAGCAAAATGGATCATCTGTTTGACCTTTTCGCACCACTCCTGGTAGTCTGGCCTGTTCTGCTCCGGCTGACTACTGCTTCGCTTGCGACGCTTATCCTGCAGAAGGGTCCATTCGATCTACAATGTGGTGTAGGGTTGGTTTATGAGGAGGGTAGGTTACGGGTAAATGAGGCAACTGAAAGCGGTGATGCAGTCGTCACTATCTACGTAACTGCAAAGGCCTAATCGACCAGGGTTTTAGCTGAAGTACAGGCAAGGGGTTAAGGGGATGAGGCATGGGGGTACAAACACATATCTACATCCTTACCGAAAACAGGCCCCATGCCACCATGCGGCTCTTGAACTTGGTGAACACCGCCCCGCCCCTCTTGAAGGAGAGCTTGAACGCATAAGCAAACAAGGGGTTGCTGACATCAAAATGGATCATCTGTTTGACCTTTTCGCACCACTCCTGGTAGTCTGGCCTGTTCTGCTCCGGCTGACTACTGCTTCGCTTGCGACGCTTATCCTGCAGAAGGGTCCATTCGATCTACAATGTGGTGTAGGGTTGGTTTATGAGGAGGGTAGGTTACGGGTAAATGAGGCAACTGAAAGCGGTGATGCAGTCGTCACTATCTACGTAACTGCTAAGGCCTAATCGACCAGGGTTTTAGCTGAAGTACAGGCAAGGGGTTAAGGGGATGAGGCATGGGGGTACAAACACATATCTACATCCTTACCGAAAACAGGCCCCATGCCACCATGCGGCTCTTGAACTTGGTGAACACCGCCCCGCCCCTCTTGAAGGAGAGCTTGAACGCATAAGCAAACAAGGGGTTGCTGAAGGGTGTCCCGGTGGCCTTGTCAAAGTGCCAGTTGAGGGCCCACTGTTCTGCTTTTTGGCAGGGAGGGTATGGGTTGGAAAGGGTTTTGTAGAGAAATCAAATGGGGGGATGAGAGTCAGGGTGAGCCACATCGCACGGTGATATGTAGCTGCCAAGGGGCATATGGTAGGGCATATTGTGTTTTCGAGTTGCAATGCACATACCATCTCTGTACTCGGCTAGGAGTTGATCGTCGTCGAACCAGGTCGTTGGGTGTAGCTCAGTGGGCAGGCTATCCACGAGATGGCTGTAATCGGCAAGGCCCATGCCGGTGTATGCTGCTGGCCTGAGGGTGGAGTTGATAGTTGACCTTGTTGAGGACAGCTGGTGGTTGAAGACTCCCATGGTGGACTTGTCGTTGTGCAACCACAGCAGCTTCATTGCCTCGAGCCCTTCTGCAGACAAGTGGACAGAGAACGCTTCGAACACTTCCTCCGGTGCAGGGTAGTACTGTATTTTCTCCGCCGGGTTCAGAAACATGAGCTGAGAGCACACTAAGTAGGCTTTGTTCTGCGCAGGGGTGTAAGGTATACAACACGACATGGAAGAGAGAAACCAGCAGTTATGAGGGTGGCCGTGTGACCATGGGATGGTGACTAGCAACACTGTTTGAACTTGCCACGTCACACCCTGCGCCATCCGACACGTCCACCAACAACCCGGCCCACTTGCTACGTCACACCCCCCTACCACAAGCCACGTCACCCCCCACACACCTGACACGCCTCGCTTCGTCATGCGCAGTGGTCACGTGTACCATTTCTAACCGCCACGTCATCCCCAACCCTCACCTTCCGCCACGTCACACCCTCCTTGTCCGCCACGTCCACCAACCAGCCCCACGTGCCACGTCACACCCTCCTGCATCCGCCACGTCCACCAACAACCAGCCCCACGTGCCACGTCACACCCTCCCACCCCATGCCACGTCACCCCCCACCCACCTGACACGCGTCGCCTCGTCACGCGCCGCTCCCGTGTACCATTCCAAACCGCCACGTCAGCCCCAACCCTCACATTCTGCCACGTCACACCCTTTTGCATCCGCCAACAACCTGCCCTACTTGCCACGTCACACCCCCCACCAAGAGCCACGTCACCCCCCACCCACCTGAAACGCCTCGCGCCGTCATGCGGCACTCCCTTGCACCCTTTCACACCGCCACGTCATATCCCAACCCTCACCTTTTGCCACGTCACACCCAACCCGCATCCGCCACGTCCACCAACAACCCGCGCCACTTGCCACGTCACACCCACCCACCCCATGCCACGTCACCCCCCACCCACCTGATACGCGTCGCCTCGTCATGCGCCGCTCCCGTGTACCATTCCAAACCGCCACGTCAGCCCCAACCCTCACATTCTGCCACGTCACACCCTGTTGCATCCGCCAACAACCCGCCCTACTTGCCACGTCACACCCCCCACCAAGAGCCACGTCACCCCCCACCCACCTGAAACGCCTCGCGCCGTCATGCGGCACTCCCTTGCACCATTTCACACCACCACGTCATATCCCAACCCTCACCTTTTGCCACGTCACACCCAACCCGCATCCGCCACGTCCACCAACAACCCGCGCCACTTGCCACGTCACACCCACCCACCCCATGCCACGTCACCCCCCACCCACCTGATACGCGTCGCCTCGTCACGCGCCGCTCCCTTGTTCCCTTCGAAACCGCCACGTCAGCCCCAACCCCGCCCTTGTTGCCACGTCAACCCCAACCCTCCCCATGTGGCCCGCCACATACCGGGAATGGGTTTGTCTCCTGCAACACTAGCACTCGTGCCTTGTCCACGGCGCTCATCGGCGGCGGGGTACCAGCCATAGGCAGGGCTGCCGACCCGCCGGCATAGCTGGCAGTTACTCCACGACGCAGGCCGAGCTGTGCAAACATGGCGTACATCTCAGACCGCAGCGCCTGGAACTCCTCCCGTGTAACAAACTGCTCGTGCTCCGCACTTTCACCTAGGGCACCCATGAGCGGAGGAAAAGGGTGTGAAGAATCCCCCCTCTGGCCAAGGGGATCAACGTCTTCTGCAGCAGTCCCACGTGCCCTCACACTATCACGCTGGCGGGAAAAGGGGAGCTCAGGGAAGGGATTGGCATAACTGCCTGCCTGATGCCCGCGCGAAGGATCAGCGAGAGGGGAGACCGCCGTGCCCCAGACAGGAGAAGCATGGAGTTGCCGAAATTGGTATGAGGGTGAGGCGAGTGGGGACTGCGTGAGGGGGCGGGTGGAGGGGATTCGGATTCCTCTCCTCTTGGCGCGCCTGGTGCCGTCGCAGCGACTTTGCTCGGGCCGGCCCATGGCGTGTAGTACCTTGGTGCTCCGGAGGAGAGCGGTGTAACACTCGCTCTTCCGGCAGCCTTCGTTAGATGCATTCGTTGCACGCTTACGGGCGGCCCAATGCCTGTAACGCGAGGGGCTGAGATGTAGAGGGAGCCGGAATAAAAAAATAGAGTCGATCGGTTTCAAGGCGGGGCTTGACATGCATGCATATTCAGAAAGGTTTGAATCTAGATCGGGTTTAGGGTTGTACTGGTTTGAGACAAGAGGGTTTACCTTGCTTGGCAGATTCGTCGACCTTCTCCTTTCCTGCATGGGAGAAACAATGTGAAAAAAGGGTGTTTTTTGGCACGGTTTAGCAGATGGCTCAACACGTCACGCCAGTTTTATTGGACACAATGCTCACCTTTCTGCTGTCCCTTCGGTTTTGGGGCAGCCTGCGCCTTCTCGTTGCCACCTTTCCGCGGGGTGCTTTGGCGGACGCTGCGACGTTTACCGGCAGGTTCTTTCTTGCTGGTACACATAGGAACCCCTTTGGCGCGGCCACCCTTTCCTCCTCCATCCCCTTTTGCTCCCTGGCTCCCTTGCTTTTTACCAACCCCTTCACTTTCGACCTTCACCTTACGCGCCTTCGGTTTGCCCGATGCTTGGCCGCGCGCAGCGTCAACTGCCCCGCGTTTTCGGGAAGGGCGAGTCCGGCCCCCCTCCTTCCCTGTACCACTCACCCGTCTGCCACGCCCGCCCCGTCCCTTCACTGGCGCCACATCCTCCTCCTCCTCCTCCTCCTCCTCCTCCTCCTCCTCCTCCTCCTCCTCCTCCTCCTCCTCCTCCTCCGCTGCCTCCTCCTCCTCCTCCTCCTCCTCCTCCTCCTCCTCCTCCTCCTCCTCCTCCTCCTCATCCTCCTCCTCCTCCTCCTCCTCCTCCTCCTCCTCCTCCTCCTCCTCCTCCTCCTCCTCCTCCTCCTCCACATCCTCCTCCTCGTCGTCACCCTGCTCCTCCTCCTCCTCCTCCTCCTCCTCCTCCTCCTCCTCCTCCTCCTCCTCCTCCTCCTCCTCCTCCTCCTCCTCCTCCTCATCCTCCTCCTCCTCCTCCTCCTCATCCCCCTCTTCCTCCGCATCACCGGGGTCTTCATCGCCCCGTTTCGGCTTTGTTCCCGTCGCTGATTTCTTGCCTCTCCTTCCGCCAGATGTTTTTCTTGCTGCGGGTCGGCCCTTTTGGCGCAATGCTTGACCACCCGCCTTGCCACTAGCTTCCTTGGCGCCTCGCGGTGTCCCAACTGCCGCGCCTCCGGCGTCGTAAGCACTACCTGTCGTCTGCCGCCTCTTCGCCCGCGTAATGAGGTCCCCGGGCATGGCGGTGTCATAATCGTCCTCCCCATCGCTCTTCCTCTGCCTACGCCTCCCCCGTCCACCAGAAGGTGGAGAGCCACCGACCAGCCCAACCGACTCGTGCTCCCCCACCTTGTCTGTGAGGATCTAGGATCGAGCTCAGAAAAGAGAGTTTGAATTGAATGATCACCTGGGTACAAGATGAGGCTATATATAGGCTCGACACAAGGCATGTAACCCAGGTGTTACGCGAATGTTCTGAGGGTCGCGAAGCGTCCCGAACAGAACCTTCCCGAACTCGGTAGAAAGCAATTCGGTGGCGACCGAATAGCTTGAGTTCGGTGCACGTAACCTGGTTCGGTGCCTATAACTATAATAACTATAGTATAGCAACGAACCTAGGAAATCAAGCAATTCATGCATGCAGAAAATAATCCTAAGCTAGGAATAGCGTAAGGAAATAATAGCAAGCATGAATAACAAGCATAAGCCGACGTACTCTCACACGTCCCCCCCTCAAAGCTGGGCGGCGTGAGATACACCCTGCTTGACAAGATAATCCTTGAGAGCACGGCGTGTGTTGCCCATATCAGCTTCTACAACCCAACTGTCCTCAGTGGGGTCATAACCCTTCCAGCGTATCAGGAACTCGAGGGTCTTGCCGCCGCGGCGTCGATGAGAAAGAACGCGCTCCACTTCATATTCAGGTTCATCCTGGATGAGAACAGGAGGAGGTGGCGGAAGCTGCCGTCCCTGGAACTGTTGGTTGGGGTCCTTGTAGGGCTTCAGTAGCTGGACATGGAAAGCGTTGTGAAGCTTCCATGCATCTGGTAAGCGCAAGCGGAATGTAATTGGTGTCACCTGTGTCTCAACGAGAAAAGGACCGCAGAAGCGAGGCCGGAGTTTGGATGGAAGGTGAGACAGGTTCAAGTTGCGCGTGTCAAGAAGCACCTGATCTCCGACTGCTACTGAGTGATCTTGTCGCTGGCGATCGGCATACTGCTTCTGGGAGTTTTGCATCGTGGTGAGACGTCGCTGATTCTTCTCCCATAGCTGCTGCATGGTGGTGACGAAGTCATGTGCGGCTTGGACGTGTGCCGGTGTGGTTGGCTGCTGTGGTGTAAGTGGTTCCCGTCCGTAACACAGGAAAAAAGGAGTTTTCCCTGTGGCCGCATGAGACGCGTTGTTGTAAGCGAACTCTAGGGTCAGTAACTGTGTGTCCCAGTGGCTGACGTCGTCTTTGCAAGCTGTGCGTAGTAACTGTTCAACCACTTGATTGAGTCGCTCTGTCTGTCCGTCAGTCTGTGGGTGGTATGCTGAGGACATCGCCAGTTTAGTCCCCAATAATCCCATGAGCTCCTTCCTGAACTTACTCGTGAATTTGGGGTCTCTGTCTGAGATGAGTGTAGCGGGGATGCCGTGGATGGTGATGATGCGGTCGAAGAAGAGGCGAGCAGTTGCTTCAGCAGTAGCGGTGGCGTTGGTCGGGATGAAGTGACCCATTTTAGAGAACTTGTCGATCACCACGAGTATAGCATCATGCCCTCGTGAGGTCGAAGGAAGTCCCGTGATGAAGTCGAGGCTAACGACTTGCCATGGCCGCTCCGGTACGGGTAGAGGCTGAAGTAACCCTGCTTTTTTCTGCTTGCTACTCTTCATCCGCTGGCACGTGTCGCAAGAGGTGACTAACTGCTGCACGTCTGCTGCCATCCCGGGCCAGTAGTAATACTTCGCTATCCCTGCTAACGTCTTGTTGCTCCCGAAATGTCCCGCGTAAGGTACGTCGTGAAACTCCTCCAATAGGAACTGCCGTAGCGGGGCGTAATTCGGTACCCAAATCTTTCCTGAATGACTTCTAAAGGCTTTTTCTTGGCCTCTAGTTCTCCCCTGAATTTTTCAAAGGCTTGAAAACCACGAGAAGCGATATTTTTCGTTAGAGTATCTTTATAGGATACTTTTAACGATTTCTTACTTTCGTGGGGGTCCGGCTGGAGTTTCCCGGTCGGTGCAGAGTCTTTTTTCGCGGAGCCACCAGTCGCCTCGGCGATTTCCCCTGATGCCGGTCGGTGCAGAGTCTTTGTTCTGAGGGTCGCGAAGCGTCCCGAACAGAACCTTCCCGAACTCGGTAGAAAGCAATTCGGTGGCGACCGAATAGCTTGAGTTCGGTGCACGTAACCTGGTTCGGTGCCTATAACTATAATAACTATAGTATAGCAACGAACCTAGGAAATCAAGCAATTCATGCATGCAGAAAATAATCCTAAGCTAGGAATAGCGTAAGGAAATAATAGCAAGCATGAATAACAAGCATAAGCCGACGTACTCTCACATTGTCCTTATCCAGCACGGCTGCAGAAACTTCGACCACGATCGGCTGGAGAAGCGTCAGATGGTGTTGCGTTGCCGCCGCCTCGGACTCCTTGGTTGCGGCATGCTGGACGCAGGGATCGCCTCCGTGATTTCCCTCCGTCGCCGATCCCTCCATCTCCGCCGACGAAAGTGCAAGACTCGCGCTCCCTCGCCCCGGATCTTCGTTGCCGCCAGTGGTGCCGTCTTTACTCGGACCGGGCCCGGTTCCAGCAGAGGCAACATCCGCATCTTTGTTCATTGTAGAAACACGCTTGCGTGGCGTTGGTTTAGGCCCCTTGTCTTCCGCTTTCTTGCCGGCCTCCTGTTGACCGCGCACAACCTTATTTGCCGGCGCTTTTTTCTGCCCAATGCCACGAGTGACGGACACATTAGTTTTTTTAGCGCCGCCACCACACTCCCTATCGATTTGTTCAGACGTCCTCCTGGTCGCGCGGCGGCCAAGCTGTTCCTCCTCCATTGCTTGGTTACCTGTTGCACGTGTCATGGTAATTGTAGGAGGAGCAAAGTTGCAAATCGCGCGGAAGGGTTGAGCCGGTTTCGAAAGGGTTCTGCAACTGAATCCCACGATGGGATTATTGACGGTCTATCACTGTTATGTGTTTCCGAAAACCGCCCGCTTCAACTAAATATGTCATAGTAGCCACTATGCTTCGCGCTAAGGCCGATCTGGAGAGGCGTGTGTCAAGGCAACGAGCAGCGTCAAAGTGTTGGTCCAGGGAGTGACGGAAGCAGGTGGGTGGGACACGAGGGTGGTTGGGGTGGGTTGCAAGACTAGAGAGAGTAATGTGACCCTATCAGGCTATATTGGACGGTGTACGTGTAGCCACCCTAGCATAAACCCACCTACCGCTCGATCTCAGCCGCTCAATGGCTGAAGTACCTCTTGGCTGATGACTGTGTTGCGGGGGGAATCGTTTGAGATGCGTTGGCCAATCACGGTTGCCAACGCATAAATCACTAAACTTTATTCAAACATACAACAATGCATTTCATCAAACTCTAAGTTGCAAATGGTTTACCACGGGGTTGGGGTAAGTTAATCGGTGATTCTTACGTCACACACACAACGACCTTCCAGAATTATTACTTGTGACAGATGTACTGTGCACTTTTAGGCTTTGCCACAATGGTTTGGGGCCAGCGGACGACATCCTAACACGATTATCAATAGTAACAAACGTGAATCCGTTGTGGTATGGTATTGGAATGTCATCCATTCTTGCACAGACATTAAACAAGGTGCTTGGAAGGAGTGGTATGAAGCACAGGCCCTAAATGCACAAGCGTAGATGCGTTATCGACAGCCATGGTTAGACTGTGCGACGATGCAGCGTTCAGGCCTGCGGGTTGCGCGACATGGTGAATCCGTTGTGGTATGGTGTTGCATTGGCATCCATTATTGCACAGACATACAAAAAGGTGCTTAGAAGGAGTTGTATGAAGCACAGGCCAAACGCACAAGCGTAGATACGTTATCGACAGCCATGGTTAGACTGTGCGACGATGCAGCGTTCAGGCCTGCGGGTTGCGCGACATGGTGAATCCGTTGTGGTATGGTGTTGCATTGGCATCCATTCTTGCACAGACATCAAACAAGGTCCTTAGAAGGAGTTGTATGAAGCACAGGCCCAACGCACAAGCGTAGATGCGTTATCGACAGCCATGGTTAGACTGTGCGACGATGCAGCGTTCAGGCCTGCGGGTTGCGCGACATGGTGAATCCGTTGTGGTATGGTGTTGCATTGGCATCCATTCTTGCACAGACATCAAACAAGGTACTTAGAAGGAGTTGTATGAAGCACAGGCTTAACGCACAAGCGTAGATGCGTTATTGACAGCCATGGTTAGACTGTGCGACGATGCAGCGTTCAGGCCTGCGGGTTGCACGACATGGTGAATCCGTTGTGGTATGGTGTTGCATTGGCATCCATTATTGCACAGACATTAAACAAGGTGCTTAGAAGGAGTTGTATGAAGCACAGGCCCAACGCACAAGCGTAGATGCGTTATCGACAGCCATGGTTAGACTGTGCGACGATGCAGCGTTCAGGCCTGCGGGTTGCGCGACATGGTGAATCCGTTGTGGTATGGTGTTGCATTGGCATCCATTCTTGCACAGACATCAAACAAGGTGCTTAGAAGGAGTCGTATGAAGCACAGGCCCAACGCACAAGCGTAGATGCGTTATCGACAGCCATGGTTAGACTGTGCGACGATGCAGCGTTCAAGCCTGCGGGTTGCGCGACATGGTGAATCCGTTGTGGTATGGTGTTGCATTGTCATCCAACATTGCATGGACATTGAAATCGTGTTATTGTACGACATTGTCATCCATTCTTGCATATTCATTCAGCACGGTGCGTAGAGGTACACTACACCTCGAGAGAAGACACGCTATAGGTATTCGCTCCACGCAACAATCATACGTTAAGGCATGGAGTTAATGGGTACTTCCCGTATCGTTATGAAGTAAGGGTTGTTAAACTTCAGTCCTAAGGACATGAATGTTTACTGGTTATGAATGACTTGAGTGTCTTGTTAAGCTGTAATTGTACATTTATATTTCCATGTTTGTTTGAAGCCTCTTGAGCTCACCTACGTGATTCTGATTTCCCCCCTATATCGATTCGCGACACAATCACAGATCCAAACGGATCTATTCCCGCTCTTCCTCATCCCCCTCAACTCTCACGCACGGTTCCTAAACACAAGTTCTTGACTCAATAGGCACGTTCTTCTCACCGTGCTTGCGACGGTTAGACTTAAGATCCTCCGCATTCTCCTCTGCTCACGTCGTGGTCACTCTAAACGGGGGCGAGACGCCTTGTAGGGAAGACGGCCCGTGAGGTGGGCGGTCTGTATCGTGCCTGGTAATGACCACGCGCCTCGACATCGTTAGCCAGTCATAAACATTAGCGCCAATGTCAAGTGCCAGTCGTGCAGTAATACAAGCCGCCCACCACAGTGCGCGCATTGGCGATGATCGTGTAGCTGTCACAGGCTTCTTGAACGGAGTACTTAATGCATTCACACGCTTCATCACGGCTAGTAGCTTCATAGGCAATTTCTCGACTCTACAACGGATCCGTAACACATGGGCTCTTTACCAGGCGTCGTCTGCGAGTTCTGGAACAGATGGTTCCCCAACGCCCAAGTTTATGGCGGTCATAAGTCACGGCGGACCCCTTGCCAAGGACTATCCGCCGTGGCAAGGCCGACGCGATCTGCACCGACCGCCGGTCTTCACGCTCTGCTATTCGTCCACGACATTCTGCCGGACGCTCTAGCCGCTCCCATTTCACCTATAGCGTCTAACGCATCCAACGCCGTCAGTATGAGCGGTCCTCCACGCGTGCCTGAAGCTTACGTTGACGAAACTCCCAACGACGTGAACGAGGGGCCTCCTGAAGATGAACATCAGCCACAACCAGGAGCTCCTGCGGCTGACATGAGTGACCATCCTGAGAGCCGGCCCGAAGGGAGTCATGCCGCGCCGCCAACAATCATCTCCGGACAGAGCAATGCCACGCCCCTCAATCCACTCGCGTTGAAGCTGCTGCATTTCGTTCGGCGCGTGAATGGCGGAATGGGAACGGCTGAGGTTGACATCAACGGCCTGCTTCAGCTAGTCGTGGAGCCCGGCCTTGTGCCTCTTGTGATCTCGGAGCTCCGGAACTGTAAGGATTTGGAGCGGTTCGAGATGGAGCGTTTGGCAGGGCTCAATCGCGGATAGTCGGTGGCGACCTTCGAGATTGACGGTCATCCACCACAGCGCTTGCTCTTTCAGAACTCAGCCCAGGTAAGCCGACTTTGCATTCAAGGCCGTGAAATGATGATGAGGCACACAGGGTTTGCATGTACGTAGTTATCCTTGTATTAACCGTACACCCACCTTCACCGCCACTAACCATGCCTCTCCTCTCACCTGCCTTCGCCACCGTACACCAGGCATTCGCTGAAATGTTTGGACATCCCAACAACGCGCCCGGCTTCAAGCTCAAGGCGCGTGTTGATGAGGACCCTGACGCAGGCGGCCGTTGCTATACCACGCCTGAAACAGGAACGTGGTGGAACGATGCTCAGGTAAGGAAAGACCACGTTGCCACCCCAAACCCAATCCTTCCTCATGCCTCCATCGCTGCACTGATCTGTCAAGAGCATCTTGAGCCCTAAACCGTGTGTCCATTGCCGCTTTGTCGTGCACTGTAGGAACACTTCAGTTGGTCCGAAGTTGTGGGGGGGATCATCTTATATTCGGATGTGACGCACATGAGCATCAACGGCCGGAAGAAGGCGTGGCCGCTCATGATGACGCTGGCCAACATCTCCCAGGCCAAGCGATGGGGGAAAGCCGGGCACACACTACTTGCCCTCCTTCCTATCCCCCCGTCTGCAATGTCTGCCGTGGAGAAGGTGATGCTCTTCCAGCGTTGCGTCATCACCGTGCTGCAGCCGCTTCTTGATGGCATCGCCAGGTCCGTACTCGGTTTGCATCTTGCTAAGACATCATCTCACCACCTGCATGGTATGCAAACCCTCTCTGTATGTAGCATGGCCCTTTGCCCCTCGTCGTTCCTCCATAGAAGCCGTAACCCGAATTCCTGTTGCCCCTCTACCTATTCCTTGCAGCGGGTTCCGTCTCAGGGACCCTTTCGGTGATTGGCAAACCGTGCGGCCCCTGCTGTACGCTGTTAAAGAAACTAGAATGTAAGGGCCTAGGCTTAGGAGCCTAGGCCCAACTTAGGTGTCGAGTGAGTTTCACCTAGGGGAGGAGATCTAGAAAAGTTGGAAAGATGAAAAGTGATGTTCACTATAGGTTCAAGGAACATATAGTATAGAAAACAAAAGGGTGCACCACCTAACAAAGTTTGCAATAACTACACTAACTACAGCTACAGGCAGTTACAAATATAAATAATATAAAGTCTGACACTCCCCCATAACTGCCTGCAGCAGAAGTTTGTACAGAACACAACTTGCAGGGGTACACAAGCAACACATTTAAGATAATAACCAAGCAACAGCAGGTACTGCAGGCGGGCAGACACTAACTGGTCACCCCCTTCATCACCTCACCCTCCTCCCTCCCCTCCCCCACACTGCTGCAGGAGCAGCAGAGAAAGGGGGGAGAGAGGAGAGGTGGAGGGACGGCTGCTGGTTGCCTCACACCCGCCACCCCGGTGCCAATCCCCCTTCTTCCCCACACCCTCACACCCTCCCCCCCCAGCGGCAGCTGCAGTAGTGGGAACAAAAGGAGGAGGAGGGGAAGGGAAGGAAACGACCCAAAGCTCCAACACCCGCCACCCCCATACCCTCCCCCCCACGGCTGCAGGGAAACAATGGAGGAGGGGGTGGGCGGGTAGTAAGCCATAGAGCGGCTACCATGTGTCGAGGCAGGGAGGTAAGGGGCGGCTGTAGTTTGAGCAGGTGCGGAAAGGCCCGTCGCTTGCCACGGGGCGCACGACGGGTAAGAGCACCGTCGCAGGCGCCAAAGGCGGGTCCGCGACGGCTTAGTGCACCGCCGCAGGCGCCAAAGGCGGGTCCGCGACGGTTTGAAGCACCACCACGGGCGCCAAAGGCGGGTCCGCGACGGCTAAGAGCGCCGTCGCAGGCGCCAGAGGCGGGTCCGCGACGGCTAAGAGCGCCGTCGCAGGCGCCAAAGGCGGGTCCGCGACGGGTAGAAAGAAAAAACGTCTCGCGCCCGAGGCGCGTGACCAGAAATCCAGCAGCGGAAACGTTGGGCGGGCCCACAGGCCAGGACGAAACTGCTCTGATACCATGTTAAAGAAACTAGAATGTAAGGGCCTAGGCTTAGGAGCCTAGGCCCAACTTAGGTGTCGAGTGAGTTTCACCTAGGGGAGGAGATCGAGAAAAGTTGGAAAGATGAAAAGTGATGTTCACTATAGGTTCAAGGAACATATAGTATAGAAAACAAAAGGGTGCACCACCTTACAAAGTTTGCAATAACTACACGAACTACAGCTACAGGCAGTTACAAATATAAATAATATAAAGTCTGACATACGCCTGGGTTTGCGACTACCCCGAGAGCGGCAAGATCAGTTGCACACTCTCGCACGGATCGCGGATGCCGTGCAGCATCTGCTATGCTGCAAATGTGAGGTCACATGCCATCTGCACGCATTCAAATACATTCTCGTTTGTGGGTCGCCTGATAGAACCCACATAGCTACCATCCTTACCATTTCTATCCCATCCCTCACCCCCGTGCTACAACAGGAGCATCTGAGTGTTGTCAAGGCACGGAACACGCCGCGCACGCCTGAACAACAGCAATGGATCGTTAACGAGGCGGCTGGGACGACAACTAGCCAGGCTGACCCGTGCAAGGCCTACTCTACCTACCCTGTTGAGGTGAGTGACCTGTTTCCCCGGCCCATGAGTAGTCTATGCTCTCGCTCGCCCTGTCATGAATTGCCAGATGTGCTCTGCCCCATTGAACTCACCCCACTTGTGGTTTGGGTTAGCTATCCACTCTCACGTACATCTCTCCTCCATTCCCCACCACATCCCCATTTCCAGTGCGTACTCTGGAAGTGGGATGTCCCAGGGACCGCGTGGGGCAATCCCTACCTCGTGGTGATGCCTGACATCATGCACCAGGCGGACCTGGGCATCATGAGCCACATTGTGGCTGTCGTGCGCAAGATGAAGAAGCGGCGTGTGAAGCAGATGGACAGGTCAGTGTTTTGGGGATTGGATTCGTTGCTCTTCGTCACATTTACTCAAACCATAAGTTCTGTCCTATTACTGACATGTTTTTGCCCTTTTGCCACCGCTGAACTGATGTGTATGGGCAGGCGCCTGTCTCTCATTCGCAACTGCACGCGCCTGAATCACATGCGCCTGCCAGAGAGCGCCTACTTCGAGACCGGAGCATGTGTGGCGGCCTATGAGCACAGGGCCGTCATGCAGGTATGAACCCTCCATTCCCTGTTGCTTGTCCTTGCCTAAACCTGTCGAAATATGTTTGTCATATTTTATAACTGCTTGTAGTTGTAGTGTAGTTATTGTGCTTTGTAGGTGGTGCACCAACTTTGTTTCCTATGCTATATGTTCCTTGAAACCTATAGTGAAACCATTCTCCCAACTCCTCTTCCAACTCTCTCGATACTCACCCTAGGAGAAACCTACTCGACACCTAAGTTCGGGCCTAGGCTCCTAAGCCTAGGCCCTCGTTTTCAACTTAACTCTACACTCTCGTTAAACTCTCGACAAAACCCTCAAGCAGTCTGCTCATGCTGCCATTGTTTGTCCCAACTCTTCACACCATCTGTGCTCACCCTCCCCTTTGCTGCTATCCAAATTCTTTGAAGGTCATGGTGTTTGTTTTTGCAGGCCTGCTTCGCCAGCCCCAGCTGGATGCCGTTCGTGCCTATCTTGGCTGGTACATCCTATGCTCCCAACCTCAGGGGCACACTGAGCGGTCCCTCTGGGAGCTGAAGAAGATGACCTCTCGGTAATAATACCACGCATGTAAACTCCCGTGCATGGGATGAATGCTTGGCTACTGTAAATGTGCTCTTGTAGTAGGCAATCTTGTGAGGATGTTTGGTGCTAAACTTTGATAGGAAAGGATCAGGAATAGGAAAACCATATGAATAAGTAGACTCTGTGATTGCATGTGTTGTCATCTCCCACTCCCATCAGGCTCGTTGAGCAGTTGCAGGCTGCGTTTCCAAAGCAGCCATCCTCTTGGTGCCTTGTGAAAACACATCTCATGTCGCACTACGTTGACTCCATACGTCGCGCGGGTCATGTGACTGAATTCAGCACCAACATGTTCGCGCACTTGCACGGACCGTTGGTAAAGAGGATCTACCGTCGGTCCAACAAGCGCAATGTAGATGGGCAGATCATGAAGTTCCATGCTAGGCGCATTCCGGATGTGGTGCCGGTGGATGATCTTGCTGGCCGGGACACCGCCATGTGGCAGGTAAATCTGTTTAGTGCTTGAATTGCATGGATATGAATGCAGAATATAATAATATCAGTAGCATATGTTGGCAGGCGATCGAGACCGACACACGGACGCTCATCAAGGAGTCATACTTCCTCCCTGTGGAGTTACCACAAGAACCCACCTCCACCAACTGGTTTGCAAGGAAGTGGGCCAAGCAACACCTACGTGCCCAAGCTGCCCTCAAGGATGCGCTTATGCGTTATGCAGGATGCGTCACCAAGATTCGAGTAAGTAGTTGCAACTTTATGCAATCAACCATCATTTGGGTGCCTCGTATCATACATGACTAACATCAACTGTTATGCAGGCCCATGCATCGCTGGCAATCCCTGCAGCAGACGACGCCAGCTTCTCAAGAGTTTCTCACTTCGTTCGAGCGACCCCTGACTATTTTGAGAGGCCATGGTACTCGGATGTTGCAGTGGAGGGTGTAAGGTATGGTCGGAGAGAGGAGTGGTATGCAAGGTTGCTTCTGTTGTTCCATACAAAAATACGTGGAGAGAGGGAGGAGCTGGCTTACGTTAGATATTGGAATGCAAGCGGAGAGGATACAGCAACAGGATGCCTTCGCCTCAAGTGGACGACAGGAATGTACGCGTACTCCGTGATTCCGATTGAAGCGCTGCTTCGCCACGTCCATGTGGTGAAGGCATTCCACTTGGACAGTACCTATCTCCTTAATAAGTATCAAATGTGATGCATTTATCTTGTAATAAAATGGCCAGCATATTTTCAAGCAGACACATTTTAGGGAAGTCAAAGCTTAAAAAACCTATTACAAAATCACAACAAATTTGGCATGCTTCAAATAAACGGCAATGTACCGGAGTCGCGGATTCGATCCAGACTTTGACAACCAAACGCGGTCCGATTTCATTCCCTGATTGGTCGCGCTTTGGCTTCGGAACTTCGCCAACCAAAACACCTGAACAGTACCCCCCTACGAGCCCCCTTCAGAAACCAAGGTTTTTTGTGATGTGGGTGGAGGCAATTGGCGAGTGTCTGGCGCGAGGGGTGTCCCATCCGCTCGTGCCAGAGGTCATCCTCGGCACGGATTCCGGAGGTGTGCTTGTAGCGGGTGTGGTATCCTGCTGTCTCCTCCGCTGTGAGTTCTGGGATCTGGAGTGGGGGTTCTTCCTCCTCTCCTGGTTCTGCTTCGTTGTTCTCCTCCTCTGCTTCTGCTTCTGCCGTTGCTTCCCCTTCTGCAGGTAGCGTTGAGAGATACAGGGCGAGAAATTCGCGATCGGGAATGATCGTGAGCGGGGTCGTTGTGAGAGTACGACGGCTTATGCTGGCTTTGCTAGCATGCCTAGACTTTATTACGCTATATCTAGCTTGGGTTTTATTTATCATGCATAGATATGCTTGATTTCCTAGGTTAGGTGCATTCCTATATATTATTATAGTTATAGCACCGAACCAGGCTACGTGTAACGAACTCAAGCCTATTCGGTTTCCATCGAATTGCTTTCTACTGAGTTCGGGAAGGTTCTGTTCGGGGCGCTTTGCGACCCTCAGAACATTCGCGTAACACCTGGGTAACTGACCTTGTGTCGAGCCTATATATAGCCTCGTGTTGTACCCAGGTGAAAATTCAATTACAACTCTCTCTGAGCTCGATCCTAGATCCTCACACTTGGTAATCAGAGCCTGTTCGAAGCGAAGTTTTTCTACCGCTAAAACCTAGCTTTTAAAACCGCGGGGGCGACGACGGAAAGCGCCGATTTCGGGTACGTAAACCAGTTCCGCGCTATTTTCTAACGTCCCCCTCGAACCGGTTTTCGAACACTCCTCAGGTCCAGTGGCGAAAAAGTTGGAATTTCGACCGTCGGATCGATTCGAATCTCAACGGCCCTGAGAATTTCAGCCAAAAGGGTTGGAATTTGGAGCGTCGGATCGAATTTCTTCTCAACGGCCGAGATCGAACGCGAATTTCAACTAAGGGAGAATTACGCGACTTACAGAATCAGCGCTCGTCAATTCTACAGTCGATTCGACTCACAGTAAGATGACCAGCGCCTAGAATTCAATTATTTTCGTCGCACATTTTCCTGTAAATCGCCAAATGGAGGAAAACGGTGATAATTCCGTACGAAAAATTACGGAGTTACACACCGGCCTGGACCAGACGCGAGTGGCACTCCAGCGAATAGAGGAGCTTCTCGCGAACCAGTTGGTAGCCGCCACAGCAGCAGCGAACGTAGCAGCGAATGCAGCAGCGACGCCAGCAGCAGCAGCAGCGACACCGACACTTCATCCAGCAGCAGCGTCAGCAGCTACAGTGAATCTTGAGGCGGCACGTCTGAGGCTACCGGAGACATTCAATCCGAATGCTAGAGACACCGACGTCCGTCGATTCGTTGCGACCCTCGAAATTTACTTCGAGGCCGTTGGCTGTACGACCCCGACACACGATGCAATGCGGATTCGGCTCGCAGCGACACTGTTACGAGGCCCGGCGCTCGAGTGGATTTACAACAGCAATAAGATCCGAGGCGAGGGGTCATGGACGCAGTTTCGGGAAGCATTAATTCAACGTTTCGAACCAATCAACTCCAGCTACATGGCGCGGCAGCAGATTCATCGGCATAAACAGTTTGGCAGTGTAGCACAGTACACGCAGCAGATGGAGAACCTCTTCAACCGAATTACCGACCTGACTGAAGGAGAAAAAATCCAAGCGTATACTGAGGGGCTAAAAATGGAAGTCCGCCGACATGTGATTGCCGCGAACTACAACAACTACAGCGACATGGTGTGTGCAGCAGAGAGATTCGATGCGCTGATGCGATGTGAACCCGAGACACGACGCTACGTGCCAAACCGATCATTTGGCACAAAGCGATCGGCACCACCCACGACCGCCGACCCAATGGATATTGACAAGATCGACGCAAAGCAGCGACCGACAAAATATGAGAAGTGCGAATTTTGCGGCGCAGCAGGACATCGACTCTTGGCGTGTTGGAAGTTGAAGATAGTACGAGCGGAGCTGCAGGGCAACAACAGTGCAACATCCACGATGGCGAAAAAAGGAGGACATGATGGCGTGAATTTAAAATGCCACGACCGGCCGGCAACAGGGGAAATCGCCGAGACAAATGGAGGCTCCACGAAACAAGACTCTGCACCGACCGAGAAACTCCAGCCGAACACCCCCGAGAGTAAGAATATTCCCTCTTGGGGTTTTCAAGCCTTTAAAAAATTCAGGGGAGATTTCAAGGCCAAGAAAAAGCCTTCAGACATTATTCAGGTACCTGAGAAGTTGGGCAAACCACTACGGAGCGTTGACAAGGGTCGTGCGTTCCAAGGAGTTCATATTCTCTCCCCGCAGCATAGTGTTAAGGCTCCCAATTGCCCACAGGTGAAGCCTACACAGCTGCAAAGGCTTAAGAGAAGGTTCCAGGCCAAGACGAAGCTGAATCGGCCTCAGATAAATCCCTATAACCCTACTTTGTTGAAAACTGATATGGCGTCAGCAGCTTCGAGCGCAGGACCGAGGGATGATCTATTCGACGTACCCTACGATCCTATAAGCGAGACCATCTATGGTTACTCGGAGCAGCAACAACCACTACTACTCGAGGTGATCTGCAACGGGCGACGCCTCCAGGCACTGGTGGACAGCGGTGCGTCTCACTCGGTGTGCGACCGCGGGACGTTGGAGAAAATTGGAGAACCTTCGGAGGAGACCAATTTCACGGCAACGATGGTGGACGGTACGAAACTTCCCATCCACGGCAAGGCATCACTGCAGCTGCATATAGGGGCGCTGAGGTGGAAGCCGACGTTGCCGATCACGAACATCAAGGGCTTAGATTTCATCTTGGGGCGAGATTTCTTGAAGCGGTTCAACCCCAAGATCGATTGGGTCAACAGGAAGGCGTGCATCTACAACAACGGGAAACGAGTGGAGCTGCAAAGCTGGACGGATACAGGGAGCGTTCCTGAAACAACACTGGCACGGTTCGAACGGACAGTGAACGCGAGCAACACGGGTTACTTAGCACTGGTTATGGCAGCAGCAGAGGAGGAGAAGCTGAGTACGGAGCTACCTGCAGCAGTGAAGGAGGTCTTGGAGCAGTACGAGGATATAATGCCCGACGACCTACCCGTAGGCGTACCTCCAGCACGCACCCACGAGCACGAGATCGTGGAGGAACCAGGTGCGAAACCCATCTCACGTGCACCATACCAACTAAGTCCGACCAAACTGACAGACATGAAGAAACAGATAGAATATCTACTGGACAGACAACTGATCCGCCCATCCACCTCTCCCTACGGTGCACCAGTCCTCTTTACTCCAAAACCAGACGGCAGTCTATGGATGTGCATTGACTACCGCGCACTGAACAAACAGACAACAAAAAACAAATACCCCATACCGCGCGTAGACGACCTACTGGACCAACTGCGTGGTGCAACAGTCTTTTCGAAGCTGGACCTACGGTCGGGTTACTGGCAGATCAAGATGGCGGACAACTCGATCCACAAGACGGCGTTCCGTACCAGATACGGCTCCTACGAATACTTGGTGATGCCGTTCAGACTCTGCAACGCACCAGCAACGTTTGAGGCGGAGATGAATCACATCTTACGACCCCTGCTGGACGAGTGCGTGGTGGTGTACCTGGACGACATTCTTATCTACTCCAAGAACATGAAGGAGCACGTGGAGCATCTGCGGAAGGTGTTCGAGATCCTGCGGAAAAACAAGTTCCACGTGAAGCTGTCGAAGAGCGACTTCGCCCTGAAGAAGGTGCAGTTTCTCGGGCACATGGTGAGTGCCAAGAAATGGAAAGTACCGGAGAACGTGAAGGAGTTGCAGCAGTTCCTAGGCTTCGCCAACTACTACAACAGGTTCGTGCCGCAGTACGCCAAGATAGCGCCAAGATAGCAGCGCCACTGACCGACCTACTGAAAAAGGATACGCCCTACAAATGGGATACGCCTCATCAGCAAGCCATGGAGCAGCTACAGACAGCACTGACTACAGCGCCAGTACTCATCCTACCAGATCCAGACAAGGAATACGTGGTGGAAGCAGACGCTAGTGACCAAGCAGTCGGAGCAGTACTGATGCAGGATCACGGACGCGGTTTGCAGCCCATCGCCTACCTCAGTAAGAAGCTACACGGAGCAGAACTGAACTACCCCATCCATGACAAGGAAGCCTTAGCGATCGTCATTGCCTTCAAGGCGTGGAGGTGTTACCTAGAGGGAGCCAAGACTATAGTCTATACTGACCACTGCAGTCTCAAATACCTGAAGTCGCAGCCGACGCTCTCACGACGGCAGGTGCGGCGGGTGGACTTCCTGGAAACTCACTTCCACTACGACATAGTCTACAAGCCCGGGCTACACAACAAGGCAGACGCGTTGAGCCGCCCCGGACATGTAGCAGGCATCCAGCTCGACGGGATGAACCCTCTGCTCAAGGGTCTATTCCAACATGGGTACTCCGTGGACGCAGAAATCGCTACAGCACAGAAGAAGAAGTTGTTACAGTGGGAGAAAGACTTAGCTGTAAGGAAGGGTTCAGGAAAGATTTGGGTACCGAATTACGCCCCGCTACGGCAGATTCTATTGGAGGAGTTTCACGAAGTACCTTACGCGGGACATTTCGGGAGCAACAAGACGTTAGCAGGGATAGCGAAGTATTACTACTGGCCCGGGATGGCAGCAGACGTGCAGCAGTTCGTCACCTCATGCGACACGTGCCAGCGGATGAAGAGCAGCAAGCAGAGAAAAGCAGGGTTACTTTAGCCTCTACCTGTACCGGAGCGGCCATGGCAGGTTGTTAGCCTCGACTTTATCACAGGACTTCCTTCGACCTCACGGGGGCACGATTCCATCCTCGTAGTCATCGATAAGTTCTCCAAAATGGGTCACTTCATACCGACCAACGCCACCGCTACTGCTGAAGCAACTGCTCGCCTCTTCTTCGACCGCATCATCACCATCCACGGCATCCCCGCTACACTCATCTCAGACAGAGACCCCAAATTCACGAGTAAGTTCTGGAAGGAGCTCATGGGATTATTGGGGACTAAACTGGCGATGTCCTCAGCATACCACCCACAGACTGACGGACAGACAGAGCGACTCAATCAAGTGGTTGAACAGTTACTGCGCACAGCTTGCAAAGACGACGTCAGCCACTGGGACACACAGTTACCGACCCTAGAATTCGCTTACAACAACGCATCACATGCGGCCACAGGGAAAACTCCTTTCTTCCTGTGTTACGGACGGGAACCGCTCACACCACAACAGCCAACTACACCGGCACACGTCCAAGCCGCACATGACTTCGTCACCACCATGCAGCAGCTATGGGAAAAGACTCAGCGACGACTTACCACGATGCAGACCTCCCAGAAGCAGTATGCCGATCGCCAGCGACAAGATCACTCAGTAGCAGTCGGAGATCAGGTGCTTCTTGACACGAGCAACTTGAACCTGTCTCACCTCCCATCCAAAATCCGGCCTCGCTTCTGTGGTGCTTTTCTCGTTGAGACACAGGTGACACCAGCTACATTCCGCTTGCGCTTACCATATACGTGGAAGCTTCACAACGCTTTCCATGTTCAGCTACTGAAGCCCTACAAGGACCCCAACCAACAGTTCCAGGGACGGCAACTCCCGCCACCACCACCTGTTCTCATACAGGATGAAACCGAGTACGAAGTGGAGCGTGTTCTCACTCATCGACGCCGCGGCGGCAAGACCCTCGAGTTCCTGATCCGCTGGAAGGGATACGACCCCACTGAGGACAGTTGGGTTGCAGAATCTGATAAGGGCAACGCACGCCGTGCTCTCACGGACTATCTTGTCAAGCAGGGTGTATCTCACGCCACCCAGCTTTGAGGGGGGGACGTGTGAGAGTACGACGGCTTATGCTGGCTTTGCTAGCATGCCTAGACTTTATTACGCTATATATAGCTTGGGTTTTATTTATTATGCATAGATATGCTTGATTTCCTAGGTTAGGTGCATTCCTATATATTATTATAGTTATAGCACCGAACCAGGTTACGTGTACCGAACTCAAGCCTATTCGGTTTCCACCGAATTGCTTTCTACTGAGTTCGGGAAGGTTCTGTTCGGGGCGCTTCGCGACCCTCAGAACATTCGCGTAACACCTGGGTAACGGGCCTTGTGTCGAGCCTATATATAGCCTCGTGTTGTACCCAGGTGAATCATTCAATTACAACTCTCTTTTCTGAGCTCGATCCTAGATCCTCACAGTCGTGGTGCCTTCGATGAAGCGGGCGTACGGATCTGGGCGGGAGATTGGACCGAGTGAGTCTCGCGGAGGTGTTGGCGGTACATTCCCCTCCTCAATCTCCGACCAGGGATCACGCCAGTGATGGGGTGAGCGAGGTGGTTCGTCAGCACGAGGGGGTCGACCGAGGGGAATGGTTACTCGAGGTGATGCTTTGTCGTGCTCAGCTTGTATTTCTTGTTCAGCTTCCTTCAATTCCTCTTGCGTGAGCTCCCCATCGTCAGGCTCAACGTTTCCCCATCCTCCTGTGGTGACCGCGCCGGTTCCCCATGCTCTAGTTGCAGAACCCGAGGTTGCGCCTTCTTCTGGAGCAGCGGGCTCGTTGCCCCATCCGCGCGCAGAGTCTGGGTCCCATCTTGCCGCGATGTGCTCTTCATACAGTTTCTGCCGCTTCTCCGCTTGGGCCTTCTCCTGTTCTTCTTTGACGCTCAGCTCCTCTGGTGCGTCAGGATCTTTCCAGGCAGGGTCGATCTCGCGGCGGTAGACTTCGCGAGTGTAGGGGCGCGGACGTCCTTCTTCGTCGAGAGTGCGCGTGTTGGCTTCGAGGATGAATCGTAGGGTGTCCGAGTAAGGCCTTGGTCTCTCCTGCTGTTGTTGACCGAATTTCGTGCTTGGCTCACCAAATATGCGGTGTGACGATATGGCGAGTTCTTCAGACATGCCTGCTGGTTCTGTCTCAGCGCTTTCTGCTTCCTGAATTGCCGCTTGCTCCTTTTCCACTTGCTCCGTTCGACTTGCGGTTGGTGTGTGACAGGTGGTGCACAGTCCGTGGGCGTCAGGTTCGTGAAGATTGATTTCACGTGGGTGAGGGCTTCGACGAACCCACGGTCTTCCATCCGGATGCTCCCAAGACTCTTTGTTCATGAAGGCGAACTCTAGGGGGACGAGATCCACGAGCTCGTCCGACGAGGCTTGACAGGGAGGTATGTCGAAGTCTAGGATGTAGATCCCATTGATGGAGCGAGCTCGTCCGAGGTACTTGAATGCCTCAGGAGGAGTGTCCGGGGGAGCGTAGGTGAGGATGAGATCGCGCGTCGCGAGGTCCGTGTGAATGATGACGCCGCAATCGCGGAGCTGTCCAGCGGAGAGCAGGTTGAAGCGCAGGTTCGGGACGTAGAGTACGTCGTTGAACGAGATGTGTGTGTTGCTATCTCGTGCTTGCAGGACGACAAGTCCTTGTGAGTTGGCGCGCAACTGCTCGTTGTTGGCGACGGTGACGTAAGTTGCAGGGGTGCGACTTAGGTTAGAGACACCATGTGCTGTCCGCAGCAGCTGTCCAGGTACCAGGTATTGTAATTGTCAGTGTTGTTACGGCGCAGCAGCAGCGCCAATCGCGGAGTTACTAGGGTGGTCTTGAAGCGCCTGTGGAAGTGGGGATCTTCGTCCTCCTTCCAGCCCACTGGTACGTATTGTTGAATTTCGCAGCAGCGTGATTGGAAGGTTCCAATCCTGCTCGTCTTCGTCGTACATGTAGTGGTGATCCTCTGTGAAGGGATTATTCCATCCCTCTTTTGGTTCCAGAAATCTTCCTTGGACTTCGTTCTCCTCGTCAGATTCAGTGGTGCGGCGGCGTCGTGTCGCCATGTTTGCGATGACGTTCCTGGGAGCTCCTGACTGTGGTCCTTGGTTTTGCTGGTGTTGCGCAGGAGGACGAGCTTGCTGATGCTGAGGTTGAGAATGACGAGCGTCTTATCGGCCGACCCAGTTGTTGTGGTGAGTGGAATTTGGGTGGCGGTAGTTGGATCGGGATTTGCATCGATCCTTTGAGTGTCCGAAGACTTTGCGTATTTTGCAGTAATGGCGCCTTAGTTGTCGTCGCTCTTCTCGGTTGTCCGTGTAGAAGGCGAGGCGCTCTCGGCGCGGCGCGGAGCTTGTTCTGCTCGAGTCCATATCCTGCTGTTCGGATAGGAGAGCGACGCATAGCACGGCTTCTGAAATTGTTCCTCGCTGTCGGAGTACGCCTTGCAGGGCTTCCACTCAGGCCCGAGTCCTTGAAGGACTATATTGACGAAAATCTCTTCTGAGATCGTACTCCCATGCTTCGTGATCTGGTCACGGATGTTGCGACAGCGGTTAATATATGGATTTGCCTTCTCCCCGTGCCCCATCTTGATCTCCAGGAGTTGCTGGAGTAGCCTGCTGGCGGTGACCGAATCCTTCGACTGGTAAACTTCAACGAGATGCTTCCAAGCTTCCATTGCTAGAGCGTCGCTCTCTTTGTGGGAGCGTATGTTGAGTTGTTCCGCAGGCGACATGTTGCATAGTAGCACACTGTAAGCCATGAGGGACTCGCTGTAGTACTGAGCCCTGGCGACGTCGGTGTTTTCCACCGGTTTTGGGTAGGAACCGTCGAAGTAATGGTAGATCTGCGCTGTTTGTAGGAGGAGCTCCAGCTCAAAACTCCATGTGTAAAAATCCTTGCCGTCAAACGCGGCAGTAGTCTTAATCTTTGAAACGCTGAGGAAGCGTGTTTGCGCAGAGTTGATAGCTTCATCACTTGGACGGGGGGCAGTTGTTGCTGATTTGTCTGTGTCGAGGGAGAAGGTGTGCGCGGCGGTATCACGGCTTTTCTCAGCCGGTTGTCCAGGCTGTGCTGGTTGGGAAGAGGTTCCCGCATCGCCTTTGCGCAGTTCTTGGAGTTCTTTCTCCATAGTTGAAAGTCGAGAGAAAAGTTGCTCGAGGGCAGCAGTGCCGATTGTGGTTGTCGCCTCACTTGTCGCAGCTGGATTGGGTTGACCTTCAGCCGTCAGATTTGCTTGGCCTCCGGATCCTCCGGCCATCTTGGTCTTGGAGCGTGTGCCGCTCGCCAGGTCTTGATTTGGCGAATTTCACGGAAGTGAAGTTGCAAAGAATCCCTGAGTAGCTCTCATACCATGTTACAATCCCAAGTGGAACTTAGCAAAGGATCGCTCAGGGTTGATCGCAGAGTAGTGTTGCAGCGGAAGTTTGAATCTCAGGTCAGAGTGAATGTAAAATGACTGAGTTGATAATAGCATGCATACATCGAGTTTATATAAGAGTACAGGGGAATACGAAAGGACCTAGACTAGCCATGTACTCTAAGGGGTCATTCCCTTATTACAACCGAATTCAAAACCGTGCGGTGCGGGAACCCGTTCAGAACCTGTTCCCGCTCTTTTCGCTTCAAATGTTTCTGCCTGCATCGGTCTTGGTCTGACGGTTGCTGCGTCGCTTCGGCTCTTCTGACTCCTCAACATCGTACTCGGTAGAGTCGGCTCCTGCAGCATACATGAATGCCTTCTCATAAATCTTCACATCGTAACAGGGGAAAACCTAGCTAGGCGGGGGGTTCGGGATGGGATGGCTCGGTGATGGTTGCGATTGGAGCGGAGGCCGACTCGGGAGTGGCTCGGTGCGACGAAATAGGAAGGTCAGGTTCGTCGCGTGACCCTCGGGATGGCCTCGCTAACGAGTGCCTCAGTAAGGATTTGTAAATCCTTACACTCTCCCACCTTCTAAATAAGGCAGCCCTGTACTAAAACAGGCCCCACACTAGCGAGGATTCCGTAGATCTCCTCTTTAGCTGAATCCGACGGCCGAAAAGCCTTTGACAATAATTTTGAAAAGGTTGGAATGTAAGCCGTTGATGAAGTCCGATTTCGATCTGACGGTCGAAGATGAACTGGCCCAAAATGAAGTAGAAGTTGGAATGTGGGCCGTATATCGAGCAGGTGTAGATCTGACGGTCGAAGACTGGCGCGAAAAGAGAGGGAACCTGCTGACGCGAATTCAAACGCGATTGAGCAGGGACCGTTGATCGTGTCGGTGTGATCGCGATCGTCCGTCGTGCTGACGCAACCTGACAAACTCAGAAAGGACCAAGAAAAACGCCAAGGAAATAACAGTGCAGCGCACTTTCTCCCCCCCTCCAAGAAAGCTGTCCACAGAATCTTCAAAGCTGCGCCGAAGTAAAACCCAAAAGAACCAGGTGTTAAGTCCCACTGAAAACGAGCGTTGAGCGTAGAGGGACTGGTGAAATTGCGTCGGTGTGGAAAATCGATGACGAAATCAGGTGTGACGTGCCCAAAAAGACTTCACGAATGAAGCCGTGTAAGTAGACCAGAAACCGTGATGAAAAATCGCCGTTGCTCGAACTGTCGAAATTTGTCGTGATTCCACCGAGAGCTTCGGTGGTACTTTCCGCAGCTGAAGCTGGCAGCACCTGACGTGGTTGAGAATTAATGCAGTTGTCGTGGGCGGGTCGAAGGCGAGTTGTCGGTAGCAGAGTTGGAATGGTTTCTCAGAGAAATTTGTCGTAATGCGCTGAGAGTTAAAGGGCAGGGATGAAATTTTACAGCTGTCGCTCCCCCCCCGTCACTGTTGTTGCCGCCTTCTTCAGTTCGTCGTAAGTCGTTCGTACCCCTTGAAAACTCCGTGTAGTTCCCGCGGTGTTGCCCTGCGTAAATGTCGCACGCGTTTAACCAAACGCCGAATTCTCCTCCGAAATTGTCGCCGCTTCTCGCCGTAAAACCTGTGAAGTGCCGCGTAAACTTCAAAAATGTCGTTCTCACTGACCTTCGTACTGCCCTGTTCCGTTCTAGTCCGCCTCGTTCGTCTTAGTCTATGCTTCCTTCTCCTCCTGAGGCGGCCTTCACTGCTTCCCTCTCTACTCCTGTCACTGACTACTACCGCACGTACCGACCTGCTCTCCCTCGTGTTCTCGCCTCTCTTGTTACGGACCCTCGTGCCTCTCTGTCCCCTGTCTCCGCCCTTTTTGTCGCCGTCACTGAGTTCGGCACTACTCGCCGCCTTGACTACGCCACTTGTCTCGTGGCTGCTCCTCCTACCAGTCCTCTGGCCATCAGGGGTGAGTCTGCCCTTGGGTGTGACGCCCTAGAGGACAGGTTGTTTGAGTTGGAGTTCCTGGCAGCTGCTTCCCCTCATCTCCGTGCCATGCTGCTCGCCCCTGAGGGAGACCCCGACGCCCTTGACATACCGGCTCCTCGCACTTACGCTGAGGCAGTGTCAGGGCCTTGGGCCTCTCAGTGGAGAGCTGCCATGGATTCAGAGATGGCCTCCTACAGATTCACAGGCACCTACGTCGACGAGGTTCCCCCCCTTGGGGCGAACGTAGTCGATGGCATGCGGATCTACAGGGTGAAGCGGCCACCGGGATCTCCTCCGATCTTCAAGGCGGGCTATGTGGCTGGAGGTTTTAGTCAGCGCGAGGGAGTTGACTTTTTTCAGACCTTCGCGCCTACCCCAAAGATGACCACTCTTCGGGTGTTACTACACGTAGCAGCACAAAGAGGCTAGGAGTTACACTCTCTCGACTTCTCCACTGCTTTCCTTCAGGGTAGCCTATACGAGGAGGTCTGGCTGCGTCGTCCCTCTGCCTTCACTGGCACTTTCCCTCCTGGGACCCAGTGGAGGTTGAGGCGACCTGTCTATGGTCTCCGTCAGGCTCCTCGTGAGTGGGATGACACCCTTTGTTCTACCCTCTCTGCCTTGGTTTCCAGACGTCTTCTGCCGACCCGTCGCTGTTCGTCCGTCGTGGATCCACACCTTTCTTTGTTATGGTCTACGTCGACGACCTGGATTTTGCCATTGCTGATAGGGTTGCCTTGTCAAACGTGAAGTCTAAACTGCAGAAGAGACACACGTGCACTGGCCTTGGTGAGCTGCGCCACTACCTTGGCCTGCAGATCACCAGGGACAGAGCTGCTCGCACCATTACACTCTCACAGTCACACATGGTGCAGCAGGTTCTTCAGCGGTTCGAGCTTCAGCACTCCACAGTACAGCACACACCTCTTGCTATCGACCACAGACTTACTGGACCCTTTCCTAACGAGCCGTTTGAGTCTAGTGGTCCTTACACAGAGCTGGTGGGCTGCCTCATGTACCTGATAACTTGTACTCGCCCGAACCTCGCCTTCCCTCTCAGCATCCTTGCTCGCTTTGTTGCACTAGGGAGACACCGTCATGTTCACTGGACGGCAGCTGTGAGGGTGGCAAAGTACCTAGCGACGACATCAGGCGTGGGGCTAGTTCTTGGAGGGCAGCAGTTGAGAAAACTGAAACGAGAATGAAGGAACTATGAATGAAGTGAGTACAAATAGGAAACCCTAATTGGGTTGTACCCCCTATGGGATACCCCACTATAGCCTACACAACAGCATGAGCTATAATGTTCTGACACACCCCCATAGGCAAAGTGGGGGAGAACAAGGGGTCACAAGACCTGTCAAGCAAAGCAAAGCAAAGCTCAGGGTGGATCACAAAGTCACCACACATTCCGAGCACAAGTTCAAAGGCCAGAAGGCCAGTTCACGTACAGGAGCAAGTATATATATAAGAGGCTAAACAAGCAAGAGCAAGAGTAGATATAAGTGACAGTACAAGCAAGGTCAAGCAGTGAGCAAGTGAGGCAAGACAGGCACAAGACCAAGCAGAGTGCAGAAGCGCTGATGATCACAAGGTGCAAGCGCCTTGGTGAAGACATCAGCAGTGTTGGCCTCAGAGGCCACGTACGCAAGTCGCAGCTGTCCACGCTGCTGAAGCTCAAGAGCAAGGAAGTAGCGAAGAGCAATGTGCTTTGTTCTGTGCTCCAGTCTCTGCTCTCGACACAAGGCCAGCATGGCCTTGTTGTCTACGTACGGGACTGGAGGAGAACGAGGCGGCTCTCCAAGGTCGGTCAGCAGGTAGGTGAGCCAGCGAAGCTCCTGTGCAGCCATGGCCCCTGCGTAGATCTCAGCCTCACAACTGGAGCCGAGAACAGAAGACGAGCGAGTAGCCCGCCACGACACAGAGCCGGAACCAAGGCTGAAGGTGTAACCCTGTGACGACCGCTGCGTAGCCTGGTCGTCAGCCCAAGAAGCGTCTGCGTGCCCAGTGAGGACCACTCGACTCCGCCCTCCAAGCACTAGCCCCATGCCCGACGTATTGCACAAGTAGCGCAACACCCTCTTTGCTGCAGCCATGTGCTCTGGTCGGTGTCTCCCAGGAGCAACATAGCGTGCAAGAATGCTAAGAGGGTATGCAAGGTCAGGTCGTGTGCAGGTCATCAGGTACATGAGGCAGCCAACAAGCTCTGGATACAGGCCACTCGACTCTACGGACTCATCCGAAGGCAGAGCTGAGAGTGAGTGGCAAGTAGGCAGAGGAGTGGCCTGAGGCGAGGAGTACGTGAAGCCGAAGCGCTGAAGGACCTGCTGCACCATGTGTGACCGAGTCAGAGTAATGGTGCGGCGTGCTCTGTCCCAGGTGATCTGCAAGCCAAGGTAGCTGCGCAGTTCACCCAGGTCAGTGCACGTGTGTCTCTTCTGCAGCTCGGACTTCACGAAGGCGAGTCCAGCAGTGTCAGCTGTGGCAAAGACCAAGTCGTCGACGTACACGAGGATGTAGAACGCCGGCAGAGAGGTGTCGGTGCGCAGAAACAGCGACGTGTCGGCAGTAGAAGGAGCAAACCCAAGAGCTGCAAGCGTAGTCCTCAGTGTGTCGTGCCACTCACGTGGCGCCTGGCGGAGACCGTAGACTAGACGCCGGAGACTCCACTGGGTGCCAGGAGGGAAAGACCCAGTGAAGCCAGGTGGGCGGCGCAGCCAGATCTCCTCGTGCAGGCTGCCCTACAAGAAAGCAGTGCTGAAGTCGAGAGAGTGCAGCTCGTAGTCACGGTGAGCAGCAACGTGTAGCAGTACCCGGAGAGTGGTCATCTTCGGGGTGGGGGAGAAGGTCTGAAAGTAGTCAACTCCCTGCCGCTGACTGAAGCCACGAGCCACGTAACGCACCTTGAAGACAGGCGGAGAACCCGGCGGCCGCTTCACCCTGAAGATCCACATGCCACTGACGATGTTCGCCCCAGGAGGGGGGACATCGTCAACGTAGGTGCCTGTGGACTTCCAGGAAGCCATCTCTGCATCCATAGCTGCCTGCCACTAAGAGGAGTAGGGACCCTCTATCGCCTCCGCGTAAGAGCGCGGAGTCGAGATGTCATGTGCATCCGGGTCTCCCTCAGGGGTAAGCAGTACGGACACGAGATGAGGTGAAGCAGCTGCCAGACACTGGAACTCCTCCTGACTGTCCTCAAGGACGTCCGTGCCAAGGGCACACTCACCCCCGACGGACGGAGGACAGACAGACTCAGACTCAGCGACAAGACAAGCAGCGTAGTCTAGGCGACAGCGAGCAGCAAAGTCGACGAGCTCAGTAACAAGAGCAGACGCAGCAGTAGACTCGAAAGAAGGGTCAGTGACAACAGTAGCAAGGAGACGCGTGACAGTAGGACTGGCAGCACGAAGAGAGTCCGACTCAGGGTCGGCAAGTGCAGGAAGAGAGGACTCAGGAGGGGAAGGCAAAGGGGCACGCAAAGGAGCAGTAGACGGACGCAGAGACATCCGGTGCGTGCCAGGGACAGGAGGAGGACGCTGGCGCGAACCGCGACCACTAGCGCGAGCAGCTCGAACAGGCGACGCAGGACGAGACGCAGGCTCACGACGCTCAGTAAGACCCCTAGTAGGACCAGCGTAGGGAGAAGGAGCAGGCAAAGGGGAGGCAGGCTGTAGCTGTGACTGTGACGGGACAGGCCGTGGACACTCTAAGGGAGGAGGAGGACCAGTAGAAAGTGGAAGACCAAGAACATGCTGCAGGAGTGGAACAAAGTACGGTCGAGGCCGCGTGGCGATGCCAGAAGTAGCAGTGACAGCACTAGTATCCTCAGCAGGAGCACCCGCTCCAGCAGCACCTCCAGCCGCTCGAGAACCTCCAGCAGCACCAGGAGCACCCCCAGCAGGACCGCTTGCGGTAGTCTCAGCGCCAACACCGTCAGCAGCACCAGCTCCAGTCGAACCCGCAGGCCCAGCAGCTCCAGTACTCCCAGTATGAGCACCTCCGGGACCCGCGACCGCAGCACCCTCAGCAGCCGAAGAACCTCGAGCACCAGCAGTACGGCGCCAGCGCCGGGCAAACCACTCGCGCAGCTCCTGTGGAGAAAGTGGCTCCCGGCGAGAAGAAGTACCCGGAGAACCTCCACGCGGAGCACCTCCACGCTCAGCACCCCCAGGCGTAGCACCTCCAGGCTCAGCACCCCCAGGCGTAGCACCCCCAGGCTCAGCACCCCCAGACGCAACACCCCCAGGCTCAGCACCCCCAGGCTCAGCACCCCCAGACGCAGCACCCCCAGGCTCAGCACCCCCAGACTCCGCACCCCCAGGTCCAGCACCCCCAGGCTCAGCACCCTTAGCAGCACCAGAGTCACCAGTGACCTCGACAGGCTCGACTGCGTCTACCTGGGACACACTTGAAGGGGCAGGACCCTGAGGGGGAAGGGGGTCTACCTGGGGGGGACCTGGTACAAGGAAGAGCGGGGGTGGGGGGAGGGACGGAGTGCGGTAGGGGAAGAGGCGGTAGTAGGGGACCGACTCCTCAAACGTGACGTCCTGGGAGGACAGAACACGTCGAGAGGTGGGGTGGTAGAACTGCCACCCAGGCGCGTCAGGGGGGAACCCCAGGAAGACGCAAGGAGCAGCACGAGGGGACAGCTTGTCCGCAGACAAGTCGCGGACAAACACCCGAGATCCCCAGACCCTGAACGCTGACGCATCGCCAACCTTCCCCGTCCACAGCAAGGCTGGGGAGGTCTCCGGCCTGGAGACCCTGGGGTGGAGGTTGATCTGATGCGCCGCGTACCTCACCGCAAACGGCCACAGAAAATGGGGGGCAGCCGCATGCATCATAGACGTACAAGCGACGTCCATGACCATGCCAATGCGGCGCTCAGCAATCCCATTTTGCTGTGGTGAGTCCGGAAGCGTGAAGGTCTGACGGATGCCTCGTGCGCGACAGTAGGCTCGCAGTAGGCCAGAGGAGAACTCTCCGCCTCTGTCCGAGTGCAGACGCAGAACAGGGAAGTCCGAGCCAAAGCTCCGCCTGAGCTAGAGACGAGCAGCGCGGATCCAGTCGATCAGCACCTCAGTGACATCACCCTTGCTGCGCAAGGGGAAGACTGTGGTGTAACGCGAGTAGTCGTCAACAACGAGCAGGAAGTAGCGCTCGTGACCCTGTCCACGGACGCGGGCTGGGCCCCACACGTCCATGTGAAGCGTCTGCAACGGGGCCTCTGTCGGAGGAAACTGGGAGGAGTGAGGGGCAGCACGCTAGCGCCCCTCGACACAGGGGACACAGGTAGGGCCAGGGCCCTGAGGAAGGGGAGGGAGGGACCGGGGGAGACCAGACATAAGAAGACGGGAGGCCATGCCTCTGAGCCGAAGCAGAGAGGGGTGGCCAAGGCGGTGGTGCCAGAGGAGAGTCTCGTGAGACAGGAGACGACACGAACAGGGGGCAGACTCAGGACCGGGTCTGGACGCCGCAGCAAACACCTGACCCGACGCAACTACCCTACCAGACTCAGCAACTGGAGGAGACGCAGTGGTCAGAGTGTACAGGCTCGACCCCGGCTGACGAGTGAACGTAGCCAGGTGTCGGCCTGTGCCAGCCTCTGTGCAGTGGGTCACTCGCCGACGCGCAGGAGTGAACTGGTGGACACCCGCATCCTGTAGGTCAGCACCACTCACCAGGTTCGTCGAGAACGAGGGGAGGTAGAGACCAAACAGGGTGCCAGAGGGAGCCGCCGGGCACGGGAGGACTGTGGAGAAGCGAGACAGGACAGGACCCCCAGAGGGGTCAGCCAGAGACACCGCAACCGGCCGACTAAGCGGCGTGAGTGTGGTGCGGTCCCGAAAGAAGGAGCGAGACGCCCCAGAGTCAAGGGTGAAGGTGAGGGAGGCCGAAGCCGACGTAGTACCTGAGAGCGCAGACTCACCAGTACCTGAGGACGCAGACACACTAGCACCTAGAGCAGCAGCGTCGCAAGCACCTAGGGCAGCAGCCGTACCAGTACCTAGAGCAGCAGTCTCATTGCCCGGATCGGGCGGGAAACACCGGTAACAGTCACCCTTATCACTAATAGATACAGCATACATGGTAGAGAGAATAGCATCAAAGTCAAGATCAAAGATGGCAACACCTGCCCTAGACAGCTCGTCCCAGCGAGGGATCTCTGAGGCCTCCGGGAACTGGTGATGCCACGCATCCGTCAGGCGGCCAAAGCAGCGCTGGGTGGGGTGCGTATCCCCACACTGCTCACCCGCACGGTCGCCGGTGCGCAGGATGTAGGTGCACGGACCAGAACCCCCACCCCGCTGGCGTGCAGTGTACCACTCACGGAGCTGGTGAGGGGACAGGGGCGCACGACCGCGCTGCTGCTGCTGGCGCGAGCCACCACCGGAGCCACTCCTCTGCGAAGACCCGCGACCAGCTCCACCGCCACCCCCACCGCCTCCACCGCCTCCGCTGCCTCCACTGCCGCCGCCGCCTCCACCGCCGCCTCCACCGCCGCCTCCTCCGCCACCTCCGCTCCCACCGCCACCACCGCCGCCGCCTCCGCCTCCACTGCCGCCACCGACCCCCCCACTCCCACCTCCACTCCCACCGCCACCTCCACTCCCCCCACCGCCTCCACCTCCACCTCCACCGCCCGCTCCTCCAGCTCCCTTGCCCTCCTTGCCCTTGCCAGAGCGGCATCTCCCGCTAGGGGCAGACGCCGCACCGACCGACTCAAGACCAAGGAGGTCGGCCGCAGCAGCAGAGGCAACAGAGGGCAGCAGGGGGGAGGGAGAACACCCCTCAGAGATGGGGGTGCGCGGGTCACCTCGAGAGGCTCCTATAGCGACTATGCTCTTCTCTATCGCGAGGAGGGCCTTCTCGAGTAGGTCTACAGTGAGTGTGGTGGGACAGACTGAGAGAAAGTGGTCCCTGACGACTCGAAGGGAGTCAGGGAGGCGAGTGACTAGGAAGTACAGAATGATGTACATGGGGGGGGGGGGGGTTCGCGGCGCAGAAGTCGGCAGGAAGTGCAGCGCGGTAGCGAGTGTCACTAGTGCGGAGGTGCGTAATGAGGTCAGCTACGGTGGGAAAGGCAGCAAGGTCAGGGAAGAGGTACGGTAGCATGAGACGGCTCAGTGCAGCAGTGGCAGGGGAGGAGTAGCGCGCAACTACAGCGTCGTACAAGGTTTGAGCACTCTTGTACTGACTAAAGTGCGCGCGCTCAGCGGTAGGCAGGTGGCGACGCACAGCAAGACGTGCAGCAGCGTCGCGTGTGGCCCACTGGGAGCGAACAGTGGGGTCAGCATCAGCAGCAGGGGCAGGGACGGCGCCAGAGGTGACGGGACAGGCGGCGCACGGGCGGCGAGGGGCCGGGACGGCTGTGCGCGGCCGGGACGGGCGGCGCACGGGCGGCGTTGGGCCGGGACGGGCGGCGCACTGGCTTCGACGGGCCGGGGCAGCGGCGCGCGGCCGAGATGGGCGGCGCGACGGCGGCGTGGGGCTGGGACGGGCGGCGCGCGGGCGTCTAGGGGCCGGGACGGGCGGCGCGCGGGCGGCTAAGGGCGGCGCGCTGGCGTCTAGGGGCCGGGACGGGCGGCGCGCGGGCGTCTAGGGGCCGGGACGGGCGGCGCGCGGGCGTTTAAGGGCGGCGCGCGGGCGTCTAGGGGTCGTGACGGGCGGCGAAAAGGGGCCACTAGGGGCCGAGAGAGAGGGGAGCGCGACTCGGGCAGGGGCAGAGTGCGCTCCGGGCAGGAAAAAAAAAAGACGGTGGGCCCTAGGAACATTTCCCACGAGGGAACCTGCTCGATACCATGAGAAAACTGAAAGGAGAATGAATGAACTATGAATGAAGTGAGTACAAATAGGAAACCCTAATTGGGTTGTACCCCCTATGGGATACCCCACTATAGCCTACACAATAGCATGAGCTATAATGTTCTGACAGCAGTCTGTCGTACTCACTGGTCACTGTGACGCTTCTTACGCTGAAGACGCTGAGACTCACAGGTCTACTCAGGTTTATTGTTTCAGCTTGGGTTCTGGAGCTATTTCGTGGAGGTCCACGCGCTCCTCTTCGGTCTCAACCTCTACTGCTGAGGCTGAGATCTACGCTGGTGCCATGGCGGCACAGGAGCTGCGTTGGTTGACCTTCTTGCTCGCCGACCTTGGTGAGCGGCTGAGCTCTGCACCGAACTTGTTCACTGACAACAAGGCGTCGATTCTCCTTTGTCGAGAGCCACGACTAGAGAGCAGAGTGAAGCACATTAACATCAGGTAATTTCTTCTATGTGAGTTGCAGAGACGTGGACAGACTCGCTTCGAGTTTGGGGAGTCCGAGGCCAACACTGCAGACATCTTCACCAAGGCGCTTCCGCCTTGTGACCACCACATGTGTTGTGTGTAGTTAGGTCTTGTTGACACAGGTTCTAGTCGTGTGTAGGCTTGAGTTTACTATTTGCTTTGCTTGTACTCTTGCCATACACCTTTGTGAACTCTTGGACTCGCCTTGTGGCCCCTATTGCTTGTGCTCAGATTATGTGGTGACGCTGTGATCCACCCTGAGCTTTGTTTCTTTGTAACTGGTCTTATGACCGTACACTTATGGTTTTGCTTGACACCCCTCACTTAGGCTATGGGGGTGTGTCAAATGTTGTAGCCTATAGTGAGGTTTGTCTTAGGGGGTACAAATGTTAGGGTTTGCTATATGTACCCCAACCCTCATCAATAACACAACACTTTCATTCTTAACACAGTTTTCCGAAATTCTGACACACTTTATGAATTCCTGACACATTTTCTGATTTTCAAGGTAATTGCAAAAACGTAAGTGTTGTGAAAACAACTGTTCATACACAACTAATATTATTGCGCTCTTTCCGCAAACTGTTGGTACTTCATTCTATCGTGCAGCCGGGGCAAACAAATCTATACCCGTTTCAGATGGCAAATTTGTCAGACTTATATGACTTAGCCTATGTAGGCTATAGTGGGGTAGCACATATGGGGTACAACACATTTCTAGGGTTTGTACTTGTACCCAAATTTTCCCTTAGTCAATTCATTCCTCATTTTCTTCACATGGTATAGCGCAGGTTCCCTAGTGGGAACGCTTCCTAGGGCCCACCATGATTTGTTTTCTGCCCGGAGCGCGCTCCGCTCCTGCCCGAGTCGCGCCCCGTATCCCCTCCATACCGTCGCGTCCCTAGCCCTTAGCGGCCCGTCGCGCCCTCTCACGGCCCCTCACAGCCCCTTCGCGTCGCCCTTAGCGGCCCCTCTCACGGCCCTTCGCGCCGCTCTTACGGCCCCTTCCGGCCCTTCGCGCCACCCTTACGGCCCCTCGCGCCGCCCTTACGGCCCCTTTCGGCCCCTTGCGCCGCCCTTATGGCCCCTCACGTTGCCCTTCGCGGCCCCTTACGGCCACTCGCGCCGCCCTTCGCGGCCCCTCACGGCCCCTTCACGGCCCCATCGCCGCCCTCCGCGGCCCCGTCGCTGCCCTCCCCGGCCCCCCTTCACCGCCGAGCTGCCAAGCCGCCCAGCTGCCGAGCCGCCGAGCCGCCCAGCAGCCGAGCCGCCGAGCCACCGAGCCGCCCAGCAGCCGAGCCGCCGAGCAGCTGAGCCGCCGAGCCGCCCAACAGCCGAGCCGCCGAGCCGCCCAGCAGCCGAGCCGCCAAGGCTTTTGACGAGCCGCTACCACCGCTGTTTCAGCCCTGTTTCTACCGGCGCGCCCCGGCCCTACCCACCCGGACTGGTAAGAGCACTCCCTGCTAGACCACTGCAGTCATGACTACCCCCAGTGTCCTTACCTTTGATGCTGAGGGTCGTGCTGTTGACTTCGAGGTCTGGGTCGATGACCTGCAGCTTTTCCTACAGTGCGATAGGGCAGACGGACTCTCCCTGTTCGATCTCACCTCTGGTGCCTCTCCTGCCCCGCCTGCTAGTGCTGACAGCACTGTTCGCTCACAATGGGCCACACGCGATGCTGCTGCACGACTTGCTGTGCGTCGCCACTTACCGAACGCTGAGCGTGCGCACTTTAGTCAGTACAAGAGCACTGGAGGGGCTGGCGGGGGCGGTGGAGGTGGAGGTGGAGAAGGCGGAGGGAGTGGGGGTGGTGGTGGGGGTGGTGGCGTGGGTGGGGGCTTCGGTGGGGGCAGTGGCGGCGGAGGCGGCGACGGCGGTGGCGGTGGGAGCGGAGGAGGAGGCAGTGGCGGCGGTGGCGGAGGTGGCGGCGGAGGAGGTGGAGCTAGTCAGGGTGGCTCTGCGCAGCGGAGCGGCTCAGGTGTTGGTCAGCGCCAGTAGCAGCAGCGCACTCGTGAGACCCCGTCCCCCCAGCAGCTTCGTGAGTGGTACACTGCGCGTCAGCGCGGTGGGGGTGCTGGTCCCTGTACCTACGTCCTCCGTACCGGCGACCAAGCTGGTGAGCAGTGCGGGGGCTTGCACTCCACCCAGCGCTGCTTCGACCGCCTGACAGACGATTGGCATCACCAGTTCCCTGACGCCACTGAGATCCCTCGCTGGGAAGAGCTGTCTAGGGCGGGGGTTGCTATCTTTGATCTTGACTATGATGCTATTCTTGCTGCCATGTATGCTGTGTCTACTAGTGATGAGGGTGACTGTTATCTGTGTCTTCCGCCTGACTCGGGCATTGAGGCTGCTGCTCTAGGTGCTGGTGAGGCTACTGCTCTAGGTGCTAGTGCATCTGCTGCCCCAGGTGCTGGTGAGTCTGCTCTCTCAGGTACCACGTCGGCTCAGGCCTTACACACCTTCACCCTTGACTCGGGTGCTTCCCGCTCCTTCTTTCGAGACCGCACCACGCTTACGCCGCTTAGTCGGCCGGTTGCGGTCTCCCTGGCGGAAACCTCTGGGGGTCCTGTCCTTGCTCGCTTCTCCACTGTCTTACCGTGTCCGGCAACCCCCTCTGGCACCCTGTCAGGGCCTTACCTCCCCTCGTTCTCTACGAACTTGGTGAGTGGTGCTGATCTAAAGGATCGGGGGGTTGACCAGTTCACTGCTGCGAGTCAGCGGGTGACCCACTCCACGTGTGCTCGGACGGGCCGACACTTGGCCACGTTTACCCGTCGACCGGGGTCGAGCCTGTACACACTGACCACTGAGTCTCCTCTGATTGCTGAGTCTGGTCAGGTAGCTGCGTCGAGTGAGGTGTTTGCTGCAGCGTCCAGGTCTGGTCCTGAGTCTGCTCCCTGCTCGTGTCGTCTCCTGTCCCACCAGACTCTCCTTTGGCACCACCGCCTTGGTCACCCCTCCCTGCCTCGTCTCCGAGGCATGGCCTCCCGTGTCCTTGTCTCTGGTCTCCCCCGGTCCCTCCCTCCCCTCCCTCCGGAGCCTGCCCCTACATGCGTTCCCTGCGTCGAGGGGCGGCAGCGCGCCACCCCTCACTCCTCCCAGTTTCCTCCGACAGAGGCTCCGCTGCAGACTCTTCACATGGACGTGTGGGGCCCCGCCCGCGTCCGTGGCAATGTCAAGAGCGTTACTTCCTGTTGGTGGTTGACAACTACTCGCGTTACACCACGGTGTTCCCCTTGCGCAGCAGGGGTGACGCCACTGAGGTGTTGATCGACTGGATCCGCGCAGCTCATCTCCAGCTCAGAGAGAGTTTCGGCTCGGACTTTCGTGTTCTGCATCAGCACTCTGACAGAGGCGGGGAGTTTTCCTCTGCCCGTCTGGGAGCCTTCTGTCATGCACAGGGCATCCGCCAGACCTTCACGCTTCCGGCCTCTCCACAGCAAAATGGGATTGCTGAGCGCCGAATTGGCATGGTCATGGACGTCGCTCGTACGTCCATGATCCATGCGGCTACTCCCCATTTTTTGTGGCCGTTTGCGGTTCAGTACGCAGCGCATCAGCTCAACCTTCAGCCCCGGGAATCCTTGCCAGAGACCTCCCCCACCTTGCGGTGGACGGGGAAGGTTGGCGACGCGTCTGCGTTTCGGGTCTGGGGATCTCGGGCGTTTGTCCGCGACTTGTCTGCGGACAAGCTGTCCCCCCGTGCTGTTCCCTGCGTCTTCCTTGGGTTCCCCCCTGACGCGCCTGGTTGGCAGTTTTACCACCCCACCTCGCGCCGTGTTCTGTCCTCCCAGGACGTCACCTTTGACGAGTCGGTGCCTTGCAACCATCTCTTCCCCAACCGCACTGCGCCCCTCCCCCCCACCGCCGCTCTTCCTTGCGCCAGGTCCTCCCCCGATAGACCCTCTCCCCCCTCAGGGTCCTGCCCTGTCAGGTGTGTCCCAGGTAGACGCAGTCGAGCCTGCCGAGGTAGCTGTTGACTCTGGTGCTGCTAGGGGTGCTGAGCCTGGGGGTGCTGAGTCTGGTGGTGCTGAGTTTGGGGGTGCGGAGCCTGGGGGTGCTGAGCCTGGGGGTGCTGAGTCTGGGGGTGCTGAGCCTGGGGGTGCGGAGCCTGGGGGTGCTGCTCCTGGGGGTGCTGAGCCTCGGAGTGCAGAGTCTAGGGGTGCGGAGCCTGGGGGTGCTGGGTCTGCTCGTGTGGCCTCTGGCGGTGCTTCGTCGAGGCGGGAGCTACTCTCTCCGCAGGAGCTGCGCGAGTGGTTTGCCCGGCGCTGGAGCCGTGCTGCTGGAGCTGGAGGTATTACTGTTGCTGCTGGTCCTGGAGGTGCTCGTACTAGTGGTACTGGAGCTGCTGGGACTGGGGGGGCTGCTGGGACTGCTGGAGTTAGTCCTGCTGGAGGTACTCCTGGAGCTGCTGGCGGTACTGGAGCTGACGCTCCTGCGGGAGTTGGTGCTGCTGGAGCTGCTGGATCTGCTGGAGCTGGAGCTGCTGGGGGTGTTGGCGCTGGTGGTGCTGCTGGAGCTGGTGCGTCTGAGGGTGCTGGAGTTGGCGCTGTTGGAGGTGGAGGTGCTGCTGGCGCTGGTGTTGCTGCTGGGGGTACTGGTGCTGTCCCTGCTGGTTCTGGAGGCGCTGCGCGGCCGAGGCCGTACTTCGTTCCGCTCCTTGAGCAGGTTCTTGGTCTCCCGCCCTCTACTGGTCCTGCTCCTCCCTTAGAGGGTCCATAGCCTGTGCAGTCGCGGTCACAGTTACAGCCCGCCTCCCCCCTATCTGCTCCTTCTCCCTATACTAGACGTACTGGACGTCTTACTGAGCGTCGTGAGCCTGCGTCTCGTCCTGCATCGCCTGTTCGTGCTACTCGCACTAGTAGTCGTGCTCCGCGTCCGCGTCCTCCTGCGGTCCCATGTACACACCAGATGGCACTGCGTCCGTCCACTGCTCCTCTGCGTGTCTTGTTGCCGTCTCCTCTAGAGTCCTCCCTTCCTGTCCTTCCTGACCCGGAGTCTGACTCTCTTCGTGCTGCCAGTCCTACTGTCACGCGTCTTCTGGCTACTGTTGTCACTGACCCTTCCTTTGAGTCCACTGCTGCGTCTGCCTTAGTTGCTGAGCTTGTCGACTTTCCTGCTCGCTGTCGTCTAAACTACGCCGCTAGTCATGTTACTGAGTCTGAGTCTGTCTGTCCTCCATCCGTTGGGGGTGAGTGTGCTCTTAGCACGGACGTCCTTTAGGATAGGCAGTAGGAGTTCCAATGTTTTGCTGCTGCTTTGCCTCATCTCGTGTCCACGCTGATCGCCCCTGAGGGAGACCAGGATGCACCAGACATCCCGACTCGTCGATCGTACGCTGAGGCGATCGAGGGTCCCTACTCCTCTCAGTGGCAGTCAGCCATGGACGCAGAGATGGCTTCCTGGAAGTCCACAGGCACCTACGTCGACGAGGTTCCCCCACCTGGGGCGAACATCGTCAGTGGCATGTGGATTTTCAGGGTGAAGCGGCCGCCGGGTTCTCTGCCTGTCTTCAAGGCGCGTTATGTGGCCCGAGGCTTCAAACACCGACAGGGAGTTGACTACTTTCAGACCTTCTCTCCCACCCCAAAGATGACCACTCTTCGGGTGCTGCTGCACATAGCCTCTCAGCGCGAATACGAGCTTCACTCTCTTGACTTCAGCACAGCTTTCTTGCAGGGCAGCCTGCACGAGGAGATCTGGTTGCGCCGCCCACCTGGCTTCACTGGGTCGTTTCCTCCTGGTACCGAGTGGAGCCTCCGGCGGCCAGTCTACGTTCTCCGCCAGGCGCCCCGTGAGTGGCACGACACACTGAGGACTACACTTGCGGCTCTTGGGTTTGCTCCTTCTATTGCCGACCCGTCGCTGTTTCTGCGCACCGACACCTCTTTGCCGCCGTTCTACATCCTCGTGTATGTTGATGACTTGGTCTTTGCCACTGCTGACACTGCTGGACTCGCCTACGTGAAGTCCGAGCTGCAGAAGAGACACACGTGCACAGACCTGGGTGAACTGCGCAGCTACCTTGGCTTGCAGATCACCCGGGACAGAGCACAGCGCACCATTACCCTGACTTAGTCACACATGGTGCAGCAGGTCCTTCAGCGCTTCGACTTCACGTGCTCCTCGCCTCAGGCCACTCCTCTGCCTACTCGCCACTCGCTCTCAGCTCTGCCTTCGGATGAGTCCGTAGAGCCGAGTGGCCCATACCCAGAGCTTGTTGGCTGCCTCATGTACCTGATGACATGCACACGACCTGACCTTGCATACCCTCTTAGCATCTTGGCACGCTATGTTACTCCTGGGAGACACCGACCAGAGCACATGGCTGCAGCGAAGAGGGTGTTGCGCTACTTGTGCAGTACGTCGGGCATGGGGCTAGTGCTTGGAGGGCGACGTCGAGTGGTACTCACAGGTCATGCAGACGCTTCTTGGGCTGATGACCAGGCTACGCAGCGGTCGTCATAGGGTTACACCTTCAGCCTTGGCTCCGGCTGTGTTTCGTGGCGGTCTACCCGCTCGTCTTCTGTTCTCGGCTCCAGCTGTGAGGCTGAGATCTACGCGGGGGCCATGGCTGCACAGGAGCTACGCTGGCTCACCTACCTGCTGACTGACCTAGGAGAGCCGCCTCGTTCTCCTCCAGTTCTGTACGTAGACAACAAGGCCATGCTGGCCTTGTGTTGGGAGCACAGAACGAAGCACATTGCTCTTCGCTACTTCCTTGCTCGTGAGCTGCAGCAGCGTGGTCAGCTGCGCCTTGCTTACGTGGCCTCTGAGGCCAACACTGCTGATATCTTTACCATGTCACTTCCGCCTTGTGATCATCAGCGCTTGTGTACGATGCTAGGTCTTGTGCCTAATTGGCCTCACTTGCTCACTTCTTGACCTTGCTTGTACCGTGATCTTTCTATACCTGCACTTGCTTGTTTACCTTTATATATGATCTTGCATGTGAACTGGCCTTGTGGCCTTGCTCTTGTGCTCGGACTGTGTGGTGACGTTGTGATCCACCCTGAGCTTGCTTTGCTTTGCTTCACTGGTCTTGTGACCCCTTGTTCTCTGTCGGAAACTCCCCTCTCCCATGGTTGATGTATCTCTCTCCCGGCCTATTCTCTCCTGTTGCCTTGCTCCCTTACGGCACTGCTCAGGTACCCGTGTGGTAACCCAGCCCTTTGTTTATTGTGCCCTCACTTCTCCTGCTCTTCTCTCCCACTATCCTGCACCAGGTACCACCCTACGGCTCCCCTTACCCTCCTCTCTGCCCCACGCCTTCCTCCCATGTGGTCTTTACCCCACTTTCTCCTTCCCTTTGCCTTCATCCTTCTTTTTCTCAGTACCTCCTTGCCCCCTCCCATGGCACATGGCCTCCGTCCTCGTGCGTGTCATGGGACCCTGAGGTACGTACTTGCCCCTCTCCACCCGAATCCTAGCCACATTCGTCACGTGATCTGCCACCCGCTTCCCCGTCCCGTCCTCCAGCACTATGACTCCCGATGGCCGTACCTCCTTCACCGTCCACCGCTGCTGCGAGAGCCCCACGTCCAGGGCGTGCTTCCGCTGCCGCCGAAGGTATACCTCTTCCTCCTCCCGCACTCCGGTCCTAGCTCCTTTGCCGTTCGCCTCCTGTCGCTGCTTGTATCTCTCGATATCCCGCAGCTGAGCAACGTGCAGGTTCTCCACGGCTGCTGGCAGTAGCTGCCTCAGGTACGCCGCCCGTGCATCCGCCACCGCCACCCACTTCTCAGCTGAGCCTGTAATGACCACATCCAGGAGCAGCCGTGGCGCTCCCACCGGCATAACCGGCTCCTTGCCGAACAACAGGTAGTAAGGCGACACGTCCTTCAAGGCTGCCTGCTTGCTGAAGCGGTAGCCCGCCATGACCCAGCACAGTTTCCTATCCCAGTCCCGCTTGTGCTCCTCCCCGTAGGCCTTGAGCCCTCGTTTGACCGTTTGCACCAGCCGTTCTGTCAAGCTGTCGCTCTGCGGATGGTATCATGAGGTTGACCGATGTCGTATGCCGCTGGCCTTCAGCAGCAGGTCAAAGGCCCCTTCGAACTCCGTGCCCTGATCTGTCAATACCTCCCCGCATGCCCCCAGCCTGGTTATAAATATCTCCTCAAACGCCTCTGCCACCGCCTCGGCCGTCTTGTGCACTAGCGGCCTCGCTTCGGCCCACTTGCTGACATGCTCTACCATGAGGAGGATGTACCTTCTCCCCTTAGTTGTGACCGGCAGCTCCCCTGCTATGTCCAGTGACCAGCGGTAGCCTAGGCTTACTATGGGCAATGGCTGCAGCTCCGCCTTCTCCCTCTCCAGCACCGCTCTGTTCCCGCAACATGCCTCACACTTCTCCACCCACTCCTTAATCTGCCGCCGCATACCCGCCCACCACCATCCCGTTTGTACTAACTGCTGTGTGCGCAGCGGCCCGTAGTGCCCCAGCTTCGAGTGGACTTCCTTGATAATGGCCTCTCGCTCGGCCGGCGCCGGGACGTGCTTCCATCCTTCCCCCATGCGGAGCTGGACTTGTTCTTTGAACCAGCGGTAGTGCTCTCCCCTGGCGCGCACCCTGGCTGGCACTGCTCCTTCTTCTGTGGTTGCCCCCTGTATCCAAGCTAATGCCTCCCGATCCTCCTAAATGTCTGCCGGCCCCCTGTTAGTCTCCCCCCATGCCTGTCCCCTGTCTGCCTCTTTCGCCATGGCCATGAGGCAGGTCGACGGCTGCACCTCCGGCGGATTCCTGGACAGGCCGTCCACGTGCTGCATAGACTTGCCTGGGCTCAGCATCAGGGACATGGATTGCCTGGTCTTGGGCATCCACTTCGCCTCTCCCCCGTTGGCCGTTATTAAGAGGTATCCTTCTGCGATCAGCCGTCCCGGCTTGTGTAGCTGCATGTTTTCCACCAGGCTCTTGCCAATCAACACATGCGCTGCTCCCGTATCCACTATTGCTCATTGCGCCCTGAAGCCTCCGATAGTAACCGCTCTGGCGGCTACAGTCAACACGATGGCCTGACAGACCATTCTCTCTCTGGGGTGCCAATATGCTGCTCCCGCTCCCTCCGGGCGATCACTAGCTCGCCGCATTGGTCCCGTTTCTCGCCGCACGTCTTCAGGGAAGTTCTGCCTCATTGTGGCCCTCCGCAAGCCCAATTCGTCCCGCTCACGCGCCGGCTGAGCCATGAGAATAAACTCAGGTTCCTCCGCGTCTTCCTCTTCGCGTGCTACCATGGCCGGTTCTTTTTGTTCTACTCTACTACCTCCTAACTAATCCTGACTGCGGTTATGGCTCCGTGCTACGACTGCTTATCTTGAAAACAGAATGCTGCACTAATTCACGAAAACAAACACGCAGTGGCAGTCCCATGGCCCAGGACCCTGCATTAAGCTTCCCTACGCAAACCCTAGCAAGGCTGGCCTAACAATGCAACAGTGCTAGGCTACCTAGCTTGCCATCCACAATACTTTTCCACCCGTCCCAAGCTGGCGTTGCTGCTTCCCAGCTCTGTCCTGGACTCGGTGTCTGCAAGAAGAACCAAAGCACACGCATGCACACCACATATCACACAGTATGCTCCCCACCCGCACCCTCCTCCACGTCATCTCGCTGTAACTCTGCCAGCGCACCCCGAATTCAGCTCCTCGCCCCACCTTTCTGCAACTTGTCTCACCCCGCCATGCTGCTGCCATTACTGCACTTCGCCACAATCGGTTTCGCTTATATACAAATGTACAGGTTTTCCGCCTTCGCTCTCCGCTACACCCTCTGTCAGGATTTCTTAGGCCTTAACCTCAGAATTCTGACATCTCCCCCACTTTGCCTATGGGGGTGTGTCAGACTTATATGACTTAGCCTATGTAGGCTATAGTGGGGTAGCACATATGGGGTACAACACATTTCTAGGGTTTGTACTTGTACCCAACTTTTCCCTTAGTCAATTCATTCCTCATTTTCTTCACAAAATTGTTGGGCTGAGAAAAGCCCCTATGATCAGTGCCCTAGATATCAGACTTTGTAGTATGATTCAGAGTCCGTTCAAACTTTTTTTTGTACCTAGTCTGAAGTCTAAGAATTTTTTTATGTACCTTGTCTGATTTTTCAGAGTTTTTTTAATGAGTTGTCTGAAATTTCAGCCTAATTTTATTTGTGTAGGCTGAGCCTCTGACTTGTGTCGGGGGTGCACTTTGCGAGCTTATCGGAGCAAAGTTTCCTGAAAGTTTCTTTTCGATATGACCACTTCTGAGATGGCAGTGGAGTGCTAGGACATGAGCAACGCACACTTCAACAGTTGGGACATCCGAATACACTCGTTCGTCGAGAATATCTCCCAATTACGCTAAGAAAATGGTTGCGTGATTTCGAGATTTCTAAGACAAAATCCCGTCACATGTAAGTTATTGCTAATGTGTTGTAAAGAATAGGCGATTTTGATGCTGATTCGTTGTAAAAACATCTGCAGCACGCACTGCTGTGAAATTGCGAATCTCCTGATTAGTGAAAGTTTCGTGCCGCACTGCCAGATGCTCACACGCCACTGTCAAACTTATATGCTATAATCTGTGTAGGCTGTACTAGGGTAGGCAATATAGGGTACAACACTTTTAGGTTTTCCTACTTGTACCCACCTGCTTGCTACTTCATTAATTCCTCGTTCTTATTCTCACATGGTTTCTGAGCAGGTTCCCTAGTGGGAACGAATTTTTTTTCAAGGGCCCACCACGATTTCTTTTTCCTGCCCTGCCCGAAGCGCGCTGCCGCGCCTTCCTGCCCTGCCGCGCGCCTCGCGCCTGCCTCACTTGCGCCGTCGAGCGCCTGCCCTGCCGTCGCGACCATGCCCGTCGCAGCCCTGCCTAACCTGCCACCCGTCGCGGCCCTGCTTTGCCAGCTGTCGCGGCCCTTCCCTGCCGCCCTAAGTCGCGGCCCTGCCCTGCCGCCCTACGTCGCGGCCTCTGACCTGCAGCCGTCGTCGCGGCCCCTGCCCTACAGTCGCTGTCGCGGCCCCCTGCCCTACAGCCGCCGTCAAGGACCCATGGCCTGCAGCAGCCGTCGCGCCTGCTGCCGCCGTTGCGGCCCTGCTGCAGCCGTCGAGCCTGCAGCCGCCGTTGCGACCGTCGCCGTCGCCGCCGCTGAGGCCCCGCCGTCGCGCCTGTAGTGCTCGCCCCTGGTGAGCACCCACCCTAAGCGCACCACCCGCGCCTGTCAGAATTATATATAACTGCATGTAGTTCTAGCTGTAGTGTAGTCATACATTTGTTCTTGCTTGGTGGTGCACCCTTCCTGAACTATAACTTGTACTTGTTTCTCATATTGCATCATTCCCATTCTCGACTTCTCCTTGCCACAACTATCTCGACTCCCCTTGGCCTAGGCTACTAAGCCTAGGCCCTACCTAAACCTAGCTCCTAATACACTCACTATCTTGACAGTGCCTGCTTGCTGGCCGCTCTGCCAAGCTGCGCCGCTCAGCCGAGCCGCGCCGCCCAGCCGAGCCGCGCCGCTCCGCCGGGTCGCGCCGCACAGCCGAGCCGCGCCGCCCAGCCGAGCCGCGCCGCGCTGCCCTACTGAGCTGCGCTGCCCTGACCGCACTGCTCCTGCTGCTGCTGCTGCAGTTTCTGCTGCTACTGCTACTACTGCTGCCACTGCTGCTACTGCCGCCATGGCTAGCCCTACGGTTCTTACCTTCAATGCTGAGGGACGTGCTGTTGATTTCAATGTCTTGGTAGATGATCTGCAGGTGTTTCTTCAGTGCGATAGCAAGGACGGAGTCTTGATTTTTGATCTCACGTCTGGCGCCTCTGCTGCACCTGCTGCCAATGCTGACAGTACAGTTCGCTCGCAGTGGACTACTCATGACGCTGTTGCTCGCCTTGCTGTTCGTAGTCACTTGCCTTCTGCTGAGCGCGCAAACTTTGGCCAGTACAAGACTGCTAAGTCTTTGTATGACGCTGTCGTAGCGCGCTACTCCTCCCCTGCCATTGCTATCCTCAGCTGCCTCATGCTACCGTACCTGTTCCCTGACGTGGCCGCCTTTGCCACAGTCGCTGACCTCATTACTCACCTCCGCACTAGTGACACCCGCTACCACGCTGCCCTTCCCCCCGAGTTCTGCGCCAAGAACCCCCCCCCCCCCCCCCCCCTCCATGTACATCACCCTCTTCTACCTAGTCACCCGTCTCCCTGACTCCCTTTCCTCAGTCAGGGACCACTTTGTCTCCCTTTGCCCCACTACGCTCACCGTTGACCTGCTAGAGGAGTGCCTCACTGCAGCTGAGAAGAGTATAGTTGCTGTAGGAGCTTCTTGCGGCAACCCCCGCGCCCCGTTCTTTGAGGGATGTTCCCCCGTTCCCCTTCTGCCCTCTGTTGCTTGTGCTGCCACTGTTGACCTGCTTGGCACTGAGGAGGTCTGGGCTGCGTTTGCTCCTAGTGGGAGGCGCCGCAGCAGCAAGGGCAAGAGGGGCAAGGGTGGTGGGGGGGATGGCGGGGGCGACGGTGGTGGCGGTGGAGGAGGCGGTGGGGGTGGAGGCAAGGGTGGTGGTGGGAGTGGGGGCGTCGGTGGCGGCGGTGGAAGTGGTGGAGGCAGGGGCAACGGTGGTGGAGGCAGCGGTGGTGGAGGCAGCGGCAGCAGCGGTGGAGGCGGTGGAGGTGGCAGAGGAGGTGGCGGAGGCGGGGGTGCTGGTCGGGGTGGAGCTGCGCAGCGTGGAGGCTTTGGCGGCAGCTAGCGCCAGCAGCAGCCGCGTTCCCGCGAGACCCTGTCGCCTCAGCAGCTTTGTGAGTGGTACGCTGGGCGTGGGAGGTCTGGGGGTGCTGGTCCCTGCACGTACGTTCTCCGCACCGGCGGGCGCCGTGGGGAGACGTGCGGAGGGCCACACACGTTGCAGCGCTGTTTTGGTCGCCTGTCTGATGCCTAGCGCGTCCAGTTTCCTGACGCCGCTGAGCTCCCTAGCTGGGCTGATCTGCTTAGGCAGAATGTTGATATCTCTGCTCTTGACTATGATGCTTCCTTGCTGCCATGTATGCTGTGACTTTTAGTGCTGAGGATGACTGTTATCTGTGTGTGCCGCCCGACCCAGGTATTGAGTTTACTGCTCCTGGTGCTGGTGAGGCTGCTGCTCTAGGTGCTAGTGAGTCTGTCGCTCCAGGTGCTAGTGAGTCTGCTCTCTCTAGTACTGCGCCTGCTGAGGCCTTGCACACCTTCACACTTGACTTAGGTGCTTCTCGCTCTTTCTTTTGCGACAGCACCACACTCACGTCGCTCAGTCGGCCAGTTGCAGTCTCCCTGGCGGACCCCTCTGGGGGTCCCATCCTTGCGCACTCCTCCACGGTCCTGCCATGTCCTGCTGTCCCGTCTGACTCACTGTCAGGTCTCCACCTCCCCTCGTTCTCTACGAACTTGGTGAGTGGAGCTGCCCTCCAGGATGCGTTGGTAGACCAGTTCACTCCTGGGAGTCAGCGGGTGACCCACTGTACGTGCTCCCGGACCGGTCAGCACCTGGCCACGTTTACCCGAGCTCCTGGCTCGAGTCTGTACACACTGACTACTGTGTCCCCTCAGGTAGCTGCGTTTGCGTCAGGTCAGCTAGCGGCCCCCTGCTCGTGTCGCGCTCTGTCGCACCAGACTATCCTGTGGCACCACCATCTTGGTCCCCCCTCGGTGCAGCGCCTTCGTGGCATGCACCGCCATGTCCGTGTCTCTGGTCTTCTCAGGGTTCTCCCTCCCCTCCCTCCCTCGCCTGCTCCTCCCTGTCTTCCCTGTGTCGAGGGGCGGCAGCACGCCGCTCCTCACTCCTCCTCGTTTCCCCCGACGTCTGCTCCCCTGCAGACCCTACACATAGACGTGTGGGGCCCAGCCCGCGTCCGTGGATAGGACCGCGAGCGGTACTTTTTGCTGGTTGTTGACGACTACTCGCGTTACACCACGGTCTTCCCTTTGTGCACCAAGGGTGAGGTCCCTGATGTCTTGATCCCGTGGATCCGCGCTACCCGTCTCCAGCTCCGCGAACGGTTCGGGACGGACTTTCCCGTCCTGCGTCTGCACTCTCACATAGGTGGTGAGTTTTCCTCTGACTTCCTGCGGGAATTTTGTCGTGGGAAGGGCATTCGCCAGACGTTCACGCTCCCGGCCTCACCACAACAGAATGGGATTGCTGAGCGCCGCATTGGATTAGTCATGGGGGTCGCTCGTACCTCCATGGTCCATGCGGCTGCCCCCCATTTTTTGTGGCCGTTTGCGGTCCGTTACGCGACGCATGAGCTCAACCTCTGGCCCCGTGTCTCCTTGCCGGAGACCTCGCCCACATTGCTTTGGACGGGGAAGGTTGGCGATGCGTCAGTGTTTTGGGTCTGGGGTTATCGTGCCTTGGTCCCCGATACCACCGCGGATAAGCTCTCCGCCTGGGCTATTCCCTGCATCTTCCTTGGCTTTGTCCCTGACGTGGCTGGCTGGCAGTTTTACCACCCCACCTCGCGCCGTATCCTGCCCTCTCAGGACGTCACGTTCGACGAGTCGGTTCCCTTTACCGCCTCTTCCCCTACCGCACTGCTTCTCTCCCCCCCCCCCCCCCCCCCCCCGCCGCTCTTCCTTGCCCCAGGTCCTCCTCCGGTAGACCCCCTCACCCCTCAGGGTCCTGCTCCCTCAGGTGTATCCTACGTAGACGTTGTCCAGCCTGTCGAGGTAGCGGTTGACTCTGGTGGTGCTGCTGGGGGTGCTGAGCCTGAGCGTGTGGAGCCTGGGGGTGCTGAGCCTGAGTGTGTGGAGCCTGGGGGTGCTGAGCCTGAGCGTGTTGAGCCTAGGGGTGCTGCGCCTGAGTGTGTGGAGCCTGGGAGTGCTGAGCTTGAGCATGTGGAGTCTGGGGGTGCCGAGCCTGGGGTTGCTGAGTCTGAGGGTGTGGAGCCTAGGGGTGCTGAGTCTGAGGGTGCTGAGCCTGCGGTCGCTGAGACTGGGGGTGCTGAGTCTGCTGGAGTTCCTGCGGGGGCCTTGTCTCGGCGGGAGCCTCTCTCCCCACACCATCTTCGCGAGTGGTTTGCTCGCCGCTGGAGATGCCAGCGAGGTGCTGCTGGAGGTACTCCTGGAGGAGCTGGAGCTGTTGGAGCTGGAGGTGCTTCCCGAGCAGGAGCTGCTGGAGGTACAGCTGGTGCTGGAGCTGTTGGAGGAGCTGGAGACGCTGGTCCCTGAGATACTCGTACTGGAGGTACTGGAGCTGCTGGGGCTGGTGGTGCTGCCGGGGTTGCCGCTGGAGGTGCTCCTGGAGCTGGAGCTGCTGGAGGTGCTGGAGCTGGTGGTGCTGTGGGAGTAGGAGCTGGAGACCCTAGCGCTGGGGGTACTAGTGCTATCTCTGCTAGTTCTGGAGGCGCTGTGCGGTTGAGGCCGTACTTCGTTCCACTTCTTCAGTAGGTTCTTCACCTCCCGCCTTCTACTGGTCCCACTCTTCCCTTACTGTGTCCACCGCCTGCCCAGCTACAGTCGCAGCTAGAGCCAGCCTCTCCTCTGCCTGGTCCTTCTCCTTACTCTGGACCTACTAGACGTCTTACGGAGCGTCGTGAGCCTGAGTCTCGTCCTGCGTCGCCTGAGTCTCGTCCTTCGTCGCATGTTCGCGCTGTTTGCACTGGTCGTCGTGTCCCGCGTCCGCGTCCTCCTCCTGTCCCAGGCACGCACGAGATGACACTTCGTCCTTCCACTGCTCCACTACGCGTCCCCCTGCCGTCTCCTCCTGCATCCTCTCTTGCTAACGGTCCGGACCCGGAGTCTAACTCCCTTCGTGCTGCTAGTCCTACTGTCATGCGTCTACTGGCCACAGTTGTCACTGACCCGTCGTTTGAGTCCACTTCTGCGTCTGCCCTAGTTGCTGAGCTTGTTGAATTCGCTGCCGCTTGTCGTCTAGACTACGCCGCTAGTCTAGTTGCTGAGTCAGAGTCTCAGTCTGTCTGTCCTTCGACCGTCGGGGGTGAGTGTGCTCTTCGCACGGACGTCCTTGAGGACAGGCAGGAGGAGTTTGAGTGCTTTGCCGCTGGTTTACCTCATCTCGTGTCAATGCTGATTGCCCATGAGGGAGACCCGGATGCACCAGACATCCCGACCCCGCGCTCTTACGCAGAGGCGATTGAGGGTCCCTACTCCTCTGAGTGCCAGACAGCCATGGACGCAGAGATGGCTTCCTGGAAGTCCACAGGCACCTATGTCGTCGATGTTCCCCCGCCTGGGCCGAACATCGTCAGTGGCATGTGGATTTTCAGGGTGAAGCGGCCGCCGGGTTCTCCGCCTGTCTTCAAGGCGCGTTACGTTGCTCGAGGCTTCAGTCAGCGAGAGGGAGTTGACTTCTTCCAGACCTTCTCCCCCACCCCGAAGATGACCACTCTTCGGGTTCTGTTGCACATAGCTGCTCAGCGTGACTACGAGCTGCACACTCTTGACTTCAGCACTGCTTTCCTACAGGGCAGCCTGCACGAGGAGATCTGGCTGCGCCGCCCTCCTGGCTTCACTGGGTCGTTTCCTCCTGGTACCCAGTGGAGCCTCCGGCGGCCAGTCTACGGTCTCCGCCAGGCACCCCGTGAGTGGCACGACACACTGAGGACGACCCTTGCAACTCTTGGCTTTGCTCCTTCCACTGCTGACCCGTCGCTGTTTCTACGCACCGACACCTCTCTGCCGCCGTTCTACGTCCCCATGTACGTCGACGACTTGGTCTTTGCCACTTCTGACACTGAGGGACTCGCCCACGTGAAGTCCGAGCTACAGAAGAGACACACGTGCACAGACTTGGGTGAGCTGCGCAGCTATATTGGCTTCCGGATCACCCGAGACAGAGCACAATGCCCCATTACTTTGACTCAGTCACACATGGTGCAGCAGGTCCTTCAGCGCTTCGGCTTCACGTACTCCTCGCCTCAGGCCACTCCTCTGTCTACTCGCCACTCGCTCTCAGCTCTGCCTTCGGATGAGTCTGTAGAGTCGAGTGGCCCATATGCAGAGCTTGAGGGCTTCCTCATGTACTTGATGACCTGCACTCGACCTTACCTGGCATACCCTCTTAGCATCCTGGCACGCTATGTTGTTCCTGGGAGACATAGGAAGGAGAACATGGATGCCGCTAAGAAGGTGTTGCGCTACTTGTGCAGTACGTCGGGCATGGGGCTCGTGCTTGGAGGACGGGCTCGAGTTGTCCTCACTGGCCACGCAGACGCTTCCTGGGCTGACGACTTGGCTACGCAGCGGTAGTCACAGGGTTACACTTTCAGCCTTGGCTCCGGCTCTGGTTCTTGGCGGTCTACCCGCTCGTCTTCTGTTCTCAGCTCCAATTGTGAGGCTGAGATCTACGCAGGGGCCATGGCTGCATAGGAGTTACGCTGGCTCACCTACGTGCTGACCGACCTGGGAGAGCCGCCTCGTTCTCCTCCAGTGCTGTACGTTGACAACAAGGCCATGATTGCCTTGTGTCAGGAGCACAGACAAGAGCACAGGACGAAGCACATCGCTCTGCGCTACTTCCTTGCTCGAGAGTTGCATCAGTGTGGTCAGCTTCATCTTGCTTACGTGGCCACTCGGGCCAACTCTGCTGATGTCTTCACCAAGGCACTTCAGCCTTGTGATCATCAGCGTTTCTGTACTGTTCTAGGCCTTGTGCCCAGTGGGCCTCACTTGCTTACTTCTTGACTTTGCTTTTACTGTGATCTCTATACATATACCTACATGCTTACTCTTGCTAGGTTGTGAACACTGTATTGTTTGTTCGTCTTTATAGAACTATGCATGTGAATTGGCCTTGTGGCCATTTGCTTGTGCTCAGAATGTGTGGTGACGTCGTGATCCACCCTGAGCTTGCTTGCCTCTCTTGACTGGTCTTGTGACCTCTTGTTCTCCCCCACTTTGCCTATGGGGCTGTGTCCAACATATATGCTATAGTCTGTGTAGGCTATAGTGGGGTAGGCAGTATAGGGTACAATACTGTTAGGTTTTCCTACTTGTACCCACCTGCTTGCTACTTCATTCATTCCTCGTTCTTATTCTCACAGCCACGCTGAGCAATAGTTTCTGCATGCTGCCAGCTCAGCTGCATGGCACTTGGCCCACCTGGTATTCGACAACAACCAGATCGGGTGAACGATAGCATCAATTGAAATGCAAATCCAAAATCGACAAAATCGGCAAACATGTAATAAAATGGGTATAGAACGGTAGTCACATACACGACGAAACGAAATGCGATCAGCAGAAACAACCAAGCGCTGTACGTTACAAAAACACCGGAACGCCGCCGACATGAGCAGAGGCGCCGCCGACAAAATTGAAACGTCAGCCCTGGCGGGAAACCAAAATTTCCCGAGCGCGGCACCGCACAGTTGCGTTGGTATGCTGTGATCAGCTTCAATGTTATTATAAATATGCTTTTACGAAACTGCATCATCATCTTAAAATTTGAAGGTAACTCTGACAGTTCAGACAAAAAAAGTTGTGCTTGTCTGATTTTTTCGACTAAAATTTTGTGGCACCTGTGAGAGACAGAGTTCTAGGAGGGGTGTACACTGATCGATCAGAGTGCCTCAAAACGAATCTTGGGGCCTGCTTAGGATCTTTTCAAGGCTAAACCCTGAGTAGAAGTGTTGTATTTGCGGAAGCGTTTAGTAATAAGTGTTAAACCACCTTGCGCTAGTGTGTGAGGGCAAGATAGATTGATTATAGAAAAACTAATACAATCTTTTATAAGATTACAAGGAATATGAAAGGGTGCAACTAATAACTGTTTTACTGTTGTTGTTGCGGTTCGATACAGTAACGATTCGGGCAACTGCTCAGTATCGAGTCAGTTGTTTGTCCTTGTTGTCGCGCTGTATTTGTCAAGTCAAAGTTCGCTGACCTTTGACCTTCGCGTAACCTCCGGCAGTTACTTCTCTTGTCAACCTCCGATGGTTGACTCGCCGTTATTCCACTGTAGTTTGCCTTGTTTGTGGTTCGGTGTTACGACACATAATAAGCCTTTAATTAATTGTTTCCAACACTCCCCTTCGCTTATGGAGTGTCGCTGCTGGTGACTTGGCTTTGTCCAGTCAGCAGCATGCGGTACTCAAACTTCTGATTTCCGAGATTCTAGGTCAAGTAATCAGCTACCATCTCGGATGTGGAGCAGTAGGATAGCTCAAGTCTCCCCTTCTCGATCTCGTCTTTCACGAAGAAGTATTGCAGGGCGATATGCTTCGTCCAGTTCGCGAACTCGTTCTTGTTCATTATGCAAATTGCAGATTGGTTGTCGCAGAACAGAGAGAAGTTGGGTAACTGGGCCAACTTTGCTTCTTCCAGCAGTTCGCGAAGATACAAGCCTTCCTTGGTGGTTGAGCAGAGTGTAATATATTCTGCTTAAGTTGAGGAGAGAGCGATTAGTTCCTGCTTGCTCGACTGCCATGAGATAGGCCTGATAGGTTCAAGTCGGTAGATGTAGCCAGTGCGCGAGCGCCTGTTGTCTGCGTCGCCGGCGTGGTCGGTGTCTACATAACCGATTAACTTAGGTGTCGAGGTTCCATTTTTTGTGGTAGGTCAGGCCGATTGTCGGAGTGCTGACAAGGTAGTGGAGTGCGCGGTCGAGTTCCGCCATGTGCCCTGCTTCAGGTTTCTTAAGGTAGGTGGCGAGCTGGCTTGCTGAATACGATAGGTCTGGTCGGCAGGTGACGGTTGCGAATAGCAGGCATCCTAGTTTTTCTTGATAGTCGCGTATACCGGCAGGCTTAAGTTGAGCGGAGGATCCTTTGTGACTTGCGGAGGTGTAGCTGTACGGTGTGGAGATAGCAGTTGGAGTTAATCTGAAGCGTTTGGCGATAGTGTCGGCATATTTTGCGGCGCTGAGGTGGATCGTGTTCTCGCCGTCCTGTATGTTGAGTCCTAGGTACTGCGTCACGGTTGATGAGACGGTAAGAGCAAGTCCCCCTGCAGCTCCCCTTTAAACCAGGTTGTGACGCCGTCGGTCGAGCCGATGTAGAGTAGATTGTCCACGTAGACGATGAGCAGGATGTAGTCGGCTCCTTTTGTGAGGCGGTACATCCCTTGATCGTGCGGCAGTTGCCTGAATCCCATGCAGATTAGTCGGGCGTGTAGGTACTGTTGCCACAGTCTCAAGGCCTGTTTGATGTCGTACAGGGACTTCAGTAGCTGACATACTTGATTGGGGTCTGTGTTGGAGCCGTGCGGTTGTTCGACGAAGATTTCAGCGTTGACGGGTGCGTAGAGAAAGGCGTTGGCGACATCTATTTGACGAAGCTTCTTCCGCTTCATGGCGGCTATCCAAGGAGAATCCGTAGTGAGGTATGCCAACTAACCGGTGAAGTCTCGTCCGTGTTCTTCGTCGAAGCCACGTACGACCCAGCGCACCTTGAATTTGTCAATGGTTCCGTCTGCCTTTGTTTTCACGCGAAAAAAACCAATTTTCCGGTGAGAATGGTCTTGTTTCGTGCCACCCCGATAGGTACGACCTTCCAGGTGTTGCATTCTTCCAGCTCCTTTAACTCCTTGTCCATGGCTTCGCGCCATTTTTCCCTGTGCTCCCCCTCTACAGCCTGCTGAACTGTCTGTCAGAACATTATAGCTTCTGCTTTTGTGTAGGCTATAGTGGGGTATCCCATAGGGGGTACAACCCAATTAGGGTTAGTACTTGTACCCAGTTCATTCATAGTTCATTCATTTCTCGTTCATATTTTCTCATGGTATCGAGCAGGTTCCCTCGTGGGAACTGTTCCTAGGGCCCGCCAACCTTTTTTTTTTTTTTTTTCCTGCTCGGGGCGCGTCCTGCCCCTGCCCGAAGCGCGCCTAGGGTCGCGCCTTTCTTAGCGGCCCGTCGCGTCGCCCTTAGCGGCCCGCCACCCTAGCAGCGGCCCGTCGCCCTTAGCGGCCCGTCGCCCTTAGCGGCCCGTCGCCCTAGTGGCCCGTCGCCTTAGCAGCGGCCCGTCGCCCTAGCGGCCCGTCGCCCTTAGCGGCTCGTCGCCCTCAGCGGCCCGTCGCCCTAGCACCCCGTCGCCCTTAGCGGCCCTTAGCGGCCCGTCGCCCTTACCCTAGCGACGGCCCGTCGCCCTTACCCTAGCGACGGCCCGTCGCAGCCCTAGTAGCGGCCCGTCGCCGCCCTAGCCGCCGCCCGTCGCCGCCCTTTCAACAGCGGCCCGCCGCTGCCATAAGGCGGCCCGTCGCCGCCCTTTTCCCTGCGGCCCCATCGCCGCCCTACTAGCGGCCCGTCGCCGCCCGTCTCTGCTGCGGCCTCGCCGCCCTCACCTGCGGCCTCGTCGCCTTCTGCTACGGCCACGCCGCCCTCTGTTGCGGCCTCGCCGCCTTCTACTGCGGCCTCTGCCACCCTTTGCTGCGGCCTCGCCGCCCTCCCCTTCGGCTCTGCCGCCGTCACCTGCGGCCTCGCCGCCTTCTACTGCGGCCTCGTTGCCCTCTGCTGCGGCCTTGCCGCCTCTCACCTGCTGCAGCGCCGCCCGCCACCATGACTGCCCGACCCACCCAACCTAGCCGAGGAGCCGACCGCCGCGCCGCCCTGCAGCAGCACCGCTGAGCCGCCCGGGCACCGGAGCAGCCGGACAGCCGAGCCGCCGAGCCGCCCAGCAGCCGAGCCGCCCAGCAGCCGAGCCGCCCTGCAGCCGAGCCGCCGAGCCACCCAGCAGCCGAGCCGCCCAGCAGCCGAGCCGCCCAGCAGCCGAGCCGCCCAGCAGCCGAGCCGCCGAGCTGCCCGAGCTGCCCAGACTGGTGAGCACAGCGCCTCTTTCACTGCACTGCCCTCACCCTACTGTTTGCACTACTAGCCTACTGTCGTCATGGCTACCCCTAGTGTCCTTGCTTTTGACGCTGAGGGTCGGGCCATTGACTTTGAGGTCTGGGTAGATGACCTGCAGCTGCTCTTACAGTGCGATAGGGCAGACGGCCTCTCTCTCTTTGACCTCACCTCTGGCGCTTCCCCTGCCCCTGCTGCTGATGCTGATGCCACCGTTCGTTCCCAGTGGGCCACGCGCGACGCTGCTGCACGTCTTGCTGTGCGTCGCCACCTCCCTACCTCCGAGCGTGCACACTTTAGTCAGTACAAGAGTGCTCAGACCTTGTACGACGCTGTAGTTGCACGCTACTCCTCCCCTGCCACTGCTGCACTGAGCCGTCTCATGCTGCCGTACCTCTTCCTTGACCTTGCTGCCTTTCCCGCAGTCGCAGACCTCATTACGCACCTCCGCACTAGTGACACTCGCTACCGCGCTACGCTTCCTGCTGACTTCTGTGCCAAGAACCCCCCCCCCCCCCCCCCCATGTACATCACCCTCTACTTCATAGTCACCCGACTCCCTGACTCCCTTAGAGTAGTCAGGGACCACTTCCTCGCAGTGTGCCCCACCACTCTCACCATTGACCTCCTCGAGAAGTCCCTCCTAGCGGCGGAGAAGAGCATAGTCGCTGTAGGAGCCTCTCGTGGTGACCCCCGCACCCCTGTCTTTGAGGGGTGTTCTCCCTCCCCCCTCTTGCCCCCTGTTGCTTCTGCTGCTGCGGCCGACCTCGTTGGTTTCGAGTCGGTCGGCGCTGCGTCTGCCCCTTCGGGGAAGCGCCGCGCAGGCAAGGGCAAGGGGGGCAAGGGCGCTGGAGGAGCTGGCGGGGGCGGTGGAGGTGGCGGTGGAGGCGGCGGAGGGAGTGGGGGTGGTGGTGGGAGTGGTGGAGGAGGTGGGGGTACCGGTGGCAGCAGTGGGGGCGGAGGCGGCGGCGGTGGCGGAGGGAGCGGAGGAGGCGGTGGTAGCGGTGGCGGCGACAGTGGCGGGGGCGGCGGTGGTGGCGGAGGCGGCGGAAGCGGAGGAGGAGGCGGTGGAGCTGGTCGCGGGTCTACACAGAGGAGTGGCTCCGGTGGTGGTCCGCGCCAGCAGCAGCAGCGTGGTCGTGAGACCCTGTCCCCTCAGCAGCTCCGTGAGTGGTACACTGCACGCCAGCGGGGTGGGGTAGACGAGTCAGAATCGCTCGAGCGTAGGTCGGGGAACAACCTCGGCCAATCACTGCATGACATGCTGTGTTTACGTAGGATAGTACCCCCGTTGGCCAAACATAGCATGACATCATTGTTTACGTAGGATAGTACCCCCGTTGCTGAACCAGAAGCACACGGCCTCAAGCGCACATTTGCGTCGTTCTCAACCACGCCCCAATCCAACCATTCAGAATCTGGGCTGTATTTATGCCTTGACGGGTGAAGTTGCATTCACACTATTCGTCTCATTCTGCTACAATGTTACCCACGAGCGTGTTCAGCCCTCCAGGCATTCGGTCGTTGCCGCGCCACCACAACCACCGAGCTCACAAGGATGGGGCATTCCACTATTACGGAATCCGTGGTCAGCGTAGACGCCAGGTGGGCACCGGCGGGCAGGCCGCATTGGCGGGTGAACCAAGGTCAAGGCGGAGCGACATCGAGGAACCCGAGGATTGCTACTCGGCGTGGGGTAGCGGGAGCTACGATGCGGAAGGTGACGAAACCTCGGCAGCCGCGAGCGAAGAGATGCAAGTCGGCGTCGCGGCCGACGATCAGCCGGTCGATGAGGAGGTAGAAGGTGATGTATCGTGGTTGCACGTTGACGTCGGATTTGTACTATGAGGGTCGATCCTCCGGTTTCAAGAGCATCTAGTCTTAACGCATCCAATTCTATGACTAACGAGTGCGTCCTTGTTTTAACAATGATTGGGTGTCGACACCAGCTCGCGGGCGCCTACGACGCCCAATAGCAGATGTCTCTGAGGCCGCTCCAAGGGCACCATCGGTGGACCGCGACGGCAATCCTGCTAATCTCAGGAGTGGTGGAAGGGGGCCGGACGTCCCAGGGTGCAGAAACGGCGCTGGGACACGGCGGATCACGCAAGAGTATGTGGAAGGCTTGGAAAGAAGAGTGCGGGATGCGGATATGCAAGCCTTGCGCGCTTGTGGCACTCCACCTGGAATGTCCGGCGATCCCGGACATGGCGATGCCTCCCCAACCTTCCAAAACGGCGCGGGGAAGCGGGGAAGGCGCGACATCGAGACACCTGGTCCGGCCGGCCGACATGTGCATCCCAATCCCGCCGTCCAGAAAAGCCGCCGCGGTCAATACTCACCGTTCGTGTCACGTGCCTTACAGAGGGAGTTTCACGCGATCCACTCGGGAGGCGTAGTGATGACTCCAGGTGTCAAGACATACGCGAGCACGTTGGGCGAGGCGGATTTGGCTATTCCAACATTCGACGAAGGATTGCAGGCGAGTGGATTTCCTAGCTTCCCCCTTGTTACAATCTGCTGGTGCCAACCACAGTGTTATTACACTGACCACACTTTTTTCCTTCTGATTGGCAGGACACCGTGGAGGTAGCGATCGATGTTCTCATATTTGAGCTAGCGGACAACTTAATGAGTTTCTGGCCGTCGGACGCCGTCGTCAAGCGAGTGATGGCGAAGGCAATAGGCATCGAAGGGAAGGAGGACCGAAGGCGTCTCCATGTTGTGTGGTCCCTGGATAAGGAGCGCGCCAAAACCTTCATGCTCCGGATGCAGAAATGCCGCTCGACGTTGTGGGACATCGCGAGGGCTTACTTCATGGTGCTCAACGGGATGCCCTACGAGAAGCCAAAGAGCTCTCGAGTGCTTCCGCCTGCTAGACCAGACCCTTCGGCGACACCGCGCACAACCGTGGCAGATTTTCTAAAGGATAAGGCACCAGGTACATACAAGGATCCTTTCGTTCTCCAAACTGCAGCTCTAAATACGCTCATCCTGACATCGTGCTCTGCTCTTTGTTTCCTTGAATGGACTGCAGGGTGCGGGAGCCATGAACTCTTCACATGGCATGTGGAGAACGGCGTCCCGTTCGCCACAGAGGCTTTTGACGTCGGCCTTTACGAAACGTTTAACAGCCGCTCATATGGAGGTGGTCAGATGGTGTTGAAGCTCACTGCAGTGGCGTTTTGGCTGTTCGGGGTGAGCCAATTTTTCTTTTCTCACTTGACCGGTTTCTCCAAGCTGCAAAGGTCCTTCTGACGTAGGTCCGCGTGTCCCATGTCTGACAGGCGGAGACTCCGCTGAAGACGGGGAAGCCGCTGACGAAGAGTGGTGGGCAGAATGACCAGGGCGTGCGCTGGTATCACTCCCGTATTCGGGCCTGGGCACGCGTTGCTATTCTTTCCCGCACCCCTGAGCGGGGCCCTTGGTGGAAGGCGAGGCACAGGGCATGGGCATTCAGGCAGAACGCCCTGGTGCTGATTTCAGATGATGGAATTGATCTGGGATTCAACGATGCCGTCGAGGCGCCCTAGAGGTCGGGCGTCTAGTTGATGTGTTTGGATGTGTTGCATGGGAGGTTTGTGTAGTTTAAATGCACTATGATTGCATGGAATCAATGTTTGACCTAGACAGCACACACTCTTTATTGCGATTGATTGTGTTGAAGAACTATGTTAATACCATGGAACACCTCAGAAGTACTGCATGTTGCCTGCATAGATTTATTGTTTGCATAGAGAAATGTTGTTCCAAAATTTAGATTTCTGTATGTTTGTACATGTGGAAAATATTAAAGTACTGTACTTGGAGTAGTGTTCTTATTATTTGTATTGATTCTGTGACTGATTACGTGTGATAGTATCGAAGGCTTTGCCAGCTCTTAGGTCTAGGACAGACTGTTGTTAGTCAAGTGTTCTGTGTTACACGGAGGGAGTTACTGTCTCGCGTGATTCTCGCAGGGGCAAATCGCCGGATCCCATGGGCCAATAGCGTGACGCTGATGTGGAAGATGCTGGTGAGTTCGGGGGATGTTGGTGGTAGCATCGGGGCGCGCACCTCAGGTATCATCGCAGATTACATCGAGGGGGAGTGGTGGCCCGCAAGGTAACCTTGTCTTACACCCCGAGGTAACCTCCTCCGAGCATACCTAGAGGTAGCATTGAGTGGAGTTTGAGGGAAGATTCTGGGGGGTTGGATTTTCTAGAGTCTCCTAGCCGTCCTCCTTCGGACCAAAACGACGTAGTCTCGTGTATCATCATCCGAGCTTCTCTTTTGCCGCCAATCCGCGCGTTCGATTTGGGCGTTCATCGCGAAAAAGGAAAGTCGCGATTTTTGGCCTCCAAAGGTTTTTCTGTGTAAACCTTGCATACAAGTTGCGCACAGTGTCCAAAAAACAGCGCACGAAATTTGCAACATTCTGTACACCAGTGGCGAATGCGGAAACCTGCGGAGAAATGTCACCGCAAAGTTGCTTTTCCGTCAACATTTTCGCGTCACTCGGTTTCGAGCGTTCGAGAGAGTTTGAAAGCGGGTTGGCAGGTTAACATTTACAATGACCAGGGTAACATCAAATTTTACGAAACAGAAGGACCTCACGAAATTTAGCGAGGTTGCACAAGTGGATACATCGGTTTCGTTTACTCCCAACTCCGAACCCAACCCCCCAAACCAACCCACAAACGCAAGCTGGTTTCTTCAGAGGTCTGACGTGTGAGCCAACAAATCAATTTGAACCAATCATGGTTGTGCTATGAAGAGTCAATCAATTGACACCATCCGTTATCCACACGTCAGCATACACACCCAACCATCCAAAAACGTCCACCTTCACCGTGGGAAGCTTTCTCCCATGATTCTCCCCCACGCACGTACCTCGCGAACTAAAACCAACGACCTATCTCAGACACATCTCCTTGTTCAATTTTTGTTCAACGTCCACCAGAAGCGCTCTCCTGGTACCTGCGCCAACAACTAAGTCCTCATGTTAATCTCACTATTATGCCACTTATTTACCGACGATTTCTCCGTCTCCTTCCGTGGTGAACATCTGCACGGCAGAGTTAACTTCATTGACTCATTCTGGACTTTCTCCCTTCCATTTACCCTAACATTCCCCTTTCCAGGTCGACCAGTTACAACAAGTTCGCGGATGAAACGAGTCGCGAAATATTGAAGCTTAGCAACACGTTCGGTGATGTATACGTTTTTCATGGTTTCGCCATATCTCATGTTTGCAGTCTCAAGTCATGTTACCTTCTTACGTTTGCATCTACATCTTTCATTCTGTTAGAGACTACCAGTGTGCAGCATCTCACTTGTCGCCATGCTTAACTGCCGTGGCTAGAGCGATGCAGCTGACTATCACGAACGGGTTATCACTAACCCTACCGTAGCAAGCTCAGAGACGTGAACGTCATCGCTTACCTTTTTTTTCTTGCAGGAGTATAAGTTTCGACTTTCGCACATGCGTATTTTGCAGGGTGTACCTGTTATTGCAAGCTTATCGTCAACCAGTATCGCAGTATGTATATTTTCCAACATTGAAGCGTTCTACATTATTACTAACCCCAATGGTGAGTGTTGGAAACGCAATGTTGGTTTGTTGTTAACAAGTCCATGTCTGTTTTTCCAGTTGACATTTTCTTACCTTGATGAGTTTTACTTCTTTCAGAGATGCAGGTGTAGAAACCTAGCAATGCAGGATAAGTTAGGCGTTGGTGTATAATAAAATAATGTGTACAGTTTGTGTGCGCTGTGAATACTAAGTATACTGTAAAGAGAAAAAAATATTATAGTAGAACTTCTGCTAATGTTGGGTCATTTAAATGCGTCGCAAGGATTTTTCTAGAAATCGCCAGCCAATCGTTATTTGTTACTGTACACCAAATCGCAGGCTACAATTGGTCTATTTCGCAGTATCTCGTGCGTCGGACCAGATTCTAATCCGACGGTTGTCGTAGAGTACAATAATCGCCACGTCAGCGTGTCTGAGTTTCATCTAGAGTACGGCGTACGCCACGTGGCGTCGTCATGACACTTTCGCACAGGTTGCTCAAAGTTGACGGAAATGTTGCTTTACTGTATACTTGGTCAGTTGCCCCAATGTGTACAGTTAGAGACGGAAGAGTGCCTGGGAGGTTGCTTTGTAAGTGACTGTCGCCATGCAGTTCTAAAACCTTGACTTGAAAGTGCCGGGCAAAAAATATCGGGAAAGTTGCGGGCGAGTGTATTTTTAGTTGCTTTTCGCACTTCCCCTTTTCGCGATGTTGTCGGTTCACGTGACGCATCAGCCGGTCGCTTTGAGACGTCCTTGAATTTGTTTCACACGCGTTGCGAGAAGTCTAGGCTGGCTTTGCTAGGCGAATTCGTTCCTCCAGTTACTAAACTGCTGATGAGCTGAGCCGAGGGTCCCCAGCGGTAGGATGATTCGAAATCATTGAACAGATTGACGCTAACACAACCAGGAATTCCACCAACCAAGCTCCTATTCCCAGAAATCCCACGGTCTCAGGCTCGAATTTCGATCTTCCAGCTCAGGGTCACAAATTCCCGGTAGCAGGGTCTGATCCCAGGTTCGGATTTCAACCCACCGGCTCAGGTTCGGTTTTACAGGATCGAATTTCACAGAGTGGGATTTTCAGGTTGGACTTCCAGAAGCGGATCACCAGAGTCGGATTCCCGCCTTTTTCAAAGGACTTGGAGTCCATGCTTCGACTTTGACGCTCGGATTGGGCAGCCAGTATGGCACAGCTGCTGAGACGGCTTGGGTACCTTGTTGAAAAGGCCGTGGTGTACCGCAGAGTGGTGTACATGGTGAGTGCTGCATGACACAAACGCACTCTCTTTTGACTCGCCCATAGTCCGACTTCTGAGTTGACTTTTGAGCAACTCAAGAGGTACCTTGTTGAAAAGGCCGTGGTGTACCGCAGAGTGGTGTACATGGTGAGTGCTGCTGCATGACACGCACAAACTTTTGAGGCGCCTCACCACACACGCCTGCAGAGGCGGCTTGGTTACTCCTTGTGAGTCCTCCTTGACTTGATAAGGGCGCGGTGTAAGCTTTTGAGGCGCCTCAAAAGTCTGGATGAGATGCCTCAAAAGTCAGCTTGTGAGTCCTCCTTAACTTGACAAGGGCGCGGTGTACCCCAGAGTGGTGTACTTACAAGCACGTGTTTACCCGAACAGAGGTTTTCACTAACTTAAATACACTCATAAGTACTAGCATCTGTGGGAACTCACAACCACATGTAGCATGTGCACAGGATAAGTAGGTTGTTACCCCTCCTTCTCTTCATTCCTCCATGCACCCCTCGCTCCCTCCCTCCCTCCCTCCCTCCCTCCCTCCCTCCCTCGCCTCTCACACTCTTTCAGACGCACTTGATGCGCTCAGGAACCGAACCTTCTATAATCAAGGTCTCGAAAGGGGTTGTTAAGATCCTAATGAGCCGTGACTACTACTTAAGCTCGCTTAGGCCAACTGTGGCTGGAGACGAATCCATGAAGCCGGTTCTAAAGGGGACAGCGAGCGAGTGGGTGCTCAGCCGCTATTTGCTGCCTCCTGGCGTGCAGTGAGTATGGCAGAGAGGGTGAGTATGGCAGAGAGGGTGAGTATGGCAGAGAGGGTGAGTATGGCAGAGAGGGTGAGTATGGCAGAGAGGGTGAGTATGGCAGAGAGGGTGAGTATGGCAGAGAGGGTGAGTGTGGCAGAGAGGGTGAGTATGGCAAATAGGGTGAGTATGGCAAATAGGGTGAGTATGGCAAATAGGGTGAGTATGGCAAATAGGGTGAGTAAGGGAAATAGGGTGGGTATGGCAAATAGGGTGAGTACGGCAAATAGGGTGAGTATGGCAAATAGGGTGAGTGTGGCAAATAGGGTGAGTAAGGGAAATAGGGTGAGTATGGCAAATAGGGCGAGCATGGCAAATAGGGTGAGTATGGCAAATAGGGTGAGTAAGGGAAATAGGGTGAGTACGGCAAATAGGGTGAGTATGGCAAATAGGGTGAGTATGGCAAATAGGGTGAGTAAGGGAAATAGGGTGAGTATGGCAAATAGGGTGAGTATGGCAAATAGGGTGAGTAAGGGAAATAGGGTGAGTATGGCAAATAGGGTGAGTATGGCAAATAGGGTGAGTATGGCAAATAGGGTGAGTATCTGGTATTTCCTGGCGTGCAGCGAGTATGGTAGCAGAGGTTCCTAAGTTAGCAATAGCCTTGTCAACTCAATTCGTCGTCAAATCATTCATGTTTTTTTAGTCGACTCAAAACTCACATGTGTCAAGGCAATGTGTCGTCAATGTGGCAGTAAGGCACCTCCATTGAATCGACGCATGGCACGGTTTCACTAATCAAGTGTTGAAGCTATTCTATCAAAAGGTTGATTGCTGCGATTGCTGTGGAGGCCTGCTTTGCAAGCGAAACCATTGTGCTCCACTTATGACCTCCTTTTTAAGCATAAAACATCTTCAGAATTGGATTCTTCTGTTTGTTTTACCCCTAGGCTTACTACAATTGCCCCTTCCCCCACCCCCCACTCCCCACCACCCACGTCCCTTTTTTTCTTCTTCTTCTTCTTCCTTTTTTTTTAGCGTACCTGTTACAAGGAACTTTGTGGCCAAGAGCACCAAGGTTTTTACACCCACGTCCTTTAAATTTTATTTGTGCCGTTCTTCTTGCTGTTTATTGCACCATCAATGTTTTCCTTGCAGGTCACTGCATCGTCATTGTAACTTCCAAAGTTGCCTGCTTGCAGTTTACAGCACCTTCGCTGCAGCTATGGTAGCCTGTGTTTCTACCTGACTTGCAAAAAATCCTTCCCTCTTACTCTTCTTCTCTTTTTCTCTCCGTCTCGCCTTTTCCCGGATGTCCTGGCCTATGCAGTGACATTTCTGTTGGTGACGTCGTGGCGATGAGCTACGATCCCACAACAGTTGCCTCCCACACCAATTCAGCCAATCCCGAGGTGTCTGCTGAGGCAACATTCAATGACGGGACAGCAACGGGGGTAACAGCTACCCAAGGGACCAAACCAGGGGCAGCTTCTAGGTTACAAACCGCCGCCTCTTCTTTTAAAGGCAACAATCCAAAAAAGGCAATGAAGAGGAAAAAAGTAGCCCAATCAGAAGCTGCCACAAATACAGTCAACCGCACAACCCATGTTTCGCCCCGGCTAGCTCCCAAGGCTGATATACCACTGTCTCGGCTACCCGTTGCTTTTCGGCGAGTGGCAGCCGTTGAGGGAGACGAGATGGTGTCATCTCAGCCGTCGGATGAGCCGTTTCGGATAGAGAAGGACCATTTCTGGCTGCTAGCAGACAATCCCGATCTTCCTGCACAGGTGATGAGTTAGGAGTTTTGCATAAGAGATGCAGTGAGGCATAGAGTGAGGGATATGGCGAGCCGTACAGAAAGGCATACAGTGAGGCATTCAATGAGGCATATAGTGGGGCATGCAGGGAGTCATGCAGTGAGGCATTCAATGAGGCATTTAGTGGGGCATGCAGGGAGTCATGCAGTGAGGCAAATAATGATGTACAGCGCTGCATCATTAAGTGATGTATGGTGAGGCATAGAGTGAGGCATGTGTTGAACCCACAGAGAGGCATGCAGTGAGGCATGCAGTGAGGCATGCAGTGAGGCATTGGGTGAGATACAGCGAGGCATATAGTGAGGTATATGGTGAGGTATATGGTGAGGCTTATGGTGAGGTATACGGTGAGGCTTATGGTGAGGCATATGGTGAAGCATATGGTGAGGCATTCACCCACTGGTTCTGTGAGATTGATTTTCACACACCAACTCTCCTCTCTTACTGTTTCGTTCTTCCACAAGAACACTTCTTTTGTCCACGTTGTGTCTTCCCATCATGCTTTGAATCCGCTGTGCCCATGGCAGCCTGGCCTTGGCACTCCACACCACACAGCTGTGCCGAATCTCGTTGCCTCTATCTTTTCTTCTCTCCTCCGCCTTCACCCCCTCCCGTGGCTCCTTCCAGAAGGCTATAGACAGTCACACCATTGATCCGCCCATGCACTCCATTACCATGATCACCTATCATGATCCACACTTGATGATCTGTCATGATCCACACTTGATGATCTGTCATGATCCACACTTGATGATCTGTCATGATCCACACTTGATGATCTGTCATGATCCACACTTGCTGATCTGTCATGATCCACACGCACATGGCTGTGCCGAATCTTTCGAGTCGAACCAAAGGTCACCTGGTGCTTTGGATCGGCTCTGCCTACACGGATGCTAAGAGGTGCCCATGCACTCCAAAATACCATGATGATCTACACAGATGTGCCGGAACTCATTGCCCTATATCCTTCCTCCAGCTCCTCCCATGGCATGTCACCTCTCAGGAAGCTATTGACAGTCACGCCATTGGGCCTGTGCAGAAAGATAAATGTTTCTTGCATTCACCCGTTGGTCCTCGCTCAAGGAAACAACTGACTGCACCCTTTTTTTCTACTCCCTCCCTTTTCTCCTCCATCTCCTCCCATGGCACCTGACAGCACTTGACAGCCGCACCTTGGAGCCTGTGCACAGGTTTGAAGTGGTGTTTTTAGACGTCTCAAACACTACTTCAAGTCGAACACGTGGCAATCGTTTCCTCCTCCATCTCCTCCCATTGCACCTTCCAGGAAGCACTTGACAGCCGCATTTTGGGGCCTGTGCACAGGAACTACCTTTCAGAGAGGGCACTGTATGTGGTGCGGTCAGACGATGATCACGGGCCCATTCAAAACAGGTACGATCTCTGTGACCTGTCATACGAAGCAAGGTATCTACGAGCAGTGAGCACCTTGGGGCCTGTGCACAGGAACTACATATTCGAGAGGGCGCTGTATGTGGTGCGGTCAGACGATGATCATGAGCCCATCCAAAGCATGTGAGAGTTCTATCATGTCATGTGAAGCAAGCGCCCCAACAGCCGCACCATTCGGCCTGTGCACAAGAACTAGATCTTGGAGAGGGCACTGTATGTGGTGCGGCCAGAAGATTATCATGAGCCCATCCAAAACAGGTGAGATTTATAGATCTTGAAGGTTGTTTATGGTGGTATGAGTGGTTTATCATGAGCCAGTATACCGCAGGAGAAGATTCAAGACAAGACAGCCTGATAAAAGACCCCCTGTTGTATTGTGCATTTTACCCTTCAAAATAAAGTTTCCCTAGATGTTCATGTTTCTATAACGCGTATTCATACCGTATATTTTCTGTCCATTCCCTGTTGCAGTTTCACAGCGAGGGTGGAAGATATCGGAGTGATGGCCGTGGAATGCAAAAATGTTGAGGATATTATAAAAAGAATTGTGGAGGTTATTAGATCTCGAAGAAGTTGATTACACGAGGCCTTTTATTGAAGAGCTCGAGTCTTACCAAAAGGTAGACATCTTGTATTGATACATAGCGTCGTGTGTGCTTGCTCGTATTGGGCTCTGTATTTCCGACTAATTACCATATCGATTATGCATTGGTTCTAGGAATATGTATTCAAGAATTTGTAGATAAGGGTCACGTTTGTATACAAGTAGGGAGAGTGTGGTAACGGGGACGTTTGGGAATTCATCATGGACATTTCTGCCAAAAGCACATGCCGATTCCTTGCTTTTGTACCGTCATACCCCGGATATACCCCCATGGGGGGCACTAATAAAGCGTGTTTTTTTTAGAGGGTGGGCTTATAATATAGTAATTTTATAAGCGCCGGGGCTTATACGGTACAATGACTTATATGAAATCTAGTTGTTTTCACTTCAAAATGTTCATCTTGTCATTGCGATTTCAATCAAGTCAAAATCATAGTGGGTGTGAAGAAGAATCTCGCGTAAGTTTGCTAACTGCCAACACACACAGTCAGAATGAGTCATTTCGCCCTATGACAACTCATTCTGACTGGACGCGCAGTCAGTTGAGTCGCGCGAGGGTGGGGCAGTGAGTCGCGCGAGGGTGAAGGGTCGAAATTTTATCAAGTGAGGATGCAAATAGTGTGTTTCGCTACAGAGATTCCAGTAAGTTTATAAAAACTAATACAAATGGTGGCTCTTATAATACGTAAGCCTTCAGGGGGTGCGCTTATAATCGAGCACCGGATATAAGCGCCACACGCCAATTAAAAGCGCCAGGCGCTTATCCGCGGGTGGCGCTTATATCTGGGGTATGACGGTACTTTCTACACGTTGCTGAAAAGGAGACGAGTCTGAGTATGACGACGACGAAGCGCGCGTCGAGTCTGCATCGTCATTCCTAGTTCCTCTCGCTGTCACTCCTGTTTCGGTTGGTTCGCACAAGATCGAAACTCGTCTCGTCATTTGATTCCGATACTAGCAGAACCGTATTCGATTTGAGCGCAGGTCACATTCCGGCTTTTAGTCTGGTACCGTCCAGCGAAGTGAAGAGTCACTACGAAAATCGTCACGTCATTTAAACGCATAGCTAGGTGTAGGCTCGTTGGTACAAGTTGTCCTTTCAAGGTCGGATATTGGCTGCCACTGCTAGGCGAGTCGTTTCTCCTTTCTTGATAACCAGCTAGCTGTAAGCATATTCACGCCTCGCTGTGCTGTTAACTGTCGAGATGTTGCACTGGTGAACGGTCAGGACGGAGGCGAGAAGCCTATGGGGTTGTCAGTTTTGGACTATTGGAACGATAAAATAGTCTGGAGGATTTGACGCTTAGCATAACACGTGTAACGCATCGACCTACTTCTTGCCTAACTCCCTAGCTAACAACCTAACACTCAAAGGCATTCGTCGAGATTGCTCTCGATAGAAATCGGGCTACGAGTGAGTGAAGGTTGGGTTGGGAGAGAAAGGGTTGGGTTGGGAATTCCAAACCTCAACCATGTTGGAAACAATAGGGCCTAAAGCGCTTCTATCGTGTCGAAACACCAAGGCACAAGCGAAGCAGATCATATCGAGGCACCAGCGAGTCAACCCTCGGAGGTTGAAGTAACCGCTGGAGGTTACGTGAAAGTCAAAGGTCAGCGACATTTGACCTGACAAAGGCAGCGCGACAGCAAGGACACACAACTGACTCGATATTGAGCAGTTGCCCGAGTCGCACTGTATCGAACCGCAACAGCCAACAGTAAGACAGTTATCATTCATATCCCTTCGTATTCCTTGTACTCTTATATAAGCCTTTGTACTTGTTTGCTTTAATTAACTTACTTTGCCCTCACATACCAGCGCAAGGTGGTTCAGAATCTTCTCCTTAAACGCTTCCGCTATTACATCACTTTACTTAGAGTTTCATCCTACCAAAGATCCTACGGGGCACTCAGTCCAACATGGTATGAGAGCAGGCTAGGGTAAAATTCTATTACTTCTTCAATTACACCAAGAGACATGTCTACCAGGAAGGAAAGAAGCTCCTCCAACGGCTCTCCTGGTGCTACCCCTACTCCACTTCCTGACTCTGGGCCTACAGACAGAGGAAGGCACAACAACGAGACCGGCCGCTGGGTCTACTGAAACACCCGCAAACCAAGGCGCGGGCTTCGACCCAAGCATGATGGAGAAATTCTTCTCCTTCATGTCCTTCTACGAGCAGCACCAGCAAGGAGTACATGCGCAATCAAACAACAGCAACAACAACAACAACGTGACGCCCATGAGTCTCGATGGCTCATCCTACGCACGCGGGAATCAACAACAACAACCTACCTTCGCTCCGTACGAGCCCCAGCACGGCTCCGTCAGCTTCATGCCACAACCACAACCTGCACCGGGACAAGAAAGAGCGCTGGACACACTACAAGTTCAGTCGCAGTTCGCGCACGTTCTAAAACTGCAAACGACAAAACCCTTCGACGGGAAGGAATTCTTTACCTAGTCGTTCGAATTCGAGCTGATGATGGAAGGAGCGCAAATCCTTGGCTTCTTCGACGGGTCCCTGCCATACCCAACAAATGGCACACAGTATGAGAAGCAGCAGTACACCTATCAATCGATGATGGCGTACACAATACTACTGAGGAACATCACTTCGACTCAACAGCAGAACATAAGGACTTACCGAGGATATGGCAACTCCGTGGAGCTCGCGTACAACCACTTGAAGAACCTGTATCAAGCAACAGACAGCGTAAACCAAAGTCGGTTAATGGCGCAACTGACAACAATCGCAATGAAACCAGGCGAGAAGGGAATGGCGTATATTAGTCGCTGCCGCGAGCTGCGCGACAAGCTTCTTCGATGTGGAGGAACGATTTCAGAAGACGCCTTCGTCACGGTTGTCATCGGCGGTCTTGGCCCTCACTGGCGCTCCACTCGCGCCATACTACGAGCACACGGGAGAATCTCCGAAGCAGCACTCTGCGCCAAAATTCATGCCGAGTAGCAAGACATGGACCTGCAAGAAGAACGACACAAGAAAAGGGCATCAGTACCTGAATTCGCGTTCCACACTAAGCGATGCTACAACTACAACAACAACAACCGGCAGCAACAACCGAAGCCAGTACCTCCGTTCTGCCACATCTGCAAGACTTCAGGACATCCTCGTACGCACTGCCCGAATCGACAACAGTCAACGCCGCCGCAATGCCAACTTCGCCCTTCAAGCAGTCAAGTCGCCTCAACGCAAGCAAGTCCGACAACGTCAGTACAAGTCTCAACAACATCAACGGGACAATCTGCGAAAGAAACAAGAAACATCATCAGCTGCATGGCAAGATTAAGCGACTCCTGTGTAACTGAGTCACCACCACATTACTCACCAGAAGAACAACTCGACAACAGCACGCCTCGTCGCGAGTCACTTCAACCGAACTCGACGTACGCCGCCATCGCTCAAAGCGAGCCGTCCGGGAAAGACATATGGTTCTTGGACAGTTGCTGCGGACAGCACATGTGCTCCTCGGGACGCTTCGTTCAACGTGAGCACCGACTTCAACGAGAGGTCGTCATCACAGTCGCCAATAACCAGAACCTGCGCACACGACGACAAGGGATTGTGCAACTTCAGTCACGAGAGACAAACGTTATACTACAGATGTCAAAAGTACTAATCGCGGAGGGACTCGACTACAAATTACTGAGCGTCAGTCAGTTGATGGCGAAAGGCATACACCTGGAAGCCGACAGTACCACCCAGGAGTTCAAGTTGTACCACACGAAGGGCGGCCTCTACATCGGAAAGGCGGTCCTGAAGAACAACGTCTTCGTCCTCGACTTCGTCCCCAATCTTGGCACCGCAGACAGCGACGCCATCGTGAACTTCGCCGACTGGACACACCCTCCATATCTTGATCCAGACTTCAGTCCGGAAGGCTTTTGGTATTCACATACCATTCCTGAAGCAGAACGAACACGCGCATTAGTAACGATTCAAAATTTGGCAGCAGCAGAAACAACATCGGCAGCAGCAGAAACAACATCGGCAGCAGCAGAGACATCATCGGCAGCAGCAGGAACAACAAGAGCAGCATCAACAATGACACCAGTCCTCGTCGACGAAACACCGCCAACACCAGCACAACAGCTCCATCCAGCACCACGAGAAGTTCATCGTAGCGCAAACTTCATCGCCAGCTTCTACTCCAACTCCGATATGTATCGACGTTCACCCGGGCATCGCGCCGACGAAAGTACCTGGCACGCAAGGATGGGACACCCAAGCAACACTGTGTTAAACAACACAATAAGAGCAGGAGTCCTTGACAAGGACTCGTTACTACTACTCGACGGAAGAGAACTCCAACGGGCACGAGGAACATGCCTCACCTGCCCCGAAGCCGACTTACCACATCGGCCGTTCACTCCTCGTCACAACCCGAGCGCACCCGCGTACGCACCACTCGAAAAGGTGTATAGCGACATCCTACACAATCGGGAGCCAGGACAAGTAATCTACAACTACACAATCACCTTCATCGACGCCGCCACCCGCTACGTCTGGCACCTAAACTTACCCAGCCGCGACATGGCCCTCGAAGCATTCACTGCCTGGCTACCAGTAGCAGAGAGAGAGTCGGGCGTAAAGCTGAAAAGCTTCCAGTCAGACGGAGGAGGAGAATACAACTCTCAGTGATTCAAGCAGTATCTGGTAGAAAGGGGAATCAAGAAGCTCCTCTCTCTTCCCTACGCCCATCAGCAGCAAGGTGTAGCAGAAAGAATGAACAGGACTCTGCAGAACAGCATGCGCAAACTGTTGCGTGGCATGCGGCTACCCAACCACCAGTGGCCTACAGCAATGGACCATGCTGTCATGCTGCACAACTTGATGTCGTCATCATCGCTTCCGAACAACGCATCACCGCACCTGCTGTGGACAGGGAAACGGGGCAGTACAAAAATGTTACGAGTGTTCGTATGCATGGTACAGTATCGACCTCCAGCAGCACGAGCGGGCAGATTTTCACAACGCGCACAGTGGGGACTACACCTCGGCATCGAAAAGAATTACAACGCATGGAAAATCTTCGACGTCCACTCCAAGGAAACAGTAGCAGCACGCGACGTCATCTTCTACGAACGACTCACACTCCAGACATACCTTGCCAACCTACAAGAGGACCAAGATCCCACAGGTGGTTTTCGTGGCGACCGAGCCTTCGCCTCCACCGAAGACGAAGCTGACTGGGACGAGCAGAATGTGGACAACGCGTCAGAAGAAGCCGGACCTCTTCCGTTCTGCTCCGTCGACGTTCCCATGGACGACGACAACCCTCGCGAAAGTGTCAACGCTGAAACCTTCTACTACTTCGCCGACAACGGTTACGTAACACCTGCGACAGTCAACACCAACGAAGCAGAACGAGTAGGACCAATTTTCTTACCCGATCCAGAAGCGGGAGATGAAGCAGCTTATCCCGAGGACGCAACTCTCCCCCGCTACTCACAGACTGGACTACAGATTCTCGGCCTCGTCACCGCAGTCCACGGCAACGCTCTTCCTAAGGAGCCTGCGACGGTTCAGCAGGCTATGGGGGGGGGGACACAGGGAAAAATGGCGTGAAGCCATGGACAGAGAGTTAAAAGCGCTGGAGGAACGGAACACCTGGAAAGTCGTCCCCATCGGCGTGGCAAGGAACAAAACCATCCTCACCGGGAAATGGGTCTTCCGCGTTAAAACAAAAGCAAATGGCACAATTGAGAAGTTCAAAGCACGCTGGGTTGTGCATGGATTCGATCAGGAGCACGGACGGGACTTCACCGAGACATTCGCCCCGGTTAGCCGACATACCTCACTTCGAATCCTCCTCGCGATCGCCGCCATGAAGAAAAAGAAACTACGGCAAATCGACGTCGCCAACGCATTCCTCTACGCACCTGTTGATGCCGAAATCTTTGTTGAGTTACCACACAGCTCCCACAGAGAACCCAACCAAGTTTGCCAGCTACTCAAGTCACTCTACGGCATCAAGCAGGCCCCGCGACTGTGGCAACAGCACATGCACGCTCGCCTCATCCGCATCGGCTTCAATCAACTACCGCACGATCAAGGCATGTACCGGCTCCCCAAAGACGAAGACTACATTCTGCTAATCGTCTACGTGGATGATCTTCTCTACATCGGCTCGACTGACGGCATCACCACCTGGTTTGAAGGGGAGCTGCAGCGGGATCTCACGCTCACAGTCTCATCTACCTTGACTCAGTACCTCGGCCTCAACATCCGCGAAGACGATTAGATAGAGAACGCGATCTATCTCAGCACCGAAAAATATGCCGAAACTACCGCCAAACGTTTTACGATCACACCAACAGCCATCTCCACGCCATACCGCTACACGGCAGGGAACGACAAAGGAGGCTCCGCCCTACTCAAACCCGCCGGCATACGAGACTACCAGAAGAAGCTGGGGTGTCTTCTCTTCGCAGCCGTCACCTGTCGTCCCGACCTTTCATACTCCGCAAGCCAGCTCGCTACCTATCTCAAAAGGCCTGAAGCAGAACATCTGGCGGAACTCGACTGCGCTCTTACTACTTCGTCAGCACCCCGACGGTCGGCCTGACCTACCATAAGAACGCAACTGCACCGCCTAAGCTAATCGATTACGTCGACGCAGATCACGCGGGCGACTCCGACAACAGACGATCGCGCACCGGCTATATCTATCGCTTCGAGCCTATCGGGCCTATCTCGTGGCAATCGAGCAAGCAAGAACTAATTGCTCTCTCGTCAGCTGAAGCAGAATATATTGCACTCTGCTCAGCCACCAAGGAAGGACTCTACCTTCGCGAACTGCTAGAAGAAGCGAATTTAGCCGAGTTACCCAACTTCATCCTGTACTGCGACAACCAATCTGCAATTCGCATCGCCAACAAGAACGGCTTTGCGAACAGGACGAAACACATCGCCCTGCGATATTTCTTCGTGAAGGACGAGATTGAAAAGGGAAGGCTCGAGCTGTCATACTGCCCCACATCCGAGATGGCAGCTGACTACCTGACCAAGAAGCTCGGGAAGCAGAAGTTCGAATACTGCATGTTGCTGACTGGACAGAGCCACGTCAGCGACACTCCAGAAGCGAAGGGGAGTGTTGGAAACAATAGGGCATAAAGCGCTTCTATCGTGTCGAAACACCAAGGCACAAGCGAAGCAGATCATATCGAGGCACCAGCGAGTCAACCCTCGGAGGTTGAAGTAACTGCTGGAGGTTACGTGAAAGTCAAAGGTCAGCGACCTTTGACCTGACACAGGCAGCGCGACAGCAAGGACACACAACTGACTCGATATTGAGCAGTTGCCCAAGTCGCACTGTATCGAACCGCAACAGCCAACAGTAAGACAGTTATCATTCATATCCCTTCGTATTCCTTGTACTCTTATATAAGCCTTTGTACTTGTTTGCTTTAATTAACTTACTTTGCCCTCACATACCAGCGCAAGGTGGTTCAGAATCTTCTCCTTAAACGCTTCCGCTATTACATCACTTTACTTAGAGTTTCATCCTACCAAAGATCCTAAGGGGCACTCAGCCCAACAAACCAATAGGTTTGGGGAATTCCAACCCATCAAAGTGGAATGTTGAAGGTTGGATTGCTAACCAATCAGAAACAACCAAATCAGTGTAACAATATACTCTATCTTAAAAACAACCATACAAATGGTTCTAGGTTGGTTTTTCCCAACCCAACTAATTGCCACATAGGCTCCAAGCCTAGGAACCATCCCACCATGGAAACCATGGTTGGGATAGTTCCACAAGGGGTGTATTGAGGGGGTCTGAGCTAGGCAAGCTCATTCTCAACCTCCCACTCCAACTAATCAAGATGGAAATGGGATTATTTCTCCAAGTCCGTTTGGCTCTCTCACAAGCTTCCCTACACTACTACTCCAAGTGTTTTTCATCAAAGGCATCAAGAAGATCTTCATCCCCAAAGCTATTGAGGCTAGTTAGGGCTACTATTTTGTATTGGAATATTATAAAGGCCTTGTAACCGCCATTATAATAGCCTTGGGCATTACATTGATATCCAGAGCAAGGTTCTTCCTTGGCCTTGTGTGGCCATTTGCTACTTGGATTTTTTTTTTTTTTTTTTTTTTTTTTTTTTTTTTTTGAGGATCCTAGCTTGTGGATCTAGGATTTTATCCAAGGATCAGTGAAGATTTTGAAGAAATTTCAAGATCTACAAGTGTTTCTTCAAGATCTGCAAAAGCTTCTCCAAAGATCTACAAACTCCAAGCTTGTTATGAATTGTAAAAGAGAGTGCGCAGGTAAACGAATAACGAGACTGTGACTGAATGAACTGAGAATACAATGAATGCACAGACTAATGTAGGGCTAGTCTAGCTAGGAGGAAACCTCGGGGGACGAGGTTGGGTGCAGGTTTGGCGATGGAAATGCCGAAGGCGACGCGAGGAGCCTTGGCAGCGTTGAAATCGGCCGAACGTGCGAACTCCGAAAATCGGGTTGTACGCGAAGCAGTAAACCCCGATAAAGAATTCGGGAAAATTCTTTACACCACCCCCCCCCCCCCCCCCCCCCCCCCCTTAAGAAAGGCGATCAATGTCCGAGACACGCTTGCGCGCCAAGTAATCACCAACAAGTGGCGAGGCGTCGAGCGAGGCGGATGGCACCCACGTGTCGTCCTCACTAGTGCGGGCAGTCCAGCGGATTAAGAAATCCACGTGTCGGCTAGCTGCGTCAAGGCGGACCCAATGAGCCAGGATTTTCGAAGGGTCAAGGGTCGGCTCCGGAACAGGTCGTGTTGTCGGGGCAACTTGCTGACGGACGATGTTGGTTGTGGCTGGCACGAACTTGCGAAGCAGGCTGACGTGGAAAGTGTCATGAATCCGCCAGTCGACGGGTAGCAACAGCTTCGCGGTGACAGGTGTCACCATCTTGATAATCTTGAACGGCCCACAAAATCGTGGCCGTAGTTTTGACGGGCCGGGCAGGTGCAGGTTCTTCGTGTCGAGGAGCACTAATTGTGTGTCAGAACATTATAGCTTATGCTGTTGTGTAGGCTATAGTGGGGTATCCCATAGGGGGTACAGCCCAATTAGGGTTTCATATTTGTACTCACTTCATTCATAGTTCATTCATTCTCGTTCTTTCTTTCACATGGAATCAGAGCAGGTTCCCTCCTAGGGACTGCTTCTAGGGCCCACCGAAGCGCGCCCCGAGGCGCGTTCTCCTTTTTTTTTTTTTTTTTTTTTTTTTTTAGCGACCCGTCGTGTCGCCCCTAGCGGCCCGTCGCGCCGCCCTTCCTTAGCGGCCCCGCCGCCCTTTCGATCGCGGCTCCGCCGCCCTTCCTTAGCGGCCCCGCCGCCCTTCGATCGCGGCCCCGCCGCCCTCTGCTAAGCGGCCCCGCCGCCCTTCGATCGCGGCCCCGCCGCCCTCTGCTACGCGGCCCCGCCGCCCTTCGATCGCGGCCCCGCCGCCCTCTGCTACGCGGCCCCGCCGCCCTCTGCTAAGCGGCCCCGCCGCCCTTCGATCGCGGCCCCGCCGCCCTCTGCTACGCGGCCCCGCCGCCCTCTGCTCAGCGGCCCCGCCGCCCTTCGATCGCGGCCCCGCCGCTCTCTGCTAAGCGGCCCCGCCGCCCTTCGATCGCGGCCCCGCCACCCTCTGCTAAGCGGCCCCGCCGCCCTCTGCTAAGCGGCCCCGCCGCCCTCTGCTAAGCGGCCCCGCCGCCTTGCTCACGCGGCCCCGCCGCCCTCTATTACGCGGCCCCGCCGCCCTCTTCTACGCGGCCCCGCCGCCCTTCCTTCGCGGCCCCGCCGCTCTGCTCTCGCGGCCCCGCCGCCCTTTGCTAAGCGGCCCCGCCGCCCTTCCTGCACGGCCCCGCCGCCCTACCTGCGGCCCCGCCGCCGCCCTACCTACACGGCCCAGCATCAGCCGAGCCGCCCAGCCGCAGCCGAGCGGCCCAGCGTCACCGAGCCGCCCAACCGCAGCCGAGCGGCCCAGCATCAGCCGAGCCGCCCAGTCGCAGCCGAGCCGCCCGGCAGAAGCCGAACCGCCCGGGAGCCGCTGAGTAGCCCAGCAGCAGCCGAGCCGCCCAGTAGCAGTCGGGCCACCCTGGAGCCGCCGAGCCGCCGGGCACCCTTCCTGGAGCAGCCGAGCCGCCCAGGAGCTTCCGAACCGCCCAGCAACCACCGAGCCGCCCGACCTGCCCTGCCCGGTGAGCACCGTACCGCTGTCATTGCGTGCCCTTCCCCTACTGCTTGCACTGCTCCACTGTCGTCATCATGGCTACACCCAGTGTCCTCGCTTTTGACGCTGAGGGTCGAGCCATTGACTTTGAGGTCTGGGTCGACGACCTGCAGCTGTTCTTACAGTGCGATAGAGCTGACGGCCTTTCCCTCTTTGACCTCACCTCTGGCGCAACTCCTGCCCCTGCTGCTGATGCTGACCCCACTGTTCGCTCTCAGTGGGCCACCCGCGATGCTGCTGCACGTCTTGCTGTGCGTCGCCACTTGCCCACCACTGAGCGCGCGCACTTTAGTCAGTACAAGAGTGCCCAGACCTTGTACGACGCTGTAGTTGCGCGCTACTCCTCCCCTGCCACTGCTGCACTGAGCCGCCTCATGCTCCCCTTCCTCTTCCCTGACCTTGCTGCCTTTCCCACTGTCGCTGATCTCATCACGCACCTCCGCACTAGTGACACTCGCTACCGCGCTGCGCTTCCTGCTGACTTCTGCGCCAAGAACCCCCCCCCCATGTACATCACTCTCTACTTCTTAGTCACTCGCCTCCCTGACTCCCTTCGTGTAGTCCGGGACCACTTCCTCGCGGTCTGTCCCACCACCCTCACAGTCGACAGCCTCGAGAAGGCCCTCCTTGCAGCGGAGAAGAGCATAGTCGCTGTAGGAGCCTCTCGAGGTGACCCCCGCGCCCCCATCTTTGAGGGGTGTTCTGTTTCCCCTCTCCTGCCCTCTGTCGCCTCTGCCGCTGCGGCCGACCTCGTTGGTCTTGAGTCGGTCGGTGCGGCGTCTGCCCCTAGCGGGAGACGCCGCTCAGGCAAGGGCAAGGGGGGCAAGGGAGCGGGTGGGGCCAGTGGGGGCGGTGGAGGTGGAGGTGGAGGAGGCGGAGGGAGTGGGGGTGGCGGTGGAGGTGGTAGCGGGGGTGGGGGTGCTAGTGGCGGCAGTGGAGGCGGAGGTGGCGGCGGCGGTGGCGGTGGTAGCGGAGGTGGCGGAGGTGGCGGCGGTGGAGGCGGAGGCGGGGGCGGTGGAGGCGGAGGCGGGGGTGGCGGAGGTGGAGGTGGTCGGAGTGGAGCTTCGCAGCGGAGCAGCACTGGGGGCGGTCAGCGCCAGCAGCAGCAGCAGCAGCAGCAGCAGCGTTCTCGCGACGTCCTCTCCCCTCAGCAGCTCCGTGAGTGGTACACGCAGCGTCAGCGCGGTGGGGGTTTTGGTCCCTGCACCTACGTTCTCCGCACAGGCGACCGCGCTGGAGAGCAGTGTGGGGGTACCCACACCGCCCAGCGCTGCTTTGGCCGCCTGACGGACGCTTGGCGCCAGCAGTTCCCGGAGGCCGCGGAGATCCCCCGCTGGGGAGAGCGATCTAGGGCTGGTGTAGCTATCTTTGATCTTGATTTTGATGCTATCCTTGCTGCCATGTATGCTGTGACCATTAGTGATGAGGGTGACTGTTACCGGTGTTTCCCGCCCGACCCGGGCATTGGTACTGCTGCTCTAGGTGCCGGTGAGGCTTCTGCTCTAGGTGCCAGTGCGTCTGTGCTCTCAGGTGCTGGTGAGGCTGCTCTCTCAGGTACTAGTGCGTCTGCGCTCTCAGGTACTGCGTCGGCTTCAGCCTCCCACACCTTCACCCTTGACTCTGGAGCGTCTCGCTCTTTCTTTCGGGACCGCACCACACTCACGCCGCTTAGTCGGCCGGTTGCGGTGTCCCTGGCTGACCCCTCTGGGGGTCTTGTCCTGTCTCGCTTCTCCACAGTCCTCCCGTGTCCGGCGGCTCCCTCTGGCACCCTGTCTGGTCTCTACCTCCCCTCGTTCTCTACGAACTTGGTGAGTGGTGCTGACCTACAGGATGCGGGAGTCCACCAGTTCACCCCTGCTCGTCAGCGAGTGACGCACTGCACAGAGGCTAGCACGGGTCGTCACCTGGCTACGTTTACACGTCAGCCAGGGTCGAGCCTATACACACTGACCACTACTTCTCCTCCAGTTCCTGCGTCTGGTAGGGTCCCTTCGTCAGGTCAGGTGTTTGCTGCAGCGTCCAGGTCTGGCCCTGAGTCTGCCCCCTGTTCGTGTCGTCGCCTGTCTCACGAGACTCTCCTCTGGCACCACCGCCTTGGTCACCCCTCTCTGCTTCGGCTCAGAGGCATGGCCTCCCGTCTTCTTGTGTCTGGTCTTCCCCGGTCTCTCCCTCCCCTTCCTCAGGGCCCTGGCCCTACCTGTATCCCCTGTGTCGAGGGGCGCCAGCGTGCTGCCCCTCACTCCTCCCAGTTTCCTCCGACAGAGGCTCCGTTGCAGACACTTCACATGGACGTGTGGGGCCCTGCCCGCGTCCGTGGACTCGGTCACGAGCGCTACTTCCTGTTGGTGGTTGACGACTACTCGCGTTACACCACAGTATTCCCCTTGCGCAGCAAGGGTGATGTCACTGAGGTGCTGATCGACTGGATCCGCGCAGCTCGTCTCCAGCTCAGGCAGAGCTTTGGCTCGGACTTTCCTGTGTTGCGTCTGCACTCGGACAGAGGCGGAGAGTTCTCCTCTGGCCTTCTGCGTGCCTACTGTCGTGCGCGAGGCATCCGCCAGACCTTCACGCTTCCGGACTCACCGCAGCAAAATGGGATTGCAGAGCGCCGCATTGGCATGGTCATGGACGTCGCTCGTACGTCTATGATGCATGCGGCTGCCCCCCATTTTCTGTGGCTGTTTGCGGTCAGGTACGCGGCGCATCAGATCAACCTCCACCCCAGGGTCTCCAGGCCGAAGACCTCCCCAGCCCTGCTGTGGACGGGGAAGGTTGGCGATGTGTCGGCGTTCCGGGTCTGGGGATCTCGGGCGTTTGTCCGCGACTTGTCTGCGGACAAGCTGTCCCCTCGCGCTGCTCCCTGCGTCTTCCTGGGGTTCCCCCCCGACGCCCCTGGGTGGCAGTTCTACCACCCCACCTCTCGACGTGTTCTGTCCTCCCAGGACGTCACGTTCGACGAGTCGGTACCCTACTACCGCCTCTTCCCCTACCGCACTCTGTCCCTCCCCCCACCACCGCTCTTCCTTGTGCTAGGTCCTGCCCCGGTAGACCCCCTCCTCCCTCACGGTCCTGCCCCTTTAGGTGTGTCCCAGGTAGATGCAGTCGAGCCTGTCGAGGTTACTGGTGACTCTGGTGCTGCTGAGGGTGCTGAGCCTGGGGGTGCTGACTCTGGGGGTGCTGAGCGTGTGGGTGCTACGCCTGGGGGTGCTGAGCCTGAGGGTGCTACTACTGGGGGTGCTGAGCCTGGGGGTGCTGAGCCTGGGGGTACTGAGTCTGGGGGTGCTGAGCCTGGGGGTGCTGGGCCTGGGGGTGCTGAGCCTGGGGGTGCTGAGACTGGGGGTGCTCCGCCTGGAGGTGCTTCGTCTCGCCGAGAGCCACTCTCCCCAGAGGAGCTGCGTGAGTGGTTTGCCCGGCGCTGGAGGCGTGCTGCTGGTGCTGGAGGTTCTTCGGCTGCAGAGGGTGCTGCTGCCGCGCGTCCCGGAGGTGCTCGTGCTGTGGGTACTGGAGCTGCTGGGCCTGAGGGTTCTCCTGGAGCTGGTGCTGCTGAGGGTGTTGGCGCTGAGACTACCTCTGGCGGTCCGAGTGGCAGTGCTGCTGGTGCTGTTGGGGGTTCCGGAGCTACTGGAGGTGCTGCTGGAGGTTCTGGAGCTACTGGAGGTGCTGCTGGAGGTGCTGCTGAAGCGGGTACTCCTGCTGGGGGTACTGGTGCTGTCCCTGCTGTTTTTGGCGTCGCCACGCGGCCCCGACCGTACTTCGTTCCGCTCCTGCAGCAGGTTCTTGGTCTTACACCTTCTCCTGGTCCTCCTCCTCCTCCCTTAGAGGGTCCACAGCCTGTCCCGTCACAGTCACAGCTACAGCCTGCCTCCCCTTTGCCTGCTCCTTCTCCCTACGCTGGTCCGACTGGAGGTCTTACTGAGCGTCGTGAGCCTGCGTCTCGTCCTGCGTCGCCTGTTCGTACTGCGCGCACTAGTGGTCGCGGTTCACGTCAGCGTCCTCCTCCTGTCCCTGGCACGCACCGGATGTCTCTGCGTCCATCCACTGCTCCTCTGCGTGCCCCTTTGCCTTCTCCTCCTGCTTCCTCTCTTCCTGCTCTTGCCGACCCCGAGTCCGACTCTCTTCGTGCTGCCAGTCCTACTGTCACGCGTCTCCTTGCTACTGCTGTCACTGACCCTTCTTTCAAGTCTTCTCCTGCGTCTGCCCTTGTCACTGAGCTCGTCGACTTTGCTGCGCGCTGTCGTCTAGACTACGCTGCTAGTCTTGTCGCTGAGTCTGAGTCTGCTTGTCCTCCGTCCGTCAGGGGTGAGTGTGCCCTTGGCACGGACGTCCTTGAGGACAGGCAGGAGGAGTTCCAGTGTCTGGCCGCCGCTTCACCTCATCTCGCGTCTGTAAGGCTAGCCCCTGAGGGAGACCCGGATGCACTTGACATCCCGACTCCGCGCTCTTACGCGGAGGCGATAGAGGGTCCCTACTCCTCTCAGTGGCAGGCAGCTATGGATGCAGAGATGGCTTCCTGGAAGTCCACAGGCACCTACGTTGACGCTGTTCCCACTCCTGGGGCGAACATAGTCAGTGGCATGTGGATCTTCAGGGTGAAGCGGCCGCCGGGTTCTCCGCCTGTCTTCAAGGCGCGTTACGTGGCTCGTGGCTTCAGTCAGCGGCATAGAGTTGACTACTTTCAGACCTTCTCCCCCACCCCGAAGATGACCACTCTTCGGGTACTGCTGCACGTTGCTGCTCACCGTGACTACGAGCTGCACTCTCTCGAATTCAGCACAGCTTTCTTGCAGGGCAGCCTGCACGAGGAGATCTGGCTGCGTCGCCCACCTGGCTTCACTGGGTCTTTCCCTCCTGGTACCCAGTGGAGTCTCCGGCGTCCAGTCTACGGTCTCCGCCAGGCGCCACATGAGTGGCACGACACACTGAGGACTACGCTGGCGGCACTCGGGTTTGCTCCTTCTACTGCCGACCCGTCGCTGTTTCTGCGCACCGACACCTCTCTGCCGCTGTTCTACATCCTCGTGTACGTCGACGACTTGGTCTTTGCCACAGCTGACACTGCTGGACTCGCCTACGTGAAGTCCGAGCTGCAGAAGAGACACACGTGCACTGACCTGGGTGAACTGCGCAGCTACCTTGGCTTGCAGATCACCCGGGACAGAGCACGCCGCACCATTACCTTGACTCAGTCACACATGGTGCAGCAGGTCCTTCAGCGCTTCGGCTTCACGTACTCCTCGCCTCAGGCCACTCCTCTGCCTACTCGCCACTCGCTCTCAGCTCTGCCTTCGGATGAGTCCGTAGAGTCGAGTGGCCCATATGCAGAGCTTGTTGGCTGCCTCATGTACCTGATGACCTGCACACGACCTGACCTTGCATACCCTCTTAGCATTCTCGCACGCTATGTTGCTCCTGGGAGACACCGACCAGAGCACATGGCTGCAGCGAAGAGGGTGTTGCGCTACTTGTGCAGTACGTCGGGCATGGGGCTAGTGCTTGGAGGGCGCAGTCCAGTGGTCCTCACTGGGCACGCGGACGCTTCTTGGGCTGACGACCAGGCTACGCAGCGGTCGTCACAGGGTTACACCTTCAGCCTTGGTTCCGGCTCTGTTTCGTGGCGGGCTACCCGCTCGTCTTCTGTTCTCGGCTCTAGTTGTGAGGCTGAGATCTACGCCGGGGCTATGGCTGCCCAGGAGCTTCGCTGGCTCACCTACCTGCTGACCGACCTTGGAGAGCCGCCTCGTTCTCCTCCAGTCCTGTACGTAGACAACAAGGCCATGCTGGCCTTGTGTCGAGAGCAGCAACTGGAGCACAGGACAAAGCACATTGCTCTCCGCTACTTTCTTGCTCGTGAGCTACAGCAGCGTGGACAGTTGCGACTTGCGTACGTGGCCTCTGAGGCCAACACTGCTGATGTCTTCACCAAGGCACTTGCGCCTTGTGATCATCAGCGTTGCTGCATGCAGCTGGGTCTTGTGCCTGTCTTGTCTCACTTGCTCTCTTCTTGACCTTGCTTGTACCTTCACCTATATATACTCTTGCTCTTGCTTGCTTGACTCTTATATATATATATATATGTGCTTGTGACCCCTTGTTCTCCCCCACTTTGCCTATGGGGGTGTGTCAGAACATTATAGCTTATGCTGTTGTGTAGGCTATAGTGGGGTATCCCATAGGGGGTACAACCCAATTAGGGTTTCATATTTGTACCCACTTCATTCATAGTTCATTCATTCTCGTTCTTTTTTTTGACATTGTGCAGTGGTCAAGACGAGTTCCTGGCGTAGAAGATCTGCGTATTTGCGGGAAGTGATATTCGCCTTGTAAATTGCGTCGGCAGCTTTCTCTCGGGTTTACTGGAGTCCCGTCACAAAAGTTTGTGTCCTCGGGACCGGGTTGCGGTAGGAACCGTCGGGTCCATCCCGTAATCCAGGAAAAACGGGGAGTGATTAGTCATGCTGGACGGCGCGTTGTTGAAGGCAAACTCCAACATTGCGAGTGAATCCTCCCAGCGGGCCGGGTCGGGGCAGATTGTCCTGATCAGGTGCTCCATGGTCTGATTGGTCCGCTCTGTTTGACCGTCCGTCTGTGGGTGATATGCCGTTGAGAACTGTAGCTTCGTGCCGTACTGCGCCCACGTCTCCTTCCAGAACTTGGATGTGAATCGCGGGTCTCGATCGCTGATGATCGCCGAGGGGATGCCGTGCAGTCGCACGACCGTGGAAATGAAAAGTCGCGCAGTTTCTTTGGCTGTAATTGCCGTTCGACATGGTGCAAAGTGCGCCATTTTGGTGAAGCGATCGACGACGATGAGAACAGCGTCGTTGCCGGACGGTCCAGCTGGCATCCCCGTGACGAAATCCATCGTCACTTGCTGCCACGGTCGTTTGGGTGGCTCGAGGGGTTGCAGCAGCCCAGCTGGTCGTTGACGTGTCGATTTCATAGCTTGGCACACCCTGCATGAGGACACATATCGCTGCACGTCGTTAGAGGAGTCAGGCCAATAATATTGACGGTGCAGTAATTTCTGGGGTTTATCAACCACGAAGTTTCCAGAGAAATTTGAATCGTGGACCTCCTGGATGAGAAGTTCACGCAGCAGCCGGTAAGCGGGAACCCAAATCCGGTCGGTTCCAGCTTTTAGGTAATAATCCCCTTCTCTAACAGTGCATCAATTTGATTTTGCAGCTCCTCGAGTTCCGGCTGGGTCAACCGCCACTGTGTCCGAACAGTCGGCTGCGCTCCAGGTTCCAGCTGGATTTTGTGGTCCTCAGGTCTCTCGGGTGGCAGTCCAGGTGGCAGGTCGTCGGGGAAAATGTCCGGGTACCTCCGAATCAGCTCCGCTAAATCCGGTGGTACAGCTGCACACAGCTTCTCGATGTCCTTTCCCTCGGTGTCGATTGCCAACTCGCGTAAGCAGACAGCGTACAGCTGCGCGCCTCTGTTGAAGTGGCGAGCTATAGTGATAGCTTTGACGCACGGTGCTTGGATGTAGTCAGGGGTCCATGCAGGTAATTTTATTAACCCCTCATGCTTGCTGATGCTGCACGATCCCGTTGTCCAGTCGATGACGGGGTTGTGTCGTCGCAGCCAATCACGTCCCAGCAGTACGTCGCAGCCGTCCAATGTTGTCGCAAGAAACTTCATGCTGAAGCCGAAATCGTCGCCGCAGTCGATCCTGACCATACGTGTTTCTTCCGTTATCGCTAGAGGCGTCCTATCCACGAGGCGAGCGTCAATTTCGGGCAGACACCTGTCAAGTTGCAGCTTGCATCTTTTTGCGCTCGCCAAGTTGAAGAGGCTATGGCTGGCCCCCCCATCGACGAACATTTTTAGATTATTTTTGAACACCTTGCGAGCGACCAGCACAGGGTGATCCACATGATTATCCCCGTTATTCGGCCGAGTGCGATCGATTGCAGGATCCGAACCACGACTCGGTGGGGATGATTGTCAGAACTTTATAGCTTATACATTTGTGTAGGCTGTAGTGGGGTAGCCCATAAGGGGTACAACCCAATTAGGGTTAGTACTTGTACCCAACTGTTTCATAGTTCAATCATTCTCGTTTCAGTTTTCTCATGGTATCGAGCAGGTTCCCCCGTGGGAACTGTTCCTAGGGCCCACCAATTCGATATTTTTTTTTTTCTCCTGCCCGGAGCGCGCTCGGCCTTAGCCCGAGTCGCGCTCCCCTTTCTCGATCCCGTTGCGCCGCCCTTGCGGCCTCGATCAGCTGCCCTAGCGGCTTCGTTGCCTGCCTCGCGGCCCTCGCGCCGCCCTTCCTGGCCCCGACCCGCCGCCCTGCGGCCGCGTTGCCTACCCCACGGCCCTCGCGCAGTCCTTTCCCGGCCCCGATCCGCCGCCCTGCGGCCTTGTCGCCTACCCCGCGGCCCTCGCGCCACCCCGCGGCCCTGACGCCGCCCTTACCTGCAGCCCCGGCGCCTACCTGCTGGCCCCGGCACCTACCTGCTGGCCCCGCCACCTACATGTGGCCCCGCCACCTACCTGCGGCCCCGCCACCTACCTGCGGCCCCGGCACCCACCTACGGCCCCGCCACCTACCTGCGGCCCCGCCGCCCTTACCTGCGGCCCCGGCGCCTACCTGCTGGCCCCGCCACCTACCTGCGGCCCCGCCACCTACCTGCGGCCCCGCCGCCCTTACCTGCGGCCCCGGCGCCTACCTGCTGGCCCCGCCACCTACCTGCGGCCCCGCCACCTACCTACGGCCCCGCCACCTACCTGCGGCCCCGACGCCTACCTGTGGCCCCGGCGCCCACCTACGGCCCCGCCACCTACCTGCGGCCCCGGCGCGTACCTGTGCGGCCCACCAGCCGAGCCACCGAGCTGCCCAGCAGCCAAGCCGCCCAGCAGCAGAGCCGCCCAGCCGCCGAGCCGCCCAGCAGCCGAGCCGCCAAGCCGCCCAGCAGCCGAGCCGCCGAGCCGCCCAGCCGCCCAGCCGCCGAGCAGCAGACCGCCGAGCCGCCAAGCAACCGAGCCGCCGAGCCGCCCAGCAGACGAGCTGCTGAGCCGCCCAGTTGCCGAGCCGCCGAGTCGCCCTCCAGCCGAGCCGCCCGAGCCGCCCTGTCCGGTAAGAGCAGCGCCTCTGTTACTGCACTGCCCTCACCCTACTCTCGCGCTGCTAGTCTACTGCTGTCATGGCTACCCCTAGTGTCCTCGCTTTTGACGCTGAGGGTCGGGCCATTGACTTTGATGTCTGGATAGATGACCTGCAGCTTTTCTTACAGTGCGATAGGGCGGACGGTCTCTCTCTCTTTGACATCACCTCTGGTGCTTCTCCTGCCCCTGCTGCTGATGCTGACGCCACTGTTCGCTCACAGTGAGCCACGCGCGATGTTGCTGCACGTCTTGCTGTGCGTCGCCACCTACCTACCTTTAAGCGTGCGCACTTTAGCCAGTACAAGAGTGCTCAGACCTTGTACGACGCTGTAGTTGCACGCTACTCCTCCCCTGCCACTGCTGCACTGAGCCGCCTCATGCTACCGTACCTCTTCCCTGACCTTGCTGCCTTTCCCACAGTCGCTGACCTCATTACGCACCTCTGCACTAGTGACACTCGCTACCGCGCTGCGCTTCCTGCTGACTTCTGCGCCAAGAACCCCCCGCCCATGTACATCACTCTCTACTACATAGTCACCCGCCTCCCTAACTCCCTGCGCGTAGTCAGGGACCACTTCCTCTCGGTCTGTCCCACCACTCTCACTGTTGACCTCCTGGATAAGGCCCTCCTAGCAGCGGAGAACAGCATAGTCGCTGTAGGAGCCTCTCGTGGTGACATGCGCACCCCCATCTTTGAGGGGTGTTCCCCCTCCCCCCTCTTGCCCTCTGTTGCCTCTGCTGCTGCGGCCGACCTCGTTGGGCTTGAGTCGGTCGGTGCGGCGTCTACCCCTAGCTGGAGACGCCGCCCTGGCAAGGTCAAGGGGGGCAGGGGCGCTGGAGGAGCTAGCGGGGGCGGTGGTGGAGGCGGCGGAGGGTGTGGGGGTGGCGGCGGGGTGGTGGCGGGGGTGGAGGTGCTGGTGGCGGTAGTGGAGGCGGAGGCGGCGGCGGTGGCGGTGGGAGCGGAGGTGGCGGGGGTGGCAGCGGTGGAGGAGGCGGTGGCGGAGGAAGTGGAGCTGGTCGGGGTAGTGCTGCGCAGAGGGTCGGCTCCGGTGGTGGTTAGCGCCAGCAGCAACAGCAGCAGCAGCAGCGCACTCGTGACACCCCCACCCCCCTCAGCAGCTCCGTGAGTGGTACGCTGCACGCCAGTGGGGTGGGGGTACTGGTCCGTCCACCTACGTCCTACGCACCGGCGACCGCGCGGGTGAGCAGTGTGGGGGTGCGCACCCCACCAAGCGCTGCTTTGGCCGCCTAACGGACGCTTGGCGTCACCAGTTTCCGGAGGCCACGGAGATCCCCCGCTGGGGTGAGCTGTCTAGGGCGGGAGTAGCTATCTTTGATCTTGACTTTGATGCTATTCTTGCTGCCATGTATGCTGTGACTATTAGTTATGAGGGTGACTGTTACCAGTGTTTCCCGCCCGACCCGAGCATTGAGACTGCTGCTCTAGGTACTGGTGAGGCTGTTGCTCTAGGTGCTAGCGAGGCTGCTGCTCTAGGTGCCAGTGCGTCTGCTCCCTCAGGTGCTAGTGAGTCCGCGCTCTCAGGTACCGAGTCGGCTTCGGCCTCCCTCACCAACACCCTTGACTCGGGGGCTTCTCGCTCCTTCTTTCAAGACCGCACCACACTCAAGCCGCTTGGTCGGCCAGTTGCGGTCTCCCTGGCAGACCCCTCTGGGGGTCCTGTCCTTGCTCACTTCTCCATTGCCTCCTGTGTCCGGCGGCTCCCTCTGGCACCCTGTCTGGTCTTTACCTCCCCTTGTTCTCTACGAACTTGGTGAGTGGTGCTGACCTTCAGGATGGGGGAGTTCACCAGTTCACTCCTACCAGCCAGCGGGTGACCCACTGCACGCACGCTCGGACGGGCCGACACTTGGCCACGTTTACTCGTCGGCCGAGGTCGAGCCTGTACACACTGACCACTAGATCTCCTTCTGTCCCTGCGTCTGGGCAGGTAGCTGCGTCGGGTCAGGTGTTTGCTGCAGCGTCCAGGTCTGGTCCTGAGTCTGCCCCCTGCTCGTGTCGCCTCCTGTCTCACGAGACTCTCCTCTGGCACCACCGCCTTGGTCACCCCTCCCAGCTTCGTCTCCGAAGCATGGCCTCCCGTGTCCTTGTCTCTGGTCTTCCCCGGTCCCTCCCTCCCCTTCCTCCGGGGCCTGGCCCTACCTGCGTCCCCTGTGTCGAGGGGCGGCAGCGGGCTGCCCCTCACTCCTCCCAGTTTCCTCCGACAGAGGCCCCGCTGCAGACGCTTCACCTGGACGTGTGGGGCCCCGCCCGCGTCCGTGGACTGAGTCACGAGCGCTACTTCCTGTTGGTGGTTGACGACTACTCTCGTTACACCACAGTCTTCCCCTTGCGCAGCAAGGGTGATGTCACTGGTGTGCTGATCGACTGGATCCGCGCAGCTCGTCTCCAGCTCAGGCAGAGCTTCGGCTCGGACTTTCCTGTTCTGCGTCTGCACTCTGACAGAGGCGTAGAGTTCTCCTCTGGCCTTCTACGAGCCTACTGTCGTGCACGAGGCATCCGCCAGACCTTCACGCTTCCGGACTCTCCACAGCAAAATGGGATTGCTGAGCGGCGCATTAGCATGGTCATGGACGTCGCCCGTACGTCCATGATGCATGCAGCTGCCCCCCATTTTCTGTGGCCGTTTGCGGTTCGATACGCGGCGCATCAGATCAACCTCCACCCCAGGGTCTCCAGGCCGGAGACCTCCCCAGCTTTGCGGTGGACGGGGAAGGTTGGCGATGCGTCTGCGTTCCGTGTGTGGGGATCTCGGGCGTTTGTCCGCGACTTGTCTGCGGACAAGCTGTCCCCTCATGTTGCTCCTTGCGTCTTCCTGGGTTTCCCCCCTGTCGCGTCAGGGTGGCAGTTCTACCACCCCACCTCTCGCCGTGTTCTGTCCTCCCAGGACTTAACGTTTGACGATTCGGTCCCCTACTACTGCCTCGTCCCCTACCGCACTCCGTCCCTCCCCCCGCCGCCGCTCTTCCTTGTACCAGGTTCCCCCCTGGTAGACCCCTTCCCCCCTCAGGGTCCGGCCCCTTCAGATGTGTCCCAGGTAGACGCAGTCGAGCCTGTCAAGGTCACAGGTGACTCTGGTGCTACTGAGGGTGCTGAGCCTGTGGGTGCTGACTCTGAGGGTGCTGAGCGTGTGCGTGCTACGTCTGGGGGTGCTGAGACTGGGGGTACTGAGCCTGGGGGTGCTGAGACTGGGGGTGCTGGGCTTGGGGGTGCTGAGCCTGGGGGTACTACGCCTGGGGGTGCTGAGCTTGGGGGTGCTACGTCTGGAGGTGCTGAGCCTTGGGGTGTGGAGCGTGGGGGTGCTGCGTCTGGAGGTGCTGAGCCTGGGGTTGTGGAGCCTGAGGGAGCTGGGCCTGCTTGTGAGGCGTCCGGCGGTGCCGGGCCTGGAGGTTCTGCGGGTGCTTCGTCTCGCCGGGAGCCACTCTCTCCAAGGGAGCTGCGCGAGTGGTTTGGCCGGCGCTGGAGGCGTACTGCTGGAGCTAGAGGTTCCTCGGCCGCTGAGGGTACTGGTGCCGCGGGTCCCGGAGATGCTCGTACTGGAGGTACTGGAGCTGCTGGGCCGGCGGGTTTGTTAGGAGCTGGAGCTGCTGAGGGTGTCGGCGCTGAGACTTCTGCTGTCGGTCCTGGCGACGGTGTTGCTGGAGTTACTGGAGCTGGAGGTGCTGCTGGCGCGGGTGCTGCCATTGGGGGTGCTGGTGCTGTCCCTGCTGTATCTGGAGTTGCTGCGCGGCCTCGGCCGTACTTCGTTCCGCTCCTTCAGCAGGTTCTTGGTCTCCCGCCTTCTACTGGTCCTCCTCCTCCCTTAGAGTGTCCACAGCCTGTCCCGTCACAGTTATAGTCACAGCCCGCCTCCCCACTGCCTGCTCCTTCTCCCTACACTGGTCCTACCGGAGGTCTTGCTGAGCGTCGTGAGCCTGCGTCTCGCCCTGCGTCGCCTGTCCGTGCTGCTCGCACTAGTGGTCGCGGTTCGCGTCAGCGTCCTCCTCCTGTCCCTGGCACGCACCGGATGTCTTTGCGTCCGTCCACTGCTCCTCTGCGTGCCCCTTTGCCTTCTCCTCCTGCTTCCTCTCTTCCTGCTCTTGCTGACCCGGAGTCGGACTCTCTTCGTGCTGCCAGTCCTACTGTTACGCGTCTCCTTGCTACTGCTGTCACTGACCCTTCTTTCGAGTCTTCGGCTGCGTCTGCCCTTGTCACTGAGCTTGTCGACTTTGCTGCGCGCTGTCGTCTCGACTACGCTGCTGGTCTTGTCGCTGGGTCTGAGTCTGCCTGTCCTCCGTCCGTCGGGGGTGAGTGTGCCCTTGGCACGGACGTCCTTGAGGACAGGCAGGAGGAGTTCCAGTGTCTGGCCGCCGCTTCACCTCATCTCGCGTCTCTACTGCTCGCCCCTGAGGGAGACCCGGATGCACTAGACATCCCGACTCCGCGCTCTTACGCGGAGGCGATAGAGGGTCCCTACTCCTCTCAGTGGCAGGCAGCTATGGATGCAGAGATGGCTTCCTGGAAGTCCACAGGCACCTACGTTGACGCTGTTCCCCCTCCTGGGGCGAACATAGTCAGTGGCATGTGGATCTTCAGGGTGAAGCGGCCGCCGGGTTCTCCGCCTGTCTTCAAGGCGCGTTACGTGGCTCGTGGCTTCAGTCAGAGGCAGGGAGATGACTACTTTCAGACCTTCTCCCCCACCCCGAAGATGACCACTCTTCTGGTACTGCTGCACGTTGCTGCTCACTGTGACTACGAGCTGCACTCTCTCGACTTCAGCACTGCTTTCTTGCAGGGCAGCCTGCACGAGGAGATCTGGCTGCGTCGCCCACCTGGCTTCACTGGGTCTTTCCCTCCTGGTACCCAGTGGAGTCTCCGGCGTCCAGTCTACGGTCTCCGCCAGGCACCGCGTGAGTGGCACGACACACTGAGGACTACGCTTGCGGCTCTTGGGTTTGCTCCCTCTACTGCTGACCCGTCGCTGTTTCAGCGCACCGACACCTCTCTGCCGCTGTTCTACATCCTCGTGTACGTCGACAACTTGGTTTTTGCCACAGCTGACACTGCTGGACTCGCCTACGTGAAGTCCGAGCTGCAGAAGAGACACACGTGCACAGACCTGGGTGAGTTGCGTAGCTACCTTGGCTTGCAGATCACTCTGGACAGAGCACGCCGCACCATTACCCTGACTCAGTCACACATGGTGCAGCAGGTCCTTCAGCGCTTCGGCTTCACGTACTCCTCGCCTCAGGCCACTCCTCTGCCTACTCGCCACTCGCTCTCAGCTCTGCCTTCGGATGAGTCCGTAGAGTCGAGTGGCCCGTACCCAGAGCTTGTTGGCTGCCTCATGTACCTGATGACCTGCACTCGACCTGACCTTGCATACCCTCTTAGCATTCTCGCACGCTATGTTGCTCCTGGGAGACACAGACCGGAGCACATGGCTGCAGCGAAGAGGGTGTTGCGCTACTTGTGTAGTACGTCGGGCATGGGGCTTGTGCTTGGAGGGCGGAGTCCAGTGGTCCTCACTGGGCACGCAGACGCTTCTTGGGCTGACGACCAGGCTACGCAGCGGTCATCACAGGGTTACACCTTTAGCCTTGGTTCCGGCTCTGTTTCGTGGCGGGCTACCCACTCGTCTTCTGTTCTCGGCTCCAGTTGTGAGGCTGAGATCTACGCCGGGGCCATGGCTGCACGGGAGCTTCGCTGGCTCACCTACCTGCTGACTGACCTTGGAGAGGTGCCTCCTTCTCCTCTAGTGCTGTACGTAGACAACAAGGCCATGCTGGCCTTGTGTCGAGAGTAGAGACTGGAGCACAGAACGAAGCACATTGCTCTTCGCTACTTCCTTGCTCGTGAGCTGCAGGAGCGTGGTCAGCTGCGTTTTGCGTACGTGGCCTCTGAGGCCAACACTGCTGATATCTTCACCAAGGCACTTGCGCCTTGTGATCATCAGCATTTTTGTACTCAGCTTGGCCTTTTGCCTGTCTTGCCTCACTTACTCACCTCTTGACCTTGCTTGTACTGTTACATATATATACACCTGCTCTTGCTTGTTTAGCCTTCCATATATATATGTACTCCTGCATGTGAACTGGCCTTGTGGCCTTGAACTTGTGCTCGGAATGTGTGGTGACGTTGTGATCCACCCTGAGCTTGCTTTGCTTTGCTTTTCTTGACTGGCCTTGTGACCCTTTGTTCTCCCCCACTTTGTCTATGGGGGTGTGTCAGAACTTTATAGCTTATACATTTGTGTAGGCTGTAGTGGGGTAGCCCATAAGGGGTACAACCCAATTAGGGTTAGTACTTGTACCCAACTGGTTCATAGTTCAATCATTCTTGTTTCAGTTTTCTCAATGATGGTGTTCGGGCGACGGAGCAGAGTCAGTAAAGGGCCCGCTAATTACTGACTCTTCCTAGTTCCCTGCTCTGTCCTGTCGTCCCCTGTCAGTGGCATTTTCTCCTGGCAATCTTTCCTGTAGTGACCCACCTTCCCACATCGAAAACATGGACCCTTAGGAGGGCGGTCGAGTGTATGGATGGCGTTGATCGTGGCCCGATGGGTCTGGCCACGAAAGCTTCTCCCATCCCTGGAAGCTGCTCTCGCGTACTGCATCAGCGCATCAGTGGAATCCGCCACGCGGACTGCTTCGAGGAACGATGTCAGGCGGCTTCGGCGGACCTCAAACTGTATCTCATATTTAAGGCCGCTTACATATTTATCCAACCGCTCTGCTTCCGACATGTCATCGATCTGGTCGGCGAAGCCCATAAATGACGCCGTGTAGTCTTGGACAGAAGCCATCTGCGACCATGCACGCAGCTTCATGTGAGCTTGCTCCGAGGCGGATACGTGCTCGAAGCGATCTCGTAAGGCTGCACTCCACTCCTTCCACGTGCGTATCTTGGTCACACCGAAGATCAGTTCTGCCACTTGATTAACCATTGTAGAGGTCCCGTCTGCCACATGTGTCACACTTGTTGGAGTCCCTGTTTCTAAGGTCCGGCGCCACCACTCAAGCGCCGCGCCCCGAAGAAGTGAAACCGTGTAATTAATACGCGTGGCATCGTCGTTAACGCCTGCTGCCGTGAAGAAGACCATGACACCGAACAGCCACCCCTTCACTGTAGCTGTCTTGTCCGTAGGATTAAACGGGGGCGGGTTGACGGGCTTGATCTTGATCGTCGTAACTGCATGTCAGTAGAGCTACATTGTGAGATCCCCGATCGATCCTAGGGGGGGTTACAGGCGCGTTTGCCTGTGGGGTTATGGGCGCACTGACCCGCTACTGAAACAAGCCCTTTTATCCCAATGGTCTAGTGGTTGGGATTCTGACATGGTATCAGAGCGGTCTCGGGTTCGAATCCCGGTGTATGCACATGTTGGCCGTTGCCACTGTGCTCAGTCCTGGGCCTCCCAGTGTGGGGGGGTGTCAGTAGAGCTACACCGTGAGATCCCTGATCGATCCTAGGGGGGGTTACAGGCGCGTTTGCCTGGGGGGTTATGGGCGCACTGACCCGCTACTGAAACAAGCCCTTTTATCCCAATGGTCTAGTGGTTGGGATTCTGACACTGCAACTGGCGCTGCTGCCGCTCGTTGCCTATCTTCTTCTTTGAAGTCACGTGTGAGAGCATCCAGTGGGTTGCTCATCGCCTGACTGTTGCCCTCGCCTTCGTCCGCAGGCGACTCCTGACGCGCTTCACCTCGCGTCTGGCGTAGCTCGGCGTTTTCCTCTCGTAGTGTTGTCACTTCCGCCATTAATGTCTTCATTCTCTCCTCCATCTCTGCCACTTGCGCCATCATCCGGTTGACAGCCTCCTGATCCATGTGCCTAGCGCTACGTCTGGTGGGCAGTCGGGTCTCCGTGGCCTTCAGGCAAGTGAAAACACGAACTATCGGAGTCGGGCAGGATTGAATTAACAATCCCTGCAGCCAACCGTCGTGTAGTCACTAAACCAGCCACACCCTATGCCACCAAACTACCCTCGGAAAAGCGGGGTGAACTAGGAAAGTAGCTCTGATACCAGGTGTTATGAATTGTAAAAGAGAGTGCGCAGATAAACGAATAATGAGACAGTGACTGAATGAACTGAGAATACAATGAATGCACAGACTAATGTAGGGCTAGTCTAGCTAGGAGGAAACCTCGGGGGACGAGGTTGGGTGCAGGTTTGGCGATGGAAATGCCGAAGGCGACGAGAGGAGCCTCAGCAGCGTTGAAATCGGCCGAACGTGCGAACTCTGAAAATCGGGTTGTACGCGAAGCAGTCAACCCCGATAAAGAATTCGGGAAAATTATTTACAAAGCTACAACTACTTCAACTCTTCATTGGAGTGCAAGATCTACAAGGAGCTTCTTCTTTTTTATCAACATAGAGAAGAAATTTGAAGAGAATATATTCTCTTACCCACCTTTGGTGGAAGATTCTTGGTCTACCTTGGGTAGAAGAGTTAATCTTCAGATCTACAAGGACTTGTTGAGGATTACTCTTTTGAGTATATCTTGCTCTATCATTGCGGTGATAGAGAGATTTAAGAAACAAGTCAATCTTAAGAGATTTTGTATTGGATTATTCAATAAGAGTAATCAGATTTCTTTAAGATTATTATAAGATCTGTTGAGATCTCCTCTCCTTAACCTGTTTCATGGCTTCTGGTCAAGAGATGGATGCTACTAAGGAGGTGCCTGTTGTTGGCAATGAAGGAGATACTGCTGCTGCTGCTGCTGCTGACATTGATCTCAACCTTGATGACTTCGTGGTTGACATGGAGATCAATGGAAGTGAAGCTGAGCTTGAGGCTGATGCTGAAAATGAGGACGAGGCTGGCTCTGATGAGGGTGTTTCCAATGAGACTGAGAACATTGCTGTCAAGTTTCAGACTCAACTCATGGAGCAGCAGTTACTCATTGGAGAGCAGCAGTGCCGCATCCAGAACTTGGAGGCTGATTTTGTGTGGCTTCATGCCTTGATTGAGAAGCTGACCAGGGAGGTGCAGTTGATCCCTAAGGAAAATGACACCTCCAGCTTCATTCAGGACCTGCACACCACTCTCCAGTTCGTGCAGTATCAGCTCAAGAAGCAAGAGAAGAACATCTCTGTGCTTCAGACTCAGTACAGGGAGATCCGGCGTGGAAACCTCTATCAGCCTACTCCTGCAGCAGAACGAGTCGCCAATGCCGCTAACAGCCATGCTGCACCTGCTGCTGCACCTCCTGCTGTTCCTCCTCCTTTTGGAGCATGTGCTTAGCCTCTTGCTGCAGCTGCAAATGCCTTTGGCTCCTGCCCTTCGGCCCTGCATCGTTTTGTCCATGGCAAAACTGACGTTGAGACTTGGCTCTCCATTGCGGAGGACTTTATGTCCATCCACAATGTGCGTAGCGAGGCTCGTGTGGTCGTTGCGACCCTTGCCCTGGACGACACTGCGACCAAGTTGGTGTATGCCAACAAGCGCCACGCAGAGGCGAATGGCCACCCTTTAAGCTGGGAGGAGTTCAAAGCGGCCATGCTGACGGCATTCCTGGTTCAGCCCCCGGCGCTCGAGGTGCGTAGCCACCTGGAGAACATCCAGTGTGGTGACCAGCCTGTACGGGAGTACGCCAAGGAGTTTGAGAAAAATCTGTCGCTGCTGAAGACTGCTCTTCCTGAGAGCGAGGTCATCCACCAGTTCTTCAAGGGACTCCCCGAGCACATCAAGCGTGTGCATGTGGTGAAGGGGGAGCACCAGTGGAAGACCTACAAGGAGTGTAAGGAGCACGGATGTGCACTTCCGTGCGTACCTGGACCTCAAGAGCACTCGTGCTCAGCAGCAGCCTAGTGCCGAAGGCCCTAGGGGGGTGGTAGCAGGACCCATGTGCCCAGGGGCGGTGGCTCTTGGAAGAGGCCCTATCAGCAGAGGGGTGAATCCTCTGGGACTCAGTCCAAGAGGGCCCATGCTGGGCCTGCCAAGGATCCTCAGGATGATGATAAGCTCCCGGCGGGCTGCCGCATTTGTGGCAAGCCTGGCCACAAGGTCTATCACTGCCGTTGGAGGAAGTCCGTCAAGAACTCTGGCAAGCCCAACCAGGGCAAGAAGCCGGATAGTTCTGGCCCTTCGGGTTCAAAGGATTTTCCGAAGTCCAACTAGGGGGTGGGTACCTAGTTGGTGAGCGAGATCGAGTAGATGAGGCTTATGTCCTTCGTGATGAGGATTTGCTAAAGCTAGAGAAGCGTGCATCATGCGAAATCGCCTGTTTGTATGCCTCTTCTATTAATGAAAAATCTGTTTTTAAAACCCACTTGAAACATTTCAATTGAACCTTTGAGAGATAAAATTTCAATCATCTCTTGCACGTTCAACGAGTTGCCAGCAATCATGGATATTGTGGACCGTTGTGTCCAAGAGCACCCGCTCACGTCAGTGGGATTGGTGACTCGAATCGTGAAAGGAGAATCATTCCGCCGATTTCATGAATGGAATATCTTGGCAACATGGGACAGAGGGCACCATGTATGGTGGACCACATCCCAAAGGTTTGGATGTGCTCACAACAAATTTCGGGTGTACTATCGACCTCCTAAACTTGTTGTCGCTTGTCCCATCCGTCAAAGATTCCAATAGAATCTACTGTTATCTAGACGCATGAAAGGGGACGAAGCAAGGATTCTCGTCGATACAGGCGCGTTGGTTTCCCTTGTTGATGAAACTTGGGTTACGAGACACAACGTCCTCGTTGTAGGACCGTCATGTCCCATCCGCTTGGGTGACGATCATGTCATTCCAAGTAAAGGATAGACACATATTGACATGAATGTACAGGACTATAGCGAAACAGTTCGCGTGTATGTCCTACCACTTTTGTCAGGTGTCGACCTCATCTTGGGCATGGATTGGTTGTGAGCCAACGAAGTCATTCTGGACTTCCAGTACAACATTGTCTCGTTCAACAAGAAAGGAAAGGTAATCCAGTGGCAAGTCAATGATACTTTGCCCACTGAAACATAGACGCCTGAACGTTCCAGCGCGCTGTGTGTGTTGGCCAACTAGTTCGGGCATTCTGTTAAGTCGGCTGATACACTGTTCGTGGTACAGCTTGATAATGCTGAGGCCTCGGAGCCAGCAATTGAGGATTTCCCTCCTTAGATGCAAATACCGGCAGAGGAATTTAAGGAAGTGTTTGAAACCATCCCTGATGGACTTCCGCCTGACCGCGCAGTGGGTCAAACCATCCCTGTTGAACCAGGAAAGGTTCCACCCTTTCGACTTCTGTATCGCCTCAGTCCAGCTGAGTACAAAGAGGCCAAACAACAGATCGAGGAATACCTCAGAAAAGGATGGATTGAACCCAGTGCATCCCCTTACGGAGCACCGATTTTGTTCGTTAACAAGAAGGGCGGAGGATTACGCATGTGCGTAGATTATCATGCCTTGAACAAGATTACGGTGAAGAACAGATACCCTGTACCACGAATTGAGGATCTGTTCGATCGGCTCCAAGGAGCTCAATGGTTCAGTGCGCTGGACTTAGCTCAGGGGTATCATCAGCTGCGCATTCCGAGGAAGATGTTCCTAAAATGGCTTTTCGAACGCCGTTTGGACATTTTCAGTGGCGTGTGTTAAGTTTTGGCTTGACAAATGCTCCCGTGTCATTTCAGTGAGCAATGAATGATGTGTTTCGGGAGGCAATCGGCCAATTCATCTTGGTATACTTGGATGACATCCTCGTGTACTCGAAGACCAAAGAAGAACACACACAATACCTGAAATGGGTGTTAGGAAGACTGAGAGAGCATAAATTCTTTGCTCGGTTGTGGAAGTGTCACTTCTACAAACGCGAGTTAGAATACCTTGGTCACTTGGTAGGCAACGATGGCCTCAAAAGTTGATCCAAAGAAAGTGGCGGCAGTCCAACAGTGACCCGTTCCACAGGACGTGGGACAGGCTAGGTCATTCCTTGGACTTGCGAACTATTTTCGCCGCTTCTTGGAAAATTATTCCTCCGTAGTCGCTCCACTGACTGCCCTCACTTGTAAGGGTAATGCTTGGCAGTGGACCGATCAATGCCAGAAGGCATTTGAGGAGGTGAAAACCATGCTGACCAATGCTCCAGTGCTGGCTTTGCCAGACCCGTCTAAGCCCTATAAGGTGGTAACTGATGCCTCGACAGTAGGGATTGGAGCAGTTCTTTTGCAAGAAGGACGCCCTGTGGCATTTGAGAGTAAAAAGCTTTCACCGGCTGAGCAGCGCTATACAACTTCCGAACAGGAATTGTTGGCGGTGTGCATGCGCTACGAACATGGAGATGTTATCTCAAAGGTGTTGACTTTGTGGTCACGACCGACCACTGTCCGAACACCTATTTTGCCACTCAAGCCACACTCTCCCGCCGTAAAGCTCGATGGGCCGAACTCCTCAGTGGGTTCACCTATGACATTAGATATCGAGCGGGCTCGGCGAACATGGCTGATCCTCTGAGCAGACATCCGATTGGGGCAGCAACAGGTGTTGATGATAATGAACATGAAGCAGTGTTTGCTGCTTGTTTCAGCATCCTCGCAGCTGTTCGAGTGAGCGAGATTGCCTTTGGTGGTTTTCTGAAACGCATTCGCGCTGTGTATGATATTGACCCTTGGTTTCGGAACTCATAGAATACAAAGGATCTCTTGTGGGAGCATGAGCTCTGGTGGCACAAGAAAGAAATTGTTGTCCCACATGTGGGAAACCTACGGAATGACATTCTAGCAGAGGTGCACGCCACTAAGTATGGAGGACACCTGGGTGTCAAGAAAACCCGGTGGGCCCTCAGTAATGTATACTGGTGGCCGGGATTAGGCATTGAGGTCCAGCAGTTTGTAACTCGCTGTGACACGTGTGCACGGAACAAGCCGAGCACACCGAATCCTGGTGGTTTGCTTCAACCACTTGAGATTCCCGATGAACCTAGGGAGAGTGTATCGATGGATTTTATCACCGATCTCCCCAAGACGCGAGATGGTCATACGGCGATACTAGTGTTTGTAGATCGCTTGACCAAAATGGTACACTTTGTGGCTACGACGACTGACGTGTCTGCAGAGGATACGGCAAAGTTGTTTGTGACGCATGCTTTCCGCTTACACGGTTTGCCTCGTGTGTTGGTGTCTGAATGAGATCCGCGCTTCACAAGCCGGTTTTGGCAAGAGGTCATTAAGACACTTGGAACAAAACTCAAGATGTCGTCTGCGTTCCACCCACAAACGGATGGTCAGATAGAGCGGACCAACCGCACTCTTGAGCAAATGCTTCATTCTTTCATAAGCCCAACTCAGGACGATTGGGATGAATTGTTGCCAGACGTAGAATTCAATGTGAACAATTCTGTGCATCGAAGCACCCATGAGAAACCCTTTGTCCTGAACAGTGGTCGGCACCCCACAACCCCTGCGACGCATGCGATTAAGAACCTCAAAATCCATGCCGCAAAGGACTTTATTGGAAAACAACAAGCGGCATTGAAGTCCGCTCGCCATTGGCTGTAGCTTGCCCAACAGAGGAAAATGTCCTATGCCGACATGAAACGCCGGGAAGTCGTCTTTGCAGTTGGCGACAAAGTATTACTGAGTACGAAGAACATTCGTCTCAAGATCCCGGGAGCACAAAAGCTCTTCCCTCGTTGGATTGGGCCCTTTGAGGTGATTGCGCGAGTTGGTGAGGTCGCATACAGTCTCAAGTTGCCTGCGACATTGCAGATTCACAACGTCTTCCACATGTCTCTGTTGAATAAGTATGTTGCAGAAGGCAAGTACTTACCACCACCAACCATCGTTCTCGGGGAGGAACTCTTTTATGAAGTCGAACGTGTGCTAACGCACCGTGATCGACAACGCGGCCGAACAACAGTTCGTGAGTTCCTAATTCAGTAGAAAGGCTATGGGCCGGAACACAACTCTTGGGAGCCTGAGGAACACTTGACCGAAGCAGCGGTTCAAGCTTATATGGAAGACCTGGCTCTACGAGCAGGCCCACAACCAGTGGATAGGGTTGACCCTGGTCGTAATGTGGTGCGTCGTGCTCAAAGCGCTCGTCCTAAGAAGCACCCTAGGGCTACGGGGATGTTGCCACCTGGGGGGGGGGGAGAATGTAACGCATCGACCTACTTCTTGCCTAACTCCCTAGCTAACAACCTAACACTCAAAGGCATTCGTCGAGATTTCTCTCGATAGAAACTGGGCTACGAGTGAGTGAAGGTTGGGTTGGGAGAGAAAGGGTTGGGTTGGGAATTCCAAACCTCAACCAATAGGTTTGGGGAATTCCAACCCATCAAAGTGGAATGTTGAAGGTTGGATTTCTAACCAATCAGAAATCGCTAATTCAGTGTAACAATCTACTCTATCTTAAAAACTACCATACAAATGGTTCTAGGTTGGGTTTTCCCAACCCAACTAATTGCCACATAGGCTCCAAGCCTAGGAACCATCCCACCATGGAAACAATGGTTGGGATAGTTCCACAAGGGGTGTATTGAGGGGGTCTGAGCTAGGCAAGCTCATTCTCAACCTCCCACTCCAACTAATCAAGATGAAAATGGAATTGTTTCTCTAAGTCCTTTTGGCTCTCTCACAAGCTTCCCTACACTACTACTCCAAGTGTTTTTCATCAAAGGCATCAAGAAGATCTCCATCCCCAAGGCTATTGAGGCTAGTTAGGACTACTATTTTGTATTGGAATATTATAAAAGCCGTGTAACCGCCATTATAATAGCCTTGGGCATTACAACACGTTAGTCACCAGCTAATCTCATGTTACCAGATTTTAATCGATTTTCCCGCTCAGTTTCAGATTCCCAGGTTCAGATTTTTCATTCACTGGCTTGAGGTCGGTTTGCAAGATCAAATCTCAAGGGTCGGGTACCCAGAGTCGAATTAGGGTGGGAGTTCCAAAAGCGGATTCACGGGCTGGATTGAGCAACCAGCATGGCGTCACTGCTGCAATGGCTTCGGTACCTAATTCAGAAGCGTGCGGTGTTCTGAGGAATGCTCATTATGGTGAGGGTGGTGGATGGGATGCACACTTTCACGCACGTACATACTTACACCGGCTTACACAGGGAAAGAAACACGTGAAGAATTTGCGGGAATTCACAAATACATATATCATCTGCTCATGATGCGTGAAGTGCTTGTCATCCTTACAACCCTGATATCCGTCTCTCTATGCATCACCCTCACCCCTCCCTCGCTCCCTCTTTCGCTCCCTCCCTCCCTCCTCCCTCGCCACCTCTCAGAACCACTTCGATGAGCACCCAGGAACATGGCCTCCCTATTTTGAGATTGCTAAAAGGGTTGCCAGGTTGCTTGTGATGCGTGGGAAATACCTCAGCTTGGTCAAGCCCACTGTGACTGGAGACGAATCCATGAAGCTGATTATAAAGGGGACAAAGGGCGAGTGGGTGCTCAGCCGATATCTGCTACCTCCTGGCTTGCAGTAAGTACGGGCATACATATATATATCCTACCTCCACCAGTTGCCTCGAATGCGAGTTTAAAAGGTGTTGCCTCTGTCTCTGCCTCTGCCTCGGCCTGTGCAGCGACATCTCGGTTGGTGACGTTGTGGCGATGCTATACGATCCTCCACAAATTGCCTCTAATGCTAGTTCAGCCAATCCAGAGGTGTCTAGTGATGCAACGGCCAATGGGGCATCAGCCAATGGGGCATCAGCCGATGGGACAACAGCAAGTGGGGCAACAGCTGCTCCTCAGTTTCTAACTGCCACTTCCATTAAAAGAAACAACCCAAAGAAGGCAATGAAAAGGAAAAAAATGGCCCAGTTAGAAGCAGCCACCACTGCTGCCACCAGTGCAGCCGATGCTTCCTCTCCCTCATCCTCTTCCTCATCCTCCACTGCTGAGGCCGAGCCCTTTCATTTTGCCTTTCGGCGAGTGGCAGCCGTTGCCGAGGACAAGATCGTGTCATCTCAGCCGTCGGATGAGCCGTTTCAGATAGAGAAGGACCATTTATGGTTACTCGCAGACAATCCCGATCTTCCTGCAAAGGTGATTTTTCGGAAAGCTTGCATCAGTGGTTCATAGTGAGGCATGCAGTGAGGCATACAGGTGAGCACCTGTGCATGCACCCATGTGCATACATACCATGCATATCGCTGTGTATACGTGGCACACCACTGGTCCTACAAATTTTACCTTCACACACCACCCTCTCCTCTCATACTGTTCCTTTCCTCCATGTGTTCTTGATGCTTCCACGTTTCTTGAAGTCCCTTTTGAGAATTCTTAGAAGTTATCACTGTCAGAATGTTATCTTATGCTCTAGCCTGTAGTGGGGTGCTCTATAGCGAGTACAACCCTTCTAGGGTTTGCTACTTGTATCCCCATTCTTGCTAGTGCAACCCTCCTCTCTCTTCTAACTTTCAAATGCTATCAGAGCAGGTCGATCCCCTTGGATCGATCCTGTGGGTGGGCTTACCACCTCCTAGCTTCCGCTGCAACTCCTACCACTACACTCTGAGCCGCACGCCCCGTGGCGTGCGGCACTTTTTATTCCTGCCATGCGCCCCGAGGCGCGCGGCGGTTTTCGGCCCGCCGTGAGCCCCGAGGCGCGCGGCGGTTCTCTGCCCGCTGTGCGCCCCGAGGCGCGCGGCGGGGTTCTGCCCCATCGTTCGCCTCGTCGCCCTCTGGAGGCGCCGCGACGGGCGACGGGGACCCGTCGCGGCGCACCGAGGGCACGTGCACCGGCCCCGCGCGCCCGTCCCCGTCGACCTGCGCGCGGCTCCATGTTGCCCTTCGCGGCGGCCTCGTCGACCCGCGCGCGGCTCCCCGTCGCCCTTCGCGGCGGCCCCGTCGACCCGCGCGCCGCCCTCGGCGACCCGTGCGCCCATCCCCGTCGACCCGCGTGTCGCCCTGCGGCCCCCCCTCCCCGCACACCTGCGTTTGCTTACCGCACACTCAAGTTCGCTTCCCGCACACTTGTGCACGCTTCGCGCACACGTGAGCTCGCTTACCGCACACTCAGGGTGGCGAGTAGGGGGTGGCGAGTATGGGGGTGGCACTTATGCATTCCTCCCTTTGCTCCTCCTCCTCCTTCGTCTCCCACTGCTGCAGCTGTCGCTGAGGGGGGTGGATGTGTGGGAGACAAGGGTTTAGGGTTTAAAGGGGGTGCATGTGAGTGGAGCTAGCGGTGTAGCAGCGGGTGCGTGCCAGGGGGAGTGGGATAGTGTGGGGAAGCTGTATGGAGGTTGCCGTCGTGTCGCCAGTAGCACCTGTATTCCGGGGAGTTGCTCCGGTAGCCCAGTCGTAGCCAGCTGCGCCAGCCGCCCGTGGGTCCGTTGCTCGTCTGCCGCTACTTTAGCCGCGGGGCCAGTTACTCCAGTATTCCGGGGCGTTGTTCCGGTAGCCGCTGTGCCAGTGTGCCTCCTGTTGCCCGTGTGTCTGCAGCTTCAGCCGTCGCCTCCTATCTCCTCTCCCCTCACTCTCTCTCCTCCTCCTCACTTGCCCGTTGTGACTACCACTAGCTTTGCTCATTATTGTGAACCTTAAAATATTGCTTCTTGAACTTGTGCTCAGAATGTGTGGTGACATTGTGATCCACCCTGAGCTTGTACTGCTTTGCTTGCTCTGCTGATTACACCCCATTTTGGCTATGGGGGTGTGTCAGAATGTTATCTTATGCTCTAGCCTGTAGTGGGGTGCTCTATTGCGAGTACAACCCTTCTAGGGTTTGCTATTTGTATCCCCATTCTTGCTAGTGCAACCCTCCTCTCTCTTCAAACTTTTCACAGTCACACTCTCCTCTCATACTTTTTCCGTCCTCCACTTGTTCTGGACAATTGCCCCATTGGTCCCGTGCAGCTCAACACCAATATATTTTCAATCGGCTGTGCCGAATCTCATGGCTCCATCCCATCTTCTCCCTCCACCCCCTTCCATCAAGCTATTGACAATTGCTCCATTGGTCCCGTGCAGCTCAACACCAAGACAATTTCAATCTCATACCACATTAATATAAGTTGTATGTGCCGAATCTCATCCCTAGACCAGATTCAGCCCGTGCAGCTCAGTACCAGTAGAATTCTAATCGGCTGTGCCACATCTGATTGCTCCATCCGACCACCTCTTCTCCCTCCCACCCCCTCCGATGGGACCTTCCAGGAAGCAATTGACAGCCGCACGACCAGCCCTGTGCACTGGGTATGCATCCCAGCGAGGGCACTGTATGTGGTGCGGTCAGCAGATGACCATGGGCCCATTCAATACAGGTGGGGTTTATTAGCATGCAAGGTATGCTTATGTTATGGACGGGTACTGAACCGGACCATGATCGACCGGACCATGTAAGTACCGTACCTGTCATAGCAGGTATCGCTTTTGTTGTGGACAGGTACTGAACCGAACCATGATCGACCGGACCATGAAAGTACCGTACCTGTCATAGCAGGTATTGCTTTTGTTGCGGACAGGTACTGAACCGAACCATGATCGACCGGACCATGAAAGTACCGTACCTGTCATAGCAGGTATTGCTTTTGTTGCGGACAGGTACTGAACCGAACCATGATCGACCGGACCATGTAAGTACCGTACTTGTCATAGCAGGTATTGCCTTTGTTGCGGACAGGTACTGAACCGAACCATGATCGACCGGACCATGTAAGTACTGTACTAGTCTTAGCAGGTATTGCTTTTGTTGGTGGTCGATCATGGTCCGATTCAGAGTAGGCGCGACCGTGGGAGCTTCTATCTTGAAGCCAGTTGGAACAATGAAGACCAAAATGCATATCATTGGACTGCGCTGTGTGGTGCCTTTATGAGTGTATCATGAGCCATTTTACTACAGGTGCAGCATATTTAACGACGTAGAAACTTAGACCTGGATAAATTACTGTGCTGTTGCATGTTGTCAGAATGTTATGCTCTAGCCTGTAGTGGGGTGCTCTATAGCGAGTACAACCCTTCTAGGGTTTGCTATTTGTATCCTCATTGTTGCTAGTGCTATTCTCTTCTCTTCTAAATTCTGACACATGTCTTCCGTTATTTATAGACGAAAAATTATGTTTTTGCACTAAGTTTTTATGACCCTTATCCTTACCTATGTTTCTAACTTCTATTGCATTTCCTTTCCTTGTTGCAGTTATCGGGCCAGTTTGCAAGATGAGGCAATCATGGCCATGGAATGCAATATCAAGGATATTATACGAAGAAAACTTATCGAAGTCTTTAAATCTCCTAGAATCTGACAGTCGTGTGGGGGGCTAAATTTGACAAACCCCTTCGTGTCACACACCTAGTCGCTTTGCAGTGATAGTATATATACAGTATGTTATCGTCTTATATGCTCGTGTTGTGTCCACAAACGCGTACCTCCTTTTTTCTGGACAAGCATTGGTTCGTATGGTATCAACATATTATGGGTGCGTTGCATTCCATGTTATAAAATAGAAAATGCCCCACGTTTTCAGTCAGCTACAGCCACCACGCCCCACAAGCGTGCTCAACTAAACTAGTTTGTTTGGAAATTGGAATTAGTGTGTGAAGAGTTGCGCTTGTAGAACAAGGTGGATCCAGATGGATTAACACATGTAATGAGCTCCAGGAGGCTGTAATAACGAGGATCTTCTCCAACTTTCCACAACCATTCTCGCCACGCCGCTTTGCAAATCCCTTCGTAGTATCTCACGACGAAGCTGCTGGATACCTCATAAGCATTCCTAGGAGACTTGAATGGGTAATGATTTTGTCTCGCCACGCGCTTGTTCAATACGCGTCATCATTCCTCGTTCGTCTTGCTGTCTCTGTCGTCTCAGTTAGTGAACCCCAGACCGAACCTGCTTGCGTCACCAGGTTCCGATTCGAACCGAGACGAACCGAACCTTATTTGAGCGCAGATCACATTCAAGCTTCATCACCAAAATCCCAGGTCCCAAAAGCTTCCTGAAAGTATCCCGCAAGAAACTTTCGGGACATTTTGCACCTTTGTCCCGTAAGGGTCTTTCGGGAATTCTGGGGTGATGGTTCAAAGAGTCCTGACATTGTCTCCCAGGACTCTTTCGCATCTGCCCTAAAGTATTTCCGAGGACCAATGGGGACATTTCCGGGACGGTTCAGAAACACATTCAGGACACATTCGGGACAAGGTCCCATCCAATCACAGATGGGCGCGCTTTGGGAATTCGCGACTCGAAATTTTGGGTGCTTGCTATGCGGTTCGGTTTATTCATGCCAATAATAAAAATAATTTCATACAACAGTACACCACTACACTCCAATATCTATAACGCAAAGAAAAACCGAATGAATAAACAGAACCCGGACCACAGTATTGTCACATCCCTACAAACAAACAAACCCCTGCATGAGTACATATCGGTTTTGCAGCCCATAATCAATACGTTATCAGTAAATAACTGCAGCTTGATCAACATGTGAAGAAACTAGAACGAGAATGAATGAACTATGAATGAAGTGAGTACATATAGGAAACCCTGATTGGGTTGTACCCCCTATGGGATACCCCACTATAGCCTACACAAATATATAAGCTATAATGTTCTGACACACCCCCATAGGCAAAGTGGGGGAGAACAAGGGGTCACAAGACCAGTCAAGTAAAGCAAAGCAAAGCTCAGGGTGGATCACAAAGTCACCACACATTCCGAGCACAAGTTCAAAGGCCAGAAGGCAAGTTCACATGCAAGATCACACACATATATATATATATATATACAAGAGGCTAAGCAAGCAAGAGCAAGAGTATATATATGTGACAGTACAAGCAAGGTCAAGAACTGAGCAAGTGAGGCAAGACAGGCACAAGACCCAGCTGAGTGCAGAAGCGCTGATGATCACAAGGCGCAAGTGCCTTGGTGAAGACATCAGCAGTGTTGGCCTCAGAGGCCACGTACGCAAGCCGCAACTGTCCACGCTGCTGTAGCTCACGAGCAAGAAAGTAGCGGAGAGCAATGTGCTTTGTCCTGTGCTCCAGTCGCTGCTCTTGACACAAGGCTAGCAAGGCCTTGTTGTCTACGTACAGGACTGGAGGAGAACGAGGCGGCTCTCCAAGGTCAGTCAGCACGTAGGTGAGCCAGCGAAGCTCCTGGGCAGCCATCGCCCCGGCGTAGATCTCAGCCTCACAACTGGAGCCGAGAACAGAAGATGAACGGTTAGCCCGCCACGAAACAGAGCCGGAACCAAGACTGAAGGTGTAACCCTGTGACGACCGCTGCGTAGCCTGGTCGTCAGCCCAAGAGGCGTCCGCGTGCCCAGTGAGGACCACTGGACTCCGCCCTCCAAGCACTAGCCCCATGCGCGACGTACTGCACAAGTAGCGCAACACCCTCTTCGCTGCAGCCATGTGCTCTGGTCGGTGTCTCCCAGGAGCAACATAGCGTGCGAGAATGCTAAGAGGGTATGCAAGGTCAGGTCGTGTGCAGGTCATCAGGTACATGAGGCAGCCAACAAGCTCTGGATACGGGCCACTCGACTCTACGGACTCATCAGAAGGCAGAGCTGAGAGCGAGTGGCGAGTAGGCAGAGGAGTGGCCTGAGGCGAGGAGTACGTGAAGCCGAAGCGCTGAAGGACCTGCTGCACCATGTGTGACTGAGTCAGGGTAATGGTGTGGCGTGCTCTGTCCCGGGTGATCTGCAAGCCAAGGTAGCTGCGCAGTTCACCCAGGTCAGTGCACGTGTGTCTCTTCTGCAGCTCGGACTTCACGTAGGCGAGTCCAGCAGTGTCAGCTCTGGCAAAGACCAAGTCGTCGACGTACACGAGGATGTAGAACGGCGGCAGAGAGGTGTTGGTGTGCAGAAACAGCGACGGGTCGGCAGTAGAAGGAGCAAACCCAAGTGCCGCCTGCGTAGTCCTCAGTGTGTCGTGCCACTCACGTGGCGCCTGGCGGAGACCGTAGACTGGACGCCGGAGACTCCACTGGGTACTAGGAGGGAACGACCCAGTGAAGCCAGGTGGGCGGCGTAGCCAGATCTCCTCGTGCAGGCTGCCCTGCAAGAAAGCAGTGCTGAAGTCGAGAGAGTGCAGCTCGTAGTCACGGTGAGCAGCAACGTGCAGCAGTACCCGAAGAGTGGTCATCTTCGGGGTAGGGGAGAAGGTCTGAAAGTAGTCAACTCCCTGCCGCTGACTGAAGCCACGAGCCATGTAACGCGCCTTGAAGACAGGCGGAGAACCCGGCGGCCGCTTCACCCTGAAGATCCACATGCCACTGACGATGTTCGCCCCAGGAGGGGGGACAGCGTCAACGTAGGTGCCTGTGGACTTCCAGGAAGCCATCTCTGCATCCATAGCTGCCTGCCACTAAGAGGAGTAGGGACCCTCTATCGCCTCCGCGTAAGAGCGCGGAGTCGGGATGTCTAGTGCATCCGGGTCTCCCTCGGGGGTAAGCAGTACGGACACGAGATGAGGTGAAGCAGCGGCCAGACAATGGAACTCCTCCTGCCTGTCCTCAAGGACGTCCGTGCCAAGGGCACACTCACCCCCGACGGACGGAGGACAGACAGACTCAGACTCAGCGACAAGACTAGCAGCGTAGTCTAGGCGACAGCGAGCAGCAAAGTCGACGAGCTCAGTAACAAGGGCAGACGCAGCAGTAGACTCGAAAGAAGGGTCAGTGACGGCAATAGCAAGGAGACGCGTGACAGTAGGACTGGCAGCACGAAGAGAGTCCGACTCCGGGTCGGCAAGTGGAGGAAGAGAGGACGCAGGAGGAGAAGGCAAAGGGGCACGCAGAGGAGCAGTGGACGGACGCAGAGACATTCAGTGCGTGCCAGGGACAGGAGGAGGACGCTGACGCGAACCGCGACCACTAGAGCGCGCAGCACGAACAGGCGACGCAGGACGAGACGCAGGCTCACGACGCTCAGTAAGACCTCCAGTAGGACCAGCGTAGGGAGAAGGAGCAGGCAAAGGGGAGGCAGGCTGTAGCTGTGACTGTGACTGGACAGGCTGTGGACCCTCTAAGGGAGGAGGAGGACCAGTAGAAGGTGTAAGACCAAGAACCTGCTGCAGGAGTGGAACGAAGTACGGTCGAGGCCGCGTGGCGACGCCAGAAACAGCAGGGACAGCACGAGGACCCCCAGCAGCAGTACCCGCTCCAGCAGCACCTCCAGCAGCTCCAGCACCTCCAGCAGCACCTCCAGCAGCTCCAAAACCCCCAGCAGCACCTCCAGCAGCTCCAGAACCTCCAGCAGCACCAGGAGCACCCCCAGCAGGACCGCCAGTGGTAGTCTCAGCGCCAACACCCTCAGCAGCACCAGCTCCAGTCGAACCTGCAGGCCCAGCAGCTCCAGTACTCCCAGGACGAGCACCTCCGGGACCCGCGACAGCAGCACCCTCAGTAGCCGACGAACCTCCAGCACCAGCAGCATGGCTCCAGCGCCGGGCAAACCAATGGCGCAGCTCCTGTGGAGAGAGTGGCTCCCGGCGAGACGAAGCACCCGGAGAACCTCCAGGCGGAGCACTCCCAGGTCCAGCACCCCCAGGCAAAGCACCCCTAGGCTCAGCATCCCCATTAGCCGAAGAACCTCCAGCACCAGCAGCACGGCTCCAGCGCCGGGCAAACCACTCGCGCAGCTCTTGTGGAGAGAGTGGTTCCCTGCGAGACGAAGCACCCGGAGAACCTCCAGGCGGAGCACCTCCAGGCTCAGCACCCCCAGGCCCGGCACCCCCAGGCAAAGTACCCCCAGGCGTAGCACCCCCAGGCTCAGCACCCCCAGGCTCAGTACCCCCAGGCTCAGCACCCTCAGCAGCACCTGAGTCACCAGTGACCTCGACAGGCTCGACTGCGTCTACCTGGGACACACCTGAAGGGGCAGGACCCTGAGGGGGGAGGGGGTCTACCTGGGGGGGACCTGGTACAAGGAAGAGCGGGGGCGGGGGGAGGGACGGAGTGCGGTAGGGGAAGAGGCGGTAGTAGGGTACCGACTCGTCGAACGTGACGTCCTGGGAGGACAGAACACGGCGAGAGGTGGGGTGGTAGAACTGCCACCCAGGCGCGTCAGGGGGGAATCCCAGGAAGACGCAAGGAGCAGCACGAGGGGACAGCTTGTCCGCAGACAAGTCGCGGACAAACGCCTGAGATCCCCAGACCCGGAACGCCGACGCATCGCCAACCTTCCCCGTCCACAGCAAGGCTGGGGAGGTCTCTGGCCTGGAGACCCTGGGGTGAAGGTTGATCTGATGCGCCGCGTACCTTACCGCAAACGGCCACAGAAAATGGGAGGCAGCTGCATGCATCATAGACGTACGAGCGACGTCCATGACCATGCCAATCCGGCGCTCAGCAATCCCATTTTGCTGCGGAGAGTCCGGAAGCGTGAAGGTCTGATGGATGCCCCGTGCGCGACAGTAGGCTCTCAGAAGGCCAGAGGAAAACTCTCCGCCTCTGTCCGAGTGCAGACGCAGAACAGGAAAGTCCGAGCCAAAGCTCTGCCTGAGCTGGAGACGAGCTGCGCGGATCCAGTCGATCAGCACCTCAGTGACATCACCCTTGCTGCGCAAGGGGAAGACTGCGGTGTAACGCGAGTAGTCGTCAACAACTAGCAGGAAGTAGCGCTCGTGACCCTGTCCACGGACGCGGGCTGGGCCCCACACGTCCATGTGAATCGTCTGCAACGGGGCTTCGGTCGGAGGAAACTGGGAGGAGTGAGGGGCGGCACGCTGGCGCCCCTCGATACAGGGGACACAGGTAGGGCCAGGGCCCTGAGGAAGGGGAGGGAGGGACCGGGGGAGACCAGAAACAAGAAGACGAGAGGCCATGCCTCTGAGCCGAAGCAGAGAGGGGTGACCTAGGCGGTGGTGCCAGAGGAGAGTCTCGTGAGACAGGAGACGACACGAACAGGGGGCAGACTCAGGACCAGACCTGGACGCTGCAGCAAACACCTGACCCGACGCAGCTACCCTACCAGACTCAGTAACTGGAGGAGACGCAGTGGTCAGTGTGTACAGGCTCGACCCCGGCCGACGAGTAAACGTGGCCAGGTGTCGGCCTGTCCGAGCGTCTGTGCACTGGGTCACCCGCTGACTCGCAGGAGTGAACTGGTGAACCCCCGCATCCTGCAGGTCAGCACCACTCACCAAGTTCGTAGAGAACGAGGGGAGGTAAAGACCAGATAGGGTACCAGAGGGGGCCGCCGGACACGGGAGGACAGTGGAGAAGTGAGCAAGGACAGGGCCCCCAGAGGGGTCTGCCAGAGAGACTGCAACTGGCCGACCAAGCGGCGTGAGTGTGGTGCGGTCTCGAAAGAAGGAGCGGGAAGCCCCCGAGTCAAGGGTGAAGGTGTGAGAGGCCGGAGCTGACGCGGTACCTGAGAGAGCAGACTCACCCGCACCTGAGGAAGCAGACGCACTAGCACCTAGAGCAGCAGCCGCACCTGTACCTGGAGCAGGAGACACACTAGCACCCAGAGCAGCAACCGCACCAGCAGCTAGAGCAGCAGGCTCTATACCCGGGTCAGGCGGTACGCACAGGTGACCGGCACGGTCAGCACTAGTAGGCAATGCATACATGGCAGTGAGAATAGCATCATAGTCAAGAGCAAATATATCGACCCTCTGCCTAAGCAACTCCACCCAGTCGGGGAGCTCAGCCTCGTCGCCAAACTCGGTACGCCAGGCGTCGTTCAGACGGGCGAAGCAGCAGGACGGTGTATGACTAGGCGTCCCACAAGGCTGACCAGTCTGAGCACCAGTGCGAATCACGTAAGAGCAGCGAACAGAACTGAGAGACCCTCTACTCTGAGCGTACCACTCACGAAGCAGCTGGGGCGTGAGAAACGCGCGTGGGCGTCGCTGGAGCTGCATCTGGCCGCCGCCAGTAGAAGCAGGAGCAGGAGTAGCAGTAGTAAGGCAGGCAGCCAAGCAAGCTGCAGGCAGCGCGCTAGTTAGGCAGGGGCTCACCAGTGGTGGGAAAAGCAGGCTCGACGACTCGGCGACTCGGCGACTCGGCGGCACGGCGGCACTGCAGAAATTGCGGCTCGGCGGCTCGGGCGACCCGGGCGGCTCGGCTGCTCGGGCGACTCGGGCGGCTCGGCGGCTCGGCGGCTCGGGTGGCTCGAGCGGCTCGGGCGGTTCGGGCGGCTCGGGCGGCTCGGGCGGCTCGGGCGGCTCGGCTGCTCTGCGGCTCGGCTGCTGGGCTGCTCAGCGGCTCGGCTACGGCTCGGCTGCTGGGCTGCACGGCGGCTCGGTGGGGGGGGGGGGGGGGGGGGGGGGGGGCTCGGCAATGCAGCAAGCGACGGGCCGGGGCAGCTGCGCGGGGCCGGGACGGGCGGTGCACTGGCGGCATGGGGCCGGGACGGCGGCGCGCTGCCGGAACGGGCGGCGCACGGGCAGCGTGGGGTCGGGACGGGCAGCGCACGGGCGGCGTGGGGCCGGGACGGGCGGCTCACGGGCGTCGACGGGCTGGAGCAGCGGCGCGCGGTCGGGACGGGCGGCGCGCGGGCGGCTAAGGGCCGGGACGGGCGGCGCGCGGGCGGCTAGGGGCCAGGACGGGCGGCTAAGGGCAGCTAGGGGCCAGGACGGGCGGCTAAGGGCCGGGACGGGCTGCGCGCGGGCGTCTAAGGGCCGGGACGGGCGGCTAAGGGCCGGGACGGGCGGCGCGCGGGCGTCTAAGGGCCGGGACGGGCGGCTAAGGGCCGGGACGGGCGGCGCGCGGGCGTCTAAGGGCCGGGACGGGCGGCGCGCGGGCGTCTAAGGGCCGGGACGGGCGGCGCACGTACGGTTAGGGGCCGGGACGAGCGACGCGCGGGTGGCTAGGGGCCGGGACTGGCGGCGCGCCAGAAAAGAAAGAGGCCGCGCGCCCGCGCGCCACGGGGCGTGCGACAGAGCATGTGGCAGCGGAAGCAGTAGTACCCACAGGCCGAGAGCGTAACCGCTCTGAAACCAAGTGAAGAAACTAGAACGAGAATGAATGAACTATGAATGAAGTGAGTACATATAGGAAACCCTGATTGGGTTGTACCCCCTATGGGATACCCCACTATAGCCTACACAAATATATAAGCTATAATGTTCTGACACAACAAACCCTACAAGGTGGCACATTCATTAATGCACACCAATTCCTACAATTAACAATTCAAACAATCAGACATTGGAACGCAGAAAGTGACAACTAATGCTACCATAAAAAGTGACAAATAATGCTATCTCGTTAGTACACAAAGTGGAGCTGGGTACCACATTTTAATCATGCATCATAAAAATAATTGTCATACATTTTAAGAGCTTAGCTGCATCTGCACACATCAATAGAAACTAAAACATTAGAAGTTTCATCATTAGCTAACATACCAATGTAAGCTTTCCCATCTGCCTGATTTGGCGGCATGAAAACCACAGGGGACGTAAAATATAGGAAATTGACATACTGTGAATGCCATCCTTGATAAATCTGACCGCCTACATGCAGCATCTGAGAAGAAGTGAACGAGAGAATGAATGAACACTAAATGAAGTGAGTACAAATAGGAAACCCTAGTTGGGTTGTACCCCCTATGGGATACCCCACTATAGCCTACACAAATAAGTAAGCTATAATATTCTGACACACCCCCATAGGCAAAGTGGGGGAGAACAAGGGGTCACAAGACCAGTCAAGCAAAGCAAAGCAAAGCTCAGGGTGGATCACAAAGTCACCACACATTCCGAGCACAAGTTCAAGGGCCACAAGGCCAGTTCATATGCAAGATCATATATAGAGATATACAAGAGTCAAGCAAGCAAGAACAAGAGTATATATAGGTCAAGGTACAAGCAAGGTCAAGAAGTGAGCAAGTGAGGCAAGACAGGCACAAGACCCAGCTGCGTGCAGCAACGCTGATGATCACAAGGCGCAAGTGCCTTGGTGAAGACATCAGCAGTGTTGGCCTCAGAGGCCACGTACGCAAGTCGCAACTGTCCACGCTGCTGTAGCTCACGAGCAAGAAAGTAGCGGAGAGCAATGTGCTTTGTCCTGTGCTCCAGTCGCTGCTCTCGGCACAAGGCCAGCATGGCCTTGTTGTCTACGTACAGGACTGGAGGAGAACGAGGCGGCTCTCCAAGGCCGGTCAGCAGGTAGGTGAGCCAGCGAAGCTCTTGAGCAGCCATAGCCTCTGCGTAGATCTCAGCCTCACAACTGGAGCCGAGAACAGAAGACGAGCGAGTAGCCCGCCACGAAACAGAGCCGGAACCAAGGTTGAAGGTGTAACCCTGTGACGACCGCTGCGTAGCCTGGTCGTCAGCCCAAGAAGCGTCCGCGTGCCCAGTGAGGACCACTGGACTGCGCCCTCCAAGCACTAGCCCCATGCCCGACGTACTGCACAAGTAGCGCAACACCCTCTTCGCGGCAGCCATGTGCTCTGGTCGGTGTCTCCCAGGAGCAACATAGCGTGCAAGAATGCTAAGAGGATATGCAAGGTCAGGTCGTGTGCAGGTCATCAGGTACATGAGGCAGCCAACAAGCTCTGCATACGGGCCACTCGACTCTACGGACTCATCCGAAGGCAGAGCTGAGAGCGAGTGGCGAGTAGGCAGAGGAGTGGCCTGAGGCGAGGAGTACGTGAAGCCGAAGCGCTGAAGGACCTGCTGCACCATGTGTGACTGAGTCAGAGTAATGGTGCGGCGTGCTCTGTCCCGGGTGATCTGCAAGCCAAGGTAGCTGCGCAGTTCTCCCAGGTAAGTGCACGTGTGTCTCTTCTGCAGCTCGGACTTCACGTAGGCGAGTCCAGCAGTGTCAGCTGTGGCAAAGACCAAGCCGTCGACGTACACGAGGATGTAGAACGGCGGCAGCAAAATGTCGGTGCGTAGAAACATCGACGGGTCAACAGTAGAAGGAGCAAACCCAAGTGCCGCCAGCGTAGTCCTCAGTGTGTCGTGCCACTCACGTGGCGCCTGGCGGAGACCGTAGACTGGACGCCGGAGACTCCACTGGGTACCAGGAGGGAAAGACCCAGTGAAGCCAGGTGGGCGACGTAGCCAGATCTCCTCGTGCAGGCTGCCCTGCAAGAAAGCAGTGCTGAAGTCGAGAGAGTGCAGCTCGTAGTCACGGTGAGCAGCAACGTGCAGCAGTACCCGAAGAGTGGTCATCTTCGGGGTGGGGGAGAAGGTCTGAAAGTAGTCAACTCCCTGCCGCTGACTGAAGCCACGAGCCACGTAACGTGCCTTGAAGACAGGCGGAGAACCCGGCGGCCGCTTCACCCTGAAGATCCACATGCCACTGACTATGTTCGCCCCAGGAGTGGGAACAGCGTCAACGTAGGTGCCTGTGGACTTCCAGGAAGCCATCTCTGCATCCATAGCTGCCTGCCACTGAGAGGAGTAGGGACCCTCTATCGCCTCCGCGTAAGAGCGCGGAGTCGGGATGTCTAGTGCATCCGGGTCTCCCTCAGGGGCGAGCAGTACATGCGCGAGATGAGGTGAAGCGGCGGCCAGACACTGGAACTCATCCTGCCTGTCCTCAAGGACGTCCGTGCCAAGGGCACACTCACCCCCGACGGACGGAGGACAGGCAGACTCAGACTCAGCGACAAGAATAGCAGCGTAGTCTAGACGACAGCGCACAGCAAAGTCGACGAGCTCAGTGACAAGAGCAGACGCAGCAGAAGACTCGAAAGAGGGGTCCGTGACAGCAGTAGCAAGGAGACGCGTGACAGTGGGACTGGCAGCACGAAGAGAGTCCGACTCCGGGTCGGAAAGAGCAGGAAGAGAGGAAGAAGGAGGAGAAGGCAAAGGGGCACGCAGAGGAGCAGTGGACGGACGCAGAGACATCCGGTGCGTGCCAGGGACAGGAGGAGGACGCTGACGCGAACCGCGACCACTAGTGCGTGCAGGACGAACAGGCGACGCAGGACGAGACGCAGGATCACGACGCTCAGTAAGACCTCCAGTCGGACCAGCGTAGGGAGAAGGAGCAGGCAAAAGGGAGGCAGGCTGTAGCTGTGACTGGGACTGGACAGGCTGTGGACCCTCTAAGGGAGGAGGAGGAGGACCAGGAGAAGGTGTAAGACCAAGAATCTGCTGCAGGAGCGGAACGAAGTACGGTCGGGGCCGCGTGGCGACGCCAGAAACAACAGGGACAGCACCAGTACCCCCAGCAAGAGTACCCGCTCCAGCAGCACCTCTAGCAGCACCTCCAGCAGCACCTCCTGTAGCTCCAGAACCCCCAGCAGCACCAGGACCACTGCCAGTCGGACCGCCAGCAGTAGTCTCAGCGCCAACACCCTCAGCAGCTCCAGCTCCAGGAGAACCCTCAGGCCCAGCAGCTCCAGCACCCACAGCACGAGCACCTCCGGGACGCGTGGCAGCAGCACCCTCTGCAGCCGAAGAACCTCCGACACCAGCAGCACGCCTCCAGCGCCGGGCAAACCACTCACGCAGCTCCTGTGGGGAGAGTGGCTCTCGGCGAGACCAAGCACCTCCAGGCGGAGAACCTCCAGGCGAAGAACCTCAAGGCTCAGCACCCTCAGGCAAAGCACCTCCAGGCGGAACACCCCCAGTCTCAGCACCCCCAGGCTCAGCACCCCCAGGCCCAGCACCCCCAGGCTCAGCTCCCGCAGCAGCACCAGAGTCATCAGTGACCTCGACAGGCTCGACCGCGTCTACCTGGGACACACCTGAAGGGGCAGGACCCTGAGGGGGGAGGGGGTCTACCGGGGGGGGACCTGGTACCAAGAAGAGCGGGGGCGGGGGGAGGGACGGAGTGCGGTAGGGGAAGAGGCGGTAGTAGGGTACCGACTCGTCGAACGTGACGTCATGGGAGGACAGAACACGTCGAGAGGTGGGGTGGTAGAACTGCCACCCAGGGGTGTCGGGGGGGAACCCTAGGAAGACGCAGGGAGCAGCGCGAGGGGACAGCTTGTCCGCAGACAAGTCGCGGACAAACGCCCGAGATCCCCAGACCCGGAACGCCGACGCATCGCCAACCTTCCCCGTCCACAGCAGGGCTGGGGAGGTCTCCGGCCTGGAGACCCTGGGGTGGAGGTTGATCTGATGCGCTGCGTACCTGACCGCAAACGGCCACAGAAAATGGGGGGCAGCCGCATGCATCATAGACGTACGAGCGACGTCCATGACCATGCCAATGCGGCGCTCTGCAATCCCATTTTGCTGCGGTGAGTCCGGAAGCGTGAAGGTCTGGCGGATGCCTCGCGCACGACAGAAGGCACGCAGAAGGCCAGAGGAGAACTCTCCGCCTCTGTCCGAGTGCAGACGCAACACAGGAAAGTCCGAGCCAAAGCTCTGCCTGAGCTGGAGACGAGCTGCGCGGATCCAGTCGATCAGCACCTCAGTGACATCACCCTTGCTGCGCAAGGGGAAGACTGTGGTGTAACGCGAGTAGTCGTCAACCACCAACAGGAAGTAGCGCTCGTGACCGAGTCCACGGACGCGGGCACGGCCCCACACGTCCATGTGAAGCGTCTGCAACGGAGCCTCTGTCGGAGGAAACTGGGAGGAGTGAGGGGCAGCACGCTGGCGCCCCTCGACACAGGGGACACAGGCAGGGCCAGGGCCCTGAGGAAGGGGAGGGGGAGACCGGGGGAGACCAGACACAAGAAGACGGGAGGCCATGCCTCTGAGCCGAAGCAGAGAGGGGTGGCCAAGGCGGTGGTGCCAGAGGAGAGTCTCGTGAGACAGACGGCGACACGAACAGGGGGCAGACTCAGGACCAGACCTGGACGCTGCAGCAAACACCTGACCAGACGAAGGGACTCTACCAGACTCAGCACCGGGAGGAGAAGCAGTGGTCAGTGTGTACAGGCTCGACCCTGGCTGACGTGTAAACGTAGCCAGGTGGCGACCTGTGCTAGCCTCTGTGCAGTGTGTCACCCGCTGACGAGCAGGAGTGAACTGGTGGACACCCACATCCTGTAGGTCAGCACCACTCACCAGGTTCGTAGAGAACGAGGGGAGGTAGAGACCAGTCAGGGTGCCAGAGGGAGCCGCCGGACACGGGAGGACTGTGGAGAAACGAGACAGGACAGGACCCCCAGAGGGGTCAGCCAGGGACACCGCAACCGTCCGACTAAGCGGCGTGAGAGTGGTGCGGTCCTGAAAGAAGGAGCGAGACGCCCCAGAGTCAAGGGTGAATGTGTGAGAGGCCGAAGCCGACACAGTACCTGAGAGTGCAGACTCACTAGTACCTGCGAGCACAGACGCACTGGCACCTAGAGCAGCAACCTCACTGGCACCTGACGCAGCAGTACCAATGCCCGGGTCGGGCGGGAAACACCGGTAACAGTCACCCTCATCACTAACAGTCACAGCATACATGGCAGCAAGGATAGCATCAAAGTCAAGATCAAAGATAGCTACACCAGCCCTAGACAGCTCTCCCCAGCGGGGGATCTCAGAGGCCTCCGGAAACTGCTGGCGCCAAGCGTCGGTCAAGCGGGCAAAGCAGCGGCGAGCGGTGTGGGTGCCCCCACACTACTCACCCGCACGGTCGCCGGTGCGAAGGACGTAGGTGCAGGGACCGAACGCCCCACCACGCTGACGCTGCGAGTACCACTCACGGAGCTGCTGAGGGGTGGGGACGTCGCGAGAGCGCTGCTGCTACTGCTGGCGCTGACCACCCCCAGTGCTGCTCCGCTGGGACGAGCCACTCCGACCACCTCCACCACCGCCACCCCCGCCTCCGCCGCCACCGCTGCCACCGCCACCCTCACCCCCGCCGCTCCCACCGCCACCTCCGCCACCACCTCCGCCGCCGCCTCCGCCTCCACTGCCGCCACCAGTACCTCCACTCTCGCCACCACCTCCACCGCCACCCCCACTCCCCCCGCCGCCTCCAAAGCATACACAAATAAGTAAGCTATAATATCCTGACAGCATCAACTGCCCATGGTACGCCTTTGCTACACCTCCCCCCTACCCCCCACCCGCAGTCGCCCTCAGTCGCGGCATGCAGCTCCGCGAAGCTGAACTCGTGGAGTGGGGTGAAGGGGGAAACAGCAGCACCTGCGCGGGGCGATGGGGGGAACGGAGGAGCGGGAAGCGGGAAAATATAAATAAGTAACTCGTTATGAAGTACTTAATGGCTGATACTTTGCCACTAGTAGGAACCTAAAACGTTTGAAGTATGAATCGAGCGACCAGAACCCAGACACAAAAATTGAACATGTATAAGAAGAGAGAGGGTACTACCGAAAGAGTTTATGACAAGGTGGTTGGGTTGACTTGTGGTTGTGTGGTGTGCACATTTTATCTCGAGCAACAAGATAAAATGTGCATGACAGGTGGCGCGAAATTGGTGTGCCTTTTAGATGACGCGGAGTTGGCGGTCATATGCGGGGCACAAAATTTTCACCTTCACTTCGATCGATTGTTTTGGGGGGGGGGGGGGGGGGGGGGGGGGGAAGGGGGGGGGAGGGGAGCGGGGGAGGGGGGATTGGGGCGTTTGACTTACGAAATTGCCGAGAATTTCGTAGCAGTTACCTGTATTTCGTAGTGAGCAAGTTATAAACCGACTCATAAATATGCAATTGACGTTAGGAACCCTTAAACATACTCTAAATCGTTGCATTTGATTCGGATAGAATTAAATAATTTCAAACTACAATACCCTCTGTCGTTGCTGAAATAGAAAAACCCATTCACATGTAATCTAAATTCATCATATCCATTAAATGAATGTTAGAATTTAGTCATAAACAGAAACAAAAAACTTTATCATCTACAATGCAACGTCGCCAAGACTCGAACTGGCGACCTTTCAGACTACGGACCCCGCATGCACTAGGACATTGTGAGCTGGGGGCGCTTCTAGGACAAAGTTAACGACTTCGGGTCACAAATTTGGGATCTGACCTTTTCGGGACACAGTGTACACTATTCCGAATGTCTCCTTCGGGCTAGCAGACAGATTTGGGTCATTTTCGGGAGGCCTCAAAGTCTCTTGCAGGAAAGGCAATATAGGGGGAGCGTTTTGAGACCTCAACATTTTGGTGATGTTATAGCAAGACATGCAAACATCATTCATCGCCTATGAAACTCGTCACATTGTCTGAGCGCGTAGCCACGTGTAAGCTTATCGCGAGTGGAGATTCGGTCGTTCTATGCGCTGATCTCGGAATCTGGGTGGCTTGTTGACGGGCTCTAGGTAGGAAAGTCAGAACAAGATCGTGTGAAAGTTAGAAGAGAGAAGAGGGTTTGACTAGCAGCTGTTGGGATACATATAGCAAACCCTAACAGGGTTGTACTCGCTATAGAGCACCCCACTACAGGCTAGATAAGAACATTCTGACACACCCCCATATCCAAAGTGGGGTGTAATCAACACAGTGAGAAAGCAGGTATAGAGCAGGAGTTTACACAGATAAGCAAAGCTAGAGTTAATCACAGCGGACAAGTGAGGAGGAGGAGGAGCTGTGGGGAGAGAAGATGGGAGGCGACTGCTGACGCTGCAGACACACAAACGAGCTGCTGGCTCAGTGGCTACCGGAACAGCGCTCCGGACTACTGGAGTAACTGGCCCCGCGGCTAATAGTAGCGGCAGACGAGCAACGGACCCATGGGCGACTGGCGACTACCGGAGGTTGTAGCCTCCGGACTGCTACTGCTGCTGACGACAAGACTGCTGCCTCCACTCAACCTCCCCCAACTGTCCCACACTCTCGGCACACGCCCACTGCTCAAACCCTAGCTCCACTCCCACGCACCCCCCTTAAACCCTAAACCCCAGTCTCCCACTCATCCACCCCCCTCAGCGACAGCTGCAGCAGTGGGAGACGAAGGAGGAGGAGGAGCAAAGGGAGGAATGCACAACTGCCACCCCCATACTCGCCACCCCTTACTCGCCACCCCCATACCCTGAGTGTGCAGTAAGCGAGCTCACGTGTGCGCGAAGCATGCACAAGTGTGCGGGAAGCGAACTCGAGTGTGCGGTAAGCAAACGCAGGTGTGCGGGGAGGGGGGGGCCGCAGGGCGACACGCGGGTCGACGGGGATGGGCGCACGGGTCGCCGGGGGCGGCGCGCGGGTCGACGGGGCCGCCGCGAAGGGCGACATGGAGCCACGCGCAGGTCGACGGAGACGAGCGCGCGGGTCGACGGAACGCGAAACCGCCGCGTGCGCTTAGGGTGTGTGGTGGGCAGGAAACCGCCGCGCATTCCGAGCGCATGGCGGGCAGAAAACCGCCGCGCGAAGCAGGAAACCGCCGCGCGCCTCGGGGCGCACGGCGGGAATAAAAAGTGCCGCACGCCACGGGGCGTGCGGCTCAGAGTGTAGTGGTAGGAGTTGCAGCGGAAGCTAGGAGGTGGTAAGCCCACCCACATGATCGATCCAAGGGGATCGACCTGCTCTGATAGTATGTGAAAGTTAGAAGAGAGAAGAGGGTTTGACTAGCAGTAGTTGGGATACATATAGCAAACCCTAACAGGGTTGTACTTACTATACAGCACCCCACTATAGGCTAGATAAGAACATTCTGACAGATCGCCGAAAAAGGTCCAGCCTTCATGATTAGTGTTGATTACAGAAATATTTTTCTGTAATTCAATCAGCCGATTTCACTTTATACGGGGCGCACAAGAATATTTAGCTTGGAGCTGAAGCGGAAACGGATTTTCTACTTTCGAGACAAAGTCAACTGAGGTTTCGACCAATGGGAGCATTCCATAGGGGAAATGGTGGTGTTTTGAGTAAGAGGGGCGAAATCAGTCCAGCCCCTTGATTTCGACCTATAGGAGCAAGGCAGGGATAAAAACGCGGTGTTCAGAGTGGGAGGGGCGAACTTAATATTGACCAATGAGGTTGCAGTTCGCTGCTCAAAATGTGAGTTCGAGTTTGGGTGGGTGCAAGTTCGAGTTGAGTGCTTTTTGGACCAATGAGAGCGAGCGGTTCTTGCTCAAGATGCAAGTTCGAGTTGAGAAGTGAGTTTGCAGCTGTTCGTACCACTAGATTTGGGGGAATGGGATTGGCTGATGTTCGTGAGCGTGTTATTAGCGTGTTCGTGAGTGTGTTCGTGGGCGTGTTCATTAGCGCGTTAATTAGCGTGCTCAGTAGTGCGAGCGTCATATGCTTGCGAATCGTTTTTCTGCGCAGATGGGTATATCACCAAGATTTCGAGTAAGTTTGGTTGCTCACGCTTTTTAGTAATACTGACAGTTCGGACCAAAAGTAAGTTCGAAACAAGGGCACGTGGCGAGCAGCAGTTGAGTGATCGGATGCAATGCTGATCGCCACTGACATTTCGACTCGTTCAGGTTTTGGACGAACTTCATCGCAACCATTCGAGATTGGCGCGAAGTGAAATCATCGGATCGGCACCGTCAACAATGTTCGCGCGCGAAAGACGAAATATTTCAGCGACGCATCGAGTGCGCGCCAGGTCATGAAGGGAATAGGAGCGAACCTGAAAATCTGCTCTCGCTACGAGGTGTGAATTTGAAACACCTAGATCAAGATAGGAGTAGAATGATTTAGCTTAGTATAAAACGGGTTGTTCTTGTTGTTCCAAGATACAACTTGAGTAAAGAATTTCTCATGTGCCTGCTACAAGTACGCTGCCATAGTTTATTCTCTTGACAACGCCAAGGAAGCTTCGATTGCTGCTACACTTTGGTTGTTGCTACGGCTCTCTCTTTACATACTTGGACCCTTGGATAGGGGCTGACCTCGGTCAGGCACCCAAGAACCCTCGAAGGTGACCCCGAGGAGAGAGTTTTAGGGACTACTAAGGCTGTTAGTAGCCAGCTTAGTACGTTTCAATAGTAACAATTAGATGGAGGGGAACGGTGGGAGCAGGCTGCTACAATTAGCCCGCTTAGAACACAATTGGTGTATATTTTGAGAGAGAACACTGTGCATGAATCATTCGCATAGCGATTATTTGTAATAAAAACATACGAGGAGTTTAGTGCTGGTTTGAGAGCAATCGACGGGAGTGAGAGCACAGTCAGACCAAGGTGCCTCCTAGTCGACTCAAAAGTCACCTCAAAATCGAAGAAGCGAGAGCGCACATCCCACAATGTGCTGGTTTCGATCCTTACGTAGGAGCAACTGTAGGGTAATTTTTCCGTAAAAAATTCAAGACCTACCTCAAAGATTGTGCCCAACATTCCTGATAGTTACTTCGGTTGGGATTGGCTCGAAAGAATATTCTTGGAAATTGTTTTCGCCCAATCGCAGCCATACATCTACGTGTTTTTGAAAAGATACTCCCTCGTAACTATGAACTGGTTTGACCAATCCCATCCCGTCGTTGTCGACGCTGATTGTTTTGTTCTGGGAAGCAGCGATTTGAGTTTTGAAGTTCTACGTTTCCTGCGTAAATGAAACCCAATGAACTAAATGCACGTGAAATGTTCTAAATAGTCCAATTCTGACACATCGATGCCATTAATAAGTGGGATAGAATTTCGTCGTACATTTCGTTTTTCAGATGACGGTAAACATGGACTGTCGGATTATTATAACTGATGCATGTTTGTAGGCTATAGTGGGGTAGCACATATGGGGTACAGCTTTCTAGGGTTGTATTTGTACCCAACTCTGACTTAGTCATTCTCATTCCTGTTTTCCTTGCTTCACATGGTATAGAGCGCTACTTTGGCCGCCTGACGGACGCGTGGCGTCACCAGTTCCCTGAGGCCGCAGAGATCCCTCACTGGGGCGAGCTGTCTAGGGCGGGAGTAGCCATCTATGATCTTGATTTTGATGCTATCTTGTCTGCCATGTATTCTGTGACAATTAGTGATGAGGGTGACTGTTACCGGTGTTTCTCGCCCGATCCGGGCATTGAGACTGCTGCTCTAGGTACTGGTGCGGCTGCTGCCCTAGGTGCTTGTGACGCTGCTGCTCTAGGTGCTAGTGCGTCTGCGTCCTCAGGTACTGGTGAGTCTGCGCTCTCAGGTACTGCGTCGGCTTCGGCCTCCCTCACCTTCACCCTTGACTCTGGGGCTTCTCGCTCCTTCTTTTGGGACCGCACCACACTCACGCCGCTTAGTCGGCCGGTTGCGGTGTCTTTGGCTGACCCCTCTGGGGGTCCTGTCCTGTCTCACTTCTCCAAAGTCCTCCTGTGTCCGGCGGCTCCCTCTGGCACCCTGTCTGGTCTCTACCTCCCCTCGTTCTATACGAACTTGGTGAGTGGTGCTGACCTACAGGATGGGGGAGTGCACCAGTTCACTCCTGCGCGTCAACGAGTGACGCACTGCACAGACGCTCGCACAGGCCGACACCTAGCTACGTTTACACGTCAGCCGGGGTCGAGCCTGTACACTCTGACCACTGCGTCTCCTCCAGTTGCTGAGTCTGGTAGGGTGTCTGCGTCAGGTCAGGTGTTTGCTGCAGCGTCGAGGTCTGGTCCTGAGTCTGCCCCCTGTTCGTGTCGTCATCTCTCCCACGAGACTCTTCTCTGGCACCACCGCCTTGGTCACCCCTCTCTGATTCGGCTCAGAGGCATGGCCTCTCGTCTTCTTGTTTCTGGTCTCCCCAGTTCCCTCCCTCCCCTTCCTCAGGGGTCTGGCCCTTCCTGTGTCCCCTGTGTCGAGGGGCGCCAGAGGGCTGCCCCTCACTCCTCCCAGTTTCTTCCGACAGAGGCCCCGCTGCAGACGCTTCACATGGACGTGTGGGGCCCAGCCCGCGTCCATGGACAGGGTCACGAGCGCTACTTCCTGCTTGTTGTTGACGACTACTCGCGTTACACCACAGTCTTCCCCTTGCGCAGCAAGGGTGATGTCACTAAGGTGCTGATCGACTGGATCCGCGCAGCTCGTCTCCAGCTCAGGCAGAGCTTTGGCTCGGACTTTCCTGTTCTGCGTCTGCACTCGGACAGAGGCGGAGAGTTTTCCTCTGGCCTTCTGAGAGCCTACTGTCGCGCACGAGGCATCCGTCAGACCTTCACGCTTCCGGAATCTCCGCAACAAAATGGGTTTGCTGAGCGCCGCATTGGCATGGTCATGGACGTCGCTCGTACGTCCATGATGCATGCGGCTGCCCCCCATTTTCTGTGGTCGTTTGCGGTGAGGTACGCGGCGCATCAGATCAACCTCCACCCCAGGGTCTCCAGGCCGGAGACCTCCCCAGCCTTGCTGTGGACGGGGAAGGTTGGCGATGCGTCGGCGTTCCGGGTCTGGGGATCTCGGGCGTTTGTCCGCGACTTGTCTGCGGACAAGCTGTCCCCTCGTGCTGCTCCTTGCGTCTTCCTGGGGTTCCCCCCTGACGCGCCTGGGTGGCAGTTCTACCACCCCACCTCTCGCCATGTTCTGTCCTCCCAGGACGTCACGTTTGACGAGTCGGTCCCCTACTACCGCCTCTTCGCCTACCGCACTCCGTCCCTCCCCCCGCCCCCGCTCTTCCTTGTCCCAGGTCCCCCCCCGGTAGACCCCCTCCCCCCTCAGGGTCCTGCCCCTTCAGGTGTGTCCCAGGTAGACGCAGTCGAGCCTGTCGAGGTTACTGGTGACTCAGGTGCTGCTGAGGGTGCTGAGCCTGGGGGTGCGGAGACTGGGGGTGCTGAGCCTGGGGGTGCTGCGACTGGGGGTGCTGAGCCTGGGGGTGCTGCGACTGGGGGTGCTGAGCCTGGGGGTGCTGCGACTGGGGGTGCTGAGCCTGGGGGTACTGTGCCTGGGGGTGCTGAGCCTGGGGTTGCTGAGCCTGATGGTGCTGAGCATGGTGGTGCTACGCCTGGAGGTCCTCCGGGGGCTTCGTCTCGCCGGGAGCCACTCTCTCCACCGAAGCTGCGCGAGTGGTTTGCCCGGCGCTGTAGGTGTGCTTCTGTAGCTGGAGGTTCTTCGGCTGCTGAGGGTGCTGGTGCCGCGGGTCCCGGAGGTGCTCGTATTGGGGGTACTGTAGCTGCTGGGCCTGCGGGTTCGACTGGAGCTGGTGCTGCTGCGGGCGTTGGTGCTGAGCCTACAGCTCGCGGTCCTGCTGGGGGTACTACTGGTGCTGCTGGAGGTTCTGGAGCTATTGGAGGTGCTGCTGGAGCGGGTGCTCCTGCTGGGGGTACTGGTGCTGTCCCTGCTGTGTCTGGCGTCCCCGCGCGGCCTCGACCGTACTTCGTTCCACTCCTGCAGCAGGTTCTTGGTCTTCCGCCTTCTATAGGTCCTCCTCCTTCTTTAGAGTGTCCACAGCCTGTTCCGTCACAGCTACAGTTACAGCCTGCCTCCCCTTTGCCTGCTCCTTCTCCCAACACTGGTCCTACTGGAGGTCTTGCTGAGCGTCGTGAGCCTGCGTCTCGTCCTACGTCGCCTGTTCGTGCTGCTCGCCCTAGTGGTCACAGTTCGCGTCAGTGTCCTCCTCCTGTCCCTGGCACGCACCAGATATCTTTGCGTCCGTCCACTGCTCCTCTGCGTGCCCCTTTGCCTTCTCCTCCTGAGTCCTCTCTTCCTACTCTTGCCGACCCGGAGTCGGACTCTCTTTGTGCTGCCAGTCCTACAGTCACGCGTCTCCTTGCTACTGTCGTCACTGACCCTACTTTCGAGTCCACTACCGCGTCTCCCCTGGTTACTGAGCTTGTCGCCTTTGCTGCTCGCTGTCGCCTAGACTACGCTGCTAGTCTTGTCGCTGAGTCTGAGTCTGTCTGTCCTCCGTCTGTCGGGGGTGAGTGTGCCCTTGGCACGGACGTCCTTGAGGACAGGTAGGAGGAGTTCCAGTGCTTGGCCGCTGCTTCACCTCATCTCTTGTCCGTACTGCTTAACCCTGAGGGAGACCCGGATGCACTTGACATCCCGACTCCGCGCTCTTACGTGGAGGCGATAGAGGGTCCCTACTCTTCTCAGTGGCAGGCAGCTATGGATGCAGAGATGGCTTCTCGGAAGTCCACAGGCACCTACGTTGATGCTGTCCCCCCTCGTGGGGCGAACATCGTCAGTGGCATGTGGATTTTCAGGGTGAAGCGGCCGCCGGGTTCTCCGCCTGTCTTCAAGGCACGGTATGTTGCTCGTGGCTTCAGGTAGCAGCAGGGAGTTGACTACTTTCAGACCTTCTCTCCCACCCCGAAGATGACCACTCTTCGGGTTCTACTGCACGTTGCTGCTCACCGTGACTACGAGCTGCACTCTCCCGACTTCAGCACAGCTTTCTTGCAGGGCAGCCTGCACGAGGAGATCTGGCTGCGCCGCCCACTTGGCTTCACTGGGTCGTTCCCTCCCGGTACCCAGTGGAGTCTCCGGCGTCTAGTCTACGGTCTCCGCCAGGCGCCCCGTGAGTGGCACGACACACTGAGGACTACACTTGCGGCTCTTGGGTTTGCTCCTTCTACTGCTGACCCGACGCTGTTTCTGCGCACCGACACCTCTCTACCGCCTTTCTACATCCTCGTGTACGTCGACCACTTGGTCTTTGCCACTACTGACACTGCTGGACTCGCCTACGTAAAGTCCGAGCTGCAGAAGAGACACACGTGCACAGATTTGGGTGAACTGCGCAGCTACCTTGGCTTGCAGATCACCCGGGACAGAGCATGCCGCACCATTACCCTGACTCAGTCACACATGGTGCAGCAGGTCCTTTAGCGCTTCGGCTTCACGTACTCCTCGCCTCAGGCCACTCCTCTGCCTACTCGCCACTCACTCTCAGCTCTGCCTTCGGATGAGTCCGTAGAGTCGAGTGGCCCGTATCAAGAGCTTGTTGGCTGCCTCATGTACCTGATGACCTGCACACGACCTGACCTTGCATACCCTCTTAGCATTCTCGCACGCTATGTTGCTCCTGGGAGACACCGACCAGAGCACATGGCTGCAGCGAAGAGGGTGTTGCGCTACTTGTGCAGTACGTCTGGCATGGGGCTAGTGCTTGGAGGGCGCAGTCCAGTGGTCCTCACTGGGCACGCAGACGCTTCCTGGGCTGACGACCAGGCTACACAGCGGTCGTCACAGGGTTACAACTTCAGCCTTGGTTCCGGCTCTGTCTCGTGGCGGGCTACTCGCTCGTCTTCTGTTCTCAGCTCTAGTTGTGAGGCTGAGATCTACGCCGGGGCCATGGCTGCACAGGAGCTTCGCTAGCTCACCTACCTGCTGACCGACCTTGGAGAGCCGCCTCGTTCTCCTCCAGTTCTGTACGTAGACAACAAGGCCATGCTGGCCTTGTGTCGAGAGCAGCGACTGGAGCACATAACGAAGCACATTGCTCTCCGCTACTTCCTTGTTCGTGAGCTACAGCAGCGTGGACAGTTGCGGCTTGCGTACGTGGCCTCTGAGGCCAACACGGCTGATGTTTTCACCAAGGCACTTGCGCCTTGTGATCATCAGCGCTTCTGCACTCAGCTGGGTCTTGTCCCTGTCTTGTCTCACTTGCTCACCTCTTGACCTTGCTTGTACTTTTGCATATATATATTCCTGCTCTTGCTTGTCTAGCCTTATATATATATGTACTCCTGCATGTGAACTGGCCTTGTGGCCTTGAACTTGTGCTCGGAATGTGTGGTGACTTTGTGATCCACCCTGAGCTTGCTTGCTTTGCTTTGCTTGACTGGTCTTGTGACCCCTTGTTCTCCCCCACTTTGCCTATGGGGGTGTGTAAGAAAATTATAGCTTTTGCTTTTGTGTAGGCTATAGTGGAGTATCCCATAGGGGGTACAACCCAATTAGGGTTAGTACTTGTACCCTGTTCATTCATAGTTCATTCATTTCTCGTTCATATTTTCTCACTGTCGCATGCTCCTTAGGTGGCGCTGCTCCATGGACGGCGGTGACGAGTCCGAGTATCTGCAGCCCACTCTGTGTATAGCGGGGAAGATTTGCATCCCCGGGATAAGCTTCTTTGTCTCCTGCTTCTGGATCAGGTAAGAAATTTGGCCCTATGCATTCTGCTTCGTTGGTGTTGACTTGTGCGGGTGTAACGTAACCGTTGTCAGCGAGGTCGTAGAAGACTTCGACGTTGATGCTTTCGCGAGGGTTTTCATCATCCATAGGGATGCCCACCGAACAGTAGGGAAGAGGTCCGGCTTCTTTCGAAGCTCTGTCCAATTTGTGCTCGTCCCAGTCAGCTTCATATGCTGCCGAAGCGAAGGCTCGATCCCCACGAAATCCGCCTATGACATCCTGTGAGGTTTCCAAGTTGTACAGGTATGTCGGGAGAGAGAGACGTTCGTAGAAGATCATGTCACGTGCTGCTACTATTTCCTTTGTATGGACGTCGAAGATTTTCCATGTGTTGTAGTGTTTTTTTATGCCCAGGTGTAGTCCCCATTGTGCGCGTTGGGAGAAGTGAGCTGCTCGTGCAACTGGGGGTCGGTACTGTACCATGCAGCCAAACATTCGTAACATTTTTGTGTTGCCCAATTATACTGTCCACAGCAGATGCGGTGATGCGTTGTTCGGGAGCGATGATGACAAAAACAAGTTGTGCAGCATGACAGCATGGTCCATCGCCTCAGGCCACTGGTGGTTGTGTAGCCGCATGCCACGCAACAGTTTGCACATGGTGTTTTGAAGGGTCCTGTTCATTCTTTTTGCCATGCCCTGCTGTTGATGGGCATAGGGAAGGGAGATGAGCCTTTTGATGCCTCTTTCTGCTAGGTAGTCTTTGAACCTCTAGGACTGATATTCTCCTCTCCCGTCTGTCTGGAAGCTTTTCAGCTTTACTCCTGATTCTCGTTCTACTACTGGAAGCCAAGCGGCGGAAGCTTCGAAGGCCATATCGCGACTCGGAAGATTGAGATGCAAGACGTATCGAGTGGCGGCGTTGATAAACGTGATGATGTAGGTATACGCTCCTTCTCCGGGTTCGCGATTGTAGAGTATGTCGCTGTACATCTTCTCCAGAGGGGCGTATGCCGGCGCGCTTGGGTTGTGGTGAGAGACGAATGGGTGATGTGGTAAGTCGGCTTCGGGGCAGGTGAAGCATGTTCCTCGAACTCGTTGAAGTTCTCTGCCGTTGGGTAGGAGTAGCGAATCTTAATCGAGTACTCCTGCTCTTATCGTGTTGTTCAGCGCTATGTTGCTGGGATGTCCTAACCTTTGATGCCATAACGATTCGTCGGCGCGATATCCAGGTGAACGCCTGTATAAGTTGGAGTTGGAGTAGAAGCTTGCGGTGATGTTGGCGCTTCTGTGGACTTCTCGTGGAGTGGGAGTCAACTGCTGTGCAGGAGTCGGTGGAGTATCGTCGATTGGAGCTGGTGACGTTGAAGGACCCGCGATAAGTGTTGTGATTGGTGTTGTTTCTGCTGCTGCCGATGTTGTCTCTGTTGCTGCCGATGTTGTCTCTGCTGCTGCCGATGTTGTTTCTGTTGCTGCCGATGTTGTCTCTGCTCTTGCCGATATTGTCTCTGCTTGTTGGATTGTCACTAATGCTCGTGTTCGTTCTGCCTCAGGTATGGTGTTCGAGTAACAGAAGCCACCGGGGCTGAAGTAGGGGTCGAGATCCGGCGGGTGTGTCCAGGGAGCGAAGGTGACGATTCCATCACTGTCGACGGTGCCTTGATCTGGAACGAAGTCGAGGACGAAGACATTGTTCTTCAACACTGCCTTCCCAATGTAGAGTCCGCCCCTTCCGTGGTACAGTTTGAACTCTTGAGTGGTGCTATCTGCTTCGAGATGAACTCCTTTCGCCATCTGCTGTCTGACACAGAGTAAGTTGTACCCGAGTCCCTCTGCGATTAAAACCTTTGTAGTATGACATTGGTCTCCCTTGACTGAAGTTGAACGATGCCTTGTCGTCATGTGCGCAGGTTCTGATTGTTGGCGACGGTAATCACGACTTCACGTTGAAGTTGGTGTTCCCGTTGAACGTAGCGACCCGAGGAGCACATGTGCTGTCCGCAACAACTGTCTAAGAGCCAGGTGTCTTTACCGGACAGCTCGCTCTAGGCGATGGCTGCGTATGTCGGGTTCGGCTCCAGCGACTCGCGGCGAGGGGTGCTTTCATCGAGTTGTTCTTCTGGTGAGTAGTACGGTGGTGATTCGGTGATGCACGAGTCTGTCAATCTCGCCATGCAACTGACGATGTTTCTTGTTCCTTGTGCAGATTGCGTCGTCGATGTTGTTGAAGACTGCGGTTGACTAGTGGGGTGAGTCTGAGTGGAGGCCACTTGACTGCTTGAAGGCCGAAGTTGTCGCTGTGGTGTCGTTGACTATTGCAGAATTGGGCAGTGTGTCCGAGGATGTCCTGATGTCTTGCAGAGATGACAGAACGGGGTTATTGAAGCGCCGTTGGGTGTGGAATGCAAATTCGGGTACTAACGTTTTCCTCTTGTGCCGCTCCTCATGCAGGTCCATGTCTTGTTGTTCAGCGTGTATTTCGGCGCAAAGTGCCGCTTCGGAGATCTCCCCGTGAGCTCGAAGTATAGCTCGAGTGGAGCGCCAATGAGGACCAAGGTCGGAGATGACGACTGTGACGAATGCTAACCCTAATTGGGTTGTACCCCTTATGGGCTACCCCACTACAGCCTACACAAAAGCATAAGCTATAATGTTCTGACACCAGCCACCAAACTTAGGCTCCTAAACATGCCGAATCCACCACATAATGTTGCATTTATCATAGAGGAGGAACAAGAGATTTGTGCTTTAAAGGAGTAGAATTAAGGCATGACTCATAACGACATAGTAGCCTGGTGTATAAGGAAGTATAATAAGAGACCATGACGTACTACGATATGCAAAATTATTAAGGATTTCTCGGAAACGCGAGTGACACGGTCACTATCCTGAAACTAAGTCCGAGCTACACACGTGGGCGACACGACAACGGGCAAATAACCGTCCCGTGACCTTTGATATCCTCCTTGAAAAATCCGCCAAATTGGCTAGATACCTCAACCTTCCTTCGGAGTTCCAAGTTAGCCCATGCCTTGGTTCGAATGAGCATGGCCTCGTATATCCGTAAAGGAGAGGCATTAGACGCATGTGTCACTAGATCTGCACTTTGGATGCCCGATTGATCCTAGGGGGGGTTACAGGCGCGTTCGCCTGGGGGGTTATGGGTGCACAAACCCGCTACACAAACAAGCCATTTTATCCCAATGGTCTAGTGGTTGGGATTCTGACAGCATGCGCCGAATTTATCGGGCTCGCACGTGAATTTGTCCCCAAGCTCCTCTCCGAATTGGGGTACGAATTGGTCGGCGCATACAACATAGATGAAACCGCCTTTTTCTATGGCCAACAACCTCGACGAACTTACGTGAACGGAAGCGTGCCGGGAAGGCGCTTGAGTAAGGACCGTGCTACCCTCGCTGTATGTTGCAATGCCGATGGGAGCTATCCTTGTGCACAATGCAAGCTCTCACAAGGTGGTCGGGCTTGAAGGAGTGGAGGAGTACGAGCGGTACGGGATAAAGATTGCGGAGGTTGGTAACGTTCGTGCTATCTATCTACCTCCCAATTGCACCCCCCATGCATAACCGCTAGACCAAGGAATCATTCCAACCTTGAAAATGCAATACCGGAATTCTCTTGTGTCATGGTTGATTGCAAACTTTGAGAATGTCCCCAACCCTGAAGATCGGAAGGCCATACAACACGAGTTTTGCACCGCAATTGTGTGGATGTGTGGTGTGAGGAGGTGATTCATCGTTGTTGGCGCTGGTCGGGGATCGTGCCATTTTCGCGGTTGGAGGAGTGGGGCCTTAACGCGATCTTCCAAGGGCCACCACGTGACCCACCCCACGAGGATGTAACGGTGTTAACGGGTCTCATTCGAGAGCTCAAAATTCAAAACGACGCCATGACGAGCCGTGAATTTTTCCTTGTCAGTCGTGAGGTGTAAACAAGTGCCGAGGGGGAGGAGGAAGCAGCGGAGGTGCGGTGGAGTTGGTGGATTCTCGGCCCACACTCGGCCAGCATGCCGTTTGATTTGAACGACGTGCTGAATGTGGATGGTGAGCGCTCAGCGACGGCAATTGATGCCGCCGTCTTTACGCTAGAGAGCTGGAGTACAGACAGCCATCCGCCGCCATGGACATGACGATTTCCGCGCGCCATTTTTTGAAGATTACATTGAATGGGCACTGGCGGGATTGTGTAAATGAGAAAGGAGTGATGTGGAGTTGTTTTGTGTCTTCCAAACTGCATTTACGGATTTAGTTTGACTTGTGAGGTGGTGTTTTCCTTGAATAGTGATGCCTGGGAATCGCCTCTGGTTTGCTATCTCGTGTTTGCAGCTTTTCTTGATTACCAGAATGGTGATTCCTTGTTTAACTCGTGGGATATTAACCTCGTGGAGGATCTGCTGCTGGACAGGACCTCGTGTGCTGGGTCTAGCGATGAAAATTATCAGATGCTGCAGTTGTTCCAGGTGCATGGGCTGGTCGACGCCTTCCCGCTGGTGTACCCAACGACCCTAGAGTATACCTTTTATTCGGGGTCATCTATAACAAGTTAACATATAGATCGTATCATGGTTGCCAGCTGCCTAGTGCCGCACACGGTGGAGGCGAAACACGTCAGACCTAAGTAGGGGACATCGGACCACTAGATCGGGTTTAAGGTGTTCCTTCAAACAAACATGCAGACAAAAGTGGGGCCAGGCTTATGGAGGATGAAAGCGGCAGATGTGGCGAAACCTAGCGCGCGAAAAGCTATTGCTGCGATCATGGAAAAACACAAGGATGGAAAAGCGTATGGCTTTGATGTGCTGATGGGACAAATATGAGCGGCCATAAAAAACACTCTACGGAGAAAAGGAAGCGGGTACGGGTGACCAGGTCTCACTTGGAGCAGGCGGTAGCTGATCTGAGGCAGGAGGTGATGCGCGATCCTCACTCCAACGGCAAAAGGGAAGCGCTAGCGATCAAGGAGGCGCAGCTCGCAACGTACTTAGCATCGGCTAGAGAGACGCTGCATTCGATGCTTGGTGCGGATGAGTTACTGGATGGTGAACAGCCCTCAAAGCTGATGTCTGCAAGGGTCAAGTGAAGGAAGGCTAAGACGACGATCAAGGCTTTCAATCACAAAAATGTAGAGTACAAAGGGTCGAAGGAAGTACTCGAGGTCGGAGCTGATTATTACACTGACCTGTTAAAGCGCATGGAAGAGCTAGGAGGTCCGCCGTGGAAGCCGCAAGTTGGGAAAAGTCTCTGCAAGGAAGAAGCTGCAGGACTGGAAGCGGACTGGTCAGAAATCGAGATAAAGGAAGCGCTCAACGTCCTATTGGACAAAAAGTCCACGGGTTGTGATGGCATCCTGAAGGAGCTGTTCAAAAAGCACAAGGATCTACTTGGGGGTGAGAAGAAGTGAACGAGAATGAATGGACTATGAATGAAGTGAGTACAAATAGGAAACCCTAGTTGGGTTGTACCCCCTATGGGATACCCCACTATAGCCTACACAAATAAGTAAGCTATAATATTCTGACACACCCCCAAAGGCAAAGTGGGGGAGAACAAGGGGTCACAAGACCAGTCAAGCAAAGCAAAGCAAAGCTCAGGGTGGATCACAAAGTCACCACACATTCCGAGCACAAGTTCAAGGGCCACAAGGCCAGTTCACATGCAAGATCATATATAGAGATATACAAGAGTCAAGCAACCAAGAACAAGAGTATATATAGGTCAAGGTACAAGCAAGGTCAAGAAGTGAGCAAGTGAGGCAAGACACGCACAAGACCCAGCTGCGTGCAGCAGTGCTGATGATCACAAGGCGCAAGTGCCTTGGTGAAGACATCAGCAGTGTTGGCCTCAGAGGCCACGTACGCAAGTCGCAACTGTCCACGCTGCTGTAGCTCACGAGCAAGAAAGTAGCGGAGAGCAATGTGCTTTGTCCTGTGCTCCAGTCGCTGCTCTCGACACAAGGCCAGCATGGCCTTGTTGTCTACGTACAGGACTGGAGGAGAACGAGGCGGCTCTCCAAGGTCGGTCAGCAGGTAGGTGAGCCAGCGAAGCTCCTGAGCAGCCATAGCCCCGGCGTAGATCTCAGCCTCACAACTGGAGCCGAGAACAGAAGACGAGCGGGTAGCCCACCACGAAACAGAGCCGGAACCAAGGCCGAAGGTGTAACCCTGTGACGACCGCTGCGTAGCCTGGTCGTCAGCCCAAGAAGCGTCCGCGTGCCCAGTGAGGACCACTGGACTGCGCCCTCCAAGCACTAGCCCCATGCCCGACGTACTGCACAAGTAGCGCAACACCCTCTTCGCTGCAGCCATGTGCTCTGGTCGGTGTCTCCCAAGAGCAACATAGCGTGCGAGAATGCTAAGAGGGTATGCAAGGTCAGGTCGAGGGCAGGTCATCAGGTACATGAGGCAGCCAACAAGCTCTGGATACGGGCCACTCGACTCTACGGACTCATCCGAAGGCAGAGCTGAGAGCGAGTGGCGAGTAGGCAGAGGAGTGGCCTGAGGCGAGGAGTACGTGAAGCCGAAGCGCTGAAGGACCTGCTGCACCATGTGTGACTGAGTCAGGGTAATGGTGCGGCGTGCTCTGTCCCGGGTGATCTGCAAGCCAAGGTAGCTGCGCAGTTCACCCAGGTCAGTGCACGTGTGTCTCTTCTGCAGCTCGGACTTCACGTAGGCGAGTCCAGCAGTGTCAGCTGTGGCAAAGACCAAGTCGTCGACGTACACGAGGATGTAGAACGGCAGCAGAGAGGTGTCGGTGCGCAGAAACAGCGACGGGTCGGCAGTAGAAGGAGCAAACCCAAGTGCCGCCAGCGTAGTCCTCAGTGTGTCGTGCCACTCACGTGGCGCCAGGCGGAGACCGTAGACTGGACGCCGGAGACTCCACTGGGTACCAGGAAGGAAAGACCCAGTGAAGCCAGGCGGGCGACGCAGCCAGATCTCCTCGTGCAGGCTGCCCTGCAAGAAAGCAGTGCTGAAGTCGAGAGAGCGCAGCTCGTAGTCACGGTGAGCAGCAACGTGCAGCAGTACCCGAAGAGTGGTCATCTTCGGGGTGGGGGAGAAGGTCTGAAAGTAGTCAACTCCCTGCCGCTGACTGAAGCCACGAGCCACGTAACGCGCCTTGAAGACAGGCGGAGAACCCGGCGGCCGCTTCACCCTAAAAATCCACATGCCACTGACTATGTTCGCCCCAGGAGGGGGAAGAGCGTCAACGTAGGTGCCTGTGGACTTCCAAGAAGCCATCTCTGCATCCATAGCTGCCTGCCACTGAGAGGAGTAGGGACCCTCTATCGCCTCCGCGTAAGAGCGCGGAGTCGGGATGTCTAGTGCATCCGGGTCTCCCTCAGGGGCGAGCAGTACAGACGCGAGATGAGGTGAAGCGGCGGCCAGACACTGGAACTCCTCCTGCCTGTCCTCAAGGACGTCCGTGCCAAGGGCACACTCACCCCCGACGGACGGAGGACAGGCAGACTCAGACTCAGCGACAAGACTAGCAGCGTAGTCTAGACGACAGCGCGCAGCAAAGTCGACGAGCTCAGAGACAAGGGCAGACGTAGCAGAAGACTCGAAAGAAGGGTTTGTGACAGCAGTAGCAAGGAGACGCGTGACGGTGGGACTGGCAGCACGAAGAGAGTCTGACTCCGGATCGGCAAGAGCAGGAAGAGAGGAAGGAGGAGAAGGCAAAGGGGCACGCAGAGGAGCAGTGGACGGACGCAGAGACATCCGGTGCGTGCCAGGGACGGGAGGAGGACGCTGACGCGAACCGCGACCACTAGTGCGTGCAGGACGAACAGGCGACGCAGGACGAGACGCAGGCTCACGACGCTCAGTAAGACCTCCAGTCGGACCAGCGTAGGGAGAAGGAGCAGGCAAAGGGGAGGCAGGCTGTAGCTGTAACTGGGACTGGACAGGCTGTGGACCCTCTAAGGGAGGAGGAGGAGGACCAGGAGAAGGTGTAAGACCAAGAACCTGCTGCAGGAGCGGAACGAAGTACGGTCGGGGCCGCGTGGCGACGCCAGAAACAGCAGGGACAGGACCAGTACCCCCAGCAGGAGTACCCGCTCCAGCAGCACCTCCAGCAGCACCTCCAGCAGCACCTCCAGTAGCTCCAGAACCCCCAGCAGCACCAGGAGCACTGCCAGTCGGACCGCCAGCAGTAGTCTCAGCGCTAACACCCTCAGCAGCACCAGCTCCAGGAGAACCCTCAGGCCCATCAGCTCCAGCACCCACAGCACGAGCACCTCCGGGACGCGTGGCAGCAGCACCCTCTGCAGCCGAGGAACCTCCAGCACCAGCAGCACGCCTCCAGCGCCGGGCAAACCACTCACGCAGCTCCTATGGGGAGAGTGGCTCTCGGCGAGACGAAGCACCTCTAGGCGGAGAACCTCCAGGCGAAGAACCTCTCGGCTCAGCACCCTCAGGCAAAGCACCTCCAGGCGGAGCACCCTCAGTCTCAGCACCCCCAGGCTCAGCACCCCCAGGCCCAGCACCCCCAGGCTCAGCACCCCCAGACTCAGTACCCCCAGGCTCAGCACCCCCAGGCTCAGCACCCCCAGGCTCAGCACCCCCAGACTCCGCACCCCCAGGCTCAGTACCCCCAGGCGTAGAACCTCCAGTCCCAGCACCCCCAGGCTCAGCTCCCGCAGCAGCACCAGAGTCACCAGTGACCTCGACAGGCTCGACCGCGTCTACCTGGGACACACCTGAAGGGGCAGGACCCTGAGGGGGGAGGGGGTCTACCGGGGGGGGACCTGGTACCAAGAAGAGCGGGGGCGGGGGGAGGGACGGAGTGCGGTAGGGGAAGAGGCGGTAGTAGGGTACTGACTCGTCGAACGTGACGTCCTGGGAGGACAGAACACGCCGAGAGGTGGGGTGGTAGAACTGCCACCCAGGGGCGTCGGGGGAGAACCCCAGGAAGACGCAGGGAGCAGCGCGAGGGGACAGCTTGTCCGCAGACAAGTCGCGGACAAACGCCCTAGATCCCCAGACCCGGAACGCCGACGCATCGCCAACCTTCCTCGACCACAGCAGGGCTGGGGAGGTCTCCGGCCTGGAGACCCTGGGGTGGAGGTTGATCTGATGCGCCGCGTACCTGACCGCAAACGGCCACAGAAAATGGGGGGCAGCCGCATGCATCATAGACGTACGAGCGACGTCCATGACCATGCCAATGCGGCGCTCTGCAATCCCATTTTGCTGCGGTGAGTCCGGAAGCGTGAAGGTCTGGCGGATGCCTCGCGCACGACAGAAGGTACGCAGAAGGCCAGAGGAGAACTCTCCGCCTCTGTCCGAGTGCAGACGCAACACAGGAAAGTCCGAGCCAAAGCTCTGCCTGAGCTGGAGACGAGCTGCGCGGATCCAGTCGATCAGCACCTCAGTGACATCACCCTTGCTGCGCAAGGGGAAGACTGTGGTGTAACGCGAGTAGTCGTCAACCACCAACAGGAAGTAGCGCTCGTGACCGAGTCCGCGGACGCGGGCAGGGCCCCACACGTCCATGTGAAGCGTCTGCAACGGAGCCTCTGTCGGAGGAAACTGGGAGGCGTGAGGGGCAGCACGCTGGCGCCCCTCGACGCAGGGGACACAGGCAGGGCCAGGGCCCTGAGGAAGGGGAGGGAGGGACCGGGGGAGACCAGATACAAGAAGACGGGAGGCCATGCCTCTGAGCCGAAGTAGAGAGGGGTGGCCAAGGCGGTGGTGCCAGAGGAGAGTCTCGTGAGACAGACGGCGACACGAACAGGGGGCAGACTCAGGACCGGACCTGGACGCTGCAGCAAACACCTGACCAGACGAAGGGACTCTACCAGACTCAGCACCGGGAGGAGAAGCAGTGGTCAGTGTGTACAGGCTCGACCCTGGCTGACGTGTAAACGTAGCCAGGTGGCGACCTGTGCTAGCCTCTGTGCAGTGCGTCACCCGCTGACGAGCAGGAGTGAACTGGTGGACACCCACATCCTGTAGGTCAGCACGACTCACCAGTTTCGTAGAGAACGAGGGGAGGTAGAGACCAGTCAGGGTGCCAGAGGGAGCCGCCGGACACGGGAGGACTGTGGAGAAACGAGACAGGACAGGACCCCCAGAGGGGTCAGCCAGGGACACCGCAACCGGCTGACTAAGCGGCGTGAGAGTGGTGCGGTCCCGAAAGAAGGAGTGAGACGCCCCAGAGTCAAGGGTGAAGGTGTGAGAGGCCGAAGCCGACACAGTACCTGAGAGTGCAGACTCACTAGTACCTGAGAGCACAGACGCACTGGCACCTAGAGCAGCAGCCTCACTGGCACCTGACGCAGCAGTACCAATGCCCGGGTCGGGCGGGAAACACCGGTAACAGTCACCCTCATCACTAACAGTCACAGCATACATGGCAGCAAGGATAGCATCAAAGTCAAGATCAAAGATAGCTACACCAGCCCTAGACAGCTCTCCCCAGCGGGGGATCTCAGAGGCCTCCGGAAACTGCTGGCGCCAAGCATCGGTCAAGCGGGCAAAGCAGCGGCGGGAGGTGTGGGTGCCCCCACACTGCTCACCCGCGCGGTCGCCGATGCGAAGGACGTAGGTGCAGGGATCGAACGCCCCACCACGCTGACGCTGCGAGTACCACTCACGGAGCTGCTGAGGGGTGGGGACGTCGCGAGAGCGCTGCTGCTGCTGCTGCTGCTGCTGCCGCTGCTGCTGGCGCTGACCACCCCCAGTGCTGCTCCGCTGGGACGAGCCACTCCGACCACCTCCACCACCGCCACCCCCGCCTCCGCCGCCACCGCCGCCACCGCCACCCTCGCCCCCGCCGCTCCCACCACCACCTCCGCCACCACCTCCGCCGCCGCCTCCGCCTCCACTGCCGCCACCAGTACCTCCACTCACGCCACCACCTCCACCGCCACCCCCACTCCCCCCGCGCCGCCCCCACCTCCTCCGCCACCGCCCCCGCTAGCTCCACCCGCTCCCTTGCCCCCCTTGCCCCTGCCAGGGCGGCGCCTACCGCTGGGGGCAGACGCCGCACCGACCGACTCCAAACCAACGAGGTCGGCCGCAGCAGCAGAGGCGACAGAGGGTAACAGGGGGGGGGGGAGAACACCCCTCAAAGATGGGGGTGCGAGGGTCACCACGAGAGGCCCCTACAGCGACTATACTCTTCTCAGCCGCTAGCAGGGACTTCTCAAGGAGGTCGACAGTGAGGGTGGTGGGACAGACAGAGAGAAACTGGTCCCTAACGGCACGAAGGGACTCAGGGAGACGGGTGACTAGGAAGTAGAGAGTGATGTACATGGGAGGAGGGTTTGCGGCGCGGAAGTCAGCAGGAAGCGCAGCGCGGTAGCGAGTGTCACTAGCGCGGAGGTGGGTAAAGAGGTCAGCGACTATGGGAAAGGCAGCGAGGTCAGGGAAGAGGTACGGTAGCATGAGGCGGCTCAGCGTAGCGGAGGAAGGGGAGGAGTAGCGCGCAACTACAGCGTCGTAGAAGGCCTGAGCGGTCTTGCACTGACTAAAGTGCGCACGCTCGGAGGAAGGGAGGTGGCGACGCACAGCAAGACGTGCAGCAGCATCGCGTGTGGCCCACTTGGAACGAACTGTGGGGTCAGCATCAGCAGGAGGTGCAGGGACAGCGCCAGAGACAAAGTCAAAGAGAGAAACCTCATCTATCGCATCGCACAGTAAGTACAGCTGCAGGTCCTCGACCCAGACTGCAAAGTCAATGGCGCGACCCTCAGCATCAAAAGCCAGGACACTGGGTGTGGCCATTATAGCAGCTGACAGTCTCACCGAGCAGGAAGAGTCGGGTAGCTTAGTAGTACAGCAACACGGCAGCACAGCGGCTGCGCCGGTCCAGGAGCAGCAGCAGCCCCACAGGAGCAGGAGCTCGGCACCTCAGGTTGCTCGGGCGGCTCGGGCGGCTCGAGCGGCTGGGGCGGCTCGGGTGGCTCGGGCGGCTCGGGCGGCTCGGGCGGCACAGGCAGCTCGGGCGGCTCGGGCGGCTCTGCTGCACGGGCGGCTCGGGCGGCTCTGCTGCACGGGCGGCTCGTGCGGCTCGGGTGACGCGGGTGGCACAGGTGGCGCGGGCGTCGCGACGGGCGGCTCACGGGCGGCTCGCGGGCGGCTCACGGGCGGCAGAACGGGTGGCTGCATGGGCGGCTGCACGGGCGGCATGCAGTACGGGCGGCTGCGGGCGGCTGCACGGGCGGCTCACGGGCGGCTGAGGGCGGCTGCACGGGCGGCTCACGGACGGCGGCCTGGGCGGTCACGGGCGGCTCACGTTGGGCGGCTGCACGGGCGGCTGCACGGGCGGCGCGTTGAGCTGCTGAGGGCGACGCACGGGCGGCGCACGGGCGGTGCGACGGGCGGCTCGCGGGCGTCGGGCGCTAGGGCGCTAGGGCGACGACGGGCGGCGCTCAGGCCCTAGGGCGGGCGGCCGTCAGGCTCTAGGGCGGGCCGCGCTCGAGCTCTAGGGCGGGCAGCGCGCGGGCGCTAGGGCGGGCGGCGCTCAGGCTCTAGGGCGGGCGGCCGTCAGGCTCTAGGGTGGGCCGCGCTCAGGCTCTAGGGCGGGCAGCGCGCGGGCGCTAGGGCGGGCGGCGCTGAGGCTCTAGGGCGGGCGGCGCGCGGGCGTCTAGGGGCCGTTAGGGCAGATCGAAAAAAAAGGAAGTGAAAGGGCCCGGAGCGCGCTCCGGGCAGAAAAACGTTACGAGGTAGCGGTGGTGGGCCCTAAGCACAGTTCCCACAGGGGAACCTGCTCGATACTATGAGAAGAAGTGAACGAGAATGAATGGACTATGAATGAAGTGAGTACAAATAGGAAACCCTAGTTGGGTTGTACCCCCTATGGGATACCCCACTATAGCCTACACAAATAAGTAAGCTATAATATTCTGACAGGGGGGGCTTTCATGGATTTCGCAAAACATTTTGAAGCATCAGTGGAACTATCACCGAACGTGCAGGAGGAGGTTATCATACTTGTGAGGATCTAGGATCGAGCTCAGAAAAGAGAACTTGTCGATCACCACGAGTATAGCATCATGCCCTCGTGAGGTCGAAGGAAGTCCCGTGATGAAGTCGAGGCTAACGACTTGCCATGGCCGCTCCGGTACGGGTAGAGGCTGAAGTAACCCTGCTTTTTTCTGCTTGCTACTCTTCATCCGCTTGCACGTGTCGCAAGAGGTGACAAACTGCTGCACGTCTGCTGCCATCCCGGGCCAGTAGTAATACTTCGCTATCCCTGCTAACGTCTTGTTGCTCCCGAAATGTCCCGCGTAAGGTACGTCGTGAAACTCCTCCAATAGGATCTGCCGTAGCGGGGCGTAATTCAGTACCCAAATCTTTCCTGAACCCTTCCTTAGAGCTAAGTCTTTCTCCCACTGTAACAGCTTCTGTTTCTCTGCCGTTGCTATCTCGCCGTCCACGGAGTACCCATGTTGGAATAGACCCTTGAGCAGAGGGTTCATCCCGTCGAGTTGGATGCCTGCTACATGTCCTGGGCGGCTCAACGCGTCTGCTTTGTTGTGTAGCCCGGGTTTGTAGATGATGTCGTAGTGGAAGTGGGTCTCCAAGAAGTCCATCCATCGCACCTGTCGTCGTGAGAGTGTTGGCTGTGACTTCAGGTATTTGAGGCTGCAGTGGTCAGTATAGACTGTAGTCTTGGCTCCTTCTAGATAGCACCTCCACGCTTTGAAGGCTACGACTATGGCTAAGGCTTCCTTGTCGTGAATGGGGTAGTTCAGTTCTGCTCCGTGCAGTTTCTTACTGAGGTAGGCGATAGGCTGTAACCCGTTCCCGTGATCCTGCATCAGTACTGCTCCGACTGCCTGGTCACTAGCGTCAGCTTCAACTACGTAGTCCTTCTCAGGGTCTGGTAGGATGAGTACCGGGGCTGTGGTCAGTGCGGTCTGTAGCTGCTCCATGGCTTGCTGATGAGGAGTATCCCATTTGAAGGGTGTATCCTTTTTTAGTAGGTCGGTCAGTGGCGCTGCAATCTTAGCGTACTGTGGCACGAACCTGTTGTAGTAGTTGGCGAAGCCTAGGAACTGCTGCAATTCTTTCACGTTTTCCGAAAATTTCCACTCTTTGACGGCTTCGATCTTCCGCGGGTCCACGTGTACGCCCTCGGCACTCACCATGTTCCCAAGAAACTACACCTTCTTCAGGGCGAAGTCGCTTTTTGACAGCTTCACGTAGAACTTGTTCTTCCGCAGGATCTCGAACACCTTCCGCAGATGCTCCACGTGCTCCTTCATGTTCTTGGAGTAGATGAGAATATCGTCCAGGTACACCACCACGCACTTGTCCAGCAGGGGCCGTAAGATGTGATTCATCTCCGCCTGAAACGTTGCTGGTGCGTTACAGAGTCCGAACGGCATCACCAAGTATTCGTAGGAGCCGTATCGAGTACGGAATGCCGTCTTGTGGACCGAGTTGTCTGCCATCTTGATCTGCCAATAACCCGACCGTAGGTCCAGCTTTGAGAAGACTGTTGCACCACGCAGTTGGTCCAGTAAGTCGTCGATGCGCGGTATGGGGTATTTGTTTTTTACCGTCTGTTTGTTCAGTGCGCGGTAGTCGATGCACATCCGTAAACTGCCGTCTGGTTTTGGTGTGAAGAGAACTGGTGCGCCGTAGGGAGAGGTGGAGGGTCGGATCAGTTGTTTGTCCAGTAGATACTCGATCTGTTTCTTCATATCTGTCAGTTCGGTCGGACTCAGTCGGTATGGTGCACGTGAGACGGGTTTCGCACCTGGTTCCTCCACGATCTCGTGTTCGTGGGTGCGTGCAGGGGGTACGCCTGCATGTAGGTCGTCGAGCATTATATCCTTGTACTGCTCCAAGACCTCCTTCACTGCTGCAGGTAGCTCCGAACTCGGTTTCTCCTCCTCTGCTGCTGCCATAACCAGTGCTAGGTAACCCGTGTTACTCTCGTTCACCGTCTGTTCGAACCGTGCCAGTGTCGTTTCAGGTACGTCCCCTGTATCCGTCCAGCTTCGCAGTGCTATCCGTTTCCCGTTGTTGTAGATGCACACCTTGCTGTTGACCCAATCGATCTCGGGGTTGAACCGCTTCAGGAAATCTCGCCCTAAGATAAAATCTAACCCTTTGATGTTGGTGACTGGCAGCTTCGGTTTCCACCTTAACGCACCGATATGCAGCTGCAGTGATGCTTCGCCGTGGATAGGAAGCTTCGTACCGTCCACCATGGTTGCTGAAAACTGGGTCTCCTCCGCCTTCTCTCCAATTTTCTCCAATGCTCCGCAGTCACACACCGAGTGAGATGCACCGCTGTCCACCAGTGCCTGGAGGCGTCGCCCATTGCATAACACCTCGAGGAGTAGTGGTTTCTGCTGCGCTGAGTAGCCAAAGAGGGTCTCATTAATAGGATCATAGGGTACAGTAAAATGGATACCTTCCCTGTTTCCTATACCCGACTCAGCACTTTCCAACTTCACCTGCGGGGTAGGAGGATTTTTCCGAGGCTTGTATATCTTCTCCTGAGCCTGGAATTTTCCTCTAAGCCTTTGCAGCTGTGTAGGCTTCACCTGTGGGCAACGGGGAGCCTTAACACTCTGCTGCGGGGAGAGAATATTAACACCACGGAACGCACGACCCTTCTCTACGCTCCGTAATACTTTGCCCATATTTGCAGGTACCTGAATGACTTCTAAAGGCTTTTTCTTGGCCTCTAGTTCTCCTCTGAATTTTTCAAAGGCTTGAAAACCACGAGAAGCGATATTTTTCGTTAGAGTATCTTTATAGGGTACTTTTAACGATTTCTTACTTTCGTGGGGGTCCGGCTGGAGTTTCCCGGTCGGTGCAGAGTCTTTTTTCGCGGAGCCACCAGTCGCCTCGGCGATTTCCCCTGATGCCGGCCGGTCGTGACGTTTTATATTCGCGCCATCATTTTCTCCTTTTTTCGCCCGCTCCGAAGTCGCCACGTCGTCGCCCTTTTTCGCTTTTCGGATCTTTACGCGATCGCCAGTTCGATCCGCGGCTACTGGCGATTCCCGTTTTTTTACTTCGGGGGTGCTCCACTGTTACCGTCCTGCATGATCGCACGTACTTTCTTCAACTTGTAGCACGACAAAATCTGATGCCCTGCTGCGCCGCAAAATTCGCATTTGGTCGGCTGCCGCTTCGCGTCGAATTTGTCGATATCCATCGGTTCGGCGAACGTGGGGGGTGCCGATCGCTCCGTGCCGAATGTACGGTTCGGCGTGAAACGTCGTGTTTCGGGTTGACTTCGGGTCAGCGCGTCGTAACGCTCGGCTGCACGCACGATGTCCTTGTAGCTTTCGTGATTTGACGCGATCACCTGCCGCTGAACCCCCAATTTTAACCCTTCTGTGTATGCCGTGATTTTTTCGCCTTCGGTCAGGTCGGGGATGCGGGTGAACAGGAGCTCCATCTGCTGCGTGTACTGTGCTACACTACCGTACTGCTTGTGCCGATGAATTTGTTGCCGCGCCATATAGGTAGTATTAACCGGTTCGAAATGCCCGATAAATTCTGCACGAAACTGCTGCCATGTTTTCTCCCCGCGGGCCACGTCAGTGTTGTAGATCCACTCGAGTGCTGGTCCGCGTAACAGTGTTGCTGCGAGCCGGATTCGTGTTGCGTCGTATGTCGGGGTCGAACAGCCAATGGCCTCGAAGTAAATTTCGAGGGTGGCCACGAATCGCCGGACGTCGGATCCCTTCGCGCTTGGATCGAACGCTTCTGGGAGCCTCGGTCGTGCTGCTTCGAGGTTCGGCGTTGGTGGTGCCATTGGGCCGTGAAATATCGGTGTCGCCACTGCTGCTGGAATTGTCGGTGCTGTAGTGGTTGCAGTCGCTGCTGCTGTCGTGGCGAGCGCCGGGTGGCTTGTTAAAAAAGCCTCGAGTCTACGAAGCGTCGCCTGCGTCTGCTCCATGTCGGTGCGGAGGCTCGCGATGTCGCTCGTAGTCGCGTAGTTGTCGCCTTGTGTCAAAGTTTGAAGGAAGAAAGAGGGTGAACTAGCAGAAATGGGGATACAAATAGCAAACCCTAGAAGGGTTGTACTCGCTATAGAGCACCCCACTACAGGCTAGAACATAAGAATAACATTCTGACACACCCCCATAGCCAAAGTGGGGTGTAATCAGTAGAGCAGGCAAAGCAGTACAAGCTCAGGGTGGATCACAATGTCACCACACATTCTGAGCACAAGTTCAAGAAGCAATAGTTCAAGTGCACAATTATCAGCAAAGCTAGTGGTGGTCACAACGGGCAAGTGAGGAGGAGGAGTGAGAGCGAGAGGAGTTGGGAGGCGACAGCTGAAGCTGCAGACACACGGGCAACAGGAGGCACACTGGCACAGCGGCTACCGGGCGACGCCCCCGGACTACTGGAGTAAGTGGCCCCGCGGCTAAAGTAGCGGCAGACGAGCAACGGACCCACGGGCGGCTGGCACAGCTGGCTACGACTGGGCTACCGGGCGAAGCCCCCGGAATACAGGTGTTGCTGACGACAAACTGGCAACCTCCGCTCTTCCTCCCGCACACAGTCCCACCCCCCTGATACACACCCACTGCTACACCACTAGCTCCACTCCCACGCACCCCCCTTAAACCCTAAACCCAGTCTCCCACACAACCACCCCCCTCAGCGACAGCTGCAGTAGTGGGAGACGAAGGAGGAGGAGGAGAAAGGGAGGAAGGGGACCGCGCACACCCGCCACCCCCATACCCGTCACCCCCATACCCTGAGTGTGCGGTAAGCGAGCTCAGGTGTGCGCGAAGCATGCACAAGCGTGCGGGAAGCGAACTCGGGTGTGCGGTAAGCAAACGCAGGTGTGCGGGGAGGGGGGGGGGCCGCAGGGCGACACGCGGGTCGACGGGGATGGGCACACCGGTCGCCGGAGGCGGCGCGCGGGTCGACGGGGCCGCCACTAAGGGCGACAGGGAGCCTCGCGCGGGTTGACGGGGACGCCGCGAAGGGCGACGAGGAGCCGCACGCAGGTCGACGGGGACGGGCGTGCGGGTCGACGGAACGCGAAACCGCCGCGTGCGCCCAGGGTGCGCGGTGGGCAGAAAACCGCCACGCGTCCTGAGCGCATGGCGTGCAGAATACCGCCGCGCGAAGCAGGAAACCGCCGCGCGCCTCGGGGCGCACGGTGGGCAGAAAACCGCCGCACGCACTGAGCGCGCGGTGGGCAGAAAACCGCCATGCGCCCCGAGCACGTGGCGGGAAGAAAAAAAAACTGCCGCACGCCACGGGGCGTGCGGCATAGAGAGTAGCAGTAGCAGTTGCAGCGGAAGCAACGAGGTGGTGAGCCCACCCACAGGATCGATCCAAGGGGATCGACCTGCTCTGATAGCATGTCAAAGTTTGAAGGAAGAAAGAGGGTGAACTAGCAGAAATGGGGATACAAATAGCAAACCCTAGAAGGGTTGTACTCGCTATAGAGCACCCCACTACAGGCTAGAACATAAGAATAACATTCTGACACCTTGGTCCTCCATTTGATGATTTACAGGAAGATGCGCGACAAAAATAATCGAATTCTAGGTGCTGCTCGACTTACTGTGAGTCAAGTTGACTGTAGAATCGACGAGCGCGAATTCTGTAGATTGCGTAAATCTCCCTTAGGCGAAATTCGCGTCCGATCTCGGCCGTTGAGGAGAAAATCGATCCGACGCTCCAAATTCCAACGTTTTTGGGCGAAATTCTCTGGGCCGTTGAGATGAAACGCGATCGAACGGTCGAAACTCCAACCTTTCCACCAGTAAATCTGAGGGGTGTTCGAAAACCGAATCGAGGGGGACTTAGAAAAATTGCGCGGAACTGGTTTTACATACCCGTATCGGCGCTTTCATCGTCGCCCCCGCGGTTTTTAAAGGCCGGAACTAAGCGGTTGAAGACCTCGCGTGTAAACCCGCTCTGATTACCAAGTGTGAGGATCTAGGATCGAGTTCAGAAAAGAGAATTGTAATTGAATTATCACCTGGGTACAACATGAGGCTATATATAGGCTCGACACAAGGCAGGTAACCCAGGTGTTACGCGAATGTTCTGAGGGTCGCGAAGCGTCCCGAACAGAACCTTCCTGAACTCGGTAGAAAGCAATTCGGTGGCGACCGAATAGCTTGAGTTCGGTACACGTAACCTGGTTCGGTGCCTATAACTATAATAACTATAGTATAGCAACGAACCTAGGAAATCAAGCAATTCATGCATGCAGAAAATAATCCTAAGCTAGGAATAGCGTAAGAAAATAATAGCAAGCATGAATAACAAGCATAAGCCGACGTACTCTCACAATACTGCTCCATAAAAAGGGGCCGCGTAATCAAGTGCAAAACTACAGACCGATTACCTTGTTGAACAGCACGTACAAGGTGGTTGCGCGTCACCTCGCCAATTGGATGAAGAAGGTTCTACACGGGGTTATCTCGGAGGAGCAATATGGCTTTCTCCCTGGTCGCCGTCTCTCAGATGCAGTGTCGCTGGTTGCAGACGTAATTGAGGCTGCTCAAAACGGGGACAAAGATTGTTACCTGTGTCAAAATAGTAGGTATAGTGAGGAGCCATAGCTAGGGTTTACCTAGCTAGGCAAGAGAGAGTTAGGCAAAAGAGAGTTTGCACTAGCAAGAATGAGGATACAAATAGCAAACCCTAAAAGGGTTGTACTCGCTATAGAGCACCCCACTACAGGCTAGAGCATAATATTCTGACACACCCCCATAGCCAAAGTGGGGTGTAATCAGCAGAGCAGGCAAAGCAGTACAAGCTCAGGGTGGATCACAATGTCACCACACATTCTGAGCACAAGTTCAAGAAGCAATAGTTCAAGTGCACAATTATCAGCAAAGCTAGTGGTGGTCACAACGGGCAAGTGAGGAGGAGGAGTGAGAGCGAGAGGAGTTGGGAGGCGACAGCTGAAGCTGCAGACACACGGGCAACAGGAGGCACACTGGCACAGCGGCTACCGGGCGACGCCCCCGGACTACTGGAGTAACTGGCCCCGCGGCTAAAGTAGCGGCAGACGAGCAACGGACCCACGGGCGGCTGGCACAGCTGGCTACGACTGGGCTACCGGGCGAAGCCCCCGGAATACAGGTGTTGCTGACGACAAACTGGCAACCTCCACTCATCCTCCCGCACACAGTCCCACCCCCCTCATACACACCCACTGCTACACCACTAGCTCTACTCCCACACACCCCCCTAGCACCACTCCTTCGTCTCCCACACACCCACCCCCCTCAGCGGCAGCTGCAGCAGTGGGAGACGGAGGAGGAGGAGGAGCAGGGGACCGCGCACACCCGCCACCCCCATACCCGTCACCCCCATACCCTGAGTGTGCGGTAAGCGAGCTCAGGTGTGCGCGAAGCATGCACAAGCGTGCGGGAAGCAAAATCGGGTGTGCGGTAAGCAAACGCAGGTGTGCGGGGAGGGGGGGGGGGGCGCAGGGCGACACGCGGGTCGACGGGGACGGGCACACCGGTCGCCGGAGGCGGCGCGCGGGTCGACGGGGCCGCCACGAAGGGCGACAAGGAGCCGCGCGCGGGTTGACGGGGCCGCCGCGAAGGGCGACGAGGAGCCGCACGCAGGTCGACGTGGACGTGCGTGCGGGTCGACGGAACGCGAAACCGCCGCGTGCGCCCAGGGTGCGCGGTGGGCAGAAAACCGCCACGCGTCCCGAGCGCATGGCGTGCAGAATACCGCCGCGCGAAGCAGGAAATCGCCGCGCGCCTCGGGGCGCACGGTGGGCAGAAAACCGCCGCACGCCCCGAGCGCGCAGTGGGCAGAAAACTGCCATGCGCTCCGAGCACGTGGCGGGAAGAAAATAAACGTCACACGCCACGGGGCGCGCGACAGACAGGATAGCAGCGGAAGCAGGTGGGCCCACAGGCCAGGAGCGTACTAGCTCTGATAGCATGTCAAAATAGTAGGTATAGTGAGGAGCCATAGCTAGGGTTTACCTAGCTAGGCAAGAGAGAGTTAGGCAAAAGAGAGTTTGCACTAGCAAGAATGAGGATACAAATAGCAAACCCTAAAAGGGTTGTACTCGCTATAGAGCACCCCACTACAGGCTAGAGCATAATATTCTGACAACCTGCTTTTGGTCGACTTCCTAAAGGTGTTTGACTCGGTTTATGGGTTTCCCCTCAAAGTTCAAGTGCTGGTGTAAGGGGCTTCATGCGGGTTCCTCCACACGGATGCTGATTAACGGATGGTTGGGAAGCACGATGGACGTAGAGAGAGGTGTTTGACAAGGATGTCCTCTCACTATGTACGTATTTTTCTGCGCGGTGGAGCCGCTCTGCCAAGAAGCATGCAGGAGGCGATTGGGAGTAAGTAACGATTGCGGAGGGAGGCTGACGTACATTGGGTATGCGGAAGATACCTCCTTGGTGCTGAAAGGGCTACGCCAAGAAAAAGGGGCAGAAAAGTTACTGAAGGACTTTGAAGCAATGTCATGCCTGCACATCAATAAGGATAAGTTAGTGCTTGTGTGTTTGGGGAAGAATCTGGGGCGGGATCCTGATGAAACGGTCGGCTTTACCTGGTCAGAACCCGGCGCTGTGGAAAGGCGGTTAGGGGTGTGGGTTTCCCCCTCTGGTGATGCCACGACGACCTGGATGAAGGCGCTGGGGAATGCGGCGGAGGTCTTGGAATTATGGCAGAAGCAGCATCTAGCCAGCAATATTGAATTGCAATATCAACTCGACCCTGAGTTTCTAGGCGCAAGTGTATCCGCCTCCTCCAGCGATTTGGAAGTGGATCCTGAAGTACCTGCACAACAACACATCTGCAGACGAGGTGTCAGACGTGAGGTGCTTCACTTTGTTGAAAGGGAGCTACTATTTACGACAAGAGAGGATGGCGGTCTCGGTGTCGCTGACCCGTCATGGAATCTGGGAGCTCTAGCCATCCGAAGAGTTGGGATGTTGTTGATGGAGAAAACTAGCATGAAGACGAAGATTACAATAGAGGCGGCGGACCTCCCTAGGGGGCTTCAATGCTGTGGGCGCACCCGGACATTCTGAAACAATAGAAAGGGCGTAGTGTTCGGTGGAATTTGACGTGCGAACTTTTCCAGCCATCGGCTTTCGCTACGGAACTGAGAGCGTCATCGAGATGGGACGTGGAGCGGGAATTTCTGGCTTTTAAAAAGGATATTTTACCTAACATAAAAATCCCCGTGGGAAGGCAGAAGGCAGCGGTGGATCAGGATGATGTCAGGCTTGGGAGTCTGGTCGAGGCAGCGCCGGTCGGGCTCTGCAAGCTTAAGGAGGAGGATAGACTCAGCCGTGCGCTCGGGGGCTTAAGTAAGGTCAAGTTTGTCAGTAAGGCTTTTGAGGAGCTTTTTGTCAAACTGGAAGCAGATGTTATCAGTGTCGGTGTCGGCGGAAAGTGTCAAACTTATATCATATAGCTTGTCTAGGCTATAGTGGGGTAGACACTATGGGGTACATTCTCCTAGGGTTTCCTACTTGTACCCAACCTTGTGCTAGTTCATTCATTCCTCGTTTCTCATCATGGTATCGAGCAGGTTCCCTAGTGGGAACGCTCCTTAGGGCCCACAACAATATTTTTTTTTTCCTGCCCGGAGCGCGCTTCACTCCTGCCCGAGTCGCGCCCCGTGTGCCCTCCCTACCGTCGCGCCCTCTCACGGCCCCTCACGGCCCCTTCGCGTCGCCCTTAGCGGCCCCTCTCACGGCCCCTCGCGCCGCCCTTACAGCCCCTCGCGCCGCCCTTACGGCCCCTCGCGCCGCCCTTACGGCCCCTTACGACCCCTCGCGCCGCCCTTACTGCCCCTTACGGCCCCTCGCGTCGTCCGTCGGCCCTTCGCGCCGCCCTTACGGCCCCTTACGGCCCCTCACGCTGCCCGTCGGCCCCTTGCGCCGCCCTTGCGGCTCCTTACAGCCCCTCGCGCCGCCCTTACGGCCCCTCCCGCGGCCCCTTCCGGCCCCTTGCAGCGTCCTTACGGCCCCTTCCAGCCCCTCGCGCCGCCCTTCGCGGCCCCTCGCGGCCTCTTTACGGCTCGTCGCCGCCCTCCGCGGCACCTCGGGCCGCCCTTCATGGACCCTTCGCCGCCCTTCGCGGCCTCTCGCGGCCCTGTCCTCGCCCCTACAACAGCCGCCGAGCCGCCCAGCAGCCGAGCCGTCGAGCCGCCCAGCAACCGAGCCGCCGAGCCGCCCAGCAGCAGAGCCGCCCAGCAGCCGAGCCGCCGAGCCACCTAGCAGCCGAGCCACCGAGCCGCCGAGCCGCCCAGCAACCGAGCCGCCGAGCCGCCCAGCAGCCAGGCCGGCCAGCAGCCGAGCCGCCGAGCCGCCCAGCAACCGAGCCGCCCAGCAGCCAAGCCGCCCAGCAGCCGAACCGCCGAGCCGCCCTGCCAGCAAGCCCCTACTGTTCCTACCGGCGCGCCCCGGCCCTACTTACTCGGACTGGTGAGATCACCCCATGCTAGGCCACTGCAGTCATGGCAACCCCCAGTGTCCTTACCTTTGATGCTGAGGGTCGTGCTGTTGACTTTAAGGTCTGGGTCGATGACCTCCAGCTGTTCCTACAGTGCGATAGGGCAGACGGACTCTCCCTGTTCGATCTCACCTCTGGTGCCTCTCATGCCCCGCCTGCTACTGCTGACAGCACTGTTCGCTCACAGTCCGCCACACGCGATGCTGCTGCCCGCCTTGCTGTGCGTCGCCACTTACCGACCACTGAGCGTGCGCACTTTAACCAGTACATGAGTGCTAAGACCTTGTACGACGCTGTAGTTGCTCGCTACTCCTCCCGTGCCACTACTGTGCTTAGCCGCCTCATGCTGCCGTACCTGTTCCCTGACCTTGCTGCCTTTCCCACTGTCGCTGACCTCATTACGAACCTTCGCACTAGTGACACTCGCTACCGCGCTGCGCTTCCTGCTGATTTCTGTGCCAAGAACCCCCCCCCCCCCAATGTACATCACCCTCTACTACATAGTCACCCGGCTCCCTGACTCCCTTCGCTTATTCAGGGACCACTTCCTATCAGTTTGCCCCACCACGCTCACCGTTGACCTCCTCGAGGAACGCCTCCCAGCAGCAGAGAAGAGCATAGTCGTTGTAGGAGCCTCTCGTGGTGACCCTCGCACCCCCGTCTTTGAGGGGTGTTCCCCCTCCCCCCTCTTGCCCTCTGTTGCTTCTACTGTTGCGGCCGACCTCGTTGGTTTCGAGTCGGTCGGCGCTGCGTCTGCCCCTAGCGGGAGACGCCGCACCGGCAAGGGCAAGGGGGGCAAGGGCGCTGGAGGGGATGGCGGGGGCGGTGGAGGTGGTGGTGGATGCAGTGGAGGGGGTGGGGGTGGTGGTGGGAGTGGTTGCGGGGGTGGAGGTGTCGGTGGCAGCAGTGGAGGCGGAGGAGGCGGCGGCGGTGGCGGAGGGAGCGGAGGCGGCGGAGGTGGCGGAGGCGGCGGAGGTGGCGGAGGCGGCGGAGGTGGCGGAGGCGGTGGAGGTGGCGGAGGCGGCGGAGGTGGCGGAGGCGGCGGCGGCAGCGGTGGAGCTGGTCGCGGCTCTGTGCAGAGGAGTGGGTCCGGTGGTGGTCCGCGCCAGCAGCAGCAGCGCAGTCGTGAGACCCTGTCCCCATAGCAGCTTCGTGAGTGGTACGCTGCACGTCAGCGCGGTGAGGGTACTGGTCCCTGTACCTACGTCCTCCGTACCGGCGACCGCGCTGGTGAGCAGTGCGGGGGCCCTCACTCCACCCAGCGCTTCTTTGGCCGCCTGACGGACGCGTGGCGTCACCAGTTCCCTGACGCCACTGAGATCCCTCGCTGGGGAGAGCTGTCCAGGGCGGGGGTTGCTATCTTTGATCTCGATTATGATGATATTCTTGCTGCCATGTATGCTGTGTCTGATAGTGTTGAGGGTGACTGTTACCTGTGTGTTCCGCCTAACCCGGGCATTGAGGCTGCTGCTCTAGGTGCTGGTGAGGTTGCTGCTCTAGGTGCTAGTGCGTCTGCTACCCCAGGTGCTGGTGAGTCTGCTCTCTCAGGTACTAAGTCGGCTCAGGCCTTACACACCTTCACCCTTGACTCGGGTGCTTCCCGCTCCTTCTTTCGACACCACACCACGCTTACGCCGCTTAGTCGGCCGGTTGCGGTCTCCCTGGTGGACCCCTCTTGGGGGCCTGTCCTTGCTAGCTTCTCCACTATCTTACCGTGCCCGGCACCCCCCTCTTGCAACCTGTCAGGTCTCTACCTCCCCTCGTTCTCTACGAACTTGGTGAGTGGAGCTGATTTACAGGATAGGGGGGTTGACCAGTTCACTCCTGCAAGTCAGCGGGTGACCCACTGCACGTGTGCTCGCACAGGCCGACACTTGGCCACGTTCACCCGTCGCCCGGGGTCGAGCCTGTACACACTTACCACTGAGTCTCCTCCAGCTGCTGAGTCTGGTCAGGTAGCTGCGTCAAGTCAGGTGTTTGCTGCAGCGTCCAGGTCTGGTCCTGAGTCTGCTCCCTGCTCGTGTCGTCTCCTATCCCACCAGATTCTCCTTTGGCACCACCGCCTTGGTCACCCTTCCCTGCCTCGTCTCCGAGGCATGGCCTCCCGGGTCCTTGTCTCCGGTCTCCCCCGGTCTCTCCCTCCCCTACCTCCGGGGCCTGCCCCTACCTGCGTCTCCTACGTCAAGGGGCGACAGCGCGCCGCCCCTCACTCCTCCGAGTTTCCTCCGACAGAGGCTCCGCTGCAGACTCTTCACATGGACGTGTGGGGCCCCGCCCGCGTCCGTGGCCAGGGGCACGAGCGTTACTTCCTGTTGGTGGTTGACGACTACTCGCATTACACCACAGTCTTCCCCTTGCGCAGCAAGGGTGACGTCACTGAGGTGTTGATCGACTGGATCCGCACAGCTCGTCTCCAGCTCAGAGAGAGTTTCGGCTCGGACTTTCCTGTTCTGCGTCTGCACTCTGACAGAGGCGGGGAGTTTTCCTCTGCCCGTCTGGGAGCCTTCTGTCGAGCACAGGGTATTCGCCAGACCTTCATGCTTCCGGCCTCTCCACAGCAAAATGGGATTGTTGAGCGCCGCATTGGCATGGTCATGGACGTTGCTCGTACGTCCATGATCCATGCGGCTGCCCCCATTTTCTGTGGCCATTTGCGGTTCAGTACGCAGCGCATCAGCTCAACCTTCAGCCCCGGGTCTCCTGGCCAGAGACCTCCCCCACCTTGCGGTGGACGGGGAAGGTTGGCGATGCGTCTGCGTTTCGGGTCTGGGGATCTCGGGCGATTGTCCGCGACTTGTCTGTAGACAACCTGTCCCCCCGTGCTGTTCCCTGCGTCTTCCTTGGCTCCCCCCCTGACGCGCCTGGGTGGCAGTTTTACCACCCCACTTCGCACCGTGTTCTGTCCTCCCAGGACGTCACCTTTGACGAGTCAGTGTCTTACTACCATCTCTTCCCCTACCGCACTGCACGCCTCCCCCCGCCGCCGCTCTTCCTTGCGCCAGGTCCTCCCCCGGTAGACCCCCTCCCCCCTCAAGGTCCTGCCCCGTCAGGTGTGTCCCAGGTAGACGCAGTCGAGCCTGTCGAGGTAGCTGTTGACTCTGTTGCTGCTAGAGGTGCTGAGCCTGCGGGTGCCAGGTCTGGAGGTGCTGAGCGTGAGGGTGCGGAGCCTGGGGGTGCTGAGTCCAGGGGTGCGGAGCCTGGGGGTGCTGAGTCTGGGGGTGCTGAGCCTTGGGGTGCTGAGTCTGGGGGTGCTGAGCTTGGGGGTACGGAGCTTGGGGGTGCTGGGTCTGCTCGTGTGGCCTCTCGCGGTGCTTCGTGGAAGCGGGAGTCACTCTCTCCGCAGGAGCTGCGCGAGTGGTCTGCCCGGCGCTGGAGCCGTGCTGCTGGAGCTGGAGGTACTACTGTTGCTCCTGGTCCCTGAGGTGCTCGTACTGGCGGTACTGGAGCTGCTGGGACTGGGGGTGCTGCTGGGGCTGGTCCTGCTGGAGCTGGTGGCGGTACTGGAGCTGCCGGTCCTGCTGGAGCTGGTGCTGCTGGAGCTGCTGGAGCTGGAGCTGCTGGGGGTGTTGGCGCTCGTGGTTCTGCTGGCGCTGGTGCTTCTGAGGGTGCTGGAGTTGGCGCTGTTGGAGCTGGAGGTGCTACTGGCGCTGGTGCTGCCGCTGGGAGTACTGGTGCTATCCCTGCTGGTTCTTGAGGCGCTGCACGGCCGCGACCGTACTTCGTTCCGCTCCTTGAGCAAGTTCTTGGTCTCCCACCCTCTATTGGTCTTGCTCCTCCTTTAGAGTGTCCACCGCTTGTCCGGTCGCAGTCACAGTTCCAGCCCGCCTCCCCTCTACCTGCTCCTTCTCCCTACACTGGTCCTACTGGAGGACTTGCTGAGCGTCGTGAGCCTGTGTCTCGTCCTGCGTCGCCTGTTCGTGCTGCTCGCACTAGTAGTCGTGCTCCGCGTCCGCGTCCTCCTGCGGTCCCACGCACACACCAGATGGCACTGCGTCCTTCCACTGCTCCTCTGCGTGTCCCGTTGCCGTCTCCTCTAGAGTCCTCTCTTCCTGTTCTTGCTGACCCGGCGTCAGACTCTCTTCGTGCTGCTAGTCCTACTGTCACGCGTCTCCTGGCCACTGTTGTCACTGACCCTTCCTTTGAGTCCACTGCTGCGTCGGACCTAGTTGCTGAGCTTGTCGACTTTGTTGCTCGCTGTCGTCTAGACTACGCTACTAGTCTTGGTGTTGAGTCTGCGTCTGTCTGTCCTCCGTCCGTCGGGGGTGAGTGTGCTCTTAGCACAGACGTCCTTGAGGACAGGCTGGAGGAGTTCCAGTGTTTTGCTGCTGCTTTGCTTCATCTCGTGTCCACGCTGATTGCCCCTAAGGGAGTCCCGGATGCACCAGACATCCCGACTCCTCGATCGTACGCTCAGGCGATCGAGGGTCCCTACTCCTCTCAGTGGCAGTTAGCCATGGACGCAGAGATGGCTTCCTGGAAGTCCATAGGCACCTACGTCGACCAGGTTCCCCCACCTGGGGCGAACATCCTCAGTGGCATGTGGATTTTCAGGGTGAAGCGGCCGCCGGGTTCTCCGCCTGTCTTCAAGGCGTGTTACGTGGCTCGAGGCTTCAGTCAGCGGCAGGGAGTTGACTACTTTCAGACCTTCTCTCCCACCCCGAAGATGACCACTCTTCGGGTGCTCTGCACATAGCCGCTCAGCGCGACTACGAGTTTCACTCTCTTGGCTTCAGCACAGCTTTCCTGCAGGGCAGCCTGCACGAGGAGATCTAGCTGCAGAAAGTGTCATGGATGCCACGCAGTTCGTTCGCAAGAAACCAGGGAGCTGTTTGTGGAAAGCTTTGGAAGTGGTGGGAGGCATGTTAGCCTCCCGAGCAGTGGACGAGAGGGGTATAGAGCGAGGTGAGGTAGCGGCGTCTCAAACAAGCTTCAATGTGGAGGAGGTGGTGACCATGGTGGTCAGAGAAGGAAGAATTCTGGGACTAATGGGGCATGCGGAGACCCGCCTCCGTTGCTCATCAATGTTCGATGGCAGGCAACTCGCCCCCTTCAAAAAGTTGTGAGGGGTCTTCCACACAGTTGGAGGGAAGCCGAAGCAAAGGGAGGCCTGTGAAGTTGCATGGGGAAGGCGCATCGATTTGAAAAGAGTCGTTGCGGTCCGTGATTCTGCTGCTGTGCCACACCGCGCGAGAGATGTGATGCTACGGGCTCACCAAAACTTGCAAGTGGGGGAGAGGCTTTCGTTTCTTGGCAGCAGGGCGGGCTACTCGCACGGTGGAGGGGCGGATTCCCGTAGCACTGTTTGTACAGCTGTCTGGTTATACTGCCTGTAATTCGAGGGCTGAAAAAGGCACTGCGCATGGTGAACTCGAGGAGGAAGGTCTGGTCACTTGGCGACCTGCTGTTTCAAAAGGAGGGTACTCGTTCCGATTTCCTGGAGGGCCCCCTTACTACCATCAATTTGCATAAGCTCTTGTTAGAGAGGTGCGACGCGGTTTTTGAGCGTAACAAGTTCAGAGCCCGGAGGGTGGTGAGGAGAATTGCCGCTACTTTTTATCTACATGCAAGGGTATATGCAAGGGCTAAGACTCAGGTTAAATTTCGGACGTCGCAGGTAAGCGACAAACGGATGAAGGTTCTCGATCGACTGGATGAGGAGGAACAATACATGCTCGGGAGGATTTGGGACATGTTAGTAACCACGTTGTCATGGTCAAGAGGCTTTGCCTCCACCTGGAACAATCATAGGACAACTCGCAACCCCCCTTAGAAGCGCAGGATGGGTAAGGCTAGCTTGCCTCGTCTAGGCCCATCAGTTATAGTTACGACTGCTAATGTATTGTACACTTATAGTGCTACTTTCATTACAAAAAAAAACAAACAAACAAATAAACAAACAAACAAAACTTGGAAATGTTTGACATTAGGAGAGGTAATGCAATGTTTGAACAAGTGTAAATGGTTGTTCTAGAGTATTTGCTGAATGATGTTATAAAATTTTGATGTTGTATATAACAATATTCGATGTTGCAGTTTCATGACAAACACGGTTCTGTTATCAAACAAGGTCGAATCAAGCTGGTTTGCACAGTAGTCTGGGATGGTACCATAATACTGGCAAATGTGTCAGTGATTGTAAGTAAATCAGTCTGTTCGTCCCACAAAGAGTATGGTAATATGGCCATAATACAACTCTTGTCTATATTCCAACAGCATGTTCTGTCTTTCAATGCCGCTGATACTCAATAGGGAACTGTTCCTTGAGGTAGAGAAGAGTCACCTGAAAGTATAACCACATTTTGGTTTGTGCAATGAGAAATGTTCTTCTTAAAGGGCATCCACTATACACTGTACAATATCATACGGGAAGTGATAGCAGTAGCAGCTTAAACAGCCTACAGAGGGGTTCACAGTAGGGGCTACATCATTCTCTTGACACTTGACTTGTACCCCCTTTCCCTTACTACTCACATTCAGCTATGTAACTTTGAGATGGTTTTAGAGCTAGTCGATCCTAGACTAGACTAGTCGACTTAGTTCCTCCTGTTAGCCCTTGGAGCCCGCTAAGCCCTGCCACACCGCATGCACCCCACCCAGCAGTGAGCTCTTCCCCCCTCCGCTGCTGCTGTGCTCGTGCTCGACCTCGATCCTACTGCTACAGGCATCTTCCACAGCAGCTGGCAGCCACTCTTCCCTCCGTTAGCTTGAATTAGGTTTTAGTTTCTCCTAGCTTCGACCAACGGATTTTCATCCTGGTGCTCCTAGCTCCACTCCCTCCTAGCTCCGCTTGTTTGTAGCTCGGCGCGCCTAGGTCCGGCCACTCCTAGCTTGGTCACTCCTAGCTCCGGCCACTCCTAGCTCCGGCCACTCCTTGCTCCGGCCACTCCTAGCCTGGCCACTCCTAGCTCCGGTCACTCCTAGCCTGGCCACTCCTAGCTCAGGTCGCTCCTAGCCTGGCCGTTCCTAGCTCCAGCCGCTCCTAGCCTGGCCGCTCTTTCCTCCAGCCGCTCCTAGCTCTAGCCGCTCCTAGCAGTTACACCAAAACTGTGATGATTCCACACCCCTTATCTTCACGCCCGAGGGTAGCCACCCTCATTTAGTCAGATTTTGGGAGTGGTTCATAGCATTATTTGAATTATCGAGGTTACAATCACGCAAATCCGTGGCGAGATTTCCCAAAGTACAAGCATGACAGTGGAGATTTCCCCCTCTTAATCTGATGTAAAGTGTGAGCTTTGTGAGGCTGGCGGTTCCGATTATTTGTTTATAAACCCATAATTTTAGGGTGCACGTGTCGTCTAGCCGAAAGCCATTTAGGGTGTACGGCTAGGGAAGCGTACGGGGTGTGGAATTATCGCAATTTCGGTGTACTATGGAGTTCTCCCGCTACCTATGTTTCGATGCGGTGGCCGTCCTATCGGTTTCAGTACGTGGCTTCGTCAGTGCCAGGACGGTGCCACCTTATATGCCCACGCGTCTGGCGCACTCCGAGCCCCTGCACGCCCTGACCCCCTGCCTATTGAGCCCGCTCTCACTGCGACGGAACAAGCGGACTACGGCCGACTATTCCTGACACCTGATGTCTGGGAATCTCGGGACGTCGCGGCTGCATTGGCGCTCAGGACCTTCTCCCACCAAGTGAGGCTGCTCACTTCTCTTTGGTCGAGGCTGCGAAGGGGTGTTATGACTCTATCATTGCTCGTTATTCCACCCCTTTCTCTACCTCCCTTAGCCGCCTCCTCATGTCGTTCGCGTTTCCTGGCCTTGGGTCGTTTGCGACTGTCTCCGACCTTGCCACCCACCTGCGTTCCCTCTACACTAGCTACCGTGCAGCCTTTACTGACGCCCAACTTAAGCTTGCCCCCTCTCCTATGTGGCTCACCATTCATTGGTTAGTCAATCGCCTCCCTGATCGCCTCTCCTCTGCCAATGACGCGCTTCATTTGAGAGCACTCTCTCGAAGATCGAAAGTAACCTCCTCTCTGTTGCCTCTGCCACTAACGCTGTAGCTCCCCGTCTCTTTGATGGGCATGTTGTACCTCAGCTTCCCACCTTCATTGCTGCTTGTGCCACTACTGCGGTGTCTGTCTCTGAGGAGACTGCAGCTGCTTCTGCCGCTGGTAGGCAGAAACGAGGCAAGGGAGGCAAGAAAGGGGGGAAGGTGGTGGTGGTGGTGGAGGTGGCGGAGGTGGAGCTGGGAGTGGCAGTGGCAGCGGCGGCAGCACTAGTGCGTCCGGAGGAGGAGACCGTAGAGGAGGTACTGGACCGGCGGGCCCACCAGCTGGAGGTGTTGCTCCTAGTGGTGGTGAGGGAGGGCAACAACACCAGTCACAGTAGCACCAGCCACAGCAGGGACAGCAACAACAGCAAGGACGGCAGCAGCGGTAGGTGCCGCAGCAGGTTCCGCAGTAGGGACCCTCGCAACAGTGGGGTCCGCAGCAGCACTGGAGCCCCCCACAACATTGGGGACCTGGAGGACCAAGGAGCATTGGCCACAACGGCAGCACTGCCAGCTGGGTCCCCCGCCCCCCTGGGCGCGACTCCGGCCCCTGCGACTACTGGATCCTCACAAGACCCGGTAGCCTTGGTGTTTGCAGGAGCGGTGACCATTCTGTAGCGCGTTGCTTCCGCTGCCTCGACGACCTCTACCATCATTGTCATGGTCACGAGGGATGCACTCCGCACTGGGCACAGCTGCTAGCCCGTAAGAATCTTGTATTTGATTTGTCTATGGATGAGGCATGTCAGTTTGCCATGTATGCTGATGTTGACTATAGTGCTGATGAATGTGCTTGCTCCCGTGTTCTTAGAATAAAACCCATTCTTGGGCACGGGACGACTGCAATATGTACGGACGCTACTACCGGTACACTTGCCACGTTCATCCAGGGAGCCCCGCTACGGTCTCTACATTCTGCACACTGAGCGCTCCCAGGCATCTACGTCCCTACAGATCACTGTGTCCGGTCTGGTTGTTGCGTCTTGCTCCTGTCAGTCCCTCACCCACTCAGCAGTCTTGTGGCACCACCGTCCTGGCCACCCGTCCCTCCCTGCCTCCAAAGCATGGCTAGTTAGCGTCTTGTCTCGGATTTCCCACGCGTCTTTGCGTCGCTCCCTCCCTCGCCTTCGCCGTCGTGCACTCCTTGCATCGAGGGTAGACTACGCACCACTCCTCACTCCTCCTCCCTTCGTCCGGAAATAGCTCCCTTTCAGACCCTCTACTTGGACGTCTGGGGCCCAGCCCCTCGACTTGGCCCCGAGCGGGTGGTGGTCGTTGATGACTACTCCAGGTACACCACGGTGTTTCCTCTAGCGAATAAGTCCGAGGTAACTTCTACGCTGATCGGGTGACTCCTGGCCACTGAAGGAACTCATGTTAGTCATGTCCTTTGTCTCCACTCCGACCGTGGAGGTGACTTTCGCTCCGACATGCTTGCCGGATTCTGCGGCAAACAGGGCATCACACAGTCCTGGACACTTTCGAACTCCCCACAGCAGAATGGGCTTGTTGCGTGCCGCATTGGCTTGGTCATGGAGATCGCCCACACCTCCATGATCTATGCCCGTGTGCCCCATTTTGTGTGGCCCTACGCGGTTCGCTACGCCGCCCACCAGCTGAACCTCTGGCTTCCTGTCTTACGACCAGGGGATTCTCCGACCAGACTTTGGACCGGGTCCCCTGGTGTTGCGTCGGAATTTCGAGTCTGGGGCTGCCTTGCACTGGTTCGCAACTCCTCTGTGGACAAGCCCTCTGCTCACGCCATCCCTTATGTCTTCCTTGGTTTCCCAGTTGACTCTCCAGACTTTGAGTTTTACCACCCGCCCCTCCACTGGTTCCCCGACTCCCATGATGTCCGGTTTGACAATTCTGTGTCCTAATATACCCGGTACCCTTGCCGAGGTCTCCCAGTTCATTCCCCCTCCTCTTTTCCTCGCCCCCACTCCTCCTCTTGCACCCACTCCTCCGGTACCCCAGCCCCCCCAGGTCCTGCCCCGTCAGGTGTGTCTCACGCTACCCCTCTCCCTTCGGTAGTATGTCAGGTGTCGTCTCCCTCCCCACAGTCCTCCTCACAGTTACCTCAGTAGCCTTTTGCACTACCACAACATGTTGCAGTGGACTCAGAGGGTGTCGAAACTGGAGGTGCTCATTCTGGGGGTGCTCGTTCTAGGGATGCTGGAGCTGGAGGTATTGGCAATAGAGGTGCTGGAGCTGGAGGTGCTGGTGGTGGGATTCCTGACCTTGAAGGTTGAGGTTTTGAGGTTGTTGGCACTAGAGGTGCTAGCCCTGAGGGGGTTGGGGATAGAGGCACTCCAGTTTCGATGCCTCCTTTGCCTCCCCACCGTTACGACTCATGTTACCAGGTTGCTTGCCGGTGTGCGCGCGAGGAGCAGGAGAGGTTGGTGCAGGAGAGGCAGGAGCTGCAGCAGCTAGACCAGCAAGAGTAGCAGAAGCAGAAGCAGGTGTAGCAGGAGCAGCAGCAGCAGCGGCCGCAGCAGCCGCAGCAGTTGCCCCTTTTGCAGCATTTGTTCCCACCTGTGAGTGGCCTTCGGACCCTTGGTGTTCCCTCCTCTCCTACTATCCGCTCACAGTCTCCTACATCGTACGGTCATACATTTCCTCCTCCGAACTCGACTCTAGCTGTTCTCTCTCCTCCTTAGTCACAGTCGCCTCCTCCTGTTGTCCCACACGACTGGACCACTCATTGTCCTCCGCGTGCTTGTCCTTCGCCTCCTTTTGACGACCTTCGCGCTGTCTTCTTTCGTTCTAGTCATCGTCGTGCTCCGCCTGTGTCTGTTCTCCCGCCACATTCTGAGTCGTCTCTCACTGTCTGCTCTCACCCTATCACTGACTAATACCATGTTTCTCACACTGTTGTCACACGTGTTCTCGCCTCTCTTGTCATGGGCCCTCATGCCTCTCCGTCGTTTGTCTCGGCTCTCACTGCTGCTGTCACATTTTGCCGCCACCCATCACCTTAACTACGCCACCCGCGAGCGGCTGCTCCTCCTACCTGTCCTCTGTCCGCTGGGAGTGAGTTTGCCCTTGGTTGTGTCGTTCTAGAGGACAGGCAGTTTGAGTTGGAGATCTTGGCAGCCATGCTGCTTTCCCCTGAGGGAGACCCCAACGCCCTTGGCATACCGACTCCTTGCACGTACCATGAGGCAGTGTAAGGGCAGTGGACCTCTCAGATGACATCTTGGAGATCCACAAGCACCTACGTCAACGCAGTTCCCTCTCCTAGGGCGAACGTAGTCGACGGCATGTGGATCTTCAAGGTGAAACGGCCGCCTGGGTTACCGCAGTCTTCAAGGCGCGCTACGTGGCTAGGGGCTTCAAACAGTGTGAGGGAGTAGACTTCTTTCAGACCTTCGCCTCGACCCCGAAGATGGTAGGAGGTTGGGTATGAGGTTTGGTAGGAGTGTCAGAGGTATGAATGATAGTAGGGTTGGTAGGATAAGTGGTTGAAGGGCTGGTGGGAGCATCGAACGGGTTTGATATGTAGGAGGAATGATGGGAGGTTTTGTGAGAGGTTTGGTACTGTAAGGTTTGGTAGGACGCTCGGTAGGAGGATTAACTAAAGGAGTGATGGGAGGGGGAGATCCGGCGTTAGTATCATGAGAAGATGGCGGTATATGTGTGCATAGGGTGCCGCTTGATTCTGCTGAGGATGATATATTAGGTGCCTCAATCAGCGTTGGTGATGATACTTTGGGCGCCTCATAAACTGCTGAGCGTGAGGAGGTGAGGTATGATGAGAAAGTTGTTGTACCGCTCACAGACAAGGGTCTGCTGGGGCTGGAACTTGAGGTGAATCGGCAGCTTTAACGAACTGATCGCCAACGGCGAGTTGATCGTCGGCAGACGGTTGATCGATGGCGGATGGTTGAGCCGGCAGATGGTTGGTCACTGGCGGATGGTTGATCGTCGGCAGATGGTCCATCACCAGCAAATGGTCCATCGCCAGCAAATGGTCCATCGCGAACAAATGGTTTGTCGCCAGCAAATGGTTCATCGCCACCAGATGGTTCATCATTGGCAGATGGCTGACTGGCGGACTGTTGATCGACGTGAAACAGCTTATTGACGGCAGACGATTGATCGCCGTTGGAGGGGTCGAATCACAGTTGACTCGGCTCACGCAGTTTCTGGACTTGTACGAAGTCGTCGTGTCTAAATGCTTTTCCTGATACTGCGGACGTCGCGGGCACGACTGCCATGTCAGATCGACATGAAGCAGCAACGGAGCGGTGTTATCATGGAGCCCGGAGGGGATCCTCGTGTAATTCATCAAAAGAAAGGAAATGTAGTACGGTGCATGCCTATAATCCAATGGTAGCAAACGAAAGAGCGAGAGCGATTGCGATGCGGACGTGAACCGATGTCGGGAACTTCTCGGCTGGCCATTTCTGAGGTTTTGTTGTCGTATCTTCACGTCCTACTAGAGCCATAGTTGGCGTATTCAATAAGTCGTTACCCTGTGACTCCGTCGACGCACGCACAAACTATCTTCAGTAGAGGTGTTTTGAACAAGTGCAATGACATATAGCTTACAATGACCTCTACGTTGATTAATAACGACGACAAGTAGCTTACAATGACCTCTGCGTCGCCATCTAAGGCACAACGAGGAGCATGATATGATCAGCGTGTGATAAATCATTGTAGGTGGACGGAGTCCGTAATCCGAGACGGTAGGAGGATCGGCAGAATAAAAAATATAAGTTGTAATGCAGCAGGACAATAAAAATGGCTACTAGAGTTCCTTCAGAGAACAAGCTGCCAGCCCAGGAGGGAGGACTCATCAAGGTAGAGGTGGCTTATGAGGAAAATCTCTGACCACCGTGTGGCGCATACAATCTATCAGAAACGACTCAAACCGTCTGCCACCCACAGTGTTTCCGAAATATCTTGCTGGACTGTCACGGACTTAGGTTTCGGTTTGTTTCGGTTTTGGGGACGTGTGAGCAGCATTCGGTTTTCCAGTCAATTTCTGACTAGTGGAATGCTGGCTTGATCGATCACGAAGACGGAGAAGTGGAGGTGCGGGCAGGTTCGCCGGAACCAAAGTACACTACGGTACTTCCTAACTTATGTAACCAGAGTTGTGCGCCTTCAATTGCTGACACTAAATGCTTGTGCTACCGGTATATAATACATTCCCAAAACAAAACAGAAAATCCTCAACGCCATGTCAACCCAGACCAAAGTCCGGAAAATCTTCGCACGAGTGGAACCGGCGAACACGCACCACCTGGTTGAACGAGACTTGCTTCTTCAGCCTGCCTCTCCCTCCCAACCCACTCCCATCCCCACTCCCAATCCCATCTGCGAGCGATAAACAAGACTTCACAGGGCTCTTGGGAGGAAAAGGGCTTTCTGATTCGGCCGACTCATGCCCATCCGCACCCCTCTCCACCTGTCCCGTGCCATCTCTCCCTCCCAACTCACCCCCATCCAATAGACCCGATCTGACAGATTTCGTAGGCTGCAACTCAAGAGACCTCCTCCTGCCCACCCTTCCAGGACTCCTCATCTGCCGACCGGACCTATCAGCAAACCTTGCATTTGCTCCAAACAGCCCACCCGGACTTCCAGTCGGTGTGCCGTTTAAGGGATTGCACCCATCACTCTGCGACCTTGTGAAGTGCCGTGTGCCTTGGTCAATTCTTACCAAGTGTTGACCATCTTGGTGCATCCCTGTCAGCTGCTGCGCATCTTGCCCCACTCTCATCAACTGGTGTGCAACTTGCTCCACTCTCAGACCGCCTGGGACAGAGAGAGGGTGGAGCAGTGAGGAGAAATAGCCGTGGGGCACATCTTCTCTTCGCCCACCACCACTGCCAACTCCTTTTCTTCGCCCACCACCACTACCAACTCCTTCTCTTTGCCCACCATCGCCAACTCCCTCTCTTCTCTGGTGTGAGTGCAGATTCTCTTCTTGAGGCGCCTCAGAACCAGAGCAAGGGCGGCTGGGGCTATCCCTTTTTCCTCCGATAAAGCCAACCCTCAGGCTTGGGACCACTACCCGCCCTGCTGCCTCTTCACCAAGCCGCTCCCCCCCAAGATTGTCAACCGAGCAGGAGGCCCGGATGGAGGAAGAGCTTGGGGGCCGGGATGGGGGAAGAGCAGGAGGCCCGGATGGGGGAAGAGCAGGAGGCCCGGATGGGGGAAGAGCAAGAGGCTCGGAAGAGGGAAGAGCAGGAGGCCCGGATGGGGGAAGAGCAGGAGGCCCGGATGGGGGAAGAGCAGGAGGCCCGGATGGGGGAACTTGGAGGACGGAGTTGCACAGGGAAAGCTTGGGGGAATGAGTGGGGAATCGCAGGGGCTTGGATGGGCCGACGGAAGGGGGATAGGGAGGGGAGATGGGGAGGTTGGGACTGGGGAGAGTGGGGGGATGGCAATGGCAGGGGGGAGAGGGGGACTTGGAGGACGAGGTTGCGGAGTCGGGTTGACTTGGGTGAGTGGTAATGGAAGGGGGGCTGGGGACGTTGGATGGGGAAGGGTTGTGTTGGCCAGTTGGTGTTGTGGTGCTGCCAGCGGACAATCTTGGAGCGTCCATAGGTGATTGCTTGCTACAGATCTCTTCCCTATGTGACTGCTCCCCCGCGGCAACTCCCCTTGATGCACCGCCCTTTTCCTCCACGGCAACTCCCCTTGATGCACTGCCCTTTTCCTCCACGGCAACTCCCCTTGATGCACCGCCCTTTTCCTCCACGGCAACTCCCCTTGCTGCCCCGTCGCGCTGCACTGACCGCGCAGTCACGACTCCGTCATGCGTATCCTCCTCTTCATCATAAGTGCCACGGATGGTTCCGTTTCTGACAAGGTCAGCAGCAGAGGCGCGGGCACTCGTGGGGCAGAACGAGTCGGAGCAACTTTGGGGGGAGCAAGCGCGAGGGGATGTGGCGGAGCAAGCGCGAGGGGATGTGGCGGAGCCGCGTTCTATGGTGGACTGTGCTCTGCGGACGGCGCGGTTGCTCCGAGGCGCGATACAAGCCGTGTAGCCGTACCTTGAAGTATGGCCGTGCATACTAGTAGAGCTTGCAGCTTTGAGGGCCTTGAACGCCTCGAATCCCTCGGAATCTCCGAAATTTCCGAGATTCGCGAAAGCCACAAAGTCACGTTCTGTCGCCGATGCTGCCCTGCGAGAGGTTCGGCAATTGTGCGAAGGCGGCGGACCGAGGGCGCGATGGGGAGGTGAGGAGGTGAAGAGGAGGCGAGCTAGTCGAGGAGAGGGGACGAGGTGACAGCTCAGTCGAGATCGAGGGGAGGGCGCGAGTCGAGGTGAATGCGACGCGGGTGGATGGGGCGAATGGGACGCATCAACAGGCGGATGGGGCGGATGGCGAGGTGAAGATGCCACGGCGGCAAGAGGAGGAGAGGCTGAAGAGATGTTGGCAGGAGAAGAGGGTTCCTGCTTTTGCTGAGATGCTGCTGCTGTTGCTGCTGCTTCAACACCCGCCCCTTCAAATAATGAAAGCTCCCTTCCTCCTCCTCCCCCTCCCCCTCCCCCTCCCCCTCCCCCTCCCCCTCCCCCTCTTCTCTCATCCAAGTGCGACGTCGACCGGGAGCGGAGGAAGCGGAAACGGTCGGCGGAAGCCCCGCGCACAGGCGGAACACTTGTGGCGGAACCTCCGGCGCGTATCTTCCGCACACCCGTAAGAGCTTCCGCTCGCGGCCCGCTGTGCAAGAGGCGGAGGAAACACCGGCCGACGTCCGCGCCAGCGCTGTCATCAGGCGAGTGACCGGCGGTGGCGCTGCTTTCTGCGGTGGCGCTGCTTTCAGGGGGGGCGCTGCTTTCCGCGACTGACTTCCGAGTCTTTGCGCCTTTGCTGCCTGAGATTGCTCTTGCGCCCTCGTCGCCTCCGCCTTGCTTAACGCTTGCGCCTTCTGCAGCTGAGCATCCGCGAAGCGCAGGCTTCGCGGAAGCCGCCGCCGCCGCATCGTCGCGCCACTCCGCGTCCATCTCGAACGACGGCGCGGCTTTCCGCCGAACAACTTCCGCGTGCGGGCTGCGCGCGGCGGCGGAAGGCGTCACCGCGGCAAAACTGGCTCCGCAGGTGCTGTCCACCGGAACCACAAGATCTGCGAGATCGCATCTGCTAGTAGTACTAGCAGTAGTAGGTACTAGTACGAGCCTGCGCGGTTTCTGCCGAACGCTGGCGTTCCCAGCGTGCGGGCTCCGCCGCGGCGCGACGGCAGTAATCACAGGCGGAAGCCAGGGGGACGCCGCCACGCCGATGTCCGCTGCTGACGATGACGAAGTTGTGTTCATTGCGCACTCGGTGCTGCGGCGTTCCGCGGTGCGAGAACGTGGCGATGAAGCACCGTAGGAGGCAGATCGACTGATACTGCTGCTAGCGGCATCCACGGCGGCGTACGCGCGTCCGCCGGTGTGGGGAAGGGGCGGCGTCAAGTTCACCGCGTCCGCGCCGCTGCTAGTAGGGCGGAATGACTTAGAGTGGGGTCTGGCAGTCGTAGAACAAGAGCTGATCCGAGCCGCACGACTGCTAGTAGTAGTAGCATTTGAGGTGCGACTCGGATCAGCTCCTGCTCTATGACTACTGCCTGTAGCAGTAGTAGAGGTGCCACCCGTGTCGTCCGTGTCGGGAACCATGACGACGAACGACGCCGCTCTTCTCGGCCAGTATTACGCCTAGTCGCTCCGGGAGTCCCGGCGGCGCCGGTAGTAGCGGGTACTACTAGAAGAAGAAAGGAGTCGTCGAGGCGTGAGCGTCTCAGAGGTGTGCATATCACGGGTTGTGACGGGTGCACGAGCTGACTTAAATTCAGAGGTTTGAGCCACCTTGCATGACGGGAGAGAGGAAGACTCGTGACTGGTCGGGCCAGTGCGCGGGGAGAAATGGGGACGGAACTGTTTCGTCGCCCAGTGTTACTAGTACTAGCAGTAGGTACCCGGAACATTGCCCCGGCAGAAAATCCCACGATGAACAGTACTATGCCGAAGCAATGATCCGATACTAGTCGACAGTAACAGAACATACTCTCACGCAATGCCTTTTCCGCGAGGCTACACGTCGCCCGTCCGTTGACAATCGCCGTTGACACGGTCGCTCAACGACGGAACTCGCCACTAACGAATGACGTGAGCGTGACATGCATATGCGATGCGACGCGCGGCAGATGCGTTCAACAGAAGGAATGCGCAGACTACAGTACTTGAAGCGCCGCACATTGATCGTGGAGGCTGTTTCGTTCGGGAGGGACAGAGGCTGCGAGAGGAGCAGGTCTGCTTCATGATGACGAGTGTGATGATGTGAAGTGGTGGTGTGGTGAGGTGGAGGTGCAACGATGAGCGCCAGAGCGACAAAAAATTGGCTGCTTCGAGAGGTGGCGAGGCGAGGCTTGAATGGGGATGTGGCGACAAGGTATGCGAGAGGGAGAAGCAAAGGGGTGGGATGAGGTGGGAAGAAATCACGATCAGGTTTTGTTTCTTGGTTGGGGTAAAGTTACGAGTGCACCTCCCTGCCCCGGTGAAGGCCGGGTAACTCGGCAGGCCCACATAAATTTCGCTGTACTCTTTGTTGCATTGTGGATTCAGGCAAGCGAAACACATTTCGTTACTGCGCGCAAAATCGAACATATGAAATAAGCATAATCTGTCAGGCCGTTTTAGGGTTGCGTAGCAACCCTATATAATCAGTTTCACTTTTTGGGGATATCATTTCAAAAGTGATTTTTAAAGCACTCTTTGGAGCACCCGCTTGAACAATTTTTTTGCCACCGTGTTCAAGAGAATGTCTCCAATAGTGAATAAAAATCACTCGTGAATGAGATCCCAAAAGTGAAACCAATTACACATCATGTTGACATGAAAAATTCTATGCGTTTATCGCTTTCAAATTTGTGTATTAAAGCGAAGCTGACTGTAATGCAATTTTGTGCATCGTCGAAACGCGGTATTCGCCTTCTCCGAATATATATGGTGGGCTGGGGTCATTCTCCCCCCACCCACGTCTCTCATTTTTACAATCGCTCAAGTTCAATTCCTGGTTCCGAGACCCATCCCGAAATTTTCGGAGGTTCCAGTCCCCTCCCGATTTTTCCGGACTTCAACCTGGCGAGAGTGAAAACCCTTCCTCGCTTTCAATCTCCTTCTACGCTGCTGTCGGACATTCTTAACCACAACCAGGCTTCAATGGCGCCCAGCACTCCGCTTAATCGTGGCGAGGCTTCTAACGGCAACGCCCTGAACCGTTCGGACAACGAGAAGAACGCCCGCGAAATTTCGGGCGATCGCCGCAACAAGAGACGGGCTGAAGACGAAGATGTCGCGCCCACTGGCGTCGATTTGTTGATGCGCAGTGGCGTGAGAAGAATTGAACGAGGATGAAATGACTATGAACGAAGTGAGTACAAATAGGAAACCCTAATTGGGTTGTACCCCCTATGGGATACCCCACTATAGCCTACACAAATAAGTAAGCTAGAATGTTCTGACACACCCCCATAGGCAAAGTGGGGGAGAACAAGGGGTCACAAGACCAGTCAAGCAAAGCAAAGCAAAGCTCAGGGTGGATCACAAAGTCACCACACATTCCGAGCACAAGTTCAAGGGCCAGAAGGCCAGTTAACAAGCAAGATCATATATAGAGATATACAAGAGTCAAGCAAGCAAGAGCAAGAGTATATATAGGTGAAGGTACAAGCAAGGTCAAGAAGTGAGCAATTGAGGCAAGGCAGGCACAAGACCCAGCTGCGTGCAACAACGCTGATGATCACCAGGCGCAAGTGCCTTGGTGAAGACATCAGCAGTGTTGGCCTCAGAGGCCACGTACGCAAGTCGCAACTGTCCACGCTGCTGTAGCTCACGAGCAAGAAAGTAGCGGAGAGCAATGTGCTTTGTCCTGTGCTCCAGTCGCTGCTCTCGACACAAGGCCAGCATGGCCTTGTTGTCTACGTACAGGACTGGAGGAGAACGAGGCGGCTCTCCAAGGTCGGTCAGCAGGTAGGTGAGCCAGCGTAGCTCCTGTGCAGCCATAGCCCCGGCGTAGATCTCAGCCTCACAACTGGAGCCGAGAACAGAAGACGAGCGGGTAGCCCGCCACGAAACAGAGCCGGAACCAAGGCTGAAGGTGTAACCCTGTGACGACCGCTGCGTAGCCTGGTCGTCAGCCCAAGAAGCGTCCGCGTGTCCAGTGAGGACCACTGGACTGCGCCCTCCAAGCACTAGCCCCATGCCCGACGTACTGCACAAGTAGCGCAACACCCTCTTCGCTGCAGCCATGTGCTCTGGTCGATGTCTCCCAGGAGCAACATAGCGTGCAAGAATGCTAAGAGGGTATGCAAGGTCAGGTCGAGTGCAGGTCATCAGGTATATGAGGCAGCCAACAAGCTCTGCATACGAGCCACTCGACTCTACGGACTCATCCGAAGGCAGAGCTGAGAGCGAGTGGCGAGTAGCCAGAGGAGTGGCCTGAGGCGAGGAGTACGTGAAGCCGAAGCGCTGAAGGACCTGCTGCACCATGTGTGACTGAGTCAGGGTAATGGTGCGCTGTGCTCTGTCCCGGGTGATCTGCAAGCTAAGGTAGCTGCGCAGTTCACCCAGGTCAGTGCACGTATGTCTCTTCTGCAGCTCGGACTTCACGTAGGCGAGTCTAGCAGAGTCAGCTGTGGCAAAGACCAAGTCGTCGACGTACACGAGGGCGTAGAACGGCGGCAGAGAGGTGTCGGTGCGCAGAAACAGCGACTGGTCGGCAGTAGAAGGAGCAAACCCAAGTGCCGCAAGCGTAGTCCTCAGTGTGTCGTGCCACTCACGTGGCGCCTGGCGGAGACCGTAGACTGGACGCCGGAGACTCCACTGGGTACCAGGAAGGAAAGACCCAGTGAAGCCAGGTGGGCGACGCAGCCAGATTTCCTCGTGCAGACTGCCCTGCAAGAAAGCTGTGCTGAAGTCGAGAGAGTGCAGCTCGTAGTCACGGTGAGCAGCAACGTGCAGCAGTACCCAAAGAGTGGTCATCTTCGAGGTGGGGGAGAAGGTCTGAAAGTAGTCAACTCCCTGCCGCTGACTGAAGCCACGAGCCACGTAACGTGCCTTGAAGACAGGCGGAGAACCCGGCGGCCACTTCACCCTGAAGATCCACATGCCACTGACTATGTTCGCCCCAGGAGGGGGAACAGCGTCAACGTAGGTGCCTGTGGACTTCCAGGAAGCCATCTCTGCATCCATAGCTGCCTGCCACTAAGAGGAGTAGGGACCCTCTATCGCCTCCGCGTAAGAGCGCGGAGTCGGGATGTCAAGTGCATCCGGGTCTCCCTTAGGGGCTAGCAGTACAGACGCGAGATGAGGTGAAGCGGCGGCCAGACACTGGAACTCCTCCTACCTGTCCTCAAGAACGTCCGTGCCAAGGGCACACTCACCCCTGACGGACAGAGGACAGGCAGACTCAGACTCAGCGACAAGACTAGCAGCGTAGTCAAGACGACAGCGCGCAGCAAAGTCGACGAGCTCAGTGACAAGGGCAGACGCAGCAGACGACTCAAGAGAAGGGTCTGTGACAGCAGTAGCAAGGAGACGCGTGACAATAGGACTGGCAGCACGAAGAGAGTCCGACTCCGGGTCGGCAAGAGCAGGAAGAGAGGAAGCAGGAGGAGAAGGCAAAGGGGCACGCAGAGGAGCAGTGGACGGACGCAGAGACATCCGGTGCGTGCCAGGGACAGGAGGAGGACGCTGACGCGAACCGCGACCACTAGTGCGCGCAGTACGAACAGGCGACGCAGGACGAGACACAGGCTCACGACGCTCAGTAAGACCTCCAGTCGGACCAGCGTAGGGAGAAGGAGCAGGCAAAGGGGAGGCAGGCTGTAGCTGTGACTGTGACGGGACAGGCTGTGGACCCTCTAAGGGAGGAGGAGGAGGACCAGGAGAAGGTGTAAGACCAAGAACCTGCTGCAGGAGCGGAACGAAGTACGGTCGGGGCCGCGTGGCGACGCCAGTAACAGCAGGGACAGCACCAGTACCCCCAGCAGGAGTACCCGCTCCAGCAGCACCTCCAGCAGCACCTCCAGTAGCTCCAGAACCTTTAGCAGCACCTCCAGGAGCAATGCCAGTCGGACCGCCAGCGGTAGTCTCAGCGCCAACACCCTCAGTAGCACCAGCTCCAGGAGAACCCTCAGACCTAGCAGCTCCAGCACCCGTAGCACCCTCTGCAGCCGAAGAACCTCCAGTACCAGTAGCACGCCTCCAGCGCCGGGCAAACCACTCACGCAGCTCCTGTGGGGAGAGTGGCTCTCGGCGAGACGAAGCACCTCCAGGCGGAGCACCCCCAGTCTCAGCACCCCCAGGCTCAGCACCCCCAGGCCCAGCACCCCCAGGCTCAGCACACCCAGACTCAGTACCCCCAGGCTCAGCACCCCCAAGCTCAGCACCCCCAGGCTCAGCACCTCCAGACCCCGCACCCCCAGGCTCAGCAGCCCCAAGTGTAGCACCTCCAGTCCCAGCACCCCCAGGCTCAGCTCCCGCAGCAGCACCAGAGTCACCAGTGACCTCGACAGGCTCGACCGCGTCTACCTCGGACACACCTGAAGGGGCAGGACCCTGAGGGGGGAGGGGGTCTACCGGGGGGGGACCTGGTACCAAGAAGAGCGGGGGCGGGGGGAGGGACGGAGTGCGGTAGGGGAAGAGGCGGTAGTAGGGTACCGACTCGTCGAACGTGACGTCCTGGGAGGACAGAACACGTCGAGAGGTGGGGTGGTAGAACTGCCACCCAGGGGCGTCGGGGGGGGAACCCCAGGAAGACGCAGGGAGCAGCGCGAGGGGACAGCTTGTCCGCAGACAAGTCGCGGACAAACGCCCGAGATCCCCAGACCCGGAACGCCGACGCATCGCCAACCTTCCCCGTCCACAGCAGGGCTGAAGAGGTCTCCGGCCTGGAGACCCTGGGGTGGAGGTTGATCTGATGCGCCGCGTACCTGACCGCAAACGGCCACAGAAAATGGGGGGCAGCCGCATGCATCATAGACGTACGAGCGACGTCCATGACCATGCCAATGCGGCGCTCAGCAATCCCATTTTGCTGCGGTGAGTCCGGAAGCGTGAAGGTCTGGCGGATGCCTCGCGCACGACAGAAGGCACGCAGAAGGCCAGAGGAGAACTCTCCGCCTCTGTCCGAGTGCAGATGCAACACAGGAAAGTCCGAGCCAAAGCTCTGCCTGAGCTGGAGACGAGCTGCGCGGATCCAGTCGATCAGCACCTCAGTGACATCACCCTTGCTGCGCAAGGGGAAGACTGTGGTGTAACGCGAGTAGTCGTCAACCACCAACAGGAAGTAGCGCTCGTGACCGAGTCCACGGACGCGGGCAGGGCCCCACACGTCCATGTGAAGCGTCTGCAACGGAGCCTCTGTCGGAGGAAACTGGGAGGAGTGAGGGGCAGCATGCTGGCGCCCCTCGACACAGGGGACACAGGCAGGGCCAGTGCCCTGAGGAAGGGGAGGGAGGGACCGGGGGAGACCAGACACAAGAAGACGGGAGGCCATGCCTCTGAGCCGAAGCAGAGAGGGGTGGCCAAGGCGGTGGTGCCAGAGGAGAGTCTCGTGAGACAGACGGCGACACGAACAGGGGGCAGACTCAGGACCAGACCTGGACGCTGCAGCAAACACCTGACCAGACGAAGGGACTCTACCAGACTCAGCACCGGGAAGAGAAGTAGTGGTCAGTGTGTACAGGCTCGACCCTGGCTGACGTGTAAACGTAGCTAGGTGGCGACCTGTGCTAGCCTCTGTGCAGTGTGTCACCCGCTGACGAGCAGGAGTGAACTGGTGGACACCCACATCCTGTAGGTCAGCACCACTCACCAGGTTCGTAGAGAACGAGGGGAGGTAAAGACCAGTCAGGGTGCCAGAGGGAGCCGCCGGACACGGGAGGACTGTGGAGAAACGAGACAGGACAGGACCCCCAGAGGGGTCTGCCAGGGACACCGCAACAGGCCAACTAAGCGGCGTGAGAGTGGTGCGGTCCCGAAAGAAGGAGCGAGAAGCTCCAGAGTCAAGGGTGAAAGTGTGAGAGGCAGAAGCCGACACAGTACCTGAGAGGGCAGACTCACTAGTACCTGAGAGCACAGACGCACTGGCACCTAGAGCAGCAGCCTCACTGGCACCTGACGCAGCAGTACCAATGCCCGGGTCGGGCGGGAAACACCGGTAACAGTCACCATCATCACTAACAGTCACAGCATACATGGCAGCAAGGATAGCATCAAAGTCAAGATAAAAAACAGCTACACCAGCCCTAGACAGCTCTCCCCAGCGGGGGATCTCAGAGGCCTCCGGAAACTGCTGGCGCCAAGCGTCGGTCAAGCGGGCAAAGCAGCGGCGAGCGGTGTGGGTGCCCCCACACTGCTCACCCGCGCGGTCGCCGGTGCGAAGGACGTAGGTGCAGGGACCGAACGCCCCACCACGCTGATGCTGCGAGTACCACTCACGGAGCTGCTGAGGGGCGGGGACGTCGCGAGAGCGCTGCTGCTGCTGCTGCTGCTGCTGCTAGCGCTGACCACCCCCAGTGCTGCTCCTCTGGGACGAGCCACTCCGACCACCTCCACCACCGCCACCCCCGCCTTCGCCGCCACCGCCGCCACCGCCACCCTCGCCCCCGCCGCTCCCACTGCCACCTCCGCCACCACCTCCGCCGCCACCTCCGCCTCCACTGCCGCCACCAGTACCTCCACTCCCGCCTCCACCCCCACCGCCACCCCCACTCCCCCCGCCACCCCCACCTCCTCCGCCACCGCCCCCGCTAGCTCCACCCGCTCCCTTGCCCCCCTTGCTCCTGCCAGAGCGGCGCCTACCGCTGGGGGCAGACGCCGCACCGACCGACTCTAAACCAACGAGGTCGGCCGCAGCAGCAGAGGCGACAGAGGGTAATAGGGGGGAAGGAGAACACCCCTCAAAGATGGGGGTGCGCGGGTCACCACGAGAGGCCCCTACAGCGACTATGCTCTTCTCGGCCGCTAGCAGGGACTTCTCGAGGAGGTCGACAGTGAGGGTGGTGGGACAGACAGAGAGAAAATGGTCCCTAACTGCACGAAGGGACTCAGGGAGACGGGTGACTAGAAAGTAGAGGGTGATGTACATGGGAGGGGGGTTTTCGACGAGGAAGGAAGCAGGAAGCGCAGCTCGGTAGCGAGTGTCACTAGCGCGAAGGTGGGTAAAGAGGTCAGTTTCTGTGGGAAAGGCAGCAAGGTCAGGGAAGAGGTACGGTAGCATGAGGCGGCTCAGTGTAGCAGTGGAAGGGGAGGAGTAGCGCGCAACTACAGCGTCGTACAAGGCCTGAGCGGTCTTGCACTGACTAAAGTGGGCACGCTCGGAGGAAGGGAGGTGGCGACGCACAGCAAGACGTGCAGCAGCATCGCGTGTGGCCCACTTGGAGCGAACAGTGGGGTCAGCATCAGCAGGAGGGGCAGGGACAGCACCAGAGGCAAAGTCAAAGAGAGAGACGTCATCTACCGAATCGCACTGCAAGTACAGCTGCAGGTCCTCGACCCAGACCGCAAAGTCAATGGCGCGACCCTCAGTGTCAAAGGCCAGGACACTGGGGGTGGCCATGATAGCAGTCGACAGTCTCACCAGAGAAGAAGGGTCGAGCAGCTCAGTAGGACAGCAACACAGCAGCTCAGCAACTCCGCCAGCCCAGGAGTAGCAGCAGCCCCACACGATCCGGCTCCCGGGACCGTAGACGGATCGGGCGGCTCGGGCGGCTCGGGCGGCTCGGGCGGCTCGCACGGCTCGGGTGACAGCACGGGCGGCTCACGGGCGGCTGGGGCGGCTCACGGGCGGCACGGTGGGCGGCTGCACGGGCGGCGCACGGGCGGCTGCACGGGTGGCGCGGCGGGCTGCAGCACGGGCGGCGGGGCCGCAATGGGGGCCGTAGCGGGGCTGCAGCGGGGCCTAAGCGGGGCCGTAGCGGGGCCGTAGCGGGGCCGACGACGGGCTGTAGCGGGGCCGTAGCAGGGTCGGCGGGGCCTAGGCGGGGCCGACGGGGCCGTAGCGGGGCCGTAGCGGGGCCTAAGCGGGGCCGACGGGGCCGTAGCGGGGCCGTGGCGGGGCCTAAGCGGGGCCGACGGGGCCTAAGCGGGGCTGACGGGGCCTAAGCGAGGCCGACGCGGGGCCGTAGCGGGGCCTAAGCGGGGCCGACGGGGCCTGAGCGGGGCCGACGGGGCCTAAGCGGGGCCGACGAGGGGCCGTAGCGGGGCCTAAGCGGGGCCGACGGGGCCTAAGCGGGGCCGACGCGGGGCCGTAGCGGGGCCTAAGCGGGGCCGACGGGGCCTAAGCGGGGCCGAAGCGGGGCCGTAGGGGTAAAGCGGGGCCGCGACTAAGGGCGGCGGGAATGAGAAGGTAAGGGCGACACGCAGGGTCGCTAAAAAAAAAGGACGCGCGCCTCGGGGCGCGCTTCGGTGGGCCCTAGGAACAGTCCCTAGGAGGGGACCTGCTCTGATTCCATGAGAAGAATTGAACGAGGATGAAATGACTATGAACGAAGTGAGCACAAATAGGAAACCCTAATTGGGTTGTACCCCCTATGGGATACCCCACTATAGCCTACACAAATAAGTAAGCTAGAATGTTCTGACATGGCGAAGTCAACAAAAACGCCAACCAGCAGCACCCCTCGACACCTGTGGCGCCAGTGGCGCCAGTGGTGCCTATGGCTCTTGTGGCGCAAGTGGCGACGGAGGCATCTGCAGCACCTGTGGCGCCTCACGCGCCTGACGCTGTGCACGCGCCAATACCTGTGGCTGGACCGTCGGGTCAGCGCCAGAGGCAGCGACTGGGGTCTTCGTCTGACGCGACGGTTGACCCTGCATCGACTCCGACATTGACCAACGACCAGGTCCAAGCGCTTTTGGCGCTGTTACAGTAGGAGTCCCCAGCGGTTACGGCTACAGCAACAACAATTTCTGCATTTGCTAAAAACGCAAATGCAAGAAACGATTTGGCGCGTCACGCTTGCGCACACGAAGTCCCTCGCGCCGAAAGGGAAAATGCTGCTGCTGTGGTGCCCAACAACAACAACGACGGCAGCGACTCAGAAGACGAAGCGGGTGAGGCTCATGCACACAACAACTTTCTTGCACCCGTTGAGCACCTTCCTCCACTCCCCTCCACCAATTCCACCATTCCCGCCTCCTCATTTCACCACGCCGGAGTACGCGAGCAAGCGGAATTTCTGGATTACCTGCGCGCGTAACTAAAGCACTTGGAGCACAAGATACGCCACGGTGACACCGCTGGGGCTCTCAAGCAATTCGAAGAGGCGTACGCGCTCATCGCCGATCGCTTCCAACTTCTTCAAGTCGCCGACGCCTCCGACTTCAAGACGGAGCACCGCTTCAAGCTGTACCGGCAGAAAAGTGTGCTGAGTTCGCGCCCCTTCAAGCAGGCGCTCGCGGATGTGGCAGCGATGAACCGCGCCCAAGGCTCCTATGGTCGCGGTTCTTCCCTTGGAGGCCGAGGCCCCAAGGGGTTTGGTGGCAAATTCGGCACGGCCCCTGGCTGCAATGCAAGGGGCTTCCGCGGCACCTGTTTCCGCTGTGGCCAGCCGGGCCACACTGCCAACGCATGCCCTGCTGGTGGGCACGGTCCTCACGGACCCGCGCCGGTGGTTTAAACTCGACGAGGCGCATAACCGCATGAAGGCTATTGGCCGTGCCCTTGGGCTGGTTTTTATTGCCGGTTGTCTAGCCCTTAGGGGAAAGACCATTTGGGGTCTAAGGCGTTTGCCTAGAAGCTCTCTAGAGCATCATGAAGTTGATCTTTTCCCGTTTAGGTTTTGCTGTGAAAAGGTTTTTAAGGGGCATAGTCTTAGAATCGGAATGCAACGGAATGGGCGAAACTAGAAAGCGTGAGAGTACAAATATGCAATCCTAACAACTATACTCCCTACTATGCTACTCACTGTAGCCTACAAGCATACAATTACATTTGACACACCCCCATAGGCTAAGTGAGGGGCATCAAAGCAAGCAAGGTGAACAAACGGTCACAAGACCAGCCAAAGCAAGAAACAAGGCAAGCTCAGGGTGGATCTCAAGGACATTACACAAATTCCGAGCGCAAGCAAGCGACCACAAGGCCATTTCAAGAGTTCAATAGGATATAAATAGGAAGCACAACAAGCAGAGCAAACAACAAGGCTACAACAACCGAGGGCCTACCTCAACAAGCCCCAACTGCACACAGAACCTGTTGTGATCACCAAGCGCCAAGGCCTTGGTGAAGACGTCTGCAGTATTGGCCTCTGAGGCCACAAAGTCCAGGCGTGTCTGGCCGCGTCGTTGCAGCTCTCGCAGGAGGAAGTACCTCACGTCAATATGCTTCACTCTGCTCTCCAGTCGAGGCTCTCGACACAGGAGGATCATGGTCTTGTTGTCGGCGTACAAGGTCGGTGCAGAGCGAGGCCGCTCACCAAGGTCGGCGAGCAAGAAGGTCAACCAGCGAAGCTCCTGTGCCGCCATGGCACCAGCGTAGATCTCTGCCTCTGCACTGGAAGTAGCCAAAGACGACGACCGTGTAGACCTCCACGACATAGCACCAGCTCCCAGACTGAAGCAGTAACCCTGAGTCGAGTGCTGAGTGTCCACGTCGTCAGCGTAGGAAGGGTCGCAGTGACCAGTCAACGCCACTGGCTAAGTCCCTCCAAGCACAAGCCCCATGCCTGATGTAGTCGCCAGGTACTTCGCCACCCTCATAGCAGCTATCCAGTGGACAGGACGGTGTCTCCTAGTCGCAACAAAGCGAGAGAGGATGCTGAGGGGAAAGGCGAGGTCCGGCCGAGTACAAGTCATCAAGTACATGAGGAAGCCCACAAGCTCTGCGTAGGGACCACTCGGCTCAAAGGGCTCGTCAGGAATGGGGCCAGTGAGTCAGTGGTCAACAGCAAGAGGAGTGGGCTGTGTGGTGGAGAACTGGAAGTCGAACCGCCGAAGGACCTGCTGCACCATGTGTGACTGCGTCAGTGTGATGGTGCGAGCGGCTCTGTCCCTGGTGATCTGCAGGCCAAGGTAGCGCTCCAGCTCACCCAGGTCAGTGCACTTGTGTCTCTTCTCCAGTTCAGACTTCACCTAAGCCAGGGCTGCCCTGTCTGTGGTAGCAAACACTGTCAGAACATTATAGCTTATACTTTTGTGTAGGCTGTAGTGGGGTATCCCATAGGGGGTACAACCCAATTAGGGTTAGTACTTGTACCTACTTCATTCATAGTTCATTCATTCTCGTTTCTTCTCATGGTATCGAGCAGGTTCCCTCGTGGGAACTGATCCTAGGGCCCACCATCGAAATTTTTTTTTTCCTGCCCGAAGCGCGCTCCGCTTAGGCCTGAGTCGCGCCTCGGGTCCTCTCTCTACTGACGCGGCCTCCCTCGAGCCGCCCTTGCTCGGCCGTCGCCGCCCTTAGCGGCCCGTTGCCACCCTACCCTCTCTTCCTACTCTTGCCGACCCGGAGTCAGACTCTCTTCGTGCTGCCAGTCCTACTGTCACGCGTCTCCTTGCTACTGTCGTCACTGACCCTTCTTTCGAGTCTACTGCTGCGTGTGCCCTTGTAGCTGAGCTCGTCGACTTTGCTGCTCGCTGTCGCCTAGACTACGCTGCTAGTCTTGTCGCTGAGTCTTAGTCTGTCTGTCCTCCGTCCGTCGGGGGTGAGTGTGCCCTTGGCACGGACGTCCTTGAGGACAGGCAGGAGGAGTTCCAGTGTCTGGCAGCTGCTTCACCTCATCTCGTGTCCGCACTGCTTACCCCTGAGGGAGACCCGGATGCACTTGAAATCCCGACTCCGCGCTCTTACGCGGAGGCGATAGAGGGTCCCTAATCCTCTCAGTGGCAGGCAGCTATGGATGCAGAGATGGCTTCCTGGAAGTCCACAGGCACCTACGTTGACGCTGCCCCCCCTCCTGGGGCGAACATCGTCAGTGGCATGTGGATCTTCAGGGTGAAGCGGCCGCCGGGTTCTCCGCCTGTCTTCAAGGCGCGTTACGTGGCTTGTGGCTTCAGTCAGCGGCAGGGAGTTGACTACTTTCAGACCTTCTCCCCCACCCCGAAGATGACCACTCTCCGGGTACTGCTGCACGTTGCTGCTCACCGTGACTACGAGCTGCACTCTCTCGACTTCAGCACTGCTTTCTTGCAGGGCACCCTGCACGAGGAGATCTGGCTGCGCCGCCCACCTGGCTTCACTAGGTCTTTCCCTCCTGGTACCCAGTGGAGTCTCCGGCGTCCAGTCTACGGTCTCCGCCAGGTGCCACGTGAGTGGCACGACACAATGAGGACTACGCTTGCGGCTCTTGGATTTGCTCCTTCTACTGCCGACCCGTCGCTGTTTCTGCGCACCGACACCTCTCTGCCGCCGTTCTACATCCTCGTGTACGTCGACGACTTGGTCTTTGCCACAACTGACACTGCTGGACTCGCCTACGTGAAGTCCGAGCTGCAGAAGAGACACACGTGCACTGACCTGGGTGAACTGCGCAGCTACCTTGGCTTGCAGATCACCCGGGACAGAGCACGCCGCACCATTACTCTGACTCAGTCACACATGGTGCAGCAGGTCCTTCAGCGCTTCCGCTTCACGTACTCCTCGCCTCAGGCCACTCCTCTAGCTACTCGCCACTCACTCTCAGCTCTGCCTTCGGATGAGTCCGTAGAGTCGAGTGGCCCGTACCCAGAGCTTGTTGGCTGCCTCATGTACCTGATGACCTGCACACGACCTGACCTTGCATACCCTCTTAGCATTCTTGCACGCTATGTTGCTCCTGGGAGACACCGACCAGAGCACATGGCTGCAGCGAAGAGGGTGTTGCGCTACTTGTGCAGTACGTCGGGCATGGGGCTAGTGCTTGGAGGGCGGAGTCCAGTGGTCCTCACTGGGCACGCGGACGCTTCTTGGGCTGACGACCAGGCTACGCAGCAGTCGTCACAGGGTTACACGTTCAGCCTCGGTTCCGGCTCTATTTCGTGGCGGGCTACTCGCTCGTCTTCTGTTCTCGGCTCCAGTTGTGAGGCTGAGATCTACGCTGGAGCCATGGCTGCCCAGGAGCTTCGCTGGCTCACCTACCTGCTGACCGACCTTGGAGAGCCGCCTCGTTCTCCTCCACTCCTGTACGTAGACAACAAGGCCATGCTGGCCTTGTGTCGAGAGCAGAGACTGGAGCACAGAACAAAGCACATTGCTCTTCGCTACTTCCTTGCTGGTGAGCTACAGCAGCGTGGTCAGTTGCGGCTTGCGTACGTGGCCTCTGAGGCCAACACTGCTGATGTTTTCACCAAGGCACTTCCGCCTTGTGATCATCAGCGCTTCTGCACTCAGCTGGGTCTTGTCCCTGTCTTGCCTCACTTGCTCACCCCTTGACCTTACTTGTACTGTTACATATATATATATACCTGCTCTTGCTTGTTTAGCCTTATATATATGTACTCCTTCATGTGAACTGGCCTTGTGGCCTTGAACTTGTGCTCAGAATGTGTGGTGACATTGTGATCCACCCTGAGCTTGCTTTGCTTGACTGGTCTTGTGACCCCTTTTTCTCCCCCACTTTGCCTATGGGGGTGTGTCAGAACATTATAGGTTATACTTTTGTGTAGGCTGTAGTGGGGTATCCCATAGGGGGTACAACCCAATTAGGGTTAGTACTTGTACCCACTTCATTCATAGTTCATTCATTCTCGTTTCTTCTCAAACACCAAGTCGTCGACGTAGACAAGGATAAAGAAAGGAGTAGAACCCGCACAAACAAACAGCGACGAGTCGGCGGAGGACGGGCTGAACCCAAGGTCACGAAGCGTGGAGCGAAGAGTGTCGTGCCACTCACGGGTCGACTGGCAGAGACCGTAGATTGGTCGTCTCAGGCTCCACTTGGTCCCTGGTGGGAAGGTGCCAGTGAAGCTAGGAGGACGGCGCAGCCAGATCTCCTCGTGCAGTCGGCACTGGATGAATTCATTGGAGAAGTCGAGGGAGTGCAGCTCGTAGTCTCGCTGCGCTGCTATGTGGAGTAGCACCCGAAGAGTAGTCATCTTCGGGGTCGTGGCGAAGGTCTGGAAGAAGTCAACTCCCTCACGTTGGCTGAAGCCCCTAGCCACGTAGCGCGCCTTGAACACCGGCGATGCTCCAGGCTGCCGCTTCACCTTGAAGAGCCACATGCCATCGACTACGTTCGCCCTGGGAGGGGGAACTGCGTCGACGTAGGTGCCTGTGGATCTCCAAGACGCCAACTCTGAGTCCATAGCCGCTTTCCACTGAGAGGCCCACGCCCCTGACACTGCCTCGCGGTAAGTGCGAGGAGTCGGTATGTCAAGGGCGTCGGGGTCTCCCTCAGGGGAGAGTAGCATGGCACACACAGACGGAGAAGCGGCTGCCCAGTACTCCAGCTCAGACTCTCTATCCTCTAGGACGTCACAGCCAAGGGCAAGCCCACCCCCGATAAACAGAGGACGGGAGGGAGGAGCTGGCACCACACGGGTGGCGTAGTTAAGGCGGCTGGCGGCAGCAAACTCAGCTACAGCGGCAGTGAGAGCCGAGGCAGACGACGGAGGGAAACAAGAGTGGCGAGGACACGTGCGGCAACAGAACGAACAGCGCGGTAGTAGTCAGAGATAGGAGTGGGGATGGCTGTGAGAGAGGACGGAGGAGGAGACGGGAGAACGGACACAGGAGAAGGAGAACGACGACGAGACGAACAAAGGAGGGCAGTGTGGAGGTCAGTAACAGGGGACGAGTGACGAGCACGCGGAGGAGAACGGGTGATCAAGTCGCGACGGACAGAAGCAGGAGGAGACTGAGGAGGAGGAGAAGACCAGACCGCCGGACGGTCATCAGGAGGAGGCAACGGAGGAACAAACACAGGAGGAGACTGGGAGCGGATAGGAGGAGAGGAGGAAAGGCCAAGGGCCCGCAGGCCACTCACAGGTGGGAACAACTGCCGCTCCAGAGGAAGCTGCGGAGGCGGCTGCGGCTACCGCTGCTGCGGCTGCGGCTGGTGCTGCGGCCGCTGCTGCTCCAGAAGGTCCAGCACCCGCAGCTCGTGCCGCTCCCTCTCCAACCGCTCCTGCTCCTCACGCTCACGCCGACGGGCAGCCTGGAGACGCGTGTCGTGGCGGTGGGGAGGCGGAGTGGACTCCGCAGATTTAGGGTCTCCAGCTCCAGTCTCCTCAGACTCCGCACCCCCAGAACCAACACCTCCAGTGTCAGGACCCCCAACTCCAGCACCCCCAGAACTAGCACCCCCAGACCGCGCACCATCAGCGGCTGCACCTCCAGCTCCAACACCAACCAAGTCCACAGGGACCTATCGCGGAAGTGCCGAAGGTTGCTGAGGGGACTGTGAGGAGGACTGCGGGGAGGGAGACGCTACGTGACGCGCGACCGAGGGTAGAGGGGTAGCGTGGGACACACCAGACGGGGCAGGACCAGGGGGGGAGGGGGTACCGGAGGAGCAGGAGCAGGAGGAGGAGAGGGTGCTAGGAAAAGGGGGGGAGGGGGTACCAGGAGACCTCGACAGGGGTACCGGGTGTAGTAGGACACAAACTCGTCAAACCGGACGTCACGGGAGTCTAGGAACTGGTGGAGGGGCGGGTGGTAAAAGGACCAATCGGCAGAGTCCACTGGGAAACCAAGGAAGACACAGGGGACGGCGCGTGCCGAGAGCTTGTCCGCGGAGGTGTCGCGAACAAGCGCAAGGCAGCCCCAGACTTGAAAGGCCGACCCAACACCAGGGGAACCAGTCCAAAGACTGGTCGGTGAAGCCTCTTGCCGCGAGACATGCGGCTGGAGGTTCAGCTGGTGTGCGGCATAGCGAACCGCGTGGGGCCACAGAAAATGGGGCGCACGGGCATGGATCATGGACGTACGGGCGATGTCCATGACCAGGCCGATGCGGCGCTCAGCAACCCCATTCTGCTGTGGGGACCCTGGCAGCGTTTAGGACTGTGTGATGCCCTGTTCGCCGCAGAATCCGCCGAGAATGCCGGAGCGAAACTCGTCCCCACGGTCGGAGTGGAGACTTCTGACTCGACGACCACGAGTGCCCTCAGTGGCTAGAAGCCACCTGATCAGCGTAGCAGTCACCTTGGACTTCTTCGCAAGAGGGAACACTGTGGTGTACCTGGAGAAGTCGTCGACGACCACCAGAAAGTAACGCTCCCTCCCAGACCCCTCCATCAGGGCAGGGCCCCAGACGTCCAAGTGGAGAGTCTAGAAGGGAACGGTGGCCGGGCGAAGGGAGGAGGAGTGGGGAGTGGCGCGTAAGCGACCGGCGACGCACGGAGAGCAAGGAGGGGCAAGCGAGGGAGGGAGCGACGGGAAGGTGCATGGGAGACCTGTGACAATTCCCTGACTGAGCATGCCACGAAGGCGAGGGATCGACGGGTGGCCAAGACGGTGGTGCCACAGGACGGTGCAATGGGCTAGAGAGCGAGAGGAGCAAGACGCAGCGACTGGACTGGACACAGCGACCGGACCGGACACGACTACCTGGCTAGACACCGCAACTGGACTGGGGACCTGGGCCGGAGGGGACGCAACGACCTGAGGGGAGGACGCGACCGGGGAGCGCTCGGTGTGGAGAACGTAGAGACCGGAGCGGGGCTCCCTGGTGAACATGGCTAGAACAGCACCTGTGGTAGCGTCTGTACAGACTGCAGTCTGCCCACCCCCCACGAAGGTAACCGTGATCCTCCTTTTCTGGAGGTATCCAACACCCACCAAGTTCCGAGTGAAGGAGGGGATGTGGAGGTTTCGTAGGACACCAGAGGGGACCACAGGGCACGGGAGGGTGGTGGAGCTACGCGCAACGGCTGGTCCAGAGGTAGGATCAACCGGAGCCACTGACACAGGAGTGAGGAGTGGCGTAAGGGTCGTGTGGTCGCGGAAGAAGCACTAAGACGCGCCCGAGTCCAGCGTGAACGACACACAGGCCTCAGTCGGAGGGTCACCTGACCCAGTCGCTACACAAGCACCTAGAGAAGCAACACAAGCACCTAAGCTAGACAGGCACAAGGCTACACAAGCAGGAGGCAAGCTGGCTAAACTACAAACACGCGAGCACACAGATCCCTCAGCACTAAAGTCAGCATCAACATACAAAGCATGCTGACGCGCATCGTCCATGGACAAATCAAAGACATCAATCTTACGGGTTAACATACAAGACTAGCGAGGTGTGACCGCCAGGGGCCCCCAACGAGCCCGGTAGAGGTCGTCGAGGCGGCGGAAGCACCGCGCGGCAAAGTTGTCGTCGCGACCACAGAGACAGGGGCTGCCCGGCCCGGTGAGGCACCAGTGGGTGCAGGGGCCAGCGTCATGGTGAGGGGGGCGAGGGGCCCAGCTGGAAGAGCTGCCGCTGCGGCCGGTGCTCCCAGGGCCTCCCGGACCCCACTGCGGCGGGGGACCCCAGTGCTGCTGCGGACCCCACTGCAGCGGGGGCCCCCACTGCTGGAACTGCTGCGGTGCCTACTGCTGCTGCTGTCCCTGCTGCTGCTGCTGTCCCTGCTGTGGCTGGTGCTGCTGTGGCTGCTGCTGCTGGGGGGCAGCACCCCCACCGGTCGGGCCACCACCTGCGGGTGGACCTGTCTGTCCGGCGCCTCCTCCAAGGCCCCCTCCCCTTGGTGCACCATCGCCACAGCAGCAGAAGCACGGGTAGCGGTGAAAGCGGGAAGCTGAGGGGCGGCACACCCCGCAAAGAGACGGGGGGCCACCACATCAGTGGCGGAGGCAACGGTGAGGAGGCTGCTCTCGATGGTCCCGAGAGCAGTCTGAAGGAGGTCTATAGTGAGTTCAGTGGGGTGCTTCTGAAGAAGCGCGTTGCGGGCAGTGGCAAGGCGGTCAGGGAGGCGGGTGACTAACCAGTGCACAGTGAGCCACATGGGGGGGGGGGGAGCAACAAGGAGCTGTGCGTCGGTACAGGCCGAACGAAAACCGGCGTCAAGCAAGCGGAGGTGAGTCACTAGGTTAGAAACAGTCGCAAACGAGCCTAGGTCGGGAAACACGAACGGCATGAGGAGGCGACTGAGGGAGGCAGAGGAGGGGGTGGAATAGCAAGCCACAATAGCATCCCAAAACCCCTTGGCTATCTCCACCTGGTCAAATTGAGCGGCCTCAGTCGGGGGGAGAAGCTCCGATAGCGTGAGGGCGGCGGCCGCGTCACGAGAGAGCCACACATCTCGAGCCAGGACCCGACGGTCGTAGTCCGCCTGGGCCGTAGGAGTCGGCTCCGGGGCGGTCGGCAGGGCGGCGGGGGACGGGGGTGCCGCGAGAGCACCCGACGGGTGGGCCCACAGAGTGGCGCCGTCCTGACGCTGGCTGGTGAGGAAACGTGTGGTCTGGCGCTGCCAGGTACCAAACTCGATCGGGCTTCCCTCAGCATCGAAACGGAGGCGACGGGCCTCCATAGCGGAGCCCATGCTAGAGGGGACTGTAGCACGGCGGAGGCGGAGCTAAGAACGAGGAGGAAAACTACGGAGGGCTAGGGACGCCAGCGGGGAAACCGACGAGAGACAGTCGGCGAGAAAATAGTCATGGGGCGGGGCTCTAACCGAACCTAGGTGGCGCTACCGGAGGGAAGAGCGGCTGCCAGCCGCTGAGCCGGGAGCCAAGTGCAGTAGGAATGGCGTGGAACTGGTGCACAGATGAAGGGGAGAGAGATGTAGTAAGCGCACAGAGTGATGCGGTAAGTGTACGCAGGTGTGCGGTAAGCGCACGCAGGTGTGCGGTAAGTGCACGCAGGTGTGCGGGAAGCGCATACAGAGTGATGCAGTAAGTGTACGCAGGTGTGCGGTAAGCGTACGCAGGTGTGCGGTAAGTGCACGCAGGTGTGTGGTAAGCGCACGCTGGTGTGCGAGAAGCGCACGCAGGTGTGCGGGAAGCATTGACGGAGGAGGACGCGCGACCGGCGGAGGGGAGGGCACGCGGCGGTCTAAGGAGGGCGCGCGACGGTTGAGGAGGGCGCGCGACGGTGGGGGAGGGCGCGCGGCGGTCTAAGGAGGGCGCACGACGGTTTTGGAGGGCGCGCAACGGTGGGGGAGGGCACGCGGAGGTCTAAGGAGGGCGCGCGACAGGATGGACAGCGCAGGAGGGCGCGGGCTAGGCGCGAGGAGGGCACGGATGGCGCGGAGGGCGCGAGAGCACGGAGGGCGCGTAGGGCGCGGAGGCTAGCTAAAAACGAACGATGATCTAACCTACTCGTGATACCATCTTAGAATAGGGTTGCAACGGAATGGGCAAAACTAGAAAGTATGAGAGTACAAATATGCAACCCCAACAACTGTACTCCCTATTGTGCTACTCACTGTAGCCTACAAGCATAGAATTACTCTTGACACATAGACCATTGAGGGTCTAAGGGCGCTTGCCTAGAAGTTCTTGATAAGCTCTATGGAGTTGCTCCTTCTAATTATATTTTTTTGTTGTGCATTTTGTTGTGAGAGTGAAGAGAGGCCTTACTAATGGATCTCCTAGTTGCTCTTCAATTTTCTCACCCCACGCCTCAAGGAGGCTTTTTGAGGAAGGCAATTGAAGCTTCGAGAAACATAATATCCTAGCATTAATATGAAGAACCAAAGGGCAAACAACCTTGCCAAGGGCTGACACAAAAAGAAATGGCAGAAGTTGAGAGAGAGAAAGAGCGAGAGAGAGAGAGAGAGAGAGAGAGAGAGAGAGAGAGAGAGAGAGAGAGAGAGAGAGAGAGAGAGAGAGAGTGAGCCAGCCGCGCAAACCTCTAATTGCAGAGCCGGAGCCCGCGTCTACATGCGGTGAGCTCTGAGGGCGTAAAGAACGCCCGTTAGGGAGCGCCACAGCTCCCGGACCACAAGCGTGCTTGCGCCGATCGCGGCGGCTCCAGAACCAGCACGCAAATGGCGCCTCAGGCTGCGTACAGCCTCATCGAGCTGCCCAGCAGCCGCAACTCCACCCTCAATGGGCGCAGCCAGCACGGGCGCCAGCAGCACAGCGAGCTGGTCGGCTGCATCTGAGAAAAGTAGAACGAGAATGAATCAACTATGAATGAAGTGTCTACATATAGGAAACCCAGATTGGGTTGTATCCCCTAGAGGATACCCCACTATAGCCTACACAAATATATAATCTATAATGTTCTGACACACCCCCATTGGCAAAGTGGGGGAGAACAAGGGGTCACAAGACCAGTCAAGCAAAGCAAAGCAAAGCTCAGGGTGGATCACAAAGTCACCACACATTCCGAGCACAAGTTCAAAGGCCAAAAGGCCACTTCACATGCAAGATCACATATATAAATATATAAAAGAGGCTAAGCAAGCAAGAGCAAGAGTATATATATGTGACAGTACAAGCAAGGTCAAGAAGTGAGCAAGTGAGGCAAGACAGGCACAAGACCCAACTGAGTGCAGAAGCGCTGATGATCACAAGGCGCAAGTGCCTTGGTGAAGACATCAGCAGTGTTGGCCTCAGAGGCCACGTACGCAAGCCGCAACTATCCACGCTGCTGCAGCTCACGAGCAAGAAAGTAGCGGAGAGCAATGTGCTTTGTCCTGTGCTCCAGTCGCTGCTCTCGACACAAGGCCAGCATGGCCTTGTTGTCTACGTACAGGATTGGAGGAGAACGAGGCGGCTCTCCAAGGTCGGTCAGCAGGTAGGTGAGCCAGCGAAGCTCCTGGGCAGCCATGGCCCCGGCGTAGATCTCAGCCTCACAACTGGAGCCGAGAACAGACGACGAGCGGATAGCCAGCCACGAAACAGAGCCGGAACCAAGACTGAAGGTGTAACCCTGTGACGACCGCTGCGTAGCCTGGTCGTCAGCCCAAGAAGCGTCCGCGTGCCCAGTGAGGACCACTGGACTCCGCCCTCCAAGCTGACCGACGTACTGCACAAGTAGCGCAACACCCTCTTCGCTGCAGCCATGTGCTCTGGTCTGTGTCTCCAAGGAGCAACATAGCGTGCGAGAATGCTAAGAGGGTATGCAAGGTCAGGTCGTGTGCAGGTCATCAGGTACATGAGGCAGCCAACAAGCTCTGGATACGGGCCACTCGACTCTACGGACTCATCTGAAGGCAGAGCTGAGAGCGAGTGGCGAGTAGGCAGAGGAGTGGCCTGAGGCGAGGAGTACGTGAAGCCGAAGCGCTGAAGGACCTGCTGCACCATGTGTGACTGAGTCAGGGTAATGGTGCGGCGTGCTCTGTCCCGGGTGATCTGCAAGCCAAGGTAGCTGCGGAGCTCACCCAGGTCAGTGCACGTGTGTCTCTTCTGCAGCTCGGACTTCACGTAGGCGAGTCCAGCAGTGTCAGCTGTGGCAAAGACCAAGTCGTCGACGTACACGAGGATGTAGAACGGCAATCTAGCACTAGCGTCAACAAGGCCCAACTGCAGGCAGAACTTGTGGTGGTCAGTAGGCGCTAAGGCCTTGGTGAAGATGTCTGGCCTCTAAGGTCACGGACTCCAAGCGTGCCTGGCCGCGTCACTGCAACTCTCGCTGGAGAAAGTGCCTCACGTCAATGTGCTTCACTTTGCTCTCCAGTTGAGGCTCTCGACACGGGAGGATTATGGCCTTATTCTCAGCAAACAAGGTCGGTGCAGAGCGAGGCCGCTCACCAAGGTCAACTAGTGGAGCTCCTGCGCAGCCATGGCACCAGCGTAGATCTCTGCCTCTACACTGGACAAAGCCACAGACGACGACCGGGTAGACCTCCAGGACACAGCTCCAGCTCCAGCACCTAAGCTGAAGCAGTACCCCTGAGTGGACATCTGTGTCTCCACGTCGTCGGCGTAGGAAGAGTCGTAGTGACTAGTCAGACAAATTAGCTATCTCCCTCCAAGCACAAGCCCCATGCCTGATATAGTTGCCACGTACTTCGCCACCCTCACAGCAGCTGTCCAATGAACATGACGGTGTCTCCTTGTTGCAACAAAGCGAGAGAGGACACTGAGAGGAAAGGCGGGGTCCGCACGTGTACAAGTCATCAAGTACATGAGGCAACCTACAAGCTCTATGTAGGGACCACTAGACTCAAAGGGCTCGTCGGGAAAAGGGCCGGTGAGTCTCTGTTCAACGGCAAGAGGAGTGGGCTGTGTGGTGGAGAACTGAAGCCCAAACTGCTGAAGAACCTGCTGCACCATGTGTGACTGTGAGAGTGTAATAGTGCGAGCGGCCCTGTCCCTAGTGATCTGCAACCCAAGGTAGCGGCGCAGCTCACCAAGGTCAGATCTACTACACCATGTGTGACTCTGAGAGTGTAATGGTGCGAGTGGCTCAGTCCCTAGTGATATGCAACCCAAGGTAGCAGCGCAACTCCCCAAGGTCAGTGCATGTGTGTCTCTTCTGTAGTTCGGACTTCACCTCAGCCAGAGCGGCCCTGTCTGCTGTAGCAAAGACCAAGTCGTCAACGTAGATGAAGACGAAGAAAGGTGTGGGCCCAGAACGCACAAACAACGATGGGTAGGCAGATGAAGGACAAAACCCGAGGGCAGCAAGAGTGGTGAGCAGCGTGTTGTGCCACTCACGAGGCGCCTGGCGGAGACCGTAGACTTGTCATCTCAGGCTCCACTGGGTCCCAGGCAGGAAAGTGCCAGTGAAGTCAGGAGGATGACGCAACCAAATCTCCTCGTGCAGGCTGCCTTGGCGAAAAGAAGTGGAGAAGTCAAAGGAGTGCAGCTCGTAGTCTTGCTGTGCTTCAACGTGAAGTAACACCCGAAGACTCGTCACCTTTGGGATCAGGGCGAAAGTCTGGAAGAAGTAAACCCCCATCATGCTGACTGAAACATCTAGCCACATAGCGCGCCTTGAAGACATGCGACGGTCCAGGCGGCCGCTTTCACCTTGGAGATCCACATGCCGTCGACTATGTTCGACCTGGGAGGGGGAACTGTGTCGACATAAGTGCGTGTGGATCTCCAAGACGCCATCTCTGAGTCCATGGCTGCTTTCTACTGAGAGGCCCACTACCTTTACACTGCCTCACGGTACGTGCGAGGAGTCGGAATGTCAAGGGCGTCGGGGTCTCCCTCACGGGAAAGCAGCACGGCACAGAGATAGGGAGAAGCAGTTGCCAAGAACTTCAGCTCAAACTGCCTGTCCTCTAGGACGTTACAGCCAAGGGAAAACTCTCCCCCGGGGGACAGAGGATAGGCAAGCGGAGCACCCACGACAGAGGTGGCGAATTCAAGGCGGCAGGTGGAAGCAATGTCAGCGACAGCGGCAGTAAGAGCCGAGACAGACGACGGAGAGGCACGAGGGTCAGTGACAAGAGAGGCGAGAACACGCGAGACAATAGGACGAGCAGCACGGTAGTTGTTAGTGATAGGGTGAGAGGAGACAGTGAGAGACGACGCCGGAGGTGGCAAAAGAACAAACACAGGCGGAGCACGATGAGGAGTGGAACAAAACAAGACGGTGCGGAGGTCGTTACAAGGAGACGAGGGATGAGCACGCGGAGGACAACGAGCGGTCCAGTCGTGTGGGAGAACACGAGGAGGCGACTGTGGCTGAGGATGAGAGAAGACAACTAGAGCAGGGTCAGGAGGAGAAAACGTAGGACCATACACAGTAAGAGACTGTGAGTGGACAGGAGGAGAGGAAGCAAGAACAAGGGCCCAAAGGCCACTCACTAGAGGGAACATCTGCTACAAAAGTGGTGGCTACGGCGACTACTGCTGCTGCTGTTGTTGTTGCTGCTGCTGCTGCATCTGCTGATCTTGCTAGTCCAACCGCCGCAGCTCCTGCCTCTCCTACTCCAACTGCTCCTGCTCCTTGCACTCAAGCCGACGAAGAGCTTGGAGACGCGTGTCATAGTGATGAGGAGGCGCATTAGTCGTATCTCCCACACGAGTCGCCTCAGTACTAGCACCTCCAGTGTCAGTACCTCCGGCGCCAGCCCCTTCAAAACTCGCACCTTCGGTGCCAGCACCTCTAGCTCCAGCACTCCCAGAGCTTGCACCTCCAGTGCTAGCACCTCCAGCTCGAGCACCCCCAAAACTAGCACCTCCAACTCCAGCAACCCTTGAACGAGCACCGCCAGGCCGAGTACCTCCAGTGGCCGCACCGCCAGCTCCAACACCCCCTGAGTTGATAGTAACCTATTGTGGAAGTGCCGAAGGCTGCCGAGGGGACTCTGAGGAGGACTGCGGGGAGGGAGACGCTACCAGACGCGCAACCGAGGATAGAGGGGTAACATGTGACACACCTGACGATGAAGGACTAGGGGGGGGGGGGTTGGGTATTGGAGGAGCGGGAGCAGGAGGAGGAGAGGGTGCGAGGAAAAGAGGAGGAGGGGGGACTCGGAGGCCTCGACAGAGGTATTGGGTGCAGTAGGACACGGACTTGTCAAACCGGACGTCACGGGAGGCGAGGAAATGGTGGAGGGGCAGATGGTAAAACGAAAAGTCAGGAGAGTCTACTGGGAAACCAAGGAAGCCGAGCCGAGAGCTTATCCGCAGAGGTGTTGCGGACAAGTGCAAGGCAGCCCCAAACGTGGAACTCCAACGCAACACCAGGGGACCTGGTCCAAAGACCGGTCGGTGACATGCCCTTGTCGTGAGACACGGGGCCAGAGGTTCAGCTGGTGGGCGGCGTAGCGAACGACGTAGGGCCACAGAAAATGGGGCGCACGGGCATGGATCATGGAGGTGCGGACGATCTACATGACCAAGCCAATGCGGCGCTTAGCAACCCCATTATGCCGTGGGGACTCCGGAAGCGTCCCGGACTGTCTGATGCCCCGCAAGCCGTAGAACCCGGCAAGTACGTCGGAGCGGAACTCACCCCCACGATCGGAGTAGAGACAACTGACACGACAACCACGAGTGCCTTCAGTGGCCAGGAGCCACCGGATCAGCATAGAAGTCATCTCGGACTTCTTCGCGATGGGAAACACCATGGTGTACCTGCAGAAGTCATCGACGACCACAAGGAAGTAGCGCTCCCGCTCGGGCCCAAGATAAGTGGCTGGGCTCTAGACGTCCAAGTGGAGGGTCTGGAAGGGAGCGGTGGCCAGACAAAAGGGAGGAGGAGTGAGGAGTGGCGCGCAGCCGACCCTCAACGTAAGAACTGCAGGGCGGCGCAGTCGAACGAGGGAGCGACTCAAAGACCCGCGGGAGACATGCGACAAGGCGCTGACTAGCCATGTTGCGGAGGCCTGGGATGGACGAGTGACCAAGGCGGCGGTGCCACAAGACTATCGGGTGAGAGAGTGAACGGCAAGAGCAAGACGCAGCAACCAGATCGGACACAGCAACCTGTGGGGATGCAAGGACCTGACCGGACTCGGCTACCTGGAGGGACGTAGTAACCTAACCGGACTCTGCTACCTGGTGGGACGTAGTGTGCAGAACGCAGAGACCTGAGTGGGGCTCCTTGGTGAACGTGGCAAGAAGTGCCCTGGTGGAAGCATCCGTACATATCGCCGTCCTCTCGTGCGCGGGAAAAGAGACTGTGATCCCACGGTCCTGAAGGTATCCAACACCCACCAAGTTCTGAGAGAACGAGGGGATGTAGAGACCTGCGAGGAAACCAGAAGGGACAGCAGGGCACGGGAGAGTGGTCGAGCTACGAGCGACTGCTGGTCCTGAAGTAGGATCAGCCAAAGCAACTAGGACTAGAGCCAAAAGAGGTGTGACATCGGTGTGGTCGCGAAAGAAGCACTAAGACACGCCTGTGTCCAGCGTGAAAGAGAGCGATGCAACAGCAGTTGTCACGGCTGGTCTAGTGACTACACAAGCACCTAACCTAATAGCAACAGGAAAAGGTCCTAAGCTTCGTACACGCAAGCCAAGAGATCCATACGTGACAAAATAAACAACATCCATAGACATATAATACACAAGGTAACCACCACGAGACAGACCGAACCAGATCGGTGGCCTCGACTCAGGTCCAAAATGCTCACGGTATAGGTCGTCGAGGCGGCTGTAGCAGCGCTGTGCTGAGTGGTTAGGACGCGAGCAGGTAGTGTTAGCACTAGGGTCAGTCAAGATCCGGTACTTGCAGGGGCCGACGTCGCGGCCACCACGACGAGCCCCCCATCTAGTTGGGCCGTTGCTGCAGCCAACGGTACCCGAACCACCAGGCCCCCACGGCTGCTGAGGGCATCATTGTTGTTGAGGGTGCCACTGTTGCTGAGGGTGCCACTGTTGCTGAGGTTGCCACTGCTGCTGAGGGTGCCATTGCTGCTGAGGGCGCTACGGCCGCCGAGGTTCCCACTGCTGAAACTGCCGCTGCTGCTGCCCCTTCTGCTGGAGATCTTTAGTGGACGCCATAGGAAAGACTAGCAGTGTGCATGAGTGGCAGGCTAATAGCGACTAGAGCTAGGAGCAAGGAATGAGAACAGCTAGGAGCGCAAGGTGAAACTAGGTGAGGAATGGCCGGATCATGGAGCAAACTGAGCTGGGAGCGAGGAGCGAGAACAGCTAGAAACGCAGGTGAAAATAGGTGAGGAACGGCCGGAGCACTGAGCGAACTGAGCTAGAAGCAACTGGAACAAGGAACGGCTGGAGTGAGGCACAGGCGGAGCGAGAAACGGCATTCTAGAAACTACGGGCTCGAGGAGTGGTTGGAACGAGGAGCGAGAACAGCTAGGAGCGCCAGGTGAAACTAGGCGACGAACGGCCGTAGCACGGAGCAAACTGAGCTACAAACGACTGGAACGAGGAACGGCTGGAGTGAGGCACGGCCGGAGCGAGAAACGTTAGGCTAGAAACTGCGGGCTCGAGGAGCTGCTGGAGCAAGGAGCAAGAACAACTAGGAGCGCAAGGTGAAACTAGGCAAGGAACGGCCGGAGCACGGAGCAAACTGAGCTGCCAGCCGCTGATGGTGAAATTCACTAATAAGGGAGCTGTGGGTGGTAAGGAGGGTATGAGGGGCTATAGGGCGGTTAGGAGGGGCTGTGGGGCGAGCGGTCTGGCTAGGGCGCGCGATTCTGCTTGGGGCGTGCATTGCTGGCTAGGGTGCGCGTTTTTGGCTGGGGTGCGCGTTCTGACTAGAGGGGCGCTCTCTGGCTGGGGCGCGTGCGTTCGTTGGGGCGTGCTTTTCTGGCCGGGGCATGCGCTACTGGCTGGGGCGCGCGATTCAGGCTGGGGCGCGCGTTTCTGGATAGGGCGCACGTTTCTGGCCGGGGCGCGCGTTCTGGCTAGGGGCGCACGCTCTGGCTGGGGCGCGCGCGTTTGTTGGGGTGTGCGCTGCTGGCTGGGGCGCACGCTACTGGCTGGGGCACGCGCTACTGGCCGGGGCGCGTGTTTTTGGTTGGGGCGTGTGTTTCTGGCCAGGGCGCGCATTTAGGGTTGGGACGCGCGTTCTGGCTAGGGGCGCACGCTCTGGCTGGGGCGCACGTATTCGCTGGGGCGTGCGCTGCTGGATGGGGCACGTGTGACTGGCTGGGGCACGCGCTACTGGCTGGGGTGCGCGCTACTGGCTGGGGCGCATGCTACTGGCTGGGGAGCGTGATCCTGGTTGGGGCACGCGATTCTGAGTAGGGCGCGGGCTCTGGCTGGGGGCGCGTGCTCTGGCTGGGGCGCGCGCGTTCTGGCTGAGGCGAGAGGGTGCGAGGCGTCACGGAGGAGAGGACGGAGCGAGCTAGGCTAAGAGAGGCGAGGGTAGGCTAAGGATCGAACCTACTGATACCATCTCAGAATGTGAACACAATGGAATGGGGTAGATTAGGGAAAAAGGAGGGTATAAATGCAAACCCAAACAACCTATACTCTTTAATGCATGCATCACTACAGCTTATACAAATATATATGTTTGACAACACATTCCGCCATTCATATTCTAGGATGGTATCATTGAGTTAAGACCCTATGAGCCTAGCTTAGCCCGTCCCGTCCTGCTACCCGTTCCATCCCGTTCCCGTCCTGCAGCGCCCCTCTACCCGTAACACGGCACGCAACCAGCTGCGCACAGTTGCGCGAGCGTGCACCATGGCTGACTTCCCAAATATTGTCACTCTGATTTTTTCCTTCAACTTTTTTTTTTTCCTTAGAAGGCACATTGGCCAGAATCTAGGGACTCTGATTGTTCAGTGCTCCAGAGCCAGCCATTCTGAACGTTCAGGGTCGGCGAATCTGCATCCGCGTAAATAACTGTAGTCCAACATTTTTGTCGAAGTTATATTTATTTAGTTATCTAGCCTGTAGTGAGTTGCATGTTAGGGTGTACATTATTTCTCTCGATAGTCTCTTTTGTAAGAACATTATAGCTTATGCTTTTGTGTAGGCTGTAGTGGGGTAGCCCATAAGGGTACAACCCAATTAGGGTTAGAACTTGTACGCAACTGTTTCATAGTTCATTCATTCTCGTTTCAGTTTTCTCATGGTATCGAGCAGGTTCCCTCGTGGGAACTGTTCCTAGGGCCCACCGATTCGATTTTTTTTTTCCTGCCCGGAGCGCGCTCAGCCCTTGCCCGAGTCGCGCTCCCCTTTCTCGACCTCGTCGCGCCGCCCTTGCGGCCCCGATCCGCTGCCCTAGCGACCCGTCGCCTACCCCTGCGGCCCCGGCGCCGCCCTTGACGGCCCCGATCCACCGCCCTAGTGGCCCCATCGCCTAACTCGCGGCCCTCGCGCCGCCCTTCTTGGCCCCGAACCGCCGCCCTGCGACCCCGTCGCCTACCCCGCGGCCCTCGCGCCGCCCTTCCCGGCCCCGATTCGCCGCCCTGCGGCCTCGTCGCCTACCCCGCGGCCCTCACGCCGCCCTTCCCGGCCCCGATTCGCCGCCCTGCGGCCCCGTCGCCTACCCCGCGGCCCTGGTGCTGCCCTTCCCGGCCCCGATCCGCCGCCCTACGGCCCCGTCGCCTACCCCGCGGCCCTGGCGCCGCCCTTCTTGGCCCCGATCCACCGCCCTGCGGCCCCGTCGCCTACCCCGCGGCCCTGATGCCGCCCTTCCCGACCCGGCCCCACCCTTGCTGGCCCCGTCGCCTACCTGCGGCCCCGGCACCGCCTCTACCGGCCCCTCCGCCGTCCCCGAGCTGCTGGCGCCGTCACCTGCTGCCGGGCCGCCCGCCACCCGAGCCGCCCGAGCCGCCGCACCACGCCGAGCCGCTCGAGCCGCCGAGTCGCCCGAGCCGCCCGAGTCGCCCGAGCCGCCGACTCGCCGAGCCGCGGTTGCTGCCGAGCCGCCGTACCGCCGAGCCACCTGAGCTGCCCGAGCTGCCCGAGCCGCCGTGTTGCCGAGCCGCCGACCCGACGAGCCGCCCGAGCCGCCCTGTCCGGGAAGAGCAGCGCCTCTGTCACTGCACTGCCCTTACCCCACTGTTCGAGCTGCTAGTCTACTGCTGTCATGGCTACCCCTAGTGTCCTCACTTTTGATGCTGAGGGGCGGGCCATTGACTTTGACGTCTGGGTAGATGACCTGCAGCTTTTCCTACTGTGCGATAGGGCAGACGGTCTCTCTCTCTTTGACCTCACCTGTGGTGCCTCCCCTACCCCTGCTGCTGATGCCGACGCCACTGTTCGCTCACAGTGGGCCACACGCGATGCTGCTGCACGTCTTGCTGTGCATCGCCACCTGCCTACCTCTGAGCGTGCGCACTTTAGTCAGTACAAGAGTGCTCAGACCTTGTACGACGCTGTAGTTGCACGCTACTCCTCCCCTGCCACTGCTGCACTGAGCCGCCTCATGCTACCGTACCTCTTCCCTGACATTGCTGCCTTTCCCACAGTCGCTGACCTCATTACGCACCTCCGCACTAGTGACACTCGCTACCGTGCTGCGCTTCCTTCTGAGTTCTGCGCCAAGAACCCCCTTCCATGTACATCACCCTCTACTACATAGTCACCCGACTCCCTGACTCCCTTCGCGTAGTCAGGGACCACTTCCTCTCAGTTTGCCCCACCACTCTCTCCGCTGACCTCCTCGAGAAGGCCCTCCTAGCAGCGGAGAAGAGCATAGTAGTTGTAGGAGCCTCTCGTGGTGACCCTCGCACCCCCATCTTTGAGGGGTGTTCCCCCTCCCCCCTTTTGCCCTCTGTTGCTTCTGCTGCTGCAGCCGACCTTGTTGGTCTTGAGCCGGTCGGTGCGGCGTCTACCCCGAGCGGGAAGCGCCGCCCTGGCAAAGGCAAGGGGGGCAGGGGCGCTAGAGGAGCTAGCGGGGGCGGTGGAGGCGGAGGTGGAGGCGGCGGAGGGGGTGGGGGTGGCGGTGGGGGTGGCGGCGGGGGTGGAGGTGGAGGTGGCAGCAGTGGAGGGGGAGGAGGCGGCGGCGGTGGCGGTGGGAGCGGAGGTAGCGGAGGTGGCGGCAGTGAAGGAGGCGGTGGCGGAGGAGGTGGAGCTGGTCGGGGTGGCGCTGCGCAGAGGGTCGGCTCCAGTAGTGGTCAGCGCCAGCAGCAGCAGTAGCGCACTCGTGACATCCCCCCCCCTTCAGCAGCTCGGTGAGTGGTACGCTGCACGCCAGCGGGGTGGGGGGGCTGGTCCGTGCACCTACGTCCTACGCACCGGCGACCGCGCGGGTGAGCAGTGTGGGGGTGCACACTCCACCCAGCGCTGTTTTGGCCGCCTGACGGACGCTTGGCGTCACCAGTTCCCGGAGGCCACTGAGATCCCCCCCTAGGGTGAGCTGTCTAGGGCAGGAGTAGCTATCTTTGACCTTGACTTTGATGCTATTCTTGCTGCCATGTATGCTGTGACTATTAGTGATAAGGGTGACTGTTACCGGTGTTTTCCGCCCGACCCGGGCATTGAGACTGCTGCTCCAGGTACTGGTGAGGCTGCTTCTCTAGGTGCTAGCGAGGCTGCTGCTCTAGGTGCTAGTGTGTCTGCGTCCTCAGGTGCTGGCGAGTCTGCTCTCTCAAATACTGCGTCGGCTTCGACCTCCCTCACCTTCACCCTTGACTCGGGGGCTTCTCGCTCCTTCTTTCGAGACCGCACCACACTCACGCCGCTTGGTCGCCCAGTTGCAGTCTCTCTGGCTGACCCCTCTGGGGAACCTGTCCTTGCTCACTTCTCCACTGTCCTCCCATGTCCGGCAGCTCCCTCTGGCGCCCTGTCTGGTCTTTACCTCCCCTCGTTCTCTACGAATTTGGTGAGTGGTGCTGACCTACACGATGGGGGAGTTCACCAGTTCACTCCTGCGAGCCAACGGGTGACACACTGCACTGAGGCTCGGTCGAGCCGACACTTGGCCACGTTTACACGTCAGCCAGGGTCGAGCCTGTACACACTGACCAATGCGTCTCCTCCTGTCCCTGTCTCTAGTCAGGTAGCTGCGTCGGGTCAGGTGTTTGCTGCAGCGTCCAGGTCTGGTCCTAAGTCCGCCCCCTGCTCGTGTCGCCTCCTGTTTCACGAGACTCTCCTCTGGCACCACCGCCTTGGTCACCCCTCTCTGCTTCGTCTCAGAGGCATGGCCTCCCGTCTCCTTGTTTCTGGTCTTCCCCGGTCCCTCCGTCCCCTTCCTCAGTGTCCCCTGTGTCGAGGGGCGGCAGCGGGCTGCCCCTCACTCCTTCAAGTTTCCTCCGACAGTGCAGACGCTTCACATGGACGTGTGGGGCCCGGCCCGCGTCTTTGGACAGGGTCGCGAGCGCTACTTCCTGCTAGTGGTTGACGACTACTCGCGTTACTCCACAGTCTTCCCCTTGCGTAGCAAGGGTGATGTCACTGAGGTGCTGATCGACTGGATCCGCGCAGCTCGTCTCCAGCTCAGGCAGAGCTTCGGCTCAGACTTTCCTGTTCTGCGTCTGCACTCTGACAGAGGCGGAGAGTTCTCCTCTGGCCTTCTGCGAGCCTACTGTCGAGCACGAGGCATCCGCCAGACCTTCACGCTTCCGGACTCTCCACAGCAAAATGGGATTGCTGAGCGCCGCATTGGCATGGTCATGGACGTCGCTCGTACGTCCATGGTGCATGCGGCTGCCCCCCATTTTCTGTGGCCGTTTGCGGTTCGGTACGCGGCGCATCAGATCAACCTTCACCCCAGGGTCTCCAGGCCGGAGACCTCCCCAGCTTTGCTGTGGACGGGGAAGGTTGGCGATGTGTCTGCGTTCCGTGTCTGCGGATCTCGGGCGTTTGTCCGCGACTTCTCTTCGGACAAGCTGTCCCTTCGTGCTGCTCCTTGCGTCTTCCTGGGGTTCCCCCCTGACGCGCCAGGGTGGCAGTTCTACCACCCCACCTCTCGCCGTGTTCTGTCCTCCCAGGCCGTCACGTTTGAAGAGTCGGTTCCCTACTACCGCCTCTTCCCCTACCGCACTCCGTCCCTTCCCCCGCCACCGCTCCTCCTTGTTCCAGCCCCCCCCCCCCGGTAGACCCCTTCCCCCCTCAAGGTCCTGCCCCTTCAGGTGTGTCCCAGGTAGACGCATTCGAGCCCGTCGAGGTTATTGGTGACTCTGGTGCTGCTGAGGGTGCTGAGCCTGGGCGTGCTGACTCTGGGGGTGCTGAGCGTGTGGGTGCTATGCCTGGGGGTGCTGAGCCTGGGGGTGTTACGCCAAAGGGGTGCTGCGCCTGGGGGTGCTGAGCCTGGGGGTGGTGAGCCGGGGGGTGTTACGCCTGGGGGTGCTGAGCATGGGGGTGCTACGTCTGGTGGTGCTGAGCCTGGGGGTGTGGAGCCTGAGGGAGTTGGGCCTGTTCGTGTGGCGTCTGGGGGTGCTGGGCCTGGAGGTTCTCCGTGTGCTTCGTCTCGGCGGGAGCCACTCTCTCCACCGGAGCTGCGCGAGTGGTTTGCCCGGTGCTGGAGGCGTGCTGCTGGAGCTGGAGGTTCTTCGGCTGCTGAGGGTGCTGGTGCCGCGGGTCCCGGAGGTGCTCGTACTGGGAGTACTGGAGCTGCTGGGCCTGCGGGTACGACTGGAGCTGGAGCTGCTGAGGGTGTTGGCGCTGAGGCTACTGCTGTCGGTCCTGGAGGCGGTTCTGCTGAGGGGGCTACTGGTGCTGCTGGAGGTACTGGAGCTGGAGGTGCTGCTTGCGCTATTGCTGCCGCTGGGGGTGCTGGTGCTATCCCTGCTGTATCTAGAGTCGCCGCTCGGCCTCGACCGTACTTCGTTCCGCTCCTTCAGCAGATTCTTGGCCTCCCGCCTTCTTCTGGTCCTCCTCCTCCCTTAGAGTGTCCACAGCCTGTCCCGTCACAGTTACAGTTACAGCCGGCCTCCCCTTTGCCTGCTCCTTCTCCCTACACTGGTCCTACTGGAGGTCTTGCTGAGCGTCGTGAGCATGCGTCTTGCCCTGCGTCGCCTGTCCGTCCTACTCGCACTAGTGGTCGTGGTTCGCGTCCGCGTCCTCCTCCAGTCCCCGGCACGCACCGGATGTCTCTGCGTCCGTCCACTGCTCCTCTGCGTGCCCCTTTGCCTTCTCCTCCTGTGTCCTCTCTTCCTGCTCTTGCCGACCCGGAGTCGGACTCTCTTCGTGCTGCCAGTCCTAGTGTCACGCGTCTCCTTGCTACTGTCGTCACTGACCCTTCCTTTGAGTCCACTGCTGCGTCTGCCCTAGTTGCTGAGCTTGTTGACTTTGCTGCTCGCTGTCGCCTAGACTACGCTGCTAGTCTTGTCGCTGAGTCTGTCTGTCCTCCATCTGGCTGCTGCTTCACCTCATCTCGTGTCCGTACTACTTACCCATGAGGGAGAACCGGATGCACTTGACATCCCGACTCCGCGCTCTTACGCGGAGGCGATAGAGGGTCCCTACTCCTCTTAGTGGCAGGCAGCTATGGACATAGAGATGGCTTCCTGGAAGTCCACAGGCACCTACGTTGACGAGGTTCCCCCTCCTGGGGCGAACATCGTCAGTGGCATGTGGATTTTTCAGGGTGAAGCGGCCGCCGGGTTCTCCGCCTGTCTTCAAGGCGCGTTATGTGGCCCGTGGCTTCAGTCAGCGGCAGGGAGTTGACTACTTTCAGACCTTCTCTCCCACCCCGAAGATGACCACTCTTCGGGTACTGCTGCACGTAGCTGCTCACCGTGACTACGAGCTGCACTCTCTTGACTTCAGCACTGCTTTCTTGCAGGGCAGCCTACACGAGGAGATCTGGCTGCGCCGCCCATCTGGCTTCACTGGATCTTTTCCTCCTGGCACCCAGTGGAGCCTCAGGCGGCCAGTCTACGGTCTCCGCCAGGCACCGCGCGAGTGGCACGACACACTGAGGACTACACTTGCGGCTCTTGGGTTTGCCCCTTCTACTGCCGACCCGTCGCTGTTTCTGCGCACCGACACTTCTTTGCCGTTGTTCTACATTCTCGTGTATGTCGAGGACTTGGTCTTTGCCACAGCTGACACTGCTGGACTCGCCTACGTGAAGTCCGAGCTGCAGAAGAGACACACGTGCACAGACCTGGGTGAACTGCGCACTTACCTTGGCTTGGAGATCACCCGGGACAGAGCATGCCGCACCATTACCCTGACTCAGTCACACATGGTGCAGCAGGTCCTTCAGCACTTCGGCATCACGTACTCCTCGCCTCAGGCCACTCCTCTGCCTACTCGCCACTCGCTCTCAGCTCTGCCTTCGGATGAGTCCGTGGAGTCGAGTGGCCCTTACCCAGAGCTTGTTGGCTGCCTCATGTACCTGATAACCTGCACACGACCTGACCTTGCATACCCTCTTAGCATTCTCGCACGCTATGTTGCTCCTAGGAGACACCGACCAGAGCACATGGCTGCAGCGAAGAGGGTGTTGCGCTACTTGTGCAGTACGTCGGACATGGGGCTTGTGCTTGGAGGGCGGAGTCCAGTGGTCCTCACCGGGCATGCAGACGCTTCTTGGGCTGACGACCAGGCTATGCAGCGGTCGTCATAGGGTTACACCTTCAGCCTTGGTTCCGGCTCTGTTTCGTGGCGGGCTACTCGCTCGTCTTCTGTTCTCGGCTCCAGTTGTGAGGCTGAGATCTACGCAGGAGCCATGGCTGCACAGGAGCTTCGCTGGCTCACCTACCTGCTGACTGACCTGAGAGAGCCGCCTCGTTCTCCTCCAGTTCTGTACGTAGACAACAAGGCCATGCTGGCCTTGTGTCGAGAGCAGAGACTGGAGCAAAGAACAAAGCACATTGCTCTCCGCTACTTCCTTGCTCGTGAGCTACAGCAGCGTGGTCAGTTGCGGCTTGCGTACGTGGCCTCTGAGGCCAACACTGCTGATGTCTTCACCTAGGCACTTGCGCCTTGTAATCTTCAGCGCTTCTGCACTCAGCTTGGTCTTGTGCCTGTCTTGCCTCACTTGCTCACCTCTTGACCTTGCTTGTACTGTTACATATATATATATACCAGCTCTTTCTTGTCTAGCCTTATATATATATATATATATACTCCTGCATGTGAACTGGCCTTGTGGCCTTGAATTTGTGCTCGGAATGTGTGGTGACTTTGTGATCCACCTTGAGCTTGCTTTGCTTTGCTTGACTGGTCTTGTGACCCGTTGTTCTCCCCCACTTTGCCTATGGGGGTGTGTCAGATTTATATGACATAGCTGTTGTAGGCTATAGTGGGGTAGCACATATGGGGTACAGCTTTTCTAGGGTTTGTACTTGTACCCAACTTTCCCTTAGTCATTTCATTCCCGTTTCTTCTCATATAGTTACCATACGCGTTAAGCGAGTTACCAAACGTGTTAAACGAGTTACCAAACGCGTTAAGCGAGTTACCAAACGCGTTGAAATCGTTACCGTATGCATTTTAGTGCCCCGTGTAAGTTACCATTGACATATTTCCCCTTTAATATATATTTTTGGGTTGCGAAGCAACCTATTACGATCGATCTGGCTGGTTTCTTTTTTCTTCACATTTTCACATTTCAGTTATTCAAAATAAAATGGTAAAAAAAAGCCGGATGCAATAATTGCTAGCTACGTAACTTGTGGTGGTGATTTTTGGGACACAACTAGATTGTTTGTGTGCTTTACGATGTTGTGCTTTAGTACCGTATAATATGCACATGATATGAAGTGATAAATATAATGATTGGTGAATGTAGATGAAACTATAATGCTGTTATATGAAAATGTATATACTGTGTAAGTACGATATGATATGATGTATGAATAATGCTTATTACTGACAATTCATAATGTATATATCTAATGATAGAGATGCGTGATAGCTAATGACCCAAAAACTATGCTACGACTATCAGAATAGTAGCTAGAATGTAGGAGCCATAACTAGGTTTTGGGCTAGTTTGGCAAGAGAGAATGAGCAAAAGGAGGGGTTTCTCTAGCAAGCAGGTGGATACATACAGGAAACCCTAAGGGGCCGTACTCACTATAGAGTACCCCACTGCAGGCTAGACAAACTACACATTCTGACAACGACTTCCTTCCTGACGATGCGCCGCCCTGGCAAGTATACCACCCAGGCACGCGCCGCGTCCTGTCCTCCCGTAACGTCACCTTTGATTAGTCGGTTTGCTACTACCGTCTCTTCCCCCACCGGAGTTCCCCGGTTGCCCCCCCACCACTCTTCCTGGTTCTAGGTTACCCCCCAGTAGAGCCCCTCCCCCCCTCCTCTCGTCTTGCTCCCTCAGGTGTGTCTCAGGTTGCACCACCCCCCTTGGTTGAGCATGTGGAGGTCTCCTCCGACCACGCTGGCCCGGCTAAGGGGGGTGACCCTGCTGCTGACGACACAGGTGCCTCTTGCCGTTCTCTGTGCTTGGAGACTCCTCCTGGTTTTCCGCCTCGACCGTGTTCACCGCCTCTGCACTCGGGTGTTGTGGACTCTGGTGTTGTTGGGGGTGGTGACGCTGGAGGTGCGCGCTCTGAGGGTGCTGACCCTGGGGGTGGTGACTATGGAGGTGCAGACTTTGGTGGTGCTGGTTCTGGGGGTGCTGACCCTGAGGGTGCGGTCTCAAGAAGTGCTGACCTTTCTCGTGGTGGTGGAGCCAAGGGTACTACTCCTGTTGGCACTGCGGGTGTGTTGTACCCCGTGCGCAATCGTCGCTGGCGCTTACTAGGTTTGTTGCTGGAGGTTCTTGGAGTGCTGGAGCTAGAAGTGCTGGTGTTGCTGGTTCTGGAGGTGCTGGTGGTTCTGGTGCTGAAGGTGCTGGAGCTGGAGGTGCTGGTGGTTCTGGTGCAGGAGGTGGTGGTCCTGGAGGTGTTGGAGCTGGAGGTACTGGAGGTTCTGGTGCTGGAGGTGCTGGAGCTAGAGGTGCTAGTTGTTCTAGTGCTGGAGGTACTTGAGCTGGAGGTGCTGGAGGTTCTGGGGGTGCTGCACAGCCGCGACCGCGAAGACTATTCTTCTGGGAGCAGCCACAGTCGTCGCTACCACCACTTGATTAGGCACTTTATCGAGTCTTTCGTCTTCATTCTGACTCTACAGAGTCGTCTGCTGCTAGTCCTACTCCTCTTCGGTGTTCACCAATTGATCTGTCTCAAACAAAGTTAGCATGGCCAGCCACAGCGATAGCAACTGCAACACTTCTGGCACTGGGGAACTGAGGGTCCAAAGAGTGTCGGCCCAAGCAGCGGCTCAACCAGCAGTGGGCGCGACGTCGGTCCATGTGGGTACCGGATCCTAACTGGCCCTGGTGTTGGCACCACCCGCTGGCGTCTTGACCACTCCGCGCTCCACTGCTACCTTCGCCTCGACGACCTCCACCGTGACCATTTTGAGCCTGGCTCTAGTCCACCGCACTGGCCTTCTTGTCTTCGCCACAGCACTGCTAGACGTATTGAGTCGCACTTGCCTAGTCTAAAACCTTTGCTAGCTGCACGAGTAGGGACTTGTGTTTCTAGTCTTAGTGGTTGTGTAGTTCCTAGCCTAGGTGCCTCCGAGGGTCTTGATATGGGAGCTGCAGCAACCGCTAACCTAGTACCAGCCTTTGTCGCTGGCACGGGTATGACCTTAGCGACTGCGCCTCTTTCCTTCACCCTCAACTCAGGGGTGTCCAGTTGTTTCTTCCGTGACTGCACCGACCTTACACCACTGAGCACTCCAGTCATTGTTGCCTTGGCTAACCCCTCAGTAGGACTTGTTGTTGCCCACAGCACCACCACTCTACCGTGTCTGGCAGCCCCCTCTGGGGTCCTTACAAGTTACTCCACCCCCTCGTTCTCCAGGAACTTGGTGGGTGTTAGTCACCTTCACGACCTCGGTGCTGCCACCCTCTTTCCTACGAACGAGTCTGTTGCCATATGCACAGACGGTGCCACTGGGGTGCCTCTCGCTACTTTTCACAGGGAGGCAGGCTCCAGTCTGTACTCGCTACACACTGGGTCGCACCACGTCAGGTCAGGTCATATCAGGTTGCTGCTGTGTCGTGCGATTGTCGATCACTCACCCACCCGACGGTCCTCTGGCACTACTGTCTTTATCACCCGTCCTTCCCGCATCTCAGTGGGATGGTACATCACTATCTGGTCTCAGGTCTCCCCGCTCTCTTGCCCCTCTTTGCCCCACTCCTTGCGTCGAGGTTCAGCGACATGCTGCCCCTCACTCCTCCTTGTCCCCCCTCCCCCCCCATGGCTCCCTTACAGACCCTGTACTTGGACGTCTGGGGCCTCTCCCTAGTCTTTGGCCCACGTTAGTAGCGTATTTTCCTGATTATGGTGGATGACTTCTCCCGCCACACCACGGTGTTTCCCTTGCTACGGAAGGCCGACGTGCCTGATGTCCTCGAGCCGTGGCTACTAGCCAGGGGTGGCACCCAGGGCCTTCGTGGCTCCGTCTACACTCGGAGCATGGTGGTGAGTTTGCTTCCACTTGCCTAGAGGCGTTCTAGGTAGAACGAGGTAGCTGAGCAACGCATCGGCCTGGTCATGGAGGTTGCCTGGACCTCCATGTGCCATGCCGGTGCCCCCCAGTTCCTATGGCCCTAGGCAGTCTGCTACACCGCGCACCAGCTGAACCTGTGGCCCAGTGACGCACGGCCGCGGGTGACGCCGATCCTTCTTTGGACAGGGTACCGGGCTGTAGCAGCTGAATGTCAAACTATCATTGTTATAGTTTGTATTGTTTAGTCTAGGTGGTGTATAGTATTGTTAGTGCTAGGGTTAGATTTGCTATATCTACCTTTGTACTTGCTCATTCTAGTCACAGATTCTTCCGGTTCTCTCTTTTACACTGACTACTGCGCCTGGGGTTCTCTAGCTCATGTTCGGACCCCAAGCACGAACAAGTTGTTTGCTCGCACCCATCCATGCGTCCAGCCCCCTATCTTTGGACACCTCCGGCTGTGCATTCAAAGACCCGGTCACCCACCAGTTCTTTAGTTCTCATGACATCACTTTCGACGAGTCGATCTATTACTGCAGGATTCGCCCCCACCGAAGCTCTAAGGTCTTTCCCCCCCCGCTGTTCCTCATCCCTGAGCCCCCGTTAGTCACCCCGATACCTCCCCCCCCCCCCCCCCCCCCCCCCCCCCCCTCCTCGCATCCTGCCCCATAAGGTGAGGAGCCCGTTACTCCACAGTTGTCTCCCCTGCAGCATCCAGTCCCTGTCATGTCTGGGGGTGTGGGAGGTGCAGCTGCCCAGGGCGCGGATCCTAGGGTTGCTGGAGCTGGTGGCGCTGGCGTGTAGGTGTCTCTTGTAGAGGACACGGATGCCTCGAGTCGGCGGCCTCGCCCTGCCTCACCCCTTGGATTTCCATCAGTTCCACAATTCCCTCCTTGTTCGTCCTTGCAGCCGGTCGTTGCGGAGTCTTGGGGTGCTCCTGTAGGAGGTACTAAAGGCCCTGAGGGTGTTGTTGGTAGAGTCACTAGCTTTGGGGGTGCTGGAGCTGGAGGCGTTGGGGGTGGCATTGTTGGAGGTGACACTGGTGGCACTCGCTCTGCGTAGCACAAGCAAACTCCCGTTCATTACTTCACACGTCTACAGAGTGCTCTCCATCGGGAACAACTCGAGCGGAAGCAACACCAGCATCAGCACGCGCAGCAGTAGCAGTAGGTTCAGATGCGGCCAAAACAGGAGAGAGTAAAGGAGGAGCCAGGGCCGCAGCAGCAGGTGCAGTGGCAGCCGCAGCAGGAGAGGGCAGAGGAGGGGCCACACCCAAAGCAGCAGGTTCAGATGCAGCCACAAAGGGGAGGGTAGAGGAAGATTCACAGCTGGCACAGCAGGTGCAGTTGCAGCCGTAGCAAGAGAGGGTAGAGGAGTTACGGCCGTAGCAGCAGGTGCATTTGCAGCTGCAGCTTGAGAGGGTAGAGGAGGAGCCACAGCCGGAGCAACAGGAGCAACAACAGGGGCACATGTGTTATGGTAACAGGTATGCTATAGTAACAGGTGCCTTATGGTCACCAATCCATTATGGTAATAGGTGTATTGTGGTTACGGTGCGTTATGGTATCAGGTGCACTATGGTAACATGTGCGTTATGGTAAAGGGTGCCTTAGTGTGTGTTATGGTAACACAACACCCAAACTCCAACTACGTTTGCGCCTCCCACTCCGAAGATGACCACTCTTTGGGTGTTGTTGCATATTGCAGCTTAGTGCGACTACGAGTTGCACTCTCTGGACTTCTCCACAGCGTTCCTTCAGGGGAACCTGCACGAGCAGATCTGGCTTCGTCGTCCGCCTGGCTTCACTGGATTTTTCCCTGCTGAGACCCAATGGCAGCACTGTTGACTGTTATGCGGCCTGCACCAGGTTCCCCGCGAGTGGCACGACACACTTCGCATGACTCTTGCGACACTTGGTTCCTTTCCGTCCTCTGCTGACCCGCCGCTTTTCGTCTGCCGCGGCTTGACCTTGTTCTTTGTTCTGCCTTACGTTGACGACCTGGTCTTTGCCACTTCTGATCGGAGTGCACTGGCCTTCATGAAGGAGGAGACACACTTGCATTGACCTTGGTGAGCTACAGCGCTACAATGGCCTGCAGATCATCAGCGCTACAATGGCCTTCGGACGAGTAATTTGAGCCCAGTGGTCCATATCCTCAGTTGGTGGGTTGTCTCATGTACCTGATGACCTGTACTTGCCCAGCCGTAGCTTTCTGTTTTAGCATCCTGGCGCGCTTTGTTGCGCCTGGGAAACACCAACCTTCTCACAGGTTGGCTGCTAGGAGGGTAGCTAAGTATGTAGCAAGCGCATTAGGCATGGGAATTGTCCTTGGAGGGAAGCAGCCAGTTACATTCACATGTTACTCTGACTCATCATTTGCGGACTGTGGCCAGACGCTGAGGTCTACACAGGTTTACTGCTTCAGCCTTGGGACTGGAGCTGCTTTGTGGAGGTCGACTCGGGCGTCGTCTGTCGCTAGCTCCAGCAATGAGGCAGAGGTGTACGCTATGATCATGGCCGCACAAGTGCTTCGCTGGCTGTCTTTCCTCCTCACCAACCTTAGTGAGTGGCCTCACTCTCCCCCAGTATTGTTCGCTGTCAAAAGCTCTGTTGTCTTGTTGTGCGAGGAGCCTTGAATGGGAAGGCGAAGCACATCCAGCTTCATTACTTCCTTATGCGTGGGTTTTAGCAGCCTGGCCAGGCCCGCGTAATTCGTGTGTTCTTCACCAAGGCTTTGTCTCCTTGTGACCACCAGCGTTTCTGCACCCAGCTAGGCCTTGTACATGAAGGTTCTCACTTGCTTGCATAGAGACGCTTTGTCTTGTATTCATGCATCTCAGTATACTTACTATATATCTGCTTGTAGACTGGCCTCGTGGCCTCTTGCTTGCTCTCGGAATCTGTGGTGACTTCGAGATCCACCATGAGATTTCTTGCTTGCTCTTATTGACTGATCTTGTGACTGTTGCTTATTCTTGTTGACTGGTCTTGTGACCCTTGCTTGCTCTTAAACTGTGTGGTGACTTCATGATCCAACCTGAGATATGTGTTCTCTTTCACAGGACTGCCATCATCTAGACTATGGGGGTGTGTCAAACTATGATTGTTATAGTTTGTATTGTTTAGTCTAGGTGGTGTACATCATTGCCACCGCTAGGGTTAGGTTTGCTATATCTACCCTTGTACTTGTTGATTCTGTTCATTCATTTCTCCGTTCCTATCTTTACAGGAATCGCATTGGAGACCGTCTAACTTGCCTAGAAGGGTACGCTAGCGGCGTCCTATGCCACTCCCGGTGCTGTTGGGGGCAGATAGCTGTTAGTGGCACTGCTGGTAGTGACCTAAGGTTGCCGCAAGCGCTCAATTTTTGCGCCTAGCTGCTGTTGGCACTGATGAAGGCAGCCTAAGGCTGCTGCTAGCACTGCAGTGGTGGGTAGGAAGAGGCAGGTAGGCAATGGTGAGCCTAGGCACGTCGGACAAGGGCACAGTGATGCCCTGACGGGACAAAAAACGCAACCCGTAGGGAGCATTTCTAATGCAACAAGAAAGGGCACCGGGGGGACCTTTCTAATGCGACGGGAAAGGGACCCATGGGGGGGGGGGGGCTCTCTTACATGATTGGGCGCGACCTAAGGGCGGCGAACGGGGACTGCGAGGGGCGTCGCCTAAGATCGTCGAACAGGGCCCGCAAGGGCGCGACATAGTCGCCATGTAGAGGGGCGTCGGGGCGTGCTCTAAGGGGCCATCGGGCATGACCTAGGTGCGACCTAAGTTCGACGAGCGCGGCCCGCGGTGGGGCCGTTATACGGGGCATCGTGAGGGGCCTATGGGGGCTTCTCCTGGGTGCACTTCAAGGGACCCATAAGGGGAGCGACAAGGGGTACGTTAGGGGTGTTGGAGTAGGCTAGAGCTCGCTCTGGTCTTTATTTTGGTGTTCTCTTATTATTTCGCCATTCTTAGAGCGAGTTACGCTTTCGGGTTCGATTTAGGTTCATTTTGTAGTTTTCAGCCCAAAATGAACACATCTTAGGTTCAATTAGGGGTTTCTCATCTCCCTCCTCCTCTCCTCTTTCTCTATTTCCCACTACATCTCGCCTCTTCCTCCGTCTCTTTCCTATCCTCATCTGCTACAGGTGGTAGCTGATTGTGTCTTGTCGTGTTTTTCTTCCCCACCTTTCCTCCTCCATATCCTCCCCTCAAGTGTTCAACTGCAAATTACTCCACTATTACCCCTCCCCCTCTTCGTTCTCCCCCCAGCGGCTCCGCAGCCGACATCTCCGCTGCTACCCCTCGTTTTGTTTCTCCCCTCAATAGCACAGCAGCAGACTACTCCACCATTATCCCTCCTCTTGTTTCTTCCCTTAGCGGCGCAGCAGCAGACTACTCCATTGTTATCCCTCCTCCTCTTGTTTCTCCCCTCAGCGGTGCAGAAGCAGACTACTCCGCAATTATTCCTCCACCTCTAATTTCTCCCCTCAACGGCTCAGCAGCTGACTACTTCACCCCTATTCCTCCTCCTCAAATGTCTCCCACCAACGGCTCAACAGCTGAATGCTTCGCCCATATTTCTCCTCTTATATCTCCCCTCATCCGCTCAGCAGCTGACTACCTAGCCCCTATTCCTCCTCCTTTTTTGTCTCCCCACATCTGCTCCATTGCTATCCCCACCCCCTGATGGCACCTTTTTTTTTTTTTTTTTTTTTTTTTTTGGCAATGCAAGTTACACTATAATAGCGCATACAAGCATTAACAGTCGTAACTGTAGCTGATGGGCCTAGACAGCACCCTGCCGTCATACCCATCCTGACAACTTATGGGGGGTAGAAAATCGTGCGCGGATTGGCCCAGATGGAGGTGAAGCCACTGGTCCACACAAGCAATTTTGCCGAGCTGTCATATATTCTGCTTACAAGTCGAAATTCGTCCGGATCCAACCGCTCCAGGGTAGAACATTGCCCCAGCCCAAGCATGGCTCCTACCCGCTTACATCCTTTTTTTCGCCCGAAGATAGATTCTCGTGTGAGTGTAGAAGGCAGCTGCAATCTTTCCCAGCACCCTCCTGGACCGAAAGCAACCTCTCTCAAAAGCCGCGTCACACCTTTCCACCCATATCTTGTGTAAAGCGATGGCCGTGATCGTTGATTTCGGAAAGCCCGAACTCGAGCCTTCCTTCTGAAAAAGCAGGTCTCCGAGCGAAGTGATTTTCCCCTGATGGCACCTATTCTCGCCCTTAGCTCTCTTCCTCCGCGCTTCTGCCCTCCTACTCCTTCTACCATACCTCCTCTCCTAACCTTGCCTTCCCTACCCTACGGTAATTTCGCTGCCCCTTCCTCCCCTTTCACCACCTTCCCTACTTGCCACTGGACCACCCCGCTTCTCCACCCCTCTACTTGGAATCCGTTGTCCCATCAGCGTCCCCCCTCCTTCTGCCCAGGATGTGACTACCGCTGTGACCTCTGCTGTGAGAGTACGATGGCTCTTCTAGGCATTCCTTACTTGCCTTTCCTTTATCATGCTTTATCTAGCTTATGTGTATTTTATCATGCATGCTTTTGCTTGATTTCCTAGATTGGGTGCTTTTTTTTTTTTTTTTAGTTATAGCACGAAACAAAGATTACGTGTACTGAATTCGTGCTATTTGGTTTCCGTCGAACGGCTTCTACCGAATTCGGGAAGGCTCCAATCGGGACGCTTCGCGACCCTCGGAACCTTCGCGTAACACCTGGTTACTAGGCATTGTGTTGAGACTATATTGTCAGAATGTTATTGTTCTCTAGCCTGCAGTGGGGTACTCTATAGCGAGTACAACCCCTTAGGGTTTCCTAAATGTATCCTGTTGCTTTCTAGTAAACCTCTCCTTTGCTCAATTCTTTCTTGCCTAGCTAGGGTTTACCTAGCTATGGCTCCTACTATGCTCACGATTCTAACATGCTATCAGAGCGGTTACGCTCCTGGCCTGTGGGCCCACCTACTTCCGCTGCCCTACTATGTGTCGTGCACCCCATGGCGCGCGACCTTTGATTTTTCTTCCCGCCACGCGCTCGGGGCGCGTGGCGGTTATCTGCGCGCCGTGCGCCCCGAGGCGCGCGGCGGGATCCTGCTTCGTGCGGTGCCCTGGGGGCCCGCGCGCCGGCCCCTCCCGTCGCCTCGTCGCGGCGCCTTGGGGGCCCGCGCGCTGGCCCCAACCGTCGCCTCGTCGCGGCGCTTTGGGGGCACGCGAGCCGGCCTCTCCCGTCGTTTCGTCGCGGCGCCTTGGGGGCCCGCACGCAGGCCCCTCTCGTCGCCTCGTCGCGGCGCTTTGGGGGCCCGCGAGCCGGCCCCTCCGTCGCCTCGTCGCGGCGCCTTGGGGGCCCGCGTGCCGGCCCCTCCCGTCGCATCGTCGCGGCGCCTTGGGGGCCCGCACGCCGGCCCCAACCATCGCCTCATCGCAGCTCCTTGGGGGCCCGCGCGCGGCCCTTCCGTCGCCCGTCGAGCCGCCCTCGTGCGCCCGTGCGCGGCCCCCCTCCTGTCACCCGCCGTGGCGCCCTCGGGTGGCCCGCGCCCTGCTTCTTCGTGGCGCCCAGGGGGGCACACTCCTCCTCCCCCTCCCTCCTCCCTTTCACCTGCAGCAGCCGCCCCTAGAGCAGCCCGCACCTGCAGCTGTCAACGGGAGCGTTGTAAGGCCCCGTCCTCGCTTGAGCGGAGCCAACCTTGTGGTCGGATGTGTGGGGGTTGCAGCCGACCTGCAGCAGTGGGCACGGGGGCCACTGCAAGGGCACCAAGCTGGAGGGCGCCTGGATGGAGGGCGCCGAGCAGGAGGACGCCGCCCTGGACGCCTGGTTGGCGTCCCGGACGCCTGGACGGCGTCCTGGGAAACTGGACGCTGAGCTGGGCGTTGCCACAACTACCGGGGCGCCTGGTCGATGTCGTGGGCGTCTGCACGGCGTCCGGGGGGTCCGGACGCCGACCTGGGCGTCCCGGGGGGTCCAGACACCGACCTGGGTGTCTGGTAGGCGTCCTGGGACGAGGGACGCCGCTCTGGAGGTTTGCTCGGCGTCCTGGGCATTTGGACGCTGACCTGGGGGTTCGGAAGGCGTCTTGGGCGCCTGGACGCCGGACTGGGGACGCCGGGCATGCGTGGCCGGCTACGGACTGCGTGGGTCGACCAGGCGTGGTTGCCCGGTCGATCGGGCGACGTACGCGAGTGTCGCCAGGGTGGAGTATGCGAGGCCAACCTCAGGGGTGGTATCCCGAGGTCGACGTGGCTGGTGGGAGCAGTCGCTGGCGTGGAGTCTGTCAGGCGTCTGCGCTGTGCTCGTGACAAGGTGTGGAGCGCCAACCAGCTGAGCGCACTTGCGAAGCAGGTGCACCGTTGTCCTACGGGTGCAACGCTGTGCAGTCGACTTGGTGCAGCGCTGGTACACCGTGGACTTGCAACGTTGGCGAACCGCTACTCTGCTACGCTGGAGCGGTGCGAGCGCTACTGCGCTGGAGTGCGGTCGACCATGCTGCGCTGGAGGTCGACCAGCAGCCTAGCTAGCTCTAATGTAGTCAATGCTGCCAATGTTGTTGCTATCATTGTTGTCATGTTTTCCTAGTGAAACTCTTGCCAATTCTCCCCGTGAACTAGCAAGAAGTGTGAACACAAGGAAACGACTAAGTGAACGAACGTAGAGATCACACGAGCACACGTGCCTAGCCCGTAGTCTAGCTCCCGTTGCAGCAGTTATCTCCACAGCAGCAGCCGCCCCTGGAGCAGCCCGCACCTGCAGCAGCCACCCCTGGAGCAGCCCGCACCTGCAGCAGCCGCCCCTGGAGCAGCCCGCACCTACAGCAGCCGCCCCAGGATCAGTGCGAGCCGCCCCTGCGGCAGCCCGCGGCCTGTCGGTGGGGGTGTTGGTGAGGAGTGTGGGGGTGGCAGTTGTGGGGGTGTCAGTTGTGTGCGCCGTCCCCTACTCCTCCTCCTCCTTTGTCTCCCACTGCTGCAGCTATCGCTGAGGGGGGTGGATGTGTGGGAGCCTGGGGTTTAGGGTTTAAGGGGGGTGCCGTGGGAGTGGAGCTAAGGTTTGAGCAGGGGGTGTGTGTCGAGGGTGTGGGGCAGTTGGAGGAGGTTGTGTGAAGGTAGCTGTCGTGTCGCCTGCAGCGCCTGTAGTCCGTCGCCCTTGCTTCGGTAGCCAGTGAGCTTGTTGCACCAGTCGCCAGTGGGTCCGTTGCTCCTGCCGCTCGTCTATAGCCGCGGAGCTAGTTACTCTAGTAGTCCGTCGCCTTTGCTTCGGTAGCCACTGAGTCAGCCGCTCCTGTGCCCGTGCCTGTGCAGATTCATTCGTTGCCTCCCATCTTCTCTCCCTCCACAGTTCCTCCTCCTCCTCACTTGCCCGCTGTGATTAACTCTAGCTCTGCTCACTATTGTGAACTCCTGCTCTATGCCTGCTTGCTCACTGTGCTGATTACACCCCACTTTGGACATGGTGGTGTGTCAGAATGTTATTGTTCTCTAGCCTGCAGTGGGGTACTCTATAGCGAGTACAACCCCTTAGGGTTTCCTATATGTATCCTGCTGCTTTCTAGTGAACCTCTCCTTTGCTCAATTCTCTCTTGCCTAGCTAGGGTTTACCTAGCTATGGCTCCTACTATGCTCACGATTCTAACAATTAATTAATCAATTCATTCTGAACCAGTTCCTTGATCCACTTGGTAATCAGAGCTCATGTACACGTGTTTTTTTTACAGCTAAAAACTAGTTAAAAAAAAAACCGCGAGGCGACGAACGAGAAGCACCGATTTTGGATACGTAATACCGGTTTCGTGTTTTTTTCGTCCAATTTCGGTCTACGGACGCGATCTCAAAAGGCACGGAGGGCCTGGGCAACAACTTCGAGATCGCAATCCTTTGCAACGACCTGGACCAGACGCGAGCGAACTCCAGCGAATTGAGGCGCTACTCGCGAACCAGTCAGCCATCGCCACGGCAGCAGCGAATGCAACGGCCACGACAGCAGTAGCAGCGACGACCCCGACATTTCAAACTGCAGCAACGACATCTACAGTAAATCTTGAGACGGCACGTCCGAGGCTTCCGGAGGAGTTCGATACGAGCGCGAAGTGATCGGACGTCCGACGATTCACCGCAACCCTCGAAATCTATTTCGAGGTCGTTCGTTGTACGACCCCGAAAAAACGATAAACTGCGAATTCGGCTCGCATCGACACTGTTGCGAGGCACGGAGCTCGAGTGGATTTACAAGAGTGAAGAAATCCAAGGCAAGGGTTTGTGGACGCAGCTTCGGGCAGCTTTGATTGAACGTTCAAACCGATAAGTTTGATCTACATTGCGAGGCAGCAAACTCACCGGCACAAACAGTTCGGCAGTGTGACATAGTACACTGTCAGAATGTCATATTTGTCTAGCCTGCAGTGGGGTACTCTATAGCGAGTATATGTATGTGAAGAAAAGAAGGCGAATGAAATGACTACGAATGAAGTGAGTACAAATAGGAAACCCTAGTTGGGTTGTACCCCCTATGGGATACCCCACTATAGCCTACACAAATAAGTAAGCTATAATATTCTGACAATGTATTCAACTGCCTGCTAGAGCAAACCCTCTTTTCTGTTCTAAGTTTCTGCTACTGTTTCTGACATGGTATCAGAGCGAGATCGTTCCTGGCCTGTGGACCGACCTGCTTCCGCTGATGTACTACCTGTCGCGCGCCTCGGGCACACGACGTCTTCTACCTGCCGCGCACCCTGCGCGCGTGGCGTTTTTTTTCTTCCCGCCGCGTGTGAGAGTACGACGACTTATGCTGGCTTTGCTAGCCTGCATAGACTTTATTATGCTATTACTAGCTTAGGTTTTATTTATCATGCATAGATATGTTCAATTTCCTAGGTTAGGTGCATTTATATATGTTATTATAGTTATAGCACCGAACCAGGTTACGTGTACCGAACTCAATCCTTTTCGGTTCCCACTGAATTGCTTTCTATCAAGTTCAGGAAGGTTCTGTTCGGGACACTTCGCGACCCTCAGAACATTCGCGTAACACCTGGGTTACCTGCCTCGTGTCGAGCCTATAAATAGCCTCGTGTTGTACCCAGGTGAATCATTCAACAGATTTATCTTTCCTGAACCAGATCCTCAAACTTGGCAATCAGAGCGGGTTTACACGCGAGGTCCTCAACCAGTTTCGGGAGGTAAAACCAGTTTCTCGCCGATACGGGTATGTAAAACCAGTTTCGCGCAATTTTTCTAAGTTCCCCTCGATTCGGTTTTTGAACACCCCTCAGATTCATTGGTGAAAAGGTTGGAGTTTTGACCGTTTGATCGAGTTTCATCTCAACGGCCCAGAGAATTTCACCCAAAAGGTTGGAATTTGGAGCGTCAGATCGATATTTTTCTCAACGGCCGAGATCGAACGCGAATTTGGACTGAGGGAGATTTACGCGATTTACAGAATTCGCGCTCGCTGATTCTATATTCAACTCGAATCGCAGTAAGTCGACCAGCACCTAGAATTCGATTATTTTCGTCGCGCATCTTCCGCTAAATCGCCAAATGGAGGGAAAAGGAGATATTCTAGTACACAAAATCGCGGAGTTACATGCCGAGCATAAGCAGATATGTGCGGCACTCCCGCGACTCGAGAAACTCCTTGCGAACCAGTCGGCAACCGCCACAGTAGCAGCGAATGCAGCAGCAGTAGCAGTAGCAACACCGACAATTCTACCTACGACAACGGCATCAGCTACAGATAACCTCGAAGTAGTGAAGGTGAGGCTACCGGAGGCGTTCGATCCTATAGTTAAAGGGAACGACGTTCGTCGATTTGTAGCTGAACTCGATATTTACTTCGAAGCCGTTGGATGCACGACCCCGACAAAGACCCAATGCGCATACGGCTCCCAGCAACACTGTTACAAGGCCCAGCTCTTGAGTGGATCAACAACAGTATAGTCCAAGGTGAAAGGACGTGGTGTTGAGATAGTAAAGGTGAATAGTGAATTCTTCGATCCTATAGTTAAAGGGAACGACGTTCGTCGATTTGTAGCTGAACTCGATATTTACTTCGAAGCCGTTGGATGCACGACCCCGACAAAGACCCAATGCGCATACGGCTCCCAGCAACACTGTTACAAGGCCCAGCTCTTGAGTGGATCAACAACAGTATAGTCCAAGGTGAAAGGACGTGGTGTTGAGATAGTAAAGGTGAATAGTGAATTCTTCCTCTTTGGCTAAACTCTCTCGACATATGCCTCTCTTAAGTCTCCTCCTACCCCAAACCCTAGTGTTCACTTAATCTACTATTCTAACATGGTATTAAGAGCTATGTCGTCCTAGGACCTGTTTTTTTTTCCCCCATGGGCCCGCCTACTGCTTCCGCTGCTACTCGATCTGACGCACGCCCCATGGCGTGCACTCTGGCGCGCGCCCCGGGGCGATTTGCCCTTTTCTTTCCTGACGCGCCGCCCCCGCTGTTCCGTCGCGGCGCCCTGGAGAGCCCGCGCGGCCCCCGCCTTGCTCGTCGCGGCGCCCTTGGGAGCACGCCCGGCCCCCGCCTAGCTCGTCGCGGCGCCCTGGGGAGCACGCGCGGCCCCCGCTCTGCTTGTCACGGCGCCCTGGGGAGCACGCGCAGCCCCCGCTCTGCTCGTCGTGACGCCCTGGGGAGCCCGCGCGGCCCCCACTCTGCTCGTCGCGGCGCCCTGGGGAGCCCGCGCGCCCCCGCGCCCTTTCGTCGCGGCGCCCTGGGGAGCCGCGCCCCCCCCCCCCCCCCCCCCCCCCCCCTCCCCCTTAGCCGTCCCCCGCGCTCCTGCCCCGTCACACCCGTTTTAGGGTTTGGGGGTGAGGAGTGTGGGGGTGGCAGTTGTGGGGGTGTTGGTTGTGTGCGCCGTCCCCTACTCCTCCTCCTCCTTCGTCTCCCACTGCTGCAGCTGTCGCTGAGGGGGGTGGATGTGTGGGAGCCTGGGGTTTAGGGTTTAAGGGGGGTGCTGTGGGAGTGGAGCTATGGTTTGAGCAGGGGGTGTCTGTCGAGGGTGTGGGGCAGTTGGAGGAGGTTGTGTGAAGGTAGCTGTCGTGTCGCCTGCAGCGCCTGTAGTCCGTCGCCCTTGCTTCGGAAGCCAGTGAGCCTGTTGCACCAGTCGCCAGTGGGTCCGTTGCTCCTGCCGCTCGTCTATAGCCGCGGAGCTAGTTACTCTAGTAGTCCGTTGCCCTTGCTTCGGTAGCCACTGAGTCAGCCGCTCCTGTGCCCGTGCCTCTGCAGCTTCAGTCGTTGCCTCCCGTCTTCTCTCCCTCCACAGTTCCTCCTCCTCCTCACTTGCCCACTGTGATTAACTCTAGCTTTGCTCGCTGGTGTGAACTCCTGCTCTGATACCATGTTGAGATAGTAAGCACAAGTAGGAGCCATAGCTAGGTAAACCCTAGCTAGGCAAGAGAGAAATGAAGAAAGGAGGGGTTTCACTAGCAGCAGTTGGGATACATATAGCAAACCCTAACAGGGTTGTACTCGCTATAGAGCACCCCACTACAGGCTATATAATAACATTCTGACACGTGGGCACAGTTTCGGGCAGCACTGATCGAACAGTTTGACACGTTGAACAGTAGCTACTACGGAACACGACGCAACAAGCCAACAAGTGGCATGGGGCGATTGGCACCACCCATGACTGCCGACCCAATGGAGAATGACGAGGGCGATGTGGAGCAGCGGCTAGCAAAAAATGAGATGTAGAAATTTTGCGGCGCTACATGACATCGTATCTTGGCGTGTTGGAAAATGAAGAGAAGGCGTGCGGAGCTAAGGGACAAGAACAGTGTGGCACCGTCGAAGCAGAAAACGGACAACGTGGCAACTTCGGAGAGGGCGAAAAAAGGAGAATATGGTGGCGCAAATTTAAAACGTCACGACCAGCCGGCACCAGGGGGGAAATCGCCGAGACTAAAGGAGGATCCGCGAAACAAGACCCTGCACCGACCGGGAAACTCCAGCCGTACACCCCAACAAGTAAGAATATTACTTCTCGTGGGTTTCAAGCCTTTATTAAGGGAGAGTCAGAAATTAAACCGGTACCGGGTAAGATGGGGACCCTACTCCGGAGCACTAATAATGTCAACGGGAGTTGTGCTAGGCCCCGTCCTTGCTTGGGCGGAGCTGACTTTGTGGTCGGGTGTGGGGGGAGCAGCTGACCTGCAGCAGTGGGCGAACTGGTCGACGGGGTTGGTCGACTTGCACTGGGGGCCACTGCAAGGGCGTCAACTTCAGGAGGACGCCGACTTCGGACAGGTAGACATGGGAGGTCGACCTGTGTAGGGCGTCGACTTGGTGATGCCGACCTGGAGAAGTCGACTTTGGTAGTTGGCTGACAGCTGTGCTGGTCGACGTGGAGCTGGTCGTCCATGAGTGTCGTCGACCTGGAGTTGGTCGACCAAGGATGTGGTCAACCTGACGAGGTCGACATGTGGTGGTCGTCGACCCGGACGGTCAACGGGCACGAAGAGGGGAGGCGCCGACTTGGGGGCGCTTGTCAGAGGTCCACTGGTGATCACCGATTGATCCTAGGGAAGGGTTACAGGCACCTTGGCCTTGGGGGTTATGGGCGCACTGACCCGCTACTTAAACAAGCCCTTTTATCCCAATGGTCTAGTGGTTGGGATTCTGACATGGTATCAGAGCGAAGGTCTCGGGTTCGAATCCCGGTGTATGCACTTCGGGCATCCCAGTGCGGGGGGGTGTAAGAGGTCCACTGGTGATCCCCGATTGATCCTAGGGAAGGGTTACAGGCACGTTGGCCTGGGGGGTTATGGGCGCACTGACCTGCTACTTAAACAAGCCCTTTTATCCCAATGGTCTAGTGGTTGGGATTCTGACAGCGCTGACCTGGGGAGTGGCCGGCTTTGGTGAAATCGGCTTGTGGTCGTCGACTTGGGTAGTCGGCGAAAACATACAGCTTCTGGTCGAAGAAGTCAACGCCGACCTGGTGGTTTCCAGGTCGACCAAGTTACCCGGGAGACGAAGTTCTGCGGAGGCACGCGACAGTCGCCCAGGAGTTAGTGGCGAGGCCGACCTCGGTGTGGTATACAGAGGTCGACGTGGCTGATCAAATTCAGTCGTCAGCGCCAGGTTGATTTGGTGTGTGCGCTGTGTAGGTGACAAGGCACGGTGCGCCAATCATCTGCGAGCACCTGCGAAGCACGTGCGCAGCTGTTCTGCGGATGCAACGTTGGCACACCGTCAACCTGCGGCATTAGCATGCCATCGACTTGCAGTGTTGGCAAGCCACGAATTTGCACTGCTGGAGCGCGGTCGACCAGATCGTGCTGGAACGCGGTCGACCATGTTGCGCTGGCAGTCGACCTGCTTGCATGCTAGCTCTGATGTAGTCTTGTCTTGCCAACTTGATTGTACCCATTGTTGTGAACTTTTCCTAGTGAAACTCTTGCCAACTTTCCCTGTGAACCAGCAAGTAGTGCAAGCACAAGTAAACGACTGAGGACCGAAGCCAGAGATCACACGAGCATCCGTGCCTAGCCCGTAGTCTAGCTCCCGTTATAGTAGTTACCTCTGCAAATAAGGGTCGAGCGTTCCAAGGAGCTAATATTCTCTCCCAACAGCACGGTGTTAAGGCTCCCCGCCATTCCCCATAGGTGAAGCCTACACTACTGCAACGGCGAAGGGGAAGGTTCCAGGCACAGGAGAAGTTGTACTAGCCTCGGATAAAACCTTCTAACCCTACTCAAGTGATACCTGATATTGAGACAGCAGCTTCGAGCGTAGGACCAAGAGATGATACATTTGATCTACCCTATGATCCTATAAGCAGCACCATCTACAGCTACTCGGAGCGGCAACAACCACTAGTACTTGAGGTTATCTGCAACGGCAACACCTCCGGGCCCTGGTAGATAGTGGTGCGTTCCACTCGGTGTGCGATCGCGGAACGTTGGAGAAAATTGGAGAGTCATCGGAGGAGACCAAATTTACAGGAACGATGGTGGATAGTACAAAGCTTCCCATCTACGGAGAGTCAACACTGCAACTGCACATAGGAGCGTTAAGGTGGAAGCTAACGTTGCCAATCACGAACATCAAGGGATAAGATTTCATCTTGGGGCGTGATTTTCTGAAGTGGCTTAGCCCCGAGATCGACTGGGTCAACTGGAAGGCGTGCATCTACAACAATGGGAAATATGTGGAGCTGAGAAACTGGACGGATACAGGGAATGTTCCTGAAACAACACTGGCACGATTCGAACGGACGGTGAATGAGAGTAACACAGGTTACTTAGCACTAGTTATGGTAGCAGCAGAGGAGGAGAAGCCGAAAACAGAGCTATCTGCAGCAGTGAAGGAGGTCTTGGAGCAGTGCAAGGACATAATGCCCACCGACATACCTGCAGGCGTACCTCCAGCACGCACCTACGAGCATGAGATCATGGAGGAACCAGGTGCGAAACCCATCTCACGTGCACCATACCAACTAAGTCCGACCGAACTGACAGACATGAAGAAGTAGATTGAGTATCTATTGGACAGACAACTGATCCGCCCATCCACCTCTCCCTACGGTGCATCAGTTCTCTTCACTCCTAAACCAGATGGAAGTTTACGGATGTGCATCGACTAACACGCACTGAACAAACAGACAGTAAAAAACAAATATCCCATACCGCGCATAGACGACCTACTGGACCAACTTTGTGGTGCAACAGTCTTGTCGAAGCTGGACCTACGGTCGGGTTACTGGCAGATCAAGATGGAAGACAATTCAATCCACAAGACGGCGTTTCATACCAGATACGGCTCCTACAAATACTTGGTGATGCTGTTCGGACTCTGCAATGCACCAGCGACGTTCCAGGCGGAGATGAATCACATCCTACGGCCCCTGTTGGACGAATGCGTGGTGGTGTACCTGGACGACATTCTCATCCACTGCAAGAACATGAACAAGCACGTGGAGCATCTACGGAAAGTTTTTGAGATCCTGCGAAAGAACAAGTTCTACGTGAAGCTGTCGAAGAGTGACATTGCCCAGAAGAAGGTGCAGTTTTTCGGGCAATTGGTGAGTGCTGAGGGCGTACATGTGGACCCGCGAAAGATCGAAGCCGTCAAGAAGTGGAAAGTACCAGAAAACAAGAAAGAGTTGCAGCAGTTCCTAGGCTTTGCCAGCTACTACAACATGTTCATGCCGTAGTACGCTAAGATACCAGCGCCACTGACCAACCTACTGAAAAAGGATATGCCCTACAAATGGGATAGTCCTCATCAGCAAGCCATGGAGCAACTACAGACAGCACTGACTGTCAGAATGTAATTGTATACATTACTATAACTGCATGTAGTGTAGACCTAGTGTAGTTATATTGCTTTCATGTTAGGTGGTGCACCCTTTTCCTTCACTATATCTTGTACAACTTTCCATGGTGAAACCCTCATTCTCCTTCTCAAACTTGCTCGATACTTTCCTTCAACTCGATCTTCTCCTACCTCACTAGCCATGGCTCCTAAGTCACGCTATTTTCTTGACATGTTACCAGAGTGACCACGGTCCTTGCCTGTGGACCCACCCCATTGCTTCCGCTGCTACTCTGTGTTCGGCACGCCCCGTGGCGTGCCCCTTAACCTTCTCTTAGCGGCCCTGTTGCCGCCCTTTCAGGCCCCTCGAGGCCCCTTCACGGCCCCGTCGCCGCCCTTTCAAAGGCCCCTCGCGGCCCCTTCAAGGCCCCGTCGCCGCCCTTACGCGGCCCCGTGCTGCCCTTTCAGGCCCCTCGCGGCCCCTTCGTGGCCCCGTCGCCGCCCTTTCAAAGGCCCCTCGCGGCCCCTTCGCGGCCCCGTCGCCGCCCTTACGCGGCCCCGTCGCCGCCCTTTCAGCGGCCCCGTTGCTGCCCTTTCAGCGGCCCCGTCGTCGCCCGCCCTTCAGTAGGCCCCGTCGCCCGCCCTTTAAGCGGCCCCACCGCCGCCCTTCCAGCGGCCCGACGCCCACCCTCTCAGCGGCCCCGTCGCTGCCCTTCCGCGGCCCAGTCGCCGCTCTTCATCGGCCCCGACGTCGCCGCCGCCAGCGGCCCCGTCGCCACCACTTGTGGCCCCAACCCCGCCCCGGCCATGCCCCGTCGCCAGCTGCGGCACACCGGGGGCACGTGCACCCCCCCCCCCCCCCCCCCCCCCCCTTTTCCCGTCACCTGTCAAGGCGACCTGAGGGGGCCTGGAAGGGGGGGGCAGGCGTCGCCCCCTCTGCCGCCTGCTTTGGCGCCCGGGGAGGCCGTGCGTCGGCCCCCCCCCCCTCCCTTCCCCCTTCTCCTTCGTCTCCCTGCAGCTGCAGGGGGGAGGGTCTGGGGGTGGCGGGTGGGGGTGATGTGTTTCCCTTCCCCTCCTCCTCCTTTCGTTCCCACTGCTGCAGCTGCCGCTGGGGGGAGGGTGTGAGGGTGTGGGGGAGCCAGGGGAGTGGCATTGGGGTTGCGGGTGTGAGACCAACCAGCACCCGTCCCTCCACCTCTCCTCTCTTTCCCCCCTCTGCTGCTCCTGCAGCAGTGTGTGGGGGAGGGAGAGGGGGAGGGTGAGGGGATGGAGTGGGTGACCAACCAGCTCTATTACCTTGTCTGTTGTTGCTGCTTTCTTTGCACTTGGTGTACCTCTGCAGGAGGTGTATTGCACACGGTTCTTCACTGCAGGCAGTTAGGGGGTGTGTCTGAATGTAATTGTATACATTACTATAACTGCCTGTAGTGTAGACCTAGTGTAGTTATATTGCTTTCATGTTAGGTGGTGCACCCTTTTCCTTCACTATATCTTGTACAACTTTCTATAGTGAAACCCTCATTCTCCTTCTCAAACTTGCTCGATACTTTCCTTCAACTCGATCTTCTCCAACCTCACTAGCCATGGCTCCTAAGTCACGCTAGTTTCTTGACACTAACCACAGCGCCAGTACTCATCCTACCAGACCCAGACAAGGACTACGTGGTGGAAGCAGACGCTAGTGACCAAGCAGTCGGAGCAGTACTGATGCAGGATCACGGACGGTGTTTGCAGCCCATCGCCTACCTCAGTAAGAAGCTACACGGAGCAGAACTGAACTACCCCATCCATAACAAGGAAGCCTAAGCGATAGTCATAGCCTTCAAGGCGTGGAGGTGTTACCTAGAGGGAGCCAAGACTACAGTCTATACTGACCTTTGCAGCCTCAAATACTTGAAGTCGCAGCCGACGCTCTCACGACAACAGGTGCGGTGGGTGGACTTCCTGGAGACTCACTTCCACTACGACATAGTCTACAAACCCGGGCTACACAACAAAGCAGCCGCGTTGAGCCGCCCCGGTCATGTAGCAGGCATCCAGCTTGATGGGATGAACCCTCTGCTCAAGGGCCTCTTCCAACATGGGTACTTTGTGGACGCAGAGATTTCTACGGCAGAGAAATAGAAGTTGTTACAGTGGGAGAAAGACTTAGCTGTAAGAAAGGGCACAGGAAAGATTTGGGTACCGAACTATGCGCCGCTACAGCAGATCCTACTTGAGGAGTTTCATGACGTACCATACGCGGGACATTTCGTGAGCAACAAGAAGTTAGCAGGGATAGCAGAGTATTACTACTGGCGCGGGATGGCAGCAGACGTGCAGCAGTTCGTCACCTCATGCGACACGTGTCAGCGGAAGAGTAGCAAGCAGAAATGAGCAGGGTTACTTCAGCCTCTACTCGTACCGGAGCAGCCATGGCAAGTCGTTAGCCTTGACTTCATCACTGGCCTTCCTTCGACCTCACGAGGGCGTGACGCTATACTCGTGGTGATCGACAAGTTCTCCAAAATGGGTCACTTCATTCCGACCAACGCCTCGGCTACAGCTGAAGCAACTACTCGCCTCTTCTTTGACCGCATCATCACCATCCATGGCATCCCCGCTACGCTCATCTCAGACAGAGATCCCAAGTTCACAAGTAAGTTCTTAAAGGAGCTCATGGGACTGTTGGGGACAAAGCTTGCAATGTCTTCCGCATACTGCCTCCAGACTGACGGACAAACAGAGAAATTCAATCAGTGGGTTAAACAGTTACTGTGCACGGCTTGCAAAGACGACATCAGCCACTGGGACACATAGTTACCGACCCTAGAGTTCGCTTACAACAACGCGTCGCACGCGGCCATGGGAAAAACTCCTTCCTTCCAGTGCTATGGACGAGAACCACTTTCACCACAGCAGCCAACCACACCGGCACACGTCCAAGCCGCAAACAACTTCGTCACCAAAATGCAGCAGCTATGGGAGAAGTGTGACGATCTAGGATCGAGCTCAGAAAAGAGAGCTGTAATTGAATGATTCACCTGGGTACAACACGAGGCTATATGTAGGCTCGACACAAGGTGGGTTATGTAGGTGCTACGCGAATGTTCTAAGGGTCGCGAAGCGTCCCGAACAGAACCTTCCCAAACTCAGTAGAAAGCAATTCGGTGGAAACCGAATAGGCTTGAGTTCGGTACACGTAACCTGGTTCGGTTTTATTGCTATAATAAAATATAGGAATGCTCCTAACCTAGGAAATCAAGCACATCTATGCATGATAAAATAAACCCAAGCTAGTAGTAGCATAATATAGTCTAGGCATGCTAGCAAAGCCAGCATAAGCCATCGTACTCTCACACGTCCCCCCCTCAAAGCTGGGTGGTGTGAGAAACACCCTGCTTGACAAGATAGTCCTTGAGAGCACGGCGTGCATTGCCCATATCAGCTTCTGCAACCCAACTGTTCTCAGTGGGGTCGTATCCGTTCCAGCGGATGAAGAGCTCAAGGGTCTTGCCGCCGCGGCGCCGATGAGTAAGAACGTGCTCCACTTCGTACTCTAGTTCATCCTATACGAGAACAGGTGGTGGTGGGGGTAGCTGTCGTCCCTGGAACTGTTGGTTGGGGTCCTTGTAGGGCTTCAGTAGCTGAACATGGAAAGCATTATGAAGCTTCCACATAGTCGGTAAGCGCAAGCGGAATGTTACTGGTGTCACCTGTGCCTTAACGAGAGAAGGACCACAGAAGCGAGGCCGGAGCTTGGATGGTAGGTGAGACAAAGTCAAGTTGCGCGTGTCAAGAAGCACCTGATCTCCGGCTGCTACTGTGTGATCATGTCACTGGCGTTCGGCATACTGCTTCTGGTAGTTCTGCATCGTGGTGAGACGTCGCTGAGTCTTCTCCCATAGCTACTGCATGGTGGTGACAAAGTCATGTGCGGCTTGGACGTGTGCCGGTGTGGTTGGCTGCTGTGGTGTAAGTGGTTCCCGTCCGTAGCACAGGAAGAAATGAGTTTTCCCTGTGGCCGCATGTGACGCGTTGTTGTAAGCGAACTCTAGGGTCAGTAACTGTGTGTCCCAGTGGCTGATGTTGTCTTTGCAAGCTGTGTGCAGCAACTGTTCAACCACTTGTTTGAGACACTCTGTCTGTCCATCAGGCGACGGGCCGGGGCTGGCGGCGCACGGGCGGCGACGGGCCGGAGCAGCTGCGCGGGGCCGGGGCAGCCGGCGCACGGGCGGCGACGGGCCGGGGCAGCGGCGCACGGGCGTCGACGAGCCGGGGCAGCGGCGCACGGGCGTCGACGAGCCGGGGCAGCGGCGCACGGGCGTCGACGGGCCGGCGCGCGGGTCCCCGTCGCCCGTCGCAGCGCCTCCCGAGGGCGACGCGCCGAGCGACGAGGCAGAAGCTCGCCGCGCGCCTCGGGGCGCACAGCGGGCAGAGAACCGCCGCGCGCCTCGGGGCGCACGGCGGGCAGAAAACCGCAGCGCGCCTCGGGGCGCACGGCGGGAAGAAAAACTGCCGCACGCCACGGGGCGTGCGGCACAGAGAGTAGCAGTAGAAGTTGCAGCGGAAGCCACGAGGTGGTGGTATCCCACCCACAGGATCGATCCAAGGGGATCGACCTGCTCTGATAGCATGTTAAAATTAGAAGAAAGAAGAGGATTGAACTAGCAGGAATGAGGATACAAATAGCAAACGCTAGAAGGGTTGTACTCGCTATAGAGCACCCCACTACAGGCTAGAACATAAGATAACATTCTGACAACCCGACCGCAGGTCCAGCTTCGAAAAGACTGTTGCACCACGCAATTGGTCCAGTAGGTCGTGTCAGAATATTATAGCTTATGCATTTGTGTAGGCTGTAGTGGGATAGCCTATAAAGGGTACAACCCAATTAGGGTTAGTACTTGTACCCAACTCTTTCATAGTTCATCCATTCTCGTTTCTTCTCATGGTATCGAGCAGGTTCCCTAACGGGAACGATTCCTAGGGCCCACCACTACGATTTTTTTTTTTTCCTGCCCGTAGCGCGCTCCACTTAGGCCCGAGTCGCGCTCCGTGTGCTCTCTCTCCCGTCGCGCCCTCGCTAGGCCCATCACGGCCCCGTCGCGTCGCCCTTAGCGGCCCTCTTACGGCCAGTCGCGCCGCCCTTAGCGGCCCTCCTACGGCCCGTCGCGCCGCCCTTAAGGCCCGTCGCACCACCCTTCTGGCCTGTCGCGCAGCCCTTCAGCGGCCCCGTCGCGCCGCCTCTTTTGCGGCCCCGGCGCACCGCACTCAGAGACCCGTCGCCGCCCTCCACCTACGGCCTCGTCGCCGCCTCTTCAACGGCGTCGCCGCCTCCCCTTACGGCCCGGTTCCGCCTCTCACAGCGGCCTCGTCGCCGCCGATTACAGCGGCCCCACCGACCCTGCGCGCCACCCTAGCGGCCTCTTGCCCCGCCCGTCGGCCCCGCGTGCCGCCCTTGCGGCCCTTCGAGCCGCCCGTCGGCCCACCATGAGCCGCCCTAGCGGCATCGACGCTGCCCTTCCCGGCCCCGCCACCGCCTTCCCGGCCCCGCTGCTGCTCCACCTGGCCTCGCCGCTGCTCCACCTGTGGCCCCTCGAGCCGCCTTCTACAGCCTCCTCACGGCCCCACCGCCGTCCCTGAGTCAGGAGCCGCCGCCGCCCAGCAATCGAGCCGCCGGGCCGCCGAGCCGCCCAGCAGTCGAGCCGCTGAGCCGCCCAGCAGCCGAGCAGCCGAGCTGCCGAGCCGCCAAGCCGCCCAGCAGCAGAGCCGCCGAGCCGCCCAGTGCCGAGCAGCCGAGCCACCGAGCCGCCGAGCCGCCCAGCAGCCGAGCCGCCGAGCCGCCCTGCAGCCGAGCCGTCCGCACCGCTGAGTCGCCCGAGCCGCCCTGTCCGGTAAGAGCAGCGCCTCTTCCCATGCACTGCCCTTACCCTACTGTTCGCGCTACTAGTCTACTGCTGTCATGGCTACACCTAGTGTCCTCGCTTTTGACGCTGAGGGTAGGGCCATTGATTTTGACGTCTGGGTAGATGACCTGCAGCTTTTCTTACAGTGCGATAAGGCAGACGGCCTCTCCCTCTTTGACCTCACTTCTGGTGCCTCTCCTCCCCCCGCTGCTGATGCTGACGCCACTGTTCGCTCACAGTGGGCACGCGCGATGCTGCTGCACGTCTTTCTGTGCGTCGCCACCTGCCTAGCTCTGAGCGTGTGCACTTTAGCCAGTACAAGAGTGCTCAGACCTTATACGACGCTGTACTTGCACGCTACTCCTCCCCTGCCACTGCTGCACTGAGCCGCCTCATGCTACCGTACCTCTTCCCTGACCTTGCTGCCTTTCCCACAGTCGTTGACCTCATTACGCACCTCCGCACTAGTGACACTCGCTACCGCGCTGCGCTTCCTGCTGACTTCTGCGCCAAGAACCCCCCCCCCATGTACATCACCCTCTACTACATCGTCACCCGACTCCCTGACTCCCTTCGCGTAGTCAGGGACCACTTCCTCGCAGTGTGCCCCACCACTCTCACCGTTGACCTCCTCGAGAAGGCCCTCCTAGCGGCGGAGAAGAGCATAGTCGCTGTAGGAGCCTCTCGTGGTGACCCCCGCACCCCTGTCTTTGATGGGTGTTCTCCCTCCCCCCTCTTGCCCTCTGTTGCTTCTACTGCTGCGGCCGACCTCGTTGGTTTTGAGTTGGTTGGTGCTGCGTCTGCTCCTTCGGGGAAGCGCCGCACAGGCAAGGGCAAGGGGGGCAAGGGCGCTAGAGGAGCTGGTGGGGGCGGTGGAGGCGGCGGTGGAGGCGGCGGAGGGGGTGGGGGTGGGAGTGGGAGTGGTGGTGGGGGTGGAGGTGCCGGTGGCAGCAGTGGAGGCGGAGGAGGCGGCGGTGGTGGCGGAGGGAGCGGAGGCGGCGGTGGTGGCGGAGGCGGCGGTGGAGCTGGTCGTGGTTCTGCGCAGAGGAGTGGCTCCGGTGGTGGTTCACGCCAGCACCAGCAGCGCGGTCGTGAGACCCTGTCCCCTCAGCAGCTCCGTGAATGGTACGCTGCACGCCAGCGGGGTGGGGGTACTAGTCCGTGCACCTACGTTGTGCGCACCAGCGACCGTGTGGGTGAGCAGTGTGGGGGTGCGCACCCCACCCAGCGCTGCTTTGGCCGCCTGACGGACGCTTGGCGTCACCAGTTCCCTGAGGCCACAGAGATCCCTCGCTAGGGCGAGCTGTCTAGGGCGGGGGTTGCTATCTTTGACCTTGACTTTGATGCTAATCTTGCTGCCATGTATGCTGTGACTATTAGTGATGAGGGTGACTGTTACCGGTGTTTTCTGCCCGACCCGGGCATTGAGACTGCTGCTCTAGGTGCTGGCGAGGCTGCTGCTCTTGGTGCTAGCGAGGCTGCTGCTCTAGGTGCTAGTGCGTCTCCTTCCTCAAGTGCTGGTGAGTCTCCTCTCTCAGGTACTGCGTTGGCTTCGGCCTCCCTCACCTTCACCCTTGACTCTGGGGCTTCTCGCTCCTTCTTTCGAGACCACACCACACTCACGCCGCTTGGTCGGCCAGTTGCAGTCTCTCTGGCAGACCCCTCTGGGGGTCCTGTCCTTGCTCACTTCTCCACTGTCCTCCCGTTTCCGGCGGCTCCCTCTGGCACCCTGTCTCGTTCTCTACGAACTTGGTGAGTGGTGCTGACCTACAGGATGGGGGAGTGCACCAATTCACTCCTGCGAGCCAGCGGGTGACTCACTGCACTGAGGCTCGTACGGGCCGACACTTGGCCACGTTTACACGTCAGCCGGGGTTGAGCCTGTACACACTGACCACTGCGTCTCCTCCTATCACTGCGTCTGGTCGGGTAGCTGCGTCGGGTCAGGTGTTTGCTGCAGCGTCCAGGTCTGGTCCTAAGTCTGCCCCTTGTTCGTGTCGTCTCCTGTCTCACGAGACTCTCCTGTGGCACCACCGCCTTGGTCACCCCTCCCTGCCTCGTCTCCAAGGCATGGCGGCCCGTCTCCTGGTCTTCCCCGGTCCCTCCCTGCCCCTGCCTGCGTCCCCCGCGTAGAGGGGCGGCAGCGTGCTGCCCCTCACTCCTACCAGTTTCCCGAGACAGAAGCCCCGCTGTAGACGCTTCACATGGACGTGTGGGGCCCAGCCCGCGTCCGTGGACAGGGCCACGAGCGTTACTTCCTGCTGGTGGTTGACGACTACTCGCGTTACACCACAGTCTTCCCCTTGCGCAGCAAGGGTGATGTCACTGAGGTGCTGATCGGTTGGATCCGCGCAGCTCGTCTCCAGCTCAGGCAGAGCTTCGGCTCGGACTTTCCTGTTCTCCGTCTGCACTCTGACAGAGGCGGAGAGTTCTCCTCTGGCCTCCTGCGAGCCTACTGTCGTGCACGAGGCATCCGCCAGACCTTCACGCTTCCGGACTCTCCACAGCAAAATGGGATTGCTGAGCGCCGCATTGGCATGGTCATGGACGTCGCTCGTACGTCCATGATGCATGCGGCTGCCCCCCACTTTCTGTGGCCGTCTGCGGTTCGGTACGCGGCGCATCAGATCAACCTTCACCCCAGGGTCTCCATGCCGGAGACCTCCCCAGCCTTGCTGTGGACGGGGAAGGTTGGCGATGCATCTGCGTTCTGGGTCTGGGGATCTCGGGAGTTTGTCCGCGACTTGTCTGCGGACAAGCTGTCCCCTCGTGCTGCTCCGTGCGTCTTCCTGGGTTTCCCCATTGATGCGCCAGGGTGGCAGTTCTACCACCCCACCTCTGGCTGTGTTCTGTCCTCCCAGGACGTCACGTTTGACGAGTCGGTCCCCTACTACCGCCTCTTCCCCTACCGCACTCCGTCCCTTCCCCCGCCACCGCTCTTCCTTGTGCCAGGTTCCCCCCCGGTAGACCCCCTTCCCCCTTAGGCGCCTGCCCCTTCAGGTGTGTCCCAGGTAGACGCAGTCGAGCTTGTCGAGGTCACGGGTGACTCTGGTGCTCCTGAGGGTTCTGAGCCTGGGGGTGCTGACTCTGGGGGTGCTGAGCCTGAGGGTACTGCTCTTGGGGGTATTGAGCATGGGGGTGCTGAGCCTGGGGGTGCTGCGACTAGGGGTGCTGTGCCTGGGGGTGCGGAGTCTGGGGGTGCTGAGCTTGGGGGTGCTACGCCTGGGGGTGCTGAGCCTGGGGGTGCTACGCCTGGGGGTGCAGAGCCTGGGGGTGCGGAGCCTGGGGGTGCGGAGCGTGCGGGAGCTAGACCTGCTCGTGTCGCGTCTGGCGGTTCTGTGCCTGGAGGTTCTCCGGATACTTCGTCTCGGCGGGAGCCACTCTCTCCACAGGAGCTGCGCGAGTGGTTTGCTCGGCGCTGGAGCCGTGCTGCTGGAGCTGGAGGTTCTTCCGCTACTTAGGGTGCTGCTGTCGCGGGCCCCGAAGGTGCTCGTACTTGGAGTACTGGAGCTGCTGGGCCTGCGGGTACGACTGGAGCTGGAGCTACTGAGGGTGTTGGCGCTGAGGCTACTGCTGCCGGTCCTGCTGGGGGTGCTACTGGTTATGCTGGAGGTCCGGGAGCTACTGGAGCTGCTGGGGGTGCTGGAGCTTGAGGTGCTGCTGGCGCTGGTGCTCCTGCTCAGGGTACTGGTGCTGTCCCTGCTGTGTCTGGAGTCACCCCGCGGCAACGACCGTACTTCGTTCCACTCCTTCAGCAGGTTCTTGGTCTTCCGCCTTCTACTGGTCCTCCTCCTCCCTTCAGCAGTACAAGTAAGGTCAAGAGGTGAGCAAGTGAGGCAAGACAGGGACAAGACCCAGCTGAGTGCAGAAGCGCTGATGATCACAAGGCGGAAGTGCCTTGGTGAAAACATCAGCACTGTTGGCCTTAGAGGCCACGTAGGCAAGCCGCAACTGTCCACGCTGCTGTAGCTCACGAGCAAGGAAGTAGCGGAGAGCAATGTGCTTTGTTCTGTGCTCCAGTCGCTGCTCTCAACACAAAGCCAGCATGGCCTTGTTGTCTACGTACAGAACTGGAGGAGAACGAGGCTGCTCTCCGAGGTCAGTCAGGAGGTAGGTGAGCCAGCGAAGCTCCTGTGCAGCCATGGCCCCAGCGTAGATCTCAGCCTCACAACTGGAGCCGAGAACAGAAGACGAGTGAGTAGCCCGCCACGAGACAGAGCCGGAACCAAGGCTGAAGGTGTAACCCTGTGACGACTGCTGCGTAGCCTGGTCGTCAGCCCAAGAAGCGTCTGCGTGCCCACTGAGGACCACTGGACTGCGCCCTCCAAGCACTAGCCCCATGCCCGGCGTACTGCACAAGTAGCGCAACACCCTCTTCGCTGCAGCCATGTGCTCTGGTCGGTGTCTCCTAGGAGCAACATAGCGTGCGAGAATGCTAAGAGTGTATGCAAGGTCAGGTCGTGTGCAGGTCATCAGGTACATGAGGCAGCCAACAAGCTCTGGATATGGGCCACTCGACTCTACGGACTCATCCGAAGGCAGAGCTGAGAGCGAGTGGCGAGTAGACAGAGGAGTGGCCTGAGGCGAGGAGTACGTGAAGCCGAAGCGCTGAAGGACCTGCTGCACTATGTGTGACTGAGTCAGGGTAATGGTGCGGCGTGCTCTGTCCCGGGTGATCTGCAAGCCAAGGTAGCTGCGCAGTTCACCCAGGTCTGTGCACGTGTGTCTCTTCTGCAGCTCGGACTTCACGTAGGCGAGTCCAGCAGTGTCAGCAGTGGCAAAGACCAAGTCGTCGACGTACACGAGGATGTAGAACGGCGGCAGAGAGGTGTCGCTGCGCAGAAACAGCGACGGGTCGGCAGTAGAAGGAGCAAACCCAAGAGCCGCAAGCGTAGTCCTCAGTGTGTCGTGCCACTCACGTGGCGCCTGGCGGAGACCGTAGACTGGACGCCGGAGACTCCACTGGGTACCAGGAGGGAACGACCCAGTGAAGCCAGGTGGGTGGCGCAGCCAGATCTCCTCGTGCAGGCTGCCCTGCAAGAAAGCAGTGCTGAAGTCGAGAGAGTGCAGCTCGTAGTCACGGTGAGCAGCAACGTGCAGTAGTACCCAAAGAGTGGTCATCTTCGGGGTGGGAGAGAAGGTCTGAAAGTAGTCAACTCCCTGCCGCTGACTAAAGCCACGAGCCACGTACCGTGCCTTGAAGACAGGCGGAGAACCCGGCGGCCGCTTCACCCTGAAGATCCACATGCCACTGACGATGTTCGCCCCAGGCGGGGGAACCTCGTCAACGTAGGTGCCTGTGGACTTCCAGGAGGCCATCTCTGTGTCCATAGCTGCCTGCCACTAAGAGGAGTAGGGACCCTCTATCGCCTCCGCGTAAGAGCGCGGAGTCGGGATGTCAAGTGCATCCGGGTCTCCCTCAGGGGTAAGCAGTACGGACACGAGATGAGGTGAAGCAGCTGCCAGACACTGGAACTCCTCCTGCCTGTCCTCAAGGACGTCCGTGCCAAGGGCACACTCACCCCCGACAGACGGAGGATAGACAGACTCAGACTCAGCGACAAGACTAGCAGCGTAGTCTAGGCGACAGCGAGCAGCAAAGTCGACGAGCTCAGCAACTAGGGCAGACGCAGCAGTGGACTTGAAAGAAGGGTCAGTGAGGACAGTAGCAAGGAGACGTGTGACAGTAGGACTGGCAGCACGAAGAGAGTCCGACTCTGGGTCGGGAAGAGCAGGAAGAGAGGACTCAGGAGGAGCAGTGGACGGACGCAGAGACATCCTTTGCGTGCCAGGGACAGGAGGAGGACGCTGACGCGAACCACGACCACTAGTGCGAGTAGCACGGACAGGCGACGCAGGGCGAGACGCAGGCTCACGACGCTCAGCAAGACCTCCAGTAGGACCAGTGTAGGGAGAAGGAGCAGGCAAAGGGGAGGTAGGCTGCAACTGTAACTGTGACGGGACAGGCTGTGGACACTCTAAAGAAGGAGGAGGACCAGTAGAAGGCGGATGACCAAGAACCTGCTGCAGGAGTGGAACGAAGTACGGTCGAGGCCGCGCGGCGACGCCAGACACAGCACGGACACCACCAGTACCCCCAGCAGGCGCACCCGCTCCAGCAGCACCTCCAGCAGCTACAGAACCTCCAGCAGCACCAGTAGTACCCCCAGCAGGACCGCCAGCAGTAGTCTTAGCGCCAACACCCTCAGCAGCACCAGCTCCAGTCGAACCCGCAGGCCCAGCAGCTCCAGTACTCCCAGTACGAGCACCTCCGGGACCCGCGACAGAAGCACCCTAAGTAGCGGAAGAACCGCCAGCTCCAGCAGCACGGCTCCAGCGCCGGGCAAACCACTCGCGCAGCTCCTGTGGAGAGAGTGGCTCCCGCAGAGACGAAGCACCCGGAGAACCTCCAGGCGTAGCACCTCCAAGCTAAGCACCCCCAGGCTCAGCACCCCCAGGTGTAGCACTCCCAGGCACAGCACCCCCAGGCTTAGCACCCCCAGGCACAGCACCCCCAGGCTCAGCACCCCCAGGCTCAGCACCCTCAGGAGCACCAGAGTCACCAGTAACCTCGACAGGCTCGACTGCGTCTACCTGGGACACACCTGAAGGGGCAGTACCCTGAGGGGGGAGGGGGTCTACCGGGGGGGGACTTGGTACAAGGAAGAGCGTGGGGGGGGGGGGGGGGGGGAGGGACGGAGTGCGGAAGGGGAAGAGGCGGTAGAAGGGGACCGACTCGTCAAACGTGTCGTCCTGGGAGGACAGAACACGACGAGACGTGGGGTGGTAGAACTGCCACCCAGGCGCGTCAGGGGGGAACCCTAGGAAGACGCAAGGAGCAGCACGAGGGGACAGCTTGTCCGCAGACAAGTCGCGGACGAACGCCCGAGATCCCCAGACCCGGAACACCGACGCATCGCCTACCTTCCCCGTCCACAGCAAGGCTGGGGAGGTCTCCGGCCTGGAGACCCTGGGGTGAAGGTTGATCTGATGCGCCGCGTACCTAACCGCAAACGGCCACATAAAATGGCAGCCGCATGCATCATGGACGTACGAGCGACGTCCAATGCGGCGCTCAGCAATCCCATTTTGCTGCGGAGAGTTCGGAAGCGTGAAGGTCTGACGGATGCCTCGTGCGCGACAGTAGGCTCTCAGAAGGCCAGAGGAAAACTCTCCACGTGTGTCGGAGTGCAGACGCAGAACAGGAAAGTCCGAGCCAAAGCTCTGCCTGAGCTGGAGACGAGCTGCGCGGATCCAGACGATCAGCACCTCAGTGACATCACCCTTGCTGCGCAAGGGGAAGACTGTGGTGTAACGCGAGTAGTCGTCAACCACCAGCAGGAAGTAGCGCTCGTGACCCTGTCCTCGGACGCGGGCTGGGCCCCACACGTCCATGTGGATCGTCTGCAGCGGGGCCTCTGTCGGAGGAAACTGGGAGGAGTGAGGGGCAGCCCGCTGGCGCCCCTCGACACAGGGGACACAGGTAGGGCCAGGCCCCTGAGGAAGGGGAGGGAGGGACCGGGGAAGACCAGAAACAAGAAGACAGGAGGCCATGCCTTTGAGACGAAGCAGAGAGGGGTGACCAAGGCGGTGGTGCCAGAGGAGAGTCTTGTGAGACAGGAGACGACACGAACAGGGGGCAGACTCAGGACCAGACCTGGACGCTGCAGCAAACACCTGACCCGACGCAGCTACCCTACCAGACTCAGCAACTGGAGGAGACGCGGTGGTCAGTGTGTACAGGCTCGACCCCGGCTGACGTGTAAACGTAGCCAAGTGTCGGCCTGTGCGAGCCTCTGTGCAGTGCGTCACTCGCTTACGCGCAGGAATGAACTGGTGCACTCCCCCATCCTGTAGGTCAGCACCACTCACCAAGTTCGTAGAGAACGAGGGGAGGTAGAGACTAGATAGGGTGCCAGAGGGAGCCGCCGGACACGGGAGGACTGTGGAGAAGTGAGACAGGACAGGACCCCCAGAGGGGTCAGCCAGAGACACCGCAACCGGCCGACTAAGCGGCGTGAGTGTGGTGCGGTCCCGAAAGAAGGAGCGAGAAGCCCCAGAGTCAAGGGTGAAGGTGAGGGAGGCCGAAGCCGACGCAGTACCTGAGAGCGCAGACTCACCAGTACCTGAGGACGCAGACGCACTAGCACGTAGAGCAGCAGCGTCGCAAGCACCTAGGGTAGCAGCCTCACAAGTACCTAGAGCAGCAGTCTCAATGCCCGGATCGGGCGGGAAACACCGGTAACAGTCACCCTCATCACTAATAGTCATAGCATACATGGCAAAAAGAATAGCATCAAAATCAAGATCATAGATGGCAACTCCCGCCCTAGACAGCTCGCCCCAGCGAGGGATCTCTGTGGCCTCAGGGAACTGGTGATGCCACGCGTCCGTTAGGCGGCCAAAGCAGCGCTGGGTGGGGTGCGCACCCCCACACTGCTCACCCCGCTGGAGTTCAGTATACCACTCACGGAGCTGGTGAGGGGACAGGGTCTCACGACCGCGCTGCTGCTGCTGGCGCGGACCACCACCGGAGCCACTCCTCTGCGTAGACCCGCGACCAACTCCACCGCCACCTCCGCCGCCTCCGCCGCCTCCGCCGCCTCCGCCACCACCGCCGCCTCCGCCACCACCGCCGCCTCCGCTACCACCGCCGCCTCCGCTCCCTCCGCCACCGCCGCCGCCTCCGCCTCCACTGCTGCCACCGGTACCCCCACCCCCTCCACCACTCCCTCCGCAGCCTCCACCGCCACCTCCACCGCCCCTGCCAGCTCCTCCAGCGCCCTTGCCCCCCTTGCCCTTGCCTGTGCGGCGCTTCCCCGAAGGGGCAGACGCAGCACCAACCGACTCAAAACCAACGAGGTCGGCCGCAGCAGTAGAAGCAACAGAGGGCAAGAGGGGGGAGGGAGAACACCCATCAAAGACAGGGGTGCGGGGGTCACCACGAGAGGCTCCTACAGCGACTATGCTCTTCTCCACCGCTAGGAGGGCCTTCTCGAGGAGGTCAACGGTGAGAGTGGTGGGGCACACTGCGAGGAAGTGGTCCCTGACTATGCGAAGGGAGTCAGGGAGTTGGGTGACGATGTAGTAGAGGGTGATGTACATGGGGTGGGGGGGGTTCTTGGCGCAGAAGTCAGCAGGAAGCGCAGCGCGGTAGCGAGTGTCACTAGTGCGGAGGTGCGTAATGAGGTCAACGACTGTGGGAAAGGCAGCAAGGTCAGGGAAGAGGTACGGTAGCATGAGACGGCTCAGTGCAGCAGTGGCAGGGGAGGAGTAGCGTGCAACTACAGCGCCGTACAAGGTCTGAGCACTCTTGTACTGACTAAAGTGCGCACGCTCGGAGGTAGGGAGGTGACGACGCAAAGCAAGACGTGCAGCAGCGTCGCTCGTGGCCCACTGGTAGCGAACAGTGGCGTCAGCATCAGCAGCAGGGGCAGGAGAGGCGCCAGAGGTGAGGTCAAAGAGAGAGAGAAAGTCTGCCCTCTCGCACTGTAAGAACAGCTGCAGGTCATCTACCCAGACGTCAAAGTCAATGGCTCGACCCTCAGCGTCAAAAGCGAGGACACTAGGGGTAGCCATGACAACAGTAGACTCGCAGTGCAAACAGTAGGGTGAGGGCAGTGCAGTGAAAGAGGCGCTGTGCTTACTGGACGGGGCAGCTCGGGCGGCTCGGCAGTAGGGCGGCTCGGCGGCTCGGCTACTAGGCGGCTGGGCGGCTCGGCTGCGGTGCGGCTCGGCAGCCCGGTGGCTCGGCTGTACGGCGGCTCGGCTGCACGGCGGCTCGGCTGCTCGGCTGCACGGCGGCTCGGCGGCTCGGCTGTCCGGCTGCTCGGTTGCCCGGGCGGCTCGGCGGTGCTGCTGCAGGGCGGCGCGACGATCGGCTGCTCGGCTGGGTGAGGCACCTCGGGCAGCTCTGGTGGCGGGCGGCGCTGCAGCAGGGGACGGGGCCGCAGGTCAGGACGGCGGGGCCGGAAGTGAACGCGGCGGGGCCGCAGGTGAGAGCGGCGGGGCCGTCGGAGAGAGCGGCGTGGCCGCAGGTGAGAGCGGCGGGGCCGCAGGTGAGAGCGGCGGGACCGCAGGTGAGAGCGGCGGGGCCGAAGGGAAGGGCGACGGGGCCGCAGTTGAGGGCGGCGGGGCCGCAGTTGAGGGCGGCGGGGCCGCAGGTAAGGGCGGCGGGGCCGCAGGTAAGGGCGGCAGGGCCGCAGTTAAGGGCGACGGGCCGTAGGAAGGGCGGCGGGCCGCAGGTGAGGGCGGCGGGGCCGTTTTAAGGGACGGCGGGGCCGTGAGAAGGGCGGCGACGGGCCGCTGCAAGGGCGGCGACGGGGCCACTGGTGAAAGGGCGGCGGATCGGGGCCGCAAGGGCGGCTGATCGGGGCGGCGAGAGGCCGCTAGGGCGGCGCGACGCGGCCGTTAGGGCGGCGCGACGCGACTGTAAGGGCGGCGCGATGGGCCGCTAAGGGCGACGCGACGGGCCGCTAAGGGTGACGCGACGGGGCCGCTAAGAAGGGCGCGACCCTAGGCGCGCTTCGGGCAGGGGCAGGACGCGCCCCGGGCAGGAAAAAAAAATCGGTGGGCCCTAGGAACAGTTCCCACGAGGGAACCTGCTCGATACCATGAGAAAATGAGAACGAGAATGAATGAACTATGAATGAAGTGGGTACAAGTACTAACCCTAATTGGGTTGTACCCCCTATGGGATACCCCACTACAGCCTACACAAAAGCATAAGCTATATTGTTCTGACACTCCCCCACTTTGCCTATGGGGGTGTGTCAGAACATTATGGGTTATGCATTTGTGTAGGCTGTAGTGGGGTAGCCCATAAGGGGTACAACACAATTAGGGTTAGTTCTTGTACCCAACTCTTTCATAGTTCATCCATTCTCGTTTCTTCTCAGGTCGTCTATGCGCGGTATGGGATATTTGTTCTTACCTGTCTGTTTGTTCAGTTTGCGGTAGTCAATGCACATCCGTAAACTGCCGTCTGGTTTTGGATTGAAGAGGATGGGTGCACCGTAGGGAGAGGTGGATGGGCGGATCAGTTGTCTGTCCAGTAGATACTCTATCTGCTTCTTCATGTCTGTCAGTTTGGTCAGACTAAGGCGGTATGGTGCACGTGAGACTGGTTTCGCACCTGGTTCCTCCACTATCTCGTGCTCGTGGGTGCGTGCTGGAGGTACACTTGCAGGTAGGTCGTTGGGCATTATATCCTTGTACTGCTCCAAGACCACCTTCACTGCTGCGGGTAGCCCTGTGTTCGGCTTCTCCTCCGCTGCTGCTGCCATAACCAGTGCTAGGTATTCGGTATTACTCTCGTTCACTGTCTGTTCAAACCGTGCCAGTGTCGTTTCAGGAACGTTCCCTGTATCCGTCCAGCTTTGCAGCTCCACTCGTTTCCCGTTGTTATATATGCACGCCTTCCTGTTGATCTAGCTGATTTCGGGGTTGAACCACTTCATAACATCTCGCCCTAAGATGAAATCTAAACCCTAAACCCTTCCCCTAAGCCTTTGCAGCTTTGTAGGCTTCACATATGGGCAATGGGGAGCCTTAACACCATGCTGCGGGGAGAGAATATTAACTCCTTGGAACGCACAACCCTTTTCGACGCTCCGGAGTGGTTTGCCCAACTTCTCAAGTATCCGAATAATGTCTATGTTATAGTCACAGTAGGCTCCAATGTGCCTAAAACGAAAGATAGAGTGCACAGTCGGATTTCTGCACAGCGGCTTCAAACGTTCATAGCGTTCTGGTCACGGCTTCAAATGACTTGATTCAACTTGGATCTGGAGCGTCTTATTGTCGCCTACAATAGGCAATTTAGATCGCACGATTTGATCAAGTATTGACGACACAGCGTTGGTTTGAACGAACGGCACTATGGCAGCCACTATAGTCTTAGAACACAAGATAGGAAGAGTTAGGAAGAGTTACGAGTTGGGAATGACTCCCAGCTCCTACAAACCCCAAGAGCCGAGATACAGTGATGTGGAACAGTGCCACACTGTCCCCAACCACGAAGGGTCTCGAAACTACCCTTCACTAGGGCCTACACCAAGTGAAATGTTACACTACACAAAGTAATGTAACTATCTTCAATATCTTGAGGTGTACCCTTTTGGCGAGCTTTGAAATCACCTGAGGCTTGACACCAAGGCTCGGGCTCTTCATCACAAACTCATCCTTGAGTTCTTGATGGGTCTTCTGCACACACCTGCGACACACCGAACGTTCGACACGGGACAAAATAGAAACCGCGCACGACAAAATAGAAACCGCGCGCGAGACACAAACGACCGCGTAACACGCGTCTAGAGATAACTCCCTATTGACTCAACACACACACTCGACATCATGACTCAACATTCACACACTATTATAAGCATGAAATATATATTATCCCATGCCCTCATACCATTCCATACACACACACATGCACGCACACGGACAACAAGCCGAGTGCAAACCATAGGGTTGCACCAACAAACTCCCCCTCGGATTGTTGGCCTTAGGATATGTTGCTCTGTCAGTTCAGAGCCATCCCAGCCAGCTTGCAACACTTCCAATGCTGCTGCTCCACCAACCTCTTGGTCATCATGTCAGCCGGCTGCCCCGTGGTCTTCACGTAGCGCAACTCAACTTCACCCGCGGTTACCATGCTCCTCGTCCAATGCCACTTCACCCTCATGTGCTTCGTGAGTCCATGCAACACAGGGTTCTTAGCAAGAGCAATGGCACCCTGGCTGTCACAATACATTGGGGTAGGTCCTTGCTGCTCCTCCCCCAATTCAGCCAACAAACGCCGCTGCCACACAATCTCCCGTACGGCACGGAAGAGTGCCATGTACTCGGACTCCACCGAGCTCAAAGCTTGGTCAACCTGCTTCTTGCTCTCCCAAGCAGTTGGGCCTCCACCAACACAGCATATGAAGCCTCCCACACCTGTCATGTCCTCTGGTTCTGATGCATATGAAGCATCCGAGTAGGCGGTGAGGTACAAACGCCCGGGTTCAACACCATCCGCGCCCTTTTGGCGCCTTTGTGCCGCCGCCGAGTATTGCAGCCCAACGGTCGGTGTTTGGCCAAGATACTTGGCCACCCTCATTCCAGCTGCTACCTGCTCCTCATTAGGGCATTGCACAACCCTAGCCAGCTGCCCGGTAGCAAACGCGACGTCCGGTCGGGTGTTTACCGCCGCATACATGAGGCTGCCCACCAACGAGTGAAATCGGCGCCTCTCCTCTTCTCCAACACTCTCCTCCTCTGGCCCCTTCACACACTTGAACCCAGAGGGAAAGGGAGTAGCCACATGACCTTCACTCTGGCCGAAGTTGGCAGCCAACGCCTCCAGGTACTTCCGTTGGTGCACTCGCATGCTCCGCTTCTCCACGTCTCGTTCGATGTGGAGCCCAAGGTAGAAGTTCACGTCACCAAGGGACTTGCACTTGAACTTGTCATGCAGCTTCAGCATCACCTCCTTCACAAGGTCAGAGGAGGGTGAGAATATGAGAATGTCATCCACATAAACCACCATGAAGCTCCTCTGCTCCCCCTCGCCAAGCATGAACAAGGAGTGATCGGCCGTTGAGGGAGTGAAGCCGATCTCCTCCAACACTTCGCGCAGCTTCATGTACCATTGCCTAGGGGCCTGCTTCAGCCCATAGAGGGCCTTCTTCAGCGTCCACACTCTGCCACTACCATCATCAAACCCCTCTGGCTGCGCCATAAAAATCTCCTCCTCAAGGATGTCGTTAAGGAATGCCGTCACAATGTCCATTTGCTTCACCACCCATCCTTTGATGGCGGCTCCCGCGAATAGGGTGCGCAGCGTCGTCGGCTTCACCACAGGGGCAAACAGCTCCTTGAAGTCCACCTTCTCCTTCTGCTGGTACCCCTTGGCTACAAGCCTAGACTTGTAACGCTCGATCTTGCCGTCGGCATCCGACTTGATTTTGAAGAGCCACTTGGACGTTATCGCCGTACGCCCCCCCGGTAGCTCCACCAATTCAAACGTGTCATTCTCCTCGATGCTCTTCAGCTCACTCTCCATGGCCTTCTTCCACTCCTCAGCATCACTACTCTCCAAAGCCTCCTTGAGAGTTGCTGGTTCTCCCGGCATCTCCACCGGAGAGAAGAACGCGAAGGCACACTCCTCGTAGTCACTCTCCTCGTCGTCTCCGACCATCATTGCCGCTCCGGCCAGGGCTGTCTTGCCTTGCTTTCCAAGTGCATCATAGGTCAGCCTATTAGGGGGTTGAACTCTCCTCTTCCCCCTTCCTTCCTCCTCAGCTGCAGGGACTTGAAGGCCTTGGCGTTGCTGCGGTGTGGCTCGAATCCGTGGAGCACTCGTGGTACGGGAAGGGAGTGACGGTGCACGCTCGCTCACTTGCTGCACCTCCTCCTCTTCTTCCTCTGCATCATTGGCCTCCTCTCCCCCATTCACAAGGGAGGATTGCCTCGTGGTTGTGCTGCCGCTGCTCAGCTCCAAAGGCAGCTCCACATGCTCCAAACCGGAACTCTTCACCTCCCCAAACCGCACGCCTATCTTCGCCTCATTCTCCGCCTTCCAATCCTTGTACATGAAGTTCTCCATGAACTTGCAGTCCCTGCTCACCAAGAACTTCTTGGTGAATGGGTCCCAAAGAAGCCATCCCTTGCTGTTTCGAGCCATGCCCAAGTGCACGGCCCACACCGCCTTGGCACCAAGCTTGTTGTGCCGAAGATGCTTAGGCACAAGCGCCATGCACATGCACCCGAACACCCGAAGCATATCCACTTTTGGCTTCCTTCCTAGCCACTCCACATAGGGCACCCATTTGTCTGCTCCCACATGAGTCAAGGCTCTGTTCTTAGCCACACACGCGCTCCGCACCGCATCAGGCCAGAAATAGTCGGGTAGCCCGGCTTCAATGAGCAACCCGCGTGCCGCCTCCGTGATTGTGCGGTTCGCTCGCTCGGCGATGCCATTCATTGCAGGGGAGTATGGCATGGTGAGGGAGTGCCGAATACCATTCTTCTTCAGCCACAACCCAAACTCCTTGCTCAGGAACTCTCCCCCTCGATCGGTGCGGATTGACTTGACTAGACGGTCTTGTTGCCGCTCCACCATCGGGAACCAATCCGCCTTCAACGTTTCAGCCACGTCACTCTTCTTGGCCAGCAGGTACACCCAAGTCATGCGGGTGTAGACGTCAACAATGGTGAGAAAATACTCAGCTCCAGCAGCTCCAAGCTTCAGGGGGCCCACCACGTCCATCACCACCTCATCAAGCGGTGCCTTTGCCGTTGCCTCCGAACTAGAGAACGGAAACCGGGTGAACTTGGCTTGAATGCACGTCGGGCAGCCAAGCACCTCATCGGGCTCCCCCTTCACACATATGCCAGCAACCATCTCATTCTTCACTAGCTGCTACAAGATAGGCAGGGCCACATGCCCCATGCGCCGATGCAAGGTGAGCCAATCACACTCCCCCGTAGCCGAAGTTGGATTGGAGAATGCCGCGCTCGCAATAGCGCCCCACATACTCTCTCCGTAGTCCTCCTCCGCTGCTGCCTCGGGGTTCTCCTCACCCTTTTGCTGCCCCTTGGCTGCTGCACCACTCTCCTTAGGTTCACTGAACTTGCTGGTCCCTCCAGGTTTGCTCTTCTTGAGCTCATTCTCCTTAGCGCGACCGTTCGCGCCATCGTCGCTACCGGCCGCTCCATCCTTGGTGCTGATGCTTGCTGCCACTTGCCTCTCCTTAGGCATAGGGACCACTTGGATCTGCCACATCTCGTTGTAGACATCCCTGTCCTCATGAAGGTCCCAGAGAATTCGATCGCCAAGCCTTGCGGTGTAGGTCTTGGCTCCCTTCGAGTTAGTGTCCATGCCGGCCTTTGCCAACCGCCGCACGGAAATCAGGTTTGCAGCAAGGCTGGGCACCCAAAGCACGTTCTTGAGGCCCACCATCTTCCCATCAGCACCCTTGAACATGGCCTTCCCCATGCCTTTCACCTCTGCTCGCTGCCCCAAAGCCGATGTGACATGCTTCACCGGTGATGGCTCGAGTTCGGTGAGCAAGTCCGGGCGAGGTGTCATGCTATAGGTAGCGCCACTATCAATCACCCAATAGTCCAGGGGGTGTAGGGTCACCTTCCCCACAGCTGCTGGCTCCTCAAAGCCTTCATCCTTCTCTGGACCAGCCGGTACTTGCGTCGACACGAAGTAGAATAGACCCGGGTATCGATCGTCGCTCGGGTCCTTGTCGTTGTCTCCGTTCTTCATGTTTGCAGCTCCGCCACCGCGACCGCCACGGCCTCCACGGCCTCGTCCTCTCCCTCCTCCTGCTCCTCTACCCTCTTGGCCTTGAGCAGGGGTCCAACCATCAGGGAGTTTGTAGCAGTCGCGCCACATGTGTCCGCTCTTGTGGCAATAGTGACACTCGCCGTCGAATCGGCCGCGACCGCGTCCGTAGCTCTTGTCATTGCTGCCGTAACCGCCACTCCCGCGGCCTCCGCCGAAGTTGCTGCCACCAAACCTTCCTCCCCCTTTTCCTCTGCCTCTTCCTCGACCATATCCACGGCCGATGCTCGCTGCCCCAGCGCCATCCGCACTCGCCAACTCACGACGGCGGAAATCCTCTTGAAGGATAGCCCGCTTCACGTCTTCGAGCGAGAGGCGGGGCAAGTCGCGATTGAGGTTGATGATGAGCGAGGACCATGATTCGGGGAGTAGGGCCAGCAACTTGGTCTTCTTTTGGAGCTCACTATAGTTCAAATCCGCTCCCTCAAGCCGCGTCAACAAGTCGAAGAATTTCTGCACCCCTTCTTCAACCGCTTCATCCTCTTCAATTCGTAACGTCGCCATTTGCCGTTCCAACACCATAGCTACCGCCGCTGTTGCAGGAGCGTGTACACCCTTGAGAGCAGCCCATGCTTTTGGTCCCTTCTCAGGTTCACGCTGGAAAGGCTTGATGTGACGGATTTGGCTGCTCCCCAACGCTTGCCCAAGTAGGAGGTAGCCTTGTGCGCTCTTCCGCACCCACGGGCTCTTCTCCGGGTCGTTCTCGGGACGCTTCTCCGTTCCTTCCATCACCTCCAGCAGGTCATAGTGGTCAAATATGTTCTCCATTCTGAAGGACCACTCAGCAAAGTTGTCACCATTGAACTTGTCAAGGCCAAACACTCTAGGCTCATCCCTAGATGGGCCAACACTTGGTTGCAAGGGCGCCATGGCTGAGTCACGGGGTTGGCCTTGAGCTTGGGCTTCTCCTCTACCACCAGCACCTCTGCCACCCCTTTCCTCATGTCCAGCCATTGTCGAAACTGCTCCAAGGGGCTCTGATACCACTTGTTATAGTCACAGTAGGCTCCAATGTGCCTAAAACGAAAGATAGAGTGCACAGTCGGATTTCTGCACAGCGGCTTCAAACGTTCATAGCGTTCTGTTCACGGCTTCAAATGACTTGATTCAACTTGGATCTGGAGCGTCTTATTGTCGCCTACAATAGGCAATTTAGATCGCACGATTTGATCAAGTATTGACGACACAGCGTTGGTTTGAACGAACGGCACTATGGCAGCCACTATAGTCTTAGAACACAAGATAGGAAGAGTTAGGAAGAGTTACGAGTTGGGAATGACTCCCAGCTCCTACAAACCCCAAGAGCCGAGATACAGTGATGTGGAACAGTGCCACACTGTCCCCAACCACGAAGGGTCTCGAAACTACCCTTCACTAGGGCCTACACCAAGTGAAATGTTACACTACACAAAGTAATGTAACTATCTTCAATATCTTGATGTGTACCCTTTTGGCGAGCTTTGAAATCACCTGAGGCTTGACACCAAGGCTCGGGCTCTTCATCACAAACTCATCCTTGAGTTCTTGATGGGTCTGCTGCACACACCTGCGACACACCGAACGTTCGACACGGGACAAAATAGAAACCGCGCACGACAAAATAGAAACCGCGCGCGAGACACAAACGACCGCGTAACACGCGTCTAGAGATAACTCCCTATTGACTCAACACACACACTCGACATCATGACTCAACATTCACGCACTATTATAAGCATGAAATATATATTATCCCATGCCCTCATACCATTCCATACACACACACATGCACGCACACGGACAACAAGCCGAGTGCAAACCATAGGGTTGCACCAACAGTCTAAAGGCTTTTTCTTGTCCTTGAAATATCCCCTGAATTTCCTAAAGGCTTGAAAACCTCGAGAGGAAATATTCTTACTCTGGGGGCTGTTCGGCTGGAGTTTCCCGGTCGGTGCAGAGTCTTGTTTTGTGGAGCCTCCATTTGTCTCAGCGATTTCCCCTGTTGCCGGCCGGTCTTGGCGTTTTAAATTTGCGCCACCAAGTCCTCCCTTTTTCGCCCACTAAGAAGTCGCCACATTGTCGCCTTTTCCGGATCTTTTCGTGATCGTCAGGTTGATTCGCAACTACTTGTGATTCCCTTTTTGACTTCGGGGGTACCGCATGGTTGTTGCCCTGCAGCTCCGCTCGTACCTTCTTCAATTTCCAACACGCCAAGAATCGATGTCCTGCTGCGCCGCAAAATTCGCACTTCTCATATTTTGTCGGACGCTGCGTCGCGTCGACCTTGTCGATATCCATTGGGTCGGCGGTCGTGGGTGGTGCCGATCGTTTTGTGCCGAATGATATGTTCAGCACGCGTCGTCGTGTTTTGGGTTGACCTCTAGTCAACGCATCGAATCTCTCTGCTGCACACACCAAGTCGCGGAAGTTGTTGTAGTTCGCGGCAATCACCTGTCAGCGGACTTCCATCTTTAGCCCCTCAGTATACGCTTGGATTTTTTCCCCTTCGGCCAGGTCGGTAATTTGGTTGAAGAGGCTCTCCATCTACTGCGTGTACTGAGTTACACCGCCGAACGGTTTATGCCGATGAATCTGCTGCCGCGCCATGTAGATGGAGTTGATTGGTTCGAAACGTTGAATTAAAGCTGCCCAAAACTGCGTCCATGACCCCTCGCCTTGGACCTCGTTGCTATTGTAAATCCATTCGAGCGCCGGGCCTCGTAACAGTGTCGCTGCGAGCCGAAACTGCATTTCATCGTGTGTCGGGGTCGTACAGCCAACGCCCTCGAAGTAAATCTCGAGGGTCGCAATGAATCTACGGACGTCGGTGTCTCTCGCATTCGGATTGAACGTCTCCGGTTGTCTCGGACGTGCCGCCTCAAGATTTACTGTAGCCACTGCCGCTGCTGCTGGGTGAAGTGTTGGTGTCGCTGCTGCTGCATTCGCTGTTTCTATGGCGGCTGCCGACTGGTTCGCGAGAAGCTCCTCTATTCGCTGGATTGCCGCTCGCGTTTGGTCCAAGTCGGTGTGTAACACCGTATTTTTTCGAACGGAATTATCACCATTTTCCTCCATTGGGCGATTTACAGGAAGATTGCGACGAAAATAATTGAATTTTAGGCGCTGGTCGTCTTACTGTGAGTCGAATTGACTAGCAAAATTCTCAGGGCCGTTGAGATTCGAATCGATCCGACTATCAAAATTCCAAAATTTTCGCCACTGGACCTGAGGAGTGTTTGAAAACCGGTTCGAGGGGGACGTTAAAAAATAGCACGGAAAAGGTTTACATACCTGAAATCGGCGCTTTTCCTCGTCACCCCCGCGGTTTTAAGAGCTAGGTTTTAGCGGTCGAAAAACTTCGCGTGTAAACAGGCTCTGTCTACCAAGTGTGAGGATATAGGATCGAGCTCAGAAAAGAGAGGTAACTGAATGATGCACCGGGGTACAATACGAGGTTATATATAGGCTCGACACAAGGCAGGTAACCCAGGTGTCACGTGAATGTTCTGAGGGGCGCGAAGCGTAACTATAAATGAATAGGCTTGAGTTAGGTACACGTAACCTGGTTTGGTGCTATAACTATAATAACATATAGGAATGCACCTAACCTAGGAAATCAAGCATAAATGATAAAATAAACCCAAGCGAGTAATAGCATAATAAAGTCCAGGCAAGCTAGCAAAGCTAGCATAAGCCGTCGTACTCTCACAAGAAGACTCAGCGACGTCTCACCATGATGCAGAAATCCTAGAAGCAGTATGCCGATCACCTGCGACGTGATCACTTAGTAGAAGTCGGAGATCATCGTGAGAATAAGAACGAGGAATGATTGCATTGAGCAGCATGAGAAGTGCAAGTAGGAAACCCTAAAGTGTTGTACCCATATGAACTACCCCACTACAGCCTACACAGACTATAGCATATAAGTTTGACACACCCCCAAAGGCAAAGTGGGGGAGACCAAGAGGTCACAAGACCAGTCGAGAGAAGCAAAGAAAGCTCAGGGTGAATCACAACGTCACCACACATTCTGAGCACCAGTTCAAGGCCACAAGGCCAGTACACATGCAGGATTATAAATCAAGGTGAACAAGCAAGACAGTGATCTCATCCTAGCAAAAGTAAGCATGCATGTGCAGGTATATATAGATCACAGTACAATCGAAGTCAAGAAGTGAGCAAGTGAGGCCCAGTAGGCACAAGACCTAGCATAGTACAGAAATCCTGATGATCACAAGGCTGAAGTGCCTTGGTAAAGATATCCGCAGTGTCGGCTCGAGAGGCCACGTAAGCAAGACGAAGCTGACCACGCTGCTGCAACTCTCGAGCAAGGAAGTGGCGCAGAGCAATGTGCTTCGTTCTGTGCTCCAGTCTATGCTCCTTACACAAGGCCAGCATGGTCTTGTTGTCGACGTACAGAACTGGAGGAGAACGAGGCGCCTCTCCCAAGCCGGTCAGCAGGTAGGTGAGCCAGCGTAACTCCTGTGCAGCCATGGCCCGAACATAGACCTCAGCCTCACAACTGGAGCCGAGAACAGAAGATGAGCAGGTAGACCGCCACGAAACAGAGCCGGAACCAAGGCTGAAGGTGTAACCCTGTGACAACCGCTGCGTAGCCAAGTCGTCAACCCAAGAAGCGTCTGCGTGACCAGTGAGGACAACTCGATCCCGTCCTCCAAGCACGAGCCCCATGCCCGACGTACTGCATAGGTAGCACAACACCCTCTTAGCTGCAGCCATGTGCTCTGGTCGGTGTCTCCCAGGAGCAACATAGCGTGCCAAGAAGCTAAGAGGGTATGCCAGGTCAGGTCGAGTGCAAGTCATCAGGTACATGAGGCAGCCAACAAGCTCTGGGTACGGGCCACTCGGCTCTACGGACTCATACGAAGGGAGAGCTGAGAACGAGTGGCGAGTAGACAAAGAAGTGGCCTGAGGCGAGGAGTACGTGAAGTTGAAGCACTGAATGACCTGCTGCATCATGTTTGACTGAGTCAAGGTATTGGTGCGTCGTGCTCTGTCCCGGGTGATCTGCAAGCCAAGATAGCTGCGCAGTTCACCCAAGACTTCACGTGGGCGACTCCCTGAGTGTCAGCAGTAGAAAAGACCAAGTCGTTGACGTACACGAGGATGTAGAACGGCGGCAGCGAAGTGTCGGTGCGTAGAAACAGCGACGGGTCAGCAGTAGAAGGAGCAAACCCAAGAGCCGCAAGCGTAGTCCTCAGTGTGTCGTGCCATTCACGGGGCGCCTGGCGGAGACCGTAGACTGGCCGCCGGAGGCTCCAGTGGGTACCAGGAGGAAACGATCCAGTGAAGCCAGGTGGGCGGTGCAGCCAGATCTCCTCGTGCAAGCTGCCCTGTAGGAAAGCAGTGCTGAAGTCAAAAGAGTGAATCTCATAGTCACGCTGAGCAGCGACGTGTAGCAGAACCTGAAGAGTGGTCATCTTCGGGGTCAGGGAGAAGGTCTGAAAGAAGTCCACTCCCTGCCGCTGACTAAAGCCTCGAGCAACGTAACGCGCCTTGAAGACACGCGGAGAACCCGGCGGCCGCTTCACCCTGAAAATCCACATGCCACTGACGATGTTCGCCCCAGGAGGGGGAACCTCGTCGACGTAGGTGCCTGTGGACTTCCAGGATGACATCTCTGCGTCCATGGCTGACAGCCACTGAGAGGAGTAGGGACCCTCTATTGCCTCTGCGTAGGAGCGCGGGGTCGGGATGTCTGGTGCATCCGGGTCTCCCTCATGTGCAATTAGCATGGACACGAGACGAGGTACAGCAACTGCAAAGCACTCAAAAGTCCTCCTGCCTGTCCTCAAGGACGTACGTGCCAAGAGCACACTCGCCTCCGACGGACGGAGGACAGACAGACTCAGACTCAGCAACAAGACTCGCGGCGTATTCTAGATGATAGTGAGCAGCAAAGTCGACAAGCTCAACAACTAAGGCAGATGCAACAGTGGACTCAAAGGAAGGGTCAGTGATAATAGTGGCCAGGAGACACGTGACAGTAGGACTAGCAGCACGAAGGGAGTCAGACTCCGGGTCAGCAAGGGCAGGAAGAGAGGACTCAGGAGGAGACAGCAGAGGGACACGCTGCGGAGCAGTAGAAGGGCGCAGAGCCATCCGGTGCGTGCCAGGGTCAAGAGGAGGACACTGACGCGAACCACGACGACTAGTGCTAGCAGCAGAATCAGGCGACGCAGGACGAGACGCAGGCTCACGACGCTCAGCAAGACCTTCGGTCGGACCAGTGTAAGGAGAAGGAGCAGGCAGTGGGGAGGCAGGCTGTAACTGTGACTGCGACTGGATAGGCGATGGACACTCTAAGGAAGGAGCGGGACCAGTAGAAGGCGGGAGACCAAGAACCTGCTGAAGGAGCGGAACGTAGTACGGTCCCGGCCGCGAAGCGCCTCCAGAACCAGGAGGGACAACACCAACACCCCAAGTGGGAGCTCCAACTCCAGCAGCACCACGAGCTCCAGTAGCACCTCCAGCTGCTCCAGTAGCGCTTAATCCAGCACCCATAGGAGCACCGGCTCCAGCAGCACCTCCAGCTCCAGCACCCCCAGCAGCTCCAGCTCCAGCAAGACCACCAGAAGCCCCAGAAGCGCCAGAAGCTCCAGCCCCGGTACCTCCAGCAGCACCTGCTCCAGCAGTACCGCAAGCTCTAGCACCTCCAGCAGCTCCAGCCCCAGTAGCACCACCAGGCCTAGCAGCTCCAGTACCTCCAGTACGAGCACCTCCGAGACTAGTGGCTCCAAAACCCCCAGCAGCTTTGCAGCAGCAGGACCTCCAGCGCCCGTAGCACCACCAGCTCCAGCAGCTCGGCTCCAGCGGCGAGCAAACCACTCGCGCAGCTGCTGTGGAGAGAGTGGCTCCTGCCGGGACGAAGCACCCAAAGGACCTCTTGGCGCAGCACCTCCAGACTCCACACGCGCAGGCTCAGCACCCTCAGGCTCCGCACCCCCAAGCTCAGCAACCCAAGTCTCAACACCCCCAGACTCAGCACCCCCAGGCTCCGCATGCTCAGGCTTAGCACCCCCAGACCCGGCACCCGCAGGCTCAGCACCCCTAGCAGCACCAGAGTCAAGAGCTACCTCGACAGGCTCGACTGCGTCTACTTGGGACACACCAGAGGGGGCAGGACCCTGAGGGGGGAGGGGGTCTACCGAGGGAGGACCTGGCACGAGGAAGAGCGGCGGGGGGGGGGGGGGGGGGGGGGGAAGGGGGGTAGTGCGGTAGGGGAAGAGATGATAGTAAGGAACCGACTCATCAAACGTGATGTCCTGAGAGGACAGAACACGGCGCGAGGTGGGGTGGTAAATTGCCAGCCAGGCGCGTCAGGGGGGAAGCCAAGAAAGACGCAGGGAACAGCACGGGAGGACAGCTTGTCCGCAGACAAGTCGCGGACGAAAGCTTGAGATCCCCAGACACGGAACGCAGACGCATCGCCAACCTTCCCCGTCCACCGCAGAGTAGGTGTGGTCTCCGGCAAGGAGACACGAGGCTGAAGGTTGATCTGATGCGCAACGTACTGAACCGCGAACGGCCAAAGAAAATGGGGAACAGCCGCATGGATCATGGACGTACGAGCGACGTCCATGACCATGCCAATGCGTCGCTCAACAATCCCATTTTGCCCTCCGCACGACAGAAGGCTCGCAGAAGGTTGGAGGAAAACTCTCCACCTCTGTCGGAGTGCAGATGCAAAACAGGAAGGTCCGAGCCGAAACTCTCGCTGAGCGGACGACGTGCAGCGCGGATCCAGTCGATCAGCACCTCAGTGACCTCCAGACACGGAACGTAGATGCATCGCCAACCTTCCCCGTCCACCGCAGAGTAGGTGTGGTCTCCGGCAAGGAGACACGAGGCTGAAGGTTGATCTGATGCGCAGCGTACTGAACGGCGAAGGGCCAAAGAAAATGGGGAGCAACCTCATGGATCATGGACGTACGAGCGACGTCCATGACCATGCCAATGCGTCGCTCAGCAATCCCATTTTTTTGCGGAGAGGCCGGAAGCATGAACTTCTGGCGGATGCCCTCCGCACGACAGAAGGCTCGCAGAAGGTCGGAGGAAAACTCTCCACCTCTGTCGGAGTGCAGATGCAAAACAGGAAGGTCCGAGCCGAAACTCTCGCTGAGCGGACGACGGGCAGCATGGATCCAGTCGATCAGCACCTCAGTGACCTCACCCTTGCGGCGCAAGGGGAAGATGGTGGTGCAACGCGAGTAGTCGTCAACGACCAGCAGAAAGTAGCGCTCATGACCCTGGCTACGGACGTGGGCTGGGCCCCACACGTCCATGTGAAGCGTCTGCAGGGGAGCCTCTGTCGTTGGGAACTCGGAGGAATGAGGAGCGGCGCAGTGCCGCCCCTCGACGCAAGGAACGCAGGTAGGGGAGGGGAGGGGAGGGAGAGACCGGGGAAGACCAGTAACAAGGACACGGGAGGCCATCCCTCGGAGATGAGGCAGGGAGGGGTGACCAAGGCGGTGGTGCCAGAGGAGAGTCTAGTGAGACATGAGGCAACACGAGCAAGGGACAGACTCAGGACCAGACCGGGACGCTGCAGCAAACACCTGACCCGACGCAGCTACCTGACCAGACTCAGCAACCGGAGGAGACACGGTAGTCAGGGTGTACAGGCTCGACCCAGGCTGACGGGTGAACGTGGTCAGGTGCCGGCCCGTCCGACTACACGAACAGTGGGTCACCCGCTGACCTCCAGGAGTGAACTTGTCAACCCACGTGTCCTGAATGTCAGCTCCACTTACCAAGTTCGTAGAGAACGAGGGGAGGTGGAGGCCAGACAGAGAGCCAGACGGGACCGCCGGACACGGCAGAACCATGGAGGAGTGTGCAAGGACTGGACCCCCAGAGGGGTCAGCCAGAGAGACTGCCACTGGTCGACTGAGCGGCGAGAATGTGGTGCAGTCGCGAAAGAAGGAGCGGGAAGCACCCGAGTCAAGGGTGAAAGTGTGTAAGGCCTGAGCTGACTCGGTACCTGAGAGAGCAGACTCACCAGTACCTGGGGTAGCGGACTCACAAACACCTAGAGCAGCAGACTCACTAGCACCTAGAGCAGCAGCCTCAATACCCGGGTCGGGCGGAACACACAGGTAACAGTCACCCTCAGCACTAATAGAGACACCATACATAGCAGCAAGGATAGCATCATAATCAAGATCGCGACGAGCACGGTTTAGGGCGACGCGCGTGCTGCAGAGGCAGCTCCCATGGGCTGCAGAGGCAGGCCCGGCTGCAGGGGCAGCGCCCACGGGCTGCAGGGGCAGGCACGGCTGCAGAGGCAGCGCCCACGGGCTGCAGGGGCAGGCACGGCTGCAGAGTCAGCGCCCACGGGCTGCAGGGGTAGGCACGGCTGCAGGGGCAGGCACAGCTGCTCGGGAGGGCGGCGCGCGGGCTGCAAGGGCAGCTCCCACGGGCTGCAAAGGCAGGCACGGCTGCAGGGGCAGGCACGGCTGCAGTGGCGGCACGGTCGCAGGGGCAGCACGGTCGCAGGGGCAGCAAGCGGGCTGCAACGACAGCGCGGCCGCAGGGGCAGCTAAAAAAAAAAAATCAGTTAGGGCAGAGCGGAACGTTCGGTGGGCCCTAGGAACGATTCTGCTCTAATACCATGTGAGATTAAGAACGAGGAATGATTGCATTGAGCAGCATGAGGAGTACAAGTACAAAACCCTCAAGTGTTGTACCCCAAATGAACTACCCCACCACAGCCTACACAGACTAAAGCATATAAGTTTGACAATTATGTGCTCCTCGAGACACGCAAATTGAACCCGTCTCACCTACCATCCAAGCTCCGGCCTCGCTTCTGTGGCCCTTTTCTCGTTGAGGCACATGTGACACTAGTTACATTCTGCTTGCGCTCACCTACTACATGGAAGCTTCACAATTCTTTCCATGTTCAGCTATTGAAGCCCTACAAGGACCCCAACCAACAGTTCCCGGGACGGCAGCTACCACCACCACCACCTGTTCTCATACAGGATGAACCGGAGTACGAAGTGGAGCGCGATTTCACTCATCGGTGCCGTGGTTGCAAGACCCTCGATTTCCTGATACGCTGGAAGGGATACGACCCCACTGAGGACAATTGGGTTGCATAAGCTGATATGGGTAACGCACACTGTGCTCTCAAGGACTATCTTGTCAAGCAGGGTATATCTCATGCCACCCAACTTTGATTGGGGGACATGTGAGAGTACGACGGCTTATGTTGGCTTTGCTAGCTTGCCTGGACTTCATTATGCTATTACTACCTTGGGTTTATTTTATCATGCATAGATATGCTTGATTTCCTAGGTTAGGTGCATTCCTATAATTTGTTATAGTTATAGCACTCAACCAGGTTACGTGTACTGAACTCAAGCCTATTCGGTTTCTACTGAATTGCTTTTTACTGAGTCCGGGAAGGTTCTGTTCGGGACGCTTCGCGACCCTCATAACATTCGCGTAACACCTGGGTTACCTGCCTTGTGTTGAGCCTATATATAACATTGTCTTGTACTCAGGTGGATCATTCAATTCAATAGATTTATCTTTCATGAACCAGATCCTCTCAGAGATCCCGCAGAGGTCGGTGCAGTGCTGAAATTTCTGACGTGGCAGTTTCTTTGTCATGAAATCTGCTGCCATGTCACCAGTCGTGCAATACGTGAGTTTTACCTTGCCCTTGTCGATCTCGTCCTTGACGAAGAAGTAACGTAGTGCAATGTGCTTCGTGCAGTTCATGAAGCCAAGCTTGTTCGTGATCTTGATTGCGCTCTGGTTGTCGCAGAGTAACGTGAAGTGCTCGTTTATCGTCATCTTCGCTTCTTGCAAGAGCTCCATCAGGTACAGTTCCTCGCAAACAACTGCGTTGGCGGTGATGACTTCAGCTTCGGCTGACAAAAGAGTGATGAGCTCCTATTTCTGGGAGTTATCGGAGGTGAGTCCAGCAGGTTGGAGTTGAAAAGTGGAGCCTGTGCGGGAGCTTCTGTTGTCGGTATCTCCCGCATGGTCTACGTCTACATAGACATGGAGCTATAGGGTAGCATTTAAGTTGGCCATGTAGGTGAGCTCGACGTCGGGAGTAGAGATGAAGTATTGAAGTGCTTGGCATAGGTCTAGCAGATTCTCTTCTTTAGGTTAGCACAGGTACTGTGCAAGCTGGCTTGCGACATAGGAGAGATCCGGGCGGCACGTGACAGTGGCGAATAGTAGGCACCCCAGTTGCTGCTGATTGAGGCAATGATTTTTTATGGAGAGTTGTGTGGTGTCCTGTTCGTGATCAGGAGGAGTGCGGAAAGGTGCGTTAGGTTGATAGGAGCGATTGCAATTTTTTTTTTCGCGAGCGTTTCCACGTATTTGGCCGCGAAGAGGTGGATGGAGGTGGCGGACTCGGTGATATTGAGACGCAAGGATTGTGTGACGTTGTGGTTGATCGTCACTTCTAGATTCTCCTTCATTTCTGCTTCGAAGTGATCAAGCAGGTCCATGTTGTCACCAGTGTAGAGCAGGTCGTCGACGTAGGCGACGTGGAGAATAAACTTCCTGCGTAATTTTTTCCGGTACATGCCTTGGTCGTGCGGCAGCTGTCAGAACATTATAGCTTATACATTTCTGTAGGCTGTAGTGGGGTAGCCCATAAGGGGTACAACCCAATTAGGGTTAGTACTTGTACCCAACTCTTTCATAGTTGATTTATTCTCGTTTCTTTTCATGGTATCGAGTAGGTTCCCTAACGGGAACGATTCCTAGGGCCCACCACTACGAATTTTTTTTTTCCTGCCCGAAGCGCGCTCCAGTCAGGCCCGAGTCGCGCTCCGTGTGCTCTCCCTACCATCGCGCCCTCGCTAGGCCCCTCACGGCCCCGTTGCGTCGCCCTTAGCGGCCCTCTTACGGCCAGACGCGCCGCCCTTAGCGACCCTCTTACGGCCCGTCGCGCCGCCCTTACGGCCCGTCGCGCCACCCCTTCTGGCCCGTCGCGCCGCCCTTCAGCGGCCCCGTCGCGCCGCCTCTTTCGCGGCCCCGTCGTACCGCCCTCAGCGGCCCGTCGCCGCCCTCCACCTACGGCCTCGTCGCCGCCTCTTCAACGGCGTCGCCGCCTCCCCTTACGGCCCAGTGCCGCCTCTCACAGCGGCCTCGTCGCCGCCTCTTACAGCAGCCCCAACGACCCCACGCGCCGCCCTAGCGGCCTCTTGCGCCGCCCGTCGGCCCCGCGTGCCGCCCTTGCGGCCCTTCGAGCCGCCCGTCGGCCCACCGTGAGCCGCCCTAGCAGCATCGACGCCGCCCTTCCCGGCCCCGACGACACCTTGGCGGCCCCGGCACCGCCCTTCCCGGCCTCGACGCCGCCTTCCCGGGCCCGACGCCGCCTTCCCGGCCCCGCCGCCACTCCACATGGCCTCGCCGCCGCTCCACCTGGCCCCTCAAGCCACCTTCTGCGGCCTCCTCATGGCCCTACCGCCGTCCCTGAGTCAAGAGCCGCCGCCGCCGAGCCGCCCAGCAACCGAGCCGCCGGGCCGCCGAGCCGCCCAGCGGCCGAGCCGCCGAGCCGCCCAGCAGCCGAGCAGCCGAGCCGCCGAGCCGCCAAGCCGCCCAGCAGCAGAGCCGCCGAACCGCCTAGCAGCCGAGCAGCCGAGCCGCAGAGCCGACGAGCTGCCCAGCAGCCGAGCAGCCGAGCCGCCCAGCTGCCGAGCCGCCCTACAGCCGAGCCGCTCGCACCGCCGAGTCGCCCGAGCCGCCCTGTCCGGTAAGAGCAGCGCCTCTACCCCTGCACTGCCCTTACCCTACTTTTCACGGTGCTAGTCTACTGCTGTCATGGCTACCCCTAGTGTCCTCGCTTTTAACGCTGAGGGTAGGGCCATTGACTTTGACGTCTGGGTAGATGACCTGCAGCTTTTCTTACAGTGTGATAGGGCAGACGGCCTCTCCCTCTTTGACCTCACTTCTGGTGCCTCTCCTGCCCCCACTGCTGATGCTGACGCCACTGTTCGCTCACAGTGGGCCACGCGCGATGCTGCTGCACGTCTTGCTGTGCGTTGCCACCTGCCTACCTCTCAGCGTGCGCACTTTAGCCAGTACAAGAGTGCTCAGACCTTGTACGACACTATAGTTGCACGCTACTCCTCCCCTGCCACTGCTGCACTGAGCCGCCTCATGCTACCGTACCTCTTCCCTGACCTTGCTGCCTTTCCCACAGTCGCTGACCTCATTACGCACCTCCGCACTAGTGACACTCGCTACCGCGCTGCGCTTCCTGCTGAGTTCTGCGCCAAGAACCCCCCCCCCCCCCATGTACATCACCCTCTACTACATAGTCGCCCGTCTCACTGACACCCTCCGCGTAGTCAGGGACCACTTTCTCTCTGTTTGCCCCACCACTCTCACCGTTGACCTCCTCGAGAAGGCCCTTCTAGCAGCAGAGAAGAGCATAGTCGCTGTAGGAGCCTCTCGTAGTGACCCCCGCACCCCCGTCTTTGAGGGGTGTTCCCCCTCCCCCCTCTTGCCCTCTGTTGCTTCTGTTGCTGCGGCCGACCTCGTTGGTTTCGAGTCAGTCGGCGCTGCGTCTGCCCCTTCGGGGAAGCGCCGCACAGGCAAGAGCAAGGGGGGCAAGGGCGCTGGAGGAGCTGGCGGGGGCGGTGGAGGTGGCGGTGGAGCCGGCGGAGGGGGTGGGGGTGCTAGTGGGAGTGGTGGCGGGGGTGGAGGTGTCGGTGGTGGCAGTGGAGGCGGAGGCGGCGGTGGCGGTGGGAGCGGAGGTGGCGGAGGTGGCGTCGTAGGAGGAGGCAGAGGCGGAGGAGGTGGAGCTGGTCAGGGTGGCGCTGCGCAGAGGGGCGGCTCAGGTGGTGGTCAGCGCCAGCAGCAGCAGCAGCAGCGCACTCGTGACATCCCCCCCCCTCAGTAGCTCCGTAAGTGGTACGCTGCATGCCAGCGGGGTGGGGGTACTGGTCCGTGCACCTGCAACCTGCGCACCGGCGACCGTGCGGGTGAGCAGTGTGGGGGTGCACACCCCACCCAGCGCTGCTTTGGCCGCCTGACGGATGCTTGGCGTCACGAGTTCCCTGAGGCCACTGAGATCCCTCGCTGGGGCGAGCTGTCTAGGGCGGGGGTAGCTATCTTTGACCTTGACTTTGATGCTATTCTTGCTGCTATGTATGCCGTCACTATTAGTGATGAGGGTGACTGTTACCGGTGTTTTCCGCCCGACCCGGGCATTGAGACTGCTGCTCTAGGTGCTGGTGAGGCTGCTGCTCTTGGTGCTAGCGAGGTTGCTGCTCTAAGTGCCAGTGCGTCTGCTTCCTCAGGTGCTGGTGAGTCTGCTCTCTCAGGTACTGCGTCGGCTTTGGCCTCCCTCACCTTCACCCTTGACTCTGGGGCTTCTCGCTCCTTCTTTCGAGACCGCACCACACTCACGCCGCTTGGTCGGCCAGTTGCAGTCTCTCTGGCAGACCCCTCTGGGGGTCCTGTCCTTGCTCACTTCTCCACTGTCCTCCCGTGTCCGGCGGCTCCCTCTGGCACCCTGTCTGGTCTTTACCTCCCCTCGTTCTCTACGAACTTGGTGAGTGGTGCTGACCTACAGAATGGGGGAGTGCACCAGTTCACTCCTGCGAGCCAGCGGGTGACACACTGCACCGAGGCTCGGACGGGCCGACACTTGGCCACGTTTACACGTCAGCCGGGGTCGAGCCTGTACACACTGACCACTTCGTCTCCTCCAGTCACTGCGTCTGGTTGGGTAGCTGCGTCGGGCCAGGTGTTTGCTGCAGTGTCCAGGTCTGGTCCAGAGTCTGCCCCCTTCGTGTCGTCTCCTGTGGCACCACCGCCTTGGTCACCCCTCCCTGCCTCGTCTCTGAGGCATGGCAGCCCGTCTCCTTGTCTCTGGTCTTCCCCGGTCCCTCCCTCCCCTTCCCCCGGGGCCTGCCCCTGCCTGCGTTCCCTGCGTCGAGGGGCGGTAGCGTGCTGCCCCTCACTCCTCCCAGTTTCCTCCGACAGAGGCCCCGCTACAGACGCTTCACATGGACGTGTGGGGCCCAGCCCGCGTTCATGGACAGGGTCACGAGCGCTACTTCCTGCTGGTGGTTGACGACTACTCGCGTTACACCACAGTCTTCCCTTTGCGCAGCAAGGGTGATGTCACTGAGGTGCTGATCGACTGGATCCGTGCAGCTCGTCTCCAGCTCAGGCAGAGCTTCGGCTCGGACTTTCCTGTTCTTTGTCTGCACTCTGACAGAGGTGGAGAGTTCTCCTCTGGCCTCCTGCGAGCCTTTTGTCGTGCACGAGGCATCCGCCAGACCTTCACGCTTCCGGAATCTCCACAGCAAAATGGGATTGCTGAGCGCCGCATTGGCATGGTCATGGACGACGCTCGTACGTCCATGATGCATGCGGCTGCCCCCCATTTTCTGTGGCAGTTTGCGGTTCGGTACGCGGCGCATCAGATCAACCTCCAGCCCAGGGTCTCCATGCCGGAGACCTCCCCAGCCTTGCTGTGGACGGGGAAGGTTGGCGATGCGTCTGCGTACCGTGTCTGGGGATCTCGGGCGTTTGTCCGCGACTTGTCTGCGGACAAGCTGTCCCTCCGTGCTGCTCCTTGCGTCTTCCTGGGTTTCCCCCGTGACGCACCAGGGTGGCAGTTCTACCACCCCACCTCTCTCCGTGTTCTGTCCCCCCAGGACGTCACGTTTGACGAGTCGGTCCCCTACTACGACCTCTTCCCCTACCGCACTCCGTCCCTTCCCCCGCCACCGCTCTTCCTTGTGCCAGGTCCCCCCTCGGTAGACCCCCTCCCCCCTCAGGGTCCTGCCCCTTCAGGTGTGTCCCAGGTACTGTTGAGGGTGCTGGTGACTCCGGTACTGCTGAGGGTGCTGAGCCTGGGGGTGCTGACTCTGGGGGTGCTGAGCGTGTGGGTACTGCGCCTGGGGGTGCTGAGCCTGGGGGTGCTGAGCCTACGGGTGCTACGACTGGGGGTGCTGAGCCTGGAGGTGCTACGACTGGGGGTACTGAGGCTGGGGGTGCTTCGCCTGGGGGTGCTGAGCCTGGGGGTGCTACGACTGAGGGTGCTGAGCTTGGGGGTGCTACGCCTGGGGGTGCGGAGCCTGAGGGAGCTGGGCCTGGCGACACTGTGCCTGGAGGTTCTCCGGGTGCTTCGTCTCGGCGGGAGCCACTCTCTCCACAGGAGCTGCGCGAGTGGTTTGCCCAGCGCTGGAGGCGTGCTGCTGGAGCTGGAGGTTCTTCGGCTGCTGAGGGTGCTGGTGTCGCGGGTCCCCGAGGTGCTCGTATTGGGAGTACTGGAGCTCCTGGGCCTGCGGGTACGACTGGAGCTGGAGCTACTGAGGGTGTTGGCGCTGCGGCTACTGCTGGCGGTCCTGCTGGGGGTGCTACTGGTGCTGCTGGAGGTCCTGGAGCTACTGGGGGTAATGGAGCTGGAGGTGCTGCTGGCGGTACTGGTGCTTTCCCTGCTGTGTCTGGAGTCGCCGCGCGGCCTCGGCCGTACTTCGTTCCGCTCGTTCAGCAGGTTCTTGGTCTTCCGTCTTCTACTGGTCCTCCTCCTCCCTTAGAGTGTCCACAGCCTGTCCCGTCCCAGTTACAGTTACAGCCTGCCTCCCCTTTGCCTGCTCCTTCTCCCTACACTGGTCCTACTGGAGGTCTTGCTGAGCGTCGCGAGCCTACGTCTCGCCCTGCGTCGCCTGTCCGTCCTGCTCGCACTAGTGGTCGTGGTTCGCGTCCACGTCCTCCTCCTGTCCCTGGCACGCACCGGATGTCTCTGCGTCCGTCCACTGCTCCCCTGCGTGCCCCTTTTCCTTCTCCTCCTGAGTCCTCTCATCCTGCTCTTGCCGACCCGGAGTCGGACTCAATCGTGCTGCCAGTCCTACTGTCACGCATCTCCTTGCTACTGTCGTCACTGACCCTTCCTTTGAGTCCACTGCTGCGTTGCCCTAGTTGCTGAGCTCGTCGACTTTGCTGCTCGCTGTCGTCTAGACTACGCTGCTAGTCTTGTCGCTGAGTCTGAGTCTGTCTGTCCTCCGTCCGTCGGGGGTGAGTGTGCCCTTGGCACGGACGTCCTTGAGGACAGGCAGGAGGAGTTCCATTGTCTGGCTGCTGCTTCACCTTATCTCGTGTCCGTACTGCTTACCCCTGAGGGAGACCCGGATGCACTTGACATCCCGACTCCGCGCTCTTACGCGGAGGCGATAGAGGGTCCCTACTCCTCTCAGTAGCAGGCAACTATGGACACAGAGATGGCCTCCTGGAAGTCCACAGGCACCTACGTTGACGAGGTTCCCCCACCTGGGGCGAACATCATCAGTGGCATGTGGATTTTCAGGGTGAAGAGGCCGCCGGGTTCTCCGCCTTTCTTCAAGGCGCGTTACGTGGCTCGTGGCTTCAGACAGCGGCAGGGAGTTGACTACTTTCAGACCTTCTCTCCCACCCCAAAGATGACCACTCTTCGGGTACTGCTGCACGTAGCTGCTCACCGTGACTACGAGCTGCACTCTCTTGACTTCAGCACTGCTTTCTTGCAGGGCAGCCTGCACGAGGAGATCTGGCTGCGCCGCCCACCTGGCTTCACTTGGTCTTTTCCTCCTGGCACCCAGTGGAGCCTCAGGCGGCCAGTCTACGGTCTCCGCCAGGCGCCCCGTGAGTGGCACGACACACTGAGGACTACGCTTGCGGCTCTTGGGTTTGCTCCTTCGACTGCTGACCCGTCGCTGTTTCTGCGCACCGACACCTCTCTGCCGCCGTTCTACATCCTCGTGTATGTCCACGACTTGGTCTTTGCCACAGCTGACACTGCTGGACTCGCCTACGTGAAGTCGGAGCTGCAGAAGAGACACACGTGCACAGACCTGGGTGAACTGCGCAGCTACCTTGGCTTGCAGATCACCTGGGATAGAGCACGCCGCACCATTACCCTGACTCAGTCACACATGGTGCAGCAGGTCCTTCAGCGCTTCGGCTTCACGTACTCCTCGCCTCAGGCCACTCCTCTGCCTACTCGCCACTCGCTCTCAGCTCTGCCTTCGGATGCGTCCGTAGAGTCGAGTGGCCCGTACCCAGAGCTTGTTGACTGCCTCATGTACCTGATGACCTGCACACGACCTGACCTTGCATACCCTCTTAGCATTCTGGCACGCTATGTTGCTCCTGGGAGACACATGGCTGCAACGAAGAGGGTGTTGCGCTACTTGTGCAGTATGTCGGGCATGGGGCTTGTGCTTGGAGGGCGGAGTCCAGTGGTCCTCATTGGGCACGCAGACGCTTCTTGGGCTGACAACCAGGCTACGCAGCGGTCGTCACAGGGTTACACCTTCAGCCTTGGGTCCGTCTCTGTTTCGTAGCGGGCTACTCACTCGTCTTCTGTTCTCGGCTCCAGTTGTGAGGCTGAGATCTACGCAGGGGCCATGGCTGCACAGGAGCTTCGCTGGCTCACCTACCTGCTGACCGACCTCGGAGAGCCGCCTCGTTCTCCTCTAATTCTGTACGTAGACAACAAGGCCATGCTGGCCTTGTGTCGAGAGCAGAGACTGGAGCACAGAACAAAGCACGTTGCTCTCCGCTACTTCCTTGCTCGTGAGCTACAGTAGCGTGGTCAGCTGCGACTTGCGTACGTGGCCTCTGAGGCCAACACTGCTGATTTCTTCACCAAGGCACTTGCGCCTTGTGATCATCAGCGCTTCTGTACTCAGCTGGGTCTTGTGCCTGCCTTGCCTCACTTTCTCACCTCTTGACCTTGCTTGTACTATTACATATATGTATACCTACTCTTCCTTGTCTAGCCTTATATATATATATATATGTACTCCTGCATGTGAACTGGCCCTGTGGCCTTGAACTTGTGCTCGAAATGTGTGGTGACTTTGTGATCCACCTTGAGCTTGCTTTGCTTGACTGGTCTTGTGACTCCTTGTTCTCCCCTACTTTGCCTATGGGGGTGTGTCAGAACATTATAGCTTATACATTTCTGTAGGCTGTAGTGGGGTAGCCCATAAGGGGAACAACCCAATTAGGGTTAGTACTTGTACCCAACTCTTTCATAGTTGATCTATTCTCGTTTCTTTTCAGCAGATGGGCGAAGCCGAGTTCGAGGATAACGGTGTGCATGTACTATTGCCACAGGCGAGGTGCTTGCTTGATGCCATAGAGATACTTCTTGAGGAGGCAGGTGGCTCTGTCGCTTTCTTCGAATGCGTGCTGTTGCTCGACAAAAATGATGGCGTTGACAATTGCGTATAGGAGCGTATTAGGGACGTCGAACCGCCAAAGCCGTCGCTGATTGACAGCTGCGATGTAGATGAGAATACGCACCGAGGTGGGCTATCCGATTTCCGCAAAGGTTTAATCATAGTCCACCAGGTGAGTTTTCTTGAAGTTACGTACCACCCATCTCGCTCTATATTTGTCAATTGACCCGTCCGCGAGCGTCTTGATTTCGAAGACCCACTTATCTCTTAATATTCTTCTCCCTTTGCCGATGATCGAGGAACCAGCTTCCAGGTTCCACGTCGCTTCAGACCTGCTACTTCAGCCACTATGGTTGCTTTCTAGTTCTCGCTGTTGGGTCCAGACAGGGCCTGTCGCATAGTGGTGTTGTGCCAACACATTACAGTGGCACGGTCATCGCACTCCCATTCGGCCTACAAGCCTGCTCAGCTTCTGGAATTTTGTGGGGAGGTTGTTCAACATGTGTTCTTCAAACCCTCAAAGTTTCCGAGTTTTTGAAGCAGTTACCAAGGCATGACAACATTTTATGTTTCAAGACTTATGGCATCCCGGAAGTGTGTGTTACTCTTTTTTGGTAACACCCGAGTTCACCATTTCGGCTGCTGACTCGTCTACCGAGATCTGATTGGTCTGAAATTCGGTCTGGCAGTCCTGTGCCGCGCTGTGCAGATGGTCACCAAGTTTCAGAACGATCCAACATCTGAGCATTGCGTGACAGCTGCCGAAATTCACTGTTCCGTGGTTATAGTGCACTGTTGGCAGCATTTCCCTTGCCACCATTTCATCGTTGTCATGCCAATGGTGCAGGGACAGAGAATGAGACAAGAAGTACAGTTGGTCAAGTGGGTCTCTACAACCCTCCTTTTGAGAAGTGTGGTCTTCCTGGAAGCAGCTTGCAAGAGGGTGCAAGTGGGAAGACAAGCTGACTCATGTTGGCTTGACTCACTATTGGTAGCCTTGAGTACAGCTCTGAACATCCAAGTGTGGTTGGCTTTGCTGACCTAGCTAGGAGGTTTCCCATTCTTCTCTAGCCTTTCTCCCCTAGGACTCAACCTTCTCTGAGTTCCCAGGATGACCCAACTCCTTATGAGTCTCCTAGGCAATGTTGTACTCACCTCTTCCTTGCATCAATGAAACTACACGTTTTTCAGCCGAGCTTACGTTTTTGTTCACCGCGTAGTGCACACACCTCTGATAATAGCAAGTAATATACCGTTGGAAAGCAGACACCTAAGGCTAACTGCTGTCTAAGTTTAAGCCTCGTATGATTTTGGAGCTGATCGTGACGGCGTTTTGAACAGAGGCGGTTTGAAGACGTCAGATTCTGCTTAGGGGGTTTCATGGGCATCCGCGACCTCTAAGTGGACTGCAGACTATAACAGGTGGTGGGTTCCTTGGATGAGGTGTGGCAATTTTCGACTGCAAGACCAAGGATGCGGAGTCCGGTTTCGTTGGTTTCTTCGTAGGCGAGGCGATTGTAGTCGTGCATGCTGGTAACTTTGACAGCGTCGTCATCGCTGTCATGGCCGTTGCGGATGGTGTCTTGCGAGGGGTTTGGTGGTGGTTACTCGGCTTTCGGAGATTGGCGCACTGTGCTGTTGTACTTGTGGGCTTCACGAGTTATATCGTCGGGATCAAATTGAGAAACAGGTATGAAAGTTGGAATGGGCTTGTAAGGGGGATGTTGGAAAAGGAATTGTGTGGTGTGACGTTGGTTGCGTCTGCGTCAGCCTCATGCTGTGATGTGGCGAAGCTGCGGTGTCCCCCAAAAATCCTTTCCGGCACCTTGTCAGCGTTGCAGTGTTCCTTGAATAGTGGTAGAGTCGGCTTCTCGTAAAAGATGCAATCACGTGATTTCGACGCTTCGTGTGTCGCGCAGTCCAGCGCGATCCATTATTTGAATTTTTTTTCAATCCTGAGGTGGATGCCCTAGTGTGCCCGATCAGCAAATTTTCTGGTTCTTGTCATATGGGGTATGTATTGTACCATGCAGGCAAATACCTGAAGCAAGCGTGTGTAAGCTTTTCTGCCCGTCCAAGCTTTGTAAGGTGAGGTGTTGTTCTCGAGGCTTCAGAGGACAGCAAGTTGTGCAGCCAAACAGCATGGTTCATCGCAAATGGCCAAAACCTTGTGGAGATGGCAGACTGCTTCATCAGGGCCCTCACTCTTGTGGCGAGGCTCCTGTTTGTCCATTCTAGCTGCTCGTGTGCGTAGGGCACGGAGACGAGGTGCTCAATCTATTTCTTGGCAAAGAGCTCATTGAACTCGTTGGAGAAGTACTCCAAACCCCTGTCTGTCTGGAAGCTCTTCAGCTTCAGTCCCTATTGTCGTTCGGCCCGCGTCATCCATGTCACGAAGCAGTCGAAGGCTCGCGAGCGATAATCAATGTTGACGGCCTAGACATAGGGCGTACAGGCATCAATGAACATCATGGTGTTTTGTTCGCCGTCGAGTCCTTCCTGGCTAAGTATCATGAATTCGCTGTGGACCTTTTCGAGCGGTTTGTATCGTTCGTAGCCTGGAGGTAAGTCCGGAAAGGGTTTGTGAGTGAGTGACGCGGTTGGGCAAACGATGCACGGAGGATCAGCAGATGTCACTTTGAGCATGTCACCGCCAGGTAGGGGTAACCCGTTCGTGCTTCGATGGAGTTTTTGAGTGTGGCGTGTGATGGGTGTCCAAGCCGCTGGTGCCATATTTTTGGTTCCGCATGATAGCCGAATGTCCTCTTGTAATACTTGTTTCTCTTTTCTTCCTCCATTGTGGTGTTACGGGACCTTTGTCGGCGGTGGGGCGTACGTCGACAGTGAAGTCTTGGGTTGATTTATGGTGAAGATTGGCTTCGTTGATGCTGATGATTTCGTCTGCGTCAACGACGTGGATGGAGTCGTCGGTGATTGGCATGAGTTGTTGAGGCAGCGTTGTTTCTGACCACTCGGAAGCGGGGAGTCCCTCCATTGGAATACGATGATAGAGGTATTCATTGCCGGTGATGGAGATTAGTTAAGGTCCTTGTACCGGCGGTGGCGCTTTCTTGGTAGGTTCGGGTATCTCCACTGCTTCTCCAAAGTTGTAGATCATGCCTTCTGACTCTTCTTGTTCCTCCTTTGCAGGTTCTTATGGATATTGATCTGGAAGAGGAGGTCCACCCCAACTGGTCCGGCGCAATGCCCAGTATGGATATTTTTCTGCCACGTCTTCAGGAAGGAGTGTTGGAGCTTCGGGATAAGGAAGGCTTGGTGGTCTCTAGGCGCCTTGAGAAGATGACGCTCCCCATCCGCCTCCGGGGGAAACTCCTAACGCCGGTGTCTGTGACACAAGTGCTGGTCCATCCGGGAGCAGCTGCTCCCAAAGTTCCCCATCCTCCAGTGCCAGCTTGCCCTGCCATTGCTGACTTCCCACTATCTGCTTCTTGTTCCATCGTTGCAGGTCCAGTAACTCCGGGAGTGGAGGTCGAAGCGGTTGGAATGGTGCGCAGGCGGTCAAGACCATCTGATGCGGGGCGTTCAAGATCCATTTCTTTGGGATGTAACCAGTTCGGCATCTCGGTGGGTGCAATCTTCAGCAAAAGCGTTCTGTTCGAGTAGCAGTGTTGCCCTGCAATGAAACGTTTAAGACGAAGATCCCATCTTTCTCGGTTGCCTCCCCGATGTAAGTGTTATTGTAATAAAGTTCGAAGCTTTTATCTTCGCAGTTACTTCGGATGTCAACTCCACACATGAGTTGAGCTATAGAGAGAAGATTAAAATGGAGGTCAGCGACGACCAGGACGTCTCTGATGTGGATGGTGTAAGTGGGTGTCATCCGACTCGAGGTAAACTTCTCCGATGTTGTAAGCTTGCATTCGATTGTTGTTTGCGGCTGTGATTTCGCACGGTCGTCGCATCTGCTTCGAGTTGCTGATTTCGCACGGCTGACCACGGTGTCGGCCTCCGGCGATGAGGGGAGTAGTGGGACGCTGCCTTCGGCGCCGGCCAAGTGCATCGCCGGTGGCCGACATGACGAGCGGCGAATCGACGTGGGATTACAGTCGACAGGGGAGGAGCAGGTCGAGGAGCAGCAGCCGACAAGGGAGCAGGCTGCCGTGCAACCGACCACAGAGCAGTCGGCGATCGGGCCGTCGGCAGGGGAGCCGACCACAGGGGAGAAGTCGGCTGGGAAGCCGACCGCAGTGGAGCAGTCGGCTGGGACGCCGGCTGAAAAGCAGCAGGACGCTGAGGGCAGCGACGACAGCGACGATGGAGAGGACGCCGAGGAGGTCCAGCAGGGACCACGGCGTTCAGGCCGACTTCGGAGACCGCCTGACTTCTTCGTCCCCGCTGCCTTCACCATGGTGTATGACGTGGACGATGATGACGACCTGCTGTACGATGACGCCGAGGATGATGAGGAGTTTCCGGAGCTCGACCCCGACATGCTAACCGACCCCGAGCACCGTTGGGACATCTCGACGATGACGGTGAAGGAGGCGTTGGCGAGCTGGAAGGGCCCGGCGGTGAAGGCCGCCATGGAGGAGGAGATTCGCAGCCTCATCAACATGGGCACTTGGGAGCTGGTCGAACGCCCGCCAGGGGTGAACATCAAGAAGAACCGGTGGGTGTTGACGACGAAGTACCACATCGACGACACCGTCGAGCGAGAGAAGGCGAGGCTGGTCGTGAAGGGCTTCACACAGGTGTACGGCGCCGACTACGACGAGACGTTCGCGCCGGTGAGCAGCTACGTCACGTTGAGGATCTTCCTTAGCATCGTCGTTGTCCTCAACCTCAACCTGATGCAGCTCGACATGAAGAACACCTTCCTGCAGAGCAAGCTCGATCGGGTGCTGTACATGTCCCAGCCGGACTACTTCAACGATGGAACCGGCCGGGTGTGTAAGCTGCTGAAGAGCCTGTACTGGCTGAAGCAGTCGCCGATGTTGTGGTACTTGGCGCTCAACGATGTGCTGGTCGACGCCGGGTGGAAGAAGATCCAGGTCGACGAGGCTCTTTACTTCAAGATCGGCGAGGGTGGAGTGGCCTGCTGGGTGCTGGTCTACGTCGACGACCTGCTTGCCGCCAGGAGCAGCACCGTGATGCTGAAGGAGCTAAAGGAGCTGCTGGAAGCTGCCTTCGAGCTGCGCGAGATCTCGCCGGTGCAGAAGTACCTCGGGCTGGAGATCGTGCGCGACAGGTCGGCTGGGAAGCTGTGGCTGCACCAGCAGGGCTACGCCGATAAGCTGCGTAGGCGCTTCATCGACGAGGAGCAGACCGGGCGCACCCCAAAGACGCCGGTCTCGGTCGGTGCCTACGCCGAGCTCACCTTTGATGACGAGGAGGCGCAGGAACGACAGGAGGAGGAGTACCGGCAGAAGGTCGGCTCGCTGCAGTTCGCGGCGACGACGACAAGGCCGGACATCGCCTTCGCCTGCAGCAAGCTGGGGAGCGGCCTCACGGTGAGGAGCGACCAGCACTGGCGCGAGGTCGACCGCTGCCTCGCCTACCTCGCCAACACACGTGACACCGCCCTGGAGTTCGGCGGTGGACCTGAGTCGCTGGAGCTGGTCGGCTATGTGGACGCCGACGACGCCGGTGACAAGCAGAACAGGACGAGCACGGGTGGCTACGTGTTCGTCTACGGAGGGGCTGCAGTCTCCTGGTCGAGCCAGCGCATCAAGTGCGCGACGCTGTCGTCGACCGAGTCGGAGTACGTGGCGGCCACTGAAGCTGGCAAGGAGGGACGTCGCCTTCGCTTCCTCCTCGCAGAATTCCGGCAACTGGACGCCGGGAAGCCGACTGTCCTGCGCGTGGACAACAAGTCGGCCATCACGGTCGCCGAGGGCATGGGGTTGACGGGCAACCTCAAGCACATGGAGCGGCAACAGGCCTGGCTGCAGCACATGGTGAAGCGTGGGAAGTTCTCGCTGCAGTACATCCCAACCGCTGAGCAGCCGGCCGACTTCGTGAGGAAGGCGCTGCACTATCCGGCCTTCAACCGGTGCTCCGTCGCAATCGGCCAAGTGCGCCTGGCAGACGTGGGCGACGGCGACAACGACGTGCAGCAGTAGGTGCCATGCCCTATTGCATGGCTGGTGCGGTGACCGGCGTGCTATGTGTTGGGTGCACGTCGACGAGCTAGTCTCCGAGCTGTACTGCCGTGTGGGCTGGGTGCCCAAGCGTGAACGCGGCAGGGGAGTGTCAACGGGAGTTGGGTATTGGCCCCGTCCTCGCTTGGGCGGAGCAGACTTCGTGGTCGGGTGTGAGGGGAGCAGCCGACCTGCAGCAGTGGGTGAGCTGGTCGACGAGGAGGCCGACCTGCACGGGGGACCACTGCACGGGCGCCGACCTCAGGGTGGCGCCGACTTGAGGGAGGTCGACTTGGGAGTCGACCTGCGGAGGACGTCAACTTGGTGAAGCCGACTTCGGCGGTCGGCCAATGGACCGCTGGTCGACCTGTTAGTGGTCGACTGGACCTGGTGGTCGACGAAGGAGGGGCCGACGTCGACCTTGACGCAGGACGCCGAGCAGTTGGGCGTCGAGTAGCGGGGCGTCAACTTCGTGACGCTAGCTTTGGGTGGCCGACGTGGGTGGTCGGCCGACGACTGTGCTGGTCGACTAGGAGCAGGACGACCAGGAGTACTGGTCGACATGGAGCTGGTCGACCAGAGGGGACGTCGACCTGGAGGAGGTCGATGTGGAGGTGGTCGTCGACTTGGGAGGTCGACGGGCACGAACGGGAGCTGCTGGTCGACGTGGTTGCCTGGTCGACCAGGTTACCTGGGTGACGAAGTGCTGCGGAGGAGTGCGACGGACGCCCAGGCGAAGTTGGCGAGCCCGACCTCGGTGGTGGTATCCCGAGGTCGTCGTGGCGGATCAGAGGCAGTCGTCAGCTCGAGGTTGACGTGGTGTGTGCGCTGTGCAGGTGACGAGACTCTTCACGCCAATCATCCGCGCACAACTGCGAAGCAGGGTGCACTGCTGTCCTGCGTGAGCAACGCTGTCACGCCGTCAACCTGCGACGTTGGCACGCAGTCGACCTTGCCTTGCTGGAGCGCGGTCGACCAAGTCGTGCTGGAACGCGGTCGACCAAGCTGCGCTGGCAGTTGGCCGACCTGAATGCTTGCTCTGATGTAGTCCTGCTATGCCAACTTCATTGTACCAATTGTTGTCATGTTTTCCTAGTGAAACTCTTGCAAATTCTCCCCGTGAACTAGCAAGGAGTGTGAACACAAGGAAACGACTAAGTGAACGAACGCAGAGATCACACGAGCACACGTGCCTAGCCCGTAGCCTAGCTCCCGTTGCTGCAGTTATCTCCGCAGACGCGGAACACAACGACCAGTGCGACCAGCGCAAACAGGCGACGCAGGACGAGACGCAGGCTAACGACGCTCAGAAAGACCTCCGGGCTGCTCAGTGTAGGGAGAAGGAGCAGGCAGCGGGGAGGCTGGCATTCACTGTGGCTGGGACTGGTCAGGCGGTGGACACAGGAAGGGAGGAGCAAGGTCAGCAGAAGGCGGGAGACCAAGAACCTGCTGAAGCAATGGAACGAAGTACGGTTGCGGCCGCACAGCACCTCCAGCACCAGCACCGACAGCACCAGTACCTCCAACAGCTCCAGCTCCTGTAGCACCTCTAGCAGCTCCAGCTCCAATAGCACCTCCAGCTCCAGTAGCTCCAGCACCTCCAGCCCCAGCAGCACCTCCAGCTCCAGTAGCTCCCGCACCTCCAGCAGCTCCAGCTCCAGCAGCACCTCCAGCTCCAGTAGCTCCAGCACCTCCAGCAGCTCCAGCTCCATCAGCACCTCCAACTCCAGCAGCTCCACTACCTCCACAAGCTCTAGCTCCAGCAGTACCAGTACCTCTAGCAGCTCCAGCAGTACCTCTAGCCCCAGCAGCTCCAGTACCTCCAGTACGAGCACCTCTGGGACTAGCGGCTCCAGTAACTCTAGCAGCTCCAGCTCCAGCAGCACCACTCCATAGGCTCCATCGCCGAGATAACCACTCGCGCAGGTGCAATGGAGAGAGAGACTCCGGTCGTGACAAGACACCCAAAGGGCCTCCAAGCTCAGCAATCTCGGGCTCAGCACCCCCAGGCTCAGCACCTCTAGGCTCCGCACGCTCAGGCTCAGCACCCCCAGGCTCCGCACCCGCAGGCTCAGCACCCCCAGGCTCCGCACCCTCAGACTCAGCAACCCCACGCTCCGCACGCTCAAGCTCAGCAACCCCAAGCTCCGCACACTCACGCCCAGCACCCCCAGGCCCTGTACCCACAGGCTCAGCACCCCCAGACGCAACACCTCTAGTAGCACCAGAGTCGAAAGCAACCTCGATAGGCTCAACAGGGTCTACCTGAGACACACCTGAGGGAGCAGGACCCTGAGGGGGGAGGGGGTCTACCGGAGGAGGACCTGGTGCAAGGAAGAGCAGCGGGGGAGGGAGAGGGGCAGTGCGGTAGGGGAAGAGATGGTAAAAGGGAACCGACTCGTCAAACGTGACGTCTTGAGAGGGCAGGACATGGCGCGAGGTGGGGTGGTTAAATTGCCAGCCAGGCGCATCAGGGACAAAGCCAAGGAATTCATAGGGAACGGCGTGGGAGGAGAGCTTGTCCGCGGACGTATCGCGGACAAATGCTCAACATCCCCAGACCCGGAACACCGACGCATCGCCAACCTCCCCCGTTCAATGCAGTGTGGGCGAGGTCTCCGGCAAGGAGACACGGGGCCAGAGGTTGAGCTGATGCGCAGCGTACTGGACTGCAAACGGCCACAGAAAATGGGGGGCAGCTGCATGGATCATGGAGGTACGAGCGACCCCCATGACTAAGCCAATGCGGCACTCAGCAACCCCATTCTGCCGCGGAGAGGCCGGAAGCATGAACGTCTGGCGAATGCCCTCCGCATGACAAAAGGCTCACAAGAGGTCGGAGGAAAGCTCACCACCTCTGTCAGTGTGCAGACGCAGGACTAGAAGGTCCGTCTCGAACCTCTCGCAGAGCTGGAGACGAACAGCGCGGATCCAAGGGATCAAAACATCAGGGACCTCCCCCTTGTGGCGCAAGGGGAAGACCGTACTGTAACGCGAGAAGTCGTCGACAATTAGCAAAAAGTACCGCTCGTGGTCCTGTCCACGGACGCGGGCTGGGCCCCACACGTCCAGGTGGAGAGTCTGCAGGGGAGCCTTTGTCAGGGGGAACGAGAAGGAGTGAGGAGCGGCGCACTGCCACCCCTCGACACAGGGAAGGCAGGGAGGTGCAGGCAAGGGTGGGAGGGGAGGCAGAGACCTGGGAAGACCAGAGACAAGGAGACGGGAGTGCATGCCACCGAGGCGTGCCACAGAGGGGTGACCAAGACGGTGGTGCCAAAGGAGCGTCTCGTGCGACAGGGCGCGACACGAGCAGGGGGCAGCAAGCTGACCTGACGCAGACGCAGACGCGGCTACCTGAGGAGGCGCAGTAGTCAGTGTGTACAGACTCGACCCAGGCCGATGGGTAAACGTGGCCAGGTGGCGACCGGTCCGAGAGCACATACAGATCGCCACACACTGTCGTCTGGGGGTGAAGGTGTCAACCCCCGCATCCTGGAGGACAGCAGTGCTCACCAATTTCGTAGAGAACGGGGGGAGGTGGGGACCTAACAGCGACCCAGACGGAACCGCCGGACAGGGCAGAAGAGTGGAGGAACGTGCAAGGAATGGGCCCCCATAGGGGTCAGCCAAAGAGACAGCAACAGGTGCAGAGAGCAGTTTGACTGTGGTACTGTTGCAAAAGAAACAGCGGGAAGCACCTGAGTCAAGCGTGAAGGTGTGCAGGGCCGCAGCAGACGCAGTACCAGAGAGAGCAGACTCACCAGCACCTAGGGCAGCAAACTCAGTGGACGCGGCTACCTGAGGAGGCGCAGTAGTCAGTGTGTACAGACTCGACCCAGGCCGACGGGTGAACGCGGCCAGGTGGCGACCGGTCCGAGAACACGTACAGATCGCCACACACTGTCGTCTGGGGGTGAAGGTGTCAACCCCCGCATCCTGGAGGACAGCAGTGCTCACCAAGTTCGTAGAGAACGGGGGGAGGTGGAGACCTGACTGTGACCCAGACGGAACCGCCGGACAGGGCAGAAGAGTGGAGGAACGTGCAAGGAATGGGACCGCATAGGGGTCAGCCAAAGAGACAGCAACAGGTGCAGAGAGTGGTTTGACTGTGGTACTGTCGCGAAAGAAACAGCGGGAAGCACTTGAGTCAAGCGTGAAGGTGTGCAGGGCCGCAGCAGATGCAGTACCAGAGAGAGCAGAATCACCGGCACCTAGGGCAGCAGACTCTCTAGCACCTAGAGCAGTAGCCTCTATACTTGGGTCTGGCGGCATACACAGGTAACAGTCACCCTCAGCACCAACAGTCGATGCATATGTGGCAGTTAGGAAAGCATCAAAGTCTAGAGCAAAGATATCAACATTCTGCTTAAGTAGCTCCGCCCAGTTGAGGAGCTCAGGTGCATCAAGAAACTCTGTGCGAAAGGCGTCGGTAAGGCGGTAGAAGCAGCGGTGCTGAGTGTGAGACCTCCCGCATGTCTGACCAGTGCGGTCACATGTGCGAATGATATACGGGGAGGGACCACTACCCCCAGCCGCCCCACGCTGAGCAAACCACTCACGGAGCTCCTGAGAGAAAAGGGGCTGACGCTGCTGCTGCCCCCGGCCCCTGGCCAGAAAGGCCTCCCCTCTGGCTGGTACCACCCCTACCACCACCAATGCCTCCGCCTCCACCCCCACTGCCGCCACCACTGCCGCCACCACCGCTGCCTCCACTACTCCCACTGCCGCCACGACCGCCGCCACCTGCCCCTCCGCCCCCACCACCACTACCTCCTCCACCGCTGCCTCCTCCACCTCCTCCACTGCCCCCACCACCGCTTCCACCTCTGCCACCCCCACCGCTCCTGCCTCCCCTGCCCCTGCCGCTGCGGCGCCTCCCACTAGGGGCAGACGCAGCTCCTACCTCCTCAGCACGAAGATAGTCAACAGCTGCAGCAGAGGCGACGGAGGGGAGAAGGGGGGAGGGCGAACACCCCTCAAAGAAGGGGGTGCAAGGAGTGCCACGAGAAGCGCCTACAACGACTATGCTAGTCTCAGCTGCTAGGAGGTGCTTCTCGAGCAGGTCGACAGTGAGGTCGGTGGGGTCAAGCGCTAGGAGGAGGTCCCTGACTGCAGTAAGCGAGTCAGGGAGGCGGGTGACTATGAAGTAGAGCGTGATGTACATGGGGGGGGTGGGGTTCTTGGTGAGAAATTCAACGGGGAGCGCAGCACGGTAGCGAGTGTCACTAGTGCGGAGGTGAGTGACTAGGTCGGCTACAGTGGCAAAGGCGGACAGCTCTGGGAACATGTAGGGCAGGAGAATGCGGCCTACAGTAGTAGTGGCCGAGGAGGAGTAACGAGCGACTACAGCGTCGTACAGTGCTTTTGCTGTCTTATGCTGGCCAAAGTGGGCGCGCTCGGCTAACGGCAAGTGGTTGCGAACGGCTAGGCGAGCAGCAGCGTCATGGGTAAGCCACTGTGAGCGGGTCGCACTGTCAGCTGTGGCGTCAAGGGCGGGCGAGGCGCCAGAAGTGAGGTCAAACAGTGAAGTACCGTCCTTAGAGTCTGTCAGCAGGAACAGCTGTAAGTCGTCTAGCCATGCATTGAACTCTATCGGGCGGCCCTCCGAATCGAAGGTGAGAACGTTGAGAGTGGCCATAGAAGGCAAAGCAGTCGGGCGCGCTAGCACCAGAGCAGCACGCAGGCAAGTGAGCGCGCTGGCAGCAGTGCAGGAGTGAGCGGCGCGTGGTAGGGCAAGGCGCGCACAGCAGGGCAGGGCGCGCGGCAGGGCAGGGCGCGGCGCTCAGGCAGGGCGCACGGGCAAGGCAGGGCGCGTGGCGGCGCGGCGCACGGGCAGAGCAGGGCGCGCGGCGCGGTGCACGGGCAGGGCAGGGGCACGCGACGATGCGGCTTTCTGGCAGGGCAAAGGCGTGCGGCAGGGCAGGGCGCGCGGCGGCGCGGTGCGCAGGCAGGGCAGGGCGCGCGGTGGCGCGGCGCGCAGGCAGGGCAGGGCGCGCGGTGGCGCGGCGCGCAGGCAGGGCAGGCCGCGCAGCGGCGCGGCGCGCAGGCAGGGCAGGCCGCGCGGCAACGCGGCGTGCCGGCAGGGCAGGGCGCGCGACGGCGGCGTGCGGGCAGGGCAGAGCCGCGCAGCAGAGCGCGCAGGCAGGGCAGGGCACGCAGCGGCGTGGTGCGCGGGTAAGGCAGGGCGCGCGGCAGCGCGGCGCGCGGACAGGGCAGGGCACGCGGCGCGACGCGGCGATGCGATGCGCGGGCAGGGCAGGGCGCGCTGCAGCAGGCGACGCGCGACTCGGTAGGGCGCGCTGCAGCAGGCGGAGAGCAGGCAAAGCAGTGCGCGCTGCAGCAGGCGGCGCAGGGTAGGGCAGGGCAACGCGATCACAGTAGCGCGTCGGGTGTGGTAGCGCTAATCGGTGGGCCCTAAGGAATCGGTCCTAGGCTAGGACCTTCTCTGAAACCATGTCAGAATAACGAACAGGAATGGATGAATTAGCAGCATGATGGGTACAAGTAGCAAACCCTAATTTGGGTTGTACCCCATATGGGCTACCCCACTATAGCCTACACAATAAGCAGCATATATGTTTGACAATCTTCTGTTCTCAGCTCCAGCTGTGAGGCTGAGATCTACGCAGGGGCCATGGCTGCACAGGAGTTACGCTGGCTCACCTACCTGCTGACTGACCTGGGAGAGCCGCCTCGTTCTCCTCCAGTTCTATACGTCAACAACAAGGCCATGATTGCCTTGTGTCAGGAGCACATACTGGGGCACAGAACGAAGCACATCGCTCTGCGTTACTTCCTTGCTCGAGAGTTGCAGCAGCGTGGTCAGCTTCGTCTTGTTTACGTGGCCTCTCAGGCCAACACAGCTGATATCTTCACCAAGGCACTTCAGCCTTGTGACCATCAGCGGTTCTGTACTATTCTAGGTCTTGTGCCTACTTGGCCTCACTTGCTCACTTCTTGGCTTTGCTTGTACTGTGACCTATATATTTATACCTGCATGCTTACACTTGCTAGGTTTTGATCACTGTCGTGCTTGTTCTCCCTTATATATAACGCTGCATGTGAACTGGCCTTGTGGCCATTTTCTTGTGCTCAGAATGTGTGGTGACGTTGTGATCCACCCTGGGCTTGACCTTGCTTCGTTCTCTTGCTTGTCCCCTACTTTGCCTATGGGGGTGTGTCAGAACTATGCTCTAGGCTGTAGTGGGGCACTCCTTACGGGGTACAACCCAATTAGGTTTTGCTATACAAACATTGTACTGCTGTGTTTCTAGTCATTCTTCACTACTTATTCTAACATTGGCGCAATAGTCTTCTCTTGGGAGAGGTAGTCCAGCAACTCCTCTAGCATAGCTTGAGCCATCGATGCTCATTTCTTGATGGCACTCAAGAGCTTTGATGCAAGCAACGAGTTGCTCAACGATGGCAGCGCTGACGGAGGTCACCGCTGATGGCACATTAGTCGTTGCTAGTGGTGGGCTCGGAGAGTCTGTAGTAACTTTTCCTTCAGGAGCCATAGTGATACAGACTCGAAACAGGTATTTATAAAGAATGACTTAATAAGGAGTTGTCCTGGGAAGAACAAGAACTTGGAAGATCTCATAATCCACTCTAGATCTCATATCATAATGATATAACCAAGAATCGTAGTGGATAGGATATGCTAGCCAAGTTGTGAGAAGGCAATTGAAGTCTGTAATGATCTTGTTGATAATAATTGAAAGAGAACAAGATGATTTATGATAAGAATATAAGGAGTTCAATAGCAATCCTAGCTAGTGATGTACTCTGAGGGGTACATTCCCTTATTAACTGTATATCATTGCTACAGTAACCGCGACTATTGCTATGCTCAACAGTTACTGGGTTACATCGTGTAACCATCGAGTATGGTTACTGGGCGGTCAAGAGTCGCGGCCATTGATTACCTGCGACCGTTGACATTCGAGTGACTTTCAAGCTGCCGCATGCTCCCTGAAATCCCCCGCTGAACCTGGAGACCCGCCGCCCCAGACCTGAAAACCGCCGCCCCAGACCCGACAACCGCCGCCCCACCTGGAAACCTGCTGCCCCACCCGTTCCAGGCACCTCACCCGGGATCAGCCGCCCCACCCAGTCCTCTCCACCGCATTGAACCACACAGAACCGCACAGAACTGCACATAACCGCACAGAACCACCGCCTCACCTTCCCCACCCGTAGCCTGCTGCCTTAATAGCTTCCCCACCTGAGACCTGCCTCCACACGAGCTGCCACACCCGCCGCCAGTAGCCTCAGCCAATTACACTGCCGCCAGCAACACCAGCAGCAGCATAGGCTAGCCCCAGCGCGCCAGCAGCAGCGTAGGCTGCCCCCAGCAGAACCAGAAGCAGCATAGGCTGCCGCCGGCGCACCAGCAGTAGCATAGGCTGCCCCCAGCGAACCAACAGCAGCATAGGCTGCCCCCAGCGCACCAGCAGCAGCTTAGGCTACCGCCAGCGCACCAGCAGCAGCACAGGCTGCCGCCAGCGCACCAGCAGCAGCATAGGCTGCCCCCAGCGAACCAGCAGCATCATAGGCTTCCCCCAGCGCACCAGCAGCAGCTTAGGCTACCGCCAGTGCACCAGCAGCAGCACAGGCTGCCCCCAGCGCACCAGCAGCAGGTTAGGCTGCCACCAGCAGAACCAGCAGTAGCATAGGCTCTCATGGCGTGTACTAGGGTTCTACAGCAGCAGGGCCAGCCACAGCACTCCCGTCAGTGGGGGCCTGCGGGTCCAAAGTGTGGCGCCCCCAGCAGTGGCTCAGCTAGCAGTGGGCAAGACGTCGGCCTCTGCGGGTACCGAGCCCTGACAAGCCCGGGTGCTGGTACTACCTGCTGGAGTCCTGACCACACTGCGTCCAGCTGCTACTGTCGACTCGACGACCTCCACCGTGAGCATTTTGGTCCTCACGCTATTACACCGCACTGGCCTTCGCGCCTTTGCCAGCGCACTACTGCACCAGTTGAGTCTCACTTACATGGTCTAGGACCTTTTCCGGCTGCACTAGTAGAGACCTCTGTTTCCAGTCTTGGTGCGTGTGTTGTTTCCAGTCCAGGCGCCTCTGAGGGTCTTTGTGTAGGAGCTGCAGCTACCACTAGTCTAGCACTAGCCTTTGTAGCTGGTTCGGGTGTGACCCCACAGACTGCACAGCTTTCCTTCACCCTAGACTCTGGAGCGTCCAGCTGTTTCTTTCGCGACTGTACTGACCTCACACCACTGCGCACTCCAGTCACTGTCGCCTTGGCTGACCCCTCTATGGGACGTGTAGTTGCTCGCAGCACCACCACTCTTCCGTGTTCGGCGGCTCCCTCAGGTTTTCTTAAAGGTTACTACACCCCCTCGTTCTCTAGGAACCTGGTGGGTGTCAGTCACCTCCACGACCTAGGTGTAGTCACTACTTTCCCACTGGACGAGCCTGTTGCCTCCTGCACTGTCGGTGCCACTGGGGCGCCTCTGGCCACTTTCCACAGAGAGCCGGGATCTGGTCTGTACTCACTTCACACTGGGTCCAACCACACTGAGTCGGGTCAGGTCAGGTAGCTGCTGTGTCGTGCGACTGTTGGTCACTCGCCCACCCGTCAGTCCTCTGGCACCACCATCTAGGTCACCCGTCATTCCCACGTCTTAGTAGGATGGAACGTCACCGTCTGGTCTCAGGTCTCCCAGCGTCGCTTACCCCGCTTCCTCGCTCACCTGCGCCGCCGTGGACTCCTTGCGTCGAGGGTCAGCAGCGCGCCGTCCCTCACTCCTCCTCGTTCCCCCCCACCACGGCTCCCTTCCAGACCCTGCACTTGGACATTTGGGGCCCCTCCCCTGTCCTTGGCCCACGTCAGGGACGCTACTTCCTGATTGTGGTGGACGACTATTCCCGCTACAGCACAGTTTTCCCCTTGCGACGGAAGGCCGACGTGCCTACCATCCTCGAGCCGTGGCTCCTAGCGTGGGGTGGCGCCCAGGGCCTGTGTGGGCTTCACCTACACTCAGACCGTGGTGGTGAGTTCTCTTCCACTCACCTAGAGACGTTCTGTCAGGGTCGGGGAGTCATTCAGTCGTACACGCTACCAGCCTCGCTGCAGCAGAACGGGGTAGCCGAGCGTCGCATCGGCCTGGTCATGGAGGTTGCCCGGACCTCCATGTGCCATGCCGGTGCCCCTCAGTTCTTGTGGCCTCAGGCAGTCCGCTATGCCGCGCACCAGCTGAACTTGTGGCCCAGTGACGCACGGCCACGGGTGACGCTGGTCTCTCTCTCGTCAGGTTTACAGGGTGTAGCAGCTGACTTCCACGTGTGGGGTTGTCTGGCCCACGTTCGCGCCCCTGGTGCGAACAATTTGTCTCCGCGCACTCGTGCCTTCGTCTTTCTTGGCTTCCCTTTGGACGCCTCCGGCTGGGTGTTCTACGACCCGGTCACCTGCGGGTTCTTTGCTTCTCAGGACGTCACGTTCGACGAGTCTGTCTGTTACTACAGGTGTCGCCACCACCGAGGTACTGAGGTCTTTTCCCCCCCACTGTTCTTCACCCTTGAGCCCCCCCCAGCCGCCCCGGTAGCCCCCCCTGCTTCGCATCCTGCCCCGTCAGGTGTGTCGCACGTCACTCCGCAGTCGTCCCCCTCGCAGCGTCCAGTCCCTGTCGTGTTTGGGGGTGCGGGAGGTGCAGTTGCGGAGGGTGAGGGTGCTGGGGCTGCACGAGCTCGTGGTGTCGGTTTAGGGGGTGCAGTGGGTGTGGGCGTGGAGGTCACTCCTATGGAGGACACGGCAGCCTCGAGTCGGCGGCCTCGCCCCTCGTCACCCGCCGGCTTCCCGGTCGTCCCGCAGTTCCCTCCTCGTTCTCCTCTGCGGCCGGTTGCTGCAGAGCTTGGGGGTGCTCCTACGGGAGGTACTGGAGGCCCTGGGGGTGTCGCTAGTGGAGGTGCTGGTTCTGGTAGTGCTGGAGCTGGAGGCACTGGCACTGTGGCGCCTACACCTCGCACTGTACGTTTCCTGACCCGTGAGCAGCGTCTCCTCCGGTGGGAGAGGGAGGAGCGTGAGCGGTTTGAGAGGGCACAGCAGCAGCAACAGCAGCAGCAGCGGCGGCAGGAGCAGCAGTAGCAGCTACGCAGCACGAGAGAGCAGAGGAGGAGTCACAGCAGCAGCACGAGAGGGTAGAGCAGGAGTCCCGGTCGAAGCAGCAGGTGCAGCTGCAGCAGCAGCAGGAGAGGGTAGAGGAGGAGTCATGGCCGCACCAGGAGAGGGTAGAGCAGGAGTCCAGCCCGCAGCAGCAGGTGCAGTTACAGACCCAGCATGAGAGAGTACAGGAGGAGTCACGGCCGCACCAGGAGAGGGTAGAGCAGGAGTCCCACCCGCAGCAGCAGGTGCAGTTACAGGCCCCGCGGGAGAGAGTACAAGAGGAGTCACGACCTCAGCAGGAGAGGGTAGCGCAGGATTTCCGCTCGCAGCAGCGGGTGTAGCTGCAGTCGCAGCAGGAGAGGGTAGAGGCGGAGGCACAGGAGCAGCAGCAGGGGCCGGTGCCGTTGCAGCAGACGCCAGAGGAGGCTGAGCAGCAGGGACTGCGACTACACGACCTCCCCGACCCAGCACTTGCACGCTTTGTTCGTGGTCCCCTACCGTCCCCTCTTGTTCCCCCTGTTGAGTCCCTTTCCTCGTCCCAGTGGACTCGTCGTTCTCCCCTCAGTCATGCTGTGTCCCCAGAGCGTCGTCAGTCCCGTTACCGTGCAGACGGTCCGTTCCACCTTGTTCTTTGCTCTCGTGTTCCACCTCCTCCTGTCCTTCCACAGCCCCCTGAGTCGTCCCTCACTGTGCTTCACGACCCGTTGTCCGAATAACTCCGTGCCTCCCGTCCTGTCGTCTGCCGTGTTTTGTCCGCGTTGGTCACTCACCCGACTGCACCTCTGTCGTCTGTTTCGGCACTTGTTACCACTGTTGCTGGCTTTGCCTCTTCCCACTGCCTTGACTACGCCGCTCACTTGGTGAGTGGCCCTGCTCGTTCTCCGTTCTCTAGGGGTGCTCCTGTTTTTCCCCTAGAGGTCCTCGAGGACAGGCAGTTCGAGCTTGGTTTTCTTGCGGCCGCTGTTCCTCATCTGTGCACCATGCTACTTGCCCCTGAGGGGAATCCAGACGCCCTTGACATCCCGATCCCTTGCACTCACGCCGAGGCGGTCTCGGGACCCTGGGCTTCACACTGGATAGCAGCTAAGGAGGCAGAGATGGCATCTTATAGGTCCACAGGCACTTACGTCGACGCAGTCCCACCACCTGGGACGAACGTTGTCAGTGGCCGATGGCTCTACAAGGTGAAGCGGTCGCCTGGATCACCACCTGTGTTCAAGGCGCGCTATGTGGTGAGAGGCTTTAGTCACCGAGAGGGGGTGGACTTCTTCCAGACCTTCGCTCCCACCCCAAAGATGAGTATTGTTCGGGTGTTGCTGCATATTGCAGCCCAACGCGACTACGAGTTGCACTCCTTGGACTTCTCCACCGCGTTCCTTCAGGGGAGCCTGCACGAGCAGATCTGGCAGCGTCGCCCGCCTGGCTTCACTGGCTCTTTCCCACCTGGGACCCAGTGGCAGCTGCCTCGACCAGTCTACGGCCTGCGTCAGGCTCCACGTGAGTGGCACGACACACTTCGCTCGACCCTTGCAGCGCTTGACTTCTTTCCGTCATCTGCTGACCCGTCACTGTTCGTTCGCCGTGGCTCGACCCCGTTCTTTGTCGTGGTCTACGTCGACGACCTGGTGTTCGCCACTCCCGACCGACGCGCGCTGGCCTCCGTGAAGGAGGAACTGCAGAGGAGACACACTAGCACAAACCTTGGTGAGCTGCAGCACTACCTTGGCCTGCAGATCACCAGGGACAGGGCAGCTCACACCATTACGCTGATTCAGTCGCATATGGTCGAGCAGATCCTCACGCGGTTTCGCTTCCTGTTCTCCAAGGTATAGCCCACCCCTCTTGGTGTGGGTCATGGGCTCACGGCTCCACCTTCGGACGAGTCATTTGAGTCCAGTGGTCCATATCCTGAGCTGGTGGGTTGTCTCATGTACCTGATGACCTGTACTCGCCCACACCTAGCTTACCCTCTTAGCGTCCTTGCACGCTTTGTTGCGCCTGGGAGACACCGACCATCCCACTGGTATGCTGCTAAGAGGGTAGCGAAGTATGTGGCGAGTACATCAGGCATGGGACTTGTTCTTGGAGGGAAGCAGCCAGTTACACTTACAGGTTACTCGGACTCGTCGTGGGCCGACGACGCGGAGACGTGTCGGTCTACACATGGGTACGCCTTTAGCCTCGGGACAGGTGTTGTTTCGTGGCGGTCGACTCGGGCGTCGTCCGTCACCGGTTCCAGCTGTGAGGTAGAGGTGTACGCTGCGGCCATGGCTGCTCAGGAGCTTCGCTGGCTGTCTTTCCTTCTCACCGACCTTGGTGTGCGGCCTCGCTCTCCCCCAGTCTTGTTCGCCGACAACAGGTCTGCCGTCCTATTGTGTGAGGAGCCCCGACTGGTTGGGAATGCGAAGCACATCCAGCTTCGTTATTTCCTTCTGCGTGAGTTGCAGCAGCGTGGCCAGGCACTCGTACGACGTGTGGTCTCTTGAGGCCAACACTGCTGAGAGGTAGTCCAGAAACTTCTCTAGCATAGCTTGAGCCATTGATGCTCATTTCTTGATGGCACTCAAGAGCTTTGATGCAAGCAACGAGTTGCTCAACGATGGCAGCGCTGACGGAGGTCACCGCTGATGGCACATTAGTCGTTGCTAGTGGTGGGCTCAGAGAGTCTGTGGTCGCTTTTCCTTCGGGAGCCATAGTGATACAGACTCGTAACAGGTATTTATCAAGAATGACTTAATAAGGGGTTGTCCTGGGAAGAACAAGAACTTGGAAGATCTCATAATCCACTCTAGATCTCATACCATAATGATATAACCAAGAATCGTAGTGGATAGGATATGCTAGCCAAGTTGTGAGAAGGCAATTGAAGACTGTAATGATCTTGTTGATAATAATTGAAAGTGAACAAGATGATTTATGATAAGAATATAGGGAGTTCAATAGCAATCCTAGCTAGTGATGTAATCCGAGGGGTACATTCCCTTATTAACTGTATATCATTGCTACAGTAACCGCGACTAATAAAAAGCTCAACAGTTACTCGGTTACATCGTGTAACCATTGAGTATGGTTACTGGGCAGTCAAGAGTCGCGGCCGTTGATTACCTGCGACTGTTGATATTCGAGTGACTTTCAAGCTGCCGCATGCTCCCTATGAGCTTAACGCGATACTGGTACAAGTGCGCTATCTTGTTATGAGACGATGCGCTAGGAGAAGCCTTCGAGAATGTTATAATAATGATCGATTATTCCAACAATCGATACAGTACAGAAACAGAAGCTGTTACAGTGGGAGAAAGACTTAGATGTAAGGAAGGGTTCAGGCAAGATTTGGGTACCGAACTATGCCCCGCTTCGACAGATTTTACTGGAGGGGTTTCGTGACATAGCATACCCGAGACATTTCGAGAGTAACAAGACGTTAGCGAGCAACGTATTATTACTGGCCCTGAATGGTAGCTGGCGTGCAGTGGTTCGTCACTTCATGCGACATGTGTCAGCGGATGAAGAGTAGCAAGCAGCAAAAAGCAGGGTTACTTCAGCCTCTACCCGTACCAGAGCAGCCATGGCAAGTCGTTAGTCTCGACTTCATCATTGAGCTTCCTTCAACCTCACGAGGGCATGACACTATACTCGTGGTGATCGATAAGTTCTTCAAAATGGGACACTCATCCCGACCAATGCCACAGCTACATCATAAAGCAACTGCTCGCCTCTTCTTGGCCGCATCATCACCATCCACGACATCCCTACTACACTCCTCTCAGACAAAGACCCAAAATTCACTAATACGTTCTGGACGGAACTCATGTGTTTGTTGGGTACAAAAATTGCAATGTCTTCAGCATACCACCCCCAGACTGACGGGCAGACCGAGCGACTCAATCAAGTGGTTGAACAGTTACCGTGCACAACTTGCAAGGACAACATCAGCCACTAGGATCTACAGTTACCGACCCTAGAGTTCGCTTACAACAGCGCGTCACATGCAGCTACAGGGGAATCTTCCAGTGCTACGGACGGGAACCACTTACACCGCAGCAGCCAGCCACACTGGCGCACGTCCAAGCCGCACATGACTTTGTCACCACCATGTAGCAGCTATAGGAGAAGACTCAGCGACGTCTCACCATGATGCAAAACTCCCAAAAGTAGTATGCTGATCGACATCGACGTGATCACTTGGTAGCAATGGGAGATCAGGTGCTCCTCGACGCACGCAACTTGGACTTGTCTCACCTTCCGTCCAAGCTTCGGCCTCGCTTCTGTGGTCCCCTTCACGTTGAGGAAAAGGTGACACCAGTATATTCCGCTTGCGCTTACCTTCTATATGGAAGCTTCATAATGCTTTCCATGTTCAGCTACTGAAGCCCCACAAGGAACCCAACCACCAGTTCACAAGACGACAGCTACCGCCACCTCCCCCTGTTCTTGTACAGGATGAACTTGAATGCGAGGTGGAACGCATTCTTACTCATTGACACGGCGAGGCACGTGTCAACGGGAGTCGTTCTAAGGCCCCGTCCTCGCTTGGGCGGAGCCGACTTAGTGGTCGGGTGTGAGGGGAGCAGCCGACCTGCAGCAGTGGGTGAGCTGGTCAACAGGGTTGGTTGACCTGCACGGGGGCCACTGCACGGGCGTTCACTTGGCGACGCCAACTTGGAGCAGCCGACTTGGATGGCCGGCTGACCAGATTGCTGGTTGACCAAGTGTTGATCGACCAGAAGTGTTGTTGTCCTGGTGGTCGACCAGGACTAGTGGTCGACGGAGGGGGGGAGCCGACGTCGACCTCGACAGGGGAGGATGGGGACGCCGAGCTGAAGGGTGTCGAGTAGGACGCCGAGCAGCTGGGCGTCGAGCAGCAGGGCGCCGGGGTGGAGGGCGCCGACCTTGGGTGGCCGACGACTTGGCGAGGTCGGCAGCCTAGTCCCGTCGTGGTCGACAAGGGGACGCCAACCAGGGAGGACGCCGACCTGACGGCATCGACCTGGTTGCCCGGTCGACCGGGATACCATGTGTGCGAAGGTTGCCGGGGTGGTTCTGCGAGGACGACCTCGAAAGTGGTATCCCGAGGTCGACGTTGCTGGTGGGCGCAGTCGCTGATGTGGAGTCAACCTGGGCGTCTGCGCTGTGCACGTGACGAGGAGTGGTGCACCAACCAGCTGCGCGCATCTGCAAAGCAGGTGCATCGTTGTTCTGCGGGTGCAACGCTGTGCAGCCAACTTGCTGCAGCGTTGGCACGCCGTGGACTTGCAACGTTGACAAGCCGCGACTTTGCTCTGCTGGAGCGCGGTCGACCAAGTCGTGCTGACGCGCGGTCGACCGTGCTGCGCTGGAAGTTGACCAGCAGCCTTGCTAGGTCCTTATGTAGTCTTGCATGCCAATGTTGTTGCGATTATTGTTGTCAACTTTCCTTAGTTAAACTCTTGCAAATTCTCCCCGTGAACTAGCAAGTAGCGTGAACACAAGGAAAGGACTATGGAACGAACGCAGATATCACACGAGCACCCATGCCTAGCCCGTAGTCTAGCTCCCGTTGCTAAAGTTATCTCCGCATGGTGCGGTGAGCGTGGACCGCACACGACTTACCTTTCAGTCAGGTCGACGTAGTAGTCACTTACCTAATTTGTGTTCGTAGGCCGGTAGCTGTGCGGTCGTCACCATGGTAGGCGCCGTAGTTGACACGGGGGTGGTGGACACCCTGGAGGCACGGATGGAGAACGCAAGGAGACATCACGAGTATGGCGACCTGCCCTGGGCGGTCATCGAGGCTGGCATCCGTGCCGTGTGGGCGACGTAGCACCTTTCTCGGGCTGTCTCTCCTCGACCGGTGAACACCGAGGGCGGCATCGGCGCGGGCGTCCATGCCGATGGTGGCCAAGTCGGCAGCAGTGCGGGAGGCACGTCGAGGAAGTGTGGTGTGATTCACGCCGATGAAGTCGGCGGCATTCAGGCGTGCAGTCGTCGGCAGCTGCAGGCTCCTCGCAGGGCGACGTCGGAGGACGTCGAAGCGGTTTGTCGCCGATGTCGGCGACCCACGTGACAGCGGGCGGGATTGCATCGAACTATGGCTACTTCAAGTTTACGCCAGACATGATCTCGGTTACCCCCCTGCTAGTCAGTCGACCCGACATACTCACGTGGAAGGAAGCCATCGAGCCCCAGCTGGAGATGGCCGGGCTGATCGGCTTCGCCCGTGGCACCGTGGCGATGCCGAAGGAGCACTACCCCGACTTGCGTGCGGAGTTTTGCGCTGTGCAGTTGATGACCTTCACGGTCATCTCACGGTGCTGCTCGCCGGGCGTGCAGATCGGCTTGAAGTCGTGCAGGGAGTACCTCGACGTTGGCCACCGGGCGTGGCACTTCATCGAGTCGACGTACCGGGTCACTGACGACTTGTACATCGGCCAGCTTGAGGAGCAGATGTCGCACATACGGATGGGCGAAGAGGAGTCGGCGACCGACTACTGCAACCGGGCTTAATGAATTCTTTCCACCATAAGGATGGCCAGCGTGCACTAATCGATGGCGTCGTACCTCACGGACGTCATCAAAGGGCTCACGAGCAGCTACAACCTGCTGAAGCGGCTGTCGATGGCGGCGAGCACACGGGCGACGCTCAACAAGGACACCTTGACCTTGTACATCTTGCAAGTTGAGGCGATGCAAGAGGCTGAGCGGTCCCAGGAGCTCCTGGCACGTGTGAATTACGTCGCCCCGGCAAAGCAAGGTGGTCGACCAGGGCAGCGTGGGCAGTCTGGCGTCGGTGGTAGCAGTGGCTGGAAGCTGGCCAAGGATGCTGACAAGAAGAAATCGGCCAAGGACAGAGTCGAGGAGGGGGAAGTCGACGTCGGGAGTGCTGGCTGTGCGGCGACCCTGACCACCTCTCTTTCGAGTGACTCCGACGATGACGACGCTAAGGGAGGCCGCGGGAGGTCTGGCAGTCGTCGTCCTCGTCGAGGATGAAACAAGCCGAACAAGGAGAAGCAGTCGACCAAGTCGACCTCGGCGAAGGACGCCGACTCCTCTGCTGGCGACAAAGGGCGAGGCGACAAGGAGGCGTCGTGCTCGCTAGTCGGTGTGGTGGAGCCGACCATCTCGCTGGCGCCGGAGGCTGGCGAGGACTTCCAGGCGGTGGCGGTGGCTGTGCCGGTGGTGGTCCTGCTTGACAGTGGCTGCTCGCATTATTTGATGGGGATGAAGGAGGCCTTTGTCGACTTGGAGCCGAGCGGCAACATGAAGCACGTGCGCGGCATCAATGGGGCACTGCATGACATCCAGGGCCGCAGCACCGTCGTTCTACAAGGCGCCGCTGGGAAGCAGGTGCTCATCCCCGGCGTACTCTATGTGCTGGGCGTGCAGGCGAACCTGCTGTCATCCGGCCAGCTGAAGGAGAACGGGGTGAAGCTGCAGGACGACGACGACGTGATGCTGCTCATCTCGGCTGCGGGGGACGTGCTTGGTAGGGCGACGTACTCCAGCCGGGTCCTCTGCACTGACCTTCGATCCTGCTCGGAGAAGCTGACGCCGACCACGACGGAGGTGGTTGCTCTGCGGGCGATCATCTCCGAGACGAAGTCGACGCCGGACTGGCTGCATGCGAGACTTGCACACGACAGCATGGACACCATCCGGAGCTCGGCGAAGCACGAGGTCGCCACTAGGCTAGACCTCAAGTCGGCGTCGGGCGCGGACTCACCATGTGTCTAGTGTGTCGACAGGAAGCTGGCGCAGCACACCTTCCCCGACCAGGGCTCCGACGCCGACGACGTGCTGGTCGTCGTGCACATCGACCTGTGCGGGCCATTTCGGATGGCTGCTGTGAGGATCGAGGATCTAGCTCAGAAAAGAGAATGTGAGTTGAATTGATCACCTGGGTACAACACGAGGCTATATATAGGCTCGACACAAGGCCCTGTAACCAGGTGTTCCGCGAAGGTTCCGCGGGTCGCGAAGCGTCCCAAACAGATCCTTCCCGAATTCGGTAGAAGGCAATTCGGTGGCAACCGAAAAGCCAGAATTTGGTGCACGCAACCTAGCTCGGTGCTATAACTATAATAGAATATAGGAAAGCGCCTAGCCTAGGAAATCAAGCAATTCATGCATGCATATAATTATCCTATGCTAGAAATAGCATAATAAAATATAGGCAAGCAAGCATAGCTGGCATAAGCCGTCGTACTCTCACACGTCCCCCCCTCAAAGCTGGGTGGCGTGAGAAACACCCTGCTTGACAAGATAGTCCTTGAGAGCACGGCGTGCGTTGCCCATATCAGCTTCTGCAACCCAACTGTCCTCAGTGGGGTCGTATCCCTTCCAGCATATCAGGAACTCGAGGGTCTTGCCGCCGCGGCGCCGATAAGTGAGAACACGCTCCACTTCGTACTCGGGTTCATCCTGTATGAGAACAGGTGGTGGTGGCGGTAGCTGCCGTCCCTGGAACTGTTGGTTGGTGTCCTTGTAGGGCTTCAGTAGCTGGACATGGAAAGCATTGTGAAGCTTCCATGTATCCGGTAAGTGCAAGCGGAATGTAACTGGTGTCACCTGTGCCTCAACGAGAAAACGACCACAGAAGCGAGGCCGGAGTTTGGATGGTAGGTGAGACAGGTTCAAGTTGCGCGCGTCAAGAAGCACCTGATCTCCGACTGCTACTGAGTGATCACGTCGCTGACGATCGGCATACTGCTTCTGGGAGGTCTGCATCGTGGTGAGTCGTCGCTGATTCTTCTCCCATAACTGCTGCATGGTGGTGACGAAGTCATGTGCGGCTTGGACGTGTGCCGGTGTGGTTGGCTGCTATGGTGTGAGTGGTTCCCGTCCGTAACATAGGAAGAAAGGAGTTTTCCCTGTGGCCGCATGTGATGCGTTGTTGTAAGCGAACTCTAGGGTCGGTAACCGTGTGTCCAAGTGGCTGACGTCGTCCTTGCAAGCTGTGCGCAGTAATTGTTCAACCACTTGATTGAGTCGCTCTGTCTGTCCATCAGTCTGGTGGTGGTATGCTGAAGACATTGCAAGCTTAGTCCCCAACAGTCCCATGAGCTCCTTCCAGAACTTACTGGTGAATTTTGGGTCTTTGTCTGAGATGAGTGTAGCGGAGATGCCGTGGATGGTGATGATGCGGTCGAAGAACAGGCGAGCAGTTGCTTCAGCTGTAGCTGTGGCGTTGGTCGGTATGAAGTGACCCATTTTGGAGAACTTATCGATGACTACAAGGATGGAATCGTGCCCCTGTGAGGTCGAAGGAAGTCCTCTGATAAAGTCGAGGCTCACGACCTGCCATGGCTGCTCCGGTACAGGTAGAGGCTGAAGTAACCCTGCTTTTTTCTGCTTGCTGCTCTTCATCCGCTGGCACGTGTCGCATGAGGTGACGAACTGCTGCAAGTCTGCTGCCATCCCAGGCCAGTAGTAATACTTCGATATCCCTGCTAACGTCTTGTTGCTATCAAAATGTCCCGCGTAAGGTACGTCGTGAAACTCCTCCAATAGGATCTGCCGTAGCGGGGCATAATTCGGTACCCAATTTTTTCCTGAACCCTTCCTTACAGCTAAGTCTTTCTCCCACTGTAACAACTTCTTGGTCTGTGCTGTAGCGATTTCTGCGTCCACGGAGTACCCATGTTGGAATAGACCCTTGAGCAGAGGGATCATCCTGTCGAGCTGGATGCCTGCTACATGTCCGGGGCAGCTCAATGCATCTGCCTTGTTGTGTGGCCCAGGCTTGTAGACGATGTCGTTGTGGAAGTGAGTTTCCAGGAAGTCCACCCACCGCACCTGTCGTCGTGAGAGCGTCAGCTGCGACTTCAGGTCTTTGAGACTGCAATGGTCAGTATAGACTGTAGTCTTGGCCCTCTCAAGGTAACACCTCCACGCCATGAATGCTATGACTATCGCTAGGGCTTCCTTGTCATGGATGGGGTAGTTCAGTTCTGACCGTGTAGCTTCTTACTGAGGTAGGCGATGGGCTGCAAATCGTGTCCGTGATCCTGCATCAGTACTGCTCCGACTGCTTGGTCACTAGCGTTTGCTTCCACCACGTAGTCCTTGTCTGGATCTTGTAGGATGAGTACTGGCGCTGTAGTCAGTGCTGTCTGTAGCTGCTCAATGGCTTGCTGATGAGGCGTATCCCATTTGTAGGGCGTATCCTTTTTCAGTAGGTCGGTCAGTGGCGCTGCTATCTTAGCGTACTACGGCACGAACCTGTTGTAGTAGTTGGCGAAGCCTAGGAAATGCTGCAACTCTTTCACGTTCTCCGGTACTTTCCATTTCTTGACGGCTTCGATCTTCCGTGGGTCCACGTGTACGCCCTCGGCACTCACCATGTGCCCGAGAAACTGCACCTTCTTTAGGGCGAAGTCGCTCTTCGACAGCTTCACGTAGAACTTGTTGTTCCGCAGGATCTCGAACACCTTCCGCAGATGCTCCACGTGCTCCTTCATGTTCTTGGAGTAGATAAGAATGTCTTCCACGTACACCACTACGCACTCGTCCAGTAGGGGTCGTAAGATGTGATTCATCTCCGCCTGAAATGTTGCTGGTGCGTTGCAGAGTCCGAACGGCATCACCAAGTATTCGTAGGAGCCGTATCTGGTACGGAACACCGTCTTGTGGACCGAGTTGTCTGCCATCTTGATCTGCCAGTAACACGATCGTATGTCCAGCTTCGAGAATACTGTTGCTCCACACAGTTGATCCAGTAGGTCGTCTATGCGTGGTATGGGATATTTGTTTTTTACTGTCTGTTTGTTCAGTGCGCGGTAGTCGATGCACATCATTAGACTGCCGTCTGGTTTTGGAGTGAAGAGGACTGGTGCACCGTAGGGAGAGGTGGATGGGCGGATCAGTTGTCTGTCCAGTAGATATTCTATCTGTTTCTTCATGTCTGTCAGTTCGGTCGGACTTAGTCGGTATGGTGCACGTGAGACGGGTTTCGCACCTGGTTCCTCCACGATCTTGTGCTCGTGGGTGCGTGCTGAAGGTACGCCTGCGGGTAGGTCGTCGGGCATTATATCCTTGTACTGCTCCAAGACCTCCTTCACTGCTGCAGGTAGCTCCAAACTCGGCTTCTCCTCCTCTGCTGCTGCCATAACCAATGCGAAATATCCCGTGTTGCTCTCGTTCACAGTCCGTTCAAACCGTGCCAGTGTCGTTTCAAGAACGCTCCCTGTATCTGTCCAGCTTCGCAGCTCCACTCGTTTCCCATTGTTGTAGATGCGCGCCTTCCTGTTGACCCAATCGATCTCGGGGTTGAACCTGTCAGAATATTATAGCTTACTTATTTCTGTAGGCTATAGTGGGGTATCCCGTAGGGGGTACAACCCAACTAGAGTTTCCTATTTGTACTCACTTCATTCATAGTTCACTCATTCTCTCGTTCACTTCTCTTGGTATCAGAGCAGGTTCCCCTGTGGGAACTTTGCTTAGGGCCCACCACTTCGAAAAAAAAATTTCCTGCCCTAGCGCTCTCGCGCCCTAGCGCTCACCCTTGCGCCCGCCCTCGCGCCCTAGCGCCCGCCCTAGCGCCCGCCCTAGCGCCCGCACTAGCGCCAGCCCTAGCGCCCTAGCGCCCGGCGCCCGCCCTAGCGCCCGTGAGCCGCCCGCGGCCTGCCAGTAAGCCGCCGCCCGTCAGACGCCGCCCGTGCGCCGCCGTCTGCGAGGCCGCCGCCTGTGAGCCGCCCACCCGCGCGCGCCGCCCGACCGTGAGCCGGCGCCGCTCGTGAGCCGCCCGCCCGTGCGCCACCAGCCCGCCCGTGAGCCGCTGGCGCCGCCCGTGCGCCGCCCGTCCGTGAGCCGCCCGCCCGTGAGCCGCTGGAGCCGCCCGCCCGTGAGCCGCCCGCCCGTGAGCCGCTGGCGCCGCCCGTCCGTGAGCCGCCCGCCCGTGAGCCGCTGGCGCCGCCCGTCCGTGAGCCGCCTGCCCGTGAGCCGCTGGCGCCGCCCCTCCGTGAGCCGCCCGCCCGTGAGCCGCTGGCGCCGCCCGTCCGTGAGTCGCCCGCCCGTGAGCCGCTGGCGCCGCCCGCCCGTGAGCCGCCCGCCCATACACCGCCCGCCCGTGCGCCGCCCGTCCGCGAGCCACCCACCCGCCCGTGCGCCGCCCGTGCCCAGCCCACGAGCCACCCGCGGGCAGCCCGCGAGCCGCCCCAGCCGCCCGTGCAGCCGCCCGTGAGCCGCCCCAGCCGCCCGTGAGCCGCCCGCGCGCCGCCCGTGACCCGCCCCGGCCGCTCGTGCAGCCACCGGTGCGCCGCCCGCGAGTCGCTCGCGCCGCCCGAGCCGCCCGCGCCGCCCGAGCCGCCCGAGCCGCCCGAGCCGCCCTAGCAATCTGCGGTGCCGAGCTCCTGCTTCTGTGGGGCTGCTGCTGCTCCTGGACCGGCGCAGCCGCTGTGCTGCCGTGCTGCTGTGCTACTAAGCTACCCGACTCTTCCTGCTCGGTGAGACTGTCAGCTGCTATAATGGCCACCCCTAGTGTCCTGGCTTTTGATGCTGAGGGTCGCGCCATTGACTTTGCAGTCTGGGTCGAGGACCTGCAGCTGTACTTACTGTGCGATGCGATAGATGAGGTTTCTCTCTTTGACTTTGTCTCCGGCGCTGTCCCTGCCCCTCCTGCTGATGCTGACCCCACTGTTCGCTCCAAGTGGGCCACACGCGATGCTGCTGCACGTCTTGCTGTGCGTCGCCACCTCCCTTCCTCCGAGCGTGCGCACTTTAGTCAGTGCAAGACCGCTTAGGCCTTGTACGACGCTGTAGTTGCGCGCTACTCCTCCCCTTCCACTGCTACACTGAGCCGCCTCATGCTACCGTACCTCTTCCCTGACCTTGCTGCCTTTCCCACAGTAACTGACCTCTTTACCCACCTCCGTGCTAGTGACACTCGCTACCGCGATGCGCTTCCTGCTGAATTCCGCGCCGCAAACCCTCCTCCCATGTACATCACTCTCTACTTTCTAGTCACCCGTCTCCCTGAGTCCCTTCGTGCCGTTAGGGACCAGTTTCTCTCTGTCTGTCCCACCACCCTCACTGTCGACCTCCTTGAGAAGTCCCTGCTAGCGGATGAGAAGAGTATAGTCGCTGTAGGGGCCTCTCGTGGTGACCCTCGCACCCCCATCTTTGAGGGGTGTTCTCCCTCCCCCCTGTTACCCTCTGTCGCCTCTGCTGCTGCGGCCGACCTCGTTGGTTTGGAGTCGGTCGGTGCGGCGTCTGCCCCTAGCGGTAGGCGCCGCTCTGGCAGGGGCAAGGGGGGCTGCTGCTGCTGGGGCGGCTCCTGCTGTTTGCGGTCAGGTATGCGGCGCATCAGATCAACCTCCACCCCAGAGTACATATATATATAAGGCTAGACAAGCAAGAGCAGGTATATATATATGTAACAGTACAAACAAGGTCAAGAGGTGAGCAAGTGAGGCAAGACAGGGACAAGACCCAGCTGAGTGCAGAAGCGCTGATGATCACAAGGCGGAAGTGCCTTGGTGAAAACATCAGCAGTGTTGGCCTCAGAGGCCACGTACGCAAGTCGCAACTGTCCACGCTGCTGTAGCTCACGAGCAAGGAAGTAGCGGAGAGCAATGTGCTTCGTTCTGTGCTCCAGTCGCTGCTCTCGACACAAGACTGGTAGTGTAGTCTAGGCGACAGCGAGCAGCAAAGTTGACGAGCTCAGCAAGTAGGGCAGACGCAGAAGTGGACTCGAAAGAAGGGTCAGTGAGGACAGTAGCAAGGAGACGCGTGACAGTAGGACTGGCAGCACAAAGAGAGTCCGACTACGGGTCGGCAAGAGCAGGAAGAGAGGACGCAGGAGGAGACGATAAAGGGGCACGCAGAGGAGCAGTGGATGGACGCAGAGACATCTGGTGCATGCCAGGGACAGGAGGAGGACGCTGACGCGAACCACGACCACTAGTGCGAGCAGCACGAACAGGCGACGCAGGGCGAGACGCAGGCTCACGACGCTCAGCAAGACCTCCAGTAGGACCAGTGTAGGGAGAGGGAGCTGATGTTGGGGAGGAAGGCTGTAACTGTAGCTGTGACGGGACAGGCTGTGGACACTCTAAAGAAGTAGGAGGACCTGTAGAAGGTGGAAGACCAAGAACCTGCTGCAGGAGTGGAACGAAGTACGGTCGAGGCCGCGCGGAGACGCCAGACACAGCACGGACAGCACCAGTACCCCTCGCAGGAGCACCCGCTCCAGCAGCACCTCCAGCAGCTCCAGAACCTCCAGCAGCAGTAGTAGTACCCCCAGCAGGACCGCGAGCAGTAGGCTCAGCACCAACGCCCGTAGCAGCACCAGCTCCATTCGGACCCGCAGGCCCAGCAGCTCTAGTACTCCCAGTACGAGCACCTCCGGGACCCGCGGCACCAGCACCCTCAGCAGCCGAAGAACCTCCAGCTCCAGCAGCACGCCTCCAGCGCCGGGCAAACCACTCACGCAGCTCCGGTGGAGAGAGTGGCTCCCGGCGAGACGAAGCACCCGGAGGACCTCCAGGCGTAGCATCTCCAAGCTCAGCACCCCCAGGCTTAGCACCCCCAGGCTCAGCACCCCCAGGCACAGCACCCCCAGGCGTAGCACCCCCAGGCGTAGCACCCCCAGGCACAGCACCCTCAGGCTCAGCACCCCCAGGCTCAGCACCCCCAGGCTCAGCACCCCCACGCTCAGCACCCCAAGTCTCAGCACCTCCATGCTCAGCACCCCCAGTCTCAGCACCCCCAGGCTCAGCACCCTCAGCAGCACCAGAGTCACCTGTAACCTCGACATGCTCGACTGCGTCTACCTGGGACACACTTGAAGGGGCAGGACCCTGAGGGGGGAGGGGGTCTACCGGGGGGGGACCTGGGACAAGGAAGAGCAGGGGCAGGGGGAGGGACGGAGTGCCAGAGGAAAACTCTCCGCCTCTGTCCGAGTGCAGACACAGAACAGGAAAGTCCGAGCCAAAGCTCTACCTGAGCTGGAGACGAGCTGCGTGGATCCTGTCGATCAGCACCTCAGTGACATCACCCTTGCTGCGCAAGGGGAAGAGTGCGGTGTAACGCAAGTAGTCGTTAACAACAAGCAGAAAATAGCGCTCGTGACCCTGTCCACGGACGCGGGGTGGGCCCCACACGTCCATGTGAAGCGTCTGCAGCGGGGCCTCTGTCGGAGGAAACTGGGAGGAGTGAGGGGCAGCCCGCTGGCGCCCCTCGACACAGGGGACACAGGAAGGGCCAGGCCCCTGAGGAAGGGGAGGGAGGGACCGGGGGAGACCAGAAACTAGAAGACGGGAGGCCATGCCTCTGAGACGAAGCAGAGAGGGGTGACCAAGGCGGTGGTGCCATAGGAGAGTCTCGTGAGACAGGAGATGACACGAACAGGGGGTAGACTCAGGACCAGACCTCGATGCTGCAGCAAACACCTGACCCGACGCAGCTACCCTACCAGACTCAGCAACTGGAGGAGACGCAGTGGTCAGTGTGTACAGGCTCGACCCCAGCTGACATGTAGACGTAGCCAAGTGTCGGCCTGTGCGAGCCTCTGTAGAGACCAGACAGGATGCCAGAGGGAGCCGCCGGACACGGGAGGACTGTGGAGAAGTGAGACAGGACAGGACCCCCAGAGGGGTCAGCCAGAGACACCGCAACCGGCCGACTAAGCGGCGTGAGTGTGGTGCGGTCCCGAAAGAAGGAGCAAGACGCCCCAGAGTCAAGGGTGAAGGTGAGGAAGGCCGAAGTCGACGAAGTACCTGAGAGCACAGACTCACCAGTACCTGAGGACGCAGACGCACTAGCACCTAGAGCAGCAGCGTCGCAAGCACCTAGGGCAGCAGCTGCACCAGTACCTAGAGCAGAAGTCTCAATGCCCGGATCGGGCGGGAAACACCGGTAACAGTCACCCTCATCACTAATAGTCACAGAGTACATGGCAGACAAAATAGCATCAAAATCAAGATCATAGATGGCTACTCCCGCCCTAGACAGCTCACCCCAGCGAGGGATCTTTGTGGCCTCAGGGAACTGGTGATGCCACGCGTTCGTCAGGCGGCCAAACCAGCGCTGGGTGGGGTGCGTACCCCCACACTGCTCACCCGCACGGTCGCCGGTGCGCAAGACGTAGGTGCACGGACCAAAACCCCCACCCCGCTAGCGTGCAGTGTACCACTCAGGGAGCTGCTGAGGGGACAGGGTCTCACCACCGCGCTGCTGCTGCTGGCGCGGACCACCACCGGAGCCACTCCTCTGCGTAGACCCGCGACCAGCTCCACCGCCACCTCCGCCGCCTCCGCCGCCTCCGCCGCCTTCGCCACCACCGCCGCCTCCGCCACCACCGCCGCCTCCGCTACCACCGCCTCCTCCGCTCCCTCCGCCACCGCCGCTGCCTCCGGCCCCACTGCTGCCACCGGTACCCCCACCTCCTCCACCACTCCCACCACCACTCCCACTCCCTCCGCCGCCTCCACCACCACCTCCACTGCCCCCACCAGCTCCTCCAGCGCCCTTGCCCCCCTTGCCCTTGCCTGTGCGGCGCTTCCCCGAAGGGGCAGACGCAGCACCGACCGACTCAAAACCAACGAGGTCGGCCGCAGCAGCAAAAGCAACAGAGGGCAAGAGGGGGGAGGGAGAACACCCCTCAAAGACAGGGGTGCGGGGGTCACCACGAGAGGCTCCTACAGCGACTATGCTCTTCTCCGCCGCTAGGAGGGACTTCTCGAGGAGGTCATTGGTGAGAGTGGTGGGGCACACTGCGAGGAAGTGGTCCCTGACTACTCTAAGGGAGTCAGGGAGGTGAGTGACTATGAAGTAGAGGGTGATGTACATGGGGGGGGGGGGGGTTTCTTGGCACAGAAGTCAGCAGGAAGCGCAGCGCGGTAGCGAGTGTCACTAGTGCGGAGGTGCGTAATGAGGTCAGCGACTGTGGGAAAGGCAGCAAGAACAGGGAAGAGGTATGGCAGCATGAGACGGCTCAGTGCAGCAGTGACAGGGGAGGAGTAGCGTGCAACTACAGCGTCGTACAAGGTCTGAGCACTCTTGTACTGACTAAAGTGCGCACGCTCGGAGGTAGGGAGGTGGCGACGTACAGCAAGACGTGCAGGAGCGTCGCTCGTGGCCCACTGGGAGCGAACAGTGGCGTCAGCATCAGCAGCAGGGGCAGGAGAGGCGCCAGAGGTGAGGTCAAAGAGAGGCCGTCTGCCCTATCGCACTGTAAGAATAGTTGCAGGTCATCTACCCAGACGTCAAAGTCAATGGCTCGACTGTGAGAGTACGACGGCTTATGCCAGCTATGCTTGCTTGCCTTTACTTTATTATGCTATTTTTAGCATAGGATAATTATATGCATGCATGAATTGCTTGATTTCCTAGGCAAGGTGCTTTCCTATATTTTATTATAGTTATAACACCGAGCTATGTTGCGTGCACCGAATTCTGGCTTTTCGGTTGCCACCGAATTGCCTTCTACCGAATTCGGGAAGGATCTGTTTGGGACGCTTCGCGACCCGTGGAACCTTCGCGTAACACCTGGTTACAGGGCCTTGTGTCGAGCCTATATATAGCCTTGTGTTGTACCCAGGTGATCATTCAATTCAATTCAAACTCTCTTTTCTGAGCTCGATCCTAGATCCTCACATCGACCCTCAGCGTCAAAAGCAAGGACACTAGGGGTAGCCATGACCAGAGTAGACTAGCAGCGCAAACAGTACGGTGAGGGCAGTGCAGTGAAAGAGGCGATGTGCTTACCAGACGGGGCAGCTCGGGCGGCTCGGCGGTAGGGCGGCTCGGCGGCTCGGCTACTGGGCGGCTGGGCGGCTCGACTGCAGTGCGGCTCGGCGGCCCGGCGGCTCGGCTGTACGGCGGCTCGGCTGCTGGGCGGCCCGGCTGCAGGGCGGCTCGGCTGCTCGGCTGCTCGGCGGCTCGGCGGCTCGGCTGTCCGGCTGCTCGGTTGCCCGGGCGGCTCGGCGGTGCTGCTGCAGGGCGGCGCGGCGGTCGGCTGCTCGGCTGGGTGAGGCAGCTCGGGCAGCTCGGGTCGCGGGCGGCGCTGCAGCAGGCGACGGGGCTGCAGGTATGGACGGCAGGGCCGGAAGTGAAAGCGGCGGGGCCGCAGGTGAGAGCGGCGGGGCCGCAGGGAAGGGCGACGGGGCCGCAGTTGAGGGCGGCGGGGCCGTAGTTGAGGGCGACGGGGCCACAGGTAAGGGCGGCGGGGCCGCAGGTAAGGGCGGCGGGGCTGCTGGTAAGGGCGGCGAGGCCGCTAGTAAGGGCGGCGGGGCCGTTAGGAGACGGCGGCGGGGCCGCAGGGAAGGGCGGCGGGGCCGTTTAAAGGGACGGCGGGGCCGCTGAGAAGGGCGGCGACGGGCCACTATAAGGGCGGCTACGGGCCGCAGCAAGGGCGGCGACGGGGCCGCTGGTGAAAGGGCGGCGGATCGGGGCCGCAAGGGCGGCTGATCGGGGCCGCGAGAGGCCGCTAGGGCGGCGCGACACGGCCGTTAGGGCGGCGCGACGCAGCCGTAGGGCGGCGCGACGGGGCCGCGAAGGGGCCGAAGAGGCCGCAATGGTCGGCGCGACAGGCCGTGAGGAGGCCGCTGAGGGTGACGCGACAGTAAGGTGAGCACACAGGGCGCGACTCGGGCTTAAGAGGAGCGGGCTCCGGGCAGGAAAAAAAATCGTAGTGGTGGGTGTCAGAACATTATAGCTTACTTATTTGTGTAGGCTATAGTGGGGTATCCCATAGGGGGTACAACCCAATTAGGGTTTCATATTTGTACTCACTTCATTCATAGTTCATTCATTCTCGTTCAGTTTTCCTCATGGTATCGAGCAGGTTCCCCTGTGGGAACTGTGCCTAGGGCCCACCACTCGAAATTTTTTTTCCTGCCCGAAGCGCACTCATCCCGAGTCGCGCCTCGGGCCACTCCTTCCCCGAGCCGCCCTAGCGGCCGGCCTTACCCTCGCGGCCCCGCCACCCAGTGAACGCGGCCCCGCCGCCTCTTCTCTAGCGGCCTCGCCGCCCTGCTCTCGCGGCCCTCGCCGCCCTTACTCACGCGGCTCCGCCGCCCCTGATCTCGCGGCCCCGTCGCCCCTGCTCCAGCGGCCCCGCCGCCCCTGATCTCGCGGCCCCGCCGCCCCTGAACTAGCGGCCCTCGCCGCCCCTGATCTCGCGGCCCCGCCGCCCAAGCGCTCGCGGCCCCCGCCGTCCCTGATCTCACGGCCCCGCCGCCCCAGCGCTCACGGCCCCGCCGCCCCTGATCTCTCGGCCCCGCCGCCCCAGCGCTCCCGGCCCCGCCGCCCCTGATCTCGCGGCCCCGCCGCCCCAGCGCTCCCGGCCCCGCCGCCCCTGATACGCGGCCCCGCCGCCCCAGCGCTCGCGGCCCCGCCGTCCCTGATCTCACGGCCCCGCCGCCCCAGCGCTCACGGCCCCGCCGCCCCTGATCTCGCGGCCCCGCCGCCCCAGCGCTCCCGGCCCCGCCGCCCCTGATCTCGCGGCCCCGCCGCCCCACCGCTCCCGGCCCCGCCGCCCCTGATCTCGCGGCCTCGCCGCCCCAGCGCTCCCGGCCCCGCCGCCCCTGTTACGCGGCCCCGCCGCCCCAGCGCTCCCGGCCCCGCCGCCCCTGATACGCGGCCTCGCCGTCCCTGATCTCACGGCCCCGCCGCCCCAGCACTCACGGCCCCGCCGCCCCTTGCTCTCGCGCCGCCCAACTGCGGCAGCCGAGCCGCCCAACTGCAGCAGCCGAGCCGCCAGACCGCCGAGCAGCAGTGCAGCCGAGCCGCCCTTGCACCCGAGCCGCCCGGCAGCCGAGCCGCCCCACCCGAGCCGCCCTACCGCCGAGCCGCCCGGGAGCCGAGTTGCTGAGTAGCCGAGCCGCCTTTTCTACCGAGCCGCCCGACCTGCCCTGCCCGGTGAGCACTGTACCGCTGTCACTGCGTGCCCTTCCCCTACTGCTTGCACTGCTTCACTGTCGTCGTCATGGCTACCCCTAGTGTCCTCGCTTTTGACGCTGAGGGTCGAGCCATAGACTTCGAGGTCTGGCTCGACGACCTGCAGCTGTTTTTATAGTGCGATAGGGCGGACGGTCTGTCTCTCTTTGACCTCACCTCTGGCGCCGTCCCTTCCCCTGCTGCTGATGCTGACGCCACTGTTCGCTCACAGTGGGCCACGCGCGATGCTGCTGCACGTCTTGCTGTGCGTCGCCACTTGCCTACCACTGAGCGCGCGCACTTTAGCCAGTACAAGAGTGCCCAGACCTTGTACGACGCTGTAGTTGCGCGCTACTCCTCCCCTGCCACTGCTGCACTGAGCCGCCTCATGCTCCCCTTCCTCTTCCCTGACCTTGCCGCCTTTCCCACTGTCGCTGATCTCATCACGCACCTCCGCACTAGTGACACTCGCTACCGCGCTGCGCTTCCTGCTGACTTCTGCGCCAAGAACCCCCCCCCCCCCCCCATGTACATCACTCTCTACTTTTTAGTCACTCGCCTCCCTGACTCCCTTCGTGTAGTCCGGGACCACTTCCTCGCAGTCTGTCCCACCACCCTCACAGTCGACAGCCTAGAGAAGGCCCTCCTTGCGGCAGAGAAGAGCATAGTCGCTGTAGGTGCCTCTCGAGGTGACCCCCGCGCCCCCATCTCTGAGGGGTGTTCTCCTTCCCCTCTCCTGCCCTCTGTCGCCTCTGCCGTTGCGGCCGACCTCGTTGGTCTTGAGTCGGTCGGTGCGGCGTCTGCCCCTAGCGGGAGACGCCGCTCTGGCAAGGGCAAAGGGGGCAAGGGAGCGGGTGGGGCCAGTGGGGGCGGTGGAGGTGGAGGTGGAGGCGGCGGAGGGAGTGGGGGTGGCGGTGGAGGTGGTAGCGGGGGTGGGGGTGCTAGTGGCGGCAGTGGAGGCGGGGGTGGCGGCGGCGGTGGCGGTGGTAGCGGAGGTGGCGGAGGTGGCGGCGGTGGAGGCGGAGGCGGGGGCGGTGGAGGCGGAGGCGGGGGTGGCGGAGGTGGAGGTGGTCGGAGTGGAGCTTCGCAGCGGAGCAGCACTGGGGGAGGTCAGTGCCAGCAGCAGCAGCAGCAGCGTTCTCGCGACGTCCCCACCCCTCAGCAGCTCCGTGAGTGGTACACGCAGCGTCAGCGCGGTGGGGGTTTTGGTCCCTGCACCTACGTTCTCCGCATTGGCGACCGCACTGGAGAGCAGTGTGGGGGCACCCACACCGCCCAGCGCTGCTTTGGCCGCCTGACGGACGCTTGGCGCCAGCAGTTCCCGGAGGCCGCGGAGATCCCCCGCTGGGGAGAGCTGTCTAGGGCTGGTGTAGCTATCTTTGATCTTGATTTTGATGCTATCCTTGCTGCCATGTATGCTGTGACCATTAGTGATAAGGGTGACTGTTACCGGTGTTTCCCACCCGACCCGGGCATTGGTACTGCTGCTCCAGGTGCCGGTGAGGCTTCTGCTCTTGGTGCCAGTGCGTCTGTGCTCTCAGGTGCTGGTGAGGCTGCTCTCTCAGGTACTAGTGCGTCTGCGCTCTCAGGTACTGCGTCGGCTTCGGCCTCCCACACCTTCACTCTTGACTCTGGAGCGTCTCGCTCATTCTTTCGGGACCGCACCACACTCACGCCGCTTAGTCGGCCGGTTGCGGTTTCCCTGGCTGACCCCTCTGGGGGTCCTGTCCTGTCTCGCTTCTCCACAGTCCTCCCGTGTCCGGCGGCTCCCTCTGGCACCCTGTCTGGTCTTTACCTCCCCTCGTTCTCTACGAACTTGGTGAGTGGTGCTGACCTACAGGATGCGGGAGTCCACCAGTTCACCCCTGCTCGTCAGCGAGTGACGCACTGCACAGAGGCTAGCACGGGTCGTCACCTGGCCACGTTTACACGTCAGCCAGGGTCGAGCCTGTACACACTGACCACTGCTTCTCCTCCAGGTGCTGAGTCTGGTAGAGTCCCTTCGTCTGGTCAGGTGTTTGCTGCAGCGTCGAGGTCTGGTCCTTAGTCTGCCCCCTGTTCGTGTCGCCGTCTGTCTCACGAGACCCTCCTCTGGCACCACCGCCTTGGCCACCCCTCTCTGCTTCGGCTCAGAGGCATGGCCTCCCGTCTTCTTGTGTCTGGTCTCCCCCGGTCCCTCCCTCCCCTTCCTCAGGGCCCTGGCCCTGCCTGTGTCCCCTGTGTCGAGGGGCGCCAGCGTGCTGCCCCTCACTCCTCCCAGTTTCCTCCGACAGAGGCTCCGTTGCAGACGCTTCACATGGACGTGTGGGGCCCTGCCCGCGTCCGTGGACTCGGTCACGAGCGCTACTTCCTGTTGGTGGTTGACGACTACTCGCGTTACACCACAGTCTTCCCCTTGCGCAGCAAGGGTGATGTCACTGAGGTGGTGATCGACTGGATCCGCGCAGCTCGACTCCAACTCAGGCTGAGCTTTGGCTCGAACTTTCCTGTGTTGCGTCTGCACTCGGACAGAGGCGGAGAGTTCTCCTCTGGCCTTCTGCGTGCCTACTGTCGTGCGCGAGGCATCCGCCAGACCTTCACGCTTCCGGACTCCCCGCAGCAAAATGGGATTGCAGAGCGCCGCATTGGCATGGTCATGGACGTCGCCCATACGTCTATGATGCATGCGGCTGCCCCCCATTTTCTGTGGCCGTTTGCGGTCAGGTACGCGGCGCATCAGATCAACCTTCACCCTAGGGTCTCCAGGCCGGAGACCTCTTCAGTCCTGCTGTGGACGGGGAAGGTTGGCAATGCGTCGGCGTTCCGGGTCTGGGGATCTCGGGCGTTTGTCCGCGACTTGTCTGCGGACAAGCTGTCCCCTCGCGCTGCTCCCTGCGTCTTCCTGGGGTTCCCCCCCGACGCCCCTGGGTGGCAGTTCTACCACCCCACCTCTCGACGTGTTCTGTCCTCCCAGGACGTCACGTTCGACGAGTCGGTACCCTACTACCGCCTCTTTCCCTACCGCACTCCGTCCCTCCCCCCGCCCCCGCTCTTCTTGGTACCAGGTCCCCCCCCCCGGTAGACCCCCTCCCCCCTCAGGGTCCTGCCCCTTCAGGTGTGTCCCAGGTAGACACGCTCGAGCCTGTCGAGGTCACTGGTGACTCTGGTGCTGCTGCGGGAGCTGAGCCTGGGGGTGCTCGGACTGGAGGCGCTACGCTTGGGGGTGCTGAGCCTGGGGGTGCGGAGTCTGGAGGTGCTGAGCCTGCGGGTGCTGAGCCTGGGGGTGTTGAGCCTGGGGGTACTGAGTCTGGGGGTGCTGAGCCTGGGGGTGCTGGGCCTGGGGGTGCTGAGCCTGGCGGTGCTGAGACTGGGGGTGCTCCGCCTGGCGGTGCTTCGTCTCGCCGAGAGCCACTCTCCCCACAGGAGCTGCGTGAGTGGTTTGCCCGGCGCTGGAGGCGTGCTGCTGGTGCTGGAGGTTCTTCGGCTGCAGAGGGTGCTGCTGCCGAGCGTCCCGGAGGTGCTCGTGCTGTGGGTGCTGGAGCTGCTGGGTCTGAGGGTTCTCCTGGAGCTGGTGCTGCTGAGGGTGTTGGCGCTGAGACTACCGCTGGCGGTCCGACTGGCAGTGCTCGTGGTGGTGCTACTGGAGGTTCTGGAGCCACTGGAGGTGCTGCTGGAGCGGGTACTCCTCCTGGGGGTACTGGTGCTGTCCCTGCTGTTTCTAGCGTCGCCACGCGGCCCCGACCGTACTTCGTTCCGCTCCTGCAGCAGGTTCTTGGTCTTACACCTTCTCCTGGTCCTCCTCCTCCTCCCTTAGAGGGTCAACAGCCTGTCTCGTCACAGTCACATCTACAGCCTGCCTCCCCTTTGCCTGCTCCTTCTCCCTACGCTGGTCCGACTGGAGGTCTTACTGAGCGTCGTGAGCCTGCGTCTCGTCCTGCGTCGCCCGTTCGTGCTGCGCGCACGAGTGGTCTCGGTTCGCGTCAGCGTCCTCCTCCTGTCCCTGGCACGCACCGGATGTCTCTGCGTCCGTCCACTGCTCCTCTGCGTGCCCCTTTGCCTTCTCCTCCTGCTTCCTCTCTTCCTGCTCTTGCCGACCCGGAGTCGGACTCTCTTCGTGCTGCCAGTCCTACTGTCACGCGTCTCCTTGCTACTGCTGTCACTGACCCTTCTTTTGAGTCGTCTGCTGCGTCTGCCCTTGTCACTGAGCTCGTCGACTTTGCTGCGCGCTGTCGTCTAGACTACGCTGCTAGTCTTGTCGCTGAGTCTGAGTCGGCCTGTCCTCCGTCCGTCGGGGGTGAGTGTGCCCTTGGCACGGACGTCCTTGAGGACAGGCAGGAGGAGTTCCAGTGTCTGGCCGCCGCTTCACCTCATCTCGCGTCTGTACTGCTAGCCCCTGAGGGAGACCCGGATGCACTAGACATCCCGACTCCGCGCTCTTACGCGGAGGCGATAGAGGGTCCCTACTCCTCTCAGTGGCAGGCAGCTATGGATTCAGAGATGGCTTCCTGGAAGTCCACAGGCACCTACGTTGACGCTGTTCCCCCTCCTGGGGCGAACATCGTCAGTGGCATGTGGATCTTCAGGGTGAAGCGGCCGCCGGGTTCTCCGCCTGTCTTCAAGGCGCGTTACGTGGCTCGTGGCTTCAGTCAGCGACAGGGGGTTGACTACTTTCAGACCTTCTCCCCCACCCCGAAGATGACCACTCTTCAGGTACTGCTGCACGTTGCTGCTCACCGTGACTACGAGCTGCACTCTCTCGACTTCAGCACAACTGGCTTCACTGGGTCTTTCCCTCCTGGTACCCAGTGGAGTCTCCGGCGTCCAGTCTACGGTCTCCGCCAGGCGCCACGTGAGTGGCACGACACACTGAGGACTACGCTGGCGGCACTTGGGTTTGCTCCTTCTACTGCCGACCCGTCGCTGTTTCTTCGCACCGACACCTCTCTGCCGCCGTTCTACATCCATCTTAGCATTCTCGCACGCTATGTTGCTCCTAGGAGACACCGACCAGAGCACATGGCTGCAGCGAAGAGGGTGTTGCGCTACTTGTGCAGTACGTCGGGCATGGGGCTAGTGCTTGGAGGGCGCAGTCCAGTGGTCCTCACTGGGCACGCGGACGCTTCTTGGGCTGACGACCAGGCTACGCAGCGGTCGTCACAGGGTTACACCTTCAGCCTTGGTTCCGGCTCTGTTTCGTGGCGGGCTACCCGCTCGTCTTCTGTTCTCGGCTCCAGTTGTGAGGCTGAGATCTACGCCGGGGCTATGGCTGCACAGGAGCTTCGCTGGCTTACCTACCTGCTGACTGACCTCGGAGAGCTGCCTCGTTCTCCTCCGGTGCTGTACGTAGACAACAAGGCCATGCTAGCCTTGTGTCGGGAGCAGCGCCTGGAGCACAGAACGAAGCACATTGCTCTCCGCTACTTTCTTGCTCGTGAGTTGCAGCAGCGTGGTCAGTTGCGACTTGCGTACGTGGCCTCTGAGGCCAACACTGCTGATGTTTTCACCAAGGCACTTGCGCCTTGTGATCATCAGCGCTTCTGTTCTCAGCTTGGTCTTGTGCCTGTCTTGCCTCACTTGCTCACCTCTTGACCTTGCTTGTACTGTTACATATATATACACCTGCTCTTGCTTGTCTAGCTTTCTATGTATATGTACTCATGCATGTGAACTGGCCTTGTGGCCTTGAACTTGTGCTCGGAATGTGTGGTGACTTTGTGATCCACCCTGAGCTTGCTTTGCTTAGCTTTGCTTGACTGGTCTTGTGACCGCTTGTTCTCCCCCACTTTGCCTATGGGGGTGTGTCAGAACATTATAGCTTAAGCCTTTGTGTAGGCTGTAGTGGGGTAGCCCATATGGGGTACAACCCAATTAGGGTTAGTACTTGTACCCAACTGTTTCATAGTTCATTCATTCTCGTTCACATTTTCTCACATGTGTGCACACATAAACCACACACGGCGCACATCATGGCGACACAACCGTATCGGTGGAACTCGTTTGTACGTACATCTTGTCTAACGAAAGTGTTCACTCTGCACGTTGTTGACGTACATCCTTTCATTATACATGTCACCAATTGCTCGTTACACTACCACACAATGTACCGAACATTTGACCACCATAGTGTAAGCAATAGCCTTCGCACCCATCAATTACGAATACCAGCAGAAAATCTAACGCCCTGCACATCTCCCACAGAATTACTCGAAAATGATACCGCACAATTGCATTCATGTGTACGTCTATGCATCTACACCAACTACGCAGGATGTTCTGCCAACATCTCATGTGCAGCAGACTCTTCGACACCCTCCTCCGCTTCCTTGTGCCGAGCACACCCGCTGCTACCGTTGTGCACGAGGGCCGTTCCCCCACTCTCAACATTGTCAGGGTCGTCTGGTTCGTTGGCCGCCTTGTTTCTATCCACCACCCTCTGCCTCTTTGACGTGCGCGTGGCAACCACTCGCTTCCTCCCTCGTTTCATCTTCCAGTTCACGCCCTCCCTCGCCTCCCGCCAGCTCCGCCACCTCCACCACTTCCGCCCTTCCACGAGGAGCTGCAGATCTTCCTTGGTGCATCCACGCAGCATCGCCTTCTCTGCGGCTGACAGACTGACCGTGTTGGGTATCTTGTCTCGTGGCCTCAGGAAGAACGCACCTGCGGCGTACGCATACGCCGCCTCCTCCTCCGATGTGTATGCACCCAGCCGCTGTTGCCTACGCTTTCCTCCTTCTTTGATCAGGATCTTCACGCCGAACTTGCCTGATGCTTTCTCCAACTTCACTCCTGTGTACTTCGTTGCACACGTGTCGTCACCATCCTCTTCGTCCTCCGTGTCTGACACGAGATCCTCCTCTTCTTCTGCCTTCACCGTCTCGTGGCCGCTCGTATCTCCCCACGCATCAGCTCCAGCCGGCACCGTCACCCCGAGCAGCGGTCTCCCGCGGGTGAACATCCAGTGAGGTATGGTCCCTCCCGTCAGCAGCGGGTTTTGCAGCAAGCCCGCTGTCGGATCACATGCAGCGAACGAGGAGGCCAGCGCAACACGGGTGGCATTGCGTACGACATCCTCCTCTGGACTGCTGTCAACAAGCCTTTTGCGCCCGGATGGACGCTGTGGAGTGTGTGGGGCATTCTTGGTGCCACCTGCCTCTGCTTTCGCGCCGGATCTCACGGGGTTGCCTTGCATCAGTAGTTGGGTTGCAGCGGACACCACCTCCTTGCGCCTCAATCCCACAAAATTGGATATGACGGTGAAGCTCGCGTCCAAGAACATCACATCGTTCTTCATATCGCAATTTCCCTCATCATCGCCGTAACCCGTGCGTCATCCCCGGCTTGACTGACCGGTGCTTGCCTCACATCTTCGATACCACCGTTCCTCTCCCGCACTACTGCCCCCCCCCCCTGTTACCCGGCCTGCGTCCTGCGGGGGAATTTCGATCCCCAGCGCTTCCAATTGCTGAATGAGATCTCCGGTCGCGTGTGCGCACAAGTCGCGCCGCATCTCCCGCCGGTATTTGTGCGGCGTCACTCCATGAAACCAGAGCCCGCTCAATAACGTGGTGAAGTCGGACATCACCAGGGTCTTCAGGTACTGGCAAAAAAAAATCCCACAGTCCTGCTTGTTCGGCTGCTGTGGCAGCTTATCCTCCTGCACTTCGACAAACGCACACTACAGTTAGCAATCCGTCTACCCTCGTAAACATTGTGCACACAGGTATGCACATTCACTGGTACCCTCACCCGTAATATTATGCACTCCGCATCCAATAGGAGCTTGTCAACAAGCTCCATGTTTGCGTCGGGGTTGCTCGCCTTCGCGAGTTCGGACAGCACTCTGCACGTTACAGGCCGAAATCGTTAAAACAAGTTATGCATCAGCTGCCAGCGACATGCAACGTCGACAGTGAACCCCGTACTCACAGCTTGGTGCCTGCAAAAATCATGCGGGTGTTCCTTGTCTTTATGTTACTGTCCAGCAAGACCAACTTCATTCGCTCTTTGCCTTCGGATTTCGCGGACTTGGTAAGTGTCAAAGTTAGAAGGAAGAAAGAGAATGAACTAGCAGAAATGGGGATACAAATAGCAAACCCTAGAAGGGTTGTACTCGCTATAGAGCACCCCACTACAGGCTAGAACATAAGATAATATTCTGACACACCCCCATAGCCAAAGTGGGGTGTAATCAGCAGAGCAGGCAAAGCAAAACAAGCTCAGGGTGGATCACAATGTCACCACACATTCTGAGCACAAGTTCAAGAAGAAATAGTTTAGAGTGTACAATTATAAGCAAAGCTAGTGGTAGTCACAACGGGCAAGTGAGGAGGAGGAGGGAGAGTGAGGGGAGAGGAGACAGGAGGCGACGGCTGAAGCTGCAGACACACAGGCAACAGTAGGCAGACTGGCACAGCGGCTACCGGGCGAAGCCCCCGGAATACTGGAGTAACAGGCCCCGCGGCTAAAGTAGCGGCAGACGAGCAACGGACCCACGGGCGGCTGGCGTAGAAGTCTACGACTGGGCTACCGGACGAAGTCCCCGGACTACAGGTGCTGCTGGCGACACGACGGCAACCTCCGTGCAACTTCCCCAAACAGTCCCACTCCCCCGACACACACCCACTGCTACACCACTAGCTCCACTCCCACGCACCCCCCTTAAACCCTAAACCCAGTCTCCCACACAACCACCCCCCTCAGCGACAGCTGCAGTAGTGGGAGACGAAGGAGGAGGAGGAGAAAGGGAGGAAGGGGACCGCGCACACCCGCCACCCCCATACCCGTCACCCCCATACCCTGAGTGTGCGGTAAGCGAGCTCAGGTGTGCGCGAAGCATGCACAAGCGTGCGGGAAGCGAACTCGGGTGTGCGGTAAGCAAACGCAGGTGTGCGGGGAGGGGGGGGGGGGCCGCAGGGCGACACGCGGGTCGACGGGGATGGGCACACCGGTCGCCGGAGGCGGCGCGCGGGTCGACGGGGCCGCCACTAAGGGCGACAGGGAGCCTCGCGCGGGTTGACGGGGACGCCGCGAAGGGCGACGAGGAGCCGCACGCAGGTCGACGGGGACGGGCGTGCGGGTCGACGGAACGCGAAACCGCCGCGTGCGCCCAGGGTGCGCGGTGGGCAGAAAACCGCCACGCGTCCTGAGCGCATGGCGTGCAGAATACCGCCGCGCAAAGCAGGAAACCGCCGCGCGCCTCGGGGCGCACGGTGGGCAGAAAACCGCCGCACGCACTGAGCGCGCGGTGGGCAGAAAACCGCCATGCGCCCCGAGCACGTGGCGGGAAGAAAAAACTGCCGCACGCCACGGGGCGTGCGGCATAGAGAGTAGCAGTAGCAGTTGCAGCGGAAGCAACGAGGTGGTGAGCCCACCCACAGGATCGATCCAAGGGGATCGACCTGCTCTGATAGCATGTCAAAGTTAGAAGGAAGAAAGAGAATGAACTAGCAGAAATGGGGATACAAATAGCAAACCCTAGAAGGGTTGTACTCGCTATAGAGCACCCCACTACAGGCTAGAACATAAGATAATATTCTGACAGTAAGCACCGATGGAGATACAGCGATGACGAGCGAGTAGTGCTCCCTACGCTCAACATGAGAGGGTATGTTGGGATTAGGGTTAGTCAACCATCGGTGTCATGCTAAAGAATCCACTCACGAACCGAATACTTGTGATACGTACCCCTCTAGCACAGGGATCGCGAGATAGTCGTGCTGCAGTAGAGGAAGCCCGTTCCCCAGCGTCAAAGGCGCACCACACGAGTTCGTCTGGAAGTACGCCTTGCAGTCCAAGGCAGCCCATGTTTTCCCGTCACGGAGAGTCGGCTTCCGGATGCTAAGCAGCCTGCACAGGTAATGAACAAGAAATAACAAAGCGTATTAGATGTTGCCCATGTCAGAACATTATAGCTTACTCATTTATGTAGGCTATAGTGGGGTATCCCATAGGGGGTACAACCCAGTTAGGGTTTCCTATTTGTACTCACTTCGTTCATAGTTCACTCATTCTCTCGTTCACTTCTTGTCATGGAATCAGAGCAGGTTCCCCTGTGGGAACTGTGCTTCGGGCCCACCACCTAGAACTTTTTTTTTTTCTGCCCTGGCGCCCGCCCTAGCGCCCGCCCTAGCGCCCGCCCTAGCGCCCGCCCCTTCGAGCCGCCCGTTAGCGCCGCCCGTTAGCGCCGCCCGTGCGGCTGCCCGTTCGCGCCGCCCTTTGCGCAGCCAGTAGCGCCGCCCGTGCGGCCGCCCGTTAGCGCCGCCCGTGCGGCCGCCCGTAGCGCCCCCCGTGAGCCGCCGCCCGTAGCGCCGCCCGTGAGCCGCCGCCCGTCGCGCCACCCGTTAGCGCCGCCCGTGCACCGCCGCCCGTGATGCCGCCGCCCGTGACGCCGCCGCCCGTCACGTCGCCCCCCCCCCCCCCCCCCCCGTGACGCCGCCGCCCGTCCCGCCGCCCGCCCGTCACGCCGCCCGCCCGTGAGCCGGCGCTGCCCGCGAACCGCCCACCCGTGGGCCTTCAGCCCGCCCGTGAGCTGCCGACGCCGCCCGTGAGCAGCCGACGCCGCCGACGCCGCCCGTGAGCCGCCGACGCCACCGCCGCCACCCGCGAGCCGCCGACGCCGCCGACGCCGCCCGTGAGCCGCCGACGCCGCTGCCGCTGCCGTCGCCCGTGAGCCGCCGACGCCGCCGCCGCCGCCCGTGAGCCGCCGACGCCGCCGCCGCCGCCCGTGAGCCGCCGTCGCCCGTGAGCCGCCGTCGCCCGTGAGCCGCCGACGCCGCCGCCGCCGCCCGTGAGCCGCCGACGCCGCCGCCGCCGCCCGTGAGCCGCCATCGCCCGTGAGCCGCCGACGCCGCCGCCGCCGCCCGTGAGCCGCCCTGGCCGCCCGCCCAGCCGCCCGTGAGCTCCCCGCGCGCCGTCCCAGCCGCCCGTGAGCCGCCACCGAGCTGCCCCAGCCGCCCGTGCCGCCGCCCGAGCCGCCTGAGCCGCCCGAGCCGCCCGCGCCGCCCGCGCCGCCCTAGCCACCCGAGCCGCCCGAGCCGCCCGAGCCGCCCGAGCCGCCCGCGCCGCCCGAGCCGCCCGAGCCGCCCGAGCCGCCCGAGCTGCCCGAGCCGCCAGAGGAGCTGCTCTCCTGCTCCTGTCGGGCTACTGCTGCTCCTGGGCTGTGTACCTGCGCCGCTGACCTACCCGACTCTTCCTGCCCGGTGAGACTGTCAGCTGCTGTCATGGCCACCCCCAATGTCCTAGCTTTTGACGCTGAGGGTAGAGCCATTGACTTTGCAGTCTGGATTGAGGACCTGCAGCTGTACTTACTGTGTGATGCGGTCGATGAGGTCTCTCTCTTTGACTTTGTCTCTGGCGCTGTCCCTGCCCCTCCTCCTGATGCTGATTCCGCCGTTCGCTCCAAGTGGGCGACCCGCGATGCTGCTGCACGTCTTGCTGTGCGTCGCCACCTCCCTTCCTCCGAGCGTGCCCACTTTAGTCAGTGCAAGACCGCTCAGGCCTTGTACGACGTTGTAGTTGCACGCTACTCCTCCCCTTCCTCCGCTACGCTGAGCCGCCTCATGCTACCTTTTCTCTTCCCTGACCTCGCTGCCTTTCCCACTGTCGCTGACCTCATTACCCACCTCCGTGCTAGTGACGCTCGCTACCGCGCTGCCCTTCCTGCTGAGTTCCGCGCCGCCAACCCTCCTCCCATGTACATCACTCTCTACTTTCTTGTCACCCGTCTCCCTGAGTCCCTTCGTGTCGTTAGGGACCAGTTTCTCTCTGTCTGTCCCACCACCCTCACTGTCGACCTCCTTGAGGAGTCCCTGCTAGCGGCTGAGAAGAGCATAGTCGCTGTAGGGGCCTCTCGGGGTGACCCTCGCACCCCCATCTTTGAGGGGTGTTCTCCTTCCCCCCTGCTGCCCTCTGTCGCCTCTGCCGCTGCGGCCGACCTCGCTGGTTTTGAGTCGGTCGGTGCGGCGTCTGCCCCCAGCGGTAGACGCCGCTCTGGCAAGGGCAAGGGGGGCAAGGGAGCGGGTGGAACTAGAGGAGGCAGTGGCGGAGGAGGTGGGGGTGGCGGGGGGAGTGGGGGTGGCGGTGGAGGTGGTGGCGGGAGTGGAGGTACTGGTGGAGGCGGTGGAGGCGGAGGTGGCGGCGGAGGCGGTAGCGGAGGAGGCGGGGGTGAGGGTACCAGTGGGGGCGGTGGCGGTGGAGACGGGGGCGGTGGTGGAGGCGGGAGTGGCGGTGGCGGCGGGGGTCGGAGTGTCTCGTCCCAGCGCAGCAGCTCTGGGGGTGGTCAGCGCCAGCAGCAGCAGCGCTCTCGCACCGTCCCCGCCCCTCAGCAGCTCCGTGAGTGGTACTTGCAGCGTCAGCGTGGTGGTGCGTTTGGTCCCTGCCCCTACGTTCGTTGCACCGGCGACCGTGCGGGGGAGAGGTGTGGAGGCACCCACACGGCCCGCCGCTGCTTTGGCCGCCTGACCGACGCCTGGCGTCAGCAGTTTCCGGAGGCCGCTGAGATCCCCCGCTGGGGGGAGCTGTCTAGGGCTGGTGTAGCCATTTATGATCTTGACTTTGATGCTATTCTTTCTGCTATGTATGTTGTGACTGGTAGTGATGAGGATGACTGTTACCGGTGTTTCCCGCCCGACCCGGGCATTGGTACTGCTGCGTCAGGTACTAGTGAGGCTGCTTCTCTAGGTGCCAGTGCGTCTGAGCTCTCAGGTACTGGTGAGTCTGCCCTCTCAGGTACTGTGTCGGCTTCGGCCTCTCACACCTTCACACTTGACTCTGGAGCGTCTCGCTCCTTCTTTCGGGACCGCACTACTCTCACGCCGCTGAGTCGGCCGGTTGCGGTGTCCCTGGCTGACCCCTCTGGGGGGCCTGTCCTGTCTCGCTTCTCCACGGTACTTCCGTGTCCGGCGGCCCCCTCTGGCACCCTGTCTGGTCTCTACCTCCCCTCGTTCTCGACGAACCTGGTGAGTGGTGCTGACCTACAGGATGCGGGTGTCCACCAGTTCACTCCTGCTCGTCAGCGGGTGACCCACTGCACGGAGGCTAGCACGGGACGCCACCTGGCTACGTTTACACGTCGGCCAGGGTCGAGCCTGTACACACTGACCACTGCTTCTCCTCCAGGTACTGAGTCTCGTAGGGTCCCTTCGTCTGGTCAGGTGTTTGCCGCAGCGTCCAGGTCTGGTCCTGAGTCTTCCCCCTGTTCGTGTCGTCGTCTGTCTCACGAGACCCTCCTCTGGCACCACCGCCTTGGCCACCCCTCTCTGCTTCGGCTCAGAGGCATGGCCTCCCGTCTTCTTGTGTCTGGTCTCCCCCAGTCTCTACCTCCCCTTCCTCAGGGCCCTGGCCCTGCCTGTGTCCCCTGTGTCGAGGGGCGCCAGCGTGCTGCCCCTCACTCCTCCCAGTTTCCTCCGACAGAGGCCCCGCTGCAGACACTTCACATGGACGTGTGGGGCCCAGCCCGCGTCCTTGGACAGGGTCAGGAGCGCTACTTCCTGCTCGTTGTTGACGACTACTCGCGTTACACCACAGTCTTCCCCTTGCGCAGCAAGGGTGAGGTTACTGAGGTGCTGATCGACTGGATCCGCGCAGCTCGTCTTCAGCTCAGGCAGAGCTTTGGCTCCGACTTTCCTGTGTTGCGTCTGCACTCTGACAGAGGCGGAGAGTTCTCCTCTGGCCTTCTTCGTGCCTACTGTCGGGCGCGAGGCATCCGCCAGTCCTTCACGCTTCCGGACTCCCCACAGCAAAATGGGATTGCTGAGCGCCGCATTGGCATGGTCATGGACGTCGCCCGTACGTCCATGATGCATGCGGCTGCCCCCCATTTTCTGTGGCCGTTTGCGGTCAGGTACGCAGCGCATCAGATCAACCTCCACCCCAGGGTCTCCAGGCCGGAGACCTCCCCAGCCCTGCTGTGGACGGGGAAGGTTGGCGATGCGTCGGCGTTCCGGGTCTGGGGATCTCGGGCGTTTGTCCGCGACTTGTCTGCGGACAAGCTGTCCCCTCGCGCTGCTCCCTGCGTCTTCCTAGGGTTCCCCCCCGACGCCCCTGGGTGGCAGTTCTACCACCCCTCCTCTCGACGTGTTCTGTCCTCCCAGGACGTCACGTTCGACGAGTCGGTACCCTACTACCGCCTCTTCCCCTACCGCACTCCGTCCCTCCCCCCACCCCCGCTCTTCTTGGTACCAGGTCCCCCCCCGGTAGTCCCCCTCCCCCCTCAGGGTCCTGCCCCGTCAGGTGTGTCCCAGGTAGACGCGGTCGAGCCTGTCGAGGTCACTGGTGACTCTGGTGCTGCTGCGGGAGCTGAGCCTGGGGGTGCGGAGTCTGGGGGTGCTGAGCCTGGGGGTGCGGAGTCTGGGGGTGCTGAGCCTGGGGGTGCGGAGTCTGGGGGTGCTGAGTCTGGGGGTGCTGAGCCTGGGGGTGCTGAGCCTGGGGGTGCTGAGCCTGGAGGTGCTGTGCCTGGGGGTGCTGTGCCTGGGACTGCTGTGCCTAGGGGTGCTGAGCCTGGGGGTGCTGAGCCTGGGGGTGCTTCGTCTCGCAGGGAGCCACTCTCCCCACAGGAGCTGCGTGAGTGGTTTGCCAGGCGCTGGAGGCGTGCTGCTGGTGCTGGTGGTTCTTCGGCTGCAGAGGGCACTGCTGCCGCGCGTCCCGGCGGTGCTCGTCCTGTGGGTGCTGGAGCTGTTGGGTCTGCGAGTTCTCCTGGAGCTGGTGCTGCTGAGGGTGTTGGCGCTGAGCGTGCTGCTGGCGGTCCGACTGACAGTGCTCCTGGTGCTGCTGCTGGAGGTTCTGGAGCTTCTGGTGGTGCTGCTGGAGGTGCTACTGGAGTGGGTGCTCCTGCCGAGGGTGCTGGTGCTGTTCCTGCTGTTTCTGGAGTCGCCGCGCGGCCCCGACCGTACTTCGTTCCGCTCCTGCAGCAGGTTCTTGGTCTTCCACTTTCTCCTCCTCCCTTAGAGGGTCCGCAGCCTGTCCGGTCACAGCCACAGCTACAGCCTGCCTCCCCTTTGCCTGCTCCTTCTCCCTACGCTGGTCCGACTGGAGGTCTTACTGAGCGTCGTGAGCCTGCGTCTCGTCCTGCGTCGCCTGTTCGTCCAGAGCGCGCTAGTGGTCGCGGGTCGCGTCAGCGTCCTCCTCCTGTCCCTGGCACGCACTGGATGTCTCTGCGTCCGTCCACTGCTCCTCTGCGTGCCCCTTTGCCTTCTCCTCCTGCTTCCTCTCTTCCTGCTCTTGCCGACCCGGAGTCGGACTCTCTTCGTGCTGCCAGTCCTACTGTCACGCGTCTCCTTGCTACTGCTGTCACTGACCCTTCCTTCGAGTCGTCTGCTGCGTCTGCCCTTGTCACTGAGCTTGTCGACTTTGCTGCGCGCTGTCGTCTAGACTACGCTGCCAGTCTTGTCGCTGAGTCTGAGTCTGCCTGTCCTCCGTCCGTCGGGGGTGAGTGTGCCCTCGGCACGGACGCCCTTGAGGATAGGCAGGAGGAGTTCCAGTGTCTGGCCGCCGCTTCACCTCATCTCCCGTCTGTTCTGCTCGCCCCTGAGGGAGACCCGGATGCACTAGACATCCCGACTCCGCGCTCTTACGCGGAGGCGATAGAGGGTCCCTACTCCTCTCAGTGGCAGGCAGCTATGGACGCAGAGATGGCTTCCTGGAAGTCCACACGAGCCTACGTCGACGCTGTCCCCCCTCCTGGGGCGAACATCGTCAGTGGCATGTGGATTTTCAGGGTGAAGCGGCCGCCGGGTTCTCCGCCTGTCTTCAAGGCGCGTTACGTGGCTCGTGGCTTCAGTCAGCGGCAGGGGGTTGACTACTTTCAGACCTTCTCCCCCACCCCGAAGATGACCACTCTTCGGGTTCTGCTGCACGTTGCTGCTCACCGTGACTACGAGCTGCACTCTCTCGACTTCAGCACTGCTTTCTTGCAGGGCAGTCTGCACGAGGAGATCTGGCTGCGCCGCCCACCTGGCTTCACTGGGTCTTTCCCTCCTGGTACCCAGTGGAGTCTCCGGCGTCCAGTCTACGGTCTCCGCCAGGCGCCACGTGAGTGGCACGACACACTGAGGACTACGCTCGCGGCACTTGGGTTTGCTCCGTCTACTGCCGACCCGTCGCTGTTTCTGCGCACCGACACCTCTCTGCCGCCGTTCTACATCCTCGTGTACGTCGACGACTTGGTCTTTGCCACAGCTGACACTGCTGGACTCGCCTACGTGAAATCCGAGCTGCAGAAGAGACATACGTGCACTGACCTGGGTGAACTGCGTAGCTACCTTGGCTTGCAGATCACCCGGGACAGAGCGCGCCGCACCATTACCCTGACTCAGTCACACATGGTGCAGCAGGTCCTTCAGCGCTTCGGCTTCACGTACTCCTCGCCTCATGCCACTCCTCTGCCTACTCGCCACTCGCTCTCAGCTCTGCCTTCGGATGAGTCCGTAGAGTCGAGTGGCCCGTTTGCAGAGCTTGTTGGCTGCCTCATGTACCTGATGACCTGCACACGTCCTGACCTTGCATACCCTCTTAGCATTCTAGCACGCTATGTTGCTCCTGGGAGACACCGACCAGAGCACATGGCTGCAGCGAAGAGGGTGTTGCGTTACTTGTGCAGTACGTCGGGCATGGGGCTAGTGCTTGGAGGGCGCAGTCCAGTGGTCCTCACTGGGCACGCAGACGCTTCCTGGGCTGACGACCAGGCTACGCAGCGGTCGTCACAGGGTTACACCTTCAGCCTTGGTTCCGGCTCTGTTTCGTGGCGGGCTACTCGCTCGTCTTCTGTTCTCGGCTCCAGTTGTGAGGCTGAGATCTACGCTGGGGCTATGGCTGCACAGGAGTTACGCTGGCTCACCTACCTGCTGACCGACCTTGGAGAGCAGCCTCGTTCTCCTCCAGTCCTGTACGTAGACAACAAGGCCATGCTGGCCTTGTGTCGAGAGCAGCGACTGGAGCACAGAACGAAGCACATTGCCCTCCGCTACTTTCTTGCTCGTGAGCTGCAGCAGCGTGGACAGTTGCGACTTGCGTACGTGGCCTCTGAGGCCAACACTGCTGATGTCTTCACTAAGGCACTTGCTCCTTGTGATCATCAGCGTTGTTGCACGCAGTTGGGTCTTGTGTCTGTCTTGCCTCACTTGCTCACTTCTTGACCTTGCTTGTACCTTCACCTATATATACTCTTGCTCTTACTTGCTTGACTCTTGTATATCTTTATATATGATCTTGCATGTGAACTGGCCTTCTGGCCTTTTGAACTTGTGCTCGGAATGTGTGGTGACTTTGTGATCCACCCTGAGCTTTGCTTTGCTTTACTTGACTGGTCTTGTGACCCCTTGTTCTCCCCCACTTTGCCTATGGGGGTGTGTCAGAACATTATAGCTTACTCATTTATGTAGGCTATAGTGGGGTATCCCATAGGGGGTACAACCCAGTTAGGGTTTCCTATTTGTACTCACTTCGTTCATAGTTCACTCATTCTCTCGTTCACTTCTTGTCAGCCCATACATCAGATACTACGCAACAAAGCGTCAACCAGGTGACCTCAGTGAAGATACTTACACGTTGTGAAAGTCTAGCACACCATCAGTGATCCACTGATCATCCTCGATCGACATGAGGTCGTCCTTATCCACCTCGCACCCGACGCCGCGGTGATTTATAAGCGTCATGTTTGTGTACGAAGACTTCATGTAATTCCGTGCGACGAGGGACACCAAATCTTCCTGCACCTGCTCCCGCGCCGTATCCTCCTTAGTCGTAGCAAACTTCATGGCCCTTCCGGAGGCCTTAGGTGGCGGGATCGGCCCTGGATTCTTCAGGTTAGACTCTGCATTTTTCGACGACCTGGTTCTGCACGTCGGCGGGGCAGGATCTTGGTCGTCGGAGCCGCTGCTAGTTTCGGGTTCATAGAACCTGTTGCGCTTAGATGTCAACTGCTTAGGTTTCGCCATCTCTATCTATCAACGACTAGAATACAAACTACCCTGGCTTATGAAGACGCGAGCAGGTAGGGTTGGCAGGAGGAACACATTTACGGGGAGCGCAAGCGTTGAGGATACTATGGAAAATGAAGGAGATAGAAAGGCGTAACCCTCTCGGATCATGCACATCTGGTGTGACCGTCGTGTAGAGCTACATAGATGTACACCGTTGGCGCAAGCGTGCATGCGATGGCCAGGTGTGATGCGACCACTCGAGAGGATGTGATGGTTCAGCGCCATGCAGATCCACGTGTGCTAATCCTAGGGTTTCGGATGCTGTGGTCGGAGGTTGAAGCCGGGTTACCAAGCAGATGCATGCAAGCGAATGCACGGTAGTTCGATTTTTTTTATGAGAAGGCCAAATGACGCGAAGTATGGTAACGATGTACGTCGTGTGGTGAACATACGTGTATGTGTCTCTTCGCGCGCCGAGTCCAGGTTTTATGCAATCGATGCGTACATGGTTATTAAACTTGTATAACAATAACACGCGATTGCAATGTGTTATGTTACGTAAGTTCAAGGTGGTCAGAGTTTGGAAAAAATGTTGTTACCCTACATGACAAATAATCAAATATATGCAATGGTTGTTGGTGGTTACGGAACCAGTTTATGATATTTTTATCATCTCGATCAACAAGTTACAATCATTGGTGGGGCGGTTTGACAAATGTACATCCCGATTCACGTACAACACATCCACACATAATATAATTGTACCTTTCACTGCAACGAGTACGGCTATGTTCTGTGCGCACACCACAAAGGTTCCCGCACATGCGTGTGCTCGAACCAGACCAACTCTGTTCTACAAGAGTGCACGAGATGGGCTGGGCAGGGTTTTCACAGCAGCAATTCCTAGGGTTTCACGGCTGTAGGATGGCGGGGAACAGTTGCCTGGTGTGCAAGACGGTGTTTAAGGACAACAGCAGGTTACAGTCCCATGTAGTGAATGGGGCTGTTTGTCGCGAGGAGTTGAAGAGGAAACGTGAACAACTTTTGTGGGCTGCATATTTGGAAGTCGTTGCGTGCGAAGGAGAGGGTAGAGCAAATACCCCACCGGCATCCAGGCTTAAAAACAACGATCGCAGCTTTCTCTCCGTACCTCCAACGGTGTCGATACCCAAAGTTAGTGTGGTTGGCGACGCGGATACACCATCCGACGGCGCTAACGCCGAATCTACAGAAGGCAGCGATAGGACGGAGATTTTTGATACACTTACAAAGTTGTACCTGTTTTTCCGTGACGCCGATCTGTCGCACTGGGAAATTAACCGTCTGCTACACATTTTCCGCAACCCTCGCTTCAACCTCAGGGCTCTCCGACGATGGCGCAACTGGGTGGATGTGCGTCGCTGGGGCATGGCGCGAGCTCCACCCGACATGGTCCCGTGGAAAACGGAGGAGATAGTGGTGAGGGGTCCCAAAGGACTGCAAATCAAGATGCTACTGCACTTCCGCGACACCGAGTTGGTACGTGATGGGAGGCCAACTTGGAGGCGATGTCTAGGTGACGCGTAGATGAAGTTGGCACCCATCATGTTCTCACTCATGTTTTTGCGCAACGCACACAGATCTTGAAAAAGCTGGTGCGGACGTTCTCATCCAAAAAGGGGTTCGTATGGAAGCCGAGGAAGATATATCGGAAGAAGAACAACGAGAGGGTATTTGAAGGACCGGAGACAGGTGATTGGATGCACTCTGCTCAGGTATGCACATGTTAGTTGTTCAGTTGTCATATGTCGTGCTTACTGGTACCTGCACGAGGTGTCACAACGCTCACCGGCCCGTGCGCTCTACATGGCAGAAGGAGATTAACGACGACCAGGCACTCGTACTAGGCGTGCTGATATACAGCGATAGCACGCAGGCATCACGGAATGGACGAAGGAACGCGTGGCCTGTGCTGATATCACTTGTCAACATACCTGAAGAATTGCGAGGAGTGGAACCCGGGCACACATTGGCGGCGGTGCTTCCATTCCCGCCTGAATGGGCGTCGCCCACGGAGAAGTCGCGCGTGTTCCAGAAGGCGCTGAAGATAATACTCGCGCCCATCATGCGAGAGTCCGCCAGGTACTGGGAGGGGATGGGGGTGGGTATGATAACGATACACGGGTGGGGAAGGGGGGCCACCCCAGTTAGTAGCCACCCTTTTGGGAGATATGCATACGATCCATCACTAAGTGAACACTATGTGTGCATGGCGGCCCTATGCAGCGCGCCAGTACGCTTCTTCTACTGCACAGACGCGGACGGGAAGGTGCACAAGGCGGTCCCTTGCCTGTACGGATACCCTGCCGACTTCCCGGAATCCAGCAGAGCCTCCGCAACTCTGCAGCAAGGATCGCATCGGCCATGCGCTAACTGCTATGCTGTGAAGGGGGAGTTGACCATGATGGTGGGGAAGTGTGATCCACGGACCCCCGATCAGCAGAGGGACATTGTTCGTCAAATCTTGGCGTGCAAGAAGAAGGGCGAGGCAGACGTTGTGCGGAAGTTATGGTCAACCCATCCGATCGAGGTGTGTTTGCTGGTGCGCGGTTTGGTGGTGCGTAATGAAGGGGCGCTGGATATCATGTGGACTGTTTGACAACACTGTGTCGTCTGTGGGATGGTTGCAGTGCGTGCTTCAAAGGTGGAATTTCGCAGACACAGAGTGGGGAAACGTGTACCTGGCATGCCTAACAAACACACTGCACGTGCTGGACTCCGGTGTGCTGATCCACATGATGGACTCCTACATTGAACCCCTTGGAAAGGTTGAGATGCGGCTGCTAGAAAGGTGAGTTAGGTGTAGTCGGGTGTGAGAGCGGTAGCCAACTATGTTCTGCAGGGATTTTTGAGCGGTCTAGGCCCCCATGTGTGTCAAGCGGATAACGACGTCGTACTATGTAAGTGCGCAGCCGCAAGAAGGAGTTCAAGCGTTTCACTCCAAGTGTTCTCCTCCGTATCCCTGGGGGATCATCGTTCTTCAGTTCAGGCGCAAACTACGCGGCGTTCGAGCACAGGAGCATGATGCAGATAATGCCGCTACTCGTGGCAGACGAGAGTGCATTGAAGGATGGACCGGAGGGAGAGCTGCGTGCTTTGCAGGTCAAGGCGTTCCGGTTGTATGCTGTGTTCTACAAGGCGTTTCTGGGGGTTGACAGACACACACACACACGACAATTGCGATTGCCCGGTAGCATGCGATAGCGTGAGTATTTGTATACCCCACGCCGTTGGGTCAACAAGATTTATGGGAGGCTATGCCTCCAGATTGGACAGCTATTTTGAGGTCGCCAAATACGGTGATGCATCCAGTATTGTGCCTTCTCGGGGGTGCCGATGCAGGTTGGTGGCGTTGCTACCGAAGGCATTCCCATCGCAGGCATCCCACTGGAAGCTCCCAAAGATACACATAATAAGATATTTGCTGGACAACGTGAAGGAGCGTGGGATGCCGCACCACTATTCAACCGAAATGTGGGAGCGCACGCACAAGGGCACGGTGAAGGGTCCAGTAAGAGGGAGCAATTGGAGCGACATACCTCGACGAATCGTGGAGGAGGAGGTGCAGCGCGAGGTGTACCGCGAGGTGGCGGCGGACGCTGGGGGTGGGCGACAGTACGCGCGCGCCTTGCGTGAGGTGTGTTAGGGGGTCTTGGCGACGATGATGCCCAGTGTTGGTAGTACAGAGTACACCGTACACCGGGGTGGTGGCGTGATTCAAACACCGTTTGATTCGTTGTGCGAATGCGTGTGGTACGTGCAGGCAATCTTGATGAAGAAACCGGTGCTCATGAAGAAGTATCGGACAATGCGGATTGGCGGAGCGGCGGATCCAGTGTACAATGAGTACATAACCGCGGTGGGAGATGATATGAAGGGTTTGGCAGACGAGTTTAAGGCGTTGGGTCTGGCTACCAACAGCGTGCAGGTGAAGTGATTACAAACTGGCGGACATGTGACGTTTGTAGTCTTACATGATGGTACTCACCGCACTCATGATGTGCACGTGTTGTTGGTTTGGTGGGGATGGGGTGACAGGTCCACACGGCGGTGGCCATTCCGCGCACAAGAGGCGGAGAGCTGGTGGCCAAAGGGACATTTGTGAAGGCGTCGCCCCGAGAGAGGTGGTATTCGGACGTTGCACTGCTCAATGACAAGGGTGGGGACTGGTATGCAAATTGTCTGTGCATTTTTAGGGCGGTTGACCGTGAAGGGGATTGGAAGGGGTACGCATATGTGAGGTACTATGAGAAGGCTGGGAGCTGCAACCTCACGGGATGTACGCAGCTGCACAAGACAGTGGAGGATGTGAGGTTCTCGGTGGTGGAGCTGAAAAGCCCGCAGAGAGTGGTGCACGTGTGCCCTTCGTACAGCAACAAAAAGGTGCAGCTAGTAAATAGGTTTCTACTATGCGAGTGACGCAATGCGTTTACAGACAGTGGTTGCATCTCGGAATTTTAAACCATAAATTACTGCGTAGTGCGTTCTTTATGTGTAGAGGCACGAATGGATGGAAGTTGTGTTATCCAGCGGTGATGATATTGTACACTCGTGGTAAGAAGGAGAGATGTTCAATCAGGTAGAGGTGTGCAGTATGGTGGTTAAATTATGAATCGTATAACGCGTACGGGTACCCTTATTCCTTGCGCGGTCGGGGTTGCACAACCACAATGTGTGGTGGTACACACTCGGGGTCTCAGGCAGTTGGTTGTTTGGATATGGGTGACGCGTACGTGGCATCGTGGGGGCGGGATGTCCTATGTGGGCGTTACAGGTGGTCGTATCAAAGGAGAGCGTTATCTCTGTGCGGCGCAGGGAATGTGGTCGGTTGGTTGTGTGGCCAATTTCAACTGCTGTACGCAGTGTGCGTGCAGGGGCAAGCCGGGGTTACGCCAAGGTGATATGAAAGGTATGTAGGAGGAGGTCGTGTGCCCTTCAATGCATACTTGCATACCAGAGTGACAGTGTGTTACAATGGGTGACCTGAAGGCCCTGCTTGCTACCGCACATCCGGATGACGTGTTCTGCTTCCACGAGATTAATTTTCTTCCCAGCCGGCTGCCGAAGTCCTACATTCCGGATAAGCGCAATGTGGTGGAGCGTATCGTCAGCGTCGGCATCCTCTACAACGCGACTGGGAGTTGTTCCGCAGTGCCTCTTGTGGTGCTAGAGCCATCCAATAGGCCCCTGCGCCGGCGGGCGAGCGCCGCATCGCGCAAGGTGGCCGTTAGGTATACGAACCGTGGGAGGTTGACGCCGGAGGTAATGGATTGTGGACTTTGTGTGCAGTTTTATGGTTGGACGTGCATAGAACGTGAGAGTACATCAGGAGCGCGTCCATCTCCGATGTCAGTGCGTACCGCAATGTCCGTTTATGATGTGCTCGGTATGTTTGATTCACTGCACACAGGTGTTCACGGAGTTTGTGGAGACCGTCAACGGTGTGCACTTCAGCACCATCATCCTCACCATTCACAATGCGCATCGCATCACAGGCGAGGTGTCGCCGGCCGTCTCGGAGCACGGCTTCAGTGTGCAGCACCTCACGAACACCAGAGTCGTCAACATTCATGGATCGATTCCGGAGACGGGCCTGCCGCACCTGCAGGGAGTGGGTGACGCGCTGAAGGCGTATTACCGCGTTATGCTGATGAGGCGTGCGATAGGGTCCAAGCGGTTCCAGTTCGACTATTCGGCTTCCATCGCTGATGTCGACTATAACGACATACTCGAATGGCTGGGAGAAGCGTGGACTCGTGTTCGCGCGGCTACCATGCAGCGGAGCTGGTGGCGCGCAGGATGCGTGCCGGCGAGCTGGCCGCCCCTGATGGCGTACCTGGGTGACACGTGCGCAACCGGCATGTTCGAGCCTATTATTTCGGTATGCGTCGATTTGCAGTTGCTCATCGAGAAGTTCAAGGTAAGGCATGCGTGCTACATGACGGCCTCGGATTTTATCAACTGCAACGCGGGAATATGCGTGGAACAGGGGTTCAGAGCCACACCTGATGCCAGCGCGTCCGATGACTCGTCGGGCGACATGAGCCTGCCAGACGGCCCATTGCTGCGGGACGAGCGCAGCAGGAGGCGCGTGATACGCAACGTCACAAACGCGTACGTGGAGCGTGCCGATGAGCTCGGCATCCCCCCGGCGGCTGTGCCAGCAGAGGTCGGAGCATCGAACCAGGAGGTGATTTCCCGCCTATGCAGGACGCCTGTCAAGAGGGCTCGCGCAGGGGGGCGAGCTGAGAATGGGACAGCCGAAGAAGTGCTGCAGAGTGATGAAGTGCTGGAGAGTGATGACGACCAGTGATGCGTCTGGCAGTAGGGGGGTTTGGTTGTAGGAGTTGATTGTGTGCGGTATCGAACGGGGGGGGTACGCATTGCTTATGTTGGTGTAGTGGCTGTAATAGTGTATGCAGTATTATTTTGAGTTGATGGAGCCGTTTGGATAATGTGGATATGAGCACCCTAACGGTGGACTTACACGTTGTATTTTGACAGAAACACCAGTTACAGCATACTTATGTCGCGGATTTTGGTTCCAATGACATGGGAGCCGCGTTTGCGACTCGAGATGTAGGTGTGCGCTTCGAGTTTCGTACATGTTCGTGGAAAAGTTAACGCCAAGTGACTTTTGTGTCTACGATGAAGTTGTGCGTTTCTGATGTGCAAAAAGTTGCGATTCGGGTGCGGTGTTTTTATGAAGCTTTCCGCAACTTTCTCGCAAGGCCAACGCAGAAAAACCTTCGGAGGCCAAAAATCGCAGCTTTCCTTTTTCGCGATGATTAATGCTTCCAATTGCAGCGCCAGCTCCAGCTCCCTGTCTCTCGTGCTGCGGATCTGCCGTGGTGCCGCTTTTCGCATCAGCTTTGGCAATATAAACAGGATCGGCGTCAGCATCGTCAGCATCACTATGACCGACGGCAGCGCCAGCTCCCGCACCCTAGCTTTCTTGTTGCTGATCTGCCGTGGTGCCGCCTTTTGCATCAGCATCGACATTACAAACAGCATCAGTGTCTGCAACGGCAACGCCAGGGATCCCGTGCTGCGGCTTTGCCGTGGCGTCGTTTTTTGCACCAGCATCTGCATGAAAAATAGCAGCATTAGCAAAATCAGCATCAGCACTAGCAAAACCACCGACGGCAGCGCTAACGCCAACACCCTGGCTCCCGTGCTGCTGTTTAGTAGCGGAGGGTGTTGGCGGGTTGGGAGCCAACACGGAAGCCAGCACCCGGCGGCCCGGGAGCACGCGGCGCCGCGCCCAACCCGCCGCGTCACGTGCCGATGCCGATTCGACTCCCAGACGCGCAGTCTCCGTTTGCTGAGCATAATCGTCGCTTATCGCGACGGGATTCGTGGCGTGAGTCTTGAAGTGAGTCACGCTCCGAGGATCACTAGCGGGCAGGATGCCGCACGTAGTGAGCAAGTCGTCATCAGCACACAATGCTTGCGCGCGGTCTGCCGTGTCGTTTCCTTCGCCGCAGAAACCGCCGGGCGCCGAGGGAAGTTTGTCAGCCTGTGGACAATTTTCATCAATCCCCATCTCACGCAGCCATTGGTCAAACCCGTCGTGCGGCTCGCAGGGCAAATTTTCCGACGACGCCGTGGCGCCGCCTCTTGGAAGTTCCAAGGGCGCTTGATTGTCGACCACGTTTCCATTTGCGGCCGCCTCCAAGGCACTCGCATAGATGGCTTCGGTGCCCGTTTCCCACGGGAAGCTGAAGTCGAAAAGATCACGTAAGTTATGCTCATTGTCCATGAGTGGGATCCGTTGATTCGACATGCCAGCGATTCGCTTGCAGTGACGAATCCCTTTCGGGGGATGAGATGTGATGCGACGCGATTGCCGGGTCAGTCACACACGTGGGTTGGGCTTCGCGTTCGAAATGTGGAAGGCTTCAGCGATGCGCTGACGAATTCGGCAGGGCTGAGAAATTGGATGCGAATTAGGGCGCGTAACTTTTTCCATTTTCGTCAAATGTCCGGACGGAGCCTCCAAACTGGCCGGACGGAGCTCCGTCCGGACGTTTGGGAAGCAGGTCCGGACGTTAGGGCGTCCGGACCACAATTGTGCAACTTTTTCCCCTATCGAAAATATAGAATCTCGCTACGAATAATAACACACATTACAGAAATCGTATAGCACTTAGAGATTTCGCCACCAAAATTTGACAGCATCCTATTGGTTGGAAAATCTTTCGATTGGTGGCCGGATCACAGCGCAGATAAAACGGACCGTCCGAAATGCCGTTCGGACGGAGTCAGCAGGCTAGTCCGGACCACTTTTTGGCAGAAAAGTGTCAGATTGTGTCCGGAGGGTAGCGACGTCGCAGGGGATCTTGCGAATATCCGAACGGACTGTTACGAAATTAGCTACCCTACAACATCCTTTGTATGTTGATGCTGACTTTAGTGCTGAGGGATCTGTGTGCTCGCGTGTTCGTAGTTTAGCCTGCTTGCCTCCTGCTAGTGTAGCCTTGTGCCTCTCTAGCTTAGGTGCTTGTGTTGCTGCTCTAGGTGCTTGTGTAGCGACTGGGTCAGGTGACCCTCCGGCTCCTGCTCCTGCTCCTCTGGTACCCCCTCCCCCCCCTGGTCCTGCCCCGTCTAGTGTGTCCCACGCTACCCCTCTACCCTCGGTCGCGCGTCAGGTAGCGTCTCCCTCCCCGCATTCCTCCTCACAGTCCCCTCAGCAGCCTTCGGCACTTCCGTGACAGGTTCCTGTGGACTTGGTTGGTGTTGGAGCTGGAGGTGTAGCCGCTGGCGGTGCGCGGTCTGGGGTGCTGGAGTTGGGGGTCCTGACACTGGAGGTGTTGGTTCTGGGGGTGCTGAGTCTGAGGAGACTGGAGCTGGAGACCCTGGTTCTGCGGAGTCCACTCCGCCTCCCCACCGCCACGACACGCGTCTCCAGGCTGCCCGTCGGCGTGAGCGTGAGGAGGAGGAGCGGTTGGAGAGGGAGCGGCAGGAGCTGCGGGTGCTGGACCTTCTGGAGCAGCGGCGGCAGCAGCAGCCGCAGCAGCAGCAGCAGCCGTAGCCGCCGCCTCCGCAGCTTCCTCTGGAGCGGCAGTTGTTCCCACCTGTGAGTGGCCTACGGGCCCTTGGCCTTTCCTCCTCTGCTCCTGTCCGCTCCTAGTCTCCTCCTGTGTTTGTTCCTCCGTTGCCTCCTCCTGACGACTGTCCGGCAGTCTGGTCTTCTCCTCCTCCTTCTGTCTGTCGCGACTTGATCACCCGTTGTCCTCCGCGTGCTCGTCACTCATCCCCTGTTACTGACATCCACACTGCCCTCCTTGGTTCGTCTCGTCATCGTTCTCCTTCTCCTGTGTTCGTTCTCCCGTCTCCTCCTCCGTCCTCTCTCATAGCCCTCCCCACTCCTATCTTTGATTACTACCGCGCTGTTCGTCGTGTTGCCGCACATGTCCTCGCCACTCTTGTCACCTACTCTTGTTTCCCTCCGTCGTTTGCCTCGGCTCTCACTGCCGATGTCGCTGAGTTTGCTGCTGCTAGCCGCGTTGGCTACGCCACCCGTACGGTGCCAGCTCCTCCCTCTCGTCCTTTGTCTGTCGGGGGTGGGTTTTCCCTTGGCTGTGACGTCCTAGAGGACAGAGAGTCTGAGCTGGAGTACTGGGCAGCCGCTTCTCTGTCTGTGTGTGCCATGCTGCTCTCCCCTGAGGGAGACCCCGACGCCCTTGACATACCGACTCCTCGCACTTACCGCGAGGCTGTGTCAGGGGCGTGGGCCTCTCAGTGGAAAGCGGCTATGGACTCAGAGTTGGCGTCTTGGAGATCCACAGGCACCTACGTCGACGCAGTTCCCCCTCCCAGGGCGAACGTAGTCGATGGCATGTGGCTCTTCAAGGTGAAGCGGCCGCCTAGAGCACCGCCGGTGTTCAAGGCGCACTACGTGGCTAGGGGCTTCAGTCAGCGTGAGAGATTTGACTTCTTCCAGACCTTCGCCCCGACCCCGAAGATGACTACTCTTCGGGTGCTACTCCACATAGCAGCGCAGCGAGACTACGAGTTGCACTCCCTCGACGTCTCCAATGCGTTCCTCCAGGGCCGACTGCACGAGGAGATCTGGCTGCGCCGTCCTCCTAGCTTCACTGACACCTTCCCACCTAGGACCCAGTGGAGCCTGAGGCGACCAATCTACGGTTCCTGCCAGTCGCCACGTGAGTGGCACGACACTCTTCGCTCCACGCTTCGTGACCTTGGGTTCAGCCCGTCCTCCGCCGACTCGTCGCTGTTTGTTCGAGCGGGTTCTACTCCTTTCTTTATCCTTGTCTACGTCGACGACTTGGTGTTTGCTACCGCAGACAGGGCAGCCCTGGCTCAGGTGAAGTCCGAACTGCAGAAGAGACACAAGTGCACGGACCTGGGTGAGCTGCAACGCTACCTTGGCCTGCAGATCACTAGGGACAGAGCCGCTCGCACCATCACACTGACGCAATCACACATGGTGCAGCAGGTACCAGCGTAGAGCTGCAGCGACGCGGCTAGGCACGCCTGGACTTTGTGGCCTCAGAGGCCAACACTGCAGACGTCTTCACCAAGGCCTTGGCGCTTGGTGATCACCACAGGTTCTGTGTGCAGTTGGGGCTTGTTGAGGTAGGCCCTCGGTTGCTGTAGCCTTGTTGTTTGCTCTGCTTGTTGTGCTTCCTATTTATATCCTAGTGAACTCTTGAACTGGCCTTGTGGCCGCTTGCTTGCGCTCGGAATTTGTGTGGTGTCCTTGAGATCCACCCTGAGCTTGCCTTGTTTCTTGCTTTGACTAGTCTTGTGACCGTTTGTTCACCTTGCTTGCTTTGATGCCCCTCACTTAGCCTATGGGGGTGTGTCAAATGTAATTCTATGCTTGTAGGCTACAGTGAGTAGCACAATAGGGAGTACAAATGTTAGGGTTGCATATTTGTACTCTCACACTTTCTAGTTTCGCTCATTCCATTGCATTCCTATTCTAAGATATGGGTACATTCCCTTATTGCAGCGAATTCAAACCGTGTGGCGCGGGGGCCGGTTTTAAACATGTTCCCGCTCTTTTCATTTCAAATGTTTCTACGGTACCTGCATCGGTCTTGGTCAGACGGTTGCTGCGTCGCTTCAACTCTTCTGACTCCTCGACTTCGTACTCGGTAGAGTCGGCTCCTGCAGCATATACAGGAATGTCTTCTCACATAACTTCATATCGTAACAGAGATGACAACAGTATGCCATACTCCAAATAATGGAGAGTTGAGTATGAACCAGTGCACACATCAATGTAAGACAAAGATTAATAACAAAATAGAAATGACAATATGACTCAATACATAAGAGATTTGTAGCATATCCCAAGTTATCGTGTCCGCTAACACCGACATGCAGAGTAACCCATAGGAGATAGATAGTAATGCACACGTTCGCGTTCAACCCGTGTGAGGAGATACCGCATGTATCAGCTGATTAACGTTGTAGAGGGGATGTGACAGAACAGAGTGACTGAGCTTGTATGACTGCTACGTTTCCTTCCTGGGGTTATGTCAGATAACCTACCGTAGTTTATTTGCCAACAAGAAACTCCATACAGTCTGAAATCTCCTTGTTTTGTTAGGTCAACCTATACCAAAGTCTGGAAAAGCTTCGCACGATTGAAACCGGCGAATACGCACCACCTTGTTGAATGACACATGCTTCTTCAGTCTGCCGCTCCCTCCCAACCCACCACTCCCACTCCCACACCCACTCCCACTCCCACTCCCACTCCCACCACCATCCGCCATTGACAAACACGATTTGACAGGGATCTTGGGAGGAAATGGGCTTTCCGTGTCTGCTGTCTCACCTCCTGCCGCCAACAATACTCCCGACCTGACAGGGCTCTTTAGCTGCGACACAAGAGGCCTCCTCATGTCAACCCCTCCAGAGCTCCTTACCTGTATAGCAGACTGTGTGCTTTCTAGAGGGAATAACAGCCTACCAGGACTTCTGGTATGTGTGCCTTCTAAGGGGATGCAGTCATCACTCTGCGACCTTGCAAAGTGCCGCGTGTGTGGGTCAATACTTATCAAGTGGTGTGCATTTTGGTGCATCTTTGAACATTGCTGTGCTCTTTGCTCCCCTCCTGGAATGTCAACAGAGTAGGAGGCTCTGATGGATGAAGAGGGGGAGAGTTTGATGGAGGAAGAGGGGGAAAGCTTGGGGGAACGAGTGGGGAAGCGCGGGGGCTTGGATGGGGAGACGGAAGAGGGAATGGGGGTGGTCATGTTGAGGTTGGGGTTGGGGGAGGAGATAGGGAGGGTGGGTGAGGAGGTGGGGAGGGCGGGGCAGGGGAAAGTGGGGGAATGGCAAGGAGAGGAAGGGGACTGGGATGAGGATTCTGGCGAGTCTGGTTGACATGGGTGTATGGTAAGGGGAGGAGGGCGGGGGAAATGGGAAGAGGAAGGCTTGTGTGGGCAGGTTGGTGTTGTGCTGCCAACGAACGATTCCGGAGCGTTCCTAGTAGGCGATTGGTTCTTCCTGTCCAAGCCTCCCCGCCTCCCCACTCGTTCCCCCACAAACTGCACCTTGGCAGGAACTCCCCTTGCTGTGCCTTCTGTGCCTTGTGTGCCTTCCCGGTGCACTGGCCTCGCCGTCATGGCGCCCTCGTCGTTATCGTTACCATCGTCTTCGTCACAGTCGCCCTCGTCATAGTTGAGATGGTTATTGTGACGGACGGTTGTGTTGCGGACAAGAGTAGTAGCTGCAGAGCCGCGAGCATTCGTGAAGCGAGGCGAGTCGGAACGACCTCCGGAGGAGGGGGGTGAGGCGGAGAAAGCGCGAGGGGACAGGGCGGGGAAAGCGCGAGGGGACGTGGCAGGGAAAGCGCGTGGCGGGGAAAGCGCGAGGGGACGTGGCGGGGAAAGCGCGAGGGGACGTGGCGGGGAAAGCGCGAGGATCGCCGCGTTCTATTGTGGACCATGCTCTGCGGACGGCACGATTGCTCTGAGGCGCGGCGCGAATACAACCATACCCGTACATGCTAGAGCCTGCCCCTTCAAGAACTTCAAAATCCTCGATTTCTTCGGTATTCTCGAGACTCTCGAAATTCCCGAGGTTCGCGAGATTCTCAAAAGCCACGAAGTCGCGTTCTGTCGCTGACGCTGCTCTGTGGGCTGCACGACGGTTGTGCGACGGCGGCGGACCAGGGGCACGCTGCCCGTGGCCCGTGCGGTGATGAGGCGACGAGGTGGCGAGGAGGCGGGCGAGTCGTGGTGACGAGACGAGGTGACGGGTCAGTCGAGATCGAGGGGAGGGCGCTTGACGAGGCGACGGCGACGCAGGTGGATGGGGCGAATCGGGCGCATGGGGCGGATAGCGAGATGAAGGTGCCGCGGCGGCAAAACGAGGCGAGGCGGAAGAGTTGTTGGCGGGAAAAGAAAGCTGTTGCTGAGAAAGCTGTTGCTGTTCCTGCTTTTGCTGTTCCTGCTTTTGAAGTTCCCGCTTTTGCTGTTCCCGCTTTTGCCGAGATGCTGGTGCTGCTGCTTTACCACCCGCCCCTTCGAACAATGAAAGCTCACCTCCTCCAACTCCTCCGCCTCCCCCCTGCTCTCCCCATCCCCCTCCCGCTTCCCCTTTCTCCTCCCCTGTTCCCCACTCTCCCCATCCCTCTCCGCCGTCGGTGTTTTCTGTCCTGCCATTGGTACCGTCGCCGGCGCCGCGTCGCTCATCCAAGTGCGACGTCGACCGCGACCGGCGGAAGCGGAAATGGTCAGCGGAAGCCCCACGCACAGGCGGTCGAGCACCTGTGGCGGAACCTGGGCGAACACCTGTGGCAGAACCCGGTCGAACGCCCGTGGCGGAACCTGGTCGAACACTGTTCGAACCCGGTCGAACCTGGGTGACACCCATGGCGGAACCCTGTCGAACACCTGTGGCGGAACCCGCGGCGCTTATCTTCCGCGCACCCGTAGTGATTTTCGCGTGGCGCGAACTGAAGAGGCGGAAACACCCGCCGACGTCCGCGCCGGCGTTGCTGTCGTCAGACCGGTAACCGCTGGCGGCGCCGCATTTCCCGACGACGGCGCTGCTTCCGCGGCGGCGGCGATGCTTTCCGTGACCGCCCTTTGCGCCATTGCCGCCCGAGATTGCGCGTGCGTCTTTCTTGTCACTTGCGTATTTCTTAACGCTTGCGCCTTCTGCAGCTGAGCATCCGCTACGCGCAGGCTTTGCGGAAGCCGCCACCGCCGCCGCATCGTCGCGCCATTGCGCGTCCATCTCGAGCGACGGCGCGGCTTTCCGCCGAACAACTTCCGCGTGCGGGCTGCGCACGGCGGAAAAACTGGCTCCGCGGGGGGTTTCCACCGGAATCACAAGATATGCGAGGTCGTACCGATTATTAGCAGCAGTAAGAACGTGATTGTGGCTGCTACTACCAGTAGGCTCGTTATCGTGGCTATTAGCAGCATGTACTACTAGCACGAGTCTGCGCGGGTTTTGTCGAACGACGTTCCCAGCCATGACGATCCGTTCTTCCCGCCCGGTATTGTTTTCGCTAGTAGCTCCCGGCGCCGGTAGTAGCAGCACCGCTCGAAGAAGTGAAAAAAAGTTCAACGCTTGAGCGTCTCCGTGACGCGCATATCACGGGGCCGTGCAACGGCTACATGAGCTGTTTACGAAGTCAGAAGCTTGAGGCACCTCGCGTGACGGGAGGAGAGGAAGACTCGGGCCAGTGCGCGAAATATGGAGGTTTCCGTTGCTCGGTATTACTACTCTAGCAGCACCAAGCCAGATCCGCCTGGAAGTCCCACGATGAATGGTATGCTGAAGCAACTGGATGGTATTTTTTGTCTACGGTGACAACAAATATTCCGAGTAAATGCGCCGGAAGTGCCCCCCGTTCGGTCGGTCGGTGTCATGGGAGCTGGATGCCCGTCCGTCGTTGACAGTTGCCGTTGACATTGAGGCACGGCGACGGGCTGTAGGGTAAAACCCTAGGCTAACGGTGTGGCACTCATCTCATCAGTGGTGAGATGCGATGCGTGGCAGATGCGTTCAACAACAGGAATGTGGCGAAGCACTGGAGGTAAATAGTCGACGGTAATAGATAATGCTCCGAGTAAATATTCGGGCAGTCCCCGTCGGTTGCTGAAATTGCCACCCGTCATAACAGCTGCACGCCGCACGCCCGTTGACTATGGCTGTTGACATCGTGGATCGACGACGGGATTGGCCGCTGGCTACGCTAACGAATGGCGTGGCACGGATCTGATGCAATGCGCGGCAGATGCGTTCAAACAAGGAGTACAGCGGCGACTCAAGGAGCCGCACGTCGATCGTTGCAGCTGTTCGCGACAGAGGCTGCGATACGAGCAGTTTTTTTGCTTCGCATGTAAAGCTGATGAAATGTGAGAGCCATAATGGCAAGGAATGGACTGGTTGCACAGGTCGAGAGGTAAGGAGGGACGGGGAAGATATTTCTGGAAATGCGGTGACAGGGAACACGATAGGGAAGCGAGACGAGATGGAGGTTGTAGGATTTGAGAAAAGTGATACAGTACGATATCGATCGTTTAGGATGGGTGGGAGGTGGCGCTGGAACAAGGGAAATGATAGTGGGGCGGCAAACAAGGGGTGCGGGGAGAGCGGGTGAGGTGTCCAAGGGGCGGCAGGTTGGGGGTGCTGACGGGGAGGTCAGCGCGTTCGTTTACAGTTCATACTATGCGGTTCCTCCTGTTGCATCACGGTTTCAAACGGTGAACGAGTGGTATGAAAAGGCTCTGTGTTGCAATTGAGTGAGCGAGCGAGAATTGCACTATCTAAGCAAGAGTACAATGAGCGAAGGCATGAGCGAAGAATATATAGCGAAACTACAGTGGTAACGGTAATGCGTGGAAAGTGGGGTGCGCGACAGGCAGGGCCCAAAATATCAGGGTAAGACGCCCTGATTACCCTGGGGGCCGGCAGCTTTTTCAGGATTACCCTGCCAAAATCAGGATTGCACGATAGTTACCATTCTGGAAAAAGAGCATGTTTTTTTTACACTGATTGGATTTATGGTTAGCCTGACGGTGTCACGGTAGGGTGTAGACTACCCTGATACCGAAACTTCTTTACCGCTGATCAGACCTTATTCTGCGTGGTGACGAACTGTACCACACACACAAACATACATTTCCAAAAAGCCCTGACAACAAATTCGCCCTGGCACGGTAGTTTCATGCTGTTAGAGTATAGCAAATTCGCCAATCACAGTTTTGCGCTGTCAGAGAGCAGAAAATTTGCCCAATCACAGCGGAATTACCCTGACACAAGAGCAGATTCGCCCTTACACGAGATTCACCCTGTCAGACCCTGTCGTGAGTGCTGCTTTATTATGTTAGTATAAAAAACTTAGCTAACAAAATAGTAGACGAAACAGACTTAGCCTAAAACTACCCTGCTTAAATCAGGCTATAGGTTGATTTACCCTGCTGTAAAAAGGGTACGAAAATTTTTACCCTAAGGGTCGGGCTAAGGAGGGGCTAGAACCCTGATTTGTAAGAGTAGGCCTAAACCAATTTTGGGCCCTGGCGACGGGCTTGGCGCCGAGGTTGGGAAATGCCGAGGCGGAGGTTCGTAGCGCGGGTTACCAATCGAACCGTGAGGTTGGGTCACGTCGTGAACAGCGGCGGAAATAGTGTCGAGGCGAATGTCGCGAGTGGTAACGGTATACTGTTGGGTGTTGTTGGCGGAGACAATAGTGTACGCGCTGAGCAGGGATGCGAAGTAAGGAAAATGAGTTTTCCTTACACTCCCCCCCCCCCCCCCCTTAAAGGAGGCCCTCCTTACGAAAGTGCGTGGACATCCCTGAAATTTCGCCTGCGCAGATACTCTGTGAGGACGGGGTGGTTTTCGACTCTGTCCAGGGGAACCCAGCTGTCCTCGGTGGGTGCACGGTCTTTCCAGCGGATCAGGAACTCGATCCTTCGAGCTCCTCGTGGGTCACGAACTCTGTGGCTCAAAATTTTCTCGGGTGTGATGATTGGTTCAGTCGGCGGTCGTGTCATGCTGGCTGGGCGATTGCGTGGCAGTTGGTTTGTGGATGGTATGTAGGGGCGAAGTAGGCTGATATGGAAGGATGGGCTGACGTACCAGTCAGCGGGGAGGAGGAGGTGGGCGGTGACGGGTGTGATCATGTGGCTGATGCGGAATGGTCCACAGTATCGGGGGCGAACTTTTGGGGTGATGGGCAGGCAGAGATTCCGGGTGTCAAGTAAAACTAGGTCGTCGGGCTGGTAAGTGACAGGTCGGCGGTGGCAGTCGGCGTTGCGTTTAGCGATGATGTTCGATTTTTTATTTGCGTGCGCTGCCCGGGTCCGTGCTGCTTGTAAAATTTCGGCGAACTGTTGCGCTCGTGGCACCGGGTTGTCGGGATTCGGGGTCATGGGTACTGTCGGGTCTTGTCCGTAGTTCAGGTAAAACGGTGACTGTTGGGTCGTGGCGGAAGGTGAGTTGTTGTACGCGAACTCGATGAGTGGCAGTTACTGTTCCCATGTGGTTGGGTCGTCGCACGTGGCTCGAATGAGTTGTTCCATGGTCTGATTTGTCCTCTCTGTCTGTCTGTCAGTCTTGGGGTGGTACGAAGAACTGAACTGTAGTCGCGTGCCGAACTGCTGCCACAGGTTCCGCCAGAAGTTGCTGGTGAATTTCGTATTTCGGTTGCTGATGATCGCTGCTGGTATCCCGTGTAGTCGAACGCCGGTGGAGATGAAGAGGCGTGTGTGAAGAAAGAGGAATGAATTTACTAGAAATGTGTGGGGTACAAGTATGAAACCCTAGAATATCTTGTCACAATTACGAGGAATAAGTTTAGAAGCAGTAAGAGGGGTTTGCACTAGCAGCAGTTGAGATACATATAGGAAACCCTAGTTGGGTTGTACTCGCTATAGAGTACCCCACTGCAAGCTAGACAATTACATCATTTTGACTCACCCCCATAGCCAAAGTGGGGTGTAATCAACACAACAAGCAGTCATAAAATAGTTCACAAGCCCAAGTAAAGCTAGAGGTAGTCACAGAGGGCACGTGAGGAGGAGGAGGGACTGTGAGAGGAGAGGAGATGGGAGGCGACGGCGGAAGCTGCAGACACACAGGAGCTGCTGGCTCAGTGGCTACCGAAGCAATGGCCCGGACTACAGGAGTAACTGGCTCCGCGGAGATTGTAGCCTCCTGACTGGAGCAACCGACCCACAGGCGACTGGCGACTACCGGAGATTGTAGCCTCCGGACTACTGGTGCTGCTGGCGACACGACTGCGACCTCCGCTCAACCTCCACCAACTGCCCCACGCCCCTAGCACATACCCCCTGCTGCACACCTAGCTCCACTCCCACGTCACCCCCCTAACACCACTCCTTCGGCTCCTACACACTCACCCCCCCCTGAGCAGTAGCTTCAGCAGCAAGAGACGGAGGAGGAGTAGGGGATGGCGCACACAACCGGCACCCCCACAACCGCCACCCCCACACTCCCCACCCCAAAACCCTAAAACGGGTGGCACGGGGCAGGAGCGCGGGGGACGGCGAGGGGGCCGGCGCGCGGCCCCAGGGCGCCACCATGGGGCAGCAAAGGGGGATCGCGCACGGCTTCAGGGGTGGCGCGCGGCCCCCAGGGTGCCACCACGGGGCAGTGAGGGGCCGCGCGCGGCTCCCCAGGGCGCCGCGACGAGGCAGCGGGGGGGTCGCGTATGGCTCCAGGGGTGGAGCGCGGGTCCCCGGGGGCGACGCGAGGGTCGACGGGGGTGGCGCGCGGGTCCCCTAAGGCGACGCGAGGGTCGACGGGGTGGGCGCGCAGGTCCAGCGGGGCCGGCGCGCCAGGAAGAAAAGGGGTCGCGCGCCTCGGGGCGCGCGCCAGAGAGCAAATCGCTGTGAAAAATACGTCGCACTCCACGGGGCGTGCGACAGATCGAGTAGCAGCGGAAGCAGGTTGGTGGGCCCACAGGTCGAGGAAGGACAGGCTCTGATAGCATGTCACAATTAGCAGACAGAAAACAGGAATGAAGAAAGGAGGGATTGTACTAGCAGCAGTTGAGATACATATAGGAAACCCTAGTTGGGTTGTACTCGCTATAGAGTACCCCACTGCAGGCTAGACAATTACATCATTTTGACATATCTGTACCCCCTATTTTTTACCCCACTACAGCCTACATAGGCTATATCATATATGTCTGACACACCCCCATAGGCAAAGTGGGGGAGAACAAGGGGTCACACGACCAGTCAAGCAAAGCAAGCTCAGGGTGGATCACAACGTCACCACACATTCCGAGCACCGGTTCAAGGCCACAAGGCCAGTTCACATGCAGGATTATATATATAAAGGTAAACAAGCAAGAGCAGGTATATATAGATCACAGTACAAGCAAGGTCAAGAAGTGAGCAAGTGAGGCCAAGTAGGCACAAGACCTAGCATATTACAAAAGCGCTGATGATCACAAGGCTGAAGTGCCTTGGTAAAGATATCAGCAGTGTTGGCCCGAGAGGCCACATAAGCAAGGCGCAGCTGACCACGCTGCTGCAGCTCACGAGCAAGGAAGTAGCGAAAAGCAATGTGCTTCGTTCTGTGCTCTAGTCTGTGCTCCCGACACAAGGCAAGCATGGCCTTGTTGTCTACGTACAGAACTGGAGGAGAACTAGGCGGCTCTCCTAGGTCAGTCAGCATGTAGGTGAGCCAGCGTAACTCCTGTGCAGCCATGGCCTCTGCGTAGATCTCAGCCTCACAGCTGGAGCCGAGAACAGAAGACGAGCGGGTAGACCGCCACGAAACAGAGCCGGAACCAAGGCTGAAGGTGTAACCCTGTGACGACCGCTGCGTAGCCTGGTCGTCAGCCCAAGAAGCGTATGCGTGACCAGTGAGGACCACTGGACTCCGCCCTCCAAGCACAAGCCCCATGCCCGACGTACTGCACAAGTAGCGCAACACCCTCTTCGCTGCAGCCATGTGCTCTGGTCAGTGTCTCCCAGGATCAACATAGCGTGCCAAGATGCTAAGAGGGTATGCCAGGTCAGGTCGAGTGCAGGTCATCAGGTACATGAGGCAGCCAACAAGCTCTGGGTACGGGCCACTCGGCTCTACGGACATCCGAAGGCAGAGCTGAGAGCGAGTGGCGAGTAGACAGAGGAGTGGCCTGAGGCGAGGAGTACGTGAAGTCGAAGCGCTGAAGGACCTGCTGCATCATGTGTGACTGAGTCAAGGTAATGGTGTGCCGTGCTCTGTCCCGGGTGATCTGCAAGCCAAGGTAGCTGCGCAGTTCACCCAGGTCTGTGCACGCGTGTTTCTTCTGCAGCTCGGACTTCACGTGGGCGAGTCCAGTAGTGTCAGCTGTGGCAAAGAGCTAGTCGTCGACGTACACGAAGATGTAGAACGGCGGCAAGGAGGTGTCGGTGCGTAGAAACAGCGACGGGTCGGTAGTAGAAGGAGCAAACCCAAGAGCCACAAGTGTAGTCCTCAGTGTGTCGTGCCACTCACGGGGCGCCTGGCGGAGACCGTAGACTGGCCGCCAGATGCTCCACTGGGTACCAGGAGGAAACGACCCAGTGAAGCCAGGTGGGCGGCGCAGCCAGATCTCCTCGTGCAGGCTGCCCTATAGGAAAGCAGTGTTGAAGTCAAGAGAGTGAAGCTCGTAGTCGCGCTGAGCGGCTATGTGCAGCAGTACCCGAAGACTGGACATCTTCGGGGTGGGAGAGAAGGTCTGAAAGTAGTCAACTCCTTGCCGCTAACTGAAGCCTCGAGCCACGTAACGCGCCTTGAAGACAGGCGGAGAACCCGGCGGCCGCTTCACCCTGAAAATCCACATGCCACTGACGATGTTCGCCCCAGGTGGGGGAACCTCGTCGACGTAGGTGCCTGTGGACTTCCATGTAGCCATCTCTGCGTCCATGGCTGACTGCCAATGAGAGGAGTAGGGACCCTCTATCGCCTCTGCGTAAGAGCGCGGAGTCGGGATGTCTGGTGCATCCGGGTCTCCCTCAGGTGCAATCAGCATGGACACGAGATGAGGTAAAGCAGCAGCAAAACAGTGGAACTTCTCCTGCCTGTCCTCAAGGACGTTCGTGCGAAGATCACACTCACCCCCGACGGACGGAGGACAGACAGACTCAAACTCAGCAACAAGACTAGCGGCGTAGTCTAGACGACAGTGAGCAGCAAAGTTGACAAGCTCAGCAACTAAGTTAGAAGCAGCAGTGGACTCAAAGGAAGGGTCAGTGACAATAGTAGCAAGGAGACGCGTGACAGTAGGGCTGGCAGCACGAAGGGAGTCCGACTCCGGGTCAGCAAGAGCAGGAAGAGAGGACTCTGGAGGAGACGGCAAAGGGACACGAAGTGGAGCAGTGGAAGGACGCATTGCCATCTGGTGCGTGCCTGGGACCGCAAGAGGACACTGACGCGGAATACGACGACCAGTGCGAGCAGCACTAACAGGCGACGCAGGACGAGACGCAGGCTCACGAAGCTCAGCAAGACCTCAAGTAGGACCAGCATAGGGAGAAGGAGCAGGCAGTGGGGAGGCGGGCTTTAATTGTGACTCAGACTGGACAGGCGGTGGACACCCTAAGGGAGGAGCAGGACTAGTAGAGGGCGGAAGACCAAGAACCTGCTCAAGGGGCGGAACGAAGTACGGCCGTGGCTGCGCAGCACCTCCAGAACTAGTGGGGAGAGCACCAGCACCCCCAGAGTCAGCTCCAACAGCTCCAGTAGCTCCACCAGCTGCTCCAGTAGCGCCAACTCTAGCACCCACAGGAGCACCGGCTCCAGCAGTACCTCCAGCTCCAGCACCTCCAACAGCTCCAGCTCCAGCAGCACCGCCAGCTCCAGCACCGCCAGCAGCTCCAGCTCCAATACCTCCAGCAGCACCTACTCCAGCAGCACCGCCAGCTCCAGCACCGCCAGCAGCTCCAGCTCCAGTAGCACTACAAGGCCCGGCAGCTCCAGTACCTTCAGTACGAGCACCTCCGGGACCCGTGGCTCCAGAACCCCCAGCAGCCCTAGCAGCAGAAGGACCTCCAGCCGCAGCAGAACCTCTAGCGCCGGAAGCACAACCAGCTCAAACAGCACGGCGCCTGTGCCTAGCAAACCACTCGCGCAGCTCCTGCGGAGAGAGTGGCTCCCGCCAGGACGAAGCACCGGAAGGACCTCCAGGCCCAGCACCACCAGACTCCACACGAGTAGGCCCAGCACCCTCAGGCTCTACACCCCCAGACTCCGCAACCCCAGGCTCAGCACCCCCAGACTCAGCACCCCCAGACTCAGCACCCCCAGGCTCCCCACGTTCAGGCTCAGCACCCATAGCAGCACCAGAGTCAACAGCTACCTCGACAGGCTCGACCGCGTCTACATCGGACACACCTGAGGGAGCAGGACCCTGGGGGGGGAGGGGGTCTACCGGGGGGGGACCTGGCGCGAGGAAGAGCAGCGGGGGGGGGGAAGGGGAGCAGTGCGGTAGGGGAAGAGACGGTAGTAGGGAACCGACTCATCAAACGTGACGTCCTGAGAGGAAGAACACGACGCGAGGTGGGGTGGTAAAATTGCCAACCAGGCGCGTCAGGGGGGAAGCCAAGGAAGACGCAGGGAATAGCACGGGAGGACAGCTTGTCCGCAGACAAGTCGCGGACGAAAGCTCGAGATCCCCAAACACGGAACGCAGATGCATCGCCAAGCTTCCCCGTCCACCGGAGAGCAGGGGAGGTCTCCGGCATGGAGACCCGGGGCTAAAGGTTGATCTGATGCGCCGCATACTGAACCGCGAACGGCCACAGAAAATGGGGAGCATCCGCATGGATCATGGACGTATGAGCGACGTCCATGACCATGCCAATGCGGTGCTCAGCAATCCCATTTTGCTGTGGAGAGGCCGGAAGCGTGAACGTCTGGCGGATGCCCTCCGCACGACAGAAGGGTCGCAGAAGGTCGGAGGAAAACTATCCACCTCTGTCGGAGTGCAGACGCAGAACAGGAAAGTCCGAGCCGAAACTCTCTCTGAGCTAGAGACGAGCAGCGCGGATCCAATCGATCAACACCTCAGTGACCTCACCCTTGCGGCGCAAGGGGAAGACTGTGGCGTAACGCGAGTAGTCGTCAACTCCCAGCAGGAAGTAACGCTCATGACCCTGTCCACGGACGCGGGCGGGGCCCCACACGTCCATGTGGAGAGTCTGCAGCGGAGCCTCTGTCGGAGGAAACTCGGAGGAGTGAGGAGTGGCGCGCTGCCGTCCCTCGACGCAGGGAACGCAAGTAGGGGCAGGCCCCAGAGGAAGGGGAGGGAGGGATTTGGGGAGACCAGAGACAAGGACACCGGAGGCCATGCCTCAGAGATGAGGCAAGGAGGAATGACCAAGGCGGTGGTGCCAGAGGAGAGTCTGGTGGGACAGGAGGCGACACGAGCAGGGGGCAGACTCAGGACTAGATCGAGACGCTGCAGCAGACACCTGACCCGACGCAACAACCTAACTAGACGCATTAACCGAAGGAGACTCGTTCGTTCATGTGTACAGGCTCGACCCTGGCTGATGACGGGTAAACGTGGCCAAGTGTCGGCCCGGCCGAGCACACGTGCAGTGGGTCACTCGCTGACTCGCAGGAGTGAACTGGTCAACCCCTCCATCCTGCAGGTCAGCACCACTCACCAAGCTCGTAGAGAACAAGGGGAGGTAAAGACCTGACAGGGAGCCAGTCGGGGCCACCGGACACGGTAGGAAAGTGGAGTAGTGAGCAAGGACAGGACCCCCAGAGGGGTCTTCCAGGGAGACTGCAACCGGCCGACTAAGCGGCTTGAGGGTGGTGCGGTCTCGAAAGAAGTAGCGGGAAGCACCCGAGTCAAGGGTGAAGGTGTGCAAGACCACAGCAGGCGCAGCACCAGAGAGAGCAGACTCACCAACACCTAGAGCAGGAGACTCACTAGCACCTAGAGCAGCAGCCTCACTGACACCTGGAGCAGGAGACGCACAAGCACCTAGAGCAGCAGCCTCACCAGCACCTAGAGTAGAAGACTGGATACCGGGGTCAGGCGGCACACACATGTGACAGACAACCTCAGCACTAGTAGACAATGCATACATTGCAGTGAGAAGAGCATCATAGCCAAGAGCAAAGATATCTACCCTCTGCCTAAGCAGCTCCAGCCAAGAGGGGAGCTCAGCGTCGTCGCCAAACTCTGTACGCCAAGCGTCGCTCAGACGGGCGAAGCTGCGGGACTCTGTGTGACCAGGAGTCCTACAAGGCTGACCAGTCTGGACACCCGTGCGAATGACGTACGGGCAGCGAGCACTACTCAATGACCCTCTACTCTGAGTGTACTACTCGCGAAGCTGCTGGGGCGAAAGGGTCTCGCGCGGACGACGCTGTTGCTGCACCTGGCCACTACAAGAAGTTCCTGAACTACTCACTCCAGGACGACTCCCACTACGGCCACCCCGACAACCCCAACTAGCGTACCACTCACGAAGCTGCTCGGGCGGGAGGGACTCACGCGAACGCCGCTGGAGCTGCAGCTGGCCACCGCCAGGAGTTTCAGTAGCAGTAGTAGCTGTAGTAGCAGCAGTAGGAGCAGTAGCAGCGCGGCCACCCCTACAACCCGAACTAGCGTACCACTCACGAAGCTGTTGGGGCGTGAGGGACTCACGCGGATGGCGCTGGAGCTGCATCTGGCCACGCCACGAGCAACAGTAGCAGTACAAAGAGCAGTAGCAGCAGGAGCAGCAGTAACAGCAGTACGGGCAGGGAATTGCTCACCAGTGGCGAGAATGGCAGGCGTACGACGGCGGCAACGGCGAGGCCGCTACCACTGCAGGGCAAGGGCTCCGCGGCAGCTACAGGGGCGGCTGTTCCAGGGGCGGCTGCTCCAGGGGCCAGAGGCGGCTGCTGCAGGGGCGGCTGCTCCAGGGGCCAGGGGCGGCTGCTGCAGTGGCGGCTGCTCCAGGGGCCAGGGGCGGCTGTTGTAGGGGCGGGTGCTCTAGAGGCTAGGGGCGGCTGCTGCAGGGGCGGCTGCTCCAGGGGCCAGGGGCGGATGCTGCAGTGGCGGCTGCTTCAGGGGCCAGAGGCGGCTGCTGCAGGGGCGGCTGCAGCAAGTAGCAGCAGCGGCAGCAAGTAGCACAGGCGCAGTGCATTGTGCAGGCCTGGCGTAGGTTGTACTGGCCGCGCGCGGGTGTGACGTGGCCTGTACGGGCTGCGCGAATGTCTAGCGCGGACTGTAAGGGCCGCTCTCGGGCCTGACGTGGCCTGTACGAGCCGCGCTAACGCCTAGCGCTGACTGTTCGAGTCGCGCGCGGGCCTAACGTAGGCTATACGGGCCGCACGCGGGCGTGGCGCGGGCTGTACGGGCGACACGGAGGCCAGACGGGGGCTGTACGGGCTGCTCGCGGGCTACGCGCGACAGAACAGGGCAGGGCCGCGGGGCAACGAAAATCGATGCACCTAAGGGCGCATTTCGGGCAGAAAAAAAACAAAGAACGCGATTTGGGCAGGAACACGGAAGGTTTAACGGTGGGCCCTAAAAAAATTCGTCCTAGGCTAGGAACGTCCTAGCTCATAATACCATGTTAGAAGAGTATGAAGGTTTGATGATGATTAGGGCAAGGAGGGGGATACAAAGAAGTGTCGAGCAAAATTCAGTACCCCCTAAGGCTAAACCCGCTACAGCCTAGATAACATTAAACATATAACTTGACAATTAGGATCTTTTGCAGTACTAAATTCTGAGTACGACAATGTAATAGCGGAAGCGTTTCAATGAAAGATTTGTGAACCACCTTGCGCTAGTATGTGAGGGCAAAGTAGATTGATTAAGACAAAGGGATACAAGCTTTTATAAGAGTACAAGGGAATATGAACAGTTATAACTAATAACTGTTTTGCTGTTGCTGTTGCGGTTCGATACAGTGACGACTCGGGCAAATGCTCAACAGCGAGTCAGTTGTTTATCCTTGCTGTACTTGTCAGGTCAAAGGTAACTGACCTTTGAATTTCGCGTAAACTCCAGCAGTTGCTCAACCTCCGAGGGTTGACTCGCCGATGCTTCGATATGTTCTACTTCGCTTATGACTTATTGTTTCGACATGACAGAGGAGCTTAAGTTAATTGTTTCCAACACTCCCCTTCGCTCTCGGGCTTGACGTGGCCTGTATGGGCCGCTGGAGCTGCAGCTGGCCACTGCCAGGAGTAGCAGTAGCAGTAGTAGCCGCAGTAGCAGCAGTAGCAGCAGTAGTAGTAGTAGCAGCACGGCCACCCCTACAACCCCAACTAGCGTACCACTCACGAAGCTGTTGGGGCGTGAGGGACGCACGCGGACGGCGCTGGAGCTGCATCTGGCCACGCCAGGAGCAGCAGTAGCAGTAGTAACAACAGTACGGGCAGGGAAGTACTCACCAGTGGCGAGAAGGGCAGGGGTACGACGGCGGCAACGGCGAGGCCGCTACCACTACAGAGCAAGGGCTCCGCGGCAGCTGCAGGGGCGGCTGCTCCAGGGGCAGCTGCTCCAGGGGCCAGGGGCGGCTGCTGCAGGGGCGGCTTCTCCAGGGGCCAGGGGCGGCTGCTGCAGGGACGGCTGCTCCAGGGGCCAGGGGCGGCTTCTCCAGGGGCCAGGGGCGGCTGCTGCAGGGGCGGCCGCCCCAGGGGCCAGAAGCGGCTGGTGCAGGGGCGGCTGCTCCAGTGGCCAGGGGCGGCTGCTCCAGGGGCCAGGGGCGGCTGCTGCAGGGGCGGATGCTCCAAGGGCCAGGGGCGGCTGCTGTAGGGGCAGCTGCTGCAAGGGGCGGGGGCAGGGGCGGCCGTCCGAAGGTCGGGCGCGGGTTAGGGCAGGGCGCCACGGCGGGCAGGGGCGACGCCGCGCGGGTCCCGCAGGGGCGTCGCGACGAGCGGGGGCGACGCCCGGGTCCCGTTGGGGCGTCGCGACGCGCAGGAGCCGCGCCTCGCGGGTCCCGCAGGGGCGTCGCGACGAGGCAGGGGCGACGCGCGGGTCCCGCTGAGGAGTCGCGACGAGGCAGGGGCGACACCCGGGTGGCGACGGGGCGGGGCCGCGACTGGCGACGGGGTGGGGTCGCTACGGGCAACGGGGCGGGGCCGCGAAGGGGTCGCGAAGGGGCCGCTAAGGGGCCGCGAAGGGGCCGGGAAGGGGCCGCTAAGGGACCGCGAAGGGGCTGCTATGGGTCCGTGAAGGGGCCGCAAAGGGGCCGGGAAGGGGTTGGGAAGGGGCCGGGAAGGGGCCGGGAAGGGGCCGCTAAGGGACCGCGAAGGGGCCGCTACATGGCCGCGAAGGGGGGGCGCTTAGGGACCGCGAAGGGGCCGCGAAGGGGCAGCGAAGGGGCCGCAAAGGGGCCGTTAAGGGGCTGCAAAGGGGGCCGCTAAGGGGCCGCGAAGGGGCCGCTAAGGGGCCGCGAAGGGGCCGCAAAGGGGGGCCGTGACGGGCCTCAGGAGCAGGGCAGGCCGCTAAGGGGCCGCGAAAGGGTAGGGCAGGTTAGAGTGCGAAGCGCACTTCGGGCAGGGTAGGAAAACATAAAATTAGATGGTGGGCCCTTAGGAAGAAACGGTCCCAATAGGGAACCCGCGCATAACCATGTGAAGAAAGCGGAATGAGTTTACTAGGAATGTGTGGGCTACAAGTATGAAACCCTAGAATATCTGTACCCCCTATTGTCTACCCCACTACAACCTACATAGGCTATATCATATATTTCTGACAGCGTGTTGTTTCTTCGGCTGTGATTGATTTTTTGCAGGCTGCGAAGTGTGTCATTTTCGTCAGTCGATCGACGACGACCAGGATCACGTCGTTCCCACTCGCCCCGGCCGGTAACCCCGTGACGAAATCCATCGTCACCTGCTGCCAAGCACGCTCTGGGGTTGTTATCGGCTGCAACTGTCCTGCTGGCCACTTTCGTGATGATTTCATGAGCTGGCAAGTGGGACACGATGCCACGTGTCATTGTACGTCGGTCAATATCTCGGGCCTGTAATAATACCGCTGCAGCTGCTGCCGTGTTTTCTCTACCCCAAAATGCCCCGAGGTAACTCCGTCGGTGGGGCGACGGAGTGGGGCGGGTCAGTGCGTCGGTGATGTTCGATGCCCCTTCTTTGTAGGTGACTATGTAGTTGAAGTTTGACTCGAGGAAATTGAGCCAGTGAATCTGTTGTGGGTTGAGGTGTGGCTGTGCGCGGAGGTACTGTAGTGATTTATGGTCTGTCCGTACTATCACGTCTGCGCCGGTCAAGTAACAGCGCCATACTTTGAACGCGTGCACGATCGCAAGCATTTCGCAGTCGTGTATCGATAATTTTTTTCGGCCGGATGCAATTTTCGTGACTCGTATGCGATGGGCTGGAGGCCGTTGCCGAAATCCTGTAGCAGTACAGCTCCGATGGCGATGTCGCTTGCGTCGGTAACTACTTCAAATGGGCGGTGTGGGTCGGCGATGCGCAAGACAGGCGTTGAACAGAGAACATTTTTCAGGGCAGAGAAGGCAGCATGCTCTTTCTCCCCCCACGTAAAAGCGACCCCCTTCCGTAAAAAGTCAGTCAGTGGCGCTGTGTCAAAACCTATATTTGTAACTGCCTGTAGCTGTAGTTAGTGTAGTTATTTAACTCTGTAGGTGGTGCACCTCTTCACTTGTTTCCTTTGCTATATGTACTTCGAAACTATAGTGAAGCATCATTCCTTCCCAACTCTCTTCCAACTCACTCGATCTTCTCCCTAGGACAAAAACCGCTCGACACCTAATCTCGGGCCTAGGCTCCTGAGCCTAGGCCCTACTTTCAACTTAACTACATTCTCGTTCTTACTGTACGACATGTTATCAGAGCGACGTTCGTTCTGGCCTGTGCGCCCGCCTCACGTTTCCGCTGCTACGATTTTCCGGTCGCGCGCCTAGGGCGCGTGGCGATTTTTCCTTGTCCCGCCCCCGGTTGGCGTGTGACGCCTTCTCTGCCCGTCGCGCGCCCCGTGGCACGCGACGGTGCCCTTAACCTGCCCGTCGTGCGCCCCGTGGCACGCGACGGTGCCCTGCTCGTCGTGCGCCCCGAGGCACACGATCGGGCCCTTTCACTTAAACTTACCCGTCGTGCGCCCCGTGGCACGCGACGGGCCTTTCCGCCCCTGCTCTCCCTGAAGCCGCCCCTGACCTATCAGCGCCGACACCGTTTAGCCGCTCTGCAGCTTTCTTCCCGCCCACCCCCTCCTCCTTTGTCTCCCTGCAGCCGTGGGGAGGAGGGTATGGGGGTGGCGGGTGTTGGAGTGTTGGGTCGACTCTTTCCCTTCCCCTCCTCCTCCTTTCAGTCCCACCGCTGCAGCTGCCGCTGGGGGGGAGGGTGTGAGGGTGTGGGGGAGCAGGGGGAGTGGTACCGGGGTGGCGGGTGTGAGGCAACACGCAGCCGTCCCTCCATCTCTCCTCTCTTCCCCCCTTCTCTGCTGCTCCTGCAGCAGTGTGGGGGAGGGGAAGGAGGAGGGTGAGGAGATGGAGGGGGTGACCACCTAGTGTCAGCCCGCCTGCATTAGCTGCTGTTGCTTGCTTTTTATTGTTTTGCATGTGTACACCTGCAGGTTGTATTCTGCACATACTCCTGCTGCAGGCAGTTATGGGGGAGTGTCAAAACCTATATTTGTAACTGCCTGTAGCTGTAGTTAGTGTAGTTATTTAACTCTGTAGGTGGTGCACCTCTTCACTTGTTTCCTTTGCTATATGTACTTCGAAACTATAGTGAAGCATCATTCCTTCCCAACTCTCTTCCAACTCACTCGATCTTCTCCCTAGGACAAAAACCGCTCGACACCTAATCTCGGGCCTAGGCTCCTAAGCCTAGGCCCTACTTTCAACTTAACTACATTCTCGTTCTTACTATTCGACACGCTGTTAACCGTGCCATGTCAGGGACGAACCGACGCACGTAATTGACGAACCCCAAAAAGCTCTGTAGTTCTGTGATATTCGTCGGAGGGTGCCAGAATTTCACCGAGTCCAACTTCTTCGGGTCAATTTCGACCCCAGCCTCCAAAATAATGTGCCCCAAAAACTCTAGCATGTCCTGAAAAAATAATGCTTCCAGATCTGCTAAGTGCTGCTGCTTGTCGCAACTGTAGATGAGGATATCGTCAAGGTAAACTATCACGCATTTATCTAAAAGTGGCCTAAACGCCTCGTTCATGGTCATCTGTGCCAGAATCCCAACCACTAGACCATTGGGATAAAAGGGCTTGTTTAGTAGCGGGACAGTGCGCCCATAACCCCCCAGGCCAACATGCCTGTAACCCTTCCCTAGGATCAATCGGGGATCACCAGTGGACCTCTGACACCCTCCCGCACTGGGATGCCCGAAGTGCACACACTAGGATTCGAACCTGAGACCTTCGCTTTGATACCATGTCAGAATCCCAACCACTAGACCATTGGGATAAAAGGGATTGTTAAGTAGCGGGTCAGTGCGCCCATAACCCCCTAGTCCAACATGCCTGTATCCCTTCTCTAGGATCAATCGGGGATCAGCAGTGGACCTCTGACAATCTGAAGTGTCGCTGGTGCGTTGGTCAGCCCGAAGGGCATCACGGTGTACTCGAACGACCCGTACCTAGTCCAAAAAGCTGTTTTGGCGCAGTCCGATGGTTCGACTCTAATATGATGGTAACCTCATCGTAAATCTATTTTCGAAAAAACCCGTGCTGTTCGTAGTTGGTCAATCTGTTCGTCAGCGCGGGGAATGGGGTACCGCGACTTGACTGTTACCCTGTTGAGCGCTCGGTAATCGATGCACATGCGAAACCCTCCGTCTTTTTTTGGCGTGAACAGTATCGGTGCGGCGAACGGTGACGAGCTTGGTCGGGTGAATTTCTTCTCTAGCAGGTAATCTAACTGCTTCCTCAGTTCGTCGAGCTCGGGTTGTGTCAGTCTGAACTGGCGCTGTACAGTTGGCTGTGCCCCCGGTTCTAATTCTACTCGGTGGTCATGTGCTCGCTGAGGTGGCAGTCCTTCCGGTAAGTCGTCGAGAAAAGTCTCGGGGTATCGTTTCAACAGTTCTTGTAGTTCAGGCGGTACCGCTGCCAGCAGTTTCATAAAATCACTCGCCTGCTCTGCTCCCTCTACTACTGCAATGTCTACTTCGTACACGTCAGCTCCAGCAGCGACATCCCCTTTCATGGTGACGGTTGACGTGTACCGTTGAAGACTCGGGTGACTGCTAGCGAGGTAGTTCAACCCAGTTACCGCTACTTCGCACAGTGCAGCTACCCGTCGCCCAGTCGATTTGCGGGTTATACCGTCGCAGCCCATCACGTCCCAGTAAAATGTCGTGCCCATCTAGTGTCGTCGCGAGCATTTCCTGTGTAAACCTGAAATTCCCCCCGCAGCGGACTTTTCCCGTATGGCCAGTATCGTGCCGTCAACTAAGCGTGCATCTATCTTAGGTAAATAATGGCTAAGTGTTAGTTGCAGTTTCCGTGCGGTTGTGGTATTAACTACACTGTAACTTGCTCCTCCGTCGATAAAAATCTTCACTGCTGCTCCCTGTATTTTCCCGTGGATCAGTACTGGGCAATCCGTCGCTGTACCCTCCTTATTCGTCCGAGCCCGATCGATAGCATGAATCGGTACTTTGACTCGGTGAGGGTCGGTGGGGTTGGGCGAGCAGGCAATCTCGTCAGTAGTTTGCCCAATTCCTACTGACTGCTGGTGTTACCCTGCCTTGGAGACTCCCTCCCCTGCTCTGCTCCGCGGCGCCTCAACTCCTCTAGGCACTCACTCTTGCAATGGCCCGGCCTATTGCAAGCAAAGCAACGCCCCTTAAACGGCGCGGCAGCTGCATTTGTCGCAACGGCATGTATGGTGGCGTGCTCGATCGGTCCCCGAGGGCGATGCCCGTAGTAGGACCCCAGTCTTGGACGGCGCAAAATGTCGATTTTCTCGACGAGCGCGAGAATCTCGTTGAAATTCGAGAGTCCGCGTAGCATGATTTCGTGCGAAATGTCCGTCTCCAGCACTCCGACGTAACGATCCACCCACTCCGCTTCGTGCATGTAGCCGACTTGCTCGCATAATGCGAGAAAACCGCTCGTGTAGTCTTGAACTGACCCAAGGTGACGCCAAGTACGCAGTCTTTGACGCGCCGAAATAGAAGCCGCGATCGGCTCGAAGCACGCCCGAAGCCCTGCGCACCACGCATCCTACGTGCTATACTGGGCGGTTTCGCAGAATGAACTCCAGGTGACGGCTGGACCCGTAGGCCCTTCCTCTTGCGACGGTGGCTCGTAGGCGCGTGGCGACGTCACGATGACTCGCCACCAGTCCATGGTGGGGCCCCTCAGCAGCGAGACGGCGTATCTGATCTTCGTTGCGTCCGACTTGACGTAGTTTGCGTCGAAAAATATGTTCATCGTGAAGATCCACGACTTAACCGTCGGACCTCCACGCTGACTCGGATCGAAACAGGGCGGGCGCAACAGCTTCAGTGGCATTGGCGTCATGATGGCGTGGTTGCCACTTGTCGCCGCAAATTCCACGTGCTGACGGGCTTCACGAGGCTCCCGTGGGCTTGGCGCGACCCTGTTCCTTTCCATGCCCGGCATCGAGTGGGCGGTGCCATCACTGGCTGCGTCTGAGTGCTGTCCCATGCTGTCGTTCTGTGTCGGTGTTGTCAGATTACTATAGCTGACAGGTGTGCCTGATGAAATGACCATCGGCTCCTCCGATTGTGCAGGCGCATTTGCAGGTGTGTGTGGTGGCGCAGGAGTATTCACCGTGGATTGCTGATGCGCAGTCACGTTCCACCGTGAGCGTCGCAATTTCGAACGCCGATTCTTTGACTTGGCGCACGAGACGGTCGAGTTGCTCATGCGTCAATGTCGCGAGAGTAAATTCGGCCATGGCGGGGGTGTCGGGCAAGCTCAGCGAGAGCATCTGTCGTGGCCGTGTGTTACGAGTGCAATTGAGTGAGCGAGCGAGAATTGGACTATCGAAGCAAGAGTACAATGAGCCAAGGCATGAGCGAAGAATATATAGCGAAACTATAGTGGTAACGGTAATGGACTGTGGTTGTCGCGCGACGGGCCTGGGACTGAGTTTTGGGAAAATGTCGAAGCGGAGGCCCCGAGCGCGGGTTACCCGCCGAGCCGTGAGGTCGGGGTGCGACGTGCGAAAGTGGCGGGAGGGTTGTCCATGTGAGGGTTTGCGAGTGGAAACGGTGCTGACTGTGGTGCTACAGTGGTGTACGCGCTGAGCATGGACGCGAAGTAAGGAAAAGGAATTTTCCTTACACTACCCCCCCCCTAAGGAGGTCCTCCTTACGAAAGTGCGTGTACATCCCTGAAGTTTCGGCTGCGCAGATACTCTGTGAGGACGGGGTGGTTTTCGACTCTTTCCAAGGGAACCCAGTTGTCTTCGGTGGGTGTACGGTCTTTCCAGCGGATCAGGAACTCGATCCTTCGGGCTCCTCAAGGGTCACGAACTCTGTGGCTCAAAGTTTTCTCGGGTGTGATGATTGGTTCAGTCGGCGGTCCAGCCATGCTGGCTGGGCGATTTCTGTCAGAATGTTATTATTATCTAGCCTGCAGTGGGGTACTCTATAGCGAGTATAACCCAATTAGGGTATCCTATATGTATGCCAACTGCTGCTAGTGCAAATCATCCTTTTCTCATTTCTGTTCCTTCCTGCTAATTCTGACATGCTATCAGAGCAGGTCGGCCCTCCTGGGTCGATCCTGTCGGTGGGCCCCACCCGATGCTTCCGCTGCTCTACTGTTGTCGCGCGCCTCGGGCGCGCGACCCTTTCTTCCTGCCGCGCACTCGGAGGGCGCGGCGTTTTTCATCCCACCGTGCGCTCGAGGCGTGAGGCGGTTTTCTGCCCGCCGTGCGCCCCGAGGCGCGCGGCGGTTTCCTGCCCGTTGTGGCGCGCCCGAGGACCTGCGCGCTGCCCCCCGTCGTCCTCCTCCCGTCGCCTCGTCGCGGCGCCTTGGGGGCCCGCGCGTCCCCCCCCCCCCCCCCTCCCATCACCTCCTCGCGGCACCTTGGGGGCCCGCGCGTCGCCCCCTCCCGTCGCCTCGTCGCGGCGCCTCGGGGGCCCGCGCGCGGCCCCTCCCGTCGCCCGTCGAGCCGCCCTCGGGGGCCTGTGCGCGGCCCCCCTCCCGTCACTCGCTGTGGCGCCCTCGGGGGGCCCACGCCCTGCTCCTTCGTGGCGCCCAAGAGACCCCCCCGCCGCCTCCCTTTCCCTCCGTGAACCGCCCCCGCTGCTTCCCGCGCTCCTACCTGCGTTAGGGTTTGGGGGTGGCAGGCATGGGGGTGACCGGTGTGGGTAACCTGCAGATCCTCCTCCTCCTCCGTCTCCCACTGCTGCAGCTGTCGCTGAGGGGGGTGGGTGTGTGGGAGCCGGGGGTTTATGGTTTAAGGGGGGTGACGTGGGAGTGGAGCTAGGGGTACAGCAAGGGGTGTGTGAAAGGGGGGTGGGACAGTTGGGGGAGGTTGAGCGGAGGCTGCCGTCTTGTCGTCCGCAGCACTTGTAGTCCGGGGCGTTGTCCTAGTAGCTCAGAGAGCCTGCTGCGCCTGTCGCCCGTGGGTCCGTTGCTTTTGCCGCTCAGAGTTAGCCGCAGAGCTAGTTACTCCCTGTAGTCCGGGGCGCTGTCCCGGTAGCCACTGTGCCAGTTGTTCCTGTTGCCCGTGTGTCTGCAGCTTCAGCCGTTGCCTCCCATCTCCTCTCCTCTCACAGTCCAGCCTCCTCCTCCTCCTCACGTATCCGTTGTGAATGCCTCTAGCTTTGCTTGCCCTTGTGAACCTGCTCTATGACTGCTTGCTCTACTGATTATACCCCACTTTGACTATGGGGGTGTGTCAGAATGTTATTATTGTCTAGCCTGCAGAGGGGTACTCTATAGCAAGTACAACCCAATTAGGGTTTCCTATATGTATGCCAACTGCTGCTAGTGCAAATCATCCTTTTCTCATTTCTGTTCCTTCCTGCTAATTCTGACCATTTCGTGGCAGTTGGCTTGTGGACGAGACGTAAGGGCGAAGCAGGCTCACGTGGGATGAGGGGATGACGTACCAGTCAGCGGGGAGGAGGAGGTGAACGGTGACGGGCGTAATCATGTGGCTTATGCGAAATGGCCCACAATATCGGGGGCGGAGTTTTGGGGTGATGGGCAGTCGGAGTTTCTGAGTGTCGAGTAAAACTAGGTCGTCAGGTTGGTAAGTGACAGGTCGGCGGTGGCGGTCGGCGTTACGTTTAGCGATGATGTTTGATTTTTTATTGCGTCTGCCGCCCGGGTCCATGCTGCTTGTAAAATTTCGGCGAACTGTTGTGCTCGTGGCACCAGGTTGTCCAGATTCGGGGTCATGGGTACTGTCGGGTCTTGTCCGTAGTTCAGATAAAACGGTGATTGTTGGGTCGTGGCGGATGGTGAGTTGTTGTATGCGAACTCAATGAGTGGCAGCTGTTGTTCCCAGGTGGTTGGGTCGTCGCACGTGGCTCGGATGAGTTGCTCCATAGTCTGGTTTTTCCGTTCTGTCTGTCCGTCGGTTTCGGGGTGGTACAAAGAACTAAACCATAGTCGCGTGCCGAACTGCTGCCACAGGTTCCGCCAGAAGTTGCTGGTGAATTTCGTGTCACGGTCGCTGATTATCGCTGCTGATATCCCGTGCAGTCGAACGACGGTGGAGATGAAGAGGCGTGCTGTTTCTTCGGCTGTGATTGATTTTTTTGCAGGTTGCGAAGTGTGCCATTTTCGTCAGTCGATCGACGACGACCAGGATCGCGTCGTTCCCACTCGCCCCGGCCGGTAACCCCATGATGAAATGCATCGTCACCTGCTGCCAAGCACACTCTGGGGGTGGTATCGGCTGCAACTGTCCTACCGGCCGCTTCCGTGATGATTTCATGAGCTGGCAAGTGGGACACGATGCCACGTGTCATTGTACGTCGGTCAATATCGCGGGCCAGTAATAATACCGCTGCAGCTGCTGCCGTGTTTTCTCTACCCCGAAATGCCCCGAGGTAACTCCGTCGGTGGGGCGACGGAGTGGGGCGGGTTAGTGCGTCGGTGATGTTCGATGCCCCTTTTTTGTAGGTGACTGTGTAAGTGAAGTTTGACTCGAGGAAATTGAGCCAGCGAATCTGTCGTGGGTTGAGGTGTGGCTGTGCGCGGAGGTACTGTAGTGATTTATGGTCTGTCCGTACTATCACGTCTGCGCCGGTCAAGTAACAGCGCCATACTTTGAACGCGTGCATGATCGCAAGCATTTCGCAGTCGTGTATCGATAATTTTTTTCGGCCGGATGCAGTTTTCGTGACTCGTATGCGATGGGCTAGAGGCCGTTGCCGAAATCCTGTAGCAGTACGCCTCCGATGGCGATGTCGCTTGCGTCGGTAACTACTTCAAATGGGCGGTGTGGGTCGGCAATGCGCAGGACGGGCGTTAAACAGAGAACATTTTTCAGGGCAGAGAAGGCAGCATGCTCTTTCTCCCCCCACGTAAAAGCGACCCCCTTCCGTAACAAGTCCATCAGCGGCGCTGTTAACAGTGCCGTGTCAGGGACGAACCGACGCACGTAATTGACAAACCCCAAAAAGCTCTGTAGTTCTGTGATATTCGTTGGGGGGTGCCAGGCTTTCAACGTGTCCAACTTCTTCGGGTCAATTTCGACCCAACCTCCGAAATAATGTGCCCCAAAACTTCTAGCATGTCCTGAAAAAACACTGCTTCCAGATCTGGTAAGTGCTGCTGCTTGTCGCGACTGTAGATGAGGATGTCGTCAAGGTAAACTATCACGCATTTATCTAAAAGTGGCCTAAACGCCTCGTTCATGGTCATCTGTGCCAGAATCCCAACCGCTAGACCATTGGGATAAAATGGCTTGTTGAGTAGCAGGTCAGTGCGCCCATAACCCCCCAGGCCAACATGCCTGTAACCCTTCCCTAGGATCAATCGGGGATCACTAGTGGACCTCTGACACCCTCCCGCACTGGGATGCCCGAAGTGCACACACTAGGATACGAACCCGAGGCCTTCGCTTTGATACCATGTCAGAATCCCAACCACTAGACCATTGGGATAAAAGGGTTTGTTAAGTAGCGGGTCAGTGCGCCCATAACCCCCCAGTCCAACATGCCTGTGTCAGAATATATTTGCTGTCTAGCCTGCAGTGGGGTACTCTGTAATGAGTACAACCCAATTTGGGGCTTTGTACTGTCGCTGAGGGGGGTGGTTGTGTGGGAGATTGGGGTTTAGGGTTTAAGGGGGGTGCGTGGGAGTGGAGCTAGGGGTGTAGCAGCGGGTGTGTGTCAGGGGGGTGGGACTGTTTGTGGGAGGTTGAGCGGAGGCTGCCGTCTTGTAGTCCGCAGCACCTGTAGTCCGGGGCGCTGTCCTGGTAGCCCAGTGAGCCTGCTGCGCCTGTCGCCCGTGGGTCCGTTGCTCCTGCCGCTCTTCGTAGCCGCCGAGCCAGTTACTCCAGTAGTCCGGGGCGCTGTCCCGGTAGCCACTGTGCCAGCCGCTCCTGTTGCCCGTGTGTCTGCAGCTTCAGCAGTCGCCTCCCATCTCCTCTTCTCTCACTCTCCCTCCTCCTCCTCACTTGCCCATTGTGACCACCACTAGCTTTGCTAATAATTGTGCACTTTAACTATTGCTTCTTTAACTTGTGCTCAGAATGTGTGGTGACATTGTGATCCACCCTGAGCTTGTACTACTTTGCCTGCTCTGCTGATTACACCCCACTTTGGCTATGGGGGTGTGTCAGAATATATTTGCTGTCTAGCCTGCAGTGGGGTACTCTGTAATGAGTACAACCCAATTTGGGGCTTTGTACTTGTATCCCAACTCTTGCTAGTGAAACCCCTTCCCTTCCAATTTCTCGATACTCTCCCCTAGGAGAAACCTACTCGAACTCACCTTGCCTACCTCCTAGTGTGGGCCTAGGCTACTAAGCCTAGGCCCCACCTTCTACTATTTTGACAGCCTGTAACCCTTCCCTAGGATCAATCGGGGATCAGCAGTGGACCTCTGACAATCTGAAATGTCACTGGTGCGTTAGTCAGCCCGAAGGGCATCACAGTGTACTCGAACGACCCGTACCTAGTCCGAAAAGCTGTTTTGGCGCAGTCCGATGGTTCGACTCTAATATGATGGTATCCTCATCGTAAATCTATTTTCGAAAAAACCCGTGCTGCTCGTAGTTGGTCAATCAGTTCGTCGGCGCGGGGAATGGGGTACCGCGACTTGACTGTTACCCTGTTGAGCGCTAGGTAATCGATACATATGCGAAACCCTCCGTCTTTTTTTGGCATGAACAGTATCGGTGCGGCGAACGATGACGAGCTTGGTCGGATGAATTCCTTCGCCAATAAGTAATCTAACTGCTTCCTCAGTTCGTCGAGCTCGGGTTGTGTCAGTCTGAACTATCGCTGTACAGTTGGCTGTGCCCCCGGTTCTAATTCTATTCGGTAGTCATGTGCTCGCTGAGGTGGCAGTCCTTCCGGTAAGTCGTCGGGAAAAATCCCGAGGTATCGTTTCAACAGTTCTTGTAGTTCAGGCGGTAGTGCTGCAGCAGTTTCTTGAAATCACTCGGCTGCTCTACTCCCTCTACCACTGAAATGTCTACTGCGTATACGTCAGCTCGAGTAGCGACAGCTCGTTTCATGGTGACGGCATTGACGTGTACCGTTGAAGACTCGGGCGACTGCCAGCGAGGTAGCTCAACCCGGGTACCGCTACTTCGCACAGTGCAGCTACCCGTCGTCCAGTCAATTCGCGGGTTATACCGTTGCAGCCCATCACGTCCCAGTAAAATGTCGTGCCCATCTAGTGTCATCGCGAGCATTTCCTGTGTAAACCCGAAATTCCCACCGCAGCGGACTTTCACTCTCTCCACCTTTTCCCGTATGGCCAGTGTCGTGCCGTCAACTAAGCATGCATCTATCTCAGGTAAACAACGGCTAAGTGCTAGTTGCAGTTTCTGTGCGGTTGTGGTATTAACTACACTGTAACTTGCTCCTCCGTCGATAAAAATCTTCATTACTGCTCCTGTATTTTCCCGTGGATCAGTACTGGGCAATCCGTCGCTGTACCCTCCTTATTCGTCCGAGCCCGATCGATAGCATGAATCGGTATTGTGACTCGGTGAGGGTCGTTGGGGTTGGGCAAGTAGGCAATCTCATCAGTAGTTGGCTCGATTCCTACTGACTGCTGGCGTTTCCCTGCCTTGGAGACTCCTTTCCCTGCTCTGCTCCGCGGCGCCTCAGCTCCTCTGGGCATTCACTCTTGCGATGGCCCGGCCTATTGCAAGCAAAGCAGCGCCCCTTAAACGGCGCGGCAGCTGCATTCATCGCAACGGCATGTATGGTGGCGTGCTTGATCGGTCCCCGAGGACGATGTCCGTAGTATGACCCCGGTCTCGGACGGCGCAAAATGTCGATTTTCTCGGCGAGCGTGAGAATCTCGTTGAAGTTCGAGATCCCGCGTAGCATGATCTTGTGCGAGATGTCCGGCTTCAGCCTTCCGATGTAATGGTCCACCCGCTCTGCTTCGTACATGTAGCCGACTTGCTCGCATAATGTGAGAAAACCACTCGTGTAGTGTTGAACCGACCCAAGCTGCCGCCAAGTACGTAGTCTCTGACGCGCCGAAATATAAGCCGCGATCGGCTCGAAGCGCGCCAGAAGCCCTGTGCACCACGCATCCCACGTGCTGTATTGGGCCGTTTCGCAGAATGAACTCCAAGTGACAGCTGGACCCATGGGCCCTTCCTCTTGCAATGGTGGCTCGTAGGCGCGTGGCGACGTCACGATGACTCGCCACCAGTCCATGGCGGGGCTTCTAAGTATCGAGGCGGCATATTGGATCTTCGCTGCGTCCGACTCGACGTAATTCGCGTCGAAGAAGACGTTCATCGTGAAGACCCACGATTGAACCGTCGGACCTCCACGCTGGCTCGGGTCGAAGCAGGGCGGGCGTTGCGGCTTAAGTGGCATTGGTGCCATAGTGGCCTGTTCGCCACTTGTCGCCGCGAACTCCACATGCCGACGGGCTTCACGAGGCTCCCGCGGGCTTGGTGCGACCCTATTTCCCCCCATGCCAGGCATCGGTCGGGTGGCGCCATCACTGACTGCACCTGAGCGCTGTCCCACGCTGTCGTGATGTGTTGGTGTGCCGGACGAAATGACGATCGGCTCGTCCAATTGTGCAGATGCATTTGTTGATGCGTGTGGTGGTGCTGGAGTATTCACCGTGGATTGCTGACGCGCGGAGTCACGTTCCGCCATGAGCGTCGAAATTTCGAGCGCCGATTCTTCAACTTAACGCACCAGACGGTCAAGTTGCTCCAGCGTCAACGTCGCGAGTGTGAATTCGGCCATGGCGGGGGTGTCGTGCAAGCTCAGCGAGAGCCTCTGTCGTGGCCGAGCGTACTTACGAGAGAGCACTACGAGCGACGGTGCTGTGTCGCTGAGAGTGTGGATATCACGAGGAATGAATGACTAAGGAAAGAGTGTGAAACCCTAGAATTGTGTACCACTTAGTCTCTAACCCGCTACAGCCTTCACAGGCTAGATCATATATGTCTGACACACCCCCATAGGCAAAGTGGGGAAGAACAAGGGGTCACAAGATCAGTCAAGCAAAGCAAAGTAAGCTCAGGGTGGATCACAACGTCACCACACATTTCGAGCACAAGTTCAATGCCACAAGGCTAGTTCAAATGCAAGATCATATATAAAGGTAAACAAGCAAGTGCAGGTATAGATAGATCACAGTACAAGCAAGGTGAAGAAGTGAGCAAGTGAGGCCAAGTAGGCACAAGACCTAGCATCGTACAGCAGCGCTGATGATCACAAGGCGGAAGTGCCTTGGTAAAGATATCAGCGTTGTTGGCCTCAGAGGCCACGTAAGCAAGGCGCAGCTGACCACGCTGCTGCAGCTCACGAGCAAGGAAGTAGCGAAGAGCAATGTGCTTCGTTCTGTGCTCCAGTCTGTGCTCCCGACACAAGGCCAGCATGGCCTTGTTGTCTACGTACAGAACTGGAGGAGAACGAGGCGGCTCTCCTAGGTCAGTCAGCAGGTAGGTGAGCCAGCGTAGCTCCTGTGCAGCCATGGCCCCCGCGTAGATCTCAGCCTCACAGCAGGAGCTGAGAACAGAAGACGAGTGGGTAGACCGCCACAAAACAGAGCCGGAACCAAGGCTGAAGGTGTAACCCTGTGACGACCGCTGCGTAGCCTGGTCGTCAGCCCAAGAAGCATCTGCGTGACCTGTGAGGACCTCTGAACGCCGCCCTCTAATCACTAGCCCCATGCCCGACGTACTGCACAAGTAGCGCAACACCCTCTTCGCTGCAGCCATGTGCTCTGGTCGGTGTCTCCCAGGAGCAACATAGCGTGCCAAGATGCTAAGAGGGTATGCAAGGTCAGGTCGAGTGCAGGTCATCAGGTACATGACGCAACCAACAAGCTCTGGGTATGGGTCACTCGGCTCTACGGACTCATCCGAAGGCAGAGCTGAGAGCGAGTGGCGAGTAGACAGAGGAGTGGCCTGAGGCGAGGAGTACGTGAAGTCGAAGCGCTGAAGGACTTGCTGCACCATGTGTGACTGAGTCAGGGTAATGGTGCGCTATGCTCTGTCCCGGATGATCTCCAAGCCAAGGTAGCTGCGCAGTTCACCCAGGTCTGTGCACGTGTGTCTCTTCTGCAGCTCGGACTTCACGTGGGCGAGTCCAGTAGTGTCAGCTGTGGCAAAGACCAAGTCGTCGACATACACGAGGATGTAGAACGGCGGCAAAGAGGTGTCGATGCGCAGAAACAGCGACGGGTTGGCAGTAGAAGGAGCAAACCCAAGAGCCTGGCAGAGACCGTAGACTGGCCGCCGGAGGCTCCACTGGGTACCAGGAGGAAACGACCTAGTGAAACCAGGTGGGCGGCATAGCCAGATCTCCTCGTGCAGGCTGCCCTGCAAGAAAGAAGTGCTGAAGTCAAGAGAGTGAAGCTCGTAGTCGCGCTGAGCGGCTATGTGCAGCAGCACCCGAAGAGTGGTCATCTTAGGAGTGGGAGAGAAGGTCTGAAAGTACTCAACTCCCTGCCGCTGACTGAAGCCTCGAGCCACGTAACGCGCCTTGAAGACAGGCGGAGAACCCGGCGGCCGCTTCACCCTGAAAATCCACATGCCACTGACGATGTTCGCCCCAGGTGGGGAAACCTCGTCGACGTAGGTGCCTGTGGACTTCCAGGAAGCCATCGCTGCGTCTATGGCTGACTGCCACTGTGAGGAGTAGGGACCCTCGATCGCCTCAGCGTACGATCGAGGAGTCGGGATGTCTGGTGCATCCGGGTCTTCCTCAGGGGCAATCAGCATGGACACGAGATGAGGCAAAGCAGCAGCAAAACACTGGAAATCCTCTTGCCTGTCCTCAAGGACGTCCGTGCCAAGAGCACACTCACCCCCGACGGACGGAGGACAGACAGACTCAAACTCAGCAACGAGACTAGTGGCATAGTCGAGACGACAGCGAGCAGCAAAGTCAACAAGCTCAGCAACTAGGGCAGACGCAGCAGTGGATGCAAAGGAAGGGTCAGTGACAACAGTGGCCAGAAGACGCGTGACAGTAGGACTGGTAGCAAGAAGAGAGTCAGACGCCGGGTCAGCAAGAGCAGGAAGAGATTACTCTAAAGGAGACGGCAACGGGACATGTAGTGGAGCAGTGGAAGGACGCAGTGCCATATGGTGTGTGCCCGAGACCGCAGGAGGACGCGGACGCGGAACACGACGACTTGTGCGAGCAGCACGAATAGGCGACGCAGGACGAGACGCAGGCTCACGACGCTCAGCAAGACATCCAGTAGGACCAGTGTAGGGAGAAGGAGCAGGCAGTGGGGAGGCGGGCTGTAACTGTCACTCGGACTGGACAGGCGGCGGACACTCTAAAGAAGGAGCAGGACCAGCAGAAGGCGGGAGACGAAGAACCTGCTCAAGGAGCGGAACGAAGTACGGCCGCGGCCGCGCAGCGCCTCCAGAACTAGCAGGTAAAGGACCAGCACCCCCAGCTGCAGCACCAGCACCAGTAGCACCCCCAACCACAGCGCCGCCAACTCCAGTACCCTCAGAAGCACCAGTGCCAGCAGCACCTCCAGCGCCAACACCCCCAGCAGCTCCAGCTCCAGGCAGACCACCGGAAGGCTCAACAACCCCAGCTCCAGCACCTTCAGCAGCACCTGCTCCAGAAGCACTGCCAGCTCCAGCACCACCAGTTGCTCCAGCACAAGGAGCCCCCCCAGGCGCAGCAGCTCCAGCACCTCCAGTACGAGCACCTCCGGGACCCGTGGCACCAACACCCTCAGCAGCAGCACCTCCAGCTCCAGCAGTATGGCTCCAGCGCCGGGCGAACCACTCACGCAGCTCCTGTGGAGAGGGTAGCTCCCGTCGAGACGAAGCTCCCAAAGGACCCCCAGTCCCAGCACCGCCAGAGGCCACACGAGCAGACCCAGCACCCCCAGACTCCGTACCCCCAGGCTCCGCACCCCCACCCTCAGCACCCCTAGGCTCAGCACCCCCACACGCAGCACCCCCAAGCTCAGCACCCCCAGACTCAGCACCCCCAGACTCAGCACCCCTAGCAGCACCACACGTCCATGTGAAGAGTCTGCAGCGGAGCCTCTGTCGGAGGAAACTCAGAGGAGTGAGGACCGGCGCGCTGCCGCCCCTCGACGCAGGGAACGCAGGTAGGGGCAGGCCCCGGAGGAAGGGGAGGGAGGGACCGGGGGAGACCAGAGACAAGGAAATGGGAAGCCATGCCTCGGAGACAAGGCAGGGAGGGGTGACCAAGACGGTGGTGCCAGAGGAGAGTCCGGTGGGACAGGAGACGACACGAGCAGGGAGCAGACTCAGGAACAGACCGGGGCGCTGCAGCAAACACCTGACCCGACGCAGCTACCTGATTAGACTCAGCAACCGGAGAAGACTCAGTAGTCAGTGTGTACAGGCTCGACCCCGGCTGACGGGTAAACGTGGCCAAGTGTGGGCCCGTCCGAGCACACGTACAGTGGGTCACTCGCTGACTCGCAGGAGTGAACTGGTGAACCCCTGCATCCTGTAGGTCAGCACCACTCACCAAGTTCGTAGAGAACGATGGGAGGTAGAGACCTGACAGGGTGCCAGAGGGGGCCGCTGGACACGATAAGACAGTGGAGAAGTGGGCAAGGACAGGACCCCCAGAGGGGTCCGCCAGGGAGACCGCAACCGGCCGACTAAGCGGCGTAAGCGTGGTGCGGTCTCGAAAGAAGGAGCGGGAATCACCCGAGTCAAGGGTGAAGGTGTGTAAGGCCTTAGCCGACGTGGTACCTGAGAGAGCAGACTCACAAGCACCTGGGACAACAGACGCACTAGCACCGAGAGCATCAGCGTCACCAGTACATAGAGCAGCAGCCTCAATGCCCGTGTCAGGCGGAACACACAGGTAACAGTCACCCTCATCACTAATAGACACAACATACATGGAAGCAAGAATAGCATCATAATCCAGATCAAAGATAGCAACCCCCGACCTAAGCAGCTCTCCCTAGCAGGGGATCTCAGTGGCGTCAGGGAACTGGAGACGCCAAGCGTCCGTTAGGCGGCCGAAGCAGCGCTGGGTGGTGTGCGGGCCACCACACGGCTCACCAGTGGGGTCGCCGGTACGCAGGACGTAGGCACAAGGACCAGCACCCCCACCCCGCTGACGCGCAGCGTACCACTTACGAAGCTGCTGGGGGGGCGGGGTCTCACGAGTGTGCTGCTACTTCTGGCGCTGACCGCCACCGAAGCCGCCCCGCTGCGCAGAGCCACCCCGACCAGCTCCACCTCCGCCGCCGCCACCTCCGCCACTGCCGCCACCGCCTCCTCCTCCGCTCCCACCGCCACCTCCGCCGCCGCCTCCGCCTCCACCGACGCCACCGAAGCCCCCACCCCCGCCACCACTCCCACCGCCACCCCCACCTCCACCGCCCCCGCCAGCCCCTCCAGCGCCCTTGCCCCCCTTGCCCTTGCCGGTGCGGCGTCTCCCCCTAGGGGCAGACGCAGTGCCGACCGACTCGGTGCCAACGAAGTCGACGGCAGCAGCAGAGGCAACAGAGGGCAAAAGGGGGGAGGGGGAGCACCCCTCAAAGAAGGGGGCACAAGGGTCACCACGAGAGGCTCCTACTGTGACTATACTCTTCTCAGCTGCCACCGCGCGCTCCTCGAGGAGGTCAACGGTGAGTGTGGTGGGGCAAACAGAGAGGAAGTGGTCCCTGACCGAGCGAAGGGAGTTAGGGAGCCGGGTGACTATGTAGTAGAGGGTGATGTACAGGGGGGGGGGGGGAGGGGGGGTTCTTGGCGCAGAACTCAGCAGGAAGCGCAGCGCGGTAGTGGGTGTCACTAGTGCGGTCAGCGACTGTGGGAAAGGCGGCGAGGTTAGGGAACAGGTACGGCAGCATGAGGCGACTAAGGGCAGAAGTGGCAGGGGAAGAGTACTGCGTCGTACAAGGTCTTAGCACTCTTGTACTGACTAAAGTACGCGCGCTCAGAGGACGGCAAGTGACTACGCACAGCAAGACGGGCAGCAGCATCGCGTGTGGGCGACTGTGAGCGAACAGTTCTGTCAGCATCGGCATCAGGGGCAGTGGAGGCGCTAGACGTGAGATCGAACAGTGCGAGACCATGTTTCCTATCGCACTGTAGGAAAAGCAGCAGATCATCGACCCAGACCTCAAAGTCAACAGCCCGTCCCTCAGCATCAAAGATGAGAACGCTAGGGGTAGCCATGACAGTAGTAGCAGCAGGCTAAGGGCAGTAGCAGCAGGCTAGGTGCCGCGCAGTCGCAGGGGCGCGGCTCGGCGGTGCTCTTACCAGGGCGGGAGGGTAGAGTGCCGCAAGTGGAGGGGCAGGGCCGAGGCGCGCCTGCAGAGACGGGGCCGCGACAGCTGCAGCGGCTCCTGCTGTTGGCGGCGGCGGCTGCTGCGGCCCCGGTAGCGACGGCGGCGGCTACTGCTGTCAGCGGCGGCTGCGGCGGCTGCTGGTGTCGACGGTGGCGGCGGCTGCTGCTGTCATTGCACCGGCGGCGGCGGCTCCTGCTGTCAGCAGCGGCGGCAGCGGCGGCTTCGACAGTGGTGGTGGCGGCTGTGACGGCGCGACGGCCGCTGCTGCTGGGGCAACGACGGCTGTGTGAGAATGAGAACGAGAATGAAATGACTATGAACGAAGTGAGTACAAATAGGAAATCCCAATTGGGTTGTACCCCCTATGGGATACCCCACTATAGCCTACACAAATAAGTAAGCTATAATGTTCTGACACACCCCCATAGGCAAAGTGGGGGAGAACAAGGGGTCACAAGACCAGTCAAGCAAAGCAAAGCAAAGCTCAGGGTGGATCACAAAGTCACCACACATTCCGAGCACAAGTTCAAAGGCCAGAAGGCCAGTTCACATGCAAGATCACATATATAGATATACAAGAGTCTAAGCAAGCAAGAGCAAGAGTATATATATATATGTCAAAGTACAAGCAAGGTCAAGAAGTGAGCAAGTGAGGCAAGACAGGCACAAGACCCAGCTGCGTGCAGAATCGCTGATGATCACAAGGAGCAAGTGCCTTGGTGAAGACATCAGCAGTGTTGGCCTCAGAGGCCACGTACGCAAGCCGCAACTGTCCACGCTGCTGTAGCTCACGAGCAAGAAAGTAGCGGAGAGCAATGTGCTCCAGTCGCTGCTCTCGACACAAGGCCAGCATGGCCTTGTTGTCTACGTACAGGACTGGAGGAGAACGAGGCGGCTCTCCAAGGTCGGTCAACAGGTAGGTCAGCCAGCGAAGCTCCTCGGCAGCCATAGCCCCGGCGTAGATCTCAGCCTCACAACTGGAGCCAAGAACAGAAGAGGAGCGGGTAGCCCGCCACGAAACAGAGCTGGAACCAAGGCTGAAGGTGTAACCCAGTGACGACCGCTGCGTAGCCTGGTCGTCAGCCCAAGAAGCGTCCGCATGCCCAGTGAGGACCACTGGACTCCGCCCTCCAAGCACTAGCCCCATGCCCGACGTACTGCACAAGTAGCGCAACACCCTCTTCGCTGCAGCCATGTGCTCTGGTCGGTGTCTCCCAGGAGCAACATAGCGTACGAGAATGCTAAGAGGGTATGCAAGGTCAGGTCGAGTGCAGGTCATCAGGTACATGAGTCCAGCAGTGTCAGCTGTGGCAAAGACCAAGTCGTCGACGTACACAAGGATGTAGAACGGCGGCAGAGAGGTGTCGGTGTGCAGAAACAGCGACGGGTCTGCAGTGGAAGGAGCAAACCCAAGTGCCGCCAGCGTAGTCCTCAGTGTGTCGTGCCACTCACGCGGTGCCTGGCGGAGACCGTAGACTAGACGCCGGAGACTCCACTGGGTACCAGGAGGGAAAGACCCAGTGAAGCCAGGTGGGCGGCGCAGCCAGATCTTCTCGTGCAGGCTGCCCTGCAAGAAAGCAGTGCTGAAGTCGAGAGAGTGCAGCTCGTAGTCACGGTGAGCAGCAACGTGCAGCAGTACCTGAAGAGTGGTCATCTTCGGGGTGGGGGAGAAGGTCTGAAAGTAGTCAACTCCCTGCCGCTGACTGAAGCCACGAGCCACGTAACGCGCCTTGAAGACAGGCGGAGAACCCGGCGGCCGCTTCACCCTGAAGATCCACATGCCACTGACGATGTTCGCCCCAGGAGGGGGGACAGCGTCAACGTAGGTGCCTGTGGACTTCAAGGAAGCCATCTTTGCATCCATAGCTGCCTGCCACTGAGAGGAGTAGGGACCCTCTATCGCCTCCGCGTAAGAGCGCGGTGTCGGGATGTCTAGTGCATCCGGGTCTCCCTCAGGGGTAAGCAGTACAGACACGAGATGAGGTGAAGCGGCGGCCAGACACTGGAACTCCTCCTGCCTGTCCTCAAGGACGTCCGTGCCAAGGGCACACTCACCCCCGACGGACGGAGGACAAGCAGACTCAGACTCAGCGACAAGACTAGCAGCGTAGTCTAGACGACAGCGAGCAGCAAAGTCGACAAGCTCAGTAACAAGGGCAAACGTAGCAGTAGACTCGAAAGAAGGGTCAGTGACGGCAGTAGCAAGGAGACGCGTGACAGTAGGACTGGCAGCACGAAGAGAGTCCGACTCCGGGTCGGCAAGAGCAGGAAGAGAGGAAGCAGGAGGGGAAGGCAAAGGGGCACGCAGAGGAGCAGTAGACGGACGCAGAGACATCCGGTGCGTGCCAGGGACAGGAGGAGGACGCTGACGCGAACCGCGACCACTAGTGCGCGCAGCACGAACAGGCGACGCATGACGAGACGCAGGCTCACGACGCTCAGTAAGACCTCCAGTCGGACCAGCGTAGGGAGAAGGAGCAGGCAAAGGGGAGGCAGGCTGTAGCTGTGACTGTGACTGGGCAGGCTGTGGACCCTCTAAGGGAGGAGGAGGAGGACCAGGAGAAGGTGTAAGACCAAGAACCTGCTGCAGGAGTGGAACGAAGTACGGTCGGGGCCGCGTGGCGACGTCAGAAACAGCAGGGACAGCACCAGTACCCCGAGCAGGAGTACCCGCTCCAGCAGCACCTCCAGCAGCACCTCCAGTAGCTCCAGGACCCCCAGCAGCACCTCAAGTAGCCCCAGAAACTCCAGCAGCACTAGGAGCACCGCCAGTGGTAGTCTCAGCGCCAACACCCTCAGCAGTACCAGCTCCAGGCGAACCCGCAGGCCCAGCAGCTCCAGTACTCCCAGCACGAGCACCTCCGGGACCCGCGGCAGCGGCACCCTCAGCAGCAGAAGAACCTCCAGCACCAGCAGCACGCCTCCAGCGCCGGGCAAACCTCTCACGCAGCTCCTGTGGGGAGAGTGGCTCTCGGCAAGACGAAGCACCTGGAGAACCTCCAGGCGAAGAACCTCCAGGCTCAGCACCCCCACGCAAAGCACCTCCAGGCGTAGCACCCCCAGGCTCAGCACCCCCAGACTCAGCACCCCCAGGCTCAGCACCCCCAGACTCCGCACCCCCAGGCTCAGCACCCCCAGTCTCAGCACCCCCAGGCTCCGCACCCCCAGACTCCGCACCCCCAGGCTCAACACCCCCAGGCTCAGCACCCCCAGGCACAGCACCCCTAGGCTCAGCACCCGCAGTAGCACCAGAGTCACCAGTGACCTCGACAGGCTCGAACGCATCTACCTGGGACACACGTGAAGGGGCAGGACCCTGAGGGGGGAGGGGGTCTACCGGGGGGGGACCTGGTACCAAGAAGAGCGGGGGTGGGGGGAGGGACGGAGTGCGGTAGGGGAAGAGGCGGTAGTAGGGTACCGACTCGTCGAACGTGACGTCCTGGGAGGACAGAACACGGCGAGAGGTGGGGTGGTAGAACTGCCACCCAGGGGCGTCGGGGGGGAACCCCAGGAAGACGCAGGGAGCAGCGCGAGGGGACAGCTTGTCCGCAGACAAGTCGCGGACAAACGCCCGAGATCCCCAGACCCGGAACGCCGACGCATCGCCAACCTTCCCCGTCCACAGCAGGGCTGGGGAGGTCTCCGGCCTGGAGACCCTGGGGTGGAGGATGAGCTGATGCGCCGCGTACCTGACCGCAAACGGCCACAGAAAATGGGGGGCAGCCGCATGCATCATAGACGTACGAGCGACGTCCATGACCATGCCAATGCGGCGCTCAGCAATCCCATTTTGCTGCGGTGAGTCCGGAAGCGTGAAGGTCTGACAGATGCCTCGCGCACGACAGTAGGCACGCAGAAGGCCAGAGGAGAACTCTCCGCCTCTGTCCGAGTGCAGACGCAAAACAGGAAAGTCCGAGCCAAAGCTCTGCCTGAGCTGGAGACGAGCTGCGCGGATCCAGTCGATCAGCACCTCAGTAACATCACCCTTGCTGCGCAAAGGGAAGACTATGGTGTAACGCGAGTAGTCGTCAACCACCAACAGGAAGTAGCGCTCGTGACCTAGTCCACGGACGCGGGCAGGGCCCCACACGTCCATGTGAAGCGTCTGCAACGGAGCCTCTGTCGGAGGAAACTGGGAGGAGTGAGGGGCAGCACGCTGGCGCCCCTCGACACAGGGGACACAGGCAGGGCCAGGGCCCTGAGGAAGGGGAGGGAGGGACCGGGGGAGACCAGACACAAGAAGACGGGAGGCCATGCCTCTGAGCCGAAGCAGAGAGGGGTGACCAAGGCGGTGGTGCCAGAGGAGAGTCTCGTGAGACAGGCAACGACACGAACAGGGGGCAGACTCAGGACCAGACCTGGACGCTGCAGCAAACACCTGACCAGACGAAGGGACCCTACCAGACTCAGCAACTGGAGGAGAAGCAATGGTCAGTGTGTACAGGCTCGACCCTGGCTGACGTGTAAACGTAGCCAGGTGACGACCTGTGCTAGCCTCTGTGCAGTGCGTCACCCGCTGACGAGTAGGAGTGAACTGGTGGACACCCGCATCCTGTAGGTCAGCACCACTCACCAGGTTTGTAGAGAACGAGGGGAGGTAGAGACCAGAGAGGGTGCCAGAGGGGGCCGCCGGACACGGGAGGACTGTGGAGAAACGAGACAGGACAGGACCCCCAGAGGGGTCAGCCAGGGACACCGCAACCGGCCGACTAAGCGGCGTGAGTGTGGTGCGGTCCCGAAAGAAGGAGCGAGACGCCCCAGAGTCAAGGGTGAAGGTGTGGGAGGCCGAAGCCGACGCAGTACCTGAGAGCGCAGACTCACGAGTACCTGAGAGTGCAGACTCACCAGTACCTGAGAGCACAGACGTACTGGCACCTAGAGCAGTAGCCTCAATAGCACCTAGAGCAGTAGTACCAATGCCCGGGTCGGGCGGGAAACACCGGTAACAGTCACCCTCATCACTAACAGTCACAGCATACATGGCAGCAAGGATAGCATCAAAGTCAAGATCAAAGATAGCTACACCAGCCCTAGACAGCTCTCCCCAGCGGGGGATCTCCGCGGCCTCCGGGAACTGCTGGCGCCAAGCGTCCGTCATGCGGCCAAAGCAGCGCTGGGCGGTGTGGGTACCCCCACACTGCTCTCCAGCGCGGTCGCCAGTGCGAAGGACGTAGGTGCAGGGACCAAAACCCCCACCACGCTGACGCTGCGTGTACCACTCACGGAGCTGCTGAGGGGTGGGGACGTCGCGAGAACGCTGCTGCTGCTGCTCCTGCTGCTACTGGCGCTGACCACCGCCAGTGCTGCTCCGCTGCGAAGCGCCACTCCGACCACCTCCACCACCGCCACCCCCGCCTCCGCCTCCACCGCCGCCAGCTCCGCCACCTCCGCTCCCACCGCCACTGCCGCCGCCACCTCCGCCTCCACTGCCGCCACTAGTACCCCCACCCCCGCCACCACCTCCACCGCCACCCCCACTCCCCCCGCCGCCCCCACCTCCACCGCCACCGCCCCCGCTAGCTCCACCCGCGCCCTTGCCCCCCTTGCCCTTGCCAGGGCGGCATCTCTCGCTAGGGGCAGACGCCGCACCGACCGACTCAAGTCCAACGAGGTCGGCCGCAGCGGCAGAGGCGACAGAGGGCAGCAGGGTGGAAGGAGAACACCCCTCAAAGATGGGGGTGCGGGGGTCACCACGAGAGGCCCCTACAGCGACTATACTCTTCTCGGCCGCTAGTAGGGACTTCTTGAGGAGGTCTACAGTGAGAGTGGTGGGACAGACCCGAGAGCGGCACGTGCGGCAGTGAGAGCGGCACGTGCGGCAGTGAGAGCGGCACGTGCGGCAGTGAGAGAGAGAGGAGGGGCGGCAACTTCTTGCTCACACCCGCCTCCCCAAAACCTCCCCCCCACACTGCTGCACCGTCGCTTGCATGGCAGCTGCAGTGGTAGCAGCGGTATGTTCGACGGGAGGGCGGGGCAGGGGGTGCGTTCGGCGACGTAAGTAGCTCGGCCGCCACACCCGCCGTCTCCCCCCAAAGCGACCGTCGATGCAGACGCTCGGGGCCGCGACATGGCGTGACGAGGTTGCAGGAGGGCGCGAAGGGGAGGCGACTGGGCCGCGGACTGGGGCCGCGACGAACAGCACTAAGCCCGCCACGCTGGACGTCGTAAGCGTCACGAATAGTGGCCGAACGGGCACTTTTGGGGCCGCGACGAGCGCCATGGCAGGAACGATAAGCGGTGGGCCCATGGGAAAAAAAATCAGGTCCTAGGATAGGAACCTCACTCTGATATCATGTGAAAAAGGGACTAGATAGCGTTAGGCTTAGGAGCCATAGTAAGTTGGGTAGGAGGGATTGAGCTCGAGTGAGTTTAGGAAAGTCGAGAAGTTTCAACAAAAGAGGGGTTTCACTATAGAGCGAGGAGTACAAATAGGTAAGAAGAAAGGTGCACCACCAAATAGAACATTATATAACTACAGTAGTCTACACTACAAGCAGTTACAAAAACAATATATAGAAATATATATTATTCTTGACAGTGCGAAAGTGGCGGGAGGGTTGTCGATGTGAGGGTTTTCTAGTGGTAACGGTGCTGACTGTGGTGCTACAGTGGTCAACGCGCTGAGCGTGGACGCAAATTACGGAAAAGGAATTTTCCTTACACCGTGCGTGCTTATGAGAGAGCACTACGAGCGGCGGTGTTGTGTCGCTGAGAGACGTCTACCCCTCCCAAAAATTGAGATAGTGGGGAACCGAAGGTGTGGGTGCGGTCCGAGAAGAGAACGTAGGCTTTGAATACCAACCGTTACGAGTGCAATTGAGTGAGCGAGCAAGAATTGCACTATCGAATCAAGAGTATAATGAGCGAAGGCATGAGCGAAGAATATATAGCGAAACTATAGTGGTAACGGTAATGCGTGGAAAGTGGGGTGTGTATCAAGTTTAGGAGGTATAAGAAAGTTTAGAATGAAGAAGAGGATATTCACTAGCAAGCAGTTGAGTACATATAGGAAACCATAATTCGGGCTGTACTCACTATTAAGTACCCCACTGCAGGCTAGACAAACATAACATTCTGACACACCCCCATAGCCAAAGTGGGGTGTAATCAGCACAGCAAGCAAAGCAGAACAAGCTCAGGGTGGATCACAATGTCACCATACATTCTGGGCACAAGTACAAGAAGCAACATTTTAAAGTTCACAATTATGAGCAAAGCTAGTGGTAGTCACAGCGGGCAAGTGAGGAGGAGGAGGGACTGTGAGAGGAGAGGAGATAGGAGGCGACGGCTAAAGCTGCAGACACACGGGCAACAGGAGTCACACTGGCACAGCGGCTACTGGAACAACGCTCCGGACTACTGGAGTAACTGGCTCCGCGGCTAAAACTAGCGGCAGACGAGCAACGGACCTACGGGCGACTGGCACAACTGGCTGCGACTGGGCTACCGGAGCAACTCCCCGGACTACAGGTGCTGCTGGCGACGCGACGGCAACCTCCGTGCAACCTCCCCAAACAGTCCCACCCCCCTTGACACACACCCCCTGCTTCACCCCTAGCTCCACTCCCACGTCACCCCCCTAGCACCACTCCTTCGGCTCCCACACACCCACCCCCCTGAGCGGCAGCTGCAGCAGCGGGAAACGGACGAGGAGGAGGAGCAGGGGACGCCGCTAAGAAACTGCACCCCCATACCCCCCACCCCAAACCCTAAGTTAGGAGAACGGGCAGCAGCAGGGGTGGGACGCCGTCAGAAGCACGGGGGGGCACCGGGCAGCTCAGGGGAAGATGAAACAGGGCGCCCGATGGCCTGTCGCAGCCCGTACAAACCGCGCGCGGGCAGCCCGAGGCGTGCCCTGGCCTGGTGCAGCCCGTACGGGCCGCGCGCAGGCCTGACGCAGCCCGTACGGGCCGCGCGCAGGCTGTACGAGCCACGCGCGGGCCCTACGTAGGTCGCGCCGGCCACGACGGGCGACGGGGGGCGACGCGAGGGTCCCCGTCGCCCGTCGCAGCGCCTCCCGGTGGCGACGCACGGAGTGGCGGGGCAGAAAGCCGCCGCGCGCCTCGGGGCACACGTCGGGCAGAAAACCGCCGCGCGCCTCGGGGCGCTCGGCGGGCAGAAAACCGCCGCACGTTCCTAGCGCGCGGCAGGAAGAAAAATCCGTCGCACGCCATGGGGCGTGCGACACACAGAGAAGCAGTAGCAGCGGAAGCAGTGAGGTGGTGAGCCCACCCACAGGATCGACCCAAGGGGATCGACCTGCTCTGATAGCATATCAAGTTTAGGAGGTAGAAGAAAGTTTAGAATGAAGAAGAGGATATTTACTAGCAAGCAGTTGAGTACGTATAGGAAGCCCTAAGTCGGGCTGTACTCACTATTGAGTACCCCACTAGAGGCTAGACAAACATAACATTCTGACAGTGTGCGACGGGCCTGGCGCCGAGGTTGGGAAATGCCGAGGCGGAGGTCCGGATTGCGGGTTACCAATCGAACCATGAGGTTGGGCCGCGTCGTGAACAGTGGCGGGAATAGTGTCGAGGCGAATGTCGCGAGTGGTACTGTCATCACCCAGATATAAGACAGTGTTGAATAGTAGATAGGGGTTGTCTATTATACAGGTGTCTCTTATAAACTGGCTAGCCTCAATATAAGACACCTATTTGTGTGTACGAGATAAGACATATGCGTCTTATAATCGAAATTGCAATATATTATAGTGAAAATTGAAGTACCGCGTACATTTTTACCCTTGCAACACGCGAATTCAGCCACGTGCTGACTCACGTACTACCAAATGTGCCTATGCAAGTATTCTCCATGACGTGGCGCCCCGAACAATGGTTGCCGAAATGGCACCTTCGCAACTGCTGGGCTGAGAAAAGCCCTTAGTGTTAGAAGAGTATGAAGGTATGATGATGATTAGAGCATGGAGGGGGATACAAAGAAGTGTCGAGCAAAGTTCAGTACCCGCTAAGGCTAAACCCACTACAACCTAGATAACATTAAACATATAACTTGCAACACCCCCATAGGCGAAGTGGGGGATAGCCAACACAAGAAACGGTCAGAAGACCAGTCAAGAGAAGAAACAATGCAAAAAAAGCTCAGGATGGATCACAACGTCACCACGCATTCAGAGCACAAAACCACAAGGCCAGTTCACAAGCAGAGTTATATATCAAGGTGAACAAGCAAGGCAGTGATCTCAACCGAGCAAAGGTAAGCATGCAGGTGCAGGTATATATAGATCACAGTACAACAAAAGTCAGGAAGTGAGCAAGTGAGGCCAAGTAGGCACAAGACCAAGCATAGTACAAAAGCGCTGATGATCACAAGGCTGAAGTGCCTTGGTGAAGATATCAGCGGTGTTGGCCCGAGAGGCCACGTAAGCAAGGCGCAGCTGACCACGCTGCTGCAGTTCACGAGCAAGGAAGTAGCGAAGAGCAATGTGCTTCATTCTGTGCTCCAGTCTGTTCTCCCGACACAAGGCCAGCATGGCCTTGTTGTCTATGTACAGAACTGGAGCAAAACGAGGCGGCTCTCCCAGGTCAGTAAGCAGGTAGGTGAGCCAGCGTAACTCCTGTGCAGCCATGGCCCCTGCGTAGATCTCAGCCTCACAGCTGGAGCCGAGAACAGAAGACGAGCGGTGAGGGAATTTGAACGAGAATGGAATGACTATGAACAAAGTGAGTACAAATAGGAAACCCTAATTGGGTTGTACCCCCTATGGGATACCCCACTATAGCCTACACAAATAAGTATGCTATAATGTTCTGACACACCCCCATAGGCAAAGTGGGGGAGAACAAGGGGTCACAAGACCAGTCAAGCAAAGCAAAGCAAAGCTCAGGGTGGATCACAAAATCACCACACATTCCGAGCACAAGTTCAAAGGCCAGAAGACCAGTTCACATGCAAGATCATATATAGAGATATACAGGAGTCAAGCAGGCAAGAGCAAGAGTATATATAGGTGAAGGTAGAAGAAAGGTCAAGAAGTGAGCAAGTGAGGCAAGACAGGCATAAGACCCAGCTGCGTGCAGCAACGCTGATGATCACAAGGCGCAAGTGCCTTGGTGAAGACATCAGCAGTGTTGGCCTCAGAGGCCACGTACGCAAGTCGCAACTGTCCACGCTGCTGTAGCTCACGAGCAAGAAAGTAGCGGAGAGCAATGTGCTTTGTCCTGTGCTCCAGTCGCTGCTCTCGACACAAGGCCAACATGGCCTTGTTGTCTACGTACAGGACTGGAGGAGAACGAGGCGGCTCTCCAAGGTCGGTCAGCAGGTAGGTGAGCCAGCGAAGCTCCTGAGCAGCCATGGCCCCTGCGTAGATCTCAGCCTCACAACTGGAGCCGAGACCAGAAGACGAGCGAGTAGCCCGCCAAGAAACAGAGCCGGAACCAAGGCTGAAGGTGTAACCCTGTGACGACCGCTGCGTAGCCTGGTCGTCAGCCCAAGAAGCGTCCGCGTGCCCAGTGAGGACCACTGGACTCCGCCCTCCAAGCACTAGCCCCATGCCTGACGTACTGCACAAGTAGCGCAACACCCTCTTCGCTGCAGCCATGTGCTCTGGTCGGTGTCTCCCAGGAGCAACATAGCGTGCAAGAATGCTAAGAGGATATGCAAGGTCAGGTCGTGTGCAGGTCATCAGGTACATGAGGCAGCCAACAAGCTCTACATACGGGCCACTCGACTCTACGGACTCATCCGAAGGCAGAGCTGAGAGCGAGTGGCGAGTAGGCAGAGGAGTGGCCTGAGGCGAGGAGTACGTGAAGCCGAAGCGCTGAAGGACCTGCTGCACCATGTGTGACTGAGTCAGGGTAATGGTGCGGCGTGCTCTGTCCCGGGTGATCTGCAAGCCAAGGTAGCTGCGCAGTTCACCCAGGTCTGTGCACGTGTGTCTCTTCTGCAGCTCGGACTTCACGTAGGCGAGTCCAGCAGTGTCAGCTGTGGCAAAGACCAAGTCGTCGACGTACACGAGGATGTAGAACGGCGGCAGAGAGGTGTCGGTGCGAAGAAACAGCGACGGGTCGGCAGTAGAAGGAGCAAACCCAAGTGCCGCCAGCGTAGTCCTCAGTGTGTCGTGCCACTCACGTGGCGCCTGGCGGAGACCGTAGACTGGACGCCGGAGACTCCACTGGGTACCAGGAGGGAAAGACCCAGTGAAGCCAGGTGGGCGACGCAGCCAGATCTCCTCGTGCAGGCTGCCCTGCAAGAAAGCAGTGCTGAAGTCGAGAGAGTGCAGCTCGTAGTCACAGTGAGCAGCAACGTGCAGCAGTACCAGAAGAGTGGTCATCTTCGGGGTGGGGGAGAAGGTCTGAAAGTAGTCATCTCCCTGCCTCTGACTGAAGCCACGAGCCACGTAACGCGCCTTGAAGACAGGCGGAGAACCCGGCGGCCGCTTCACCCTGAAGATCCACATGCCACTGACTATGTTCGCCCCAGGAGGGGGAACAGCGTCAACGTAGGTGCCTGTGGACTTCCTGGAAGCCATCTCTGCATCCATAGCTGCCTGCCACTGAGAGGAGTAGGGACCCTCTATCGCCTCCGCGTAAGAGCGCGGAGTCGGGATGTCTAGTGCATCCGGGTCTCCCTCAGGGGCGAGCAGTAGAGACGCGAGATGAGGTGAAGCGGCGGCCAGACACTGGAACTCCTCCTGCCTGTCCTCAAGGACGTCCGTGCCAAGGGCACACTCACCCCCGACGGACGGAGGACAGGCAGACTCAGACCCAGCGACAAGACCAGCAGCGTAGTCGAGACGACAGCGCGCAGCAAAGTCGACAAGCTCAGTGACAAGGGCAGACGCAGCCGAAGACTCGAAAGAAGGGTCAGTGACAGCAGTAGCAAGGAGACGCGTAACAGTAGGACTGGCAGCACGAAGAGAGTCCGACTCCGGGTCAGCAAGAGCAGGAAGAGAGGAAGCAGGAGGAGAAGGCAAAGGGGCACGCAGAGGAGCAGTGGACGGACGCAGAGACATCCGGTGCGTGCCAGGGACAGGAGGAGGACGCTGACGCGAACCGCGACCACTAGTGCGCGCAGTACGAACAGGCGACGCAGGACGAGACGCAGGCTCACGACGCTCGGTAAGACCTCCAGTCGGACCAGTGTAGGGAGAAGGAGCAGGCAAAGGGGAGGCAGGCTGTAGCTGTGACTGTGACTGGACAGGCTGTGGACCCTCTAAGGGAGGAGGAGGAGGACCAGGAGAAGGCGTAAGACCAAGAACCTGCTGCAGGAGCGGAACGAAGTACGGTCGGGGGCGCGTGGCGACGCCAGAAACAGCAGGGACAGCACCAGCACCCCCGGCAGGAGTACCCGCTCCAGCAGTACCTCCAGCAGCACCTCCAGTAGCACCGGAACCCCCAGCAGCACCTCCAGCAGTCTCAGAACCTCCAGCAGCACCAGGAGCACCGCCGGTCGGACCGCCAGTGATAGGCTCAGCGCCAACACCCTCAGCAGCACCAGCTCCAGTCGAACCCGCAGGCCCAGCAGCTCCAGTACTCCCAGTACGAGCACCTCCGGGACCCGCGGCAGCAGCACCCTCAGCAGCCGAAGAACCTCCAGCCCCAGCAGCACGCCTCCTGCGCCGGGCAAACCACTCACGCAGCTCCTGTGGGGAGAGTGGCTCCCGGCGAGACGAAGCACCCGGAGAACCTCCAGGCGAAGAACCTCCAGTCTCACCACCCCCAGGCTCAGCACCCCCAGGCTCAGCACCCCCAGGCTCAGTACCCCCAGGCTCAGCACCCCCAGGCTCAGCACCTCCAGGCTCAGTACCCCCAGGCACAGCACCCCCAGGCTCAGCACCCCCAGGCTCAGCACCCCCAGGCTCAGCACCCCCAGTCTCAGCACCCCCAGGCAAATCACCTCCAGTCCCAGCACCCCCAGGCTCAGCACCCGCAGCAGCACAAGAGTCACCAGTGACCTCGACAGGCTCGACCGCGTCTACCTGGGACACACGTGAAGGGGCAGGACCCTGAGGGGGGAGGGGGTCTACCGGGGGGGGACCTGGTACCAAGAAGAGCAGGGGCGGGGGGAGGGACGGAGTGCGGTAGGGGAAGAGGCGGTAGTAGGGGACCGACTCGTCGAACATGACGTCCTGGGAGGACAAAACACGGCAAGAGGTGGGGTGGTAGAACTGCCACCCAGGGGCGTCGGGGGGGAACCCCAGGAAGACGCAGGGAGCAGCGCGAGGGGACAGCTTGTCCGCAGACAAGTCGCGGACAAACGCCCGAGATCCCCGGACCCGGAACGCCGACGCATCGCTAACCTTCCCCGTCCACAGCAGGGCTGGGGAGGTCTCCGGCCTGGAGACCCTGGGGTGGAGGTTGATCTGATGCGCCGCGTACCTGACCGCAAACGGCCACAGAAAATGGGGGGCAGCCGCATGCATCATAGACGTATGGGCGACGTCCATGACCATGCCAATGCGGCGCTCTGCAATCCCATTTTGCTGCGGTGAGTCCGGAAGCGTGAAGGTCTGGCGGATGCCTCGCGCACGACAGTAGGCACGCATAAGGCCAGAGGAGAACTCTCCGCCTCTGTCCGAGTGCAGACGCAACATAGGAAAGTCCGAGCCAAAGCTCTGCCTGAGCCGGAGACGAGCTGCGCGGATCCAGTCGATCAGCACCTCAGTGACATCACCCTTGCTGCGCAAGGGGAAGACTGTGGTGTAACGCGAGTAGTCGTCAACCACCAACACGAAGTAGCGCTCGTGACCGAGTCCACGGACGCGGGCAGGGCCCCACACGTCCATGTGAAGCGTCTGCAACGGAGCCTCTGTCGGAGGAAACTGGGAGGAGTGAGGGGCAGCACGCTGGCGCCCCTCGACACAGGGGACACAGGCAGGGCCAGGGCCCTGAGGAAGGGGAGGGAGAGACCGGGGAAGACCAGACACAAGAAGTCGGGAGGCCATGCGTCTGAGCCGAAGCAGAGAGGGGTGACCCAGGCGGTGGTGCCAGAGGAGAGTCTCGTGAGACAGGCGACGACACGAACAGGGGGCAGACTCAGGGCCAGACCTGGACGCTGCAGCAAACACCTGACCTGACGAAGGGACCCTACCAGACTCAGGAACTGGAGGAGAAGCAGTGGTCAGTGTGTACAAGCTCGACCCTGGCTGACGTGTAAACGTAGCCAGGTGACGACCTATGCTAGCCTCTGTGCAGTGCGTCACTCGCTGACGAGCAGGGGTTAACTGGTGGACTCCCGCATCCTGTAGGTCAGCACCACTCACCAAGTTCGTAGAGAACGAGGGGAGGTAGAGACCAGACAGGGTACCAGAGGGAGCCGCCGGACACGGGAGGACTGTGGAGAAGCGAGACAGAACAGGATCCTCAGAGGGGTCAGCCAGGAACACCGCAACCGGCCGACTAAGCGGCGTGAGTGTGGTGCGGTCCCGAAAGAAGGAGCGAGACGCTCCAGAGTCAAGGGTGAAGGTGTGGGAGGCCGAAGCCGACGCAGTACCTGAGAGCGCAGACGCACTAGTACCTGAGAGAGCAGCCTCACCAGCACCTGAGAGCACAGACGCACTGGCACCTAGAGCAGAAGCCTCACTGGCACCTAGAGCAACAGTACCAATGCCCGGGATGGGCGGGAAACACCGGTAACAGTCACCCTCATCACTAATGGTCACAGCATACATGGCAGCAAGGATAGCATCAAAATCAAGATCAAAGATAGGTACACCAGCCCTAGACAGCTCTCCCCAGCGGGGGATCTCCGCGGCCTCCGGGAAATGCTGGCGCCAAGCGTCCGTCAGGCGGCCAAAGCAGCGCTGGGCGGTGTGGGTACCCCCACACTGCTCTCCAGCGCGGTCGCCAGTGCGGAGAACGTAGGTGCAGGGACCAAAACCCCCACCGCGCTGACGCTGCGTGTACCACTCACGGAGCTGCTGAGGGGTGGGGACGTCGCGAGAACGCTGCTGCTGCTGCTGGCGCTGACCGCCCCCAGTGCTGCTCCGCTGCGCAGCGCCACTCCGACCACCTCCACCACTGCCACCCCCGCCTCCGCCTCCACCGCCCCCGCCTCCGCCTCCACCGCCGCCGCCTCCGCCACCTCCGCTACCACCGCCACCGCCGCCGCCACCCCCGCCTCCACTGCCGCCACTAGCACCCCCACCCCCGCCACCACCTCCACCGCCACCCCCACTCCCTCAGCCGCCTCCACCTCCACCTCTACCGCCCCCACTGGCCCCACCCGCTCCCTTGCCCTTCTTGCCCTTGCCAGAGCGGCGTCTCCCGCTAGGGGCAGATGCCGCACCGACCGACTCAAGACCAACGAGGTCGGCCGCAGCGGCAGAGGCGACAGAGGGCAGCAGAGGGGAAGGGGAACACCCCTCAAAGATGGGGGCGCGGGGGTCACCTCGAGAGGCTCCTACAGCGACTATGCTCTTCTCTGCTGCTAGGAGGGCCTTCTCGAGGCTGTCGACTGTGAGGGTGGTGGGACACACCGCGAGGAAGTGGTCCCGGACTACACGAAGGGAGTCAGGGAGGCGAGTGACTAAGAAGTAGAGAGTGATGTACATGGGGGGGGGGGTTCTTGGCGCAGAAGTCAGCAGGAAGCGCAGCGCGGTAGCGAGTGTCACTAGTGCGGAGGTGCGTGATGAGATCAGCGACAGTGGGAAAGGCGGCAAGGTCAGGGAAGAGGAAGGGGAGCATGAGGCGGCTCAGTGCAGCAGTGGCAGGGGAGGAGTAGCGCGCAACTACAGCGTCGTACAAGGTCTGGGCACTCTTGTACTGGCTAAAGTGCGCGCGCTCAGCGGTAGGTAGGTGGCGACGCACAGCAAGACGTGCAGCAGCATCGCGCGTGGCCCACTGTGAGCGAACAGTGGCGTCAGCATCAGCAGCAGGGGCAGGGACGGCGCCAGAGGTGAGGTCAAAGAGAGAGAGACCGTCCGCCCTATCGCACTGTAAAAACAGCTGCAGGTCATCGACCCAGACCTCAAAGTCTATGGCTCGACCCTCAGCGTCAAAAGCGAGGACACTAGGGGTGGCCATGTCGACAGACTAGCAGTGCAAGCAGTGGTGGGGGGGACGGGCACGCAGTAGCAGTGGGGCTGTGCTCACCAGACAGGGCAGGTCGGGCGACTCGGCAGTAGAGCGGCTCGGCTGCGGGGCGGCTCGGCGGCTGGGCTGCTCGGCGGCTCGGCGGCTGGGCGGCTCGGCGGCTCGGCGGCTCGGCGGCTCAGCGGCTCAGCTGCTCGGCGGCTCGGCGGCTCGGGTGCTGGGTGGCTCGGCTGCTGGGCGGCTCGGCTGCACCGCGGCTAGGCGGCTCGGCTCCTCCGGTACTCGGTGGCGCGGCGGGCGGCTGCTCGGGTGCACGCTGCAGGGTGGTGCAGTGGGCGGCGGCTCGGGTGGCGCGGTAGAGGAGAAGAGCGGCGGGGCCGCTTAGTGCAGGGCGGCGGGGCCGCGAAGGAAGGGCAGCGGGGCCGCTTAGCAGAGGGCGGCGGGGCCGCGAAGTGCAGGGCGGCGGGGCCGCGAAGGAAGGGCGGCGGGGCCGCTTAGCAGAGGGCGGCAGGGCCGCTAAGGAAGGGGGGGGGGCGGGGCCGCTAAGGAAGAAGCGGCGGGGCCGCGAAGTGCAGGGCGGCGGGGCCGCTGAAGGAAGGGCGGCGGGGCCGCGAGGTGCAGGGCGGCGGGGCCGTCGAAGCAGGGCGGCGGGGCCATCGAAGCAGGGCGGCGGGGCCGTCGAAGCAGGGCGGCGGGGCCGTCAAAGCAGGGCGGCGGGGCCGTCGAAGCAGGGCGGCGGGGCCGCTTAGCAGAGGGCGGCGGGGCCGTTAAGCAGAGGGCGGCGGGGCCGCGTTAGCAGGGCGGCGAGGCCGCGAAGGAAGGGCGGCGGGGCCACTAAGGAAGGGCGGCGGGGCCGCGAAGTGCAGGGCGGCGGGGCCGCGAAGCGTAGGGCGGCAGGGCCGCTAAGGGAGAGAAGGCCGCTAGGGCGGCTCGGTAAGTGAATAGCCCGAAGCGCGACTCGGGATGAGTGCGCTTCGGGCAGTAAAAAAAAAAACTCGAAGTGGTGGGCCCTAGGCGCAGTTCCCACAGGGGAACCAGCTCGATACCATGAGGGAATTTGAACGAGAATGGAATGACTATGAACAAAGTGAGTACAAACAGGAAACCCTAATTAGGTTGTACCCCCTATGGGATACCCCACTATAGCCTACACAAATAAGTAAGCTATAATGTTCTGACAAGTGGGTACACCGCCACGAAACAGAGCCGGAACCAAGCCTGAAGGTGTAACCCTATGACGACTGCTGCGTAGCCAAGTCGTCAACCCAAGACGCGTCTGCGTGACCAGTGAGGACCACTGGACTCCGCCCTCCAAGCATGAGCCCCATGCCCGACGTACTGCACAAGTAGCGCAACACCCTCTTCGCTGCAGCCATGTGCTCTGGTCGGTGTCTTCTAGGAGCAACATAGCGTGCCAAGATGCTAAGAGGGTATGCCAAGTCAGATCGAGTGCAGGTAATCATGTACATGAGGCAGCCAACAAGCTCTGGGTACGGGCCACTCGGCTCTACGGACATCCAAAGGCAGAGCTAAGAGCGAGTGGCGAGTAGACAGAGGAGTGGCCTGAGGCGAGGAGTACGTGAAGTCGAAGCGCTGAAGGACCTGCTGCACCATGTGTGACCGAGTCAGGGTAATGGTGTGCTGTGCTCTATCCCGGGTGATCTGCAAGCCAAGGTAGCTGCGCAGTTCACCCAAGTCTGTGCACGTGTGTCTCTTCTGCAGCTCGGACTTCACGTGGGCGAGTCCAGTAGTGTCAGCAGTGGCAAAGACCAAGTCGTCGACGTACACGAGGATGTAGAACGGCGGCAAAGAGGTGTCGGTGCATAGAAACAGCGACGGGTCGGCAGTAGAAGGAGCAAACCCAAGAGCCGCAAGTGTAGTCGTCAGTGTGTCTGCCACTCACGGGGCGCCTGCCGGAGACCGTAGACTGGCCGCCGGAGGCTCCACTGGGTACCAGGAGGAAACGACCCAGTGAAGCCAGGTGGGCGGCGCAGCCAGATCTCCTCGTGCAGGCTGCCCTGTAGGAAAGCAGTGCTGAAGTCAAGAGAGCGAAGCTCGTAGTCGCGCTGAGCGGTTATGTGCAGCAGCACCCGAAGAGTGGTCATCTTCGGGGTGGGAGAGAAGGTCTGAAAGTACTCAACTCCCTGCCGCTGATTGAGGCCTCGAGCCACGTAACGTGCCTTGAAGACAGGCGGAGAACCTGGCGACCGCTTCACCCTTAAAATCCACATGCCACTGACGATGTTCGCCCTAGGTGGGGAAACCTCGTCGACATAGGTGCCTGTGGACTTCCAAGAAGCCATCTCTGCGTCTATGGCTGACTGCCACTGAGAGGAGTAGGGACCCTCTCTCACCTCTGCGTAAGAGCGCGGAGTCGGGATGTCTGGTGCATCCGGGTCTCCCTCAAGTGCAATCAGCATGGACACGAGATGAAGTAATGCAGCAGCAAAACACTGGAACTCCTCCTGCCTGTCCTGAAGGACGTCCGTGCTAAGAGCACACTCAACCCCGACGGATGGAGGACAGACAGACTCAGACTCAGCAACAAGAATAGCGGCGTAGTCTAGACGACAGGGAGCAGTGAAGTCTATAATCTCAGCAACTAAGGGAGACGCAGCAGTGGACTCAAGGGAAGGGTCAGTGACAACAGTAGCGAGGAGACGCGTGACAGTAGGGCTAGCAGCACGAAGGGAGTCCGACTCCGGGTCAGCAAGAGCAAGAAGAAAGGACTTTGGAGGAGATAGCAAAGGGACACGCAGTGGAGCAGTGGAAGGACGCAATGCCATCTGGTGCGAGCCTGGGACCGCAGGAGGACGCTGATGCAGAACACGATGACGAGTGCGAGCAGCATGAATAGGCGACGCAGGACGAGACGCAGGCTCACGACGCTCAGCAAGACCTCAAGTAGGACCAGTGTAGGGAGAAGGAGCAGGTAGTGGGGAGGCGGGCTGTAACTGTGACTCGGACTGGACAGGCGGTGGATGCTCTAAGGGAGGAGCAGGACCAGTAGAGGGCGCAAGACCAAGAACCTGCTCAAGGAGCGGAACGAAGTACGGCCGTGGCCGCGCAGCACCTCCAGAACCGGCAGAGACAGCACCAGCACCCCCAGCGTCAGTTCCAACAGCTCCATCAGCTCCACCAGCTGCTCTAGTAGCGCCAACTCCAGCACCCACAAGAGCACCGGCTCCAGCAGCACCTCTAGCTCCAGCACCTCCAGCAGCACCCCCAACTCCATCACCGCCAGCAGCTCCAGCTCCAGCAGGACCACCGGAAGACGAAGCAGCTCCAGCTCCAGTACCTCCAGCAGCACCTACTCCAGCAGCACCGCCAGCTCCAGCACCGCCAGCAGCTCCAGCTCCAGTAGCACCACCAGGCCCGGCAGCTCCAGTACCTCCATTACGAGCACCTCCGGGACCCGTGGCTCCAGAACCCCCAGCAGCCCCAGCAGCAGAAGGACCTCCAGCCGCAGTAGAACCTCCAGCGCCGGAAGCACCACCAGCTCCAGCAGCACGGCGCCAGCGCCTAGCAAACGACTCGCGCAGCTCCTGAGGAGAGAGTGGCTCCCGCCGGGATGAAGCACCGGAAGGACCTCCAGGCCCAGAACCACCAGACTCCACACGAGTAGGCCCAGCATCCTCAGGCTGCGCACCCCCAGACTCAGCAACCCTAGGCTCAGCACCCCCAGACTCAGCACCCCCAGGCTCCGCACGTTTAGGCTCAGCACCCATAGCAGCACCAATGTCCACAGCTACCTCGACAGGCTCGACCGCGTCTACCTCGGACACACCTTAGGGAGCAGGACCCTGGAGGGGGAGGGGGTCTACCGGGGGGGGACCTGGCACGAGGAAGAGTGGCGGGGGGCGTCCGACCAAGGGGGAGCAGCCGCATGGATCATGGACGTACGAGCGACGTCCATGACCATGCCAATGCGGCGCTCAGCAATCCCATTTTGCTGTGGAGAGGCCGGAAGCGTGAACGTCTGGCGGATGCCCTCCGCACGACAGAAGGCTCGCAGAAGGTCGGAGGAAAACTCTCCACCTGTGTCGGAGTGCAGACGCAGAACAGGAAAGTCCGAGCCGAAACTCTCTCTGTGCTGGAGACGAGCAGCGCGGATCCAATCGATCAACACCTCAGTGACCTCACCCTTGCGGCGCAAGGGGAAGACAGTGGTGTAACGCGAGTAGTCGTCAACCACCAGCAGGAAGTAACGCTCATGACCCTGACCACGGACGTGGGCGGGCCCCTACACGTCCATGTGGAGAGTCTGCAGCGGAGCCTCTGTCGGAGGAAGCTCGGAGGAGTGAGGAGTGGCGCGCTGCCGTCCCTCGACGCAGGGAACGCAGGTAGGGGCAGGCCCCGGAGGAAGGGGAGGGAGGGACCTGGGGAGACCAGAGACAAGGACACCGAAGGCCATGCCTCGGAGACGAGGCAGGGAGGAATGACCAAGGCGGTGGTGCCAGAGGAGAGTCTGGTGGGACAGGAGGTGACACGAGCAGGGGGCAGACTCAGGACTAGACCGAGACGTTGCAGCAGACACCTGACCCGACGCAGGAACCTGACCAAACGCAGTAACCGAAGGAGACTCAGTCGTCAGTGTGTACAGGCTCGACCCTGGCTGACGGGTAAACGTGGCCAAGTGTCGGCCCGTCCGAGCACACGTGCAGTGGGTCACTCGCTGACTCGCAGGAGTGAACTGGTCAACCCCTCCATCCTGCAGGTCAGCACCACTCACCAAGCTCGTAGAGAACGAGGGGAGGTAAAGACCTGATAGGGAGCCAGTCGGGGCCATCGGACACGGTAGGAAAGTGGAGTAGTGAGCAAGGACAGGACCCCCAGAGGGGTCTGCCAAGGAGACTGCAACCGGCCGACTAAGCGGTCTTGAAAGAAGGAGCGGGAAGCACCCGAGTCAAGGGTGAAGGTGTGCAAGACCGTAGCAGGCGCAGCACCAGAGAGAGCAGACTCACCAGCACCTGGAGCAGGAGACTCACTAGCACCTGGAGCAGCAGCCTCACTGACACTTGGAGCAGGAGACGCACGAGCACCTAGATCAGTAGCCTTACCAGCACCTAGAGCAGCAGACTGGATACCGGGGTCAGGCGGCACACACAGGTGACAGGCACCCTCAGCACTAGTAGACAATGCATACATTACAGTGAGAAGAGCATCATAGTCAAGAGCAAAGATATCTACCCTCTGCCTAAGCAGCTCCAGCCAGGAGGGGAGCTCAGCGTCGTCGCCAAACTCTTTACGCCAAGTGTCGCTCAGACGGGCGAAGCTGCGGGACTCTGTGTGACCAGGAGTCCCGCAAGGTTGACCAGTCCGGACACCCGTGCTGTCAAACATTATATATGTTGTAGTTGTTTAGGCTACAGTGGGTTAGCCTATAGGGGGTACACAATTCTAGGGTTTCCTACTTGTACTCATTTCACTGTTAGTTCATTCATTCCTGTTCAACATGGTATTAGAGCAGGTCCTTCCTAGGACCGATTTTTTTGGGCCCACCACTACCTACCTATCTACCTACCTACCTACGCCCTAGGGCGCCTCGGTTTTCTCGCCCCTAGAGGCCCCGAACGGCCCACGCGCTCGCCCCTAGAGGCCCCGTCGGCCCCACCCAGAACGAGCCGCCCGAACCGAGCAGCTCGAACCGAGCCGCCCAGTCCGAACCGAGCCGCCCGACCCGAGCCGCCCAGCCCTAACCGAGCCGCGCCGCCTGTACCTAGCCGCGCCGCCCTTACCGAGCCGCGCCGCCCTACCTGTACCGAGCCGCGCCTCCCTACCTGTACCGAGCCGCGCCGCCCTTACCGAGCCGCGCCGCCCTACCTGTACCGAGCCACCCTACCTGTCCTTGGGGTGCTCCTACTGCTTTTCCTACTGCTGCTTCTACTACTCTTACTACTGCTATGGCTAGCCCTCCTGTGCTAGCTTTCGATGCTAAGGGCCGCCCGGTGAAGTTCGAAACCTGGCTTGATGACCTACACCTCTTCCTACGGCTTACTGCCAAGGAAGACATCTCCCTGTACGATCACACCCTTGGCCACGCTACTGCTCCTGCTGCTACTGCTGACAGCACTGCCCGCTCACAGTGGCAGACTCGTGACGCCCACGCTCGCTTCGCTATTCGCAACTCTCTGCCGATAGATGAGTGCGAGCACTTTGGACAGCACAAGACTGCGCAGGCACTATACACTGCTGTCGTTGCCCGCTACTCCTCACCGGCCTCTGCTGCACTAGGCCGTCTCTCTCTTCCCTACCTGTTCCCCGACTTAGCCTCTTTCCACACAGTCGCTGACCTCATTACCCACCTCCGCACTAGTGAGGCTCGCTTCCGCGCGGCTATGCTTGATGAGTTCCTTGCTACGAACCCACCCCCGCTCTGGCTCATTCTCTACCACCTAGTCACGCGCCTCCCTGACACTCTCCGCTCAGTCAGGGACCACTTCCTAGCTCGCTGCCCCACTGATCTCACCATTGCCCTCCTCGAGAAGGAACTCCTTGCAGCTGAGACTAGCATAGTCGCTGTAGGTGCCTCTTGTGGCGACCCCCGTACCCCGTTCTTTGAGGGGTGTTCTCCTTCCCCCCTTCTTCCCTCTGTCGCCTCTGCTGCTGCTGTCGACCTCCTTGGTGCTGAGAAGGTCGGGACTGCGTCTGCTTTGAGCGGGCGCCGCAGCGGCAAGGGCAAAGGGGGCAAGGGCGGTGGCGGTGACAGCGGGGGAGGCAGTGGTGGGGGAGGTGGTGGCGGTGGGGGTGGTGGTGCGACTGGAGGGAAAGCTGGCAGCGGTGGGGGGGGTGGCGGCAGCGGCGGGGGAGGTGGCCGGGGCGGAGGAGGTGGTGGGGGTGGCGGTGGACGCGGCGGCGGTAGGGGTTGGGGTGGACGAGGAGGTGGTGGCGGCGGTGGTGGTCGTGGAGGCACTGGCGGTGGCCAGGGCCAGCAGCACACTCCGTCGCCCCAGGAGGTCCGTGAGTGGTACTCTCAGCACGGGGGGGGGGGGGGGTGGCCTTAGCTGCACGTACGTCATTCGCACTGGTGACCGCACTGGCCATCCGTATGGGGGACCGCACGCCACACAGCGTTGCTTCGCTCGTCTGAACGACACTTGGCGTGTTCAGTTCCCTCAGGCCACTGAGCTGCCCCGCTGGATTGATCTCCTGAAGAAGGGGATTGATATCTATGCTCTAGACTTTGATGCTATTCTCACTGCTATGTATGTGATGTCTACTAGTGGAGACGGTGCTGAGTACCTGTGTGTCCCGCCCGACCCGGGCATTAGGACTAGTGCGTCTGCCGCTTCAGGTACTCGAGTGACTGCTACCCTAGGTGCTGGTGAGGCAGTTGCTCTAGGTGCTTGTGCGTCTGCCCCTCCTGGTACTGAGTCGACTACAGCACTGCACACTGGACTCAGGTGCCTCTCGCTGCTTCTTTCGAGACCGCACTGCCCTTGAGCCACTTGCTCGGCCGGTTGCTGTCTCCCTCGCTGACCCCTCTGGGGGTCCGGTCATTGCGACCTCCTCCACTGTCCTTCCCTGTCCTGCGGTCCCGTCGGGCACACTGTCAGGTCTCCACCTCCCCTCGTTCTCTATGAACTTGGTGGCAGGTTGTGCACTCCAGGACGGGGGTGTTCACCAGTTCACCCCTGCCTACGAGCGTGTGACACACTGCACGTGTGCTCGTACGGGCCGCCACTTGGCTACCTTCACCCGGCAGCCGGGGTCGGACCTGTACACACTGACTACTGCCTCCCCTCAGGTCGCTGCATCTGCGTCCGCGTCAGGTCAGCTGTCTGCCCCCTACTCGTGTCGCTCTCTAGCGCACGAGACTGTCCTCTGGCACCACCGACTTGGCCACCCGTCTGTGCAGCGCCTTCGTGCCATGCACTCCCGGTACCTTGTCTCTGGTCTTCCCAGGGTCCTCCCTCCCCTCCCACCCTCGCCTGCTCCTCCCTGTCTTCCCTCTGTCGAGGGGCGGCAGCGCGCCGCTCCTCACTCCTCGTTTCCCCCGACGACTGCTCCTTTGCAGACGCTCCACATAAACGTGTGGGGCCCAGCCCGCGTCCGTGGTCAGGGTCAGGAGAGGTACTTCCTGATAGTTGTTGACGACTACTCGCGCTACACCACGGTCTTCCCCTTGCGCACCAAGGGTGAGGTCCCTGATGTCTTGATCCCTTGGATCCGCGGAGCCCGTCTCCAGCTCAGCGAGCGTTTCCACTCGGACTTTCCTGTCCTGCGCTTGCACTCTGACAGAGGTGGTGAGTTCTCCTCCGACCTCTTGGCAGCCTACTGTGCTGAGCACGGCATTGAGCAGTCGTTCACGCTTCCGGCCTCTCCACAGCATAATGGGGTTGCGGAGCGCCGCATTGGCCTGGTCATGGAGGTCGCCCGTACCTCCTTGATCCATGCGGCTGCCCCCCACTTTCTGTGGCCGTTTGCGGTTCGGTACGCTGCGCATCAGCTCAACCTCTGGCCCCGTGTCTCCTTACCGGAGACCTCGCCCACACTGCTGTGGACGGGGGAGGTTGGCGATGCGTCGCGTTTCCGGGTCTGGGGATCTCGAGCTTTTGTCCGCGATACGTCTGCGAACAAGCTTTCCTCCCGTGCTGTTCACTGCGTCTTCCTCGGCTTTATCCCGGACGCGCCTGGTTGGCAGTTTTACCACGCCACCTCGCGCCGGGTCTTGCCCTCTTAGGACGTCACTTTTGACGAGTCCGTCCCTTACTACCGCCTCTTCCCCTACCGCACTGCCCCGCTCCCCCCCCCGCCTCTCTTCCTCGCGCCAGGTGCTGCTGTCGTAGACCCCCTCCCCCCTCAGGGTGCCACTCCCTCAGGTGTGTCTCAGGTAGACCCGGTTGAGCCTGTTGAGGTTGCTGTCGACTCTCGTCCTGCTGGGGGTGCGGAGCCTGGGGGTGCGTAGACTGGGGGTGCTGAGCCTAGGGGTGCGGGGCCTGGGGGTGCTGAGCCTAGGGGTGCTGAGCCTGCGGGTGCTGAGCCTGCGGGTGCTGAGCCTGGGGGTGCTGAGCCTGGGGGTGCTGAGCCGCAGCGTCCGTAGTCAGGGGGCTCTGAGTCTGGAGGTGCTGGGCCTGAGGGTCCTACACCTGGAGGAGGCCTCTCCTCGGAGCAGCTGCGTGAGTGGTCTTTAAAGTACTGCAGCCTCCGGAGAGGTACCTCTGGAGCCAGGCGTACTCCAGGGTCTGGTGCTGGTGCTTCTCTTCCTAGTCGGGAGCTCCCCTCCCGTGAGTGGATCCGTGAGTGGTACGACCGGCGCTGCACGCTTTGGAGTGGCGAGCCTGGTGTCTCGGACCCCACTGATGCTGGTGCTGCGGACCCGGGCGTTGGAGCTGCTGCTGGTGTTGCGGACCCGGGCGTTGGAGCTGCTGCTGGTGCTGTGGACCCGGGCGTTGGAGCTGCTCCTGGTGCTGAGGACCCGAGCGTTGGAGCTTCTGCTGGTACTGCGGACCCTGGCGCTGGTGTCTTTGCTGGTTCTGGAGTTGCTGCGCGGCAGCGGCCGTACTTCGTTCCGCTCCTTCGGCAGGTTCTTGGTCAGCTTCCTCCTCCTTGTCCTCCTCCCTCCTTACGGTGTCCTCCGTCTGCCTCCTCTCTCCCTGATCCTGCTCCTTACACTGGTCCGACTGGAGGTCTTACTGAGCGTCGTGAGCCTGAGTCTCGTCCTGCGTCGCCTGAGTCTCGCCGTGCGTCACCTGTCCGTGCTGCTCTCACTGGTGGTTATGTCCCTAGTCAGCGACTTCCTGCTGTCCCGGGCACTCACCGGATGGCGCTTCGTCCTTCCACTGCTCCACAGCATGTCCCACTGCTGTCTCCTCCTGCGTCCTCTCTTCCTGCTGTTGCTGACCCGGGGTCTGACTCCCTTCGTGCTACCAGTCCTACTGTCATGCGTCTCCTTGCTACTGTAGTCACTGACCCTTCCTTTGAGTCCACTACTGCGTCTGCCCTAGTTGCTGAGCTCGTCGACATTGCTGCTCGCTGTCGCCTAGACTACGCTGCTAGTCTTGTCGCTGAGTCTGAGTCTGTCTGTCCTCCGTCCGTCGGGGGTGAGTGTGCCCTTGGCACGGACGTCCTTGAGGACAGGCAGGAGGAGTTTCAGTGCTTGGCCGCTGCTTCACCTCATCTCGTGTCCGTACTGCTTACCCCTGAGGGAGACCCGGATGCACTTGACATCCCGACTCCGCGCTCTTACGCGGAGGCGATAGAGGGTCCCTACTCTTCTCAGTGGCAGGCAGCTATGGATGCAGAGATGGCTTCCTAGAAGTCCACAGGCACCTACGTTGACGCTGTCCCCCCTCCTGGGGCGAACATCGTCAGTGGCATGTGGATTTTCAGGGTGAAGCGACCGCCGGGTTCTCCGCCTGTCTCCAAGGCGCGTTACGTAGCTCGTGGCTTCAGTCAGCGGCAGGGAGTTGACTATTTTCAGACCTTCTCTCCCACCCCGAAGATGACCACTCTTCGGGTACTGCTGCACGTAGCTGCTCACCGTGACTACGAGCTACACTCTCTTGACTTCAGCACTGCTTTCCTGCAGGTCAGCCTGCACGAGGAGATCTGGCTGCGCCGCCCTCTTGGCTTCACTGGGACTTTTCCTCCTGCCACCCAGTGGAGCCTTCGGCGGCCGGTCTACGGTCTCCGCCAGGCACCGCGTGAGTGGCACGACACACTGAGGACTACACTTGCGGCTCTTGGGTTTGCTCCCTCCACTGCTGACCCGTCGCTGTTTCTACGCACCGACACTTCTCTGCCGCCGTTCTACATCCTCGTGTACGTCGACGACTTGGTCTTTGTCACAGCTGACACTACTGGACTCGCCCACGTGAAGTCCGAACTGCAGAAGAGACACACGTGCACAGACCTGGGTGAACTGCACAGCTACCTTGGCTTGCAGATCACCCGGGACAGAGCACGCCGCACCATCACCCTGACTCAGTCACACATGGTGCAGCAGGTCCTTCAGCGCTTCGGCTTCACGTACTCCTCGCCTCAGGCCACTCCTCTGTCTACTCGCCACTCGCTCTCAGCTCTGCCTTCGGATGAGTCCGTAGAGTCGAGTTGCGCGTTCCCAGAGCTTGTTGGCTGCCTCATGTACCTGATGACCTGCACACAACCTGACCTTGCATACCCTCTTAGCATTCTCGCACGCTATGTTGCTCTTGGGAGACACCGACCAGAGCACATGGCTGTAGCGAAGAGGGTATTGCGCTACCTGTGCAGTACGTCGGGCATGGGGCTAGTGCTTGGAGGGCGGAGTCCAGTGGTCCTCACCGGGCACGCGGACGCTTCTTGGGCTGACGACCAGGCTACGCAGCGGTCGTCACAGGGTTACACCTTCAGCCTTGGTTCCGGCTCTGTTTCGTGGCGGGCTACTCGCTCGTCTTCTGTTCTCGGCTCCAGTTGTGAGGCTGAGATCTACGCATGGGCCATGGCTGCTCAGGAGCTTCGCTGGCTCACCTACCTACTGACCGACCTTGGAGAGCCGCCTCGTTCTCCTCCAGTCCTGTACGTAGACAACAAGGCCATGCTGGCCTTGTGTCGAGAGCAGAGACTGGAGCACAGAACAAAGCACATTGCTCTCCGCTACTTCCTTGCTCGTGAGCTACAGCAGCGTGGTCCGTTGCGACTTGCGTACGTGGCCTCTGAGGCCAACACTGTTTTTGTCTTCACCAAGGCACTTCCGCCTTGTTATCATCAGCGCTTCTGTACCCAGCTGGGTCTTGTGCCTGTCTTGCCTCACTTGCTCTCCTCGTGACCCTCTTTGTATTGTTGCATATATATTTTGCTACTCTTGCTTGTCTAGCCTTATATATATATGTACTCCTGCATGTGAACTAGCCTTGTGGCCTTGAACTTGTGCTCGGAATGTGTGGTGACTTTGTGATCCACCCTGAGCTTGCTTTGCTTTGCTTTACTTGACTGGTCTTGTGACCCCTAGTTCTCCCCCACTTCGCCTATGGGGGTGTTTCAAACATTATATATGTTGTAGTTGTTTAGGCTACAGTGGGTTAGCTTATAGGGGGTACACAATTCTAGGGTTTCCTACTTGTACTTATTTCACTGTTAGTTCATTCATTCCTGTTCAACACGTGCGAATGACGTACGGGCAGCGAGCACTACTGAGTGACCCTCTACTCTGCGTGTACCACTCGCGAAGCTGCTGGGGCGAAAGGGTCTCGCGCGGACGACGCTGCAGCTGCACCTGGCCACTACAAGAAGCTCCCAAACTACTCACTCCAGGACGACTCCCACTACGGCCACCCCGACAACCCCAACTAGCGTACCACTCACGAAGCTGCTGGGGCGGGAGGGACTCACGCGAACGCCGCTGGAGCTACAGCTGGCCAACGCTAGGAGTAGCAGTAGCAGTAGTAGCCGTAGTAGCAACAGTAGCAGCGCGGCCACCCCTACAACCCCAACTAGCGTACCACTGACAAAGCTGTTGGGGCGTGAGGGACTCACGCGGATGGCGCTGGAGCTGCATCTAACCACGCCAGGAGCAGCAATAGCATTAGAAAGATCAGTAGCAGCAGTAACAGCAGTACGGGCAGGGAAGTGCTCACCAGTGGCGAGAAGGGCAGGCGTACGACGACGGCAACGGCGAGGCCGCTACCACTGCAGGGCAAGGGCTCCGCGGCAGCTGCAGGGGCGGGGACTCCAGGGGCGGCTGCTCTAGGGGCCAGGGGCGGCTGCTCGAGGGGCCAGGGGCGGCTGCTGCAGGGGCGGCTGCTCCAGGGGCCAGGGGCGGCTACTGCAGGGGCGGCTGCTCAAGGGGCCAGAGGCGGCTGCTGCAGGGGCGGCTGCTCCAGGGGCCAGGGGCTGCTGCTGCAGTGGCGGCTACTCCAGGGGCCAGGGGCGGCTGCTGTAGGGGCGGGTGCTCCAGAGGCTAGGGGCGGCTGCTGCAGGGGCGGCTGCTCCAGGGGCCAGGGGCGGCTGCTGCAGTGGCAGCTGCTGCAGGGGCGGCTGCAGCAAGTAGCAGCAGCGGCAGCAAGTAGCACAGGCGCAGTGCAACGTGCAGGCCTGGCGTGGGCTGTACTGGCCACGCGCAGGCCTGATGTGGCCTGTACGGGCTGCGCGAATGTCTAGTGCGGACTGTACGGGCCGCTCTCGGGCCTGACGTGGCCTGTACGGGCCGCGCTAACGCCTATCGCTGACTGTACGGGTCGCGTACGGGCCTAACGTAGGCTATATGGACCGCGCGCGGGCGTGGCGCGGGCTGTACGGGCGGCGCGAAGGCCAGACGGGGGCTGTACGGGCTGCTCGCGGGCTACGCGCGACAGAATAGGGCAGGGCCGCGGGGCAACGAAAATTGATGCACCTAAGGGCGCGTTTCGGGCAGAAAAAAAGCAGTGAACGCGATTCGGGCAGGAACACGGAAGGTTTAACGGTGGGCCCTAAATTTTTTCGTCTTAGGCTAGGAACGTCCTAGCTCTTAATACCATGTTAGAAGAGTATGAAGGTTTGAAGATGATTAGGGCAAGGAGAGGGATACAAAGAAGTGTCGAGCAAAATTAAGTACCCCCTAAGGCTAAACCCACTACAGCCTAGATAACATTAAACATATAACTTGACACTTAGGACCTTTGCAGTACTAAATTATGAGTAGGACAATGTAATAGCAGAAGCGTTTTAATCAAAGGTTTGAACCACCTTGCGCTGGTATGTGAGGGCAAAGTAGATTGATTAAGACAAAGGGATACAAGCTTTTATAAGAGTACAAGGGGTTATGATCAGTTATAACTAATAACTGTTTTGCTGTTGCTGTTGCGGTTCGATACAGTGACGACTCGGGCAACTGCTCAACAGCGAGTCAGTTGTTTATCCTTGCTGTTGCGCTGTACTTTTCAGGTCAAAGGTCGTTGACCTTTGACTTTCGCGTAACCTCCAGCAGTTGCTCAACCTCCGAGGGTTGACTCGTCGATGCTTCGATATGTTCTGCTTCACTTATGACTTAGTGTTTCGACATGACAGAGGCGCTTAAGTTAATTGTTTCCAACACTCCCCTTCACTTCTGAAGGGTCGCTGCTGGTGACGTGGCTCTGTCCAGTCAGCAGCATGCAGTACTCAAACTTGTGCTTTACGAGTTTCTTGGTCAAGTAACAGCTGCCATCTCGGACGTGGGGCAGTAGGATAATTCGAGTCTCCCCTTCTCGATCTCGTCTTTCACGAAGAAATATCGCAGGGCGATATGCTTCGTCCTGTTCGCAAATCCGTTTTTGTTGGCTATGCAAATTGCCGACTGGTTGTCGGAGAACAGAGTGAAGCTGGGTAACTAAGCCGGCTTCAATTCCTCCAAGAGTTCGCGAAGGTACAATCCTTCCTTGGTGGCTGAGCAGAGTGCGATATATTCTGCTTCAGCTGAGGAGAGAGCGATTAATTCCTACTTACTTGACTGCCACGAGATAGGTCCGATAGGCTCAAGGAGGTAGATGGAGCCTTTGCGCGAGCGCCTGTTGTCACAATCTCCGGCGTGGTCGGCGTCGACGTAGCTGATTAACTTAGGCGTTGTAGTTCCATTCTTGTAGTAGGTCAGGCCGATCGTTGGAGTGCTAACGAGGTAGTGAAGAGCGCGGTCGAGCTCCGCCATATGTTCAGCTTCAGGCCTTTTAATGTAGGTGGCGATTTGACTTGCGGAGTATGATTGGTCCGGGCTGTCAAACTTATATCATATAGCTTTTGTCTAGGCTATAGTGGGGTAGACACTATGGGGTACAGTTCCTAGGGTTTCCTACTTGTACCCAACCTTGTGCTAGTTAATTCATTCCTCACTCTTCACATGGTATAGAGCAGGTTCCCTAGTGGGAACGCTTCCTAGGGCCCACCACGATTTTTTTTCCTGCCCGGAGCGCGCTTTGCTCCTGCGCGAGTCGCGCCCGTGTGCCCTCCCTACCATCGCGCTCTCTCACGGCCTCTCACGGCCCCTTCGCGTCGCCCTTAGCGGCCCCTCTCACGGCCTCTCGCGTCGCCCTTACGGCCCCTCGCGCCGCCCTTACGGCCCCTTACGGCCCCGTGCGCCGCCCGTCGGCCCCTCGCGCCACCCTTGCGGCCCCTTACGGCCCCTCGTGCCGCCCTTACGGCCCCTCGCGCGGCCCCTTCCAGCCGCTTGCGGCGCCCTTACGGCCCCTTACGGCCCCTTATGCCGCCCTTCGCGGCCCCTCGCAGCCTCTTCACGGCCCGTCGCCACCCTCCGCGGCACCTCGCGCCGCCCTTCGCAGCCTCTCTAGGCCCTGTCGCCGCCCTTTGTAGCCACCTCGCCGCCCTTAGCGGCCATCGCTGCCGCCCCTAGCAGCTCCATCGCCGCCTCTACCGGCCCCTTCACCGATGAGCCGCCCAGCAGCTGACCCGCCGAGCCGCCCAGCGACTGAGCCGCCGAACCGCCGAGCCGCCCAGCAAGCGAGCTGCCGAGCCGCCCAGCAGCCGAGCCGCACTGCAACCGAGCCGCCGAGTCGCCCAGCAGCCGAGCCGCCCAGCAGCCGAACCGCCGAGCCGCCCTACCGCCGTGCCGCCCAGCAGTCGAGCCGCCGAGCCGCCGAGCCGCCCAGCAGCCGAGCCGCCGAACTGCCGAGCCGCCCAGCAGCTGAGCCGCCCAGTAGCCCTGCAGCTACTGTACCTAGCGGCGTGCCCCGGCCCTACTTACTCGTACTGGTGAGATCCCTCCCTGCTAGGCCAATGCAGTCATGGCTACCCCTAGTGTCCTTACCTTTCATGCTGAGGGTCGTGCTGTTGACTTTGAGGTCTGGGTCGATGACCTCCAGCTGTTCCTAAAGTGCGATAGGGCTGACAGACTCTCGCTGTTCGATCTCACCTCTGGTGCCTCTCCTGCCCCGCCTGCTACTGCTGACAGCACTGTTCGCTCACAGTGGGCCACACGCGATGCTGCTGCCCATCTTGCTGTGCGTTGCCACTTAACGACTGCTTAGTGTGCGCACTTTAGCCAGTACAAGAGTGCTCAGACCTTGTACGCCACGCTACTCCTCCCCTGCCACTGCTGCGCTTAGCCGCCTCATGCTGCCGTACCTGTTCCCTGACCTTGCTTCCTTTCACACAGTTGCTGACCTCATTACGCACCTTCGCACTATTGACAGTCGCTACCATGCTGCGCTTCTTGCTGAGTTCTGTGCCAAGAACCCCCCCCCCATGTACATCACCCTCTATTACATAGTCACCCGGCTCCCTGACTCCCTTCGCTTAGTCAGGGACCACTTCCTCTCAGTCTGCCCCACCACACTCACCGTTGACCTACTCGACGAGCGCCTCCTAGCAGCAGAGAAGAGCATAGTCGCTGTACGAGCCTGAGGTATTGATCGACTGGATCCGCGCAGCTCGTCTCCAGCTCAGAGAGAGTTTCGGCTCGGACTTTCCTGTTCTGCGTCTGCACTCTGACAGAGGCGGGGAGTTTTCCTTTGCCCGTATGGGAGCCTTCCGTCGTGCACAGGGCATCCGTCAGACCTTCACGCTTCCAGCCTCTCCACAGCAAAATGGGATTGTTGATCGCAGCATTGGCATGGTCATGGACGTCGCTCGTACGTCCATGATGCATGCGGTTGCTCCCCATTTTCTGTGGCCGTTCGTTGTTCAGTACGCAGCGCATCAGCTCAACCTTAAGCCCCGGGTCTCCTTGCCAGATACCTCCCCCACCTTGCGGTGGACGGGGAAGGTTGGCGATGCGTCTACATTTCGGGTCTGGGGATCTCGGGCGTTTGTCCGCGACTTGTCTACGGACAAGCTGTCCCCCCGTGCTGTTCTCTGCGTCTTCCTTGGCTTCCCCCCTGACGCGCCTGGGTGGCAGTTTTACCACCCCACCTCGCGGCGTGTTCTGTCCTCCCAGGACGTCACCTTTGACGAGTCGGTGCCTCACTACCGTCTCTTCCCCTACCGCACTACGCCCCTCCCCCCGCAGCCGCTCTTCCTTGCGCCAGGTCCTCCCCCGGTAGACCCCCTCCCCCCTCGGGGTCCTGCCCCGTCAGGTGTGTCCCAGGTAGACGCAGTCGAGCCTGTCGAGGTAGCTGTTGACTCTGGTGCTGCTAGAGGTGCTGAGCCTGCGGGTGCCGGGTCTGGAGGTGCTGAGCCTCATGGTGCGGAGCCTGGGGGTGCTGAGCCTGGGGGCGCTGAGTCTGGGGGTGCTGAGCCTAGGGGTGCTGAGCCTGGGGGTGCTGAGTCTGGGGGTGCTGAGCCTGGGGGTGCGGAGCCTGGGGGTGCTGGGTCTACTCGTATGGCCTCTCGCGGTGCTTCGTCGAGGCGGGTGCCACTCTCTCCACAGGACCTGCGCGAGTGGTTTGCGCGGCGCTGGAGCCGTGCTGCTGGAGCTGGAGGTACTACTGTTGCTGCTGGTCGCGGAGGTGCTCGTACTAGCGGTCTTGGAGCTGCTGGGACTAGGGGTGCTGCTGGGGCTGCTGGAGTAGGTCCTATTGGAGTTGGTGCTGCTGGAGCTGCTGGAGATGGAGCTGCTGGGGGTGTTGGCGCTGGTGGTTCTGTTGGCGCTGCTGCGTCTGAGGGTGCTGGAGTTGGCGCTGCTGGAGCTGGAGGTGCTCCTTGCGCTGGTGCTGCCGCTGGGAGTACTGGTGCTGTCCCTGCTGGTTATGGAGGCGCTGCGCGGCCGCGGCCGTACTTCGTTCCGCTCCTTGAGCAGGTTCTTGGTCTCCCGCCCTCTACTGGTCCTGCTCCTCCCTTCTAGTGTCCACCGCCTGTCCAGTCGCAGTCACAGTTACAGCCCGCCTCTCCCCTACCTGCTCCTTCTCCCTACACTGGACCTACTGGAGGTCTTGCTGAGCGTCGTGAGCCTGCGTCTCGTCCTGCGTCGCCTGTTCGTGCTGCTCGCACTAGTTGTCGTGCTCCGCGTCCGCTTCCTCCTGCGGTCCCAGGCACACACCAGATGGCACTACATCCTTCCACTGCTCCTCTGCGTGTCCCGTTGCCGTCTCCTCCTTAGTCCTCTCTTCCTGTTCTTGCTGACCCGGAGTCTGACTCTCTTTGTGCTGCCAGTCCTACTGTCACGCGTCTCCTGGCCACTGATGTCACTGACCCTTCGTTTGAGTCCACTACTGCGTCGGCCCTCGTTGCTGAGCTTGTCGACTTTGCTGCTCGCTGTCCTCTAGACTACGCTGCTAGTCTTGTTGCCGAGTCTGAGTCTGTCTGTCCTCCGTCCGTCGGGGGTGAGTGTGCTCTTAGCACGGACGTCCTTGAGGACAGGCAGAAGGAGTTCCAGTGTTTTGCTCCTGCTTTGCCTCATCTCGTGTCCACGCTGATTGCCCCTGAGGGAGACCCGGATGCACCAGACATCCCGACTCCTCAATCGTACGCTGAGGCGATCGAGGGTCCCTACTCCTCTCAATGGCAGTCAGCCATGGACGAAGAGATGGCTTCCTGGAAGTCCACAGGCACCTACGTCGACGAGGTTCCCCCACCTGGGGCGAACATCGTCCGTGGCATGTGGATTTTCAGGGTGAAGCGGCCGCCGGGTTCTCCGCCTGTCTTCAAGGCGCGTTACGTGTCTCGAAGCTTCAGTCCGCGGCAAGGAGTTGACTACTTTCAGACCTTCTCTCCCACCCCAAAGATGACCACTCTTCGGGTGCTGCTGCACATAGCCTCTTAGCGCGACTACGAGCTTCACTCTCTTAACTTCAGCACAGCTTTCCTGCAGGGCAGCCTGCACGAGGAGATCTGGCTGTGCCGCCCACCTGGCTTCACTGGGTCGTTTCCTCCTGGTACTCAGTGGAGCCTCCAGCGGCCAGTCTACGGTCTCCGCCAGGCGCCCCGTGAGTGGCACGAGACACTGAGGACTACACTTGCGGCTCTTGGGTTTGCTCCTTCTACTGCCGACCCGTCGCTGTTTCTGCGCACCCACACCTCTTTGCCGCCGTTCTACATCCTCGTGTACGTCGACGACTTGGTCTTTGCCACTGCTGACACTGCTGGACTCGCCTACATGAAGTCCGAGCAGCAGAAGAGACACACGTGCACTGACCTGGGTGAACTGCGCAGGTACCTTGGCTTGCAGATCACCCGGGACAGAGCACAGCGCACCATTACCCTGACTCAGTCACACATGGTGCAGCAGGTCCTTCAGCGCTTCGACTTCACGTACTCCTCACCTCAGGCCACTCCGCTGTCTACTCGCCACTCGCTCTCAGCTCTGCCTTCGGATGAGTCCGTAGAGCCGAGTGGCCCGTACCCAGAGCTTGTTGGCTGCCTCATGTACCTGATGACCTGCACACGACCTGACCTTGCATACCCTCTTAGCATCTTGGCACGCTATGTTGCTCCTGGGAGACACCGACCAGAGCACATGGCTGCAGCGAAGAGGGTGTTGCGCTACTTGTGCAGTACGTCGGGCATGGGGCTAGTGCTTGGAGGGCGACGTCGAGTGGTACTCACAGGTCACGCAGACGCTTCTTGGGCTGACGACCAGGCTACGCAGCGGTCGTCACAGGGTTACACCTTCAGCCTTGGCTCCGGCCCTGTTTCGTGGCAGTTGACCCGCTCATCTTCTGTTCTTGGCTCCAGCTGTGTTGCTGAGATCTACGCGGGGGCCATGGCTGCACAGGAGCTACGTTGGCTCACCCACCTGCTGACTGACCTAGGAGAGCCGCCTCGTTCTCCTCCAGTTCTGTACGTAGACAACAAGGCCATGCTGGCCTTGTGTCAGGAGCACAGACTGGAGCACAGAACTAAGCACATTGCTCTCCGCTACTTCCTTGCTCGTGAGCTGCAGCAGCGTGGTCAGCTGCGCCTTACTTACGTGGCCTCTGAGGCCAACAGCGCTGATATCTTTACCAAGGTCCTTCCCCCTGGTGATCATCAGCGCTTCTGTACTATGCTAGATCTTGTGCCTAGTTGGCCTCACTTGCTCACTTCTTGACCTTGCTTGTACTGTGATCTTTCTATACCTGCACTTGCCTGTTTACTTTTATATATGATCTTGCATGTGAACTGGTCTTGTGGCCTTGCTCTTGTGCTCGGATTGTGTGGTGACGTTGTGATCCACCCTGAGTGTCAGATGCGCGGCGTACCGAACCGCAAACGGCCACAGAAAATGGGGGGCAGCCGCATGCACCATGGACGTACGGGCGACGTCCATGACCATGCCGATCCGGCGCTCAGCAATCCCATTCTGCTGTGGAGAGTCCGGAAGCGTGAAGGTCTGGCGGATGCCTCGTGCACGACAGTAGGCTCGTAGAAGGCCGGAGGAGAACTCTCCGCCTCTGTCCGAGTGCAGACGCAAAACAGGAAAGTCCGAGCCGAAGCTCCGCCTGAGCTGGAGACAAGCTGCGCGGATCCAGTCGATCAACACCTCAGTGACCTCACCCTTGCTGCGCAAGGGGAAGACTGTGATGTAACGCGAGTAGTCGTCAACCACCAGCAGGAAGTAGCGCTCGTGACCCTGTCCACGGACGCGGGCGGGGCCCTCCACGTTCATGTGAAGCGTCTGCATCGGGGCCTCCGTCGGAGGAAACGGGGAGGAGTGAGGGGTAGCCCGCAGGCGACCCTCGACACAGGGGACACAGGGAGGGCCAGGCCCAGGAGGAAGGGGAGGGAGGGACCGGGGAAGACCAGAGACAAGAAGGCGAGAGGCCATGCCCCGGAGACGAGACAGGGAGGGGTGACCCATGCGGTGGTGCCACAGGAGGGTCTCGTGGGACAGGAGGCGACACGAGCAGGGGGCAGACTCAGGACCAGACCTGGACGCTGCAGCAAACACCTGACCCGACGCAGCTACCTGACCAGACGCAGGAGGAGGAGACGATCAGGCTACTCAGCGGTCGTCTCAGGGTTACACTTTCAGTCTTGGCTCTGGCTCTGTCTCTTGGCGCTCTACTCGCTCTTCTTCTGTTCTCAGCTCCAGTTGTGAGGCTGAGATCTACGCCACGGCCATGGCTGCCCAGGAGCTTCGCTGGCTCACCTACCTGCTGATTGACCTTGGAGAGCGGCCTCGTTCTCCTCCAGTGCTGTACGTCGACAACAAGGCAACCATTGCCTTGTGTCAGGAGCACAGACTGGAGCACAGGACGAAGCACATTGCTCTGCGCTACTTCCTTGCTCGAGAGCTGCAGCAGCGTGGTTTGCTTCTTTTGCGTTTCGTGGCCACTGAGGCCAACACTGCTGATGTGTTCACCAAGGCACTTCCGCCTCGTGACCATCAGCGCTTTTGCACTCTGCTAGGCCTTGTGCCCACTGGGCCTCACTTGCTTACCTCTTGACCTTGCTTGTACTGCTGCATATATATATATCCTTGCTCTTGCTTGTTTAGCACTGTTATATATATATGCTCTGCTGCATGTGAACTGGCCTTGTGGCCTTGACCTTGTGCTCGGAATTTGTGTGGTATCCTTGAGATCCACCCTGAGCTTGCTTTGCTTTGCTTTGCTTTGCTTTGCTTGACTGGTCTTGTGACCCCTTACTCTCCCCCACTTTGCCTATGGGGGTGTGTCAGATGATTATACATTGCTGATGCATATATGTAGGCTGTAGTGGGGTAGCCCATAGGGGGTACAACCCAATTAGGGTTGGTACTTGTACTCCTTTCATTCCATAGTGCATCATTCCTCGCCTCAATCTCAACACTGAGCTTGCTTTGTTTTGCTTGACTAGTCTTGTGACCTCTTGTTCTCCCCCACTTTGCCTCAATGGGGTGTGTCAAACTTATATAATATAGCTTATCTAGGCTATAGTGGGGTAGACACTATGGGGTACAGTTCCTAGGGTTTCCTACTTGTACCCAACCTTGTGCTAGTTCATTTATTCGTCACACGGGCGGCAGGTGACAGCCGCGAACAGAAGGCATCCCAGCTTCCTCTGGTAGTCGCGTATCCCGATAGGCTTGAGTGGAGTGGAGCCTTTCTTGTGATTTCCTGCCGTGTAGCGGTATGGCGTGGAGATGGTAGTTGGCGTGAGTGCAAAGCGTTTGGCGATGGTGTCGGCCTATTTCGCGGCGCTGAGGTAGATCGCGTTATCTTCTTCCTGAATGTTGAGGCCGAGGTACTGTGTGACGATGGACGAGACTGTGAGCGTGAGATCTTGTTGCAGCTCCCCTTCGAACCAAGTAGTGACACCGTCGGTCGAGCCGATATAGAGCAGGTCGTCTACGTAGACGAAAAGTAGAATATAATCGTCGCCTTTCGTGAGCCGGTACATGCTCTGGTCGTGCGGTAGCTGCTGGAATCCGATGCGAGTAAGCCGAGCGTGTAGGTACTGCTTCCACAGTTCGGAGCCTGTTTGGACTTCAGCAGCTGACAGACGTGATTAGGTTCTCCGTTGGAGCCATGTGGTAGTTCGACGAAGATTTCTGCGTCGACAGGTGCGTAGAGGAATGTGTTGGCGACGTCAATTTGCCTTAGCTTTTCTTCTTCATGGCGGCGATTGCAAGGAGGATTCGTAGTGAGGTATGTCGGCTGACCGGCGCAAATGTTTCAGTGAAGTCGCGTCCGTGTTCTTGGTCGAAGCCGCGTACGACCCAGCATGCCTTAAACTTGTCGATGGTGCCGTCTCCCATTGTCTTCGGGAGCGATGATGACGAAAGCAAGTTGTGCAGCATGACAGCGTGGTCCATTGCTTCGGGCCACTGGTGGTTGGGTAGCCGCATGTCACGTAGCAGCTTGCGCATGGTGTTTTGAAGAGTTGTGTTCATCCTTTCTGCTACGCCTTGCTGCCGGTGAGCGTAGGGAAGAGAGATGAGCCTCTTGATCCCTCTTCCTGCCAAGTATTTCTTGAACCTCTGTGAGGTGTATTCTCCTCCTCCATCTGACTGGAAGCTTTTGAGTTTCATACCTGATTCTCGTTCTGCTACTGGGAGCCAAGCGACGAAAGCCTCGAATGCCATGTCCATGCTCGGTAGGTTGAGGTGCCAAACGTAACGTGTGGCGGCATCAAGGAACGTGATGGTGTACCTGTATGCTGCTTTTCTAGGTTCGCGGTTGTACAGGATGTCGTTGTACACTTTCTCAAGTGGTGCGTAACCTGGTGCGCTGGGGTTGTGGTGATGTGAAACAAAGAAAACAGGAATGGTTGACTATGGAATGAAAACAGTACAAATAGGAAACCCTAACTGGGTTGTACCCCCTATGGGATACCCCACTACAGCCTACACAATAGTACAAGCTGTATATATGTTCTGACACACCCCCATAGGCAAAGTGGGGGAGAACAAGGGGTCACAAGACCAGTCAAGCAAAGCAAAACAAAGCTCAGGGTGGATCACAAAGTCACCACACAGTCCGAGCACAAGAGCAAGGCCAAAGGCCAGTTCACATGCAAGAGTACAGACATATATACAAAGCAAGACAAGCAAGAGCAGGTATATATATGTCACAGTACAAGTAAAGTCAAGAGGAGAGCAAGTGAGGCAAGACAGGCACAAGACCCAGCTGGGTACAAAAGCGCTGATGGTCACAAGGCGCAAGTGCCTTGGTGAACACATCAGCAGTGTTGGCCTCAGAGGCCACGTACGCAAGTCGCAACTGACCACGCTGCTGCAGCTCACGAGCAAGGAAGTAGCGGAGAGCAATGTGCTTCGTTCTGTGCTCCAAGCGCTGCTCTCGACACAAGGCCAGCATGGCCTTGTTGTCTACGTACAGCACTGGAGGAGAACGAGGCGGCTCTCCAAGGTCAGTCAGCAGGTAGGTGAGCCAGCGAAGCTCCTGTGCAGCCATGGCCCCGGCGTAGATCTCAGCCTCACAACTGGAGCCGAGAACCGAAGACGAGCGAGTAGACCGCCACGAGACAGAGCCGGAACCAAGGCTGAAGGTGTAACCCTGTGACGACCGCTGCGTAGCCTGGTCGTCAGCCCAAGAAGCGTCCGCGTGGCCGGTAAGGACCACTGGACTCCGCCCTCCAAGCACTAGCCCCATGCCCGACGTACTGCACAGGTAGCGCAATACCCTCTTCGCTGCAGCCATGTGCTCTGGTCTGTGTCTCCCAGGAGCAACATAGCGTGCAAGAATGCTCAGAGGGTATGCAAGGTCAGGTCGTGTGCAGGTCATCAGGTACATGAGGCAGCCAACAAGCTCTGCATACGGACCACTCGACTCTACGGACTCATCCGAAGGCAGAGCTGAGAGTGAGTGGCGAGTAGGCAGAGGAGTGGCCTGAGGCGAGGAGTACGTGAAGCCGAAGCGCTGAAGGACCTGCTGCACCATGTGTGACTGAGTCAAGGTAATGGTGCGGCGTGCTCTGTCCCGAGTGATCTGCAAGCCAAGGTAGCTGCGCAGTTCACCCAGGTCTGTGCACGTGTGTCTCTTCAGCAGCTCGGACTTCACGTAGGCGAGTCCAGCAGTGTCCGCTGTGGCAAAGACCAAGTCGTCGACGTACACGAGGATGTAGAACGGCGGCAGGGAAGTGTCGGTGCGAAGAAACAGCGACGGGTCAGCAGTAGAAGGAGCAAACCCAAGAGCCGCAAGCGTAGTCCTCAGTGTGTCGTGCCACTCACGCGGTGCCTGGCGGAGACCGTAGACTGGCCGTCGGAGGCTCCACTGGGTGCCAGGAGGGAAAGTCCCAGTGAAGCCAGGTGGACGGCGAAGCCAGATCTCCTCGTGCAGGCTACCCTGCAAGAACGCAGTGCTGAAGTCGAGAGAGTGAAGCTCGTAGTCGCGCTGAGCGGCTATGTGCAGCAGCACCCGAAGAGTAGTCATCTTCGGGGTGGGAGAGAAGGTCTGAAAGTAGTCAACTCCCTGCCGCTGACTGAAGCCACGAGCAACGTACCGTGCCTTGAAGACAGGTGGAGAGCCCGGTGGCCGCTTCACCCTGAAGATCCACATGCCACTGACGATGTTCGCCCCAGGAGGGGGAACCGCGTCAACGTAGGTGCCTGTGGACTTCCAGGAAGCCATCTCTGCATCCATAGCTGCCTGCCACTGAGAGGAGTAGGGACCCTCTACGGCCTCCGCGTAAGAACGCGGAGTCGGGATGTCTAGTGCATCCGGGTCTCCCTCAGGGGCAAGCAGTACAGACGCGAGATGAGGTGAAGCAGCCGCTAGACACTGTAACTCCTCCTGCCTGTCCTCTAGGACGTCCGTGCCAAGAGCACACTCACCCCCGACGGACGGAGGACAGACAGACGCAGACTCAGCAACAAGACTAGCAGCGTAGTCGAGACGACAGCGAGCAACAAAGTCGACGAGCTCAGCGACTAGAGCAGACGCAGCAGTGGACTCAAAAGAGGGGTCAGTGACGACAGTAGCAAGCAGACGCGTGACAGGAGGACTGGCAGCACGAAGAGAGTCCGACTCAGGGTCGGCAAGCGCAGGAAGAGAGGACTCAGGAGGAGAAGGCAAGGGGGCACGCAGAGGAGCAGTGGACGGACGCAAAGACATCCGGTGCGTGCCAGGGACAGGAGGAGGACGCTGACGCGAACTGCGACCACTAGCGCGAGCAGCACGAACAGGCGACGCGGGACGAGACGCAGGCTCACGACGCTCAGCAAGACCTCCAGTAGGACCAGTGTAAGGAGAGGGAGCAGGCAGTGGAGAGGAAGGCTCCAGCAGGGACTGCGACTGGACAGACGGTGGACCCTCTACTGGAGGAGAAAGACCAAGAACCTGCTGCAGGAGCGGAACGAAGTACGGCCGAGGCCGCGCGGCAGCTCCAGACGCAGCAGGGACAGCACCAGCACCCTCAGCGACAGCACCAGCGCCACCCACACCTCCAGCGGCAGGACCAACAGCAGTAGACTCAGCACCAACGCCCTCAGCAGCTCCAGCTCCAGGAGGACCCGCAGGTCCAGCAGCTCCGGGACCGGCAGCAACCGCACCCTCGACGGTCGAAGAAGCTCCAGCTCCAGCGCCAGCAGCACCTCCAGACTCAGCAGCACGCCTCCAGCGGCGAGCGAACCACTCGCGCAGCTCCTGTGGAGAGAGGGGCTCCCGGCGAGACGCAGCAGCAGGAGAAGCCCCAGGCTCAGCAGCTCCAGACGCAGCACCCCCAGGCTCAGCAGCTCCCAGCTCAGCACCCCCAGGCTCAGCAGCTCCCGACCCAGCACCCCCAGACCCAGCACCTCCAGGCACAGCACCCCCCGGCCCAGCACCCCCAGGCTCCGCACCCTCCGCAGTAGCACCCTCAGGCCCAGCACCCCCAGCAGTAGCACCCCCAGGCTCAGCACCCCCGCGCACAGCACCCCCAGAGTCAGCACCCCCAGGCTCAGCACCCGCAGCAGCACCAGAGTCACCAGTAACCTCGACCGGGTCAACGGCGTCTACCTGGGACACACCTGAGGGGGCAGGAACCTGAGGGGGGAGGGGGTCTACCAGGGGGGGAACCGGCACAAGGAAGTCCGGGGGAGGGGGGAGGGAAGGAGTGCGGTAGGGGAAGAGACGGTAGAAGGGGACTGACTCGTCGAACGTGACGTCCTGGGAGGACAGAACACGACGAGAGGAGGGGTGGTAAAACTGCCACCCTGGGGCGTCAGTGGGGAAGCCAAGGAAGACACAGGGAGCAGCACGAGGGGACAGCTTGTCCGCAGACAAGTCGCGGACAAACGCCCGAGATCCCCAGACACGGAACACAGACGCATCGCCAACCTTCCCCGTCCACAGCAAGGCTGGGGACATCGCAGGCCGAGAGACCCGGGGGTGAAGGTTGAGCTGATGCGCCGCGTACCTCACCGCAAACGGCCACAGAAAATGGGGGGCAGCCGCATGCATCATGGACGTACGAGCGACATCCATGACCATGCCAATGCGGCGCTCAGCAATCCCATTTTGCTGTGGTGAGTCCGGAAGCGTGAAGGTCTGGCGGATCCCCCGTGCACGACAGTAGTCCCGCAGAAGGCGAGAAGAGAACTCTCCGCCTCTGTCCGAGTGCAGACGCAGAACAGGAAAGTCCGAGCCGAAGCTCTTCCTGAGCTGGAGACGAGCCTCGCGGATCCAGTCGATCAGCACCTCAGTGACCGCACCCTTGCTGCGCAAGGGGAGGACTGTGGTGTAACGCGAGTAGTCGTCAACCACCAACAGGAAGTAGCGCTCGTAACCCTGCCCACGGACGGGGGCTGGGCCCCACACATCCATGTGAAGCGTCTGCAGGGGAGCCTCTGTCGGGGGGAAGTGGGAGGAGTGAGGAGTAGCCCGGAGGCGACCCTCGACACAGGGGACACAGGAAGGTCCTGGCCCGGAGGGGAGAGGAGGGAGAGACTGGGGAAGACCAGAGACAAGGACACGGGAAGCCATGCTCCGAAGACGGGGCAAGGAGGGGTGGCCAAGACGGTGGTGCCACAGGAGAGTCTCGTGAGACAGGAGGCGACAAGAACAGGGGGCAGACTCAGGACCTGACCGGGACGCAGCAGCAAGCACCTGATCCGACGCAGCCACCTGACCAGACGCAGGGACAGGAGGAGACTCAACGGTCAGGGTGTAGAGACTCGACCCCGGCCGACGCGAGAACGTGGCCAGGTGTCGGCCTGTGCGTGCCTCCGTGCAGTGGGTCACCCGCTGACTCGCAGGAGTGAATTGGTGAACCCCCACATCCTGCAGGTCCGCTCCACTCACCAAGTTCGTAGAGAACGAGGGAAGGTACAGACCCGACAGGGTGCCCGAAGGGGCAGCCGGACACGGGAGAACAGTGGAGAAGTGAGACAGGACAGGACCCCCAGAGGGGTCAGCAAGGGAGACCGCAACCGGCCGGCCGAGCGGCGTAAGGGTAGTGCGGTCCCGAAAGAAAGAGCGAGAAGCTCCGGAGTCAAGTGTGAAAGTGAGGGAGGACGAGGACGACGCAGTACCTGAGAGCGCAGTCTCACCAGTACCTGAGAGCACAGACGCACTGGCACCTAGAGCAGCAGCCTCACAAGCACCTAGCGCAGCAGCACCAATGCCCGGGTCGGGCTGGAAACACCGGTAACCCTCAGTCTCCTCACTATAATCCACAGCATACATAGCAGCAAGGATAGCATCAAAATCAAGATCAAAGATCGCTACACCAGCCCTAAGAAGCTCATCCCAGCGAGGGATCTCACTAGCCCCAGGGAACTGCCGACGCCAAGCGTCCGTCAGGCGGCCAAAGCAGCGCTGGGTGGCGTGGGCACCCCCACACTGCTCACCCGCGCGGTCGCCGGAACGAAGAACGTAGGTGCAGGGACCAGTACCCCCACCCCTCTGACGCCCAGCGTACCACTCACGAAGCTGCTGAGGCGGAGGGATGTCCCGCGGGCGCTGCTGCTGCTGCCGCTGCGAGCGCTGGCCACCACCACCGCCGCTACGCTGCTGGGTACCACCTCGACCAGCTCCACCTCCTCCACCACCACCGCCTCCTGCGCTGCCGCCTCCACCGCCTCCACCTCCGCCGCCTCCACCTCCGCCGCTGCCACCACCACCACCGCTGGCACCACCACCACCGTCTCCGCCGCTGCTGCCACCACCACCACCACCCCCGCCACTAGTCCCGCCGCCACCCCCACTCCCTCCGCCGCCACCGCCGCCACCGCCACCGCCCCCTCCAGCTCCACCCGCGCCCTTGCCACCCTTGCCCTTGCTGGAGCGACGTCTCCCACTAGGGGCAGACGCCGCGCCGACCGACTCAAGACCAAGCAGGTCGGCAGCAGCAGCAGAGGCAACAGAGGGCAACAAGGGGGAAGGAGAGCACCCCTCAAAGATGGGGGTGCGAGGGTCACCACGAGAAGCACCTACAGCGACTATGCTCTTCTCCGCTGCGAGGAGGGCCTTCTCGAGGAGGTCGACGGTGAGGGTGGTGGGACAGACAGCGAGAAAGTGGTCCCTGACGACGCGAAGGGAGTCAGGGAGGCGCGCGACTACGTAGTAGAGAGCGATGTACATGGGGGGGGGGTTCTTAGCGCAGAACTCAGCAGGAAGGGCGGCGCGGTAGCGAGTGTCACTAGTGCGGAGGTGCGTAATGAGGTCAGCGACAGTGGGAAAGGCAGAGAGGTCATGAAAGAGGTAGGGAAGCATGAGACGGCTCAGTGCAGCAGTGGCAGGGGAGGAGTAGCGCGCAACTACAGCGTCGTACAAGGTCTGAGCACTCTTGTACTGGCTAAAGTGCGCACGCTCAGAGGTAGGGAGGTGGCGACGCACAGCAAGACGTGCAGCAGCATCGCGGGTGGCCCACTGAGAGCGGACAGAGGGATCAGCATCAGCAGCAGGAGCAGGAGAGGCGCCAGAGGTGAGGTCAAAGAGAGAAAGGTCGTCAGCCCTGTCGCACTGTAAGAACAGTTGCAGGTCGTCTAACCAGACCTCAAAATCAATGGCGCGACCCTCAGCGTCGAAAGCTAGGACACTAGGGGTAGCCATGGCGACGACAGCGACGCAGTGCAAGCAGTAAGGAAAGAGCTCGCAGTGTCAGGGGGACTGTGCTCACCAGGCAGGGCAGGTCGTGCAGCTATGCAGAAGGGCGGCTCAGCGACCGGGCGGCTCGGATGCACAGCGGCTCGGCTCCCGGGCGGCTGGGCGGCTGGGCGGCTGGGGCGCAGGGCGGCTCGGCTCCCGAACGGCTCGGCGGCTGGGCGGCTCGGGTGCAGGGCGGCTCGGCTCCCGGGCGGCTCGGCGGCAGGGCGGCTCGGGTCCCGGGCGGCTCGGCGTTGGGCGGCTCGGCTCCCGGGCGGTTCGGCTGCTGGGGCGGCTCGGCCGGGAGATGCAGGGGCGGGGCCGTCAGGTGCAGCGGCGGGCAGACCGGTGCAGTGGCGGGCCGGCAGGTGCAGCGGCGGGCCGTAAGGTGAAGCGGCGGGCCGCTGGGTGTAGCGGCGGGCCGGCAGGTGCAGCGGCGGGCCGGCAGGAGCAGCGGCGGGCCGGCAGGAGCAGCGGCGGGGCCGTCAGGTGAGGCGGCGGGCCGGCAGGAGCAGCGGCGGGGCCGTCAGGTGAGGCGGCGGGCCGGCAGGAGCAGCGGCGGGCCGTAGGGTGCAGCGGCGGGGCCGTCAGAGGCGGCGGGCCGCTGGGTGCAGCGGCGGGCCGGCAGGTGCAGCGGCGGGCCGGCAGGAGCAGCGGCGGGCCGTCAGAGGCGGCGGGCCGCTGGGTGCAGCGGCGGGCCGGCAGGTGCAGCGGCGGGCCGGCAGGTGCAGCGGCGGGCCGGCAGGAGTAGCGGCGGGCCGTCAGAGGCGGCGGGCCGCTGGGTGCAGCGGCGGGCCGGCAGGTGCAGCGGCGGGCCGGCAGGAGCAGCGGCGGGCCGGCAGGAGCAGCGGCGGGGCCGTCAGGTGAGGCGGCGGGCCGGCAGGAGCAGCGGCGGGCCGTAGGATGCAGCGGCGGGGCCGTCAGAGGCGGCGGCGGGGCCGCTGCAGTAGAGGCGGGGCCGCGTCAGGGGAGGTGGCGGGGCCGCGTCAGGGGAGGCGGCGGGGCCGCGTCAGGGGAGGCGGCGAGGCCGCGTCAAGTAGGCGGCGGGGCCGCGATCAGGAGAGATGGCGGGGCCGCGTCTGAGGGACAGCGGGGCCGCGAGGAAAAGGCGACCCGAGGGGTCGCTAAAAAAAAGGGCGCGCCTCGGGGCGCGCTTCGGTGGGCCCTAAAAAAAACGGTCCTAAGGCAGGACCCGCTCTATACCATGTGAAACAAAGAAAACAGGAATGGTTGACTATGGAATGAAAACAGTACAAATAGGAAACCCTAACTGGGTTGTACCCCCTATGGGATACCCCACTACAGCCTACACAATAGTACAAGCTGTATATATGTTCTGACAGGTGAGAAGTGAACGGCCGATGTGGTAAGTCAGCTTCGGGGCAGATAAAGCACGTTCCACGAGCTCGTCGAAGCTCGCTTCCGTTGGTTAGGAGCAGTGAGTCCTTGTCGAGCACCCCTGCTCTGATTGTGCTATTTAACACTGTGTTGCTTGGATGTCCCATTCGTGCGTGCCAGATGTCTTCGCCAGCTCGATGTCCGGGTGAGCGACGGTGCAGGTCGGAGTTGGAGTAGAAGCTTGCGGTGAAGTTTGCTCTTCGATGTACTTCTCGTGGTGTTGGGTTCAATTGCTGTGCAGGAGTCGGTGGAATGTCGTCGTCGATTGGAGCCGGTGCAGTTGAAGGACCCACGATTGGTGCCGATGCTGTTTCTGCTGCTGCCAATGTTGTCTCAGCTGCTGCCGATGTTGTTTCTACTGCTGCCGATGTTGTCTCTGCTGCTGCCGATGTTGTCTCTATTGCTGCCGATGTTGTCTCTGCTGCTGCCGATGTTGTTTCTGTTGCTGCCGATTGAATTGTTGCTAATGCTCTTGTTCGTTCTGCATTAGGAATGGTGTGCGAGTACCAGAATCCTTCGAGGGTGAAGGCGGGGTCGCGATCCGGTGGATGTGTACCAGGAGGTGAAAGTGACGATCTTGTCGCTGTCAGCTGTGCCGAGATCTGGGATGAAGTCGAGGACGAAGACGTCATTCTTCAGGACTGCCTTCCCGATGTAGAGACCGCCCCTTCCATGGTATAACTTGAACTCCTGAGTGGTGCTGTTTGCTTTGAGGTGTATGCCCTTCGCCATCAGTTGACTAACGCTTAGTAAGTTGTAGCCGAGTCCTTCCGCTATTAAAACCTTCGACATCTGCAGCATGACGTTTGTTTCTCGTGACTGAAGTTGAACTACGCCTTATCATCGTGTGCGCAGGTTCTGGTTATTTGCGACGGTGATGACGACTTCCCGCTGAAGTTGGTATTCCCGTTGAACGAAGCGTCCAGAAGAGCACATGTGTTGTCCGCAGCAACTGTCCAAGAACCAGGTATCCTTTCCGGATGGCTCGCTTTGGGCGATGGCTGCATACTGAGAAAGTATGAACGAGAATGAATGAACTATGAAAGAAGTGAGTACAAGTACTAACCCTAATTGGGTTGTACCCCCTATGGGATACCCCACTGTAGCCTACACAAAAGTAGAAACTACAATGTTCTGACACACCCCCATATGCAAAGTGGGGGAGAACAAGGGGTCACAAGACCAGTCAAGCAAAGCAAAGTCACCACGCATTCCGAGCACAAGTTCAAGGCCACAAGGCCAGTTCACATGCAGGATTACATATATATATAAAGCTAGACAAGCAAGAGCAGGTATATATATATGTAACAGTACAAGCAAGGTCAAGAGGTGAGCAAGTGAGGCAAGACAGGGACAAGACCCAGCTGAATGCAAAGGCACTGATGACCACAAGGCGCAAGTGCCTTGGTGAAAACATCAGCAGTGTTGGCCTCAGAGGCCACGTACGCAAGCCGCAACTGTCCACGCTGCTGTAGCTCACGAGCAAGGAATTAGCGGAGAGCAATGTGCTTCGTTATGTGCTCCAGTCGCTGCTCTCGACACAAGGCCAGCATGGCCTTGTTGTCTACGTACAGGACTGGAGGAGAACGAGGCGGCTCTCCAAGGTCAGTCAGCAGGTAGGTGAGCCAGCGAAGCTCCTGTGCAGCCATGGCCCCGGCGTAGATCTCAGCCTCACAACTGGAGCCAAGAACAGAAGACGAGCGAGTAGCCCGCCACGAGATAGAGCCGGAACCAAGGCTGAAGGTGTAACCCTGTGACGACCGCTGTGTAGCCTGGTCGTCAGCCCAGGAAGAGTCTGCGTGCCCAGTGAGGACCACTGGACTGCGCCCTCCAAGCACTAGCCCCATGCCCGACGTACTGCACAAGTAGCGCAACACCCTCTTCGCTGCAGCCATGTGCTCTGGTCGGTGTCTCCCAGAGCAACATAGCGTGCAAGAATGCTAAGAGGGTATGCAAGGTCAGGTCGTGTGCAGGTCATCGGGTACATGAGGCAGCCAACAAGCTCTGGATACGGGCCACTCGACTCTACGGACTCATCCGAAGGCAGAGCTGAGAGTGAGTGACGAGTAGGCAGAGAAGTGGCCTGAGGCGAGGAGTACGTGAAGCCGAAGCGCTGAAGGACCTGCTGCACCATGTGTGACTGAGTCAGGGTAATGGTGCGGCGTGCTCTGTCCCGGGTGATCTGCAAGCCAAGGTAGCTGCGCAGTTCACCCAGGTCTGTGCACGTGTGTCTCTTCTGCAGCTCGGACTTCACGTAGGCGAGTCCAGCAGTGTCAGCTGTGGCAAAGACCAAGTCGTCGACGTACACGAGGATGTAGAAAGGCGGCAGAGAAATGTCGGTGCGCAGAAACAGTGACGGGTCAGCAGTAGAAGGAGCAAACCCAAGAGCCGCAAGTGTGGTCCTCAGTGTGTCGTGCCACTCACGGGGCGCCTGGCGGAGACCGTAGACTGGACGCCGGAGACTCCACTGGGTACCAGGAGGAAACGACCCAGTGAAGCCAAGTGGGCGGCGCAGCCAGATCTCCTCGTGCAGGCTGCCCTGCAAGAAAGCTGTGCTGAAGTCAAGAGAGTGCAGCTCGTAGTCACGGTGAGTAGGAACGTGCAGCAGTACCCGAAGAGTGGTCATCTTCGGGGTGGGAGAGAAGGTCTGAAAGTAGTCAACTCCCTGCCGCTGACTGAAGCCACGAGCCATGTACCGTGCCTTGGAGACAGGCGGAGACCCCGGCGGCCGCTTCACCCTGAAAATCCACATGCCACTGACGATGTTCGCCCCAGGAGGGGGGACAGCGTCAACGTGGCATCCATAGCTGCCTGCCACTGAGAGGAGTAGGGACCCTCTATCGCCTCCGCGTAAGAGCGCGGAGTCGGGATGTCTGGTGCATCCGGGTCTCCCTCAGGGGTAAGCAGTACGGACACGAGATGAGGTGAATCAGCGGCCAAGCACTGGAACTCCTCGTGCCTGTCCTCAAGGACGTCCGTGCCAAGGGCACACTCACCCCCGACGGACGGAGGACAGACAGACTAAGACTCAGCGACAAGACTAGCAGCGTAGTCTAGGCGACAGCGAGCAGCAAAGTCGAAGAGCTCAGCAACTAGGGCAGACGCAGAAGCGGACTCAAAAGAAGGGTCAGTGATGACAGTAGCAAGGAGACGTGTGACACTGGAACTGGCAGCATGAAGAGAGTCCGACTCCGGGTCGGCAAGAGTAGGAAGAGAGGACGCAAGAGGAGAAGGCAAAGGGGCACGCAGAGGAGCAGTGGACGGACGCAGAGACATCTGGTGCGTGCCAGGGACAGGAGGAGGACGCTGACGCGAACCGCGACCACTAGTGCGAGCAGCACGAACAGGCGACGCAGGACAAGACGCAGGCTCACGACGCTCAGCAAGACCTCCAGTAGGACCAGTGTAGGGAGAGGGAGCAGGTAGTGGGGAGGCAGGCTGTAACTGTAGCTGTGACGGGACAGGCTGTGGACACTCTAAAGAAGGAGGAGGACCTGTAGAAGGTGGAAGACCAAGAACCTGCTGTAGGAGTGGAACGAAGTACAATCAAGGCCGCGCGGCGACGCCAGACATAGCAAGGACAGCACCAGTACCCCCAGCAGGAGCACCCGCTCCAGCAGCACCTCCAGCAGCTCCAGAACCTCCAGCAGCACCAGTAGTACCCCCAGCAGGACCGCGAGCAGTAGGCTCAGCACCAACGCCCGCAGCAGCACCAGCTCCAGTCGAACCCGCAGGCCCAGCAGCTCCAGTACTCCCAGTACGAGCACCTCCGGGACCCGTGGCACCAGCACCCTCAGCAGCCGAACAACCTCCAGCTCTAGCAGCACGCCTCCAGCGCCGGGCAAACCACTCGCGCAGCTCCGGTGGAGAGAGTTGCTCCCGGCGAGACGAAACCCCCGGAGGACCTACAGGCGTAGCACCCTCAGGCTCAGCACCCCCAGGCTCAGCACCCCCAGGCTCAGCACCCCCAGGCTCAGCACCCCCAGGCTCAGCACCCGCAGTCGCAGCACCCCCAGGCTCTGCACCCCCACGCGCAGCACCCCCAGGCTCAGCACCCTCAGCAGCACCAGAGTCACCAGTAACCTCGACAGGCTCGACTGCGTCTACCTGGGACACACCTGAAGGGGCAGGACCCTGAGGGGGGAGGGGGTCTACCGGGGGGGGACCCGGGACAAGGAAGAGCGGGGGCGGGGGGAGGGACGGAGTGCGGTAGGGGAAGAGGCGATAGTAGGGGACCGACTCGTCAAACGTGACGTCCTGGAATGACAGAACACGGCGAGAGGTGGGGTGGTAGAACTGCCACCCAGGCGCGTCAGGAGGGAACCCCCGGAAGACGCAAGGAGCAGCACGAGGGGACAGCTTGTCCGCAGACAAGTGTCTGCAGCGGGGCCTCTGTCGGAGGAAACTGGGAGGAGTGAGGGGCAGCCCTCTGGCACCCCTCGACACTGGGGACACAGTAAGGGCCAGGCCCTTGAGGAAAGGGAGGGAGGGACCTGGGGAGACCAGAAACAAGGAGACGAGAGGCCATGCCTCTGAGCCGAAGTAGAGAGGGGTGACCAAGGCGGTGGTGCCAGAGGAGAGTCTCGTGAGACAGGAGACGACACGAACAGGGGGCAGACTCAGGACCAGACCTGGACGCTGCAGCAAACACCTGACCTGACGCAGGCACCCTACCAGACTCAGCAACTGGAGGAGACGCAGTGGTCAGTGTGTACAGGCTCGACCCCGGCTGACGTGTAAACGTAGCCAGGTGTTGGCCTGTGCGAGCCTCTGTGCAGTGCGTCACTCGTTGACGCGCAGGAGTGAACCGGTGAACTCCCGCATCCTGTAGGTCAGCACCACTCACCAAGTTCGTAGAGAACGAGGGGAGGTAGAGACCAGACAGGGTGCCAGAGGGAGCCGCCGGACACGGGAGGACTGTGGAGAAGTGAGACAGGACAGGACCCCCAGAGGGGTCAGCCAGAGACACCGCAACCGGCCGACTAAGCGGCGTGAGTGTGGTGCGGTCCCGAAAGAAGGAGCGAGAAGCCCCAGAGTCGAGGGTGAAGGTGAGGGAGGCCGAAGCCGACGTAGTACCTGAGAGCGCAGACTCACCAGTACCCGAGGACGCAGACGCACTAGCACCTAGAGCAGCAGCGTCGCAAGCACCTAGGGCAGCAGCCGCACCAGTACCTAGAGCAGAAATCTCAATGCCCGGATCGGGCGGGAAACACCGGTAACAGTCACCCTCATCACTAATAGTCACAGAGTACATGGCAGACAAAATAGCATCAAAATCAAGATCATAGATGGCTACTCCCGCCCTAGACAGCTCGCCCCAGCGAGGGATCTCTGTGGCCTCAGGGAACTGGTGACGCCACGCGTCCGTCAGGCGGCCAAAGCAGCGCTGGGTGGGGTGCGCACCCCCACACTGCTCACCCGCACGGTCGCCGGTGCGCAGGACGTAGGTGCACGGACCAAAACTGTCAGAATATTATCTTATTGTTCTAGCCTGTAGTGGGGTGCTCTATAGCGAGTACAACCCTTCTAGGGTTTGCTATTTGTATCCTCATTCTTGCTAGTTCAACCCCCTTTCTTCCTTCAAACTTTGACAAAAACCCCCACCTCGCGAGCGTGCAGTGTACCACTCACGGAGCTGCTGAGGGGACAGGGTCTCACGACCACGCTGCTGCTGCTGGCGCGGACCACCACCGGAGCCACTCCTCTGCGTAGACCCGCGACCAGCTCCACCACCTCCTCCTCCGCCTCCGCCGCCTCCGCCACCACCGCCGCCTCCGCCACTACCGCCGCCACCGCTACCACCGCCTCCTCCGCTCCCTCCACCACCGCCGCCGCCTCCGCCCCCACTGCTGCCACCGGTACCCCCACCTCCTCCACCACTCCCACCACCACCCCCACTCCCTCCGCCGCCTCCACCGCCACCTCCACCGCCCCCGCTAGCTCCTCCAGCGCCCTTGCCCCCCTTGCCCTTGCCTGCGTGGCGCTTCCCTGAAGGGGCAGACGCAGCGCCGACCGACTCGAAACCAACAAGGTCGGCCGCAGCAGCAGAAGCAACAGAGGGCAAGAGGGGGGAGGGAGAACACCCCTCAAAGACAGGGGTGCGGGGGTCACCACGAGAGGCTCCTACAGCGACTATGCTCTTCTCCGCCGCTATGAGGGACTTCTCGAGGAGGTCAACAGTGAGAGTGGTGGGGCACACTGCGAGGAAGTGGTCCCTGACTACTCTAAGGGAGTCAGGGAGTCGGGTGACTATGAAGTAGAGGGTGATGTACATGGGGGGGGGGGGTTCTTGGCGCAGAAGTCAGCAGGGAGCGCAGCGCGGTAGCGAGTGTCACTAGTGCGGAGGTGCGTAATGAGGTCAGTGACTGTGGGAAAGGCAGCAAGGTCAGGGAAGATGTACGGCAGCATGAGACGGCTCAGTGCAGCAGTGGCAGGGGATGAGTAGCGTGCAACTACAGCGTCGTACAAGGTCTGAGCACTCTTGTACTGACTAAAGTGTGCACACTCGGAGGTAGGGAGGTGGCGACGCACAGCAAGACGTGCAGAAGCGTCGCGCGTGGCCCACTGGGAACGAACAGTGGCGTCAGCATCAGCAGCAGGGGCAGGGGAAGCGCCAGAGGTGAGGTCAAAGAGAGAGAGGCCGTCTGCCCTATCGCACTGTAAGAACAGCTGCAGGTCATCTACCCAGACCTCAAAGTCAATGGCCCGACCCTCAGCGTCAAAAGCGAGGACACTAGGGGTAGCCATGACAACAGTAGACTAGCAGTGCAAACAGTAGGGTGAGGGCAGTGCATGGAAAGAGGCGCTGTGCTCACCAGACTGGGCAGCTCGGGCAGCTCGGCTGCTGGGCGGCTCGGCGGCTCGGCTGCAGGGCGGCTCGGCTGCTGGGCGGCTCTGCTGCCGGGCGGCTCGGCTGCTGGGCGGCTCGGCTGCTGGGCGGCTCGGCTGCTGGGCGGCTCGGCTGCTGGGCGGCTCGGCGGCTCGGCTGTCCGGCTGCTCCGGTGCCCGGGCGGCTCGGCGGTGCTGCTGCAGGGTGGCGCGGCGGTCGGATGCTCGGCTAGGTGGGGTGGGACGGGCAGTCGTGGTGGCGGGCGGCGCTGCAGCAGGTGAGAGGCGGCGAGGCTGCAGTAGAGGGCGACGAGGCCGCAGTAGAAGGCGGCGAGGCCGCAGGTGACGGCGGCAGAGCCGTAGTGGAGGGCGGCGAGGCCGCAGCAAAGGGCGGCAGAGGCCGCAGTAGAAGGCGGCGAGGCCGTAGCAGAGGGCGGCAGAGGCCGCAGTAGAAGGCGGCGAGGCCGCAGGTGAGGGCGGCGAGGCCGCAGCAGAGACGGGCGGCGACGGGCCGCTAGTAGGGCGGCGATGGGGCCGCAGGGAAAAGGGCGGCAACGGGCCGCCTTGGGGCGGCGGCGGGCCGCTGTTGAAAGGGCGGCGACGGGTGGCGGCTAGGGCGGCGACGGGCCGCTGCTAGGGCTGCGACGGGCCGTCGCTAGGGTAAGGGCGACGGGCCGTCGCTAGGGTAAGGGCGACAGGCCGCTAAGGGCCGCTAAGGGCGACAGGCCGCTAGGGCGACGGGCTGCTGAGGGCGACGAGCCGCTAAGGGCGACGGGCCGCTAGGGCGACGGGACCGCTGCTAAGGCGACGGGCCGCTAGGGCGACGGGCCGCTAAGGGCTACGGGTCGCTAAGGGCGACGGGCCGCTACTAGGGCGACGGGCCGCTAAGGGCGACGGGTCGCTAAGGGCGACGGGCTGCTACTAGGGCGACGGGCCGCTAAGGGCGACGCGACTCTAGGCGCGCTTCGGGCAGGGGCAGGACGCGCCCCGGGCAGGAAAAAAAAATTTGGTGGGCCCTAGGAACAGTTCCCACGAGGGAACCTGCTCGATACCATGAGAAAGTATGAACGAGAATGAATGAACTATGAAAGAAGTGAGTACAAGTACTAACCCTAATTGGGTTGTACCCCCTATGGGATACCCCACTGTAGCCTACACAAAAGTAGAAACTACAATGTTCTGACACATACGTCGGGTTTGGTTGAAGTGACTCGCGGCGAGGCGTGCTGTTGTCGAGTTGCTCTTCCGGTGAGTAATGCGGTGGTGACTCTGTGATGCAGGAGTCGGTCAATCGTGCCATGCAGCTGACGGTGTTTCTTGTTCCTTGCGCAGATTGTCCCGTCGATGTTGTTGAAGCTTGTACTTGAGTGGTCGGATTCGCTTGTGTTGAGGCGACTTGACTACTTGAAGGGCGAAGCGGCCGCTGCGTTGGCGTTGACTGCTGCCGGTTTGGGCAGTGTGTACCGGGGTGACCTGACGTCTTACAAAGGTGACCGAACGGAGGTACTGGTTTTGGATGATGCCGGTTGTTGTTGTTGTTGTTGTAGCGCCGTTGAGTGTGGAATGCGAATTCGGGCACTGATGCCTTCCTCTTGTGTCGTTCTTCTTGCAGGTCCATATCTTGCTGCTCAGCGTGGATCTCGGCGCAGATTGCTGCTTCTGATATTTTTCCGTGAGCTCATAGTATGGCGCGAGTGGAGCGCCACTAAGGACCAAGACCGCCAATGACGACTGTGACGAAGGCGTCTTCTGATATCGATCCTCCGCATCGAAGGAGTTTGTCGCGCAATTCGCGACAGCGGCTGATATACGCCATCCCCTTTTCACCCGGTTTCATTTCGACTGTTGTCAGTTGCGCCATTAACCGACTTTGATTGGCGCTGTCTGTTGCTTGATACAGGTTCTTCACGTGGTTGTACGCGAGCTCTGCAGAGTTGCCGTATCCCCGGTAAGACCGTATATTCTGCTGCTGATTCGGAGTGATGTTTCTCAGTAGTATTGTGTACGCCATCATTGACTGATACGTGTACTGCTGCTTGTCGTACTGTGTGCCGTGTGTTGGATATGGCAGGGACCCGTCGAAGAAGCCAAGGATCCGCGCGCCTTCCATCATCAGCTCGAACTCGAATGACCAGGTAAAGAAGTCCTTCCCGTCGAAAGGCCTTGACGTTTGCAGTTTTAAGACGTTCGCGAACTGCGACTGAACTTGAAGTGCGTCCAGTGTCTTCTCTTGCTCAGGTGAAGGCTGCTGGCGCGGCATGAAGCTGACGGAACCGCGCTGAGGTTCGTACGGGGCAAAGGTAGGTTGTTGTTGTTGATTTCCTCGTGCGTAGGATGAACCATCGAGGCTCATTGGTGTTGCGTTGTTGTTGTTGCTGTTGTTTGACTGCGCAGGTGCCCCTTGCTGGTGTTGTTCGTAGAAGGACTTGAAGGAGAAGAATTTCTCCATCATGTCTGGGTCGAAGGCCGCAGCTTGATTTGCGGGAGTTTCGGTAGACCCAGCTGCCGGTCTTGTTGCTGTGACTTCCTCTGTCTGTAAACCAGAGGCAGGAGGTGGAGTAGGAGTAGTGTGTCAAACAGTATACATGTTATGCTTGTGTAGGCTACAGTGGGTTAGCCTATAGGGGGTACACAATTCTAGGGTTTCCTACTTGTACTCATTTCACTGCTAGTTCATCCATTCCTGTTCGCTTATTCTCACATGGAATCAGAGCAGGTCCCTTCCTAGGGCCTGTTCCTAGGGCCCACCGAAGCGCGCCCCGAGGCGCGCATTTTTTTAGCGACCCTCCGAGTCGCCCCTCCCGTCGTGCTCCCGCTTAGGCCCCTCGTCGGCCCCCCGCTTAGGCCCCTCGTCGGCCCCCCGCTTAGGCCCCTCGTCGGCCCCGCTTAGGCCCCTCGTCGGCCCCGCTTAGGCCCCTCGTCGGCCCAGCTTAGGCCCCTCGTCGGCCCCTGCTTAGGCCCCTCGTCGGCCCCGCGTACCCCTCGTCGGCCCCGCGTAGGCCCCGCGTACCCCTCGTCGGCCCCGCGTACCCCTCGTCGGCCCCGCGTAGGCCCCGCGTACCCCTCGTCGGCCCCACGTAGGCCCCGCGTAGGCCCCGCGTACCCCTCGTCGGCCCCGCGTAGGCCCCGCGTACCCCTCGTCGGCCCCGCGTACCCCTCGTCGACCCCGCGTACACCTCGTCGGCCCCGCGTACACCTCGTCGGCCCCGCGTACACCTCGTCGGCCCCGCGTACCCCTCGTCGACCCCGCGTACACCTCGTCGACCCCGCGTACACCTCGTCGGCCCCGCGTACACCTCGTCGGCCCCGCGTACACCTCGTCGGCCCCGCGTACACCTCGTCGGCCCCGCGTACACCTCGTCGGCCCCGCGTAGGCCCCGCCCAGGCCCCGCCTCGGCCCCGTGTCGGCCCCGCGTAGGCTCCGTCGGCCCCGCTTAGGCCCCTCTTCGGCCCCGCGTCGGCCCCACCTACGCCCTGTCGGCCCCGCGCTGGCCCCGCTTAGGCCCGCCACCGGCCCCTGCTACAGCCCGCCGCGTCGGCCCCGCCTACAGCCCGCCGGCCCGCCTAGGCCCCACTTCGGCCCCTCGTCGGCCCCACTACAGCCCGCACCGGCCCCTGCTACAGCCCGCCACCGGCCCTGCTACAGCCGCCAACGGCCCCTGCTACAGCCCGCCACTGGCCCTGCTACAGCCCGCCACCGGCCCTGCTACAGCCGCCACCGGCCCCTGCTACAGCCCGCCGCCGGCCCTCCTCCTCCTTCATCTCCCACTGCAGCAGCCGAGCCGCCCCACCGCCGAGCCGCCCTGCACCCGAGCCGCCCAGCAGCCGAGCCGCCCTGCCGCCGAGCCGCCGGGTCGCTGAGCTGCAAAGCTGCAGTTGCTGCCGAGCCGCCCTGCCGCCGAGCCGCCGAGTCACCGAGCTGCTGAGCTGCAGTTGCTGCCGAGCCGCCTTGCCGCCGAGCCGCCCGAGTCGCCTGAGCCGCCGAGCCGCCGAGCTGCCGAGCCGCTGAGTCGCCGAGCCTACTCTTCCCACCACTGGTGAGCTCTTGCCCTGCTAGCACGCTGCGCGTCGCCTGCTTGCCTGCCTGCCTGCCTTTTGGCTTGCCTGGCTGCCTGCCTCCCTGCTGCTAGTCCTGCTCCTGCTTCTACTTGCGGAGCCAAATGCAGCCCCAGCGACGCCGGCGTGAGTCCCTCACGCCCCAGCAGCTGCGTGAGTGGTACGCTGGTTGGGGCTGTAGGGGTGGCGACGCTACTCCTACTACCACTCCTGCTGCTTCTACTCGTGGTGGCGGCCAGATGCAGCTCCCGCGGCCCTCTCGCGTGTCTCTCACGCCTCGCCAGCTTCGTGAGTGGTACGCTCAGAGTGGAGGGTCTCTCAGTGCTGTTCGCTGCTCTTACGTGATTCGCACTGGTACTCGGACTGGTCAGCCTTGTGGGACACGTAGTCATACACCGTCCCGCTGCTTCGCCCGTCTGAGCGACGCCTGGCGTACCGTGTTTGGCGACGAGGCTGAGCTTCCCGACTGGGTGGAGTTGCTTAGGCAGAGGGTAGATATATATGCTCTTGACTATGATGCTATTCTCACTGCCATGTATGCATTGCCTACTAGTGCTGACCGTGCCGGTCACCTGTGCGTCCCGCCTGACCCAGGTATAGGACCTGCTGCTCTAGCTACTGGTGAGGCTGCTGCTCTTGGTGCTAGTAAGTCTCCTGCTCCAGGTACAGGTGCGGCTGCTGCTCTAGGTGCTAGTGAGTCTGCTTCCTCAGGTGCGGGTGAGGCTGCGCTCTCAGGTACCGCGTTGGCTTCAGCCTCCCTCACCTTTACACTTGACTCTGGGGCTTCTCGCTCCTTCTTTCGGGACCGCACCACACTCACGCCGCTTGGTCGGCCGGTTGCTGTCTCCCTGGCTGACCCCTCTGGGGGTCCTGTCCTCGCTCACTTCTCCACTGTCCTCCCGTGTCCGGCTGCCCCCTCGGGCACCCTGTCTGGCCTGTACCTCCCCTCGTTCTCGACGAACTTGGTGAGTGGTGCAGACCTACAGGATGCGGGGGTTCACCAGTTCACTCCTGCGAGTCAGCGGGTGACCCACTGCACGGACGCACGCACAGGCCGGCACCTGGCCACGTTCTCGCGTCGGCCGGGGTCGAGCCTCTACACCCTGACCACTGAGTCTCCTCCTGTCCCCGCGTCCGGTCAGGTAGCAGCGTCGGGTCAGGTGTTTGCTGCTGCGTCCAGGTCTGGTCCTGAGTCTGCCCCCTGTTCGTGTCGCCTCCTGTCTCACGAGACTCTTCTGTGGCACCACCGTCTAGGCCACCCCTCCTTGCCCCGTCTTCGGGGCATGGCTTCCCGTGTCCTTGTCTCTGGTCTTCCCCAGTCTCTCCCTCCCCTTCCTTCGGGACCAGGACCTTCCTGTGTCCCCTGTGTCGAGGGGCGCCTCAGGGCTGCTCCTCACTCCTCCCAGTTTCCCCCGACAGAGGCTCCTCTGCAGACGCTTCACATGGACGTGTGGGGCCCGGCCCCCGTCCGTGGGCAGGGTCACGAGCGCTACTTCCTGTTGGTGGTTGACGACTACTCGCGTTACACCTCAGTCTTCCCCTTGCGCAGCAAGGGTGCTGTCACTGAGGTGCTGATCGACTGGATCCGCGAGGCTCGTCTCCAGCTCAGGAGGAGCTTCGGCTCGGACTTTCCTGTTCTGCGTCTGCACTCTGACCGAGGTGGGGAGTTCTCCTCTCGCCTTCTGCGAGACTACTGTCGTGCACAGGGGATCCGCCAGACCTTTACGCTTCCGGACTCTCCACAGCAAAATGGATTGCTGAGCGCCGCATTGGCATGGTCATGGATGTCGCTCGTACGTCCATGATGCATGCGGCTGCCCCCCATTTTCTGTGGCCGTTTGCGGTTCGGTACGCGGCGCATCAGCTCAACCTTCACCCCAGGGTCTCTCGGCCCGCGATGTCCCCAGTGTTACTGTGGACGGGGAAGGTCGGCGATGCGTCTGCGTTCCGTGTCTGGGGATCTCGGGCGTTTGTCCGCGACTTGTCTGCGGACAAGCTGTCCCCCCGTGCTGCTCCCTGTGTCTTCCTTGGCTTCCCCCCTGACGCTCCAGGGTGGCAGTTCTACCACCCCTCCTCTCGTCGTGTTCTGTCCTCCCAGGACGTCACGTTCGACGAGTCAGTCCCCTTCTACCGCCTCTTCCCCTACCGTACTCCTTCCCTTCCCCCCCCACCGGACTTCCTGGTACCAGTTCCCCCCCCGGTAGACCCCCTCCCCCCTCAGGTTCCTGCCCCTTCGGGTGTGTCCCAGGTTGACACGGTCGAGCCAGTCGAGGTTGCTGCTGAGTCTGGTGCTGCTGCTGGGGGTGCTGAGCCTGGGGGTGCTGAGCCTGGGGGTGCGAGGCCGGGGGGTGCTGAGTCTGGGGGTGCTGAGCCGGGGGGTGCTGAGCCGGAGGGTGCTACGTCAGGAGCTGCTGAGCCTGGGGGTGCTGGGCCTGGAGGTGCGGAGCCTGCGCCTGCTGGACCTGGCGGCTCTCCGGTTCTTCCGTCTCGGCAGGAGCCGCTCTCTCCACAGGAGCTCCGCGAGTGGTTTGCTCGCCGCTGGAGGCGTGCTGCTGGAGCTGGAGCTTCTTCGCCTGCTGCGGGTGCTGCCGGTCCCGGAGCTGCTGGGCCTGCGGGTCCTACTGGAGCTGGAGCTACTGAGCCTGGGGGTGCTGAGTCTGGAGCTGCTGAGCCTGGGGGTGCTACGTCTGGAGCTGCTGAGCCTGGGGGTGCTGAGTCTGGAGCTGCTGAGCCTGGGGTTTCTCCTGCTGCTGCGTCTCGCCGGGAGCCCCTCTCTCCACAGGAGCTGCGCGAGTGGTTTGCTCGCCGCTGGAGGAGTGCTGGTGGAGCTGGAGCTTCGTCGACCGTCGAGGGTGCTGGTGCTGCCGGTCCCGGAGCTGCTGGGCCTGCGGGTCCTACTGGAGCTGGAGCTGCTGAGGGTGTTGGTGCTGAGACTACTGCTGTCTGTCCTGGCGGTGGTTCTGCTGCTGGTGCTGCTGGAGGTCCTGTCGCTGGAGGTGTTGGTGGCGCTGGTGCTGTCGCTGAGGGTGCTGGTGCTGTCCCTGCTGTGTCTGGAGCTGCCGCGCGGCCTCGGCCGTACTTCGTTCCGCTCCTACAGCAGGTTCTTGGTCTTTCTCCTTCGGTAGAGTGTCCACAGCCTGTCCAGTCGCAGTCACTGTTGGAGCCTTCCTCTCCTCTGCCTGCTCCCTCTCCTTACACTGGTCCTACTGGAGGTCTTGCTGAGCGTCGTGAGCCTGCGTCTCGTCCCGCGTCGCCTGTTCGTGCTGCTCGCGCTAGTGGTCGCGGTTCGCGTCAGCGTCCTCCTCCTGTCCCTGGCACGCACCGGATGTCTCTGCGTCCGTCCACTGCTCCTCTGCGTGCCCCTTTGCCTTCTCCTCCTGAGTCCTCTCTTCCTGTGCTTGCCGACCCTGAGTCGGACTCTCTTCGCGCTGCCAGTCCTACTGTCACGCGTCTGCTTGCTACTGTCGTCACTGACCCCTCTTTTGAGTCCACTGCTGCGTCTGCTCTAGTCGCTGAGCTCGTTGACTTTGCTGCTCGCTGTCGTCTCGACTACGCTGCTGGTCTTGTTGCTGAGTCTGCGTCTGTCTGTCCTCCGTCCGTCGGGGGTGAGTGTGCTCTTGGCACGGACGTCCTAGAGGACAGACAGGAGGAGTTACAGTGTCTAGCGGCTGCTTCACCTCATCTCGCGTCTGTACTGCTTGCCCCTGAGGGAGACCCGGATGCACTAGACATCCCGACTCCGCGTTCTTACGCGGAGGCCGTAGAGGGTCCCTACTCCTCTCAGTGGCAGGCAGCTATGGATGCAGAGATGGCTTCCTGGAAGTCCACAGGCACCTACGTTGACGCAGTTCCCCCTCCTGGGGCGAACATCGTCAGTGGCATGTGGATTTTCCGGGTGAAGCGGCCGCCGGGCTCTCCACCTGTCTTCAAGGCGCGGTACGTTGCTCGTGGCTTCAGTCAGCGGCAGGGAGTTCACTACTTTCAGACCTTCTCTCCCACCCCGAAGATGACCACTCTTCGGGTGCTGCTGCACATAGCCGCTCAGCGCGACTACGAGCTTCACTCTCTCGACTTCAGCACTGCGTTCCTGCAGGGTAGCCTGCACGAGGAGATCTGGCTGCGCCGTCCACCTGGCTTCACTGGGACTTTCCCTCCTGGCACCCAGTGGAGCCTCCGACGGCCAGTCTACGGTCTCCGCCAGGCACCGCGTGAGTGGCACGACACACTGAGGACTACGCTTGCGTCTCTTGGGTTTGCTCCTTCTACTGCTGACCCGTCGCTGTTTCTGCGCACCGACACTTCACTGCCGCCGTTCTACATCCTCGTGTACGTCGACGACTTGGTCTTTGCCACGGCGGACACTGCTGGACTCGCCTACGTGAAGTCCGAACTGCTGAAGAGACACACGTGCACAGACCTGGGTGAACTGCGCAGCTACCTTGGCTTGCAGATCACTCGGGACAGAGCACGCCGCACCATTACCTTGACTCAGTCACACATGGTGCAGCAGGTCCTTCAGCGCTTCGGCTTCACGTACTCCTCGCCTCAGGCCACTCCTCTGCCTACTCGCCACTCACTCTCAGCTCTGCCTTCGGATGAGTCCGTAGAGTCGAGTGGTCCGTATGCAGAGCTTGTTGGCTGCCTCATGTACCTGATGACCTGCACACGACCTGACCTTGCATACCCTCTGAGCATTCTTGCACGCTATGTTGCTCCTGGGAGACACAGACCAGAGCACATGGCTGCAGCGAAGAGGGTATTGCGCTACCTGTGCAGTACGTCGGGCATGGGGCTTGTGCTTGGAGGGCGGAGTCCAGTGGTCCTTACCGGCCACGCGGACGCTTCTTGGGCTGACGACCAGGCTACGCAGCGGTCGTCACAGGGTTACACCTTCAGCCTTGGTTCCGGCTCTGTCTCGTGGCGGTCTACTCGCTCGTCTTCGGTTCTCGGCTCCAGTTGTGAGGCTGAGATCTACGCCGGGGCCATGGCTGCACAGGAGCTTCGCTGGCTCACCTACCTGCTGACTGACCTTGGAGAGCCGCCTCGTTCTCCTCCAGTGCTGTACGTAGACAACAAGGCCATGCTGGCCTTGTGTCGAGAGCAGCGCTTGGAGCACAGAACGAAGCACATTGCTCTCCGTTACTTCCTTGCTCGTGAGCTGCAGCAGCGTGGTCAGTTGCGACTTGCGTACGTGGCCTCTGAGGCCAACACTGCTGATGTGTTCACCAAGGCACTCGCGCCTTGTGACCATCAGCGCTTTTGCACCCAGCTGGGTCTTGTACCTGTCTTGCCTCACTTGCTCTCCTCTTGACTTCACTTGTACTGTGACATATATATATACCTGCTCTTGCTTGTCTAGTTTTATATATATGTCTGTACTCCTGCATGTGAACTGGCCTCTGGCCCTGCTCTTGTGCTCGGACTGTGTGGTGACTTTGTGATCCACCCTGAGCTTGCTTTGCTTTGCTTGACTGGTCTTGTGACCCCTTGTTCTCCCCCACTTTGCCTATGGGGGTGTGTCAAACAGTATACATGTTATGCTTGTGTAGGCTACAGTGGGTTAGCCTATAGGGGGTACACAATTCTAGGGTTTCCTACTTGTACTCATTTCACTGCTAGTTCATCCATTCCTGTTCGCTTATTCTCACATAGTGCCGGGAGAGTCGTTAGAGGAGCTTCTCTCCTTCTGCGTTGCCATGCTTTGTGATGTTGTAGGTGCCTTTATTGTAGTTGAATTTGTCCTGATAGCTCCCATACCATGTTGGGCTTAGAAAAGCCCTTAGGATCTTTGCAGGACTAAATTCTGAGTAGGACAATGTAATAGCGGAAGCCTTTTAATAAAAGGTTTGTGAACCACCTTGCGCTGGTATGTGAGGGCAAAGTAGATTGATTAAGACAAAGGGATACAAGCTTTTATAAGAGTACAAGGGAATATGAACAATTATAAATAATAACTGTTTTGCTGTTGCTGTTGCGGTTCGATATAGTGACGACTCGGGCAACTGCTCAATAGCGAGTCAGCTGTTTGTCCTTGCTGTCGCGCTGTACTTGTCAGGTCAAAGGTCGCTGACCTTTGACTTTCGCGTAACCTCCAGCAGTTGCTCAACCTCCGAGGGTTGAATCGCCGATGCTTCGATATGTTCTGCTTCGCTTATAACTTAGTGTTTCGACACGACAGAGGCGCTTTTCAACAGCAACATCCACACTCATAATGAGAAACTCTTTTCAAGATGTGTGAAAATGTTTTTAAGTAGTTTAAAAAAGTTTCCATTTATAAGACACCCAAAACCTCCCTAAATACAAGATAAGCCAATCATTTTTTTTTAGTGTATGAGATAAGACATATGTCTTATATCCGGGCGATGACGGTAACGATTTACTGTTGGGTGCTGTTGGCGGGGACAGTGGTGTACGCGCTGGGCAGGGACGCTAAGTAAGGAAAATGGGTTTTCCTTACACTCTGACTTCGCGCTAACTTTTAGCACAATAGGGTACAATGTGGTAAAACAAGATCAAGCCATTTCCCTACTTATAGACAGCCATTCTTCTAAGCAGTATTGGATAGGACAGCACACTTGATGACATGCTTGCACAAGTATCTCTCTTCTGGGAGTGCAGCTTCATATCTCAACAATAATCTCCGTACTGTACGATCGCTCCTTGTCACGTCAAACCAGGCCAAAGTCCGGAAAAGCTTCGCACGAGTGAAACCGCCTCACACGCACCACTTTGTTGAACGACACCTGCTTTTTCAGTCTGCCTCTCCCTCCCAACCCACTCCCACTCCCACTCCCACTCCCGCTCTCACCCCCAAGCGACAAACACGATTTCACAGGGCTCTTGGGAGGAAAGGGGCTCTCTGCTCCTGCTGAACCATGCCCATCCGCACCCCCTTCTTGCGTCCTTCCAGCTCTCCCTCCCGCCTCACCACCAAGCATTGCATCTGCTCCTAGCAGTTCATCCCGGCTTCCGGTTTGTGTGCCTTGCAGGGGAATGCAGCCTTCACTGTGCGACCTTGTGAAGTGCCGCGTATCTTGGTCGATTCTTATGTGTTGCGACGCCCCAACATGCGACCTTGTGAAATGCCGTGAGTCTTGGTCGATTCTTACGTGCTGAGAATGAGACGCCTCAACATGCGACCTTGTCAGGTGACGTGAGTCCTGATCAATGCTTATCAACCGCTGTGCATCTTGGTCCATCCCTGTCAACTGTTGTTGTGCATCTTGCTCCACTCTCGGGCTGCCTGGGACCAAGAGAGGTCGGAACACTGACGAGTGGGCCCGGGGCACAAGTCCCTCTCTTTGCCCACCACCACCCCTGCCAACCCCCTCTTCCCCCCTCCCATTTCCATGCAAATCACTTCGCCCCCAACCACCACCCCTGCCAACCCCCTCTTCCCTCCTCCCATTTCCATGCAAATCCCTTCGCCCCCAACCACCACCCCTGCCAACCCCCTCTCTCCCACTCTCGTTTCCACTCAGATCCCGAAATTTCCCGTCCTGAGGCTGCCCCGAAATTTCGGAATCCAAGGAAAGAAAGTTGAAGCCGCCCCTCGTTCCCCTGCCAAATCCATCCCTCAGGGTTGGGCTCTGTAGCAGCACTACCTCCCCCTCTTCCCCCAACCTCTCCCATCCTGGATTGTCAGCAGGATAAGAGGCTCCGGTTGAGGAAGAGGGGGAGAATCTGGGGGAACGTGCAGGGAAGTGGGTTGGGCTCTGTAGCAGCACTATCTCTCCCTCTTCCCCCAGCCTCTCCCCTCCGGGATGTTCAGCAGGACAGGGGGCTCCGATGGAGGAAGAGGGGGAAATTCTGGGGGAACGAGTGGGGAAGCGGGGGGGCTTGGATGGGGAGATGGGGGGGAGATTGGCGGAAGGCTGAGGGGGAATGAGACAGGGGAAGGTGGGGGAGTGGCAGGGGGAGGCGGGGGTTTGGGGGGAAGAGGCGGAAGGGTCTGGCTGAGTCTGGGGTGTGGTAAGGGGTGGGGGGCGGCGGGGGAAATTGGTTGAGGAGGGCTTGTGTTGGCGGAATGGCGGGGGGGAAGGGGAAGGTAAGGGGTGGGGGGAGGTCGGGGGGGCTAGGGTGGAGGGGGGAATGGTGGGGGAGCGAGAGCGGCAAGGGGAGAGGGAAAGGGAAGGGGAAGGGGACGTGGCAAGAGTTTGGCCTGGTGCGCAGCTGCGTACACTCCCAGGGGCGGATTTGGAACGAGTAATGGCGGAAAGGTGAGTGGCGGAAGGGGAAGTGGGGGAAGGGGGAGTGGGGGTAGGGGGGGTGGCGGAAGGGGAAGCAGCTTGTTCTGCTGCAGACCGAGATCCGCGGGGCTTGAAAGCCAACCTCGCATCATACCTGCGAGAACCTGCCTCGAGTGAACCTGCCTCAAGTGAACTCGCCTCGAAATCTTTGAAAGACCGTGAATCGCGCTCGGTCATGGACCCTGCTCTGCGGGCGGTGCGGTGGTTGCTAGAGCTTGCTTCTAAACTCCCCAACGCGTCAAATGCATTGGATTCGCGTTCTATCGCGGAGCTTGCTCTGCGGGCGGTGCGATGATGATTGCCATTCATACCAGTGCGCTCAGTGCGATTGTTGGTAAAGCTTGTCTCTAAACCCTCTAATGTCCCGGAATCGCGTTCTATCACGGAGCCTGCTCTACGGGCGGTGCGGTGATGACTGCCACTCGGCGCAACATTGCGATGATGATAACTCCACTTTGGACTAACGGTGCGCTCGGCGCGATGATGGTTGCTAACGCTTGCTTCAAAAGCCTCTAACGCTTTGGAGGCCTGGAAATCGCGCTCCGACACAGATGCGGATCTGCGGGCGATGCGATGATGGCTGTTATGATTACAGTTATCATTACAGTTATGATTACTGTGCGAAGGTCGGGGGCCAGGAGGACCAGTGGAGTCGCGCGGAGAGGAGGGGACGAGGAGTTGGTTCAATCGAGGCGACGAGACAACACGACGGGTGAGCCCAGGCCGCGGGGACGGCGCATGACGAGGTGATGGCGACGCGGGTGGATGGGGCATATGGAGCAGACGCGGAGAGGAGTTTTGCTGCTGTTGTGGTTGTTGGGGCTGCTGAGGCGGCTCGATAGACACCGCGTGGCACAGTTGGCGCGGAGACGACGCGGCTGCAGCAGGAATCTGAAGCTGACGCGAGGCGGAGGCGCTGGCGGAGGCGCTGGCGAGTCCTGTGGAAGGGGGAGAAGGCGTTTGCTGAGCAGCGCGGCTCTCCTCGCTCGGAGCTCTTTCGTCCGACTGCGACCGCGAGCGGCCAGCGCCGTGCACGCGGAAGAGGTCGGCGGAAGGTCCCCCGCCAAGCACAGGCGGCGGGGAACCAGGGGGCGCGGAACTGGCGGCGGCGGAACCCGCGGAGGAACCGGCAGCGGCGGCGCTTAGTATGGTGCGCGCGGCCGTGGCATGTTTCCCCCCGTGGTGGCCCCAGCGCAAGAGGGGGAAGCATCCGCCGCCAACGTCCTCCCAGCAGCAGCTGTCGTCAGACAAGTAACCGCCAGTGGCACTGCTTTCAGCGGAGGCGGCGCTGGTTCCCGCGACTGACTCCCCGTTATTTGCGCCGCCTTCGCGGCCTGAGATTCTGCTTCCGTGTTCCTTGCGGCTTCCGCCTGCGCTTGCACTTTCCTTGTCGCTTGCGCTTTCCGCGACGCGTCCGCGGATCGTCGCCCCACTCTCCTTTCCGCGACGCGTCCGCGCCGCAGGCTCCGCGGCGGAAGCCGCCAGCGCTTCGTCGCCCCACTCCGCGTCCATCTCGAGCGACGACGCGGCTCTCCGCTGAACGGCTTCCGCGTTCGGGCTGCGCACAGCGGCGGAAGCGGCCAGCACCGCCACAAAATCCGCGGCTCCGCGTGGGGATTCCTCCTGAACCACGAGACTAGGCACCGTTAGTCCGCGCGCCGTCCGCGGTACGACGTCCCCAGCGGCGACGTGCGGGCTGCGCGGTGCGGCTTTGAAAAGCAATGGCGGAAGCCCGGGGGACGCCGCCGCGCCGATCTCCGCCGCTGACGATGGCGTCGTGCGCATGGTTCCGACCTCGATGTGGCATTCGACGATGCGCGGACGCGACGGCGCCGCGTCACTGGTAGCAGATCGACGGATAATATCGCCCCCGCTTCTGTCGGTGTGGGGACGGGGTGGAGGCGGCGAGTTCATCGCGCCGCCGCCCGAGTCGCCGATGCTGGAACGGCAGAAGTCGGGGTGGGGTATGGTATCACCCGCAGAACAAGATCGGCTCCTAGTCGCATTATTGTGTCTCGGAGTCATGATGTCACTTGTACTTTCAGCAGTTGGAGAAGCATTCGCATCGTGATCACAACCGTTGACGTCACCCACCGCTGGAACCATATCGCCGATCATCTTCTCGTCGAGTAATATCATCCCACGCAGTAGTAGCTCCCACCGGCGCCGCCGCCGCTGCTAGAAGAATAGGGAGTGTCTCCAAGGCGCGCGGCGGGTATCACGGGCCGCGCATGCGGCGAAGCGTGATGACGCGTGAGCTGGGCCCAAGTCAAAAGCTTCAGTCACCTCGACGCGGCGTGAAGATGGGTGAGAGTCGTGTTCCAGCTTAGCGGCATTGCGTGAAAAAAACAGCTGAGACTACGTGTGACCGATTGCTGTCAGATCTCGTACGTACTGCTAGCGGCAGTGGCTGGGTAAGATGCGTGCAATCGGCGTGGTTCCGTCCGCGGATATCTCAACGAATGGAATGCCGCAGAAGCAACGTATATAGTCGACGACGACGGTAGCAGGGGGGAATAACTCTTGCGCGGGCTCGCTACTTGCGGAGGACGATGCTGGTAGCAGGGGGGGTTGTTTTCGCGCCATGGGGGAATACTCTCGCCGCAGCAGCTGCATGTTAGCCTCTGCTTGCCGCCGGTTGACATGTCGATCGCCGTATCGATCGCTGGTGACGTCATGGTGGGTGGACGGGATTGTCCGGTAGTTTCGCTGGCGAATGGCATTCCTGAATGCGGTGATCGATGCGATGCGCGGGAGACTGCGAACAGTGCTGTACAGTGGCTGGATTATCTATGAAAATCGAGTGCGGAACGAATGCAGCGGCGACTTGAAGATATTCACGTTGGTCGTGGTAGCCGTTTTGTACGGGACAGAGGCTGCGAGGCACGCGTGGCGATAGTAATTTTTGAGAGGGTGGTGGACTGGACTTGCGAGAGCGGCGTGGTAGAGAGGCCGAGGGGGAGGGCGAGAAGGTGTGATTGAGATCCAAGAGTGACGAGGGGAACGGACCGTGAGGATGAACGAGGATGGGATTTTAGTAATCTAGGGACGAACGCGAGCTGAGACATCAGTTTCCACGAGATGATGAGGTGAGACTGTGATTGAGTGAGAAACCCTAGCCGTAGGAGGAAGTGTGGCAGTAACAGCGCGAAGTAACACACCGCAGCAAATCGATGGAGAGGCAAGCGGGTGGCTTGCGCAGCGGCGAGCCTCTCGAATCAAACCAAGAAGACAAGACTTGAGCGTGAAGACAAGCCAAAAGCCGAGGTAGGGAGGGAACTGAACAGTTCCGTAGGGTAGACCCTGCCAGTTTCGGTTCGGCGTTGTTGAACGGGTGCGAAGCACGAACCGACGAACACATTAACTGGCTGCGAAGACAGGTGAGCGACAAAATCGAACGAAGTTATGGTGAGCGACGAGATCTACTGTTGTAATTCTCCACTATGTACTGCGAAGAGCTTCGACACTATGTATCATTTCGCAAGTGATGTATGCGACCGTACTTCCTCGTCACCAGAAACAACGGCTGCGAGACACCATTTGTCTGTAAGTGCTTGAAACATCGACCGAACCTACACTTCGTCTCTTCCGAGCCGACTTCAATCATTCCTATCCTCAATACAGCACCGCTTGCTTGGTGTTATGAGTGCAATGAGCGAGCGAGAATTGCACAATCGAAGCAAAAAAGTACAATGAGCGAAGGGTTGAGTGAGAACTAAATCCCGAAGGCCACAGTGGTAACGGTAATGAACTGTGGGTGACGCGCGATGGGCCTGGAACTGTGGTTGGGGAATGTCGAGGCGGAGGCCCGGAGCGCGGGTTACCCGCCGAGCCGTGAGGTCGGGGTGCGATGTGCGACGGTGGCGGGAGGATTGTCGAAGCGAGGGTTGCGGGTGGTAACGGTGCTAAGCAGGGATGTAGCACAAGGAAATGAAAATTTCCTTACACTAACCCCCTCCCCAAGGAGGCCCTCCTTACGAGAGTGCGTGGACATCTCGAAAATTGCGGCTGCGCAGGTAGTCGGTAAGGACGGGATGGTTTTCGATCCTGTCCAGGGGAGCCTAATTGTCTTCAGTTGGGGTGCGGTTTTTCCATCGAATCAGGAACTCGATCCTCCGTGCTCCACGTGGGTTACGAATGCGATGACTCAGAATCTTCTCGGGTGTAATTACTGGCTCAGTGGGTGGTCGTGTCATGCTGGCTGGTCGGTGTCGGGGCAGTTGGCTTGTGGATGGTATGTAAGGGCGTAGGAGGCTAACGTGGAATGACGGGCTGACGTACCAATCAGCGGGGAGGAGGAGCTGGGCGGTAATGGGTGTGATCATGTGGCTTATGCGAAATGGCCCGCAATACCGAGGGCAGAGTTTTGGGGTGATGGGTAGGCGTAGGTTTTTAGTGTCAAGTAAAACTAAGTTGTCAGGCTGGTAGGTGACGGGGCAGCCGCGTGCATCATAGACGTACGAGCGACGTCCATGACCATGCCAATGCGGCGCTCAGCAATCCCATTTTTCTGCGGAGAGTCCGGAAGCGTGAAGGTCTGACGGATGCCTCGTGCACGACAGTAGGCTCGCAGAAGGCCAGAGGAGAATTCTCTGCCTCTGTCCGAGTGCAGACGCAGAACAGGAAAGTCCGAGCCAATGCTCTGCCTGAGTTGGAGACGAGCTGCGCGGATCCAGTCGATCAGCACCTCAGTGACATCACCCTTGCTGTGCAAGGGGAAGACTGTGGTGTAACGCGAGTAGTCGTCAACAACGAGCAGGAAGTAGCGCTCGTGACCCTGTCCACGGACGCGGGCTGGGCCCCACACGTCCATGTGAAGCGTCTGCAACGGGGCCTCTGTCGGAGGAAACTGGGAGGAGTGAGGGGCAGCACGCTGACGCCCCTCGACACAGGGGACACAGGTAGGGCCAGGGCCCTGAGGAAGGGGAGGGAGGGACCGGGGGAGACCAGACACAAGAAGACGGGAGGCCATGCCTCTGAGCCGAAGCAGAGAGGGGTGACCAAGGCGGTGGTGCCAGAGGAGTGTCTCGTGAGACAGGCGACGACACGAACAGGGGGCAGACTCAGGACCAGACCTGGACGCTGCAGCAAACACCTGACCCGATGCAGCTACCCTACCAGACTCAACAACGGGAGGAGACGTAGTGGTCAGTGTGTACAGGCTCGACCCCGGCTGACGGGTAAACGTAGCCAGGTGTCGGCCTGTGCTAGCCTCTGTGCAGTGCGTCACCTGCTGGCGCGCAGGAGTGAACTGGTGGACACCCGCATCATGTAGGTCAGCACCACTCACCAGGTTCGTAGAGAACGAGGGGAGGTAGAGACCAGACAGGGTGCCAGAGGGAGCCGCCGGACACGGGAGGACTGTGGAGAAGCGAGATAGGACAGGACCCCCAGAGGGGTCAGCCAGAGACACCGCAACCAGCCTACGAAGCGGCGTGAGTGTGGTGCGGTCCCGAAAGAAGGAGCGAGACGCCCCAGAGTCAAGGGTGAAGGTGAGGGAGGCCGAAGCCGACGTAGTACCTGAGAGCGCAGACTCACCAGTACCTGAGGGCGCAGACGCACTGGCACCTAGAGCAGCAGCCTCACTAGCACCTAGAGCAGCAGTACCAATGCCCGGGTCGGGCGGGAAACACCGGTAACAGTCACCCTCATCACTAATAGTCACAGCATACATGGCAGCAAGGATAGCATCAAAGTCAAGATCATAGATAGCTACGCCTGCCCTAGATAGCTCTCCCCAGCGGGGGATCTCACTGGCCTCCGGGAACTGCTGACGCCAAGCGTCCGTCAGGCAGCCAAAGCAGTGCTGGGTGGAGTGGGCACCCCCACACTGCTCACCCGCGCGGTCGCCGGTGCGAAGGACGTAGGTGCACGGACCAAAACCCCCACCACGCTGACGCTGCGTGTACCACTCACGGAGCTACTGAGGGGGGGGGATGTCCCGTGAACGCTGCTGCTGCTGCTGCTACTGGCGCTGACCACCACCAGGGCTGCTCCACTGCGAAGCGCCACCCCGACCACCTCCACCTCCTCCACCACCGCCTCCTCCACCTCCGCCACCACTGCCGCCTCCGCTAGGACCGCTGCCGCCTCCGCCGCCTCCGCCTCCACTGCTGCCACCGACACCGCCACCTCCGCCACCACTCCCACCGCCACCCCCACTCCCTCCGCCACCTCCACCGCCACCTCCACCGCCCCCGCTAGCTCCACCCGCGCCCTTGCCCCCTTTGCCCTTTCCAGAGCGGCGTCTCCCGCTAGGGGCAGACGCCACACCGACCGACTCAAGACCAACGAGGTCGGTCGTAGCGGCAGAGGCGACAGAAGGCAAAAGGGGGGAAGGAGAACACCCCTCAAAGATGGGGGCGCGAGGGTCACCACGAGAGGCTCCTACAGCGACGATGCTCTTCTCCGCTGCTAGGAGGGCCTTCTCTAAGAGGTCAACAGTGAGAGTGGTGGGACAGACTGAGAGGAAGTGGTCCCTAACTACACGAAGGGAGTCAGGGAGGCGGGTGACTATATAATAGAGAGTGATGTACATGGGGGGGGGGTTCTTGGCGCAGAATTCAGCAGGAAGCGCGGCGCGGTAGCGAGTGTCACTAGTGCGGAGGTGCGTAATGAGGTCAGCGACTCTGGGAAAGGCAGCAAGGTCAGGGAAGAGGTAGGGTAGCATGAGGCGGCTCAGTGCAGCAGTGGCAGGGGAAGAGTAGCGTGCAACTACATCGTCGTACAAGGTCTGAGCACTCTTGTACTGACTAAAGTGCGCGCGCTCAGTGGTAGGCAGGTGGCGACGCACAGCAAGACGTGCAGCAGCATCGCGCGTGGCCCACTGGGAGCGAACAGTGGGGTCAGCATCAGCAGCAGGGGCAGGAGAGGCGCCAGAGGTGAGGTCAAAGAGAGAGAGACCATCTGCCCTATCGCACTGTAAGAACAGCTGCAGGTCGTCGACCCAGACCTCAAAGTCAATGGCTCGACCCTCAGCGTCAAAAGCGAGGACACTAGGGGAAGCCATGACAACAGTAGACTAGCAGTACCAACTGTAGGACAGGGGCAGTGCAGTGACAGAAGCGCTGCTCTCACCAGACAGGGCGGGTCGGGCAGCTCAGCAACACAGCAACACGGCAACACGGCTGCTCGAATGGCTCAGCAGCAACTGCGGCTCCGCGGAACCAGCGGCTCGGCTCCTCAGGCGGCTCGGGTGGCTCGGGCGGGTCGGGCGGCTCGGGCGGCTCGCTTCCTCAGCGGCTCAGGCGGGTCGGGCGGCTCAGGCGGCTCGGCTCCTCAGCGGCTCAGGCGGCTCGGGCGGGTCGGGCGGGTCGGGCGGCTCGGCTCCTCAGCGGCTCAGGCGGCTCGGGCGGCTCGGGCGGGTCGGGCAGCTCAAGCGGCTCGGGCAGCTCGGGCGGCTCGGGCGGCGCGGGCGGTGTAGGGCGGTAGGGCCGCTGGTAGGGCGGCGGGGCCGCAAGGTAGGCGGCGGGGCCGCAGTGGGAGGGGCGGCGAGGCCGCAGTGAAGGGCGGCAGGGCCGCCGTGAAGGGCGGCGGGGCCGCTGAGAAGGGCGGCGGGGCTGCAGTGAGAGAGGCGGCGGGGCCGCAGAGAAGGGCGGCGGGGCCGCTGAGAAGGGCGGGGGGGGGGGGCGCAGCAAGAGAGGCGGCGGGGCCGCAACGAAGGGCGGTGGGGCCGCTGAGACGGGCGGCGGGGCCGGAGCGAAGGGCGGCGGGGCCTCAGAGTGAGGCGGCGGGGCCGCAGCGAAGGGCGGCGGGGCCGCAATGTGAGGCGGCGGGGCCGTAGCGAAGGGCGGCGGGGCCGCAGCGAGAGAGGCGGCGGGGCCGCAGCAAAGGGCGGCGGGGCCACTGAGACGGGCGGCGGGGCCGCAGTGAAGGGCGGCGGGGCCGCAGTGTGAGGCGGCGGGGCCGCAGCGAGAGAGGCGGCGGGGCTGCTGAAACGGGCGGCGGGGCCGCTGAGACGGGCGGCGGGGCCGCAGTGAAGGGCGGCAGGGCCGCCACGAGAGAGGCGGCGGGGCCGCAGCAAAGGGCGGCGGGGCCGCTGAGACAGGCGGCGGGGCCGCAGTGAAGGGCCGCTAGGGCGGCTCGACGAAGTGAGGGCCTGGAGTGCGACTCGGGCTGAGCGCGCTTCGGGCAGGAAAAAAAAAAAAACTCGATGTGGTGGGCCCTAAGCACAGTTCCCAAGGGGGAACCTGCTCGATACAATGAGAAGATTAGAATGAGAATGAAATGACTATGGAATGAAAGTGATACAAATATGCAACCCTAGAAATGTGTACCCCATATGGGCTACCCCGCTATAGCCTACAGAACATTATAATTTGACAGTACCTAGTCCTAAAAGTCGTCTTTGCGCAGTCCGATGGTTTGACTCTAATCTGATGGTAACCTCCCCGTAAATATATTTTCGAAAAAAACCCGTGCTGTTCGCAGTTGGTCTATCAGTTCGTCAGCGTGGGGAATGGGGTATCGCGACTTGACAGTTACCCTGTTCAGTGCTCTGTGATCGATGCACATGCGAAATCCTCCGTCTTTTTTCAGTGTGAACAGTATCGGTGCGGCGAACGGTGACGAACTCGGTCGGATGAATCTCTTATCTAGCTGCTTCCTCAGCTCGTCGAGCTCGGGTTGTGTCAGTCTGAACTGTCGCTGTACGGTTGGCTGTGCCCCCGGTTCTAATTCTATTTGGTGGTCGTGTGCTCGCCGAGGTGGCAGTCCCTCCGGTAAGTCATCGGGAAAAATCCTCCGGTACCGTTTCAACAGTCCCTGTAGTTCGGGCGGTATTGCTGCCAGCAGTTTCAGAAAATCACTCGGCTGCTCTGCTTCTCCTACTACTGCGATGCCCACTGCGTACACGTCAGCTCCAGCGACGACGGCCCGTTTCATTGTGATGGCGTTGACGTGGACCGTTGAAGACTCGGGTGACTGCTAGCGAGGTAGTTCAACCCAGTTACCGCTACTTCGCACCGTGCAGCTACCCGTCGTCCAGTCAATTCGCGAGTTATACTATCGCAGCCAATCACGTCCCAGAAAAATGTCGTGCCCATCCAATGTCGTCGCGAGCATTTCCTGTGTAAACCTGAAATTCCCCCCCACAGCGGACCTTTACTCTCTCCACCTTCTCCCGTATGGCCAACGGTGTGCCGTCAACTAAGCGTGCGTCTACCTCTGGTAAACATCTGCTAAGTGTCAGTTGCAGTTTCCGTGCGGTCGCGGTATTAACTATACTGTGACTTGCTCCTCCGTCGATAAAAATCTTCACTGCTGCTCTCTGTGTTTTCCCGTGGATCAGTAATGGGCAATCCGTCACTGTACCCTCCTTATTCGTCCAAGCCCGATCGATAGCATGAATCGGTACTATGACTCGGTGAGGGTCGGTGAGGTTGGGCGAGCAGGCAGTCTCGTCAGTAGTTGGCCCGATTCCTATTGACTGCTTGCGTTTCCCTGCCTTGGAGACTCCCTTGTCAGTAGATCTGCACTGTGGATGCCCGATTGTTCCTACGGGGGGTTACAGGCGCGTTTGCATGGGGGGTTATGGGCGCACTCTGACCCGCTACTTAACAAGCCCTTTTATCCCAATGGTCTAGTGGTTGGGATTCTGACATGCTATTAGAGCGAAGGTCTCGGGTTCGAATCCTGGTGTGTGCACTTCGGGCATCCCAGTGCGGGAGGGTGTCAGAGGTCCACCGGTGATCCCCGATTGATCTTAGGGAAGGGTTACAGGCACGTTTGCCTGGGGGGTTATGGGCGCACTGACCCGCTACTGAAACAAGCCCTTTTATCCCAATGGTCTAGTGACTGGGATTCTGACATGATGTCAGAGTGGTCTCGGGTTCGAATCCCGGTGTATGCACATGTAGGCCGTTGCCGCTGTGCTCAGTCCTGGGCCTCCCAGTGTAGGGGGGTGTCAGTAGATCTGCACTGTGGATGCCCGATTGATCCTACGGGGGGTTACAGACGCGTTTGCCTGGGGGGTTATGGGCGCACTCTGACCCGCTACTTAACAAGCCCTTTTATCCCAATGGTCCAGTGGTTGGGATCCTGACATCCCTCTCCTGCTCTGCTCCGCGGCGCCTCAGCTCCTCTGGACACTCATTCTTGCGATGGCCTGGCCTATTGCAAGCGAAGCAGCGCTCCTTAAATGGCGCGGCAGTTGCATTTGTCTTAACAGCATGTACGGTGGTGTGCTCGATCGGTCCTCGAGGGCGATGTCCGTAGTAGGACCCCGGTCTCGGTCAGCGCAAAATGTCGATTTTTTCAGCGAGAGCGAGAATCTTGTTGAAATTCGAGAGTCCGCGTAGCATGACTTCGTGCGAGATGTCTGGCTTCAGCCCTCTGACGTAACTGTCCACCCGCTCCGCTTCGTGCATGTAGCCGACTTGATCGCATAATGCAAGAAAACCGCTCGTGTAGTCTTGAACCGATCCGAGCTATCGCCAAGTACGCAGTCTCTGACGCGCCAAAATAGATGTCGCGATCGGCTCGAAGCACGCCCGAAGCCATGCGCACCACGCATCCCACGTGCTGTACTGGGCGGTTTCGTAGAATGAACCCCAGGTGACGGCTGAACCCGTGGGCCCTTCCTCTTGCGATGGTGGCTCGTAGGTGCGTGGCGACGTCACGATGACTCTCCTCCAGTCCATGGCAGGGCCCCTCAGCAGCGAGACGGCATATCGGATCTTCACTGCGTCCGACTCGACGTAATTCGCGTCGAAGAAGACGTTCATTGTGAAGAACCACGATTGAACCGTCGGACCTCCACGCTGGCTTGGGTCGAAGCAGGGCGGGCGCTGTGGCTTGAGTGGCATTGGTGCCATGATGGCGTAGTTGGAAATGCCCCACCAGGGCCCAAGGGAGAGAAGATAACAACTCCCTACCCTATTCCAGGGCCAATCACTCGGATAACGTTGAGTTACCATCACTTGGGGCGTTTGAAAATGCCCCACCAGGGCCCAAGGGGGAGACGATAACAACTCCCTACCCTATTCCAGGGCCAATCACATGGATAACGTTGGGTTACCATCATTTGGGGCAAACCGAAATCCACCACCATGGCACTGGGGAGGGGCAACATACCCGGTTCCCTACCCTATTCCAGGGCCAATCACTCGGATCACGTTGGGTTACCATCATTTGGGGCCATCTTGGGATGGATATGAGCCCGTGCAAGGGTGATTTTGAGCCTTGGCCCCTAAATCCCCCGGTACAATGGAGCGTTTGTCTCATTCCAGCCGGTCAAAAGGACCCTTGGGATGGATATGAACCCGTAGGAAGGTAGCTCCCACCCTGTTTTACACTTCCCCCCGGTCATCCAGGCCTTTGCACCTGGAAAAAGAGGTCCCGGAGCCCGTCCGAGCCCGTGCAAGGGTGGAATTCAACCTTGGCCGGTCCTTTGGATCGTTTGTCTCATTCCAGCCGGTCAAATGGACCCTTGGGACGGATATGATCCCGTAGAAAGGTAGCTCCCGCCCTGGTTTACACTTCACCACGGTCATCCGGGCCTTTTCGCCGGCAAGAGGAGGCCCCGGAGCCCGTCCGAGCCCGTGCAAGGGTGGAATTCAACCTTGGCCGGTCCTTTGGATCGTTTGTCTCATTCCAGCCGGTCAAATGGACCCTTGGGATGGATATGAGCCCGTAGAGAGGAAGCTCCTGCCCTGGTTTACACTTCCCCCCGGTCACCCAGGTCTTTGCACCGGGACAAAAGAGGTCCCGGAGCCCATCCGAGCCCGTGCAAGGGTGGATTTCAACCTTGGGCGGTCCATTGGAGCAATTGTTTCATTCCAGCCGGTCAAGAAGACCCTTGGGATGGATATGAACCCGTAGAAAGGAAGCTCCCACCCTGGTTTATACTTCCCCCAGATCATCCGGGCCCTTGCACCGGGAGAAAGAGGTCCCGGAGCCCACCCGAGCCCATGCAAGGGTGGAATTCAACCTTGGCCGGTCCTTTGGATCGTTTGCCTCATTCCAGCCGGTCAAAAGGACCCTTGGGATGAATATGAGCCCGTAGAGAGGAAGCTCCCACCCTGGTTTACACGCCCCCCCAGTCACCCAGGTCTTTGCACCGGGAAAAAGAGGTCCCGGAGCCCATCCGAGCCCGTGCAAGGGTGGATTTCAACCTTGGACGGTCCATTGGAGCAATTGTTTGATTCCCAGCCGGTCAAGAAGACCCTTGGGATGGATATGAACCCGTAGAAAGGAAGCTCCCACCCTGGTTTACACTACCTCCAGATCATCCGGGCCTTTTCACCGGGAGAAAGAGGTCCCGGAGCCCACCCGAGCCCGTGCAAGGGTGGAATTCAACCTTGGCCGGTCCAATGGAGCGTTTGTCTCGTTCCAGCCGGTCAAAAGGACCCTTGGGATGGATATGAACCCGTGGAAAGGAAGCTCCCACCCTGGTTTACACTCCCCCCCGGTCATCCGGGCCTTGGCACCGGGAAAAGGAGGTCCCAGAGCCCATCCGAGCCCATGCAAGGGTGGAATTCAACCTTGGCCGGTCCATTGGAGCGTTTGCCTCATTCCAGCCGGTCAAAAGGACCCTTGGGATGGATAGGAACCCGAGAAAAGGAAGCTCCCACCCTGCTTTACACTTCCCCCCCGGTCACCCGGGCCTTTGCACTGGGAAAAAGAGGTCCCGGACCCCATCCGAGCCCGTGCAAGGGTGGAATTCAGCCTTGGCCGGTTGATTTGAGCGCTTGCCTCATTCCAGCCGGTCAAAAGGACCCTCTGGGTTGATAGGAACCTCGCAGAAAGCTTGAAACCGCCCTGTTCTACGTTTCCCCCCGGTCACTTTGAGCTTTCCACCAAAAAAAGCAAGCTCATGAGCCCATCCGAGCCTGTGCAAGGGTGGATTTGAACCTTGGGCCCGAACCCCCCGGTTGATTGGAGTGTGCATCTCATTCCAGCCGGTCAAAAGGACCCTCTGGGTTGATAGGAACCTCGTAGAAAGCTTGAAACCGCCCTGTTCTACGTTTCCCCCCGGTCACTTTGAGCTTTCCACCGGGAAAAGCAAGCTCATGAGCCCATCCGAGCCTGTGCAAGGGTGGATTTGAACCTTGGGCCCGAACCCCCCGGTTGATTGGAGTGTGCATCTCATTCCAGCCGGTCAAAAGGACCCTCTGGGTTGATAGGAACCTCGTAGAAAGCTTGAAACCGCCCTGTTCTACGTTTCCCCCCGGTCACTTTGATCTTTCCACCGGGAAAAGCAAGCTCATGAGCCCATCCGAGCCCGTGCAAGGGTGGATTTGAACCTTGGGCCCGAACCCCCCGGTTGATTGGAGTGTGCATCTCATTCCAGCCGGTCAAAAGGACCCTCTGGGTTGATAGGAACCTCGTAGAAAGCTTGAAACCGCCCTGTTCTACGTTTCCCCCTGGTCACTTTGAGCTTTCCACCGGGAAAAGCAAGCTCATGAGCCCATCCGAGGCCGTGCAAGGGTGGATTTGAACCTTGGGCCCGAACCCCCCGGTTGATTGGAGTGTGCATCTCATTCCAGCCGGTCAAAAGGACCCTTGGGGTGGATAGGAACCCGTAGAAAGCCTGTCCCCGCCCTGGTCTACGTTTCCCACCGGTCACCCTAGAGCCCACGAACCACAACCGCCCGTGAAGGAAGGTGCGACCCATAGAGTAAAGGGCTCTAGGGAGGGTGTGGGCCCGTGCAAGGACCCACACCCACCCTAGGGCCCACGAAGAACCCCGGTCGAGAATGGAAGTGTGACCCAAAATAATAGAGGGCTCTAGGGAGGGTGTGGCCCCATCCAATGAACCACACCCACCGTAGAGCCCACAATGAGCCGGACCCCTCTCATCCCATCCAGGGCGGTTCGGACCGGACCCATCCCACCCGCGGTGTTTCGAACCGGACCAATCCCCACACGGGAGGTGCGGTCCGGATCCATCCCATCTAGGGTGGTGTGATCCGGATCCATCCCATCCCGGGTGGGGTTATTTGGATCCATCCAGTCCAGGGTGGTGAGATCCGGATCCATCCCATCCCGGGTGGGGCGATCCGGATCCAGCCCATCCCGAGTGGGGTGATCCGGATCCATCCCAACCGGGGTGGTGTGACCCGGATCCACCACCCCTAGCATGGTGGGATCCGGATCCATCGACCCGGTCGATCCGGTTCCCCGCCAGGTTCCAACCCGGATGATCCGGCCGGTCCGGTCCATCCGGTTCCACTTCCGGTTGACCCGGTTCCCCACCCGGTCGATCCGGCCAGTCCGGTAGATCCGGTTCCCCGTCCGGTCCGGTCCAACCGGTTCCAAGTCCGGTTGACCCGGATCCCCACCCGGTCGAACCGGCCGGTCCGGTAGATCCGGTTCAACATCCAGTTCCCTACCCGGTTCCGACCCGGTTGATCCGGCTCCCTACCGGGTCGAACCGGTCCCTCATCTGACCTGGTTCCCCACCCGGATGTTCCGGCTTCCTACCCTGGACCCGGTCGATCCGGTTCCCGACCCGGTACCCGACCCGGTTCCCCACCCGTATGGTCCGGCTTCCTACCCTAGACCCGGCCGGTCCGGTTCCCTTCCCGGATGACCCGGATGATCCGGTTCCCCGGCCGGATGGTCCGGTTGATCCGATTCCTGACCCGGTACCCCACCCGGTTGGCCCGGTTGGTCCGACTCCCCACACGGTCGGTTCGGCACCCCGGTTCCCCATCCGGATGGTCCGGTCGATCCGCCAGTACCCGACCCGGTTCCCCACCCGGATGGTCCCGCATCCTACCCTAGACCCGGTCGATCCGGTTCCCGACCCGGTACCCGACCCGGTTCCCCACCCGGATGGTCCGGCTTCCTACCCTAGATCCGGTCGATCCGGTACCAGACCCGGTTCCCCACCCGGATGGTCCGGCTTCCTACCATAGATCCGGTCGATCCAGTACCCGACCGGGTACCCGACCCGGTTCCCCACCCGGATGGTCCCGCTTCCTACCCTAGACCCGGTCGATCCGGTTCCCGACCCGATACGCGACCCGGTTCCCCACCCGGATGGTTCGGCTTCCTGCCCTAGATCCGGTCGATCCAGTTCCCGACCCGGTACCCGACCCGGTTCCCCACCTGGATGGTCCGGCTTCCTACCCTAGACCCGGTCGATCCGGTTCCCGACCTGGTATCCGACCCGGTTCCCCACCCGGATGGTCCGGCTTCCTACCCTAGATCCGGTCAATCCGGTACCCGACCCGGTTCCCCACCCGGATGGTCCGGCTTCCTACCATAGATCCGGTCGATCCGGTACCCGACCCGGTACCCAACCCGGTTCCCCACCCGGATCGTCCGGCTTCCTACCCTAGACCCGGTCGATCCGGTTCCCGACCTGGTATCCGACCCGGTTCCCCACCCGGATGGTCCGGCTTCCTACCCTAGATCCGGTCAATCCGGTACCCGACCCGGTTCCCCACCCGGATGGTCCGGCTTCCTACCATAGATCCGGTCGATCCGGTACCCGACCCGGTACCCGACCCGGTTCCCCTCCCGGATGGTCCGGCTTCTTACCCTAGATCCGGTCGGTCCGGTACCCGACCCGGTTCCCCACCCGGATGGTCCGGCTTCGTACCCTAGACCCGGTCGATCCGGTACCCGACCCGGTACCGGACCCGGTTCCCCACCCGGATGGTCCGAGTTCCTACCCTAGATCCGGTCGATCCGGTACCCGACCCGGTACCCGACCCGGTTCCCCACCCGGATGGTCCGGCTTCCTACCCTAGATCCGGTCGATCCGGTACCCGACCCGGTACCCGACCCGGTTTCCCACCCGGATGGTCCGGCTTCCTACCCTAGATCCGGTCGATCCGGTACCCGACCCGGTACCCGACCCGGTTCCCCACCCGGATCGTCCGGCTTCCTACCCTAGACCCGGTCGATCCGGTTCCCGACCTGGTATCCGACCCGGTTCCCCACCCGGATGGTCCGGCTTCCTACCCTAGATCCGGTCAATCCGGTACCCGACCCGGTTCCCCACCCGGATGGTCCGGCTTCCTACCATAGATCCGGTCGATCCGGTACCCGACCCGGTACCCGACCCGGTTCCCCTCCCGGATGGTCCGGCTTCTTACCCTAGATCCGGTCGGTCCGGTACCCGACCCGGTTCCCCACCCGGATGGTCCGGCTTCCTACCCTAGACCCGGTCGATCCGGTACCCGACCCGGTACCGGACCCGGTTCCCCACCCGGATGGTCCGGGTTCCTACCCTAGATCCGGTCGATCCGGTACCCGACCCGGTACCCGACCCGGTTCCCCACCCGGATGGTCCGGCTTCCTACCCTAGATCCGGTCGATCCGGTACCCGACCCCGTACCCGACCCGGTTTCCCACCCGGATGGTCCGGCTTCCTACCCTAGATCCGGTCGATCCGGTGACCGACCCGGTTCCCCACCCGGATGGTCCGGCTTCCTACCCTAGACCCGGTGGGTCGGGTACCCGACCCGGTACCGGACCCGGTTCCCCACCCGGATGGTCCAGCTTCCTACCCTAGACCCGGTCGATCCGGTTCTCAACCCGGTACCGGACCCGTTTCCCCACCCGGATGGTCTGGTTCCCTAACCTAGATCCGGTTCCCTTCCCGGATGACCCGGATGATCCGGTTCCCCGGTCGGATGGTCTGGTTGATCCAGTTCGCGACTCGGTACCCCACCCGGTTGGTCCGACTCCCCACACGGTCGGTTCGGCACCCCATGCGGATGATCCGGTTCCCCATCCGGTTGGTCCGGTCGATCCGGTTCCCGACCCGGTACCCGACCCGGTTCCCCACCCGGATGGTCCCGCTTCCTACCCTAGACCTGGTACCCGACCCGCTTCCCCACCCGGATGGTCCGGCTTCCTACCCTAGATCTGGTCGATCCAATACCCGACCCGGTTGGCCGACCCGGTTCCCCACCCGGATGGTCTGGCTTCCTACCCTAGATCCGGTCGATCCGGTACCCGACCCGGTTCCCCACCCGGATGGTCCGGCTTCCTACCCTAGACCCGGTCGGTCCGGTACCCGACCCGGTACCGGACCCGGTTCCCCACATGGATGGTCCGGCTTCCTACCCTAGATCCGGTCGATCCGGTTCCCGACCTGGTATCCGACCCGGTTCCCCACCCGGATGGTCCGGCTTCCTACCCTAGATCCGGTCAATCCGGTACCCGACCCGGTTCCCCACCCGGATGGTCCGGCTTCCTACCATAGATCCGGTCGATCCGGTACCCGACCCGGTACCCGACCCGGTTCCCCACCCGGATGGTCCGGCTTCCTACCCTAGATCCGGTCGGTCCGGTACCCGACCCGGTTCCCCACCCGGATGGTCCGGCTTCCTACCCTAGACCCGGTCGATCCGGTACCCGACCCGGTACCGGACCCGGTTCCCCACCCGGATGGTCCGGGTTCCTACCCTAGATCCGGTCGATCCGGTACCTGACCCGGTACCCGACCCGGTTCCCCACCCGGATGGTCCGGCTTCCTACCCTAGATCCGGTCGATCCGGTACCCGACCCGGTACCCGACCCGGTTCCCCACCCGGATGGTCCGGCTTCCTACCCTAGATCCGGTCGATCCGGTACCCGACCCGGTACCCGACCCGGTTCCCCACCCGGATGGTCCGGCTTCCTACCCTAGACCCGGTCGGTCCGGTACCCGACCCGGTACCGGACCCGGTTCCCCACCCGGATGGTCCGGCTTCCTACCCTAGACCCGGTCGATCCGGTTCTCAACCCGGTACCGGACCCGTTTCCCCACCCGGATGGTCCGGTTCCCTAACTTAGATCCGGTTCCCTTCCCGGATGACCCGGATGATCCGGTTCCCCGGTCGGATGGTCCGGTTGATCCGGTTCGCGACCTGGTACCCCACCCGGTTGGTCCGACTCCCCACACGGTCGGTTCGGCACCCCATGCGGATGATCCGGATGATCCGGTTCCCCATTCGGTTGGTCCGTTCGATCCGGTTCCCGACCCGGTACCCGACCCGGTTCCCCACCCGGATGGTACCGCTTCCTACCCTAGACCTGGTACCCGACCCGCTTCCCCACCCGGATGGTCCGGCCTCCTACCCTAGATCCGGTCGATCCGGTACCCGACCCGGTTGGCTGACCCGGTTCCCCACCCGGATGGTCCGGCTTCCTACCCTAGATCCGGTTGATCCGGTACCCGACCCGGTTCCCGACCCGGATGGTCCGGCTTCCTACCCTAGACCCGGTCGGCCCGGTACCCGACCCGGTACCGGACCCGGTTCCCCACCCGGATGGTCCGGCTTCCTACCCTAGACCCGGTCGATCCGGTTCCCGACCCGGTACCGGACCCGTTTCCCCACCCGGATGGTCCGGTTCCCTAACCTAGATCCGGTTGCCTTCCCGGATGACCCGGATGATCCGGTTCCCCGGTCGGATGGTCTGGTTGATCCGGTTCCCGACCCGGTACCCCACCCGGTTGGTCCGACTCCCCACACGGTTGGTTCGGCACCCCATGCGGATGATCCGGATGATCCGGTTCCCCATCCGGTTGGTCCGGTCGATCCGGTTCCCGATCCGGTACCCGACCCGGTTCCACACCCGGATGGTCCCGCTTCCTACCCTAGACCTGGTACCCGACCCGCTTCCCCACCCGGATGGTCCAGCTTCCTACCCTAGATCCAGTCGATCCGGTACCCGACCCGGTTGGCCGACCCGGTTCCCCACCCGGATGGTCCGGCTTCCTACCCTAGACCCGGTCGATCCGGTACCGGACCCGGTTCCCCACCCGGATGGTCCGGCTTCCTACCCTAGACCCGGTCGATCCGGTTCCCGACCCAGTACCGGACCCGGTTCCCCACCCGGATGGTCCGGATTCCTACCCTAGATCCGGTCGATCCGGTTCCCGACCCGGTACCGGACCCGGTTCCCCACCCGGATGGTCCGGTTCCCTAACCTAGACTCGGTCGATCCGGTTCCCTTCCGGGATGACCCGGATGATCCGGTTCCCCGTCCGGATGGTCCGGTCGATCCGGTTCCCGACCCGGTAGGGAAGGTAGGGGTCCGTGCGAGGACCCACACCCACCCTAGAGCCCGCAAAGAACCCCGGTCGAGAACGAAGGATGTGACCCAAAGAGCAAAGGGCTCTAGGGAGGGTGTGGTCCCGTGCAAGGACCCACACCCACCCTAGAGCCCGCAAAGACCCCCGGTCGAAGCCGGAGGCGTGTCCCATATGAAAAAAGGGCTCTAGGGAAGGTAGGGGTCCGTGCAAGGACCCACACCCACCCTAGAGCCCGCAAAGAACCCCGGTCGAGAACGAAGGTGTGACCCAAAGAATAAAGGGCTCTGGGGAGGGTGTGGGCCCGTCCAAGGACCCACACCCACCCGGGAGCCGGCAAAGAACCGGACCCGTCTCATCCACGGTGGCCCGGTCCGGATCCATCCCTTCCAGGGTGGTTCGGACCGGACCCATCCCACCCGCGGTGTTTCGAACCGGATCAATCCCCACCGGGGAGGTGCGATCCGTATCCATCCCATCCAGGGTGGTGTGATCCGGATCCATCCCAACCCCCGGCGGGGTTATCCGGATCCATCCCGTCCCGGGTGGGGTGATCCGGATCCATCCCATCCCGAGAGGGTGATCGGGATCCATCCCAACCGTGGGTGTGCGACCCGGATCCATCCCGCCTAGGGTGGTGGGATCCGAATCCATCGACCCGGCTCAACCGGTTGATCCTGTTCCCGGCCCGGCTCCAACCCGGATGATCCGGCTGGTCCGGTCCATCCGGTTCCCCGTCCGGTTGACCCGGTTCCCTACCCGGTTGATCCGGTCGATCTGGTCGGTCCGGTGAATCTGGTTTCCCAACCGGTTCCGACCCAGTCGATCCGGCTCCCTACCGGGTCGACCCGATCCCTCACCCGGCTGGGGCGGTTGATCCGGTTACCCACCCGTTTCCGGCCCGGTTGATCCGACCGAACCGGCCCATTCGGCTCTCCACCCGGTTCCGATCCGGTTCCCCACCCGTTTTCGGTCCCGCTTGTCCGTCCGATTGGGTCCATCCGGCTCCCATCCGGTTGATACGGTTCAACACCCGGTTCCGGATCCGGGTTCCGACCCGACCGACCCGGATGGTCCGGTTCCCCACCCCAGACCCGGTCGATCCGGTTCCCTTCCCGGATGATCCGGTTCCCCGTCCGGATGGTCCGGTTGATCCGGTTCCCGACCCGGTACCCCACCCGGATGGTCCGGTTGGTCCGACTCCCCGCACGGCCGATTTGGCACCCCACCCGGACCACCCGGATGATCCGGTTCCCCGTCCGGATGGTCCGGTTGATCCGGTTCCCCGACCCGGTACCCCACCCGGTTCCCCACCCGGATGGTCCGGTTCCCCACCCTAGATCCGGTTGATCCGGTTCCCGACCCGGGTGATCTGGTTCCCCGTCCGGATCACTACCCGTTTGGTCCAGTTTCCCACCCGGTACCGCACCCGGTTGGTCCGGTTGGTCCGCTTCCCCACCCGGACCACCCGGATCATCCGGTTCCCCGTCCGGATGGTCCGGTTGACCCGGCTCCCGACCCGGAACTGCACCGGGTTCCCCACCCGGTTGGTCCGATTTCCCACCCGGTCGATTCGGCTCCCCACCCGGACGGTCCGATTGGTCCGGTTCCCCAACCGGATGGTCGGGTTGATCCGGTTCCCGACCCGGTTCCCCACCCGGATGGTCCGGTTGGTCCGGTTCCCCACCCCGATGACCCGGTCGATCCGGATCCCCACCCGGATGATCCGGATGGTCCGGTTCCCCGCCCGTTACCCTACCCGGCTGGTCCGTTTCCCCACCCGGTTCCCCATCGGGCTTGCCCGGCTGATCCGGTTCCCCACCCGGATCACCCGGTCGATCCAATTCCCCATACGGATGACCCGGATGATCCGGCTTCCCGTCCGATTCCCTGTCCGGTTGGTCCGGTTCCCCACCCGGTACCGCATCCGGATGGTCCGGTTGATCCGGTTCTCCACCCGGATGACCCGGATGATCCGGTTCCCCATCCGGATGACCCGGATGATCCGGTTCCCAGTCCGGTTCCTGACCCGGTACCCCACCCGGATGGTCCGGCCGGGTCCGGTTCTCTACCCGGATGGTCCGGTCGGTCCGGTTGGTCCGGTTTCCCACCCGGTCGATCCGGTTCCCCACCCGGATGACCCGGTTGGTCCGGTTTCCCACCCGGACGGCCCGGTCGGTCCGGTTCCCGACCCGGCACCCCACCTGGATGGTCCGGTTGGGTCCGGTCCCCCACGGGGATGGTACGGTTGAGTCCGGTTCTCCACCCGGATGGTCCGGTTGATCCGGTTCCCGACCCGGATGACCCGGATGATCCGGTTCCCTGTCCGGATGGTCCGATCGACCCGGTTCCCCACCCGAATGATCCGGTTGGTCTGGTTCCCGACCCGGATGACCCGGTTTCCCATCCGGATGGTCCGATCGATCCGGTTCCCCACCCGGATGACCCGGACGATCCGGTTCTCCACCCGGATGACCCGGATGATCCGATTTGGCCTCGCTTTTTGGCTCCGCGACCCCTAGAATCCCTAGAATTGGGCTGAAAAAACGCTGGGGTTCCCCTGCCTTATGTCCTTATGTCCTTAGTTCCGTCTTCGTCGAGTCAGTCGTCGTCCGTCTAGACCGTTTTGATGGATTTATAAAGAAGGTGTCCCCTTCTATATACATCCATCGGGGGGCCTGGGGCACGCCCATCGGAAGAGAGGATCTCCTTCGGTCCTTGGCCCTTCCAGTGTGCGAGCCCCGCGGCCCACCCACCCGAAGAGAGAGGGAGCGACCCTCACCCTTCTAACAGGCCAACCAACAACGATCCAGCCAAACCAACCAACCAACCCCGAGAGGGCTCTGCCTACCCTCGATTTCCCATCCCCTCTCACTCTCTCTCTCTCTCGTATCCCTCCTTCCATTGCCAACGCAGGGATGCGGACCCTTGTTGTCCTCTAAAAGGGGAAAGGGAAGACAACAAGGGCCCGCCCGATGCCCTTCTCCGCGGGCATCGGACGCCCCCCCATGCCCCACCCCGGCGTTTAGGGTGGGAGGGGGGAAGAGAGGGGGGGTGGGTCAAGAACAAGGGCTGAATCTCAGCGGATCGTAGCAGCAAGGCTACTCTGCCGCGTACAATACCCCGTTCGGTTTAAGTCGTCTGCAAATGATTAATTTCCCTGAAACGGTTGCCGCTCTTGTTCCACGAGCGTCTCGGCATATGCTCTTGGGGGCGTACGAAGAGTCCCCTATTCTTAGCCAGGGTGAGCCCAGAGAAGGTAATAATGCTTTCAGCTTGGATTCTGACTTAGAGGCGTTCAGTCATAATCCGGCGCATGGTAGGTTCGCGCCGCAGGCCGACCGGCCTGACGCAATTGCCAATTATGCGAATCAACGGTTCCTTTTGTACTAAGTTGAATTGCTGCCGCGGAACCGGTGCATCAGAAGGGTAAAACTAACCTGTCTCACGACGGTCTAAACCCAGCTCACGTTCCCTATTGGTGGGTGAACAATCCAACACTTGGTGAATTCTGCTTCACAATGATAGGAAGAGCCGACATCGAAGGATAAAAAAGCAACGTCGCTATGAACGCTTGGCTGCCACAAGCCAGTTATCCCTATGGTAACTTTTCTGACACCTCTACCTTCAAGCTCCGAAGAGCTAAAGGATCGATAGGCCCCGCTTTCACGGCTTGTATTCGTACTGAAAATCAAAGTCAAGCGAGCTTTTGCACTTTTGCTCCACACGAGATTTCTGTTCTCGTTGAGCTCGCCTTAGGACACCCGCGCTATCGTTTAACGGATGTGCCGCCCCAGCCAAACTCCCCACCTGACAATGTCATCCGCCTGGATCGGCCGAAGCCTTTAGGCAAGAATCAGGGGCAATGCCCCGCCTCCACCTCACGGATTAAGTAAAATAACGTCAAGAGTAGTGGTATTTCACCGGCGGTTTCCCTCCCACTTATGCTACACCTCGTGAGTCATTTCACAATGTCACACTAGAGTCAAGCTCAACAGGGTCTTCTTTCCCCGCTGATTTTTCCAAGCCCGTTCCCTTGGCTGTGGTTTCGCTGGATCGTGGGTAGGGACAGTGGGAATCTCGTTAATCCATTCATGCGCGTCACTAATTAGATGACGAGGCATTTGGCTACCTTAAGAGAGTCATAGTTACTCTCGCCGTTTACCCGCGCTTGGTTGAATCTCTTCACTTTGACATTCAGCGCACTGGGCAGAAATCACATTGCGTCAACATCCGTCTAGACCATCGCAATGCTTTGTTTTAATTAAACAGTCGGATTCCCCTTGTCCGCGCCAATTCCGAGACGACCGCTCTCCGCCCAGGGGAGGGTCCCCGTGAAGGGACCGCTCTGCGCCCGTCGGCCAGCAGGCACGCGGGGGCCCGCCCTTACCGGGGTGAACCGGCGTTGGGTAGACCTCCGACAGCCTGCGGCGTCGAGGCGCAGCCCCCAGGGCCCGGCCCTCGGAGCCAATCCTTTTCCTGAGGATACGGATCCGTTTTGCCGACTTCCCTTACCCACATTAATCCATTGACCAGAGGCTGTTCACCTTGGAGACCTGATGCGGTTATGAGTACGACCGTGCGTGAGCAGTATTCGCTCCTCCGGCTTTTCAAGGGCCGTTGGGGGCGGTCCGGACACCGCGAGACGTGCGGTGCTTTACCAGCTGCGCAGGCCCTATCTCCGTGCAAGCCGATTTCAGGGCCATCGAGTTGTGAAAAAGAAAAGACATCTCTTCCCCGGAGCCCCCGCCGACGTAACCGGATTCGCTCGCGTTGCCGCCAGCTGCCACGATCCCGGTTCGGAAATTTTGACCCGATTCCCTTTCAATGGGCGGCGCGGGGAGAACCGCGCCGTTCTCAAGGAGTTACCCCATCTCTTAGGATCGACTAACCCATGTGCAACTGCTGTTCACATGGAACCGTTCTCCACCTCAGTCTTCAAAGTTCTCATTTGAATATTTGCTACTACCACCAAGATCTGCAGCGATCGGGAGCTCCACGCGCGCTCACGCTGTGAAAATGAGAACGAGAGAATGAATCAACTATAAAACGAGTGAGTACAAGTACTAACCCTAATTGGGTTGTACCCCCTATGGGATACCCCACTATAGCTTACACAAATGTATAAGCTATATAGTATTCTCACACACCCCCATAGGCAAAGTGGGGGAGAACAAGGGGTCACAAGACCAGTCAAGTAAAGCAAAGCAAAGCAAGCTCAGGGTGGATCACAAAGTCACCACACAGTCCGAGCACAGGGTCAAGGCCACACGGCCAGTTCACATGCAAGAGTACACACATATATATAAAGCTAGACAAGCAAGAGCAGGTATATATATATGTGAGAGTACAAGCAAGGTCAAGAGGAGAGCAAGTGAGGCAAGACGGGCACAAGACCCAGCTGAGTGCAGAAGCGCTGATGATCACAAGGCGGAAGTGCCTTGGTGAAGACATCAGCAGTGTTGGCCTCAGAGGCCACGTACGCAAGCCGCAACTGTCTACGTTGCTGTAGCTCATGAGCAAGGAAGTAGCGGAGAGCAATGTGCTTTGTTCTGTGCTCCAGTCGCTGCTCTCGACACAAGGCCAGCATGGCCTTGTTGTCTACGTACAGGACTGGAGGAGAACGAGGCGGCTCTCCAAGGTCGGTCAGCAGGTAGGTGAGCCAGCGAAGCTCCTGTGCAGCCATGGCCCCGGCGTAGATCTCAGCCTCACAACTGGAGCCAAGAACAGAAGACGAGCGAGTAGCCCGCCACGAAACAGAGCCGGAACCAAGGCTGAAGGTGTAACCCAGTGACGACCGCTGCGTAGCCTGGTCGTCAGCCCAAGAAGCGTCCGCGTGCCCAGTGAGGACCACTGGACTCCGCCCTCCAAGCACTAGCCCCATGCCCGACGTACTGCACAAGTAGCGCAACACCCTCTTTGCTGCAGCCATGTGCTCTGGTCGGTGTCTCACAGGAGCAACATAGCGTGCCAGAATGCTAAGAGGGTATGCAAGGTCAGGTCGTGTGCAGGTCATCAGGTACATGAGGCAGCCAACAAGCTCTGGGTACGGGCCACTCGACTCTACGGACTCATCCAAAGGCAGAGCTGAGAGTGAGTGGCGAGTTGGCAGAGGAGTGGCCTGAGGCGAGGAGTACGTGAAGCCGAAGCGCTGAAGGACCTGCTGCACCATGTGTGACTGAGTTAGGGTAATGGTGCGGCGTGCTCTGTCCCGGGTGATCTGCAAGCCAAGGTAGCTGCGCAGTTCACCCAGGTCAGTGCACGTGTGTCTCTTCTGCAGCTCGAACTTCACGTAGGCGAGTCCAGCAGTGTCAGCTGTGGCAAAGACCAAGTCGTCGACGTACACGAGGATGTAGAACGGCGGCAGAGAGGTGTCGGTGCGCAGAAACAGCGACGGGTCGGCAGTAGAAGGAGCAAACCCAAGAGCCGCAAGCGTAGTCCTCAGTGTGTCGTGCCACTCACGTGGCGCCTGGCGGAGACCGTAGACTGGACGCCGGAGACTCCACTGGGTACCAGGAGGGAAAGACCCAGTGAAGCCAGGTGGGCGGCGCAGCCAGATCTCCTCGTGCAGGCTGCCCTGCAAGAAAGCAGTGCTGAAGTCGAGAGAGTGCAGCTCGTAGTCACGGTGAGCAGCAACGTGCAGCAGTACCCGAAGAGTGGTCATCTTCGGGGTGGGGGAGAAGGTCTGAAAGTAGTCAACTCCCTGCCGCTGACTGAAGCCACGAGCCACGTAACGCGCCTTGAAGACAGGCGGAGAACCCGGCGGCCGCTTCACCCTGAAGATCCACATGCCACTGACGACGTTCGCCCCAGGAGGGGGGACAGCGTCAACGTAGGTGCCTGTGGACTTCCAGGAAGCCATCTCTGCATCCATAGATGCTTGCCACTGAGAGGAGTAGGGACCCTCTATCGCCTACGCGTAAGAGCGCGGAGTCGGGATGTCAAGTGCATCCGGGTCTCCCTCAGGGGTAAGCAGTACGGACACGAGATGAGGTGAAGCAGCTGCCAGACACTGGAACTCCTCCTGCCTGTCCTCAAGGACGTCGGTGCCAAGGGCACACTCACCCCCGACGGACGGAGGACAGACAGACTCAGACTCAGCTACAAGACTAGCAGCGTAGTCTAAGCGACAGCGAGCAGCAAAGTCGACGAGCTCAGTAACGAGAGCAGACGCAGCAGTAGACTCGAAAGAAGGGTCAGTGACAGCAGTAGCAAGGAGACGCGTGACAGTAGGACTGGCAGCACGAAGAGAGTCCGACTCAGGGTCGGCAAGTGCAGGAAGAGAGAACTCAGGAGGGGAATGCAAAGGGGCACGCACAGGAGCAGTAGACGGACGCAGGGACATCCGGTGCGTACCAGGGACAGGAGGAGGACGCTGGCGCGAACCGCGACCACTAGCGCGAGCAGCTCGAACAGGGGATGCAGGACGAGACGCAGGCTCACGACGCTCAGTAAGACCTCCAGTAGGACCAGTGTAGGGAGAAGGAGCAGGCAAAGGGGAGGCAGGCTGGAGCTGTGACTGTGACGGGACAGGCTGTGGACACTCTAAGGGAGGAGGAGGACCAGTAGAAAGGGGAAGACCAAGAACCTGCTGCAGGAGTGGAACAAAGTACGGTCGAGGCCGCGTGGCGACGCCAGAAGCAGCAGGGACTGCACCAGTACCCTCAGCAGAAGCACCCGCTCCAGCAGCACCTCCAGCAGCTCGAGAACCTCCAGCAGCACCAAGAGCACCCCCAGCAGGACCGCCAGCGGTAGTCTCAGCGCCAACACCCTCAGCAGCACCAGCTCCAGTCGAACCCGCAGGCCCAGCAGCTCCAGTGCTCCCAGTACGAGCACCTCCGGGACCCGCGACCGCAGCACCCTCAGTAGCCGAAGAACCTCCAGCACCAGCAGTACGGCGCCAGTGCCGGGCAAACCACTCGCGCAGCTCCTGTGGAGAGTGTGGCTCCCGGAGAGAAGAAGCACCCGGAGAACCTCCAGGCGGAGCACCTCCACGCTCAGCACCCCCAGGCGTAGCACCTCCAGGCTCAGCACCCCAAGGCGTAGCACCCCCAGGTACAGCACCCCCAGACGCAGCACCCCCAGGCTCAGCACCCCCAGGCTCAGCACACCCAGACGCAGCACCCCCAGGCTCAGCACCCCCAGACGCAGCACCCCTAGGCTCAGCACCCCCAGACTCCTCACCCCCAGGTCCAGCACCCCCAGGCTCAGCACCCCCAGCAGCACCAGAGTCACCAGTGACCTCGACAGGCTCGACTGCGTCTACCTGGGACACACCTGAAGGGGCAGGACCCTGAGGGGGAAGGGGGTCTACCTGGGGGGGACCTGGTACAAGGAAGAGCGGGGGTGGGGGGAGGGACGGAGTGCGGTAGGGGAAGAGGTGGTAATAGGGGACCGACTCGTCAAACGTGACATCCTGGGAGGACAGAACACGTCGAGAGGTGGGGTGGTAGAACTGCCACCCAGGCGCATGAGGGGGGAACCCCAGGAAGACGCAAGGAGCAGCACGAGGGGACAGCTTGTCCGCAGACAAGTCGCGGACAAACGCCCGAGATCCCCAGACCCGGAACGCCGACGCATTGCCAACCTTCCCCGTCCACAACAAGGCTGGGGAGGTCTCCGGCCTGGAGACCCTGGGGTGGAGGTTGATCTGATGCGCCGCGTACCTCAGCGCAAACGGCCACAGAAAATGGGGGGCAGCCGCATGCATCATAGACGTACGAGCGACGTCCATGACCATGCCAATGCGGCGCTCAGCAATCCCATTTTGCTGCGGTGAGTCCGGAAGCGTGAAGGTCTGACGGATGCCTCGTGCGCGACAGTAGGCTCGCAGTAGGCCAGAGGAGAACTCTCCGCCTCTGTCAGAGTGCAGACGCAGAACAGGGAAGTCCGAGCCAAAGCTCTTCCTGAGTTGGAGACGAGCTGCGCGGATCCAGTCGATCAGCACCTCAGTGACATCACCCTTGCTGCGCAAGGGGAAGACTGTGGTGTAACGCGAGTAGTCGTCAACAACGAGCAGGAAGTAGCGCTCGTGACCCTGTCCACGGAAGTGGGCTGGGCCCCACACGTCCATGTGAAGCGTCTGCAACGGAGCCTCTGTCGGAGGAAACTGGGAGGAGTGAGGGGCAGCACGCTGGCGCCCCTCGACACAGGGGACACAGGTAGGGCCAGGGCCCTGAGGAAGGGGAGGGAGGAACCGGGGGAGACCAGACACAAGAAGACGGGAGGCCATGCCTCTGAGCCGAAGCAGAGAGGGGTGGCCAAGGCGGTGGTGCCAGAGGAGCGTCTCGTGAGACAGGAGGCGACACGAACAGGGGGCAGACTCAGGACCAGACCTGGACGCCGCAGCAAACACCTGACCCGACGCAGCTACCCTACCAGACTCAGCAACTGGAGGAGACGCAGTGGTCAGAGTGTACAGGCTCGACCCCGGCTGACGGGTGAACGTAGCCAGGTGTCGGCCTGTGTCAGCCTCTGTACAGTGGGTCACTCGCCGACGAGCAGGAGTGAACTGGTGGACACCCGCATCCTGTAGGTCAGCACCATTCACCAGGTTCGTCGAGAACGAAGGGAGGTAGAGACCAGACAGGGTGCAAGAGGGAGCCGCCGGACACGGGAGGACTGTGGAGAAGCGAGACAGGACAGGACCCCCAGAGGGGTCAGCCAGAGACACCGCAACCGGCCGACTAAGCGGCGTGAGTGTGGTGCGGTCCCGAAAGAAGGAGCGAGAAGCCCCAGAGTTAAGGGTGAAGGTGAGGGAGGCCGAAACCGACGTAGTACCTGAGAGCGCAGACTCACCAGTACCTGAGGACGCAGACACACCAGCACCTAGAGCAGCAGCGTCGCAAGCACCTAGGGCAGCAGTCGTACCAGTACCTAGATCAGCAGTCTCAATGCCCGGATCGGGCGGGAAACACCGGTAACAGTCACCCTCATCACTAATAGACACAGCATACATGGCAGAGAGAATAGCATCAAAGTCAAGATCAAAGATGGCAACACCCGCCCTAGACAGCTCGTCCTAGCGAGGGATCTCTGAGGCCTCCGGGAACTGGTGACGCCACGCGTCCGTCAGGCGGCCAAAGCAGTGCTGGGTGGGGTGCGCACCCCCACATTTCTCACCCGCACGGTCGCCGGTGCGCAGGACGTAGGTGCGCGGACCAAAACCCCCACCCCGCTGGCGTGCAGTGTACCACTCACGGAGCTGCTGAGGGGACAGGGTCGCACGACCGCGCTGCTGCTGCTGGCGCGAGCAACCACCGGAGCCACTCCTCTACGAAGACCCGCGACCAGCTCCACCGCCACCCCCACCGCCTCCACCGCCTCCGCTGCCTCCACTGCCGCCGCCGCCTCCGCCGCCGCCTCCACCGCCGCCTCCTCCGCCACCTCCACTCCCACCGCCACCGCCGCCGCCGCTTCCGCCCCCACTGCCGCCACCGACCCCCCCACTCCCACCTCCACTCCCACCGCCACCCCCACTCCCCCCACCGCCTCCAACTCCACCTCCACCGCCCGCTCCTCCAGCTCCCTTGCCCCCCTTGCCCTTGCCAGAGCGGCGTCTCCCGCTAGGGGCAGACGCCGCACCGACCGACTCAAGACCAAGGAGGTCGGCCGCAGCAGCAGAGGCAACAGAGGGCAGCAGGGGGGAGGGAGAACACCCCTCAAAGATGGGGGTGCGCGGGTCACCTCGAGAGGCTCCTACAGCGACTATGCTCTTCTCTATCGCGAGGAGGGCCTTCTCGAGGAGGTCTACAGTGAGGGTGGTGGGAGAGACTGAGAGAAAGTGGTCCCTGACGAGTCGAAGGGAGTCAGGGAGGCGAGTGACTAGGAAGTACAGAGTGATGTACATGGGGGGGGGGGGTTCGCGGCGCAGAAGTCAGCAGGAAGTGCAGCGCGGTAGCGAGTGTCACTAGTGCGGAGGTGCGTAATGAGGTCAGCAACGGTGGGAAAGGCAGCAAGGTCAGGGAAGAGGTACGGTAGCATGAGACGGCTCAGTGCAGGGGAGGAGTAGCGCGCGACTACAGCGTCGTACAAGGTCTGAGCACTCTTGTACTGACTAAAGTGCGCGCGCTTGGAGGTAGGGAGGTGGCGACGCACAGCAAGACGTGCAGCAGCGTCGCGCGTGGCCCACTGGGAGCGAACAGTGGCGTCAGCATCAGCAGCAGGGGCAGGGGAAGCGCCAGAGGTGAGGTCAAAGAGAGAGAGGCCGTCCGCCCTATCGCACTGTAAGAACAGCTGTAGGTCATCTACCCAGACCTTAAAGTCAATGGCCCGACCCTCAGCGTCAAAAGCGAGGACAATAGGGGTAGCCATGACAGCAGTAGACCAGCAGTGCAAGCAACAGGGGAAGGGCACGCAGTGACAGAGGGTCTGTGCTCACCGGACAGGGCTGCTCGGGCGGCTCGGCTGCAAGGCGGCTCGGCAGCTGGGCGGCTCGGCGGCTGGGCGGTCGGCTGCTCGGCGGCTCGGCTGGTGGGCGGCCGGGCGGCTCGGCTGCAGCGCGACTCGGCGGCGGGGCGGCTCGGCTGCACGGCGGCTCGGCTGGTGGGCGGCCGGTCGGCTCGGCTGCAGTGAGGCTCGGCGGCGGGGCGGCTCGGCTGCTCTGCTGCTGGGCGGCTCGGCTGCTCTGCTGCTGGGCGGCTCGGCTGGGCCGCTGAAGTAGGGCGGCGGGGCCGCTGCAGAGGAGCGGCGGGGCCGCTGCAGAGAGGGCGGCGGGGCCGCTAGATAGGGCGGCGGGGCGGCTGCAGAGAAGCGGCGGGGCCGCTGCAGAGGAGCGGCGGGGCCACTGCAGAAGGGCGGCGGGGCCGCTGGGTAGGGTGGCGGGGCCGCGAGATAGGGCGGCGGGGCCGTGTGGTAGAGTGGCGGGGCCGCTAGGTAGGGCGGCGGGGCCGCGAGGTAGAGTGGCGGGGCCGCGCGATGGGGCGGCGGGACCGCGAGGAAGGGCGGCGGGGCCGCTAGGTAGGGCGGCGGGGCCGCGCGATGGGGCGGCGGGGCCACGAGGAAGGGCGGCAGGGCCGCTAGGTAGGGCGGCAGGGGCCGCGCGATGGGGCGGCGGGGCCGCGATGGGGCGGCGGGGCCGCGAGGAAGGGCGGCGGGGCCGCTAGGTAGGGCGGCAGGGGCCGCGCGATGGGGCGGCGGGGCCGCGATGGGGTGGCGGGGCCGCGAGGAAGGGCGGCGGGGCCGCTAGGTAGAGCGGCGGTGGGGCGGCGAGGCCGTGAGGTAGGGCGGCGGGGCCGCTAGGTAGGGCGGCGAGGCCGCTAGGAAAGGGGGCGGGGCCGCTAGGGTGGCTCGACGCGACCGGAAGGGCGGCACGACGGGCCGCTAAAAAAAAAGGGGAGAGCGTGACTCGAGGCGCGCTTCGGTGGGCCCTAGGGACAGTCCCTAGGAGGGGACCTGCTCTGATTCCATGTGAAAATGAGAACGAGAGAATGAATCAACTATGAAACGAGTGAGTACAAGTACTAACCCTAATTGGGTTGTACCCCCTATGGGATACCCCACTATAGCCTACACATATGTATAAGCTATATAGTATTCTGACACACGCGCACGCTTCGATGCGTCCCACCGCCCCCTCCTACTCGCACCGGCTCACCAGCAGCCGGGTGCGGCCGGGTATAGGTCACGCGCTTGAGCGCCATCCATTTTCGGGGCTAATTGATCTGGCAGGTGAGTTGTTACACACTCCTTAGCGGATTTCGACTTCCATGATCACCGTCCTGCTGTCTTAATCAATCAACACCCTTTGTGGGATCTAGGTTAGCGCGTAGTTAGGCACCGTAACCCGGCTTTCGGTTCATCCCGCCTCGCCAGTTCTGCTTACCGAAAAATGGCCCACTTGGCACTCATGTTGGTGGGGTCAGCCAACACCCCTGAAAGCCAGCCACAAATAAGATGGCGGCCCTCCTCGCCCGTTTAAAGTTTGAGAGTCGGTCGAGGGAGCTTTTCCCCCGAGCCCGCCAATCATTCGCTTTACCAGACGTAACCACGTATCGAGCACCAACTATCCTGAGGGAAACTTCGGAGGGAACCAGCTACCAGATGGTTCGATTAGTCTTTCGCCCCTATATCCAAGTCTGACGAACGATTTGCACGTAAGTAGCGCTGCGGGCCTCCACCAGAGTTTCCTCTGGCTTCGCCCTGCTCAGGAATAGTTCACCATCTTTTGGGTCCCAACGCGACTACTCAACGCACCCCGGGTGTTATAGTCTAGAGTCCACTTAGGGGTCGTAGATGCCCTTGAAACCACCTCAGCAGAATCTGACGACTTCAAACCGCCTCTGTTCAAAACGTCGTCACGATCAGCTCCGATATCAAAAGAAGCTGAAACTTGGACAGACGTTAGCTTCAAGTGTCTGCTTTCTAACGGTATATAGCTTGCTTTCATCAGAGATGTATGCGCTACGCAGTGAACAAAAACGTAAGCTCGGCTGAAAAACGAGTAGTTTCATTGATGCAAGGAAGAGGTTGAGTACAACATTGCCTAGGGGACTCTTAAGGGGTTGGGACCATCCTGGAAACTCAGAGAATGTTGAGTCCTAGGGGAGAAAGGCTAGAGAAGGATGGGAAACGTCCTAGCTAGGTCAGCAAAGCCAACCACACTTGGATGTTCAGAGCTGTACTCAAGGCTACCAATAGTGAGTCAAGCCAACCATGAGTCAGCTTGTCTTCCCACTTGCACCCTCTTGCAAGCTGCTTCCAGGAAGACCACACTTCTCAAAAGGAGGGTGGTAGAGTCCCACTTGACCACCTGTACTTCTTGTCTCATTCCCTGTCCCTGCACCATTGGCATGACAACAATGAAAGGGTGGCAAGGGAAATGCTGCCAACAGTGCACCATGACTACGGAACAGTAACTTTCGACAGCTGTCACGTGCTGCTCCGATGCTTGGTTGTCCTGAAACTCGGTGAACACCTGCAAAACAAGGCAAAGGACTGCCACACTAATTTTCAGACCAATCAAAGCTCGGTAGATGAGTCAGCAGCCGAAATGGTGAACTCGGGTGTTACCAAAAAAGAGTAACACACACTTCCGGGATGCCATAAATCTTGAAACTAAAAATGTTGCCATGCCTTGTAAACTGCTTCAATGATTCTGAAACTTTGAGGGTATGAAGAACACATGTTCAAGCACCACCCCACAAAATTCCAGAAGCTGAGCAGGCTTGTAGGCTGAATGGGAGTGCGATGACCGTGCCACTGTAGTACTTTGGCACAACACCGGGCGCCGAGGCCCCCGGGGCGGTCCGTGGTGCGGGCAGCACGAGGCCGCCTTCTTACGGGTCGCTTTCACTGTCGCCATTGTGGTTTTCAACCCATTGGCTCGCAACCGCGTTGGCCTCCTTGGTCCGTGTTTCAAGACGGGTTGCATCAGCCCGTTTTGCCAGCGCCGACCCGTGAGGGCCATCCTCGGTCTCCGCCGCGGTGGGAGCGAGCTCCTTTTCCCGCGGCATCGACCGGCGCTGCGTACCTCAGGGCCCCGCGTGAACGGGTCCCGCAGGTTTGCTTGGGCTCATGCGCTTATCCTCCTGACGATTTCAAGCACTTTTTACTCTCTTTCCAAAGTTCTTTTCATCTTTCCCTCGCGGTACTTGTTCGCTATCGGAAACCTGGCCGTATTTAGCCTTGGATGGAGCTTACCACCCATGTTGGGGCTGCACTCCCAAGCAACCCGACTCTTCGGATGCGCCTCGTGAAGTGACGGGTCGTCGCCCGACGGGGGTGTCACCCTCTCTGCTGCCACTTTCCAGTGGACTTAAGGCGGCGCCCGTCACAGAGAACGCTTCCTTTTCAGACTACAATTCGGAGGGCCAGAGGCCTTCGGATTTCAAGCCTGGGCTTTTCCTTGGTCGCTCGCCGCTACCAAAGGAATCACGGTTGTTTTCTTTTCCTCCGCTTAGTAATATGCTTAAATTCAGCGGGTGGTCTCGCCTGACTTGAAGCCATCGCCTGGGGGTTTGCCCGGTTCTTCTCCGGTCCGACCATTTTTGTACGGGCCCCGTCCGCCCCTCGCCCGGTCCGTGCACGCTACTTTGGAGGGCGGACACCGAGGGTTGCCACGCCCTCGGCTCCATTTTTTCCGTTTCGCGGTCTTCTCGGGAGAGGAAAAGAGGAACGGTTTGGCATCCAATACCCCCCCACCTGCTGGGAGGTTCGGACGGGGTCCGTTGGCCGGCTGGGTTCACCGAGCCCAGCGGGGTCGCGACCTGCCTCGTTTCGCTCGTCCCGCTCGCGTCCTCCCGGTTGGCATCCGGGGATCTGCACTGGGGTCGAGACGGAGAGGAGACGGGCTTGCGGCGGCCCTGCGATTTCAGCCGACTGCCCCCCGTTGTGCACGGGTTGCGACGGCCATCTCGTTTTCCCAGGTACGGGCGATTATCTCGAGCAAAACCCGAGCGCCCCTCGTATGCCGACGCATTTTGGCAGTTCCGTCCCGTTCACCCGGCCGCACGTAGCCGCGTGCGGAGGGTGTGGGTGCGGATGCGTGGCTCCACTTGGATGTGTGTGGCGTTCAAGCAGACGTGCCCTCGGCCGAGGCCTCGGGCGCAACATGCGTTCAAAGTTTCGATGATTCACGGAGTTTTGCAATTCGCATTACGTATCGCATTTCGCTGCGTTCTTCATCGAGCCAGGTTCCAAGATATCCATCGTCAGGAGTGGGGTCCCAGTTTTTATTAGGTGCCGGGGCTCATGGGGGCCCCGCTCAAGGGGAGGGTTTTGCGACCGGACGGCCAGTCTCGATCGCGGAGAGGTCTATATCCCGTGCCCAGCTCCTTGATGCACTGCGACCGGACCCGGCTGAGAAACGGTGCCTTGCCATTACCACGGGCGCTCCTTCCCAGCCGACCGAAGAGGATTCCGGAAGGCTGGGCGAGCAAGACTCCGCAGTCACACCAGCCGGTGCCAAGAGAGACGGAGCACCGGTGGCGGGGGACGCTAGGAGGGAGGAGGATTCCGGCAAGCCAAATTTATGAGGATACGTCCTAGGTCAGGCGTCAAACTTCCCGGTGCTTCCGCTTTTGGGAAAGAGTCCGACCTGTTACCATCGGGGGAAAGGGATTTGGTTTTTGTTCCGCATGGACGCCCGGTGCCGCCGGGAAGCAGGCTCCCTGGTGTCGAGGTTCGTCGAGGTGCGGTATGGAGAGGACATCGGGTGCCACCCCGCTGCCCCAACCAACCGTATTCGCGACTTGCCTCGCTCCCGATCACGACTAGCCTTTGGGATGGCGGGCCTACTGAGCTAGTTGCGTGGGAGGGGGACTGCTATCTGATCTCCTGCAAGAGGAGGTCGCCCGGTCCCCTCCGGTGCTGCGAGCAACACGCGGAGAAGCCCGAGGGCGGTCGTCGTCCTTCCAGGCCCTCGGGCGTGCTCTAGGCACCTCGCCTCTTCCAAGGAGGAGACGAGAAGCCCGGCCATCTCTCTCCGCCGCCGCCGCATCTGGGGCACGGGTGAAACCCGAGTCCTTTCCGCGAGCGGGACGCGAGCACGCGATTTCCCCACCCAGGACGCCGATGCAGCGCGAGCGCCGCACCTGCCGATCCGGGGTTTGGGCCACGAATTCCACGTACCGACGGGCTTCACGAGGCTCCCGCGGGCTTGGTGTGACCCTGTTCCTCTCCATGCCAGGCATCGAGTGGGCGGCGCCATCACTGGCTGCGCCTGAGCGCTATCCTATGCTATCATTTTGTGTCGGTGTGCCTGATGAGATGATGATCGACTCCTCTGATTGTGCAGGTGCAATTGCAGGTGCGTATGGTGGCTCTGGAGCATTCACTGTGGATTGCTAACGCGCGGAGTCACGTTCCGCCGTGAGTGTTGCAATTTCGAGCGCCGATTCTTCGACTTCGCGCACGAGACGGTCGAGGTGCTCCTGCGTCAGTGTCGCGAGAGTGAATTCGGCTATGGCGGGGGATGTCGGGCAAGCTTAGCGAGAGCCTCTGTCGTGGCTGTGTGTGCTTACGAGAGAGCACTACGAGCATCAGTGTTGTTTCGTTGAGAGATGTCTACCCCCCCAAAAATTGAGATAGTGGGGAAGCGAAGGTATGGGTGCGGTCCGAGAAGAGATCGTAGGCTCTGAATACCAAGTGTTACCAGTGCAATGAGCGAGCAAACAAGAATTGAAGCAAAAAGTGTGAAGAAATGAGGCATGAATGAACTAGGAAATGAGTTGGGTACAAATATGAAACCCTAGAAAGCTGTACTCCATACTGTCTACCCCACTACAGCCTAGAAAGACTATAGCATATAAGTTAGACACACCCCCATAGGCAAAGTGGGGGAGAACAAGGGGTCACAAGACCAGTCAAGCAAAGCAAAGCAAGCTCAGGGTGGGTCCCAACGTCACCATACATTCTGAGCACAAGTTCAAGGGCCACAAGGCCAGTTCACATGCAGGTATAAATATATAAAGCTAAACATGCAAGTGCAAGTATATATAGGGCAAAGTACAAGCAAGGTCAAGAAGTGAGCAAGTGAGGCAAAGTAGGTACAAGACCTAACAGAGTACAGAAGCGCTGATGATCACAAGGCGCGAGTGCCTTGGTGAAGATATCAGCAGTGCTGGCTTGAGAGGCCACGTAAGCAAGTCGCAGCTGACCACGCTGCTGCAGCTCACGAGCAAGGAGGTAGCGAAGAGCAATGTGCTTCGTTCTGTGCTCAAGTCTGTGCTCACGACACAAGGCCAGCATGGCCTTGTTGTATACGTACAGAACTGGAGGAGAACGAGGCGGCTCTCCGAGGTCGGTCAGCAGGTAGGTGAGCCAGCGTAACTCCTGTGCAGCCATGGCCCCTGCGTAGATCTCAGCCTCACAACTCGAGCTGAGAACAGAAGACGAGCGGGTAGACCGCCACGAAACAGAACCGGAGCCAAGGCTGAAGGTGTAACCCTGTGACGACCGCTGCGTAGCCAAGTCCTCGACCCAAGACGCGTCTGCGTGACCAGTGAGGACCAAAGGACTCCGCCCTCCAAGCACTAGCCCCATGCCCGACGTACTGCACAAGTAGAGCAACACCCTCTTCGCTGCAGCCATGTGCTCTGGTCTATGTCTCCCAGGAGCAACATAGCGTGCAAGAATGCTAAGAGGGTACGCAAGGTCAGGTCGTGTGCAGGTCATCAGGTACATGAGGCACCCAACAAGCTCTTGGTACGGGCCAGTCGGCTCTACGGACTCATCGGAAGGTAGAGCTGAGAGCGAGTGGCGAGTAGACAGAGGAGTGGCCTGTGGCGAGGAGTACATGAAGCCGAAGCGCTGAAGGACCTGCTGCACCATGTGTGACTGAGTCAGGGTAATGGTGCTCTGTGCTCTGTCCCGAGTGATCTGCAAGCCAAGGTAGCTGCGCAGTTCACCCAGGTCTGTGCACGTGTGTCTCTTCTGCAGCTCCGACTTCAAGTGGGTCAGTCCAGCTGTGTCAGCAGTGGCAAAGACCAAGTCGTCGACGTACACGAGGATGTAGAACGGAAGCAAAGAGGCGTCCGTGTGCAGAAACAACGACGGGTCGGCAGTAGAGGGAGCAAACCCAAGAGCCGCAAGTGTAGTCCTCAGTGTGTCGTGCCACTCACGGGGCGCCTGGCGGAGACCGTAGACTGGCCGCCGGAGGATCCACTGGGTGCCAGGAGGAAAAGTCCCAGTAGGCCAGGTGGGCGTCGCAGCCAGATCTCCTCGTGCAAGCTGCGCTGTAGGAAAGCAGTGCTGAAGTCAAGAGATTGAAGCTCATAGTCGCGCTGAGCGGCTATGTGCAGCAGTACCCGAAGAGTGGTGATCTTCGGGGTGGGAGAGAAGGTCTGACAGTAGTCAACTCCCTGCCGCTAACTGAAGCCTCGAGCCACGTAACGCGCCTTGAAGACGGGCGGAGGGCGGCCGCTTCACCCTGAAAATCCACATGCCACTGACGATGTTCGCCCCAGGTGGGGGAACCTTGTCAACGTAGGTGCCTGTGGACTTCCAGGAAGCCATCTCTGCGTCCATGGCAGCCTGCCACTGAGAGGAGTAGGGACCCTCTATCGCCTCCGCGTAAGAGCGCGAAGTCGGGATGTCTGGTGCATCCGGGTCTCCCTCAGGGGCAAGCAGAATGGACACGAGATGAGGTGAAGCAGCAGCAAAGCACTGGAACTCCTCCTGCCTGTCCTCAAGGACGTCCGTGCCAAGGGCACACTCACCCCCGACGGACGGAGGACAGACAGACTCAGACTCAGCGACAAGACTAGCAGCGTAGTCTAGACGACAGCGAGCAGCAAAGTCGACAAGCTCAGCAACGCAGCAGTGGACTCAAAGGAAGGGTCAGTGACAACAGTAGCAAGGAGACGCGTGACAGTAGGACTGGCAGCACGAAGGGAGTCCGACTCCGGGTCAGAAAGAGCAGGAAGAGAGGACTCAGGAGGAGAAGGCAAAGGGGCACGAAGTGGAGCAGTGGAAGGACGCAGAGACATCCGGTGCGTGCCGGGGACAGGGGGAGGACGCTGACGCGAACCACGACCACTAGTGCGAGCAGCACGGACAGGCGACGCATGATGAGACGCAGGCTCTTGACGCTCAGCAGGACCTCCAGTAGGACTCATGTAGGGAGAAGGAGCAGGCAGTGGCGAGGCTGGCTGTAAATGTGACTCGGACTGGACAGTCGGCGGACACTCTAAGAGAGGAGCAGGACCAAGAGAGGACGGAAGACCAAGAACATGCTCAAGGAGCGGAACGAAGTACGGCCGCGGCCGCGCAGCACCATCAGAACCAGCAGGGACAGCACCAGCACCCCCAATGGCAACACCAGCACCAGTAGCACCCCCAGCTCCAGCAGCGCCAACTCCAGCACCTCCAGCACCCTCAGTAGCACCAGCTCGAGTAGCACCCCCAGCGCCAACACCCCGAGCAGCTCCAGCTCCAGCCGGACCACCAGAAGACGCAACAGCTCCAGCTCCAGCAGCACCAGCAGCACCACCAGCAGCTCCCACGCCAACAGCACCACCAGCTCCAGAACCACCAGCTCCAGCACCAAGAGCACCCACAGGCCCAGCAGCTCCAGTTCCCACCGGACGAGCACCTCCAGGACCCGCGGCACCAGCCCCCTCAGCAGCAGTAGAACCTCCAGCTCCAGCAGCACGGCTCCTGTGCCGAGCAAACCACTCGCGCAGCTCCCGCGGAGAGAGGAGCTCTCGCCGGGACAAAGCACCCGAAGGACCTCCATGCCCAGTCCCGCCAGACGCCACACGAGTAGGCTCAGCAACCCCAGGCTCCGCACCCCCAGGCTCAGCACCCCCTGAGTCAACACCCCCAGACTCCGCACCCGCAGGCTCAGCACCGCTAGCAGCAACAGAGTCAACAGCTACCTCGACAGGCTTGACTGCATCTATCTGGGACACACCTGAGGGGGCACGACCCTGAGGGGGGAGGGGGTCTACCGGGGGGGGACCTGACGCGAGGAAGAGCGGCGGCGGGGGGAGGGACGCAATGCGGTAGGGGAAGAGACGGTAGTAGGGAACCGACTCGTCAAACGTGACGTCCTGAGAGGACAGAACACGTCGCGAGGTGGGGTGGTAAAACTGCAAACCTGGCGCGTCAGGGGGGAAGCCAAGGAAGACGCAGGGAACAGCACGGGGGGACAGCTTGTCCGCAGACAAGTCGTGGACAAACGCCAGAGATCCCCAGACACTGAACGCAGATGCATCGCCAACCTTCCCCGTCCACCACAGAGCAGGGGAGGTCTCCGGCATGGAGACCCAGGGCTGAAGGTTGATCTGATGCGCCGTGTACTGAACCGCGAACGGCCACAGAAAATGGGGGGCAGCCGCATGAATCATGGACGTACGAGCGACGTCGATGACCATGCCAATGCGACGCTCAGCAATCCCATTTTGCTGTAGAGAGGCCGAAAGCGTGAACGTCTGGCGGATGCCTCGTGCATGACAGAAGGCTCGCAGAAGGTCAGAGAAGAACTCTCCGCCTCTGTCGGAGTGCAGACGCAAAACAGGAAATTCCGAGCCGAAACTCTCTCTGAGCTGGAGACGAGCTTCGCGGATCCAGTTGATTAACACCCCATTGACCTCACCCTTGCTGCGCAAGGGGAAGACTGTGGTGTAACGCGAGTAGTCGTCAACCACCAGCAGGAAGTAACGCTCGTGACCCTGTCCACGGACGCGGGCTGGACCCCACACGTCCATGTGAAGCGTCTGCAGCGGAGCCTCTGTCGGAGGAAACTCGGAGGAGTGAGGAGCAGCGCGCTGCCGCCCCTCGACGAAGGGAAAGCAGGTAGGGGCAGGCCCCGGAGGAAGGGGAGGGAAGGACCGGGGAAGACCAGAGACAAGGACACGGGAGGCCATGCCTCGGAGACGAGGCAGGGAGGGGTGACCAAGGTGGTGGTGCCAGAGGAGAGTCTGGTGAGACAGGAGACGACACGAGCAGGGGGCAGACTCAGGACCAGACCTGGACGCCACAGCAGACACCTGATCCGACGCAGCTACCTGACCAGACGCAGTAACTAGAGGAGGACCAGTAGTCAGTGTGTACAGGCTCGACCCCGGCTGACGAGTAAACGTGGCCAAGTGTCGGCCCGTTCGAGCACACGTGCAGTGGGTCACTCGCTGACTCGCAGGAGTGAACTGGTGAACCCCCCCATCCTGTAGATCGGCACCACTCTCCAATTTCGTAGAGAACGAGGGGAGGTAAAGACCTGACAGGGTGCCAGAGGGTGCCGTCGGACACGGTAGGACAGTGGAGAAGTGGGCAAGGACAGGACCCCCGGAGTGGTCTGCAAGGGAGACCGCAACTAGCCGACTAAGCGGCGTGAGTGTGGTGCAGTCTCGAAAGAAGGAGCGGGAAGCACCCGAGTCAAGGGTGAAGGTGTGAGGGGCCTGAGCCGACGTGGTACCTGAGAGAGCAGACTCACCAGCACCCGGGGCAGCAGACTCACTAGCACCTAGAGCAGCAGCCTCACCAGCACCTAGAGCAGCAGCCTCACCAGCACTTAGAGCAGCAGTCCCAATCCCCGGGCCAGGCGGAACACACAGGTAACAGTCACCCTTATCACTAGTAGAAACAGCATACATGGCAGCAAGAATAGCATCAAAATATAGATCAAAGATAGCAACCCCCGCCCTAGACAGCTCTCCCCAGCGAGAGATCTCAGAGGCGTCAGGGAACTAGTGACGCCAAGCGTCCGTCACGCAGCCGAAGCAGCGCTGGGTGGAGTGCGCGCCCCCACACTGCTCACCAGTGCGGTCGCCGGTGCGAAGGACAAAGGTTCAGGGACCAGCACCCCCACCCCGCTGACGCCCAGTGTACCACTCACGAAGTTGCTGGGGGGTCGGGGTTTGACGAGTGCGCTGCTGCTGCTGGCGCTGGCCACCACCGTAGCCACCCCTCTGCGCAGAGCCGCGACCAGCTCCACCGCTGCCGCCACCACCTCCGCTACCTCCGCTACCTCCGCCTCCTCCGCTCCCACCACCACCGCCGCCGCCTCCTCCGCCTCCACTGCCGCCACCGACGCCCCCACCCCTGCCACCACTCCCACCACCACCCCCACCTCCTCCACCGCCTCCACCGCCACGTCCACCGCCCCCGCCAGCTCCTCCAGCACCCTTGCCCCCCTTGCCCTTGCCGGTGTGGCGTCTCCCGCTAGGGGCAAACGCTGGTCCGACTGACTCGAGGCCAATGAGGTCGGCCGCAGTAGCAGAGGCAACAGAGGGCAAGAGGGGGGAGGGGGAACACCCCTCAATGACGGGGGTACGAGGGTCACCACGAGAGGCTCCTACTCTTCTCTGCTGCCAAGAGGCGCTCCTCGAGGAGGTCAACGGTGAGTGTGGTGGGGCAAACTGAGAGGAAGTGGTCCCTGACCGAGCGAAGGGAGTCAGGGAGCCGGGTGACTATGTAGTAGAGGGTGATGTACATTGGGGGGGGTTCTTGGCGCAGAACTCAGCAGGAAGCGCAGCGCGGTAGCAAGTGTCACTTGTGCGAAGGTGCGTAATGAGGTCAGCGACTGTGGGAAAGGCAGCGAGGTCAGGGAACAGGTACGGCAGTATGAGGCGGCTAAGAGCAGCAGTGGCAGGGGAAGAGTAGCGTGCAACTACAGCGCTGTACAAAGTCTTAGCACTCTTGTACTGACTAAAGTGCACACACTCAGCGGTCGGTAAGTGGCGACGCATAGCAAGACGGGCAACAACATCGCGTGTGGCCCACTGTGAGCGAACAGTGCTGTCGGCATCGGCAGGAAGGGCAGGAGAGGCACTAGAGGTGAGATCGAACAGGGAGAGTCCGTCTGCCCTATCGCACTGTAGGAAAAAAAACGACAGGTCATCGACCCAGACCTCGAAGTCAACAGCACGACCCTCAGCATCAAAGGTAAGGACACTGGGGGTAGCCATGACAGTAGCGGTCTAGGAGGGATTCTCTCACCAGTCCGGGTGGGTAGGGCCGGGGCGCGTCAGCAGGAACAGGGCCGCAACTGCGGCGGCGGCGGCTCGACAGCGGCAACAGCGGCTCGGCGGCTCGGCTGGTCGACGGCTCGGCGGCTCAGCGGCTCGGCGGCTCGGCTGGTCGGCGGCTCGGCGGCTCGGCTGGTCGGCGGTTTGGCGGGTCGGCGGGTTGGCGGCTCGGCGGCTCAGTGGCTCAGCAGCTCGGCGGCGGCGACTCGGCGGCTCGGCGGCTCAGCGGCTCGACGGCGGCGGTGGCCCAACGGCAGAGGCGGCTGCAGCTCCGACGGCGGCGGCGGCAGGGCCGGGGCAGGAGCGGCGGTGGCGACGGCGGTGAAGGGGCTGGGGAGGGGCCGTAAAGGGGCGTCGACGGGGTCGCAAGGGGCGGCGACGGGGCCGCTAAGGGCGGCGACGAGACCGCAAGAGGGCGGCGACGGGGCCGCAAAAGGGCGGCAATGGGGCCACGAAAGGGCGGCGACGAGGCCGCGAGAGGGCGGCATTGGGGCTGCGAGAGAGCGGCGACGGGGCCGCGGAAGGGCGGCGCTGGGGCCGCGATAGGGCGGCGACGGGGCCCTGAAAGGGCGGCGCTGAGGCCGTGAGAGGGCGGCGACGAGGCCGCGAGGGGTGGCGGCGGGGCCGAGAAGGGCGGCTACGGGGCCGCTAGGGGTGGCGACGGGGCCGCAAAGGGCGGCGACGGGGCCGCTAAGGGCGGCGAGAGGGCCACAGAGGGCGGCGATGGGTCCGCTAAGGGCGGCGACGGGGCGGTTAAGGGCGGCGACGCGGCCGTTAGGGCGGCGACGGGGCCGAGAGTAGGGGCCGCGCGGGGCTGCTAAGAGGGCGCGGCGGGCTGCGCGGGGCCTCTAAGAGGGCGCTACGGGCCACTAGGGGCAGGGGACGCGACTGGAGGGCGGCCCGCAGGGCGCGCATCGGGCAGTTTTTTTTTTTTTTTTTTTTTTTTTTTTTTTTTTTTTTCGATTTTCGGTGGGCCCTAGGGAACCTGCTCCGATGCCATGTGAAAAAATGAGGAATGAATGAACTAGGAAATGAGTTGGGTACAAATATGAAACCCAAGAAAGCTGTTCCCCATACTGTCTACCCCACTACAGCCTAGAAAGACTATAGCATATAAGTTTGACAAAAAGTACAATGAGCGAAGGGTTGAGCGAGAACTAAATAGCAAAGGCCACAGTGGTAACGGTAAAAACTGTGGGTGACGCGCGACGGGCCTGGAACTGTGGTTGGGGAATGTCGAGGCGGAGGCCCGGAGCGCGGGTTACGCGCCGAGCCGTGAGGTCGGGGTGCGATGTGCGACGGTGGCGGGAGGATTGTCAAAGCGTGGGCTGCGAATGGTAACGGTACTGACTGTGGTGCTACAGTGATGTACGTGCTAAGCAGGGATGTGGCGTAAGGAAATGGAAATTTCCTTACACTTGGGCTGGAGGGTAGGATGTCGCGTATGAAATTCAATTATGGTGGTTGTTGAAATGGTGGCTAGAACGAGGAACCATAGCTAGGTAAACCCTAGCTAGGCAAGAGAAAATAGGCAAACGAGGAGTTGCACTAGTAAGCAGGGCAATACATATAGCAAACCCTAACAGGGTTGTACTCACTATAGAGTACCCCACTGCAGACTAGACAATTATAGCATTCTGACACACCCCCATAGGCAAAGTGGGGTATAATCAGTACAACAAGCAGTCATAAATAAGTGCACAAGCACAAGTAAAGCTAGAGGCTATCACAGAGGGCAAGTGAGGAGGAGGAGAGACCGTGGGGGCGAGAAGATGGGAGGCGACTGCTGAAGTTGCAGACACACAGGAGATGCTGGCTCAGTGGCTACCAAAGCATGGGCCCGGACTACAGGAGTAACTGGCTCCACGGAGATTGTACCCTCCTGGCTGGAGCAACTGACCCACAGGCGACTGGCGACTACCGGAGATTGTAGCCTCCGGACTACTGGCGCTGCTGATGACACGACGGGTGCCTCCGCTCAACCTCCCCCAGCTGCCCCACGCCCCTCTCACACACCCCCTGCTGAAACCCTAGCTCCACTCCCACGGCACCCCCCTTAAACCCTAAACCCTAGGCTCCCACACACCCAACCCCCTCAGCGACACCTGCAGCAGTGGGAGACGAGGGAGGAGGAGGAGCAAGGGGAGGAACTCACAACCGCCACCCCCAAACCCTAACGCAGGTAGGAGTGCGGGAAGCAGCAGGGGCGGGTCACGGAGGGAAAGGGAAGCGGGCCCCCCGAGGGCGCTACGGCGGGTGACGGGAGGGGGGGCCACGCACGGGCCCACGAGGGCGGCTCGACGGGCGACGGGAGGGGCCGCGCGCGGGCCCCCAAGGCGCCGCGACGAGGCGACGGGAGGGGCCGGCGCGCGGGCCCCCAAGGCGCCGCGACGAGGCGATGGGAGGGGCCGGCGCACGGCCCCCCAAGGCGCCGCGACCAGGCGACGGGTGGGGCCGGCGCGTGGGCCCCCAAGGCGCCGCGACGAGGCGACGGGAGGGGCCGGCGCGCGGGCCCCCAAGGTGCCGCGACGAGGCGACGGGAGGGGCCGGCGCACGGGCCCCCAAGGCGCCGCGACGAGGCGACGGGAGGGGCCGGCGCGCGGGCCCCCAAGGCACCGTGACGAGGCGACGGGAGGGGGCGGCGCACGGGCCCCCAAGGCGCCGCGACGAGGCGACGGGAGGGGCCGGCACGCGGGCCCCCAAGGTGCCGTGACGAGGTAGGAAACCGCCGCGTGCCTCGGGGCGCACGGCGGGCAGAAAACTGCCACGCGCTCGGGGCGCGTGGCGGGAAAAAAAAAAAAAACGAGCATCGCGTGCCATGGGGCGCGCGACACACAGTAGGGCAGCGGAAGCAGATGGGCCCATAGGCCAGGAGCGTAACCGCTCTGATAGCATGTTGAAATAGTAGCTAGAACGAGGAGCCATAGCTAGGTAAACCCTAGCTAGGCAAGAGAAAATAGGCAAAGGAGGAGTTTCACTAGTAAGCAGGGTAGTACATATAGCAAACCCTAACAGGGTTGTACTCACTATAGAGTACCCCAATGCAGACTAGACAATTATAGCATTCTGACAGTTGTGTAAAAATACAGATAGACGTGTACATACATCCACAGTAAAGAAGGGGCCTGCTCAGAGCTAGAAAACTTATGAAGTGAGGGTATGGATGCAACTCACCAATTGTGTAAGATATGGAGTGAGATCATGCCCATGGCTATATTGCGTGCTACCAAACTTGAATAGCGGGATGTGGAAAACAAAAAGCCCAGCCAAGAAGAATTTGCGCCCGTCGCTTTCTATATTTTTGTTGTGTCAGGAAAAAATAAAGAGGCACAAGCCATGTCTCTAAATGTTCCATTTACGGTGAGCCAAAAGGCAATTTGTTGGAAACAAGCAAACTTAAACGCTTTTGATGTGTCGGAACACTGAACCGCAAGCGAAGCAAACTACAACGAAGCACCCGGCGAGTAAACCGAGGAGGCTGACAAAATGTAACTTCTGGAGGTTACGCGAAGGTCAAAGGTCAGCGACCTTTGATTTGACAAATATAGTGCGACAGCGAGGACAAACAACTGACTCGATTCGTCACTGTATCGAACTGCAACAGCAACAGTAAAACGGTTATTGGTTGCACCCTTTCATATTCCTTGTAATATTATAAAAAGCTTGTATTACTTTTCTATAGTCAATCTATGTTGCCCTCATGTACTAGCGCAAGGTGGTTCAACACTTCATCATGGAAACGCGTCCGCAACTACAACAATACTATTCAGAGTTTAGCCTTGAAAAGATCATAAGGGCTTTTCACAGCCCAACATGGTGTGAGAGCAGTCAAGGCAAATTCAACAGCATTCAAATCCTCTACAACGTTAGAAAGTGTCAAAAGTTTGAAGAGAGAAGAGAGTTGCACTAGCAAGAATGGGGATACAAATAGCAAACCCTAGAAGGGTTGTACTCGCTATAGAGCACCCCACTACAGGCTAGAGCATAAGATAACATTCTGACACACCCCCATAGCCAAAGTGGGGTGTAATCAGCAGAGCAAGCAAAGCAGTACAAGCTCAGGGTGGATCACAATGTCACCACACATTCTGAGCACAAGTTCAAGAAGCAATAGTTTAAGGTTCACAATTATGAGCAAAGCTAGTGGTAGTCACAACGGGCAAGTGAGGAGGAGGAGAGAGAGTGAGGGGAGAGGAGATAGGAGGCGACGGCTGAAGCTGCAGACACACGGGCAACAGGAGGCACACTGGCACAGTGGCTACCGGAACAATGCCCCGGAATACTGGAGTAACTGGCCCCGCGGCTAAAGTAGCGGCAGACGAGCAACGGACCCACGGGCGGCTGGCACAGCTGGCTACGACTGGGCTACCGGAGCAACTCCCCGGAATACAGGTGCTGCTGGCGACACGACGGCAACCTCCATACAGCTTCCCCACACTATCCCACTCCCCCTGGCACGCACCCGCTACTACACCGCTAGCTCCACTCACACGCACCCCCCTTAAACCCTAAACCCCAGACTCCCACACATCCACCCCCCTCAGCGACAGCTGCAGCATTGGGAGACGAAGGAGGAGGAGGAGAAGGGGACGGCACGCACAACCGACACCCCCACAACCATCACCCCCATACCCGTCACCCCCATACCCTGAGTGTGCGGTAAGCGAGCTCACGTGTGTGTGAAGCGTGCACAAGCATGCGGGAAGCGAACTCGGATGTGCGGTAATCGAACTCAGGTGTGCGGGGAGGGGGGCCGCAGGGCGACGCGCGGGTCGACGGGGACGGGTGCACGGGTCCCCAGGGGCGGCGCGCGGGTCGACAGGGCCGCCGCGAAGGGCGACGAGGAGCCGTGCGCGGGTGGACGGGGCCGCCGCGAAGGGCGACAGGGAACCGCGCGCGGGTCGACGGGGCCGCCGCGAAGGGCGACGAGGAGCCGCGCGCGGGACGACGGGGCCGCCGCGAAGGGCGACGGGGAGGCGCACGCAGGTCGACGGGGACGGGCGACGGGGCCGGTGCACTTGCCCTCGGTGCGCCGAGACGGGTCCCCGTCGCCCGCCGCGGCGCCTCCAGAGGGCGACGCGGCGAACGACGGGGCAGAACCCCGCCGCGCGCCTCGGGGCGCACAGCGGGCAGAGAACCGCCGCGCGCCTCGGGGCGCACGGCGGGCCGAAAACCGCCGCGCGCATCGGGACGCACGGCGGGAATAAAAAGTGCCGCACGCCACGGGGCGTGCGGCTCAGAGTGTAGTGGTAGGAGTTGCAGCGGAAGCTAGGAGGTGGTAAGCCCACCCACAGGATCGATCCAAGGGGATCGACCTGCTCTGATAGCATGTGAAAGTTAAGAAGAGAGAAGAGAGTTGCACTAGCAAGAAAGGGGATACAAATAGCAAACCCTAGAAGGGTTGTACTCGCTATAGAGCACCCAAGTACAGGCTAGAGCATAAGATAACATTCTGACAGAAAGCATGGCAACGCAAAAGGATAGAAGCTCCTCCAACGGCTCTACTGGCACTACTCCTACTCCACCTCCAGCCTCCGGCCTGCAGACAGAGGGAGATATAGCAACAAGACCAGCAGCTAAATCTACTTAAACTCCTGCAAACCAAGCGACGGGCTTCGACCCATGCATGATGGAGAAATTCTTCTCCTTCATGTCCTTCTACGAGCAACACCAGCAAGCAGCACCTACGCAGTCAAGCATCAGCAACAACAACAACAATGGTACACCCATTAGTCTCGATGGTTCATCCTATGCGCGCAGAAACCAGCAGCAACTCACCTTCGCTCCGTATGAGCCTCAACGTGGCTCAATCAGCTTCATGCCGCACCAACAGCCTCAAAAAACACTAGATGCAATTATGGTTCAGTCGCAGTACGCGCACATCTTGAAACTACAGACATCAACACCTTTCGACTGGAAGGATTTCTATACCTGGTCATTCGAGTTTGAACTGATGATGGAAGGCACACAGATTCTTGGATTCTTCAACGGGTCCCTACCAACACACAGAATGCAATACGACAAGCACCAGTATACATATCAGTCGATGATGGCATACACGATCCTGCTGAGGAACATAACTCCAAACCAGCAGCAGAACAACCGGTCTTATCCGGGATACGGCAACTCCGCCGAGCTCGCGTACAACCATTTGAAGAACCTGTATCAAGCAACAGACATCGTCAATCAGAGTCGGTTAATGGTGCAGCTGACAACAGTGGAAATGATACCCGGCGAAAAAGGAATGGCTTATATCAGCCGTTGTCGCGAATTGCGAGACAAACTTCTTCGATGCGGAGGATTGATATCTGAAGAAGCCTTTGCCACAGTCGTCATCTCTGGCCTTGGTCCTCATTGGCGCTCCACTCGAGCCATACTCCAAGCTCACAGGAAGATATCCGAAGTGGCACTCTACGCCGAAATACACGACGAACAGCAAGACATGGACCTGCACGAGGAGCGACACAAGAGGAAAACGCCAGTACCTGAATTTGCATTCCACACCCAACGGCGTTTCAATAACTCCAACTGTCACAGGATCAAATTCTCAATCGAAACTTGTTACTAAAACTGCATACAAGGCATTTTTATACTCGGAAAATACAAGGATAAACGAGATAAAACGAACCTTCGGGAACACGCCCTTCCCGATACTACAATCACAAGTGCGCACAAGCACGCAAGGCTATTGGCACTTGGGATTACGCCCAGATTACACCGTATACACCACTGTCGGCCCTGTCGGTGCCGTATAATAGATATGTCGGTGGGAAAAGTAGGAAATAAGTGAAATAAAGAGAAGGCTCTAGAAAATAGAATAGTAGGCCGATTGAGATGAGATAAAGACCAAAATAAAGAGGAGAAAAAGGAGAATAAGATAAAGGAAAAATATAATAATGAGAAATATTATAACGGGGACGTCCTCTCACACCAACCGACAGAATAAACAACAACAGCAACAGCACGTACCGCCGTTCTGTCATCTCTACAAGACATCTGGACACCCTCGTGCACACTGCCCAAATCGACAGCAATCAACACCACCGCAACGACAACTTCGGCCTTCAAGCAGCCAAGTCGCCTCAACATAAGCGCATCCCACTACTCAAGTTCAAACTTCAACAACGTCAACAACGCAACCTGCACAAGGGAGAAGAAACATCGTGAGCTGCATGGCGAGATTGACAGGCTCCTGCATAACTGAATCACCACCGTACTACTCACCGGAAGAACAACTCGATGAAAGCACCCCTCGCCGCGAGTCATTAGAGCTGAACCCGACATACGCAGCCATCGCCCAGAGCGAACCGTCCGAGAAAGACACCTGGTTCTTGGACAGCTGCTGTGGAGAGCACATGTGCTCCTCGGGTCGTTTTGTTCAACGGGAACACCAACTTCAACGCGAAGTAGTCATCACCGTCGCCAACAATTAGAACCTACGCACACGACGGCAAGGCATTGTTCAACTTCAATCAAGAGAAACCAATGTCATACTACAAATGTCAAAGGTCTTAATCGCGGAGGGACTCGGCTACAACTTACTCAGCGACAGCCAGTTGATGGCAAAGGGCATCCACCTCGAAGCAGACAGCACCACACAGGAGTTTAAGATGTACCACCAGAAAGAAGGTCTCTACATCAGCTATCCTCGAAAGGATCATAGCCTTTCCAACGAATCAAGAGCTCCAAGGTGCCGTTACGTCGTCGTCGGTGCGTCAGAATGGCTTCGACTTTGTACTTAGGTTCCCCATTAACGATCACTGGTCGTGGCGGTGGCGGCTGGCGACCTTTGAAGACCGTGTTTGGGTCCCAATATGGCTTGAGAAGTTGAACATGGAAGGCATTGTGAATTCTCCAGGTAGCTGGTGAACGCAAGCGGAAGGTGGCGGGTACTGTCGGTTTTTGAGGCGTGAGTGGGTTATAACCATAACAGAGGAAGAAAGGAGTTTGCCCTGTTGCGGCGTGCGTGGCGTTGTTATACGGAAACTCGAGAACCGGCAGGTGTGCATCCCATTTAGAGATATCGTCCTTATACGCTGCTCTCAGAAGCTGTTCGACAATCTGGTTGAGGCGCTCTGTCTGGCCATCCATTTGGGGATGATAGGTTGATGACATGGCGAGTTTGGTCCCCATGAGCGACATGAGCTCCTTCAAGAATTTACTCGTGAACTTTGGGTCTCGGTCGGAGATCAGCGTTGTTGGAATGCCATGTTGCGAGATGACGTAGCGGAAAAATAATTGCGCTGTCTCCTCGGTGCGAGCCGTTGTGTGTGTCGGGATGAAGTGTCCCATTTTGGAAAATTTGTCGGTGACGACTAGAATGGCGTCGTAACCAGCTTTGGTAGGTGGTAACTCGGTAGTGAAGTCCAGGCTAACCACTTGCCAAGGCTGTTCAGGGACTGGAAGAGGCTGAAGTAACCCGGCTTTCTTCTGTTTGCTGCTCTTCATCTGTTGGCATGTGTCGCACGAGGTGACGAATTTTTGTACGTCATCCGCCATGTGGGGCCAATAATAATGCTTCACAATACCGGCAAGCGTCTTGTTACTACCGAAGTGGCCCGAGTAGAGAACATCATGATATTCTTCGAGTAATAACAGGCGTAAAGTAGGATAATTAGGTACCCATATTTTTGTGGATCCCTTGCGGTATGCGATGTCTTGATCCCAATTCAGAAGATGGCGCTTTTCTGCTACGGAGATTTCGGGGTCGATGGTGTATCCATGCATGAAGAGTCCCTTCAAGAGCGGGTTCATGCCATCGACTTGTAGGGCGGCAACATGTGCAGGGCAACTGAGTGCATCTGCCTTGTTCTTGTGCCCGAGCTTATACATGATGTCGTAATGGAAGTGGGTTTCGAGAAAGTCAATCCACCGGACTGTCAGTAGATCTGCACTGTGGATGCCCGATTGATCCTGGAGAGGGTTACAGGCGCGTTCGCCTGGGGGGTTATGGGCGCACTGACCCGCTACTAAAACAAGCCCTTTTATCCCAATGGTCTAGTGGTTGGGATTCTGACATGGTATCAGAGCGGTCTCGGGTTCAAATCCCGGTGTATGCACATGTTGGCCGTTGCCACTGTGCTTAGTCCTGGGCCTCCCAGTGTGGGGGGGTGTCAGTAGAGCTACACTGTGAGATCCCCGATTGATCCTAAGGGGGGGTTACAGGCGCGTTTGCCTGGGGGGTTATGGGCGCACTGACCCGCTACTAAAACAAGCCCTTTTATCCCAATGGTCTAGTGGTTGGGATTCTAACACGGACCTGCTGCCTGGAGAGTGTTGGTTGGGTCTTCAGATACTTGAGGCTGCAGTGGTCGGTGTAGACGGTCGTTTTTCTTCCTTCGAGATAGCACCTCCATGCTTTGAATGCGTTGACAATGGCGAGGGCCTCTTTGTCATTGATAGGGTAATTGAGTTCTGCCCCGTTAAGTTTCTCACTGATGTATGCAATGGGTTGCAGCCCTTTCCCTTGATCTTGCATGAGTACTGCGCCCACTGCTTGATCGCTAGCATCGGCCTCGATGACATAGTCAAGTTCGGGGTCTGGCAAAATAAGAACGAGTGTGGACGTGAGTGCGGTTTTCAGCTGTTCCACAGCTTCTTGGTGCTTTGCCTCCCACTGATATGGTGTATTTTTCTTCAACAAGTTTGTTAATTGTGCGGCAATCTTGGCGTAGTTCGGTACGAACCGGTTGTAGTAGTTGGCGAATCCAAGGAATTGCTGTAACTCCTTCACGTTCCAGGGGTCTTCCAGGTTCGCACTGCTTCGATCTTCTTAGGATCCACGTGAACTCCTTGAGCGCTCACCATATGTCCCAGGAACTGGACTTTTTTTTAATGCAAACTCGCTCTTGGATAGTTTCATGTAGAAGCGTTCTCGTCGAAGAATTTTGAAGACACCTCGCAGATGCTCAATGAGCTGTTTCATGTCTTTCGATTAGATCAGGATGGCGTGCAAGTATACCACCACGCACTCGTCCAGAAGGGGCCGAAGGATGTGGTTCATTTATGCTTGAAACGTGGCTGGTGCGTTGGTGAGTCCGAGCGGCATCACGAGATACTCGTACGACCCATACCGAGTTCGAAAGGCAGTTTTGTGGATAGAGTTGTCTGCCATACGAATTTGCCAGTATCCTGATCTGAGGTCGAGCTTGGAGAATACCGTAGCACCGCGGAGTTGATCGAGTAAGTCGTCGATCCGTGGTATCGGGTATTTAATTTTTATAGTCTGCTTGTTCAAGGCTCGGTAGTCGATGCACATTCGCAGACTTCTGTCTGGCTTCAGAGTGAAGAGAACTGGAGCTCCGTACGGCGAAGTCGAAGGTCGAATCAGCCCTTTCTCCAGGAGATACTCTATTTCTTTTTTCATATCGGCAAGCTCTGTCGGGCTCAGCCGGTATGGTGCTCGGAACGTCGGCTTGGACCGCGGCTCTTCTACGATCTCGTGTTGGTGTGTTCGGTATGGCGGTAGTTGATCAGGTAAATCGTCGAAGAGAACGTCGTGGAACTCTTCAAGAATTTTCTTGACTATTGGAGAAAGTTCCCGGATTTGCTTCTCTCCGTTGTCAGCTTCGTTGACTATCGCCATAAATCCCGCCGTGGTCCGTTTGATGTCCTTTTCAAAGCGTGCGAGTGTCTCGTGTCGTCCCATTTGGGAAGGCTGATTTTCCTCCCGTTGTTGTTGATGTTGGCCGTCCGGTTAACCCAGTTGATCTCGGGTTTGAATTTTTTAAGAAAGTCTCTCCCAAAGATTACGTCGAGTCCTTTAATATTTGTGACGGGGAGAGCAGGCTTCCATTGCAGGGGTCCAATCTGTAGTACTAATCGTGTTTCCCTGTAGATTGGTAGCTTACTGCCATCCACCATCGTTGTGTCAAACTTGTATGCTATAGTCTCTGTAGGCTGTAGTGGGGTAGCTCATATGGGGTACAACACTTTAGGGTTTCCTACTTGTATTCCTCATGCTGCTCAATGCAATCATTCCTGCTTGCTATCTTGGCATGGTTTCAGAGTAGAAGGTCCGTAGGACCGTTTTTTTTCGGGCCCACCATGCTTAGCTTCCGACTGCGATTACCACATTACCCCACTACCCTGCATCGCACTATCTCGCGTATGCCCTGCCCTGCTCTGCACCAGTGCCCTGCCCTGCGCCAGCGCCAGCGCCCTGCCCTGCGCCAGCGCCCTGCCCTGCAGCCCGTGCGCTGCTGCCCCGTGCGTCGCGCTCTGCAGCAGCCCGTGCGTAGCGTCCGCTGCCCGTGCGTCGCGGCCGCTGCAGCCCCACGCGTCGCGTTCGTTACCCGCGAGTAGCGTCGCGCTGCAGCCCCGCGCGTCGCAGCCGCTGCCAGAGCGTCGCGCTGCAGCTCCGCGCGCTGCGGCTGCCGTCCTCGCGCAGCCCGCTGCGGGTTCGCGCGGCCGCGCCCTGTTGCTGACGCGGCCGCGCCCAGCTGCTGACGCGGCGTCGCCCCTGCCCGCCGCGTCGCCCTGCCCGCCGCGTCGCCCCTGCCCGCCACGTTGCCCTGCCCGCCGCGTCGCCCTGCCCGCCGCGTCACCCCTGCCCGACGCATCGCCCTCCCCGCCGCATCGCCCCTGCCCGACGCATCGCCCTCCCCGCCACATCGCCCCTGCCCGCGGCGTCGCCCCTGCCCGCCGCATCGCCCTGCCCTACCCCACGCCGGGCCTCTGGTGCAGCCGCCCCTGGAGCATCCGCCCCTGCAGCAGCCGTCCCTGGCCCCTGGAGCAGCCGCCACCGTAGCAGCCGCCCCTGGCCCCTGGAGCAGCCGCACCTGCAGCCACCCCTGGCCCCTGGAGCGGCCGCCCCTGGCCACTAGAGCAGCCACACCTGCAGCCGCCCCTGGCCACTGGAGCACCCGCCACTTCAGGAGCCACCCCTGGTCCCTGGAGCAGCCGTCCCCGGAGTAGCCGCCCCTGCAGCAGCGACCGTCGCGGCCATGTCCCTGCCTTTCCCACCACTGGTGAGCACTGCCCTGCCCGTGCTACTGCTGCTACTGCTGCTCCTGCTGCTCCTGCCTCTACTACTGCTCCTGGCGTGGCCAGATGCAGCTTCAGGGCCGTCCGCGTATGTCCCTCACGCCCCAGCAGCTTCGTGAGTGGTACGCCATTTGGGGTTGCCGGGGTGGCAGTAGTGGGAGTTGTCCTGGAGTGGGTAGTTCGGGAGCTTCTTGTAGTGGCCCTGTGCAGCAGCAGTGTCGTCCGCGCGAGACTCTTTCGCCCCAGCAGCTTCGTGACTGGTACGCTCAGGGTAGAGGGTCGTTGAGTAGTGCTCGCTGCCCGTACATTATTAGCACGGGTGTCCGGACTGGTCAGCCTTGCGGGACGCGTGGTCACATAGAGTCCCGCTGCTTTGCCCGTCTGAGCGACGCTTGGCGTACAGAGTTTGGCGACGACGCTGGGCTCCCCGACTAGGTGAAGCTGCTTAGGCAGAGGATAGATATTTTTGCTCTTGACTATGATGCTATTCTCACTGCAATGTATGCATTTTCTACTAGTGCCGAGGGAGCCTGTCACCTGTGTGTGCCGCCTGACCCCGGTATTTAGTCTGCTGCTCCAGGTGCCGGTGAGACTGCCGCTCTAGGTGCTAGTGCGTCAGCTGACCCTGGTCGTGGTAAGGCTGCTGCTCTAGGGGCTAGTGTGTCTCCTGCTCTAGGTCCGGGTGAGACTGCTGCTCCAGGTGTTGGTGAGTCTGCTCTCTCTGGTACTGCGCCTACTGCGGACTTGTACACCTTCACACTTGACTCTGGTGCTTCTCGCTCCTTCTTTTGCGACAGCACCACCCTCACGCCGCTCAGTCGGCCGGTTCCGGTCTCCCTGGCAGACCCCTCTGGGGGTCCAGTCCGTGCGACCTCCTCCATTGTCCTCCCTTGTCCTGCTGTCCCGTCCGGCACACTGTCGGGTCTTTACCTCCCATCGTTCTCTACGAACTTGGTGGCGGGTTCTGCGCTCCAGGACGCGGGGGTTCACCAGTTCACCCCTGCCTACGAGCGCATGACACACTGCACGTGTGCTCAGACGGGTCGTCACCTGGCTACCTTCACTCGGCAGCCAAGGTCGGGCTTGTACACACTGACCACTGCGTCCCCTCAGGTAGCTGCGGTTGCGTCTGCGTCCCCTCAGGTAGCTGCGTCTGCGTAAGGTCAGTTGTCGGCCTCCTGCTCGTGTCGCGCCTTGTCGCACCAGACCCTCCTTTGGCACCACGGCCTTGGTCACCCCTCGGTGCAGCGCCTTCGCAGAATGCACCGTCGTGTCTTTGTCTCTGGTCTTCCCAGAGTTCTCCCTCCCCTCCCACCCTCGCCTGCTCCTCCCTGTCTTCCCTGTGTCGAGGGGCGGCAGCGCGCCGCTCCTCACTCCTCCTCGTTCCCTCCCACAGAGGCTCCCCTGCAGACTCTCCACCTGGACGTGTGGGGCCCCGCCCGCGTCCGTGGACCGGGCCACGAGCGGTACTTCATGCTGGTCGTCGACGACTACACGCGTTACACCACGGTCCTCCCCTTGCGCACCAAGGGTGAGGTCCCTGATGTTTTGATCCCTTGGATCCGCACTACTCGTCTCTAGCTCCGCGAGCGGTTCGGGACGGAGTTTCCCGTCCTGTGTCTACACTCTGACAGAGGTGGAGAGTTTTCCTCCGACCTCTTGGCAGCCTTCTATGCGGAGCATGGCATTCGCCAGACGTACACGCTTCCGGCCTCTCCGCAGCAGAATGGGGTTGCTGAGCGCCGCATTGACCTAGTCATGGAGGTCGCTCGTACCTCCATGATCCATGCGGGTGCCCCCCATTTTCTGTGGCCGTTTGCTGTCCAGTACGCCGCGCATCAGCTCAACCTCTGGCCCCGTGTCTCCTTGTCGGAGACCTTGCCCACACTACTGTTGACGGGGAAGGTTGGCGATGCATCGTGTTTTCGGGTCTGGGGTGCTCGTGCCTTTGTTCGCGATACCTCCGCGGACAAACTCTCCGCTCGCGCTGTTCCCTATGTCTTCCTTGGCTTTGTCCCTGACGCGCCTGGTTGGCAGTTTTACCACCCCACCTTGCGTCCTGTCTTCCCCTCTCAGGACGTCACGTTCCACGAGCCGGTTCCCTTTTACCGTCTCTTCCCCTACCGCACTGCCCCTCTCCCCCCCCCCCGCCGCTCTTCCTCGCTCCAGGTGCTCCCCAGGTAGACCCCCTCCCCGCTCCCGGTCCTGCTCCTTCAGGTGTGCCTCAGGTAGACCCTCTTCCCTTGTCTGAGCCGGTTGAGGTCACTGGTGACTCAGGTCCTGCTGCGGGTGGTTCTACTCGGGGTGCTGCTTCTGGGGGTGCTGAGCCTGGGGGTACTGAGCCTGGAGGTGCTGAGCCTAGGGGTGCGGAGCCTGGAGGTGTGGAGCCTGGAGGTGTGGAGCCTGGAGGTGCGGAGCCTGGTGGTGCTGAGACTGGAGATACTGAGCCTGGGGGTACTGAGTCTGGGGGTACTGCACCTGGGGGCGCTGAGGCGTCTGGTGAGCAGTCTCTCTGGGGTGACCGTCTCCGCAGTCGCTCTACTGATACCTCGCCGCTGCACTCTCGTCGTGGACTCCCTCTCTCCTCACAGCAGCTGCGTGAGTGGTACGTTGGCCGCCAGGGTCGCGCTGCTGGAGCTAGGGGCCCTACTGCGGGAGGTGCTGGTGCTGGTGTCTCTCCTACTGGAGCTGCTGCGTGTGCTGGCGCCGGAGGTCCTGGAGCTGCTGCGGGTGCTGGTGCTGAGGGTTCTGAGTCTGCTGTTGCGCGTTCCCCTTGGAGTAGCCGCCTTCGTCTGCGTGTGCCTCTCACCTCACAGCAGCTGCGCGACTGGTACGGTCGCCGTCAGGGTCGCGCTCCTGGAGCTCGGGGCTCTACCGCTGGAGGTACTTCTGCTGGAGTCACTGGAGCTGGGAGTGGTGCTGGTCCCGGAGGTGCTCCTACTGGAGGTACTGGAGCTACTGGGGCTGGAGGGTGCTACTGGTGGAGACCCTGAGTCTGGGGGTGCTGCTGCTGGTGGAGCTGGTCCTGGACGAGCTGGCGCTGCGGGTTCTGGACCCACTGGTCTCGGAGGTACTCGTACTAGAGGTGCTGGAGCCGCTGAGGTGGTGCTGCTGGAGTTGGAGCTGCCGCTGGTTCTGGAGCTGCTAGAGGTGCTGGTGGTGCTGCTGCTGCTGGGGCTGCTGGTGGTGCTGCTGGAGTTGGAGCTGGCTCTGGGGGTGCTGATGACGTTCCTGCTGGTTCTGGGGGTGCTAAGCGGCCGCGGCCGTACTTCGTTCCGCTCCTTGAGCAGGTTCTTCGTCCCCCGTCTTCTCCTAGTCCTGTCCCCTCCTTAGCGTGTCCACCGCCTGTCCAGTCGTCGTCACAGCTACAGTCTGCCTCCCCACTGCCTTCTCCGTCTCCTTACACTGGTCCGACTGGAGGTCTTGTCGAGCGTCGTGAGCCTGCGTCTCGTCCTGCGTCGCCTGTCCGTGTTGCTTGCACTGGTGCTCGTAGTTTGCGTCACCGTTCTCCTCCTGTCCCTGGCACGCACCGGATGACTCTGCGTCCTTCCACTGATCCACAGCATGTCCCTCTGCCGTCTCCTCCAAAGTCCTCTCTTCCTGCCCTTGCTGACCCGGGGTCTGACTCCCTTCATGCTACTAGTCCTACTGTCACGCGTCTCCTTGCTATTGTTGTCACTGACCCTTCCTTTGAGTCTGCTACTGCGTCTGCTCTTGTTGCTGAGCTTGTCGACTTCGCTGCTTGCTGTCGTCTAGACTACGCTGCTAGTCTTATTGCTGGGTCGGAGTCTGTCTGTCCTCCGTCCGTCGGGGGTGAGTGTGCCCTTGGCATGGACGTCCTTGAGGACAGGCAGGAGGAGTTCCACTTCACCTCATCTCGTGTCCATGCTGCTTGCCCCTGAGGGAGACCCGGATGCACTAGACATCCTGACTCCGCGCTCTTACGCGGAGGCGGTTGAGCGTCCCTACTCCTCACAGTGGCAGGCAGCTATGGACGCAGAGATGGCTTCCTAGAAGTCCACAGGCACCTACGTTGACGAGGTTCCCCCACCTGGGGCGAACATCGTCAGTGGCATGTGGATTTTCAGGGTGAAGCGGCCGCCGGGTTCTCCGCCTGTCTTCAAGGCGCGTTACATGGCTCGAGGCTTCAGTCAGCGGCAGGGAGTTGACTACTGTCAGACCTTCTCTCCCACCCCAAAGATGACCACTCTTCGGGTAATACTGCACGTCGCTGCTCAGCGTGACTACGAGCTTCGCTCTCTTGACTTCAGCACAGCCTTTCTACAGGGCAGCCTGCACGAGGAGATCTGGCTGCGCCGCCCACCTGGCTTCACTAGGTTGTTTCCTCCTGGTACCTAGTGAAGCCTCCGGCGGCCAGTCTATGGTCTCCGCCAGGCACCTCGTGAGTGGCACGACACACTGAGGACTACACTGGCGGCACTTGGGTTTGCTCCTTCTACTGCTGACCCGTCGCTGTTTCAGCGCACCGACACCTCGCTGCTGCCGTTCTACATCCTCGTGTACATCGACGACTTGGTTTTTGCTACAGCTGACACTGAGGCACTGACTCTAGTGAAGTCGGAGCTGCAGAAGAGACACACGTGCACAGACCTGGGTGAGCTGCGCAGCTATCTTGGCTTGCAGATCACTCGGGACAGAGCACGCCGCACCATCACCCTGACTCAGTCACACATTGTGCAGCAGGTCCTTCAGCACTTCGACTTCCAGTACTCCTCGCCACAGTCCACTCCTCTGCCTACCGGTCACTCGCTCTCATCTCTGCCTTCGGATCAGTCCGTAGAGCTGAGTGGCTCGTATCCAGAGCTTGTGGGCTACCTGATGACCAGCACTTGTCCTGACCTTGCTTACCCTCTTAGCATCCTGGCACGCCATGTTGCGCCCGGGAGACACCGACCAGAGCACTGGAAGGCAGCTAAGAGGGTGATGAGCTAGTTGTGCAGTACGTCAGGCATGGGGCTCGTGTTTGGACGACGGGGTCCAGTTGTTCTCACCGGTCACGCAGACCCTTCTTGGGTTGACGACTTGGCTACGCAGCGGTCGTCACAGGGTTAAACCTTCAGCCTTGGTTCTGGTTCTATCTCTTGGCGGTCTACCCGCTCGTCTTCTGTTCTCAGCTCCAGTTGTGAGGCTGAGATCTACGCAGGGGCCATGGCTGCACAAGAGCTGCGTTGGCTCACCTACCTGCTGACCGACCTGGGTGAGGCGCCTCGTTCTACTCCTGTTCTGTACGTGGAGAACAAGGCAATGCTTGCCTTGTGTCGCGAGCGGAGACTGGAGCACAGGACGAAGCACATCGCTTTTCGCTACTTCCTTGCTCGATTGTTGCAGCAGTGTGGTCAGCTTCGTCTTGCTTACGTGGCCTCTCAGGCCAACACTGCTGATGTATTCACCAAGGCACTTTCGCCTCGCGACCATCAGCGTTTCTGTACTGCACTTGGCCTTGTTCCTGTGTCTTCTCACTTACTTCCTTCTTGACCTTGCTTGTACTGTGATCTATACTATAGACCTACATGCCTACTCTTGTTAGGTAGTGATCACTGTACAGTTGTTGTTGTATATATTTCTCTGCATGTGGACTGGCCTTGTGGCCCTTTGCTTGTGCTCAGATTGTGTGGTGACGTTGTGATCCACCCTGAGCTTGCTTTGCTTCTCTTGACTGGTCTTGTGACCTCTTGTTCTCCCCCACTTTTCCTATGGGGGTGTGTCAAACTTGTATGCTATAGTCTCTGTAGGCAGTAGTGGGGTAGCTCATATGGGGCACAACACTTTAAGGTTTCCTACTTGCACTCATGCTGCTCAATCCAATCATTCCTGCTTGCTATCTTGACACGTTGCAGAGGAGCTTGAGGACTTGATTCAACCTTCGAGTCGATCGATTGCCTTTTTGTCATAGACGTTGTGCGACGCCCCACTGTCTACGAGTGCTTGGAGGCGCTGTCCGTTGCAGATCACCTCGAGCAGAAGTGGCGAGCGTTGCTCGGAGTACCCAAATATAGTCTCATTAATAGGATCATAGGGTACATCCCTATATCTATTACACATCGTGGTTCCACTCCTTGCTCCTGGACTAGCAGCTGGCCTGGGCTGCGTGGAGAAAGGCTCCTCTCCAACGCCAGGAGTAGAGGTAGTAACCGTACAGGTTGACCCTGAGGGGGTGGATCCGGTCGACGCCTGCAATCCACTGGATGCATCCTGGAGGGGTTTTTGGAGTTTCCGCAGCTTCGTTTGAACTCCCAGCTGCCTCCTCAGTTGCTTCAGCTCCATCGACTTCTTCCCTGGGGAGTGGAGAGTTGTCGCGGGCTGGTTCCGGGAGAGGACGTTGACGTCGTGAAAAGGCCTGCTCCTTTCCACACTCAACTTTTTCCCCAGCTCCGTAGGCACTACTTTAATTATCTGCTTCCTCTGGAGTTCTTCCCATAATTTTTTTATGGCTCCGGACCTGCGAAAATCATCAGTCTTCATTAAAGCATCTTTGAAAGATAACTTTAACGAATTATGTTTTTTTCCGGGGTCGAATTGGAGAGTTCCCGTCTTGGTCGAGTCTTTTTTCGCGAAGGTTTTCTTTTCCTCGGCGAATTCCTCTGACAAATCTCGGTCAAGGGGCTTGGGATTTCGCCCTTGATTCTCCAAATCTCGCGCCCAATGCTGTCCTTCAATTTCGATTCGGTCTAGATTGCGCTGACGCTTTCGGATCTGCTTTTCCTCCCCAGCACGATCCGCAATCACTGGCGAGATCCGTATTTTGGCCTTTTGTCTTTAGTTTCGCCACTCCCTCGAGCTCGGAAGGCCTCACATGCAGATTTCATGTGAAAACAGTTGACGAGTCGATGTCCTTTTGCGCCGCAAAAATCGCAATTCAATTTGTTTTTTGCCGAGCGCGAATTGGCGTCGATTTTGTCGACTTCCATGGGGTCGGCGAACGTGGTTGATGCCGAGCGATCCCCTTCTCGTGATCCGACAACATGGGATCGTCATGTTCCGCTGTTGACCAGGTCAAACCGTTCCGCGGCCGATACGATCTCACTGTAGCTGCTGCAATTCGCTGCTGAAACCTGGCGGCGAATGTCGGTTTTCAGCCCCGCAATGTAGGACTGGTTTTTTTCACCCTCGGTAATGTCGGGAACACGGTTATAAAATTCTTCCATCTGGTGCATGTATTGCGCGACACTCTTGAATTGCCGATGGTGATGTAATTTTCCGCGCGCAATATAAGCGGAATTAATCGGCTCAAAACGTTCGAGAAGGTCTGCCCGGAACTGCTGCCACGTGGGTTCGCCCTGGAAAATCCTACTGTTGCTTCCGAGCCACTCGAGTGCTGGACCGCGCATAAACGTTGGCGCGAGACGAAATTTCTTGCCGTCGTACTCCGTCGTCGACCATCCGATCGCCGCAAAATAAATTTCAATCGCTGCGAGCCATCGCCTGACGTCGGATTTCTTGTCACTGGGGTCGAATGATTCCGGTGAGCGAAGTTTCGAAACCTCGAACCGACGCTGCGACTGCTGCGAAGTCGCCGAAGCATGAATATTCATGGTCAAGAGGAGCTGCGTAACGCGCTGCAGTTCTTTTCGCAGCTGCTCGTTCTCCAATCGCGACCGTTCGGTAGTCACTCGCATCTCTGCTTCCGTCTTGGCGATTTGCGCGAAGAGCTGCTGCGTAACGTCGTTGGTCGCCGGCGAACCCATCCTGATCAGAAACCATGCAAGGGGGTTAACTTCTAAAAGTGCGGAACTGGTGCTTACCAGAAATCGGCGTCGAATTGGTCGCCCCTGGCGGTTTTTCGAGGCGATTTTTTCCGCGACCGCTGCTTAGCCGAGAGTTGTCGAGTGAGAACGACTCTGATTACCAAGTGCTACAAGATTGAATTCTCAATCGAAACTTGTCACTAAAACTGATTACAAGGCATTTTTATACTCGGAAAATACAAGGATAAACGAGATAAAATGAACCTTCGGGAACACGCCCTTCCCGATACTACAATCACAAGTGCGCACAAGCACGCAAGGCTATTGGCACTTGGGATTACGCTCAGATTACACCGTATACACCACTGTCGGCGCTGTCGGTGCCGTATAATAGATATGTTGGTGGGAAAAGTAGGAAATAAGTGAAATAAAGAGAAGCCTCTAGAAAATAGAATAGTAGGCCGATTGAGATGAGATAAAGACCGAAATAAAGAGGAGAAAAAGGAGAATATGATAAAGGAAAAATATAATAATGAGAAATATTATAACGGGGACGTCCTCTCACACCAACCGACAGAATAAACAACAACAGCAACAGCACGTACCGCCGTTCTGTCATCTCTACAAGACGTCTGGACACCCTCGCGCACACTGCCCAAATCGACAGCAGTCAAAACCACCGCAACGACAACTTCGGCCTTCAAGCAGCCAAGTCGCCTCAACACAAGCGCATCCCACTACTCAAGTTCGAACTTCAACAACGTCAACAACACAACCTGCACAAGGGACAAGAAACATCGTGAGCTGCATGGCGAGATTTGTGGGAACTATTCCTAGGGCCCACCACGATTTTTTTTTTCCTGCCCGGAGCGCACTTAGCTCCTAACCCTAGTAGCGCCTCGAGCCGCCCTAGTGGCCCCTATTGGCCGCCCTTACTGCCCCTCGAGCCACCTGCTACGGCCCCACTTTGCCCCGTCGGCCCCGCTACGGCCCCGCTTAGGCCCCGTCGGCCCCGCTTAGGCCCCGCTACGGCCCCGCTACGGCCCCACTACAGCCCCGTCGGCCCCGTCGGCCCCACTTAGGCCCCGCTACGGCCTCGCTACGGCCTCGCTACGGCCCCGCTACGGCCCCGTCGGCCCCGCCTAGGCCCCGCTACGGCCTTGCTTAGGCCCCTCTACGCCCCCGCTACGGCCCCGTAGGCCCCGCCGACCCCGCTACGGCCCCGCTACGGCCCCGCTTCGGACCCGCTTCGGCCCCGCTTCGGCCCCGTCGGTCCCGTCGGCCCCGCTACGGCCCCGCTTCGGCCCCGCTTCGGCCCCGCTTAGGCTCCGCTGCAGCCCCTCTACGGCCCCGTCGCCACCGCGGCCCCGCCCACCCTAGCGGCCCCACCGCCCTTCTCAGCGGCCCTGCCACCCTTCTCTGCGGCCCCGCCGCCTCTCTCACTGCGGCCCCGCCGCCCATCTTAGCGGCCCCGCCGCCCTTCACGGCGGCCCTGCCGCCCCTCCATACCAGCGGCCCTACTGCCCTACACCGCCAGCGCCGCCCGAGCCGCCCGAGCCGCCTGAGCCGCTGTGGAGCCGAGCCGCCCGAGCCGCCTGAGCCGCCTTAGCCACTGAGGAACCGAGCCGCCCGAGCCGCCCGACCCGCCCGAGCCGCCTGAGGAGCCGAGCCGCTGGTGCCGCGGAGCCGCAGTTGCTGCTGAGCCGTCCGAGCAGCAGTGTTGCCGTGTTGCTGTGCTGCTGAGCTGCCCGAACCGCCCTGTCTGGTGAGAGGAACGCTTCTGTCACTGCACTGCCCCTGACCTACAGTTGGTACTGCTAGTCTACTGTTGTCATGGCTACCCCTAGTGTCCTCGCTTTTGATGCTGAGGGTCGAGCCATTGACTTTGAGGTCTGGGTCGACGACCTGCAGCTGTTCTTACAGTGCGATAGGGCAGACGGTCTCTCTCTCTTTGACCTCACCTCTGGCGCCTCTCCTGCCCCTGCTGCTGATGCTGACCCCACTGTTCGCTCCCAGTGGGCCACACGTGACGCTGCTGCTCGCCTTGCAGTGCGCCGCCACTTACCGACCACTGAGCGTGCACACTTTAGCCAGTACATGAGTGCTCAGACCTTGTACGACGCTGTAGTTGCGCGCTACTCTTCCCCTGCCACTGCTGCACCGAGCCGCCTCATGCTACCGTACCTCTTCACCTGACCTTGCTGCCTTTCCCACAGTCGCTGACCTCATTACGCACCTCCGCACTAGTGACACTCGCTACCGCGCCGCGCTTCCTGCTGAGTTCTGCGCCAAGAACCCCCCCACCCATGTACATCAGTCTCTATTTTATAGTCACCCGCCTCCCTGACTCCCTTCGTGTAGTCAGGGACCACTTCCTCTCAGTCTGTCCCACCACTCTCACTGTTGACCTCTTAGAGAAGGCCCTCCTAGCAGCGGAGAAGAGCATCGTCGCTGTAGGAGCCTCTCGTGGTGACCCTCGCACCCCCATCTTTGAGGGGTGTTCTCCTTTCCCCCTTTTGCCCTCTGTCGCCTCTGCGGCTGCGGCCGACCTCGTTTGTTTTGAGCCGGTCGGTGCGGCGTCTGCCCCTAGCGGGAGACGCCGCCCTGGCAAGGGCAAAGGGGGCAAGGGCGCGGGTGGAGCTAGCGGGGGCGGTGGAGGTGGCGGTGGAGGCGGCGGAGGGAGTGGGGGTGGCGGTGGGAGTGGTGGCGGGGGTGGAGGTGTCGGTGGCAACAGTGGAGGCGGAGGCGGCGGCGGTCCTAGCGGAGGCGGCAGTGGTGGCGGAGGTGGAGGAGGCGGTGGTGGAGGAGGTGGAGGTGGTCGGGGTGGTGCTTCGCAGCGGAGCAGCCCTGGTGGTGGTCAGCGCCAGCAGCAACAGCAGCAGCAGCGTTCTCGGGACATGCCCCCCCCCTCAGCAGCTCCGTGAGTGGTACACGCAACGTCAGCGTGGTGGGGGTTTTGGTCCCTGCACCTACGTCCTTCGCACCGGCGACCGCGCGGGTGAGCAGTGTGGGGGTGCCCACCCCACCCAGCGCTGCTTTGGCCGCCTGACGGACGCTTGGCGTCTACAGTTCCCGGAGGCCAGTGAGATCCCCCGCTGGGGAGAGCTGTCTAGGGCAGGCGTAGCTATCTATGATCTTGACTTTGATGCTATCCTTGCTGCCATGTATGCTGTGACCATTAGTGATGAGGGTGACTGTTACCGGTGTTTCCCACCCGACCCGGGCATTGGTACTGCTGCTCTAGGTGCCGGTGAGGCTTCTGCTCTAGGTGCCAGTGCGTCTGTGCTCTAAGGTGCTGGTGAGGCTGCTCTCTCAGGTACTAGTGCGTCTGTGCTCTCAGGTACTGCGTCGGCTTCAGCCTCCCACACCTTCACCCTTGACTCTGGAGCGTCTCGCTCTTTCTTTCGGGACCGCACCACACTCACGCCGCTTAGTCGGCCGGTTGCGGTGTCCCTGGCTGACCCCTCTAGGGGTCCTGTCCTGTCTCACTTCTCCACAGTCCTCCCGTGTCCGGCGGCTCCCTCTGGCACCCTGTCTGGTCTCTACCTCCCCTCGTTCTCTACGAACTTGGTGAGTGGTGCTGACCTACAGGATGCGGGAGTTCACCAGTTCACTCCTGCGCGTCAGCGAGTGACGCACTGCACAGAGGCTCGCACAGGCCGACACCTGGCTACGTTTACACGTCAGCCGGGGTCGAGCCTGTACACACTGACCACTGCGTCTCCTCCAGTTTCTGAGTCTGGTAGGGTGCCTGCGTCAGGTCAGGTGTTTGCTGCAGCGTCCAGGTCTGGTCCTGAGTCTGCCCCCTGTTCGTGTCGTCTCCTGTCTCACGAGACTCTCCTCTGGCACCACCGCCTTGGTCACCCCTCTCTGGCACCACCACCGCCTTGGTCACCCCTGAGGCATGGCCTCTCGTCTCCTTGTTTCTGGTCTCCCCAGGTCCCTCCCTCCCCTTCCTCAGGGGCCTGGCCCTTCCTGTGTCCCCTGTGTCGAGGGGCGCCAGAGGGCTGCCCCTCACTCCTCCCAGTTTCCTCCGACAGAGGCCCCGCTGCAGACACTTGTCTGCGGACAAGCTGTCCCCTCGTGCTGCTCCTTGCGTCTTCCTGGGGTTCCCTCCTGACGCGCCTGGGTGGCAGTTCTACCACCCCACCTCTCGCCGTGTTCTGTCCTCCCAGGACGTCACGTTTGACGAGTCGGTCCCCTACTATCGCCTCTTCCCCTACCGCACTACGTCCCTCCCCCCGCCCCCGCTCTTCCTTGTACCAGGTCCCCCCCCGGTAGACCCCCTCCCCCCTCAGGGTCCTGCCCCTTAAGGTGTGTCCCAGGTAGACGCAGTCGAGCCTGTCGAGGTCACTGGTGACTCTGGTGCTGCTGAGGGTGCTGAGCCTAGGGGTGCTGAGACTGGGGGTGCTGAGCCTGGGGGTGCTGACCCTGGAGGTGCTCCGCCTGGAGGTTCTCCAGGTGCTTCGTCTCGCCGGGAGCCACTCTCTCCAAAGGAGCTGCGCGAGTGGTTTGCCCGGCGCTGGAGCCGTGCTGCTGGTGCTGGAGGTTCTTCGGCTCCTGAGGGTGATCCTGTCGCGGGTCCCAGAGGTGCTCGTAGTGGGAACACTGGAGCTGCTGGGCCTGCGGATTCAACTGGTGCTAGTGCTACTGAGGGTGTTGGCGCTGAGACTACCTCTGGCGGTCCTGCTGGGGGTGCTCATGGTGCTGCTCGAGGTTCTGGAGCTGCTGGAGGTGCTGCTGGAGCGGGTGCTCCTGCTGGGGGGACTGGTGCTGTCCCTGCTGTTTCTGGCGTCGCCATGCGGCCTCGAGCGTACTTCGTTCCACTCGTGCAGCAGGTTCTTGGTCTTCCGCCTTCTACTGGTCATCCTCCTCCCTTAGAGGGTCCACAGCCTGTCCCGTCACAGTCACAGCTACAGCCTACCTCCCCTTTGCCTGCTCCTTCTCCCTACGCCTGTCCTGCTGGAGGTCTTACTGAGCGCCGTGAGCCTGCGTCTCGCCCTACGTTGCCTGGCCGTCCTACTCGCGCTAGTGGTCGTGGTTCACGTCCGCGTCCTCCTCATGTCCCTGGCACGCACCGGATGTCCCTGCGTCCGTCTACTGCTCCTCTTTGTGCCCCTTTGCCTTCTCCTCCTTAGTCCTCTCTTCCTGATCTTGCCGACCCGGAGTCGGACTCTCTTCGTGCTGCCAGTCCTTCTGTCATGCGTCTCCTTGCTACTGTCGTCACTGACTCTTCTTTCGAGTCTACAGCTGCGTCTGCCCTCGTTGCTGAGCTCGTCGACTTTGCTGCTCGCTGTCGCCTAGACTACACTGCTAGTCTTGTCGCTGAGTCTGAGTCTGTCTGTCCTCCGTCCGTCGGGGGTGAGTGTGCCCTTGGCACGGACGTCCTTGAGGACAGGCAGGAGGAGTTCCAGTGTCTGGCAGCTGCTTCACCTCATCTCGTGTCCGTACTGCTCACCCCTGAGGGAGACCCGGATGCACTTGACATCCCGACTCCGCGCTCTTACGCGGAGGCGATAGAGGGTCCCTACTCCTCTTAGGGGCAGGCAGCTATGGATGCAGAGATGGCTTCCTGGAAGTCCACAGGCACCTACGTTTACGCTGCCCCCCCTCCTAGGGCGAACATCGTCAATGGCATGTGGATCTTCAGGGTGAAGCGGCCGCCGGGTTCTCCGCCTGTCTTCAAGGCGCGTTACGTGGCTCGTGGCTTCAGTCAGCGGCAGGGAGTTGACTACTTTCAGACCTTCTCCCCCACCCCGAAGATGACCACTCTTCAGGTACTGCTGCACGTTGCTGCTCACCGTGACTACGAGCGGCACTCTCTCGACTTCAGCACTGCTTTCTTGCAGGGCAGCCTGCACGAGGAGATCTGGCTGCGCCGCCCACCTGGCTTCACTGGGTCTTTCCCTTCTGGTACCCCATGGTGTCTCCGACGTCAAGTCTACGGTCTCCGCCAGGCGCCACATGAGTGGCACGACACACCGAGGACTACACTTGCGGCTCTTGGGTTTGCTCCTTCTACTGCCGACCCGTCGCTGTTTCTGCACACGGACACCTCTCTGCCGCCGTTCTACATCCTCGTGTACGTCGACGACTTGGTCTTTGCCACACCTAACACTGCTGGACTCGCCTACGTGAAGTCCGAGCTGCAGAAGACCGGTGGTTGTCGCAGAATTGGTCAGGCTGTCGCACAGGTGAGTAATGCTGAAGATGTGGCATTTTAACAGTTCTCACGAGGCTAAACTGAATCCACGATGTTCTCCTCGTGTACAGTGGCGTTGCCTTGATAGACCCATGGGGGGTCCCCCGCATGGTGTGGGGACTGTTGTTCTCATACGTGGGGGACTATCCTGAGACTTGCAAAGTAACCTGCACTAAGGAGCAAGGCTCTTTAAGGCCGTGCTCGGTGTGTTACGTGATGCGCGCGCGTCTCCGGGATATGGAGTGCCTACTGGCAGACCCGCGTACCGTCGAGCAGCATCGTGTCTTGTTCGACGACGCACAACAAGCTCCTCTCTACAACACTCTGCGTATCCGGGTAAGGCCGAGAGATGGTGCAAACCCTTAGTTGCAAACATCGGGAACGATGTGTATCACACAGATTGTGTGTTCCGCGCTTGCGCAGTCATTCGTGTGGGAGTTTCGCTATAGTCATGAGCCCTGGGGTAACACCTACCTCAGCTGTATGCCGGATATTCTTCACATCTTGTACATTGGTGTGTGGTTGTACATCCGCACCGGGATCAAAGGAGACGGGGAGGCGGCAGCAGCCAAAGACAGGTTGGGCTATCATTTCCGGGAACCCTGGCACACAGATCATGTGTCCGGCTGCACATTCATGCTAACCCTCGCCCCGGCTGTATAACTCTTCACGCAGCTTCTTTGAGGACAGCTATTATGATGCGCGCCTTGCTGGCGTTGATGTCCCGCCATCTTTCCACTATTGGTTGCACGGTGCTAATCACACGGCATCGGAACATGCCGGGATGATGATGGTGAGTTAGATGCCCTAGGCTGTGTGTAAGTAGCGTCACCCGCAAATCCCGACCTACTTACCCACAACATGTGGTATTCCGGTGTGTTTTGTCGAGCCACTAACCAAGATGGCGCCCATCTTGGTTGAAGGGGAGCTGACCACGGTGCAACACAAGGCACTCGTGACCTTCATGGAGTGGCATGAGACGTATGTGAAGGCACCGTTCCACACCAACAAGTCGCTGGCTGCCATGGAGCGTGACACCAGAATGTAAGCCCCTGGTTTGGATTGCGGCTGTGGGTATGTTGTGTTCCTTCATCTTATCCGACTTTGGTGGCCTGCACGTACATGCAGAATGGTCCAACGGATTGAGGCCTTGCTGCCGAGAGGCGGAGATGGGTGGAATCTCATCAAGATCCACATGCTTCGACATTGCCCTGAGGCGATCGCGCGTGCCGGGCTGCTTGGAGAGTACTCAGCAGCAGTATACGAGAATGCGCACATACGCACGTGCAAGGACCCATACCGTGCATCCAACCGACGTGCGATTGAGCTGAGCATCGCACGTCACAATGAGAACCAGGCGGTCCTAGCCTCGCTACCATCGATGGAGGAGGCAACACGGACGTACGACACGATCTGACCAAGGTAAGTAATCCATGTTTACAGCATACGACGCAAGGATACGGTTCAAGTATATATTGATGTTGCTTCCTTGTTTTGTATGAGTGGGGTGAAGGCGGAGCGGAGTGGCACGCCCTGCCTTACAAACAGCAAGAGACGCATCGACAACAGTGCAGGTGGCTTGCATCGAGTTTTGGCGGAGTACGATGCAGCGCTATCATACGGCATGGGGGTGTCAAACTATAATGTTGTGTAGGCTCTAGTGGGGTAGCCCATATGGGGTACACAATTCTAGGGTTGCATACTTGTATCACTTTCATTCCTTAGTCATTCATTCTCGTTCTACTCTCCACATGGTATCAGAGCAGGTTCCCCCGTGGGAACCGTGCCTAGGGCCCACCACATCGAGCCTTTTTTTTTCCTGCCCGAAGCGCGCTCAGCCTGAGTCGCGCTCCGGGCTCTCACCTCGTCGAGCCGCCCTAGCGGCCCCATCGCCCTAGTGGCTCCGCCGCCCGTCGATTAGGCCCCGCCGCCCTAACGGCCCCGCCGCCCGTCGATTCGGCCCCGCCGCCCGTCGATTAGGCCCCGCCGCCCTAACGGCCCCGCCGCCCGTCGATTCGGCCCCGCCGCCTCTCTCGCTGCGGCCCCGCCGCCCTTCTCAGCGGCCCCGCTGCCCTTTGCTGCGGCCCCGCCGCCACACACTGAGGCCCCGCCGCCCTTCGTCGCGGTCCCGCCGCCTCTCTCGCTGCGGCCCTGCCGCCCTTCTCAGCGGCCCCGCCGCCCTTCACTACGGCCCCGCCGCCTCTCCCACTGCGGCCCCGCCACCGTTCGTCGCGGCCCCGCCGCCTCTCCCACTGCGGCCCCGCCACCGTTCATCGCGGCCCCGCCGCCTCTCTCACAGCGGCCCCGCCGCCTCTCTCGCTGCGGCCCCACCGCCCTTCTCAGCGGCCCCGCTGCCCTTCGCTGCGGCCCCGCCGCCTCACACTGAGGCCCCGCGGCCCTTCGTCCCGGCCCCGCCGCCTCTCTCGCTGCGGCCCCGCCGCCCTTCTCTGCGGCCCCGCCGCCGTTCGTCGCGGCCCCGCCGCCTCTCTCACAGTGGCCCCGCCGCCCTTCGCTGCGACCCCGCCGCCCTTCACCGCCCGCTCCGCCCGAGCCGCCCGAGCCGCCTGAGTCGCTGAGGAGCCGGGCCACCCGAGCCGCCTGAGGAGCCAAGCCGCCTGAGGAGCCGCCTGAGCCGCTGAGGAGCCGAGCCGCCCGAGCCGCCTGAGCCGCCCGAGCTGCCCAACCCTGCTGAGGCGCCCGAGCCGCTGAGGAGCCGAGCCGCCCGAGCTGCCCGAGCCGCCTGAGGAGCCGAGCCGCTGGTACCGCGGTGCCGCAGTTACTGCTGAGCCATCTGAGCGCAGTGTTGCTGTGTTGCTGTGCTGCTTAGCTGCCCGAAACGCCCTGTCTGGTGAGAACAGTGCTTCTGTCACTGCACTGCCCCTGTCCTACAGTTGGTACTGCTAGTCTACTGTTGTCATGGCTACCCCTAGTGTCCTCGCCTTTGACGCTGAGGGTCGCGCCATTGACTTTGAGGTCTGGGTCGATGACCTGCAGCTGTACTTACAGTGCGATAGGGCAGACGGTCTCTCTCTCTCTTTGACCTCACCTCTGGCGCCTCTCCTGCCCCTGCTGCTGATGCTGACCCCACTGTTCGCTCCCAGTGGGCCACGCGCGATGCTGCTGCACGTCTTGCGGTGCGTCGCCACCTGCCTACCGCTGAGCGCGCGCACTTTAGCCAGTACAAGAGTGCTCAGACCTTGTACGACGCTGTAGTTGCGCGCTACTCTTCCCCTGCCACTGCTGCACTGAGCCGCCTCATGCTACCCTTCCTCTTCCCTGACCTTGCTGCCTTTCCCACAGTCGCTGACCTCATTACGCACCTCCGCACTAGTGACACTCGCTACCGCGCCGCGCTTCCTGCTGACTTCTGCGCCAAGAACCCCCCCCCCCCATGTACATCACTCTCTATTTTATAGTCACCCGCATCCCAGACTCCCTTCGTGTAGTCAGGGACCACTTCCTCTCGGTCTGTCCCACCACTCTCACTGTTGACCTCTTAAAGAAGGCCCTCCTAGCAGCGGAGAAGAGCATCGTCGCTGTAGGAGCCTCTCGTGGTGACCCTCGCAACCCCATCTTTGAGGGGTGTTCTCCTTCCCCCCTTTTGCCCTCTGTCGCCTCTGCCGCTGCGGCCGACCTCGTTGGTCTTGAGTTGATCGGTGCGGCGTCTGTCCCTAGCAGGAGACGCCGCTCTGGCAAGGGCAAGGGGGGCAAGGGTGCGGGTGGAGCTAGCGGGGGCGGTGGAGGTGGCGGTGGAGGCGGCGGAGGGAATGGGGGTGGCGGTGGGAGCGGTGGCGGGGGTGGAGGTGTCGGTGGCAGCAGTGGAGGCGGAGGCGGCGGAGGCGGCGGCGGTCCTAGCGGAGGCAGCGGTGGTGGCGGAGGTGGAGGAGGCGGTGGAGGAGGAGGTGGAGGTGGTCGGGGTGGCGCTTCGCAGCGGAGCAGCACTGGTGGTGGTCAGCGCCAGAAGCAGCAGCAGCAGCGTTCTCGGGACATCCCCCCCCCTCAGCAGCTACGTGAGTGGTACACGCAGCGTCAGCGTGGTGGGGGCTTTGGTCCCTGCACCTACGTCCTTCGTACCGGCGACCGCGCGGGTGAGTAGTGTGGGGGTGCCCACCCCACCCAGCGCTGCTTTGGCCGCCTGACAGTCGCTTGGCGTCAGCAGTTCCCGGAGGCCAGTGAGATCCCCCGCTGGGGAGAGCTGTCTAGGGTAGGCGTAGCTATCTATGATCTTAACTTTGATGTTATCCTTGCTGCCATGTATGCTGTTACTATTAGTGATGAGGGTGACTGTTACCGGTGTTTCCCGCCCGACCCGGGCATTGGTACTGCTGCTCTAGGTGCTAGTGAGGCTGCTGCTCTAGGTGCTAGTGCGTCTGCGCCCTCAGGTACTGGTGAGTCTGCGCTCTCAGGTACTACGTTGGCTTCGGCCTCCCTCACCTTCACCCTTGACTCTAGGGCTTCTCGCTCCTTCTTTCGGGACCGCACCACACTCACGCTGCTTAGTCGGCCAGTTGCGGTGTCTCTGGCTGACCCCTCTGGGGGCCCTGTCCTGTCTCGCTTCTCCACAGTCCTCCCGTGTCCGGCGGCTCCCTCTGGCACCCTGTCTGGTCTCTACCTCCCCTCGTTCTCCACGAACCTGGTGAGTGGTGCTGACCTACAGGATGCGGGTGTCCACCAGTTCACTCCCGCGCGCCAGCGGGTGACGCACTGCACCGAGGCTCGCACAGGCCGACACCTGGCTACGTTTACCCGTCAGCCGGGGTCGAGCCTGTACACACTGACCACTGCGTCTCCTCCCGTTGCTGAGTCTGGTAGGGTAGCTGCGTCGGGTCAGGTGTTTGCTGCAGTGTCCAGGTCTGGTCCTGAGTCTGCCCCCTGTTCGTGTCGTCTCCTATCTCACGAGACTCTCCTCTGGCACCACCGCCTTGGTCACCCCTCTCTGCTTCGGCTCAGAGGCATGGCCTCCCGTCTTCTTGTGTCTGGTCTGCCCCGGTCCCTCCCTCCCCTTCTTCAGGCCCCTGGCCTTGCCTGTGTCCCCTGTGTCGAGGGGCGCTAGCGTGCTGCCCCTCACTCCTCCCTGTTTCCTCCGACAGAGGCCCCGTTGCAGACGCTTCACATGGACGTGTGGGGCCTAGCCCGCGTCCGTGGACAGGGTCACGAGCGCTACTTCCTGCTAGTTGTTGACGACTATTCGCGTTACACCACAGTCTTCCCCTTGCGCAGCAAGGGTGATGTCACTGAGGTGCTGATCGACTGGATCCGCGCAGCTCGTCTCTAGCTCAGGCAGAGCTTTGGCTCGGACTTTCTTATTCTGCGTCTGCACTCGGACAGAGGCGGAGAGTTCTCCTCTGGCCTTCTGCGAGCCTACTGTCGTGCACGAGGCATCCGTCAGACCTTCACGCTTCCGAACTCACCGCAGCAAAATGGGATTGCTGAGCGCCGCATTCGCATGGTCATGGACGTCGCTCGTACGTCTATGATGCATGCGGCTGCCCCCCATTTTATGTGGCCGTTTGCGGTTAGGTACGCGGCGCATCAGATCAACCTTCACCCCAGAGTCTCCAGTCCGGAGACCTCCCCAGCCCTGCTGTGGACGGGGAAGTTTGGCGATGCGTCGGCGTTCCGGGTCTGGGGATCTCAGGCGTTTGTCCGCGACTTGTCTGCAGACAAGCTGTCCCCTCGCGCTGCTCCTTGCGTCTTCCTGGGGTTCCCCCCCGACGCGCCTGGGTGGCAGTTATACCACCCCACCTCTCGCCGTATTCTGTCCTCCCAGGACATCACGTTCGACGAGTCAGTCCCCTAATACCGCCTCTTCCCCTATCGCACTCCGTCCCTCCCCCCGCCCCCGCTCTTCCGTCTACCAGCCCCCCCCCCCGGTAGACCCCCTCCCCCCTCAGGGTCCTGCCCCTTCAGGTGTGTCCCACGTAGACGCAGTTGAGCCTGTCGAGGTCATTGGTGACTCTTCTGCTGCTGATGGTGCTGAGCCTAGGGGTGCTGAGACTGGGGGTGCTGAGTCTGGGGGTGCTGAGCCTGGGGGTGCTGGGCCAGGGGGTGCTACGCCAGGAGGTGCTTTGCCTGGGGGTGCTGGGTCTGGGGGTGCTGAGCCTGGAGGTGCTCCGCCTGGAGGCTCTCCGGGTGCTTCGTCTCGCCGGGAGCCACTCTCTCCACAGGAGCTGCGCGAGTGGTTTGCCCGGCGCTGGAGCCGTGCTGCTGGTGCTGGAGGTTCTTCGGCTGCTGAGGGTGCTGCTGTCGCGGGTCCCGTAGGTGCTCGTACTGGGAGTACTGGAGCTGCTGGGCCTGCAGGGTCGACTGGAGTTGGTGCTGCTGAGGGTGTTGGCGCTGAGACTACCACTGGCGGTCCTGCTGGGGGTGCTCCTGGTGCTGCTGGAGGTTCTGGAGCTGCTGGAGGTGCTGCAGGAGCGGGTGCTCCTGCTGGGGGTACTGGTGCTGTCCCTGCTGTTTCTGGCGTCGCCACGCGGCCTCGACTGTACTTCGTTCCACTCCTGTAGCAGGTTCTTGGTCTTCCACCTTCTACTGGTCCTCCTCCTCCCTTAGAGGGTCCACAGCCTGTCCCGTCACAGTCACAGCTACAGCCTGTCTCCCCTTTGCTTGCTCCTTCTCCCTACGCTGGTCCTACTGGAGGTCTTACTGAGCGTCGTGAGCCTGCGCCTCGTCCTGCGTCGCCTGTTCGTGCTGCTCGCGCTAGTGGTCGCGGTTCGCGTCAGCGTCCTCCTCCTGTCCCTGGCACGCACCGGATGTCTCTGCGTCCGTCTACTGCTCCTCTGCGTGCCCCTTTGCCTTCTCCTCTTGCGTCCTCTCTTCCTGCTCTTTCCGACCCAGAGTCGGACTCTCTTCGTGCTGCCAGTCCTACTGTCACGCGTCTCCTTGCTACTGTTGTCACTGACCCTTCTTTCGAGTCTACTGCTGCGTCTGCCCTCGTCGACTTTGCTGCTCGCTGTCGCCTAGACTACGCTGCTAGTCTTGTCGCTGATTCTGCGTCTGTCTGTCCTCCGTCCGTCGGGGGTGAGTGTGCCCTTGGCACGGACGTCCTTGAGGACAGGCAGGAGGAGTTCCAGTGTCTGGCAGCTGCTTCACCGCATCTCGTGTCCGTACTGCTTACCCCTGAGGGAGACCCGGATGCACTTGACATCCCGACTCCGCGCTCTTACGCGGAGGTGATAGAGGTTCCCTACTCCTCTCAGTGGCAGGCAGCTATGGATGCAGAGATGGCTTCCTGGAAGTCCACAGGCACCTACGTTGACGCTGTCCCCCCTCCTGGGGCGAACATCACCAGTGGCATGTGGATCTTCAGGGTGAAGCGGCCGCCGGGTTCTCCGCCTGTCTTCAAGGCGCGTTACGTGGCTCGTGGCTTCAGTCAGCGGCAGGGAGTTGACTACTTTCAGACCTTCTCCCCCACCCCGAAGATGACCACTCTTCGGGTACTGCTGCACGTTGCTGCTCACCGTGACTACGAGCTGCACTCTCTCGACTTCAGCACTGCTTTCTTGCAGGGCAGCCTGCACGAGGAGATCTGGCTGCGCCGCCCACTTGGCTTCACTTGGTCTTTCCCTCCTGGTACCCAGTGGAGTCTCCAGCGTCCAGTCTACGGTCTCCGCCAGGCGCCACGTGAGTGGCACGACACACTGAGGACTACACTTGCAGCTCTTGGGTTTGCTCCTTCTACTGCCGACCCGTCGCTGTTTCCGCGCACCGACACCTCTCTGCCGCCGTTCTACATCCTCGTGTACGTCGACGACTTGGTCTTTGCCACAGCTGACAATGCTGGACTCGCCTACGTGAAGTCCGAGCTGCAGAAGAGACACATGTGCACTGACCTGGGTGAAACGTGCAGCTACCTTGGCTTGCAGATCACCCGGGACAGAGCACGCCGCACCATTACCCTGACTCAGTCACACATGGTGCAGCAGGTCCTTCAGCGCTTCGGCTTCACGTACTCCTCGCCTCAGGCCACTCCTCTGCCTACTCGCCACTCACTCTCAGCTCCGCCTTCGGATGAGTCCGTAGAGTCGAGTGGCCCGTATCCAGAGCTTGTTGGCTGCCTCATGTACCTGATGACCTGCACACGACCTGACCTTGCATACCCTCTGAGCATTCTTGCACGCTATGTTGCTCCTGGGAGACACCGACCAAAGCACATGGCTGCAGCGAAGAGGGTGTTGCGCTACTTGTGCAGTACGTCGGGCATGGGGCTAGTGCTTGGAGGGCGGAGTCCAGTGGTCATCACTGGGCACGCGGACGCTTCTTGGGCTGACGACCAGGCTACGCAGCGGTCGTCACAGGGTTACACCTTCAGCCTCAGTTCCGGCTCTGTTTCGCGGCGGGCTACTCGCTCGTCTTCTGTTCTCGACTCCAGTTGTGAGGCTGAGATCTACGCCGGGGCCATGGATGCCCAGGAGTTTCGCTGGCTCACCTACGTGCTGACTGACCTTGGAGAGCCGCCTCGTTCTCCTCCAGTCCTGTACGTAGACAACAAGGCCATGCTGGCCTTGTGTCGAGAGCAGAGATTGGAGCACAGAACAAAGCACATTGCTCTTCGCTACTTTCTTGCTCGTGAGCTACAGCAGCGTGGTCAGTTGCGGCTTGCGTACGTGGCCTCTGAGGCCAACACTGCTGATGTCTTTACCAAGGCACTTGCGCCTTGTGATCATCAGCGCTTCTGCACGCAGCTGGGTCTTGTGCCTGTTCTGCCTCACTTGCTTACCTCTTGACCTTGCTTGTACTGTTGCATATATATATATATATTCTCTTGCTCTTGCTTGTCTAGCCTTATATATATATATATATATGTGATCCTGCATGTGAACTGGCCTTGTGGCCTTGAACTTGTGCTCGGAATGTGTGGTGACTTTGTGATCCACCCTGAGCTTGCTTTGCTTGACTGGTCTTGTGACCCCTTGTTCTCCCCCACTTTGCCTATGGGGGTGTGTCAAACTATAATGTTGTGTAGGCTCTAGTGGGAGAGCCCATATGGGGTACACAATTCTAGGGTTGCATACTTGTATCACTTTCATTCCTTAGTCATTCATTCTCGTTCTACTCTCCACAGGGGGCGTACGCAGATACGATGAGGCGCCGTGGCTACCTAGCCTTCCCGGCATGGGTGAGTGGATGTGCGCCCTCGCTGGAGAGCATGGTGCAATGGCATGAATATCTCTTACTAACACCACGACCTACGTCCCGCAGGTGCATACGGCCTTGGCAGTGCCGGAAAGCCCTAGCCGGGGGGGCAGGCTACAACCACACTACGTACGGGCCGTGCCTCGGTATCACGGACACCATGCGTTCTCGTGGGTGCAGCTTAGGTCCAGGGACGGCCAGAGATGCTACGCCCAAGTGTGCATGTTGGTCAAAGCCATGCCCGAGCCCTCAGGCAGTGCAACAGAGTCCCACGCAATGGTGTTCATACGGAGAGTGACTTGTGGTGATGTGGACGCAGAGACCGGATGCCACCGGCTGTCATGGTCAACAAGGAATGGGGGGTTTGATGTCGTGCGCGTGTGTGACGTGGTACGGTCGGTCCACGTTATGAAGTCCCGGAAAACGCCCGGGACCTGGCTGCTGAACAAATGGGCTGACCGGTGCCGTGAGGTGTCAAACCTGGACACATGAGTCGGTTGGATTACTGCCGTGTGTAAGCGGCAGACCACGGGTACGTCCTCGCAAGATGATAGTTCAGCCTCGCGCATCGTTACGTCCAACTAAAGACTCTGCTAACGAGGTGTGTATGCTCCCTTATCGCCCCGACAGGGACCTGTGCAACATGCAGCCCTCACCGTACGAGGGGGGGGGGGGGGGGTTGGCGTGCGTTGGCGCCGGCTGGCTGGGCATATAATGGAGGCAGGATAGCGTCAGAATCCCTCTACCATGATGGGTGTGCCCTGATGCACTCGCACAATCTCACTTAACCGCAGGTATGTTATGTCCTAGGTGATAGTTGCACTCACCTGTTTGTAGTTGAAGATGCACTTGTGCTGAACATGTGTGTTCTGTTTTTGAAGGCTGCCCAAATGTGTGCAGGGAGACAATAGCGGTCGTGAAGTCATGTTTGGCCGCGGACATACGTTGAGGGAAACTCCAGCCATGCCCTCAGCTTCACTGGTGGAGCTTGCTTTGGCGTGACAGTTCGTTACTATATGTGATATCCTGGTTCTCACACAAACGTGTGCAAAATCATCCGAACCATGTTCAGTCTAAGCACCTCTTGTAGCTGTCCGCGAGAAACATGTGTGGAACATCTCGGATTCTGCGACCCTCATCAGAGAGATAGTTTACCTGCTGTTTAAGTATGGGCGGAGTGCCTTGCAAGATACATTGGGGGCAGCGTCTCAATTTGGTTTGATTAGGTACGTTGGTCGGCGGTGGCATAGGGTTGTAGAGTTTGTGGCTTCTTGAAGGGTAAACCCTTTTGAAACAATATATGTAGCGAGGTTTCTGAAAAGCGAATAGATACGAGATTGGTTCGGTTCCACGTAATGTGGCATCTGGTTGGATGACGAACTGGACTTCCGCGCAATTCTACAATCTGACGCATGGCAGGGCACTTGCTGGCAAGTTCGGGGCTTGTTGGGGGGTGACATCCTGTGGTTACATCTAGGTGACCTCCGTCTGTGGGAAGGATCTAGGGGAGGCAAATTTTCTTGAGGAAGCGAGGAGAACATAGGAGGATGAGTCAAGGGATGACGTGTCCGAATGTATTTGCTGTCTAGCCTGCAGTGGGGTACTCTGTAATGAGTACAACCCAATTTAGGGTGTTGTACTTGTATCCCAACTCCTTCTAGTGAACTCACTTCTCCTTCCAAAACCTCTCGATACTTTTCTCCTTACCCTCGACCTCGATCACTAAGGCACCTAAACTATGGCTCCTAAGCCTACTACACTCTAGAACTTTAACATGTTATTAGAGCTTAACGCTCCTGGCCTGTGGGCCCACTCGATTCCGCTGCCCTACTGTGTGTCGCGCGACATCCTATTTTTCTTCCCGCCACGCGCTCGGAGCGCGTGGCGGTTTTCTGCCCGCCGTGCACCCCAAGGCGCGCGGCGGGTTCCTACCTCGTCGCGGCGTTTTGGGGGCCCGCGCACTGGCCCTAACCGTCGCCTCGTCGCGGCGTTTTGGGAGCCCGCACGCAGGTCCCTCCCGACGCCTCGTCGCGACACTTTCGGGGCCCGCGAGCCGGCCCCTCCCGTTGCCTCGTCGCGGCGCCTTAGGGGCCTGCGCGCGGTCCCCTCTTGTCGCCCGTCGGGGCACTTTCGGGGGCCTGCGCGACTCCCTAGCACGTCGCCCGTCAGGGCACAATGGGGGCCGCGCCCTTCCCCTCCCCTCCCTCCTACTCTCCGTTGCAGCAGCCGCCCCTAGAGCAGCCGCCGCCGCTGCAGCAGCCGCCCCTGGAGCCGCCGCCTCTGAAGCAGCCGCCCCTGGAGCGGCCTGCCTTGCAACAGCAGCCGCCCCTGGAGCAGCCACCCCAACAGCAGCAGCCCCTGGAGCAGCCGCCCCAGCAGCAGCAGCCCCTGGAGCAGCCGCCCCAGCAGCAGCAGCCCCTGGAGCAGCCGCCCCAGCAGCAGCAGCCCCTGGAGCCGCCGCCACTGCAGCGGCCGCCCCAGCAGCAGCAGCCCCTGGAGCAGCCGCCTCAGCAGCAGCAGCCCCTGGAGCAGCCGCCCCAGCAGCAGCAGCCCCTGGAGCCGCCGCTACTGCAGCAGCCGCCCCAGCAGCAGCAGCAGCCCCTGGAGCAGCCGCCCCAGCAGCTGCAGCCCCTGGAGTAGCCGCCCCAGCAGCAGCAGCCCCTGGAGCAGCCGCCCCAGCAGCAGCAGCCCCTTGAGCAGCCGCCCCAGCAGCAGCCCCTGGAGCAGCCGCCCCAGCAGCAGCAGCCTCTGGAGCAGCCGCCCCAGCAGTAGCAGCCCCTGGAGCAACCGCCGCTGCAGCAGCCGCCCCTGGCCCCTGCAGCAGCCGCTCCTGGACCCGGTGCAGCCGTGGGGGGGTGGGTGTGGGGGTGATGGTTGTGGGGGTGTCGGTTGTGCGTGCCGTCCCCTCCTCCTCCTCCTTCGTCTCCCACTACTGCAGCTCTCGCTGAGGGGGGTGAATGTGTTGGAGTCTGGGGTTTAGGGTTTAAGGGGGTGCTGTGGATGTAGGGCTAGGGTTTGAGCAGGGGGTGTGTGAGAGGGGCGTTGGGCAGCTGGGAGAGTTTGAGTGGAGGCAGCAGTCTTGTCGTCAGCAGCAGCAGCAGTCCGGAGGCTACAATATCTGGTAGTCGCCAGTCGCTCGTGGGTCCGTTGCTCGTCTGCCGCTACTTTTAGCCGCGGGGCCAGTTACTCCAGTAGTCCGGAGCGCTGTTCCGGTAGCCACTGAGCCAGCAGCTCGTCTGTGTGTCTGCAGCGTCAGCAGTCGCCTCCCATCTTCTCTCCCCCACAGTCTCTCCTCCTCCTCACTTGCCCTCTGTGATTAGCTCTAGCTTACTTACCTATTGTGAACTCTTGCTCTATGCCTGCATGCTGTACTGATTATACCCCACTTTGACTATGGGGGTGTGTTAGAATGTATTTGCTGTCTAGCCTGCAGTGGGGTACTCTGTAATGAGTACAACCCAATTTAGGGTGTTGTACTTGTATCCGAACTCCTTCTAGTGATCTCACTTCTCCTTCCAAAACCTCTCGATACTTTTCTCCTTACCCTCGACCTCGATCACTAAGGCACCTAAACTATGGCTTCTAAGCCTACTACACTCTAGAACTTTAACATGACGAGCTTACACCTAGCTATGCGTTCAAATGACATGACGATGTTTCGTCGTGACTCTTCACTCCACTGGACAATACTAAACAGACGATAAGCCTGAATGCGATTTGCGCTCAGTTGAAATACGGTCCGGCTAGGATCGGAATCAAATTACAAGAGGACGTTCGATCTGGTGATTAATCACAAAAAAAACGTTAGCGACAGTGAGAAGAACTAGGAATGTCGATGCAAAGTCGATGCGCGCTTAGTCGTCGTCTTACTCTTACTCGGAACCAACTTATAGCAGCAACTATCCGTTACCCTAGGATGTTCATACGGCGCGGCTCGGGAAAAACCCCGCCCACGCCTGGGGATGTACGGGGCGCGGAGACATCGCGGGAGGCGTGGGGCGAAGTCGGCCACCCAGGATCCCACCAGGTTTGGACCTAGCGCGGCCCTGCGTGGCTCAGTGAAACCCACCAGGCTGCCACCGAAAGCTCCGCGACCCCCAAAAAACCGAAAGAACCCACGTCGTTCTTACGCGCCGATGCATGCGCGACTCGGTAGACAACGAGCGCGATTGGTCGGAAACATTGACAGGTGGGACATCCCGTGCACGAAGCTGCGCGGTCGCGAAAAAAAGGTGTGCTACTACTGGTTTGGGGTGTCTCGCAACATATCGCGAACAAAGTTCGCACAACGATAGGTTCGGTAGGCGCGAAGCGAGATGCGGTTCGGAAACAGCTGGCGCGATCTGGTAGGCTCCATGCTGGCCGGCACGTGCAGCAATTTGAACGAGCCACACAGATGTCGCTGTTTTGGTCGAGGCGCGATCGCGGTAGCGTGTCAAGCACGTCCACCCAGCGTCCGGTTATGACTCCGAGCTTGCCCTCGTTTTCGGTTTATGCTTGCCAGCTGCACACCGAGCTCTTACCGAGGGCCTCTCGTTACCCACAGGACTCACCGGACTAAAACGTAAAACCCCAAACCAGTGTCACGGTTACAAGGTCGGCCACGCACGAGTGTCCGCGATCACCACGGTCGCGATATAGATGGTCTAAGTCACATCCCGGTGTACAAGTAGTGACCGCGCAACATGTTGACGCACGCGGTGAGAAGGAGTAGGGGCAAAGTAGCATGCTGCATGCATACAGTGAATCGCGTCGCGGTGCCAATACTTAACGACTCCATCAATGCTACGGGCAACACAACCGCGCAGCATATCCATAATGCCGAACCGCCTGCCGCTCCCGTGCAAGGGGTGCACGCGCTCAACCCAACATGGAGCACCCCATACGTGCAGCCCGTGGTTTTAGGGGCGCGGATGCCCGCGTTCCACCCACAGCAACTGGTCAACGGGCTCCACCTAGCACCGCGGTTTCACATTCCGTTTGCGGCAGCGACGGTTGCGTTTCAGAATCAACAGGATGATTTGACCGCGCATGGAGTATCCACGCCTCATCCCGGACCACAGGTCGATGGACAACACAGCGCGTCCCCGTCCATGCCGACATGCGAGCTCTTTGGGATGCCTGTGCGTGGCTTCGTAGGGCAGCAGTACGCGAATGTGGGATTCAGTTACGGGTACATTGGCGTTCAACCGGACACCATGGTGCACGCACCCGCATCTGTCGCCACGCCCGCATTTGCGCCGTCAACTCCATTCCCCAGCGCGATCCATCCAGAAAGCCAGCCAACGGTGCAAGTCCCTCCAGACCCTAGAGAGCCACTAGTGGTCGGTGTATACACACTGGCGCGAACAGACGGCCCATCATCAAATGCGGTTACCGATGGTTTTGGCCGTGCGGTGAATGGTGGAACGTGGATGAATGCAAGCTCGCGTGCCCATTCGCCGCCAATATGGAACGTGAACTCACTGTTGCCGGGAAACCCGGACGTCCACATCCGCACCCTCGCGCAACCGACTGCAGCGGACGCGACTGGTGTAGGTGGGCAACCACAGGCGAACGCGGGGAACGCGGGGCGTGGAGCGGGTGCAAGAGGAAACGCGGGAATAGGAAGAGGGACTGGTGCGAGAGGGAACGCGGGAAGAGGGACAGTGGAGAGAGGGAACGCGGCTAGAGGGAGAGGTGCGAGAGGAAGGGGTGGGAGAGCGAGCGCGGGACGTGGGACAGGTGTGGGATCGAACGGGGATAGTGCGAACGGGCAGGGAGCACCTGGGGTGACAGGTAACGGCGACAGAGGTAACGGTGGTAACGCGAACGGCGGTACCGGGAACGGGCCAGTTAATAAACCGCGTATAAGGAGGCGGCGAGTCGATGTCGTGCCGCACACGGCACGCAACGGCTCCCGGGAGGGGAGCGAGGGGACAAGCGATGAGGATGACGAGGACGACGGTGACGATGCGGACGATAGTTGGAATGACGATGATGATAACTACCTATCGAACTCGCTGTCCGCGCTCAACGAGGAGGAGGCGGAAGACAACGAACGGGTGCGGGGTACGCGGAGGGACATTGAGGTCCCTATTGCGGATTGGAACAGGCTTGGTGTGGATGACACGCCGACAGCGAAACGAGAGATGTGCTACGGAATCATCTACGGTGTCTGTACGGCCACACTGAAGAAGTATCGCGGTTGGGCCAACGAGTACAAGCGGTTCATGGCGCACGTGCTGCCTAAATTGGACGCGGGTAGGTTTGGTGAGGAGGCCGCGTTGAGAAACGCGAACCCAGACAAGATCGGGGCAGCGCTCGAACAGAACATGGGTGGTGATTGGAAGATGGCGGAGGGCGATGAGCAGTGGTTCCACGGCCCTGAGACGAATCCGTAGCGCTTACGCAAATACGTGACCTTCCTCGCGAACGAGACGGTCGCACAGGCGGACAGGATGGCCACACTCAAGCGGCCCAACAAGACCTTGAAGAAGAGACGCCAGTGCACCCCGGCAATGCTAATGGGGCATCTCAAGGCTTTGAACCTGCTCATCAAGCTGGACGGGGCAATCTTCAGGAAGCCTGTTTTGAACCTGCTGCGCGACTTTGCGGAGTGTCGCATCTGGGTCCGCGTTCAAGTACGCGATCAGTACAAGCGGTTTATCGCGTAAGTATATGTACACAGTGAACGCGTTTCCAACAATACCGCGTCCACTAACACCCGCACTATCGTAAAAATTGATGCGCAGGGAACACATGGATCGCCATCGGGGCATGGCCGCGGACACGTACACCCCGGACGAGTTCAAGCATATGATGCGGAAGACCAGCATGGACGCGATCTTGACCAGCTTCACACTAGCCAAGAAAGCCTACACGTAGGCAATGCATCGCGACCTCTGCATCCGGACGATGACCGTGCTCGGTCATCACACTCTGGCCCGTGGGTGCACGATCAGAAACCTGCAGCTTCCAGACATGATGATGTGGAAGCTCGGCGGGAAATCCGAGACCGATCCAGTGAGGAACGCGTTCATGTTTGTATGCGCGTGCAGGACGGGCAAGACAAACAAGGACTTTTCGCTCAACTACATATCTGCTGCGAGGCACATAGATTGGACGCTGTGCGCGGTCCGAGCCACGCTGCTGTGGCTGCACCGGGTGTACGACTTGGTTCCCATCCTCTACGAAGACATAGCCCCCCCTCTCGACTTCACGGAACCCTCGACGTAGTACGATCAATACCTATTCTTCCCCCTTCGCTCGGGCACCGAGAAGCAAATACCGCCAACGACTAATCACGACTGGTCGACGAAAATTCTGGATGACGCGGGAATCACATGCTCACGTGTGGTTCACGCGACCAAGGCTGGTGGGGCGCAGCACGCGTCCGCGGACGGAATGCCCTCGGATCAGCTAGCGAGACTAGGGGGTTGGCGCTTCATCGACGTGATGACTAAGCACTACCTCACAACCATTCTGAGGGAGGCCGTGCTGCTGAAGGCTGGCTTCACCGGGGTCGACGGTGACTACTTCCTTGGTCGCGCAACTGTGCCGGTGAGCCCGGAGCTGGAGAAGTTACTGAGGAAGCACATTTTTCCCTGGGCCGCCCCGGACAAAGGACAGAAACATGTATGAGTGGGCCGCGCACAATAGTTCCACGAAACCGCTAGCATCCCACATAACCCTCTGGCACCGCGTTTACTACCGCGTTGTTTTCTTGTCACAGTGCAAGGATTACAACCGCGAGATGGTCAAACAGCAGAAGCCGGAGAAGCAGGACACCGCGGGGCTAAACATACTGAAGGAGCTGGATGGGGAAGCTAGGATGGCGGTCGCGCAAGACCTGGCGATGTATTACATTCACCAGCCACGACACCCGTTCGTGGTCAACAACCCGCTCTGCCAGACGGAGGAATTTGCGTCGTGGGCTGCAGATGTCTCATTGGCAAATCAACTCGCCCTAGTACAGTGCAAGACACCTACACTGACCCAGGGCGTGGTAAGTACTGCATGGTCGCGCTATCTTTCCGGCTGCAATGTCAATGCCAAACCATAACAAGTTCGCGGTCGCTTTCTGTCCATCCAGGAGGTGAGTACCAGGATGGACGCGCAGAACCAAGTGACCGTCCTCACTGAGTACCTGACTCGTTCACTAGCGGACAACACCAGGCTGGGCCTAGAGTTGGTCGCAACTCATAAACGAGTGAAAGAGCTGGAGAGGCTGCTGGATGATCGCGATCGGAAGCTGGCCGCGAAGGACGAGCGCGTGAATGATTTGGAGGCCCAGCTGTCGCGGCTCACCGTGAGCAGCGCAGGGCAGACCACGGTTCCGAACCCGGCAAACAGTCCCGGAGATGCGGCCGCGCCTACCAATGCCACAACTCCCACCGACCAGGGGACGCGGAAGAAACCCGCACCGCCCACCAGGGAACAGACGATTCGGGACGCAATCGTCAATCCATGGGTCAACGCGACCAAACCGCCAGACAGATGGAAGCTGTACAAGACCACGCACCCGCTGATCCTCGAGAGTCCAGAGTCGCTTCTGGCCCAGCCTCGCGGTGCAGTAACGCGAATGGCCGAGATTATAGGCAAGGAGGGAGCAACGAACGCGATAAACCGTGCCAAGCGAGTCATGGACTTCATCACGAACAGGATAAAGCAGGGAGACAACATCGCGGTAGTGCTCCACAAGCTCGACTGTTAAAGCTCTAGAGTGTAGTAGGCTTAGGAGCCATAGTAGCTTAGGTGACTTAGTGAAGTTCGAGGGTGTAGGGTGTAAGAACAAATGTCGAGAGAATTGTGGAAGGAGAATGTGGTTCACTAGAAAAGAGGGGGATACAAGTAGTAAGCCCTAAAAGGGTTATACTCACTTTTGAGTACCCCACTACAGACTAGACATGCATTATAATCTGACACACCCACATAGTCAAAGTGGGGTATAATCAGTACAGCATGCAGGCATAGAGCTAGAGTTCATAATAGGTAAGTAAGGCTAGAGCTAATCACAGAGGGCAAGTGAGGAGGAGGAGAGACAGTGGGGGAGAGAACATGGGAGGCGACTGCTGATGCTGCAGACACACAGACAAGCTGCTGGCTCAGTGGCTACCGAAGTAAAGGCCCGGACTACAGGAGTAACTGGCTCCGCGGCTAAAAGTAGCGGCAGACGAGCAACTGACCCACAGGCGACTGGCGACTACCGGAGATTGTAGCCTCCGGACTGCTGGTGCTGCTGACGACAAGACTGCTGCCTCCACTTAACCTCCCCCAGCTGCCTAACGCCCCTCTCACACACCCCCTGCTCAAACCCTAGCCCTACACCCACAGCACCCTCCTAAACTCTAAACCCAGACTCCCACACATCCACCCCCCTCAGCGATAGCTGCAGCAGTGGGAGACGAAGGAGGAGGAGGAGGAGGGGACGGCACGCACAACCGACACCCCCACAACCATCACCCCCACACCCACCCCCCCACGGCTGCACCGGGTCCAGGAGCGGCTGCTGCAGGGGCTAGGGGCGGCTGCTGCTGGGGCGGCTGCTCCAGGGGCTGCTGCTGGGGCGGCTGCTCCAGGGGCTGCTGCTGGGGCGGCTGCTCCAGGGGCTGCTGCTGCTGGGACGGCTGCTCCATGGGCTGCTGCTGCTGGGGCTGCTCCTGCTGGGGCGGCTGCTTCTGGGGCGGCTGCTCCAGGGGCTGCTGCTGCTGGGGCGGCTGCTCCAGGGGCTGCTGCTGCTGGGGCGGCTGCTCCAGGGGCTGCTGCTGCTGGGGCGGCTGCTCCAGGGGCTGCTGCTGCTGGGGCGGCTGCTCCAGGAGGCTGCTGCTGCTGGGGAGGCTGCTCCAGGAGCTGCTGCTACTGGGGCAGCTGCTCCAGGGGCTGCTGCTGCTGGGGCGGCTGCTCCAGGGGCTGCTACTGCTGGGGCGGCTGCTCCAGGTGCTGCTGCTGCTGGGGCGGCTGCTCCAGGGGCTGCTGCTGCTGGGGCTGCTCCTGCTGGAGCGGCTGCTACTGGGGTGGCTGCTCCAGGGGTTGCTGCTGTTGGGGCGGCTGCTCCAGGGGCTGCAGCTGCTGGGGCGGCTGCTCCAGGGGCTGTTGCTGCTGGGGCGGCTGCTCCAGGGGCTGCTGCTGCTGGGGCGGCTGCTCCTGGGGCTGCTGCTGCTAGGGCGGCTGCTCCAGGGGCTGCTGCTGCTGGGGCGGCTGCTCCAGGGGCTGCTGCTGCTAGGGCGGCTGCTCCAGGTGCTGCTGCTGCTGGGGCGGCTGCTCCAGGGGCTGCTGCTGCAGCGGAAATTAGGAGGGAGGGGAGGGGAAGGGCGCGGCCCCCAGGGTGCCCTGACGGGCGACGTGCTAGGGAGCCGCGCAGGCCCCCGAAAGTGCCCTGACGGGCGGCGGGAGGGGACTGCTCGCAGGCCCCTAAGGCGCCGTGACGAGGCAACGGGAGGGGCCGGCTCGCGGGCCCCGAAAGTGCCGCGACGAGGCGACGGGAGGGGCCTGCGTGCGGGCCCCCAAAACGCCGCGACGAGGCGATGGTCGGGGCCAGTGCGCGGGCCCCCAAGACGCCGCGACGAGGTAGGAGCCCGCCGCGCGCCTCGGGGCGCACGGCGGGCAGAAAACCGCCACGCGTTCCGAGCGCGTGGCGGGAAGAAAAATAGAATGTCGCGCGCCACGGGGCACGCGACACATAGTAGGGCAGCGGAAGCAAGTGGGCCCACAGGCCAAGAGCTTTAAGCTCGGATAGCATGTTAAAGTTGTAGAGTGTAGTAGGCTTTGGAGCCATAGTAGCTTAGGTGACTTGGTGAAGTTCGAGGGTGTAGGGTGTAGGAACAAATGTCGAGAGAATTGTGGAAGGAGAATGTGGTTCACTAGAAAGGAGGGGGATACAAGTAGTAAGCCCTAAAAGGGTTATACTCACTTTTGAGTACCCCACTACAGACTAGACATGCATTATAATCAGACATCGACCTCGTGTCAGCAGCTGTGGGCATGTCGGATTTATCGGAAGGGATAGCGGTAACGAAGAAGAGTGTTGACTTGGAACTCAGCCAGCTCAAGAAGGGTTCTCCGGTGGAGGTGCAGTTGCGTGTGAAATGGATGCTTGTTCGCGACCGTCTCATCGATGCCTCTCTTCCCGCGTCTGAGTTCACGGTCACGTGGCTCCAGTACTGTGCACTTATGCCCCAGCTAGATTAGATGGTATATGTAGATTACGATACTTGTTCCATTTTCTTCTTGAACCTATGGAAATTCGATCGCGTTACACTAGTATGACACATACTGGTATCGTGTGTTTGGGGCTGTTGCTCGCGTTGGATAGAAACACCGCAATGCTTGGAAACAGAAAGTAACAAAAAAAAAAGTAATTCCTCGTGAAATTTACCTTTTGATCGGTCGCGCTTGTTTCGTGGGTGCCCCGTCCTCGTTGGACATTTATCATGAGTTGTTCCAAATGTCATCAATCAATTCTCACTCTTAACACACAAACACACGTTAACCTACATGGACACAGGTCTGCAAACTCAGCATAATCCACCGCGAGTTGAACTCAAGCAGGGTGGACAAGCTATGCAGATGCAACGCGATACTACACGCACTCAAGTCCGCTTCTTTGAGGGCAGACGATCCTTGGGCAGGGCAAGGTACCGACCCAAGGACTCCATCTACTTCCCTGCCACTGAGTAGTCGCACCAGGTGATGATAACGTCCACCGTTTCGCGGGCGGCCAACTCAATGTGCCTGAGATCGCGAGACTTGGCAATGACCTCGTTCACGACTCCAGACACTATCTCGGCAGCGACCACCTTCGGGTCCGCGACAACCTGTGGCTCGTCGTCCTCAGCCTGCAGATGTTCGCGGGCATTGCGCTTCCGCACCGCATTGATGACGAACGCGGAAACTACGGGGAAGAGTCGGCTTCGCTCCCCATAGCAACCAGCAGCTCGCGCGGCCAAATGTCCATTATCCGCTGCGGCAGTGACGTTAGAACCGCGAGTAACCTCCCACACCATTGCAATGGCGCACGCGATCGCTCCCGCGTGGTCTGTCGGCTCCACATCGCCGAGATCCACTTCTTCTGTTGCAGCCTCCTTGCCTGGCACCGCGGCCCATGCAATCTCGTTGGTGGTGTGCATTCCAGGCTTGGTTAGCCCGCGATAGGATTCGAACATGCGTTGCCACCTGCCACGCAGTGGGTTGGAGCGGCCAGAACATGATAACATACCAAACCGTATGAATGCACTAGATGATGGTGGTTTGGCACAGCTCACCTGTCCTTGCTTGCCACGAGATTGTGGTAGTGCATGGTGATTAAGAGGCCCGTATGTAACCCCTCGGCGATGGACAGGTCCGCGGCCCAGTCTCGGAGCTGCTTCTTGCTCAGGTTCAGCCCGGGGTCTACCTTCCTGTCGTAGGGCAGCATCGCGATCGCGGTCTTGTACTGCAGGTCTTGGCGATCGCCGTGTCCGAGCCAACGCTTCTTCCCCCCCAGATGGGGCTCGGAAACCAAGCCGGGCCCGCCCCTGGGTGGAGCGCGGATACCGCAGCCCCTGCGCTTGCTGCCAGTGTCACCCATGTCCTCCCGTTGTGCCACCTGGCACGACCACGGGGTCTCCGTCTTGCTCGTCCGCGCTCTCCCCGTCGCTATGAACCTCGACCGTGGCCTCCCCACCCTGCTCTCCTCCGTCGCCCGCCTCCACGACCCACCTGCTCATAAGACCCTCCAGCTCCTCGTCCGCATTGTCCTCGTCGATCGTGTACACGGGTGTAGGGGGCAACTTCTTGCCACCCCTGCCGCGTTTCTCCGTCTTGACCTCGACCGCGGCAGCGCTCGCACCTGCAGATGCGATCGCGCTGCGCCCTTGATGTCCTGCGGTAGCATGAGGGGGTGCGAGCGCGGTCTGCTTGCCTTCCGCTGCTGCAGCCGTCGTGGGCTGGACCTCACGCCTCGCAGCCAGCGAACCCGCAGTAGCAGGCCCCTCCCCATCCTCCGCCTTACCCTTGCCCTTACCCACGGTAGCCGTCATTGTAATGGTTGGCCCGGCAGGGACCGATGGTTTGGGTGCAGCTTCTCCAGGTGGGATGGAGCGCGAGCTCGAACCCGGTTGAGCAGGCTGTTCTGCACCCCGCGATGCAGCTCCCCACTTCTGCTTCAGCAAGTCCTGCACGCTCGGGTTGCGCACCGCGGCCGCTGCCAGAGGACCTCGTTGCCTCTTCGGCCCCCTCTGATTCTCAGCTTTCGCACTCGCCGCCCGCTTTCCATGCTCTGCATCCCCGGACTCGGCATTCTCAGTCACGGCTGGTTCTTCAGTATCCGTGCGCGGAGGCGTGATTCCTCCAACGAGCGCGATGAGCGTGTGCAGCGCGTTCGTGACCCCGCTTGTGGTGCTTGCACGCTCTGCTGTCGCGGCGACCGCGGTCGACATGTTGTCGATCTTCCGCGCAACCTCGTCCGTCAACTTCTTCTGAGCGGTTTCCAAGGAGTCTGCCACCACCCCCTGCAGCTGTCCCAACCTCGCGTCTACTCGCCCCAGCACCAACGCCTCTTGGTTACGCGTATCGACCAGGGCCGCTCTTTCCTGCGCGATCGCCCTCGCCTCCTTCTCCAACACCCGAACCGCATTACCAAGCGCGGACTCAAGCTCCTCGGAGCCCACGACCGCGACCCCACCAACCCCTGACTCCTGGCGTTTTGTCAGCCGTGCGATCTCTTCCGCCTGTGCTGCAAGCCTGCAATCAAGCTGCAGGATCTCGGCAGCAAGCTTATGCGATGGCAACGCGGACAGGGACGCGTGATCACATTCACCTGTCACGGGACTCTTGCCCGCGACCTCACCACTCGGGCCCGCGCTTCCAGCACCGGGGGCCAATTGCTGCGCGAGGTGCTTGATGCTCTTGCCAGATGTAGTGGGCCTGCTGACTGCCGCGGCTGCGACCACGTGAGCCTCCGCTTCCTCCTCGCTCGACTCCTCCCCCTCACTCGCAACAGTGCGGTGAGCCTCATCGCGGGTTGCACCCTTAGTCGCGGTATCCTCTGCCCCTTCGTCATCATCGTGGACCACCGTCCCCCCCCCGAGCACCTCCGTGGTTCGAAACACCAGCGGCACCTGTGAGAGCGAGAACACCATTGTCAGCAACCTGCGCACCCGTTGCCACTTTCTGCACCTTCCCCGTTTCAGCCCCTTCAGCCTCACCGCCGTGCTTGGGTCGCGTCAAATCCACGCTCAAGTTGAACGCGAGCTCTTCGGCGGCTTGGTACGCCTCATGCCGCAGTGCATTCAGAGTCTTTGCGGTTGGCCTCGAGAAGTGCAGTCCGGATCCACTGGCCGCGACCGCGTCCAACTGGGCAAGGATCTTGTCGAACGCGAACAGACAAGCGAGGTTGCCGCATGAGCCCTTCAACGACGTCGCGTCCTGGAAAGCATAACATGGAATTTGTTAGCACGGTTGCAACTATTCGCGGCCATCGAGAACACGTGCACAACACAGACATACCAGATCGAACAGACGCTTGGGATCCTTAAGCTGGCGGGAGCGGGTGCACTAAATGGAGCCGCGCGCAAATTCCTCGTCAACGCGACCCTGAAACCACCTGCCCAAACGCACGGACATAGCCACGCAAACGCACGATTAGCGACATGAGCCACGGAGCGGAAATGAACGTGGTACTGATGATACACCTGTACGCGGTACTCACTCCACAATCGCCTCCGCCGCGTTGACGTGGCAGGCACCGCCAGGGGGAATAGCAACGTGAACGAACCGCGTGTTCCAAGTCTTGTTACCGTCAAGCAACAGGTGGTCGGGGTGAAGCATAATGAGCATGCTCGCGTTCGAGCACTTCTTGTCAACCAAGTCCCTGCACGTGCCATCGACGACCGTGTTAAACCACGTAATCGAGTGCATGCCCTGTACAAGTGAACACTCCCAATGAACATTCACTCGGACCAGATCCAGAAAGCAACCAGGCTGCACTCCATCACACCGGCAAAGGCGTGGACCGCTTCATCGCGACCCGCGACTATGTCCGCGACAACATCGCTCGTCACGATTCGGACGTGTTCCTGCACCTCCTTCTCCAGAAACCTCCGGACAATCACGCTGTGCGGGAAGAAGTAAAACACCGCTGGGAAAAGCTCAACCATAAACAACGCGACCTAAAAGCACCGTGGGGATATGACGCGGCCTGCCCTGCCCACTAGTAAACACTGCTGACATGTCGCGAACAGCCCTAACAACGCGACCGTAAACAACGCGTGCATAGTAGAGTCAGGGAATGGAACGCATGGATCTCACCCAGTGACAAAGTCGAACAGACGGGCCGTGAACGGATGCTTATCCTCAGGGAGGAGCTTCCACTGTTCGGGGGGGAGGTCCACCGTGGCTCCCGCAACAGATATGATGGCCGGACACGAGGCGGCCTCCTTCGACCCAGCTCTAAGCGCCTTCATTTCGCGGTTCATTACTGGTACGACCGCAAGAGCGCGACCACAGGTACGGGTTATCTAGGAGGAACTACTGGTACGACCGCAAGAGCGCGACCACAGGTACGGGGTATCTAGGAGGAACGGTACGCGAAATGGTGCTCGCGACCAAGCGCGAGCGCGGCCAAGCAGTGTCTCTGCTAGCACTAGGCGATGAAGACCTCAAGGTGGAACGGGCGAGCAGGAAGAAAACAAGATGTGAAGACGGAGATCGAAAATGAGCACCAGGTGCCCTTACCGAGAACCTAAGAGTGGGCCGAGGGGGAATCAAGAAACGGCACTCGCGGTCAAACTGCGCGGGCCTCTCAACCCGCGCCGCTTTCGACTTGACAAGGGGGGAGGTTCCGCAAAATGCACGCTTATGCAGACCACGTCCGCCACGTTGCACCCCGTCCGCGAGCCCCGTTCGGAGCGGGTTACCAACTCTCGCGGAGAGAATTTTTCTCGTCACGTCCGCCGAAATCCGAGGTAACGATCAGGTACACCTATTCGGGTCACCACCCGAATTAACACTACACTCCGTTATATTACATGTAAACTCGCAGTTGAATATTTCCCTGATGCATTTAAAATTATTTCATTTAATTCTTTCGAATGGCGTACACTCTGCTCCGTAAAATTAAGCTCAACATGCAAACGGCGGCGATTGGGCGGCTCCATTTCGGGCAGCACGGAGATGGCTTCGCACGCGCGCCGATTCGTCCGTCGCTCTAAAACCGGCTCCCATTGGCCGAATCCGTTTCGGCCAGCCCGAATTTCCATTCGCACTCGCCGATTTGCATGCGAAAATGTTTCGGCGCGCCGAGGGTTCGGCCCTCGACATCGGGTTGGATGGCGAGGGGGTTTCGCGAGGGGTTTCGCGAGCCAGGGCTGGGCACGGGGGGGCCCGGGGTTGGGACCACGCTGCGTGGCTCTGGCGTGGCCCGGGCTCGGCGCGGGACCACCCCGCCAGCTGACTCCGCCGCCCGTATCTCGCTAGGGACCTGCACGCGGGCGGGGCACTCCCTCTCGCGTGCAATTCCCAGCTGGGGAACGCGACACAGCGTGCATCCGCGTGCGGCCCTGATGGGAACTCGAAGCCACCAGGAGGGGGACCTGGCGGGTCCGAAGCCACCAGGGCCCGGATGGACTGACGAGTCCTTTGGAAATTCTGAAAGTGGTGACCAAAGGTTCATGGAATGCGCAAACCAATGGTTCAAGATATTCACAAAGTCTTCGTTATAACAGTCCCCTTGTTCCGCAAATCCAAACTCTTCAACATCTTTCCAACCAATCCATGCTAGAAACCAGTTAGGAAATGAATGTACAACCACAAATACCTAGGTATTCATCTGGAAATATGTCAGATCAGATGGCACATGTCGCCAATAATTGTACTAACACAAATAACTACCCTTTAGAGCATCGTTGAAGGGACGCCTGTCAGAATGTTATCTTATGCTCTAGCCTGTAGTGGGGTGCTCTATAGCGAGTACAACCCTTCTAGGGTTTGTTATTTGTATCCCCATTCTTGCTAGTGCAACCCCCTCCTCTCTTCTTCTCTTCTAATTTTCACATGCTATCAGAGCAGGTTGATCCCCTTGGATCGATCCTGTGGGTGGGCTTACCACCTCCTAGCTTCCGCTGCAACTCCTACCACTACACTCTGAGCCGCACGCCCCGTGGCGTGCGGCACTTTTTATTCCCGCCGTGCGCCCCGAGGCGCGCGGAGGTTTTCGGCCCGCCGTGCGCCACGAGGCGCGCGGCGGTTCTATACCCGCTGTGCGCCCCGAGGCGCGCGGCGGGGTTCTGCCCCGTCGTTCGCCGCGTCGCCCTCTGGAGGCGCCGCGACGGGCGACGGGGACCCGTCTCGGCGCACCGAGGGCACGTGCACCGGCCCCGTCGCCCGTCCCCGTCGACCTGCGTGCGCCTCCCCGTCGCCCTTCGCGGCGGCCCCGTCGTCCCGCGCGCGGCTCCCCGTCGCCCTTCGCGGCGGCCCCGTCGACCCGCGCGCGGCTCCTCGTCGCCCTTCGCGACGGCCCTGTCGACCCGCGCGCCGCCCCTGGGGACCCGTGCACCCGTCCCCATCGACCCGCGCGTCGCCCTGCGGCCCCCCTCCCCGCACACCTGAGTTCGATTACCGCACATCCGAGTTCGCTTCCCGCACGCTTGTGCACGCTTCACGCACACCTGAGCTCGCTTACCGCACACTCAGGGTATGGGGGTGACGGGTATGGGGGTGATGGTTGTGGGGGTGTCGGTTGTGCGTGCCGTCCCCTTCTCCTTAGCCTCCTTCGTCTCCCACTGTTGCAGCTGACGCTGAGGGGGGTGGATGTGTGGGAGTCTGGGGTTTAGGGTTTAAGGGGGGTGCGTGTGAGTGGAGCTAGCGGTGTAGCAGCGGGTGCGTGGCAGGGGGAGTGGGATAGTGTGGGGAAGCTGTATGGAGGTTGCCGTCGTGTCGCCAGCAGCACCTGTATTCCAGGGAGTTGCTCTGGTAGCCCAGTCGTAGCCAGCTGTGCCAGCCGCCCGTGGGTCCGTTGCTCGTCTGCCGCTACTTTAGCCGTGGGGCCAGTTACTCCAGTATTCTGGGGCGTTGTTCCGGTAGCCGCTGTGCCAGTGTGCCTCCTGTCGCCCGTGTGTCTGCAGCTTCAGGCGTCGCCTCCTATCTCCTCTCCCCTCACTCTCTCTCCTCCTCACTTGCCCGTTGTGACTACCACTAGCTTTGCTCATTATTTTGAACCTTAAAATATTGCTTCTTGAACTTGTGCTCAGAATGTGTGGTGACATTGTGATCCACCCTGAGCTTGTACTGCTTTGCTTGCTCTGCTGATTACACCCCACTTTGGCTATGGGGGTGTGTCAGAATATTATGCTCTAGCCTGTATTGGGGTGCTCTATAGCGAGTACAACTCTTCTAGGGTTTGCTATTTGTATCCCCATTCTTGCTAGTGCAACCCCCTCGTCTCTTCTTCTCTTCTAATTTTCACAACGCCATCATCTGATCGATAGCAAGTCAACTTCTATGAGATCTAATAACCTCCACAATTCTTTTCAAAATATCCTCGAGATTTTTGCATTCCACATCCATCACTCCTGCATCTTGCACCCGGGCCCGAAAACTGCGACAGGAAAGGCACAGGAAACATAATATTAAGGGTTACAAACAGGTAGTACCAATAGGTATCTAGGAAACAAAAAGTGCACCAAAAAGGTACCATAAAAATGCACAATACAGCAAGGCAGGGCCGATTGTCGGCCTAAAACAGTCCGTCTTTTTTTCATCTTTCGCTTGAGGTATACTGGCTCAACATCAACTGCTGATCGCACCATGGAAAGTAACCTTCACAAATTACTTGTGTGCAGCACAATCCGGCTTCACATGAAAAAAACATCACCTGCTGCGGATGGGCTCGTGATCCTTTTCTGATCGCACCACACACAGAGCCCTCTCCCAGATGTAGCTCTTGTGCACAGGGCCACTGGTGCGGCTGTTGAGTGCTAGTTGCTTCACATGGCAAGGCCCTCACCTGCATTGGATAGGCTCGTGATCCCCTTCTGATTGCACCACACACAGAGCCCTCTCCAATATGTAGCTCTTATGCACAGGGCCAACGGCATGTGTGCCAATAGCTTCTAAGACGTCTTTTTTGAGCCGTCTCAAAAACAACCTCGCTTCACGTCGCACAGGGCCAATGGCATGATGTCTGCCAATAGCTTCTAAGACGTCTCAAAAGCCAATAGCTTACTCCATATGAAAGAATCCCACATGCTTCAGATGGGCTCGTGATCATCCTCTGATCGCACCACCCACAGAGCCCCCTCCAATATGTAGCTCGTATGTACAGGTCCAACGGCATGTGTGCCATGCCAATAGCTCCCTCCATATGAAAGAATCTCACCTGCTTCGGATGGGCCCATGATCGTCCTCTGATCGCACCACCCACAGACCCCTCTCCAATATGTAGCTCGTATGTACAGGCCGGATGGTTCGACTGTTGATAAGCTTGCTTCGCATGACAGGTCACAGACATCTCACCTGCTTCGGATGGGCCCATGATCATCCTCTGATCGCACCACATACAGTGCCCTCTCCAAGATATAGTTCTTATGCACAGGCCCGATGGTGCCGCTGCTGAGTGTTTGCTTCCCATAAAATTACTATCGCTTGCTTCGTACGGCAGAGATCTCACCTGCTTTGGATCGGCCCATGGTCCCCTTTTGATCGCACGACATACAGTGCTCTTTCCAAAATGTAGTTGTTATGCACAGGGCCAATGGTGCGACTATCAACAGCTTCCTTCACATGACAGAACCCCGACGTGCTTCGGATGGCAAAAGTCTCACCTGCTTTGGATCAGTCCATGATCCCCTTCTGGCCGCACCACAAACAGTGCTCTTTCCAAAATGTAGTTCCTGTGCACAGGCCCAATGGTGCGGCTGTCGATAGCTTCCTGGAAGGTGCCATAGGAGGATGTGGAAGAGGAGGCAAAAGCTAAGGAGGAGCAATGATATCAGCTCAGTCGTCTAACTCATCCTGGGAAGACGAAACGTGGAGCAAAGAACATGTCTGATTAAGTGCAAGAACACGAAGAGCGCAAAAACTGTCTGAGAGGGGAGGACGGTGTTAATATGCCTGCCTGTATGCCTCACTACATGCGTCACTACACATGCGTCACTACATGCATCGCTACATGCCCCACTACATGCCTCAATACATGCCTCAATACATGCCTCAATATAAGCCTCAATACATGCCTCAATACAGGGCACTAGTGCAAAGTTTTGGCCATACGGCCCTCTTCGCTCCTCACGGCCCTCTTCACTCGTCACCTCTGCAGGAACAGCCAAGTTGTCTGCAAGAAGCCAAAAATGGTCCTTCTCTATTCGAATCGGCTCATTTGACGGCCGAGATGACACGATCTCGTCTCCAACAACGGCTGCCACTCGCCAGAAAGCAACAGGAAGCTGAGACATTGGTATATCGGACGTGGGAGGTGACAGAGGGGGAGGAGCATGGGTTGTGCGGTTGGCTGTGTTTCTGGCAGCTTCTGATTGGGCCACTTTTTTCCTTTTCATTGCCTTTCTTGGATTGTTGCTTTTGAAAGAAGAGGCGGAGGTTTGTATTCGAGAAGCTGCCCCTGCTTTTGTCTTTTGATTGGCTGCTGCCTCCGTTGGTGCCCCGTCATTGGCCGTTGACTCAGCAGACACCTCGGGATTGGCTGCTTTAGCGTAAAAGGCAACTGTTGCGGGATCATATCTCATCACCACAACATCGCCAACAGAAATGTCACTGCATAGGCAGAGGCAGAGGCAGATATGAGAGAGAAAATAGGTCACCTCAAATTTGAGAGAGAAAATAGGTCACCTCAAATTTGAGAAAGAAAATAGGTCACCTCAAATTTGTTTACCGTAAACCGACTATATCAATGAAAGGACAAAAAAAAAAAAAAAAAAAAGGTTGAGACAGATATCAGAGAGAGTTTCCTCCCCCATTTTAGGGAGCAGAGTTGGTTGAGAGAACTGGGGAAGCAGAGCAGGTGAGCAGCCGCAACTGCAACCCAGGCAGTTACTACAGCAAGCAAGGAGTTGATGAAGAAAAAGTTCGCAAATCCCACTGCTAAATTACTCAGCAAGAAAGGAGGTCTTTTTTTTTTTGTTTTCTTTCTTTCTTCAAATGTGACTGTCTCGATGGCCATACTCACTGCAAGCCAGGAGGTAGCAGATATCGGCTCAGCACCCACTCGCCCTTTGTCCCCTTTATAATCGGCTTCATCGATTCGTCTCCAGTCACAGTCGTCCTGAGCGAGCTTAAGTAGTAGTCACGGCTCATCATGATTTTAACAACCCTTTTTGTATGCTCAAAGAAAGAAAGCTGTGTTTTTTAGTGCTTTATGTGGTTCTGAAAGGGCGTGTGGGGAGGGAGGGAGGGAGGGAGAGAGGGAGGGAGGGAGGGAGGGAGGGAGGGAGGGAGGGAGGGAGGGAGGGAGGGAGGGAGGGAGGGAGGGAGGGAGAGGAAGGGGGGTGAGGATAATAAGCAACTTCCACAGCATGCGTGGCTGCGATATGTGGGATTGATTGTGAGTGCTCGCAGATGCAAAGTGCTTGTAAGTGCTTGAAAGTGCTTGTAAGTGCTTGAAAGTGCTTGAAAGTGCTTGAAAGTGCTTGAAAGTAACTGTTTGTAAGTGCGTGTAAGTGCTTGTAAGTTCTTTGAAAGTGCTTGAAATTGCTTGTAAGTGCTTGGAAGTGCTTGTAAGTGCGTGTAAACGCGTGAAAATGGGTGATACTGCGTGCGCGCGTGCCATACAGCACTCACCAAGTGAACCACTGCATGGTAAAACGCGACCTTTTCAGCAAAGTACGCAAGCCGTCTCCGCAGTCCCATACTGGCTCCCTAACCCGGGCCTGAAAAGACGAAGCTTGGGACTTAAAACCCAGGGTCCACAGGTTTCAAAGGAAGGAAGGTTGGTTGGACTTAGTGACAAAATCAAAGGTAGGAAGCTTGGTTGGACTTCGTGACCCAACCAAAGGTAGGAACGATGAGGCAACTTCGGAAAACTTGAGACTCCGGTTTTAAAGTTTGGGAATAACGAGGAAATCCGACTCTGGAAACCCGCTTCTGGAAGTCCGAACCTGAAAATCCGACTGTGGAAACCGAAGTCAAACCGAAGCTGAGCCGGTGAATGGAAATCTGGACCAGGGACTCAGATCCTGAGACCTGGAATTTGAGACGGTGAGCTGGAGAAGGGGGGAGAAGAGGGATTTGAGTCTGAGACCGTCGGATTCCTGGAACCTGGAGCCTCCTGGTGACTCTGGTTGCGTTAGCGTCAATTCGTTCAGTGATTTCGAATCACGCCACCGAAGGACCCCTCGGCTCAGCTCATTAGCCGTTTTGTAAGGAACTATTTCGCCTAGCAGAGATAGCCTAGTATCTCCGACCTTGAGTGGTAAACTAAACTTCTCGCAACGTGTGTGAACCAGATTCAAGAACGTTTCAAGGCGACCGGCTGATGCGTGTGCACCGACGAAGCAGAATCGTACGCGCGGATTGGCGGCAAACGAAGTTCGAGCGACGATGACCCGAGTGCACAGAGGAGGCAAAGACAAGCTAGTGTGGAGACTCTATCGAACTTCCAATCTCGGGGAAAACAAATGGAAGGAGATTGAGAAATTAACGTCCAGCTAGCTAGTCGCCGTTTACTGGGAACTTTGCTTGGTGTGTCGCCGTTTAATATTCCGTGGTAATGAGAAGGTGTAAGCAAAAAATATCGTGACGCAAAAACTGTTCCGTTGCCGGGACTTGAACCCGAGTCTCTCGGGTGAGAGACGAGTATCCTAACCGACTAGACTACAACGGATGCTCTAAAAAGAGATAGTATTTATTTTTATTTTTGTTTTTAATTTAGATATGCCTGACCTAGTTATGTCTCATGATCATGGCTGCAGCCTTCGTTTGCATTGCACTCTCGCTGCTAAGCTGCGCGATCCTAGAATCCCCGCAAACTGAGTACTTTTCTCCCGACACGTTCCCACCCGCTACCAACCGCAATGGCGATCTTTTTAGCAGGCCTCTTGTCGTACAGCGAGGTTGCGACTCTAACGAGTGGTTGCGAACCATGGCCGTGATTGTGACTCAAGTGAAGGACGGCCTCGATGGCACGAGCATCCTCTGGTTCGTTTGTCTGTTACCCCCGTTAGGAGCGTCCCTTTAAAAGCCGAATCATTTTCATAAGCCCTTTATAAAAGGCCTACATTTGGCGTTCACTGCTCGCTTCTGATACCTCCGATTCTCATTTCGGCCACATTCTTTCAAACCCCTCTTCTTTGACCCCTGTTCCGTTACCAGCAATGATGCCTTCTGTTATCAGATTCCTGATCCCCTCTTGCGACTCAATAACGAGGATAAGGACGGAAGGGTGGAGGGAGAGGGTGAACGGAGGGCTGACGAAGACGAGGGTGTTGCTGACGTGGCTGATGGAGGAGGGGATGCAGGCTCAGAGGGGGATGGAGAGGTTGGAGGGGAGAAAAGAGGGGTTGCAGTTGGAAAGAGGGATGGCGAAGGTAGGGGTGAGGAGAGTGTTACAGCCGAGGAGAGGGATGGAGAGGGAAGGGGCGGGGGTGGAGGTGTGGGAAGACGCGTTGCAACTGGAGTAAGGGACGAGAGGAGAAGGGCGGGAGGAGGAGATCCGACGGTGCAGGGAGAGGATTCTGCTGACGTGGACACACGCAGTGATGCCACGTGTCCTGAGCTTCTCCTCCTGCGACATGGTGAGTCGAAAGAGTTGCCGCGTGAGCCAATCAGCGGTCACCATATCACTTGTGCCACGTCATGGCCTCCCTCCAGTTTAAATCATCACTCCTTCACCCTGCCACCGTCCATCCCTCCCTCCCTCTCCACCCTTTCCATTTCCTCCTCTTCATTCATACACACTGCTCGTTCTAGTGCACTCAAAAGCAGCACCATCCCCTTCTCCACCCACTCCATCTCCAACCACTTTCTCTCCCTCTCTCCCCATCCCCACCCCAGGCACGCACCTCTTCCCCATGCATGGGATCCCCAGCCACACCTTCCGCCTCGCCCCACCACTCGCCCCAGCACCCCCCTCGCTCTCTGGAGCGCCCATCAGCCTTGTCTCTCTGCCTGCCCACTGCTGCTCTCCCCACACTCCCGAATTTTCAACTCCTTCCTCTACCCGCCTCCCCTTCCCCATCCCAGGCACTCACCTCTTCCCCATCGGATCCCCACCCGCGCCTGCAGCGTCCACTCACCACCAGCCGCCTCGCTCTCTGGAGCGCCCATCAGCGCTGGCTCTCTGCCTGCACGCCACTGCTCTCCCCGCGCTGCCCTTCTTCTCGCCCTTCATCGCGCCGCCTCCGCCACTGGAGAACGCAGAAGTGGCGATGCACCGCAGAGTGATGCAGGTGAGAGGGAGAGAAAATGCACCACCACCGCACACGGTGACAGCCTCTCTGTGTGTCCCCCCTCATGCTGTGCTGTTTGAATGCACACCCCTGCACGCCATTTCTCCCCCCCCCCCCGCCGCCCTTCATCGCCCCACCTATGGAGAAAGCAGAAGTGGCAATGCACCGCAGAGTGATGCAGGTGAGAGAGAGAGAAAGCCAACCAACCCCGCCCATCAATCAATACAAGGGCCATTCGAGAAAGCCAACCAACCCCGCCCATCAATCAATACAAGGGCCATTCGAGAAAGCCAACCCCGCCCATCAATCAATACAAGGGCCATTCGAGAAAGCCAACCAACCCCGCCCATCAATCAATACAAGGGCCATTCGAGAAAGCCAACCCCGCCCATCACCCGCCGCACCACCCGCCCCTGGCCTCTGGAGTGAGTGCCCATTATCTTGGCGTCTGCCTGCCCTGCGCGCTGTAGCTCTCCCCATGCTGCCCTTCTTCTCGCCCTTCATCACCCCACCGCCGCCTCTGGAGAACACGGAAGTGGAAATGCAGCACAGAGTGATGCAGGTGAGAGAGGAAGACACCCCCCCCCCCCCCACCAACCGCTTTTGAGTCGACTCAAAAAGAGAGGACGACACCCCCCCTCCCCACCAACCGCCCCACCACCCCCCTCGCCCTCTGGAATGGAACGCCCTTCCGCCTTTGCTCTCTGCCTGCCCGCCGCTGCTCTGCCCGCGCTGCCCTCCTTCTCGCCCTTCATTGCCCCGCCACCGCCACTAGAGAATGCTGAAGTGGCGATGCTCCGGAGACTCATGCAGGTGAGTGATGGAGGTGCAAGAGACAGGGCCAACCTGCCTCCCATCTCTCTCCCCCCTACTCTCATCAGCCCTGGCTCTCTGCCTGCCTGCACGCCGCTGCTCTGCCCGCGCTGCCCTTCTTCTCGCCCTTCATCCCTCCGCCTCCTCCACTAGAGAACGCAGAGGTGGCGATGCACCGGAGAGTAATGCAGGTGAGCGCGGCTGGCCCATGCCCTATAAATGCACACGCCTGCATACTGCATGCAGGGGCGAGAGGCAGACAGCCATACCACCCCCCATCACCACCCGCTGCCACCTCTGGGGAACGTAAAAGTGGCGATGCACCGCAGAGTGATGCAGGTGAGAGAGACACTGAGAGCCCTTCTTTCCATCTATCTCTTCCCTACTCTCATCATCCCATGCTCTCTGCCTGCCTGCTCGCCGCTGCTCTCCCCGCACTGCTCTTCTTCGCGCCCTTCATCGCCCTGCCACCGCCTCTGGAGAATGCGGAAGTGGCAATGCACGGAAGAGTCATGCACAGGAGAGTCATGCACAGGAGAGTCATGCACAGGAGAGTCATGCACAGGAGAGTCATGCACAGGAGAGTCATGCACAGGAGAGTCATGCACAGGAGAGTCATGCACAGGAGAGTCATGCACAGGAGAGTCATGCACAGGAGAGTCATGCACAGGAGAGTCATGCACAGGAGAGTCATGCACAGGAGAGTCATGCACAGGAGAGTCATGCACAGGAGAGTCATGCACAGGAGAGTCATGCACAGGAGAGTCATGCATGTGAGAGTCATGCATGTGAGAGTCATGCAGGTGAGAGTCATGCAGGTGAGAGATACAGCCCCTCTCCCTGTCTCCTGACTCCTCTCGCCCTCTGTAGCGCCCATCCGCACGCCACGGCTCACCCCCGCGCTGGCCTTCTTCTTGCCCTTCATCGCCCCCCACCACCGCCTCTGGAGAATGCAGAAGCTGCAATGCACCGGAGAGTGATGCACTGCGAGGTGACTTTGAGTCGACTCAAAAGTCAGCTCATTACAATGGCACACAATTCACCGGCGGGTGATGCAGGTGAGAAGATTCATGCACACAGGAGAGTGATGCAATGCCGTCATAGCCTGGTGGTGGTGCGCATGCGTGTGACACTGGCAGGAAGAAATACAAACCTCTAAGAAAGATGAAAGGGGGGTTAAGTAAGGAATCGATCTCTGCTTGTAGCCCTTTGTGCTTGTGTGCTCTGTTTGTTTCACCTGAACATCACCTCTTCAGGATATTGCCAACCTGACGGCTCACCTGGAAGGCGACCCAAGCAACGCTCACCTGCTGCTGGAGCGAGGTGAGGGTGAGGTTCATTGCAGGAGAAAGAAGGTTTCGAACCACCCTTCACCCCCGCTCTCTGCCTGCTTGCATGCTTGGGGTCGCGTGCGCGCTCAAGTCTGTTTTTTGAGAATGCTAATAAAACATAGAATGAACCTTTGGCTGAATGGAGTGCTTCGGTCTGGTCTGGTCTGGTTGCTGGTAATGCTGCTAGCTAACGCGTACTGTTATAATGTCCTTGCCACTGATGCTTACTTTCTTGGGCAGGGAGCAGCTGAGTTGTGAGTCAAGACAACTCAGACATTGACCAAAGCCTCTTGTTATTGTCACACTAACCCACCCACACCCCATCTGCCAGGCAAGGCGTGGTACAGCATCCACCGCTTCTCAGAGGCCATATCCGACCGCCAATGTGTTACCCTCTTGGGTTCAGAGCTGACCAACCCTCGTTGTTGTCACACTACCCCACCCCTCCCAGGCAAGGCGTGGTTCAGCATCCACCGCTTCCCAGAGGCCATAGCGGACCGGCAGCGATGCGTGGCCCTCCTGGCGGCCTCTGCTGCTCATTTCAACCCGTGCAGCAGTGGGAGCGGCTACCACCCCTCCGACCTGCCACGGGCACTGCTCTCCCTGGTACGCTGCTCCCACCCTGTGCTGTGCGCCCCTTTGCTGTTGCTGTTCTGCAGCCCTCTGCTGCGCACTCCAACCCCCACAGCAGTGGGAGTAGTGGGAGCGGCTACCACCCCTCCAACCTGCCACGGGCACTGCTCTCCCTGGTACCCTGCTGCTCTTGTGCTGCGCTCCCTCCCCCCACATACTCCCCCCTCCACGTGCTCCCTCCCACCACGTACGTGGCTGTGTGCAGGGTGCATAGGGGGAGACACTGAGTGCGCTGTGTCACGGTGTCACCCTCTTATGCATACTTGCACCCGCCCATCCGAACCAACCGGCAGGCAGGATGTAGGGGGTCTGGAATTCTCAAAGGGATATTAATCTACCTCGTTTAAATTTTTTGCCCTGTGAACTCCCTCCCTTGCCATCCCGATTCCCATCCCCGTGCTCCCTCTCCCAGGGCCAGGCCTTGCATGCAGCAGGCAGGGTGCAGGAAGAAGCGTGCATCGGGGGAGACACTGAGTGCTTGTCTGCATATTCCGGCCCATTCACCACCACTCTCCCATCCCTCCCCCCCTCGCTCCCTCTCCCAGGGCCAGGCCCTACATGCAGCAGGCAGGGTGCAGGAAGCAGTGGAAGTTAACGAACGCGCCGCCGCCCTCATCCCATCCCAGAACCTCACAATTCCTGCCACGTCAGCAGCAGCCACGTCAGCAGAAGACACATCAGCAGCTGCCAGCTCAGCGGAGTGGGTGACGGCGTCAGGGGCGTGGGGGATGGTGGGGCTGTCTTACCATTGGCTGCCGGATGCGGACAAGGCTGAGAGGGCGTTCCGATTGGCTGTTGAGGCGGACCCCCGGTGAGTGACTGAGAGGGGGGAGTAGACTATTTTTGAGTCGAGTCCGACTCAAAAGTCACGTCGGGAGTAGTAGTCTATTTTTGAGTTGATAAAGAATAGGGAGTAGTAGCAGGAACAGGTTGAGTCAGATCGGAAAGAGCAGCACGGGATTAGCGCCACAGCACAGTGAGATGAGATGAGAGATATCCACAGCACAGTGAGATGAGATGAGAGATATCCACAGCACAGTGAGATGAGATGAGAGATATCCACAGCACACAACTGGGCCTGGGAAGAGCACAGTGACCAAAAGCACAGTGACACCAAAAGCACAGTGACCAAAAGCACAGTGACCAAAAGCACAGTGACCAAAAGCACAGTGACCAAAAGCACAGTGACCAAAAGCACAGTGACCAAAAGCACAGTGACACCAAAAGCACAGTGACTGGGCAATGCTCTGCGGCGGGATGGGATGGGAGGGGCTTTATTTGTCATGTTCCGATGTTTTACCATTGGCTGCTGGATGCTGACAAGGCTGAGCGAGCGTTCCGATTGGCTGTTGAGGCAGACCCCCGGCGAGTGAGGCAGGGAAGAGCACTGTGCTTTTGGTGCTTTTGGTTCCGCCTCAATAGGAACCCACGCTGTTGGTCGGAAGGGATTTTTTGAGAATTCTCAAAAAGTCCCTGCAACGGGGGGAATCACTGTGCTTTTGATTCCGCCTCAATAGGAACCCACGCTGTTGGTCCCTAGATGGAGTCTCTCCTCCTCCTCTCCCTGACCCCCACCCTCTCCCGTCTTCACCACACATCTCCTCCCCTCCTCGCTCCCTTCTCACCCCTCTCCCTTTTTGCTGCAGCCCAGGAACCCCACCAGCACAGTTGATTTTTGAGTCGACTCAAAAAGCAGCCCAGGAACCCCACCAGCACAGGCCATGTGCGCTCGGGCACTAAGGCCTCTTTCTTGTTTACTCCTCTTCCCCCCCCCCACCAATGTTGCTATACCACTTGGGATACAAGAAGGATCCGAGGAATCTCTTTCCCGGTTACACCATGCTGCCCCGGGCTGCCTCGGGCACTAAGTCCTCTTGTTTACTCCTCTTCGCCCCCACCAATGTTGCTATACCACCAGTCTCCTCTCCTTCTCTCCCTGATCCCCGCCCTCTGCTGTCTTCATCACACGTCTCCTCTCCTTCTCGTCCTCTCCCCACCCCTCCCCCACTTGGCTCCAGCGCAGGAACCCCAAGGCCTACCAGGGCTGGGCAATGCACCGACAGATGACAGGGGACCTGAAGTGAGTGCGGGGTGTAAGTGCTTGGGGCAGCTGGGAGGGAGAGCGAGAGTGGCGTGAGAGAAGCAGGGAGAGTTTGGAGTGAGTGAAGGAGTCTGTGAAAAAGGGAGTTTGTAGCGCAGGAACCCCAAGGCTTACCAGCACCGGGCAATGCACCGACAGGCAGGCAACAGGGGACTTGAAGTGAGTGTGAGCTCAAAGTGCCTAGGGGAGCTGGGAGTGGGGGATGATGGAACGTGCTGGAGTGAGGGAAAGAGTCGGAGTAAAAGGGAGTTGGAACCAGACACCCCAAGGCTTACCAGCACTTGCCAATGCATCGACAGGTAATGCACTGGACGAGAGAGTGACGCCGTCAGACGTCTCAAAGCACTCCTCGCTTTCAACCTCGCCCACGCCATGGTCGCCGTTCCTCTCCTCGCCTCGCCAACTCCTTCGGCGCGTGTGTGAAGAAGTGTTTTTAGACGTCTCAAAACACTCCTCGCTTTCAACCTCGCCCACGCCAGTGTCGGCTTTAGAACCACTGGGCATACAAGAAGGACCCAAGAAACCTCTTCCCTGGATATGCCATGCTGACGACCCCTGCTGCCGCCTTTGCTCCTCGCCGCCCGCCTCGCCGTTCCTCTCCTCACTTCGCCAACTCCTTCCTCGCTTGGCACATTTCTCCACCGCAGGCTGGTTCCGAGAATTCTCAGAATCAACTTGCAACGAGAACGCCAACTCCGAATTCTCCCTCGGCCCATCTCTCCACGCTCACCCACTCTCCCACTCCCCCTTCACCCTCCAAACACCCGGGGCACCATCCCTCTCCTCACCAAGTGGGTCTCCCTCACCCCTCTTAATGCACCCAAGGACCACTCGTCTTCCTCTCTTTCCCCATCCCTCCCCTCCCCACGTCCTTGCTCTTCCCACACGCTTCTCATCGATCTTTTCACCCTCCAAACACCCACCAGGGACACCATTTTTCTCCTCACCAAGCGGTTCTCCCTTGCTCCTCGCCTCGCACGCCCCACGGGCTGCTTTCTCCCACGCCAGATGCACCAGTCGTCTTCTTTAATATCACATATCCTACGCCCCTTTCATTTCACCCACACCCGCACCAGAGGTACCATCCCTCTCCTCGTCAAGTGGTTCTCCCTCGCTCCTCGCACCCCCAAGGACAACTCGTCTTCCTCTCCTTCCATCCCCTCGTGCCCTTCTGCTTGCTCTTTTGAGGCGCCTCAAAACTCGCACCCCCAAGGACCATTCGCCTTCCTCTACTTCCATCTCCTCGTGCCCATGTGCTTGCTCGCCCCATACCCCCCACTTCCCCGCCCCCCCCCCCCCCCCCCCCTCTCCCCCACACCAGAGGCACCATCGCTCTCCTCACCAAGTGGTTCTCCCTCGCCCCGCGCACCCCCAAGGACCATCTCACCCTGGGCTGCTGTCGGCAGGCCCTGGGGCACATGGCACACGCGGTTAGTGCAGCACTGCGCACGGGTTCAGGGGTGGAGCTTGTGTGAGGCTTATTTATTGGCTTTTAGGGTTCAGGGGTGGAGCTTGTGTGAGGCTTATTTATTGGCTTTTAGGGTTCAGGGGTGGAGCTTGTGTGAGGCTTATTTATTGGCTTTTAGGGTTCAGGGGTGGAGCTTGTGTGAGGCTTATTTATTGGCTTTTAGGGTTCAGGGGTGGAGCTTGTGTGAGGCTTATTTATTGGCTTTTAGGGTTCAGGGGTGGAGCTTGTGTGAGGCTTATTTATTGGCTTTTAGGGTTCAGGGGTGGAGCTTGTGTGAGGCTTATTTATTGGCTTTTAGGGTTCAGGGGTGGAGCTTGTGTGAGGCTTATTTATTGGCTTTTAGGGTTCAGGGGTGGAGCTTGTGTGAGGCTTATTTATTGGCTTTTAGGGCTGCTGTCGCCAGGCTTTGGGGCACATGGCACATGCGGTAAGTGCAGCACCGCGCACAGGTCATGCATGGGGGTAGAAGTGAGGTTTAGGTTTGAAGGTACCAATCGCCCCTCACACCTCCAAGCACCACCTTGTTAGTGTTAGCCTTCAATCTCACACTTTGTACTTTGTATTTTCTATATCCTAGAGTAGTGTAGTTTGCACATTGTGTTTGGTTGGGTGTACACCAACATCCCAACCAAACCCAAATGTAATCTCCAAGCCATCTCCAACCCACCAATTGGAGATTGCCTTGGGATTACCCCCAATCCCTATGGATTGCCCCTGATTCCCTTCCCCATCCATTCCCTCCCCTTCTTGGATGTACTTAAAGCCGTTGACCCAAATTGCAAGCCGCGCGCGTCAAGCTTTTAATACTTGACGCAATGACTTTCGGGTTACCGAGTTTAGAGTAGGCTGAAGTCCGCGCGACACAATTGAGGAAATGAACCAATGATAACATATCCCCAAGGGATGGGAGCCAATGAAATTGAACACAATTGTGTTCCGTCGCAGCCCAGGGTTCTGAAGAACCCGTCTTGCCAACACTCACCCAAAAACTTGAACCAGATTGAGCGCAATTTGGAACTTCAAAACACAAACTAGCACCAGCTGCAGAGCCGTACAATAGGCCATCACACATCCCTGGCACACCACGATTGCCCATAGCACACCTGATAGCATTTCGACGCCATCACGAGGGAGTGTGTGGTGCGCCGTGCGACAATTTCTATTGGCTGGTTTTCTGTTGTTAGACTCGGCTGTTCGCTAAAAAATTCGCGATTTCGCTTACTGGGTGTGCCTTCTTTCGGCTCCCAACTTTCCCTTTCACACCCCTCGCCACCCGTTTTTCCCCTGGGCCAAGTTTTAAAAACTTGTGCAATTTGGGCCAACGGCTTTAAAGAGCTTCAAGCTCATTACTAATGTATCGCTTCTAAGCCTAAGTTCTGAGACACCTTGCCTTGGGCTGCTGTGGCCAGGCTCTTGGGCACATGGATGGCACACGCGGTGAGTGTGGCACTGTGCATGGGTCAAGCCTGGGCTGCTGTCAGGTTGATGGTTTTCAGAGTTCACAGCTCAATCCCCCCAGCACCCCCAACCCGAGGAGCATCTCGCCTTGGGCTGCTGTCGCCAGTCTCTGGGGCACATGGCACATGCTGTAAGTTTTATACCCGTTCAACTATGCCCATTCCACTATGCCCGTTCAACTATGCCCATTCCACTATGCCCATTCAACTATGCCCATTCAACTATGCCCATTCAACTATGCCCATTCAACTATGCCCATTCAACTATGCCCATTCAACTATGCCCATTCAACTATGCCCATTCAACTATGTCCATTCAACTATGCCCATTCAACCATGCCTATTCAACCATGCCCATTCAACCATGCCCATTCACCCATGCCCATTCAACTATGCCCATTCAACTATGCCCATTCAACTATGCCCATTCACCCATGCCCATTCACCCATGCTTAATCCCACATACCCACACCCACATACCCATACGCACACATGTCCCTTCACATATGCCCCTGCACTCATGCCCATCACCATCATCCATCACCACCCTCCACCGCACACCACTGTGCAGGTATCTGCCTTCACTCGCATCATTGATGCCCCATCCGACCCTGAAGATGCTCCCTTCCTCTTCCACGCCTTCTACCAGGTAAGCTGCGGTGGGGAGTGGTAGATGCTGTATAGGGTTACCACCATGTATCACCACCCACCGTATTGGTGGCTTCCAACCCAACCGACCCTCAAGATGCGCCCATCCTCTGCCACGCCTTCTAACCCATCCAACCCTCAGAATGCTCCCATTCTTTTCCACGCCTTCTACCAGGTAAGCTGCGGTGGGGAGTGGTAGATGCCTTGTAGGGAGCTACCCTGGGTGGCTTCTGTAGATAGATAGCTTTTCAGGTGATCTGCATGGCACCCCATCCGACCCTCAAGATGCGCCCATCCTCTGCCACGCCTTCTACCAGGTAGGCTTCAGGAGTGCTGTGTGCTTTTGAGACGTCTCAAAAAAACCACGCCTTCCACCAGGTAAGCTTGGGGAGTGCTGTGTGCTTTCCAGGAAATCATCAGGTGGTTGCCTCGGATTACCAGGTGGCTTCCAGGAAATTACTAAGAGTTCATAATCAGGTGACTGTCAGGTGACTGTCAGGTGACTTTCAGGTGACTGTCAGGTGACTTTCAGGTGACTTTCAGGTGACTATTTCTCCTGTGCGTCTACGTCCCTTCCCACTCTTTCCCTTCTCTCTGCTCTTTCAACCTTCCTCTTCCATTCCAGTCCACTACTTTTGTCTCAGCGTGATGTCAAGTTCCTAGATGTCTCAAATCTTTATGTCCTCTCCGTTTCCCTTCCCGTTTCTCCTATCTTTTCACATCCCTCGCCAGTGTGAGATTGCCATACTCACGGCAATGCTTCCCACCTAGTTCATTAGGTCCAATCCCCATGTCCCTCTCTCCGTTTCCCTTCCCTTGTCGCCTCTCTTTTCACATCCCTCGCAGCGTGAGATCGCCACATTAACGGCAATGCATCTCGAGAGCTCCTTCAGCGACTACTCCATTGAAGGCGCCTTCAGCACCAAGTTCCTGGTGAGGGCGTCCTGAGGGGGAGATGGTGCGAGTATGCAGACAGTGAGGGTATGCAGACAGTGAGGGCATGCAGACAGTGAGGGCATGCAGACAGTGAGGGCATGCAGACAGTGAGGGAATGCAGACAGTGAGGGCATGCAGACAGTGAGGGCATGCAGACAGTGAGGGCATGCAGACAGTGAGGGCATGCAGACAGTGAGGGCATGCAGACAGTGAGGGCATGCAGACAGTGAGGGCATGCAGAGAGTGAGGGCATGCAGAGAGTGAGGGCATGCAGAGAGTGAGGGCATGCAGAGAGTGAGGGCATGCAGAGAGTGAGGGCATGCAGACAGTGAGGGCATGCAGACAGTGAGGGCATGCAGAGAGTGAGGGCATGCAGAGAGTGAGGGCATGCAGACAGTGAGGGCATGCAGACAGTGAGGGCATGCAGACAGTGAGGGCATGCAGACAGTGAGGGCATGCAGACAGTGAGGGCATGCAGACAGTGAGGGCATGCAGACTGTTAGCGATCCTCGAGAGTTCCTTCAGCGACTACTCCATTGAAGGCGCCTTGAGCACCAAGTTCCTGGTGAGGGCGTCCTGAGGGGAGAGGGCGTGGAGGTAGGATGGGATTCCCATTTTCACAAACACATCTCCACACCTCTCTCCTTCAGCTACTTCTCCATTGAAGACTTCTTTCAGCACTAAGCTTCCTGGCGAGGGCACGTAACGGGCATGGGTAAGGGAGGGAGGTGGTGAGAAAGTGAAAACTCCAAGGGCCCAGCTTGAGGTAACATGTGCCGTTTTAGCGCTTGTAACGTCCCTTGTTTGCTCATGTGGATTTGTAAACATCCGTTGTAGTCTAGTCGGTTAGGATACTCGGCTCTCACCCGAGAGACCCGGGTTCAAGTCCCGGCAACGGAAAACGTTTTGTCAATTTCTGAGGAACCAACTTGGTGTGGGGGCAGATGAAACTCAATCATGGTAAGTGGCTGAGCAACGATAGCTTTTCTTTCATTATTTCTCTTAGGTATTGCTATGCGTTTCCCCCTGTGCCGTTGCTCCAGCTCTCAAATCCATTGCTTCAGAACCACTGGACTCGACTTCAAATCGGCCCACAAGGAGGGCCCAAGGAACCTCTTCTTCTACACCGTTTTTTTGCAGCTTGTTTTTGAGAAATTTCACAAGCAACCTTGAAAATTATGAAAAGCAGCTGTGAGGATTCTCAGAAACAAACTTGAGAATTTTAAGAAATAACCTCGCTAAGGAACAACCTTCAGAATTGTAAGATGCAGCCTGCAATCAATCAAAAGGAGGACCCGAGAAACCCTCTTCCACACCATCTCATGTTGTCTTGTTATGCTGCTTCTCTTGCTTGCTCCTTTTCGTACCCCTCACCCTTCCTGTCCCCTGCCCTTTTCACCCCATTCCCACAACCCCTTCAGAACCACTACGCGTTCAAGAAGGACCCAAGTAGCATCTTCCCTGGCTGTGCCTTGCTGCCCCCTGCTGCCCTCAATTGTTCACTTTTTGTCTTCATACCCTTCCTCTCCTATCCCCTCAAACTTCAGAACCACTGGGCGTACAAGAAGGATCCGACAAACCTCTTTCCCGGCTATGCCATGCTGCCCCCTGCTGCTTCTCTTGCTCCCCTGCCTTTCCGCTTACCCGTCCTGTCTCCTCCTGCCCCTACATGTTCCCTGCCGCCCATCTCACCCAACCCTCTTTTAGAACCAGTGGGCGTACAAGAAGGATCCAAAAACACTTGCTCTGAGCTATGCCATGCACCTGTCCCTAGCTGTGACTCTTGTTTCCGTTCATCTCCCAGCAGCCGTCTGTTCCCTGTTGACCCATCTATCCGCACCCCCTTCAGAACCACTGGGTGTACAAGAAGGATCCGAAAAACCTCTTTCCCGGCTATGCCATGCTGCCCCAGGCTGCCGCCTACCTCCTTACCCTTATTGTCCCCTTTGTGCCCCATACGCCTCCACCCCATCCCCTTCAGAACCACTGGGCATACAAGAAGGATCCGAGTCTTTCCCGGCTATGCCATGCGGTTCCCTGTCTCTAGCCTCCTTCCCCTTACCCCTTCTAGTCCCTTTCACCCCATCTCCTCACCCTTCCCATTTCTTGCCTATCTCGCCGTTTCTTCCACCCCCTTCAGAACCACTGGGCATACAAGAAGGATCCGAGAAACCTCTTTCCCGGTTACACCATGCTGCCCCAGGCTGCCGCGTTTGCTCCCGGCCGCCCGCCTCGACGGGCGGCAGAGGAGGACGAGAGGGAGAGGGCGAGGGTGGTTCGGGCGGCTGATTTGATTGGTGGGCGCGTGCAGTACAGCAGTGCTGGCAACGTTGTGAACAGGCGAGCGGTGAGCGAGGGGTGCTGGATAGCAGAGAAGGGGTGAGATGGAGGATGAGAAGGGGAGAACGCCTGGTTTTGGGGCGGCGGACCTGATTGGTGGGCGCGTGCAGTACAGCAGCATTGGCAACGTCGTGAACAGGCGAGCGGTGAGCAATGGTTGTGGGAGAAGAGGGATTGAGGGTTTGCCTTGCTGCAGTTGACTGGGTGTTTGAGTTCGGGGGCATGCAGTACAGCGGTGCTGGCAATGTCGTCAATGGGAGAGCAGCAGTAAGCGATGGTGGTTGGGGGACTGATGCAAGAGAAAGGAAGCTCTGAGACTTGTAATCGATTGGGGGACGAGAGGGGGAGGGTGGTTGGGGGGGTCGACTTGGTGTTTTGGGAGTGCAGTACAGCCGAGCTGGCTTGCAACCTTTTTGAGATGCCTAAAAAACCGTCTCAGTTCAGCTGAACCGGCCAGCTGAAATCGCCAGCCAGCGCGGGTTTTGGTGAGTGCAGTGCAGCCGAGCTGGCTTGCAACCAACCGTCTTTAGACGCCTAAAAAACCATCTCAGTTCACGCGGGTTATGGTGAGTGTAGTGCAGCCGAGCTGGCTTGCAACCTTCTGAGCAGTCAAAACTGTTTTGGAGGCAATTATATGGGCGCCTCATGTTTTTTTAGCTTTCATTTCTTAGGCGCCAGCAATATTGCCTAAACGATTGAGGCGCTGCCGAAATCGCTTCGGTGTGTGCAATCAGCACGCGTTTCCAGTCACTCCTGCGCAACTCTCTTCACTCCTCGTCACCTCTCATCAGCTGACGTTTAACCCCCGCACCCCTCTCATCCCGTCGGTTTTCCTAGCTGGCAGCACCTCACCTTCAGGCAGCGGGCCTGGCAGCGCTGAAATTGAGACGACTTTTGAGGCGCCTTAAAAAAGCACCACCAGGCAGGCAGCGGGCCTGTCAGCGCTGACTGAAATTGATGCAATCAGCACTCCTGTGCAACTCCCGTTACTCCTTGTCACATCTCTATTTTCTGCTGTTTACCCCTCTTTCCCTTTTCACTTGCCAACTGGCAGCAGAGGGCAACACTGAAATTGATGCAATTAGCACGAGTCGTCCACTCCTATGGAGCTCTCCTCACTCCGTCCGTATCACCGCTCTTCACCCCCGTGTGTTCCTCACTCCTTATCACCGCTCTTCACCCCCGTGTGTTCCTCACTCCTTATCACCGCTCTTCAACCCCGTCATTGTTTCACCCAACCGCAGCACTGACAGGGCAGCGGGCATGGAAGCGCTGGCAGTCATGCAATCAGCACGCGTCCATTCACTCCTTTGCAAATCCTTTTACTCCTCGTCACCGCTCTTCACCTGCCGTCATCCCCCGTTCACCCTGTTGTTTCCCAAATGGCAGCACAGGGCAGCGGGCATGGCAGCCCTAGAAGTCATGCAATCAGCACGTGCCACGTGGCGGTGGTGGGCCAAGAGAAAGCACAAGCATGGACTGACGGAGGGGAGGAGAGCTGCAGATCCAAGGAAAAATGAAGAGGAGGAGGAGGAAGATGAGGAGGATGAGGAGGAGGATGATGATGATGAGGAGGAGGAAGAGGAGGAGGAGGGGGTGGGGATGGTTGTGGATGGGTGGAGAGGGGTGTTTGACATTGGTGTGAGGTGGAGGCAGCTGGTGGACCCATGCGAGCCTGTCTTGTGGATGGAGAGGGTCAGGTGAGGTGCAGTGCGGTTTGGGGGGAGACGAGTTGTGGTTGTGGTTCCCGGGAGGGAGGCATTGGTGGGAGATGGAGGCAGCTGTTGAACCCATGCGAGCCGGTGGTTTGGATGGAGAGGGTCAGGTGAGGTGCAGTGCGGTTGGGTGTGAGTTGATTGTGAAAGAGGCTTTGGTGCGAGGAGGAGGCAGCTGGTGGACCCATGCGAGCCGGTGGTTTGGATGGAAACGCTGAGGTGCGGTGCGGTGCGGTTGGGTTCAAGTTAATGATGAGAGGTTATGTAGTGACTACCTGCAACCCACTCTTCATCTCCTTCCACCCAACCCCCATGTGCAGGAGCGTTGACTCCTCTCTGGTGGGCAACTCCGTGACTCCAATTTCTGTGTTCCGCCAACTCACCACCAAATACGTCCTCTCCTTCCCTCACTTCCCCCTCTCCGTTCCTGACTCCTCACCACTCTTCGCCACTCCCTGCAAGCTCCCCTCCGCCCCTCAATGCCCCCCATTTTCGTCATTTCCCCCTACCTCTCCCCTGCATGTGCAGGAGCGCTGACCCCTCTCTGGTGGGGAACTCTGTGACTCCAATTTCTGTGTTCCGCCAACTCACCACCAAATATGCAGACTACTATAACAGGTGTGCTGAGATGCAGACTACTGTAACGAGTATCTTGGGATTCAGATTTCTGTACAAGCTTCTGTCGGATGCAAACCGTCGTACTGCCATGCTGCTCTGCACGAGTCAACCCTACACAAGTCAACAACATCATGCCTGCCTGTCTGTCTTACTGACCCTGTGAAACTCACTTACAGCTAGCTATGACACATTCCTGCACCCCTCTTCCCAACTAAGGCCCTCTCAGTCCCCAAGAGCATCGTGAATCAGCTGCATGATGTCTCTCTGTCTGTCTGACTGACCCTGTAGAACTCACTCACAGCTATGACACATTCCTGCTCCCCTCTTCCCAATCAAAGCCCTCTCGGTCCAGCAGAAGCAGCGCCATGTGCTCTCCAAGCCCAGGACAGCCAATGCATTCACCGCATGCCTCCTGCTCGCAGAAAGCATCCCCCACGCCTGCCCTCCCCCTCCCCGTCCCCATCCCCATCCCCATCAGAACCCTCTCTGTGATCAAGAGCACGATGCAGCAGCACCACCATGTGCTCTCCAACATTCACCTTATGCCCGTTCTCTCTCTCCCACCACCATCAGAACCCTCTCAGTGCTCAAGAGCATGATGCAGCAGCACCACCATGTGCTCACAAACATTCACCTCATGCCTGCTCTGCTCTCTCCCTTCCCATCAGAACCCTCTCAGTGCTCAAGAGCATGATGCAGCAGCATGTGGAGTCAGCACCCCTTAAATCCCATCGCCCACCACTGCCCTCCCCCTCCCCTCCCCCTCCCCATCCTCATCAGGACCCTCTCAGTGCTCAAGAGCTACATGCAGCAGCAGCATCATGTGTTCTCCAATGTGGATGACCTGCGCATTCCCCTCTCAAAGCGGGAAGTCGCCAGGGTGAGTGACGAATGGATGGTTAGGGTTTTTCTTTCGTTCTGTCTTTCTTTCTTTCTTTCTTTCTTGAATTCTGAAACACACATGGCATCAGTTTCAGCCTAGTGGGTGTGCCGGCACACAGCCATGCCAAACTGTTCTCTCTCCTCCACTGCTGCTCACCAACCTTGAAAATTTGCATGGCATTGAGAGGTAACTTTTTTAGGCGCCTCAAAAAGCACCTCAATGCACGCGGATTTCGAGGTGCCTAACAAATATTTCCTCTCCGCTGCTGCTTCCCAACCATGGAAATCTGCATGGGATTGAGAGGTAGCTTTTTGAGGCTCCGTCTTTTTCGTCCCCGCTTCTGCTTACCAACCAACCCTGGAAATTCGCATAGCACTCATTGCACCCATGGCGCATCACACCTTACTCACACCCATGCCCCATGCACCCCCTCTGGTGCATGATTCTTGAGGCGCCTCAAAATTGTCATGCCATTCCCACCCATACCATGCCATTCCCACCCGTGCCATGCCATTCCCACCCATGCCATGCCATTCCCACCTGTGCCATGCCATTCCCACCCATGCCATGCCATTCCCACCCGTGCCATGCCATTCCCACCCGTGCCATGCCATTCCCACCCGTGCCATGCCATTCCCACCCGTGCCATGCCATTCCCACCCGTGCATGCCATTCCCACCCGTGCCATGCCATTCCCACCCATGCCATGCCATTCCCACCCATGCCATGCCATTCCCACCCGTGCCATGCCATTCCCACCCGTGCCATGCCATTCCCACCCGTGCCATGCCATTCCCACCCATGCCATGCCATTCCCACCCATGCCATGCCATTCCCACCCGTGCCATGCCATTCCCACCCGTGCCATGCCATTCCCACCCGTGCCATGCCATTCCCACCCGTGCATGCCATTCCCACCCGTGCCATGCCATTCCCACCCATGCCATGCCATTCCCACCCATGCCATGCCATTCCCACCCGTGCCATGCCATTCCCACCCGTGCCATGCCATTCCCACCCATGCCATGCCATTCCCAACCGTGCCATGCCATTCCCAGCCATGCCATGCCATTCCCACCCGTGCCATGCCATTCCCACCCATGCCATGCCATTCCCACCCGTGCCATGCCATTCCCACCCGTGCCATGCCATTCCCACCCGTGCCATGCCATTCCCACCCATGCCATGCCATTCCCACCCGTGCCATGCCATTCCCACCCATGCCATGCCATTCCCACCCGTGCCATGCCATTCCCACCCATGCCATGCCATTCCCACCCGTGCCATGCCATTCCCACCCGTGCCATGCCATTCCCACCCGTGCCATGCCATTCCCACCCATGCCATGCCATTCCCACCCGTGCCATGCCATTCCCACCCGTGCCATGCCATTCCCACCCGTGCCATGCCATTCCCACCCATGCCATGCCATTCCCACCCGTGCCATGCCATTCCCACCCATGCCATGCCATTCCCACCCGTGCCATGCCATTCCCACCCATGCCATGCCATTCCCACCCGTGCCATGCCATTCCCACCCGTGCCATGCCATTCCCACCCATGCCATGCCATTCCCACCCGTGCCATGCCATTCCCACCCGTGCCATGCCATTCCCACCCGTGCCATGCCATTCCCACCCGTGCCATGCCATTCCCACCCGTGCCATGCCATTCCCACCCATGCCATGCCATTCCCACCCGTGCCATGCCATTCCCACCCATGCCATGCCACTCCCACCCGTGCCATGCCATTCCCACCCATGCCATGCCTTTCCCACCCGTGCCATGCTATTCCCACCCGTGCCATGCCATTCCCACCAGTGCCATGCCATTCCCACCCATGCCCCATCGCACCCGCTCTGGTGCATGCCTCATTCATCCACGCAGCAGCAACAGCACATACGATCCGTTTGGACTTGTCTATCAGAGGTTTCTTCGTGTGTTTTCGTTCCTTTCCTCCATCCGTGCCACATCCCCATGCCACATCCCCGTGCCACATCCCCGTGTTACATCACCACATATGGCCCTGCCACAGGTAGAGGCAGCAGCAACGGAGTACCATCTGTTTGACATTGTCGGGCAAAGCTTCTTTGTTGTCACTCCATGCCACTCTGCGGCGTTTCCTGGGTACGTGTGTTGTTGTGTTTCTTGTGTTTCTCTTAACCCATGAGGAAATTGAGGTCGTTTTTGAGGCGCCTCAAAAACGACCTCCTGGGTACGTGTGTTTCTTGTCTTCCTTTTAACCCATGAAAGAATTGCCTTTGACCCGCCCCATCTTTTGTGAGCCAAAGCTTCATTGCCATGTGAGTGACCCCTTCCCTGCCACTCTGCAGCCACTCCTGGGTACGTATGCTCCTTGTGTGTTTCGATAATTCATAGCAAATGCCATACGTTACATTTCTACAATAAAAGAATCTGTCGGTGCCACTTCATACCACTTTGTACCACTCCATGACACTTACAATCTTCCTAGTCGGGTTCTTCTCTCTGTGCTGCCACTGCCTCACGCCTCAGCCTCTCTCCCATCCTCCCATTCTCTCCATCCCCTCTTCCTCCTCCGCACAGCTTGCTGCTCAACGGCACAGAGGTCCTCATCCGAATCGCCTTTGAGACGTCGTAGTACCCGTTACACATTAGTTACTCCTCCTTCACCAACCATCCCTTCCCTCTCTCCAACCCCCTACCCTCCTCCACACAGCATGGTGATCATGGTGATCAATGGCACAGAGATCCTCGTCCGGGAGGTGCGAGTTCTTCTTGAGGTTCCTCAATTCGTCCCTCCCTCCTCTCAATGCCCTCCTCTTTCCTTCCCTTGCTCAACTCTCCATCCCCTCATCCTCATCCACACAGCATGGTGTTCAACGGTACAGAGATCCTCATCCGGGAAGTGTGAGTGCCCTTCCTGTACCCTTTATAAAATGCACTCCTACCATAACACGCATACATCATGATTCACGCAGGGTGCTGTGCTCTCTCTACAGCCCCCCTTCAAATTTCTTGATCCCGCGCAGCACGCACGCTACCATGACCGCTTTGACCAGTTTGATCGACTTGACCGCATTACACACAGTCTCTTGACCCCACCACCACCAGTTCTTTTCATCTCTCTTAATTGCTCTCTCAAGCTTCTCATCCGCGCAATATGAAACATTGAACAATTTGACCAGTTTGACCAGTTTGACCAGTTTGACCAGTTTCACCAGTTTGACCACTTTCACCAGTTTGACCATTCTGACCGCCTTGACTGCAACTCAGTCCCTTTCTCCCTACAGCCATCTCCCTGTTCTCATCACCCACAGCCATTTCCCTCGCAAACACCTTTTGGGGCTCCTCAAATATCGATCACAGTTTCTATTCCCTCTGCAAACAACCCTTCACTCCCATTCCAGCTCGTCCCATTTCTCTCCCGAGCTCTCCATCTGCACCAGCCACGTTGACCTCTGTTGACCAGTTTGACCAACTCCCCTTCTCTCCTCACCTCCACCTCCCGTCCCTTCCCATTCCAGCTCATCTCGTTTCATCTCTCTCGAGCTCTCCATCTGCACGACGCGCCGCATTGACCGCTTTGACCAGTTTGACCAACTTGTCTTCCCTCCTACTTTCCATTCCCATTCAGGGTTTCGACCGGCTAAACTGGGCACACGTGCATTTGCTTTCTCCCACACCCTCCCACCTTCATTCCCTCTTCTTCCCATCCCCTCCCATTCCAGCTCGTCTCACTACTCTCGCGAGCTCTCCATCCGCACAACATGCCACGTTGACCGCGTTGACCCGTTTGACCACTTTGACTGCAACAGTCTCATTTTTCTCCCCACCCCCACCTCCCTTCTTCCCATCCCAGCTCGTCTAATTACTCTTTAGAGCTCTCCATCCACATCCGCACCATGCGCCATGTTGACCGTGTTGACCAGTTTGACTGCAACACACAGTCTCTCTCCTTCCCTCTACATCCCTCCCTTCCCATTCCAGGTCATCCCAGTTCTCCCTCGAGCTATCCATCCGCACTGTGCGCCATGCTGACCGCGTTGACCAGTTTGACCGGGAGCTGAGGGCAGCGTGGGAGAACCTGTGCGGACTAATGGTGGATGGGGGAGGAGGAGGGAGGACAGTGGATGATGCCATTCTACGAATTGTGTACTTCTGGTGAGTGTGAGTGAGCACACACGTGATGGCTTTAGGAACACCACTTCGTGACGGCGTAGAAGCCTTCGTCAGACTACTTCTGGTGAGTGTGAGTGAGCACACACGTGTTTTGAGTCGACTCAAAACACACCGAGTGTGAGCACACACGTGATGGCTTTTAATAGAGGGTTGGGGGAGGCGTGGGATCAGCTCTGTGTGGACTCATGGCCGATGGGGGAGGGACGGATGGGGGAGGAGGAGGAAGGGCAGTGGATGATGCCATTCTGCGAGTTGTGTACTTCTGGTGGGCGTGCGCGCGCGCACACTCACACACATGCACGCACGCACCCCCCCCCCTCCCCCCCTACACACACACACGCGCGCGCGCGCGCGCGCACACACGCACACACACACACAATGACTGGGGATTTGGATATTGTCGCGTGCCATTGTAACGGTGTGACTTTTGATTCGACGCAAAGCACTCTCGGGGGTTGTGTGCTTCTGATGATGCACGGGGGAATTGGATTGGATGCGCATGGGATGGGATGGGATGGGATGGGATGGGATGGGATGGGATGGGATGGGATGGGATGGGATGGGATGGGATGGGAGCACATCTGTGAAGGCTCATGTCGTAGATAGGAGGAGATGAGGAAACATGCAGAAACGGGGGAAATGGGAGGAGACGGGGAAGGACGCAGGGACGGGGGAAATGGGAGGCATGACGGGGCGATTGGGATGAGACGTTAGCCTTCCTCATTCTCTGTCCCGCTCCCGCTTCTCCTTCCTACTTCCCTCTCTAGGCTTCTCCGTCTGGCTGGCTTACCTTAGTGTTCTAGCCGCTCGTATACACCACCACTAGTGTCACAATACAATACACTAGTGTCACAATACAATACACTAGTGTCACAATACAATACACTAGTGTCACAATACAATACACTAGTGTCACAATACAATACACTAGTGTCACAATACAATACACTAGTGTCACAATACAATACACTCGTGTAGTATCTTCTCCTCTCTGTCACAATTCCATGTGTTTTGTACAATCGCAGCACCTTCCATGCAGGTAGCAGGCACTCCCGCTGACGCGAGGAACAGCCAGGTGAAGAAGTGCCCCGCTGTGTTTTGAGTCGACTCAAAACACACAGGTGAAGAAGTGCCACGCTCTCCTGCTGTGGTGTTTTTGAGAATTCTCAAAAAAAGTGCCACGCTCTCCTGCTGTGGTGCGCAACAAAGGCAGCAGCGCCTCATTATTGTCACAATTCTTTGCACTTTCTCTCAAATACAACTTCCTCTCGTGCAGGTACCAGGCGCTCCACATGTCACGAGGAACAACCATGGTGGGAAATGTCACGCTCTTAGGCCTCTTGCCGTGGTGCTTGCAGCAGCATCTCAATGCACCCACAATTCTACTCACTGCACTTTCTGTTTTATCACAATCCATTCATTCAAGTACCAGGCACTCCCCCTGTCTCGAGGAACAGCCATGGTGGGATATGCCACCCTCCTAGGTATTTCCCTTCGGTGCTACACTAATGCAGACATTTCTCATTGCAATCACAATTCGCATAACCATCGCAATGCATTCCCCCAGGTACCAGGCGCTACCCCTGTCTCGAGGAACAGCCATGGTGGGATATGCCACGCTCCAGGGCCTCTTTCTGGCTGCTGGGAAGGAGATCACAGCGAGCATCCCCCCACGAATGCAGGTACGACCGTCAGCATATGCGCATACACAACTACAATTTGCAGTACAGACAGCCATGGTGGGATCTGCCACCCTCCTAGGTCTCTTCCTGGCTGCTGGGAAGGAGATCACATCGAACATCCCCCCGCGAATGCAGGTACGACTGCTTGCATTCTATGCTCCACATTGGTGATAGATGACTGCAGCCACGGGGCAGTGTACAACCCTTCCTTGCTTTTTCCAATTTTTTAGGAGCCTTAAGACGATTTTCCAGGCAACCTGTTAGGCGCCTAAAAAGATCGACATGACTGCAGCGACGGGGGATTGTACAATCCGTACCGGCCTCTTCCTGGTTGCTGGAGAAGAGGCGGCAGCAAGGGTGTTCCCAGTAGGTAGGTATGCACGATCGTTCATACCAAGATATCAAGATGTATGAAGAAAGTGCATACCTACCTACTGGTAGGTATGCAATGGTATAATTTCCTTGCAAGGATGGCTCTAGGGGTGTATCCCTCTTCTCCTTTTAAAGTCTTCAGGTTTTTTGCATGCAGGTGTGCTCTTACCCCGTAGGCTTACTTGAAAGCATGGTTAACACCCGATGTGTGTTGGTCAACCATATGTCTGCACGGATCAACACTCTTTACCCTTAACCTGATGCATCCTTCGTACCTGTCAGGTGGACTGGGAGGCGATGCTGACACCCACAGTGGATGACTTTATATCGAGAATGTCAGAGTGGATGTATCCGTCTATTGTCGATGCAAAGAAATTCCACAGCTTGCCAGGCATCCACCAGGCATTCCCCACTGTGGAGTCAGTGTTAAAGATGATGGCTGATGTTAAGATTGTTGGTCATGCTCCTGCCTTCAGCAAATGACTTTATATCGAGGATGTCGGAGCAGATGTATTTATCCAACACAAGTACAACTGCTGTTGCTAAAAACAATCGCTGAAGGAATGGGTAATGAAGTAGGAACCCTGAAATGGAGCGCATGCACTCCCTTCTTATCCTTCAATTCGTATATGGTAGTTTTACAGAGGTCCTTCTAAGCCTTCCACCCTTCCTTTGGAGGTCCTACTACCGTGAGTCTTGTTGCTATAGCATTGGTTTATGTTTACCGAGCCACAGTAAACGGTCAACTCAAGAAATGTTGCCTATATGAAATGCACTCAGAAAGCATTGTCGAGGTGAAGGCTCGCTATCAATACTAGACAACACAAACGGCTTTGGGGGATGAGAAGAGCGTGTTGACTACTATTGAGGCCTGGAACGCTCTACGCTCACTGATCAATTCACACTAGGTCGTCCTGTCTTCACGGTCTCCCCTATTTTAAAATCCCAGGCCGGGGCGACCGGACGGGTCGGGTATCTGTATCCATTCTATATAGTGCCTACCGTATGTATTTGTACAACCTTTCTGACCAGATTTCGGGTCGGGTTATTATCGAGTCAAAACTTGACCCCGCCTTGCCCGATTGCAGTAATCCAGCCAAGACTGGACTTGAACCGCCGTGGGCAAAAACCTGACTTTTAGACCCGGTCGGGACAGGTCCACCCCACCTGGCCGGACCTCAAACTCATCAAACATATGCACAATGGGCTCTACCGCATGGACCAAAAGGTGTTCCGTTGCCGGGACTTGAACCCGGGTCTCTCGGGTGAGAGCCGAGTATCCTAACCGACTAGACTACAACGGATGCCAATATTTTGTTACCGTTTTATTCCATTCCTAATAATTGTTAGCAACTAAATCTGCATGCTCCACAGCAGTTTACAAATCAACCCACTGCTCCACCTACTAACTAGCATCAGCCACCATCTCGTACAAAATAATCATTTTCCTCTCACACCTCAAAACTTTGTTGAGATAGTTGAATGATTAGCTGAAACACCACACGGTCCAGGTGAAGGGAGAAGGTGCATTACACAGCATGAGACATGACCTCGATCTTGGCTGGAACTGCTACAACAAAATGATGGAAAAGAGAGTGACGCAGCGCGAAAGGAGACGTGGTAGCACTTCTCCAATGGCGATGGGACGTACACCACCATGCGGTTACTTTAGAGGGGTGGCATAGAGGGCAGGAGTTGTTTCCTTACGCAGTGTCGTCAAATTTGTTTTTTCCCTCTAAAACAGCTACCGTACTGGTACTTTGGAGACGAAAACAGCAATGAGTAGATCAGGTCGTGGCTGCACATCGGAGATAGGAAAAAACCCACAGCTCTCAAAGGATGCTGTGCCAGCCGGGAATCGAATCCGGGTCTGCACCGAGCTCATGGCAGGGTGCTATCCTACGACTAGACCACTGGCACGCTGGATGAAAAATCGTCGAGCAGATACAGGCTCTGACCGCTTGCGTACTTTGTTTCCACAGATTCTAAGCAGTCTCTTGCCATTACTGCTGCATCATCTACCATGGGACGATGGTAGGTGAAAAAAGGACCTATAACTGCCATTGTATTTTGATCCGCGTCAGCAGGTCCTCAATGGGAGATCCCATTCGCATTACTGCTTCGTCATCTGGTGGTTGGTGAGAAAAGTCACTATATAGTCACTTCCTTTCTTCATTTATCCGCTTCAGCAGGTCCTCAATTTGACACTCCATTGCCATTATTGCTGAGTCGTCTACCATAGCTTGATCACTGACAGATGCGGAGAAATAAGTGTTTCACAGGTGCGAGAGAGGGAGGGAGAAGGTTTGGGAAAGAGGGCAATGAGGCAAGGAAAGGATGATTGGGTGAGCCAGCAAGTGCTGCATCGTCTACCATAGCTTGATCACTGATAGATGTGGGAAAAGAAGCGTTTCACAGGTTGGAGAGAGTGCGAGAGAGTGGGAGAGAGTGGGAGAGAGGGGAGGAGCGGGCGGGGGGCAGGGGAGGCAAGGGGAGGAAGGCTGGATGAGTCAGTGGCTATACAGATGGGAGCAGGCATGCGCTGTTTGCAGCATGGCGGCAACATGCCCTGTTCGGTGCAGGCTCATTATGCAGCATGGCGGGACAACACAACTTACCATGAGCACTAAAAACAGAAGTTCCAATAACACACCAGCAGAATACAGCAAGAAAGACATGGTATGCACACTAACCACAGGTTCCAAGAACACACTAGTTCGGTGCAGACTCAACTTGCAGCATATGTACTGAATTGTTAGGCGCCCCTAAAATAGCGCATCTGTTCTGTACAGGTTCATGTTCCAACACCGAGTTTTAAGCAGCCTAAGCAAGAAAGACATGGCATGCACACTAAGCTAGACCTGAAAGGCCGCACCTGTTGTGTCTGGGTTTGTGGTCTAGTGCTGAGCGGACCTCTTCAGTAAAGGATAAGGGCTAAGCAAGGCCGCACCTGATGTGTACGGGTCGTGGTCCACTGTACACAGGGCTGAGCGCACTGCGTACAGTGCTCTCTCCACATACAGTGACACTCATCAACATGGTTTGCGCACCAAGCAAGGGTTTTGAGGGTTTAAAGGCCGCACCTGTTGTGTATGGGTTCGTGGTCTAGTGCTGAACGCACCTGTTGTGTCAAAGCTAAGGGAAAAGGGCTAAGCAAGAGCCAAAACAAGGCCGCACCTGTTGTGTATGGATTCATGGTCCAGAGCTGAGCGCACCACGTACAGAGACCTATCCCCACATACAGTATAGCCCAGCAACATGGCATGCACACACCTACCAAGGACTAAAGGGCACACCTGTTTTGTATGGGTTCATGATCCAAAGCTGAGCGCACCACGTACAAAGCTCTTCCCACTATGTCCCTCACGTGCACGGGACCCAGAGTGCGGCTGTCAACAGCCATCTGCGAGGGAGGAGGAATAGGGATAGAGAACGAGCAGATGTATTGGGGCAAGAGAAACGGCAGAGCAGGAGAAAGAGCTTTGAAATGCTGTCCTCTCGAGTCTCACTGCACTGGGACTGGGACCAAGAGCACGGCTACCAAGGTCCTCCTGGGCGGGAGATAGAGAAGGTGAAGAGCATGGGGCCCAGAGCACGGCTACCACACCTTCCACACCTTACACTTCTCCACGTACCCTTCTGCACTGGGACCAAGAGCACGGCTACCAAGGTCCTCCTGGGCAGACCTTGGGACCACACCTTACACTTCTCCACGTACCCTTCTATACTCGGCCTTGAACATACCATTCTCTTTCCGGGTACATTATGATCATCCTGAACATACCATTCTCTTTTCCGGGCACCCTTACGTACATTTCTCGTTTCCAGGTACCCTTAAATAATCACCCTTGATTCTTGACCATACCTTTGCAGGAACCGTCGGATCATCAGCAAGCACCCAGAACTGGTCCTTGTCTATCCGAAACGGCTCATCCAACGGCTGAGATGACACCATCTCGTCTCCAGCAACGGCTGCGACACGCCGAAAGATCAGTGGGAACGAAGTGGGTGCTGCTTCCGCCTTGGCAGTGGCTTCTGACTCAGAACGTTCTGAATCAGAACCTTTTGATTTGGAATCTTCTGGATTGGCTTTGTGAGTCGACTCAAAACTGGATGCAGCTTTTGCCTTGGGAGTGGCCTCTGAGTCGAAACCTTCTGTGTCGGCTTTTTGAGTCGACTCAAAAGTGGGTGCTGCTTTTGCATTGGGAGTGGCTTCTGAGTCAAAACAGGCTGGTTCTGTGCCATCGGCAGCTGGGGAAGCAGAAAAAGCAAGAGAAGCAGGGGAAGCAGGAGAAGCAGGGGAAGCAGGAGAAGCAGGAGAAGAAGAGGAGGCAGCAGAAGCAGAAGAAGCAGGAGAAGCAGAGGTAGCAGCAGAAGCAGGAGAAGCAGAGGTAGCAGCAGGAGCACAAGAAGAAGCAGGAGAAGCAGTAGCAGAAGCAGACGCGGCAGAAAAACGTGTGGGGGCGACTTGGAATCCCACCACATCTCCAACGGAAATGGTACTGCCATGGGAGAGGGCAGGTTGAGGGGTTACAGGGAAAGGCGGGATTGGGTAGGCATTCACAAGTTTGCAGCCGACTTGGAAGCCCACCACCACATCTCCAACGGAAATGGTACTGCCTGCCACGGGAGAGAGCATGTTGCTTATGAAAATGGCTTATAAGGAAAGGCGGGATTGGGTAGGCGTTAAAAGGAAAGGGTAGGATAGGAATCCAAGACTGCAACCTGGTGTGTTTTGAGTCGACTCAAAACACACAAGGGTAGGATAGGAACACACAAGACTGCAACCTCTTGAGCAGACACAGGAACCTTTGATCCACTCTGCGTGCAGACACACACAGCAGCACGCTGAGGAAGCAAGGACGAATAAAATAATCCTTATGCCCATCACATGTGGGAAGAATATGTATAAACATATTAATAAACACGACCGCTGCCACAATAGGACCATAATGTAAAGGTCAAATCCGATAAGACCTAGTAGTCACCGAATCCCACTGTCGTCAACTGCGGAAGGGGTGGCACAAACACTCATTCTCTACCGAATGGGCGGCACACTCACTGCCAAAAGGGGCGGAACACTCACTCATTGCCAAATGGGGTGGCCCACTCACTCACTCCCAAACGGGTGGCACACTCACTGCCTCACTGCCCAAAGGGGCGGCACACTCACTCCCAAACGGGCGGCACACTCACTTCCAACTGGGCGGCATCAGAAACCGGTAGAGCACCCACTCGTCCTTCATCCCCCTTATAGTCGGCCTCATGGACTCGTCTCCCAACAGAGAACGCGGCAAGGATGTGAGATATGATTTCTCGTGCTGGACGATCTTGTTCAGAGATCGCACTAGGGTGGCAGTGGGAGGGAGCTGCCCTTGATGCTGCCCCATGTGAGCCTGCAGTGAGTCAGGGGAAATGGACAGGCAGGAGGGAGGGAGTCAGTGCTGTCATACAGGGTTTCGCATGCTGCCATGTGTGATGATTTCGCCATGTGTGATGATGCCTCGTGCTGCACGACCCTGTTGGGAGCTCTCACTAGCTTGGGAAAGAGGCGGAACTGTCCTGGATGCTGCTCCACGTGCGCCTGCAAAAGCAGGGGGGGGGATGGGCACGAGGAAGCAAGGGTGTCATATGTCAATTCCCGTGCTGCACAGTTCTGTTCAGCGACCTCACAGGCTTGGCAATAGGGGGGGGCCTCCCCCTGATGCCGCTCCATGTGGGCCTCCATGTGGGCCTCCATGTGGGCCTCCATGTGGGCCTGCAATCAGAATGTTGCTCACCCGCACTAATAGCATAATGCTGCTATCACACCCCAGCTACTCCACCTCTCACACCATCACTCGCGCGCAGTAGCACGGTGTTATATAGAGAGAGCACTTCCCTTCTGCCCCGAATGTTGCTCACCCACTAATAGCATAATGCTATCACACCCCATCAGCTCCACCTCTCACACAGGAGCACGAAGCTGTGCAGGGAGCACTTCCCTTACGCCCTGAATACTTTTGAGTCGACTCAAAAGCACTTCCCTTACGCCCTGAATACTTTTGAGTCGACTCAAAAGCACTTCCCCTACGCCCTGAATACTTTTGAGTCGACTCAAAAGCACTTCCCTTACGCCCTGAATACTTTTGAGTCGACTCAAAAGCACTTCCCTTACGCCCTGAATACTTTTGAGTCGACTCAAAAGCACTTCCCTTACGCCCTGAATACTTTTGAGTCGACTCAAAAGCACTTCCCTTACGCCCTGAATACTTTTGAGTCGACTCAAACCCCGGAACCCGTGCATGAAACACCAGCAACCAGCACTCACAACAGCCAACACCATCGCGCACACAAACCAGCTTTTGAGTCGACTCAAACCCCGGAACCCGTGCATGAAACACCAGCAACCAGCACTCACAACAGCCAACACCATCGCGCACACAAACCAGCTTTTGAGTCGACTCAAACCCCGGAACCCGTGCATGAAACACCAGCAACCAGCACTCACAACAGCCAACACCATCGCGCACACAAACCAGCTTTTGAGTCGACTCAAACCCCGGAACCCGTGCATGAAACACCAGCAACCAGCTTTTGAGTCGACTCAAACCCCGGAACCTGTGCATGAAACACCAGCAACCAGCACTCACAACAGCCAACACCATCGCGCACACAAACCAGCTTTTGAGTCGACTCAAACCCCGGAACCCGTGCATGAAACACCAGCAACCAGCACTCACAACAGCCAACACCATCGCGCACACAAACCAGCTTTTGAGTCGACTCAAACCCCGGAACCCGTGCATGAAACACCAGCAACCAGCTTTTGAGTCGACTCAAACCCCGGAACCCGTGCATGAAACACCAGCAACCAGCTTTTGAGTCGACTCAAAACCCGGAACCCGTGCATGAAACACCAGCAACCAGCTTTTGAGTCGACTCAAACCCCGGAACCCGTGCATGAAACACCAGCAACCAGCACTCACAACAGCCAACACCATCGCGCACACAAACCAGCTTTTGAGTCGACTCAAACCCCAGAACCCGTGCATGAAACACCAGCAACCAGCACTCACAACAGCCAACACCATCGCGCACACAAACCAGCTTTTGAGTCGACTCAAACCCCGGAACCCGTGCATGAAACACCAGCAACCAGCTTTTGAGTCGACTCAAACCCCGGAACCCGTGCATGAAACACCAGCAACCAGCACTCACAACAGCCAACACCATCGCGCACACAATAACTCACGCGCATGAGCACGTAGCTGTAGAGGGAGCACTTCTGAGTCACGTATTTCAGTCGCATCAACCACGATGCCATCGCGCCTGCTCTGCTCTCCCAGCTGAGCCCTCCTGTTGCTAGGGATGGCTTAGCTGCTCGTCAGATCCGCTCGTCTGGTGGTTACCCGTCGTCTGCTATTTCAACGGCAGCGGTTGAAATCGCTCAACGGTATGATCCTCGAACCGCATTCACGAGCACGCGAAGCAGCAAGAGTAACGATACGGTCGGCAAAGCAGGCGACGCGGCTTCGACGCCGGGAGTGGCTTTAGTGCACCGTGTCTGATCGTATGAGCGAAAACCGCTAACCAATGTCGAGAACAAGCGATGCGAGCACGATAACAGTGACGGCAAAGCCTCGTGAAAAGGAGTTGTTTCTGAGACGGCTAAACGACGATACTGACGGCCAAAGCCTCAGATTCTAGGGTTTTCTACAGAGAAGATACGCAGCAGCAGACGACTGCGAAACAGATTTGGCCATCAAGTGACGATCGCGCGTTGAATCTACTCGCTGCAAGAAACGAGCAGCGCGATACGAGACTACTGCACCCCCTGCTACTCGAACAGCCAAGGACAGATGGAGACGCAAGAGACCATCGAAAGAGGTATAAGGTGTTATATCCCTTATCGTCCCCTCTTTCTAAGGTATGTGTACGGGATGGCTGAAGGAGCCATGTCTACCTAGTTTGCTACGAATAATTAGGAAATATATATTAGCGGATTGATGCGAGGGCGCAGCATGTCATTCGGCTGGGCGTTCTATTTTGTTACGCTTAGAAATTGGGAGGCAACCCACATTGTTCTCGTGGGAGTTTCGCAAATGACGGTTGGCAGGAAACGAGAAAGCCGACAATAACGACGGTCGTGAAGGCCAATGAACTGCTTCTCGAACACGTTTACTCAAATTCTCGAAACGTAGTTACCATAAAGCACCCTCGGCATAGTTCGCTATCTGAGTGCCCGAGGACAAGGCCGTAGATTCGTTCCCCCAGTGAATCCCGCATTACGAGTCGCAGCGGTGAACGGTTAGGTGATAGTTTCTAAGATTGTTTGTTCCGGGTTTTCAGGAGGCATTTTGGACGGCGTAAGGCAGGTCTAGACCGCGTAGCCTGTGCGAGTCGCCGACCTGTGAACTATTTGACTGCCGACGACGTAGAGTGAGCGAGTAGGTAAGCTCCAAACCATCAAGTTTGTGAGACACCGTGCGAGCAGCTAGGGTTGCGCAGGGTGGAAAGAGTACACGCTGAGTTTATAACCTGAGGGCGACTGTGCAGCGGGAGAGAGAAGCAGGAGCTTACGAGTCGCGAGCGAGTGGGGGTGGGTAGCGGCGGACCAGAGATATGGAGTGAGGGAGAAAGGGAGTGAGGGAGTGAGTGAGGGAGTGAGTGCGTGAGGAAGCTCTTGACGGAGCGCTTCAGAAAACACAAGACGACTGTTAGCGAATGATGGAGAGACGGATATGCTACGGTAGTAGGCTGAGGCGACAGTGTGCGCGGCGGTAGTACCCGAGGTGGTCCGAGTCGCAACTCGCGAGGACCATCGGTAGGAGGTGAGGCCTAGTAGTTCCTCCAATCGGCGCGCGCGCGACGCGTGACGGACGCAACGTTTTGAGAATACCGCGACGGAATGACCTTTGAGGCTCCTCGGATTTCGGTTGTGCACACTGCTACTACGCAGCAACGCATCAATTACCGTACTACACCCAACTCAGCCACACGCGCGCGTGTCCTCATTTAGATCCCTCTCGTTATAATCCCACTCCGTCGCAATGGGGTCCCCTCAGCGATCTACAGTACCTTCTCGAACCTTCATCGCTCGCGCTCGTCGCAACCGCGCTCGCCGTCGTTCTCCTCTACGCATTCCGCGCGGTTGCGGACGACTGCGAATCGGAGCGCCATCGCGAATTGTCCGCTTCCGCCATAACCCTAGACGCGAACCGCGCGCTGCTGCTCCCGTTGGCAAGTTCCGCGTCGCTCCTGCTCATGTTTTACATCTTCGCGATGGTTTCGCAGCTGGTTACTGCGTTCGCGGCCGTCGCGTCCGCGTCCGCGACCTGCTTCGCGTTGTCCCCGTTAGTAGCGTTGTTGAATACGTCGCTAGGGCTGCAGGATCCGCTGATTACTGTACATTTTCCGTCGTTTTCGCTATGGAGTAGCCAACGTAGCAACACCAGCAGCAACAGCAGCAGCAGCAGCAGCGGTAGCAGCATCAGCAGCAGCAGGGGTGAGGGTGGCAGCTCATTACTAGACGACAGCGTGAGAGAAAGAGAGAGCAGAAACAGCAGCGAAGGAAACAACAAGAACAGAAGCAATTCTTCCACTGGCGAAACCGCCACCAGCACCACCCCAACCAGCACTGGCAGCACAAACAGCAGCACCAGCACCACCAACACCAGCAGCAGCAGCAGCAGCAGCAGCCCTTATATTCCCACCATGAGCCCCCAGCACTGACAGCAGCGGCATTACGGTGTTGGGAGCGGTGACGCGCACGCAGCTGCTGCTGGGAGGGCTGAGTGGCGTGCTGGTGCTCAGCTGGCTGGTGTCGGGGCACTGGTTGTTGAATAATGCACTCGGCGCTGCCATCTGTGTGGCGTTTGTCAGCCACCTGCGACTGCCCAACGTGAAGGTGAGATGGTACCGCTGTAGCACCAAAGTAACAGGTAACAGAGTAGCAGTGCTGGTGCTCAGCTGGCTGGCGTGGGGGATCTGGCTGCTGAATAATGCACTCGGCGCCGCTATTTGTGTTGCTTTCGTCAGCCACGTGCGCCTTCCCAATGTCAAGGTGAGACGGAAATGCTGTACATGGTATCAGTGTCAACAGTGCAGCTACTGGGAGTGCTGAGCGCAGCGCTGGTGCTGAGCTGGCTGGTGTCGAGGCACTGGCTGCTCAACAACGCCCTCGGTGCCGCCAACTGTGTTGCTTTCGTGAGCCACGTGCGGCTTCCGAATGTGAAGGTGAGATGGTGATGCATTGCTGTAGCAGCAGCATAGCGGGTAACAGGTAACCGCGTATCAACGCTGGTGCGGGGAGTGCCGAGTTGGGTGCTGGTGCTGGCGTGCTGGCGTGGCTGGTGTCGCTCGGGGGCACTGGCTGCTCAACAACACATATGGGTTGCATCTGGAAACACTTGCACCTGACCAGGCCCGACCAGGACAGAGGACAGGAGGCCTTATCAGGTCAGAGAGGGCCAGATGAAACAAAACTAGGCCATACCAGTGAAGACACAGCCAGGCCAGACCAGGTCACAGCATGTCACAACATAGCAGTATATAACAGTCCTGATTAGGCCACAGCAGCATGACGAAAAGGCGTACCAGGCCCCAATCTTTGCAAGACCACGCCCGACAAGGCCAGACCAGGTCACAGCATGTCACAACAGAGCAGTATATACGGTAGCAGTCCTTCCTGATCAGGCCACAGCAGCACGACGAACAGGCGTACCAGGCCCCAAACTATGCAAGACCATGCCCGACAAGGCCAGACCGGGCCAGAAACAAGTTAGGATTGTCTTCAGATGTACCCAGAAACCCCAGGGCGTTAAGCGGCACAACCCTCTGAAATCTCAGGGCTTGCACAATAGAATATAATGAAAGTGTAGGCAATGCACATCAGTTACCCTAAAATCTCAGGAATCAGCAACACCTACCAATACAAAAAAATCAAGGGTTATAAAGGGTTTTACCCTGACATACCGTATGGCCCCGGATATAAGCGCAGGCCTATGTTAAGCACATGCGCTTATATCTGGAGCAATGCGCTTATGGCCGATCCTCAATTATAAGCGCACCCCCTGTAAAACCTTGACATATTATAAGCGCATCAATCATTCTACTATTAAATCCTAATTAATACAGTAACGATTTCCCTTTTTGCAGCGAGTCCAGATCCGTTCCTACTTGTTTGACTCGCTCGAGGGCGAGCGATTCGCAGGAGAAGCGAAACGGCATGAAGCTGACTGACTGACAGCACATCGTTGGGAGGGGGGGGAGGGAAGATGGGCACTGGAAACGACTGTCCTGTGCGTTGTGCGAGCGAAAAATGGGCAGGCGGGGGGGCTCGGGAACGACTGTGCCTCTGCGCTGCGATCAAGCGACTCCGTGCGACTGGCTCGTACATTGGTTCGGGGCGAGCTTGGCACATCCCTCTGCGTTGTGAAGTGTCCTCGTCCCCGTGCGGCGGCTGAAATCGCCCTCGCGCGATTCTCTGATGTGGGACGCTGTAATGTTCTGATTCGATTGAAATTGCACGACAGAGATGTATAGTTTGGTGAATTTAAAACACATATCTGTAATTGTCATTTTATAAGCGCATGCGCTTATAAATCTGACTCAATTATAAGCGCACCCCCCCAAAAAACAATGTTTTATTATAAGCGCAGGTGCTCTTCTATCCGGGGTATTACGGTATGAGGGCATGGTTGGTGTGATCATTCAAAGCCAGAAGCCAGCACATTTTCCTCGTGATGTAGAAGGACTGGAAGATTTTATTGTGATATTTTGAAAGTGCGACCTTCCAAAACCACAATAATAATAAAAAAAAAAACAAAAAGGAGATGGTGTATGAAAAAGGCTCTGGCTTGGTACGGTACAGCACAATGCTTCTTCAATGGATGAAAGGTACCGTAATTGATTCATATTATGCCATGAAAGCTACATCCGAATCAATACTGTTCAATGCTACGAATGGGCTAAACCAGGACTGCAGTCAAGGCCCAAGAGATGTCATGTCAGTCAAGCTTGTCTCAGTCAAGCAAGCAGGCTAGCCATCCCACAAGAATGCCAGCCCTGGCAGATCCCATCCCAGGCCAGCTCTTCTCCACGCCACTAGCAACACAGGGAGATGGTGTATGAGAGCAATTCAGTCTGACGTCGAGTGTTCCATGCTTGCTTGCCCCCGTTGGTGACATTCTTTACGACTCAAATCAAATCGCCCTCGCCAGTCAAACATCCAGCGTTTCAAGCTTGTCCCAGTCGAACAGCACGACGCCAGGCGAACCGTCCCACATATCAGTCAGCTCGCCCCTTCTCCATGCCACCAGCGACACCAAGAGATGGTATTTAAGAGTCCACTAGTCAGACTGTCAGACATCCAGAGTTTCCAGCTTGTCCCGGTCGAACGGCATGAGGCCAGGCGAGCCATCCCACAGATCTGCCAGCTCGCCTCTGCTCCACGCCACCAGCGACACGGGGCCGAGCGTGGAGGGCACCTGAAGGGAGCGTGGAGGGTGGAGGCAGGAGGCAGGCGAGAAGGACAGGAGGAAATGGGTGAGGGAGGGGGAGCAAGAGGTAGCATGTAACACAGACCTGCCAGCTCGCCTCTTCTCCACGCCACCAGCGACACGGGGCCGAGAGTGGAAGGCACCTGAAGGGAGGGTGGAGGCAGGAGGGAGGAGAGAGGGCCAGGAGGAAATGGGCAAGGGAGGGAGGAGAGAGGGCCAGGAGGAAATGGGCAAGGGAGGGAGGAGCACGAAGCAGCATGGAAATCTGCTGTCTCGTCTCCCAGCTTCTCCATGCCACTAGCGACACGGGAACGAGGGTCGAAGGCTCGTGACACACACCAACCAATCACACCAACACAGAGCAACGTGAAAATCACAGCAGGGAAGAGATGAATTTTGAGTCGACTCAAAAGTTACACACCAACCAATCACACCAACACAGAGCAACGTGAAAATCACAGCAGGGAAGAGATGAATTTTGAGTCGACTCAAAAGTTACATACCAACCAATCACACCAACACAGAGCAACGTGAAAATCACAGCAGGGAAGAGATGAATTTTGAGTCGACTCAAAAGTTACATACCAACCAATCACACCAACACAGAGCAACGTGAAAATCACAGCAGGGAAGAGATGAATTTTGAGTCGACTCAAAAGTTACATACCAACCAATCACACCAACACAGAGCAACGTGAAAATCACAGCAGGGAAGAGATGAATTTTGAGTCGACTCAAAAGTTACATACCAACCAATCACACCAACACAGAGCAACGTGAAAATCACAGCAGGGAAGAGATGAATTTTGAGTCGACTCAAAAGTTACACACCAACCAATCACACCAACACAGAGCAACGTGAAAATCACAGCAGGGAAGAGATGAATTTTGAGTCGACTCAAAAGTTACATACCAACCAATCACACCAACACAGAGCAACGTGAAAATCACAGCAGGGAAGAGATGAATTTTGAGTCGACTCAAAAGTTACATACCAACCAATCACACCAACACAGAGCAACGTGAAAATCACAGCAGGGAAGAGATGAATTTTGAGTCGACTCAAAAGTTACACACCAACCAATCACACCAACACAGAGCAACGTGAAAATCACAGCAGGGAAGAGATGAATTTTGAGTCGACTCAAAAGTTACATACCAACCAATCACACCAACACAGAGCAACGTGAAAATCACAGCAGGGAAGAGCAGGCAGAGCAGCGCAAGATGAGCCGAACATTCGGCCATCGTCGCTTCTCCTGAAAAAATCCTTATCTGAGTTCTTAAACTGCATACAAGTTTCAGGACATCCAAGATGGCATCATAAGATCAATACAGGTGCAAGCCAAGGCTGGAAATACAAGTACACAAGGAATATCCAGCATAACGTCTTCAGAATGTCGGCCTTTGCTGCCATTCGACAACAACATTTTAAAGCTGAAGCTACACGGAATCAAGCGACGACTTCTCTTATTCTTAAGATTCAAGCTTATTTCCAAAACGTCCCCGGATCTGAAGCTCTCTACTCGTCATGGCGGTTTACTACGAAGAGTTCTTTCTCTCCCGGATCAGAGTTGTGTTTGAAGAATACAACAGCGTTTGCATTTTCAGACTGCGAAGATCTACCTATTTTCAGCGCGGCTACAACAACTGAAAGAACTGCGTCTTATAAGTTGGATCACAATGGCTGGAAGGAAGGGGAGGTTGTTGTTGCAGGCATGATTAAAGGTGGTTTGATCAACATGGCAGATCCTACAACTGGAAACCCTCAAGAAGTATTTTTAACTGTTGATGATACTGATTTATGGCGTGACACCATAGAACCTGATCGTGCTATGGAGCCATCAAGGAAGTTTCAAGGCAATGACAGAGCCGTACCTAGTGCATTTTTTCCTAAGTCATTTGGAGCAGCATCTGTCAGGAAATTCAAGCGAAGGTTGTGGGTACATCAGAAGGCATGTGCGGCTGTCACCGCTCTCCACCGTTCAAAAAGTTGTGGTATGGTGGTCAGAGCGGGTGCAGCAGCTGCTGCAATTTTCATTCAAAGTCGGCGTCAGGAGAAGTTGGGTACAACCAGATCTATCTACCAGCAGCAGTTACGAGTTCAACCAAGCATCATTGCAGCGGATACCACTCTACACCGCATTCAAAACAAGGCAAGATTGGCTCCAACCAAGCCTCATCACACTCGGCAGGTCAAGTCCCAACCAAAGTTGAAGCAACGAAGAAGGCAAGAAAGCGTCAACAATTTTCTACCCGATCTCAAGGGTGGCAACTCTGCAAAGGTAGCCCCAAACGGGCAAGACAAAGTGTTTAGGCACTTGACTTTTAAACCTCCATAGGAATCTGGGAGGGTACGGTAGACACTTACGCTACCTATACCCTCTAGCTACGGTTATGACCGACGGTGTTTTTGCGTTGTACGTTGTATAATGCACGTTCACCTACCAAAAAAAAAAAAAAAAAAAAAAAAAAAAAAAAAAAAAAAAAAGCGCAGGATGAGCCATTGTGGCTGTGCCGGCAGGCTGCTATGGCATACCCCACTTGCGGCTTGTGCCGTGGGGCTTGTGGCTTGTGCTGAGATGATTTGATCTGCACGCCAGCAGCCACAGTAGCCACAAGCCCCATGGCATACCCCACTTGGTTGCACGGTGCACCCACAGCACATTGACATACCAACCAGCAGGGAGAATTGTGCTCCGCATATCAATTATCAGGCAGTAGTGTGGACAACGTACCAGGTATAGCAGGGCAGGTTGAGGCGATCTAGTCAGCACGCCAGCAGCTAGAGCAGCCACAAGCCCCACCGCATACCCCAATGCTGCCACCCACACATAGCCCAGCTGCCCACTCCCCCGCTCCCTCGCTGAAGGCGAAGAGTCCAGTAGTGGTCGACTCAAGCTGCCCTGAGAGTGCTGCTGCTGCTGAGAGTGCTGCTCGGAATGTTCCTGAGAATTTTGTGAATGGGAAGGCCCAGGCGGCTCTTGGTGCTGCTCTTGCCCTCCCTTCCCTGCCTCTAGTACCTCCAGTTCCCGCTCCTGCTGCTCCTCCTGCTGCTGCCGCCTCTTGTGCTGGTCTACACACAGAACAAGGGCCAGCAGCATGCCTGGTATAGCCTGCAGGGGTGGAGACGGGAAAGAGGAGAGGTTGTTTGTACTTATAAAACGCCCTCTCAACCCGTGCTGCTGCTGCACTGCACCTCACTTTGCTGTTCCCCACCCTGCTACTGCCGTCTCTTGTGCTGCTCCACGCACAGCACAAGAGCCAGCAGCATGCTGGTAGGGGAAATTTCAAGAACAGGAATTGAAGCTATTTCGCGTGCAGCATCGATCACCCTGCCTCCAAACATGCTACCTAACGCTCACAATATGACTTTAGAGTCGACTCAAAAGTCAACTCTATTTCGCGTGCAGCATCAATGACCCTGCCTCCAAACATGCTACCCAACGCTCACAATATGACTTTTGAGTCGACTCAAAAGTCAACTCTATTTCGCGTGCAGCATCGATCACCCTGCCTCCAAACATGCTACCCAACGCTCACAATATCCTCATTCCGAGAATCTCAACCCTCATACCCGCACCGCAACTGACAATGCTTTTGAGTCGACTCAAAAGCGCACCGCAACTGACAATGTCGCCCAGCCCAGTCCCAGCACCATAAAAATCCCGCGCCCTCTATCCTCAGAGTCCCTCAAACTCTCCAAACAGATCCCGTGGGAACAGCAGCTTCACGGGCAGCTCTATCTCTCGATTTCCCTCATGATGGGCCCCGCCACTGTGGAGGGCAGGCGCAGAGAGAGTGCGCGATTGCGTGGTGACTCCTGAGTCAGACTCAAGAGTCACCTTGAGTGCCCGACCGGGTGGGCTTCCAACTTCCGAACTTGATTCTAACAACTCACCATATCGCCTTGTCCAAGGACCATCAAGTCCCGCGCTCTCCCTCTCTGCCCTGAAAAGACGTTGAGCTCTCAGAACAGGTCCCTCAAGAACAGCAGCTTCACGGGCAGCTCGATTTCTCTAACGATAGACCGCGCCACTGCAGAAAGCAGGTGCAGCAAGTGAGCGACGGAGTGGGCAGGGTTGTGGGCGTTCTGGGTGGCGACTGAGAGCATCACTGCGGAGGGCAGGCGCAGCGCAGGAGGGCATCCAAACACGATTGCATCAACCAACTCACCATATCTCCGAGTCCCAGCACCATGAAATCGCGTGCCCTCCCTCGTTCTTGCCTCCCGAAGATGTTCAGCTCTCCAAACAGGTCCCTCGGGAACAGCAGCTTCACGGGAAGTTCGATCTCCCTCACGATCGATTTTGCTACAGCAGAGGGCAGGTGGAGAGAGTGAGCGACAGAGTGGGCGGGGTTGTGGGCGTGCTGCGTGGCGACTGAGAGCATCACGTTGGCTCCGAAGAAGCGGTGTGAGAAGAACACCCAGAAGATGTCGTACAAGAATAGACACGCCAGGAGCAGGGCGCAGACCTGAAGAAAGAGGGGGAAAAAGAAGGCAGGTGGTGGGGCGGAAGGGGGAACTATGGAGGGGAGAGGTGGGAGAACGAGGGGGGAAGATGGGAGCAAGTGGGCAACTGAGTGGGCAACTGGTTGGGAGACGGAGTGGGCGGGGTTGTGGGCGTGCTGCGTGGCGACTGAGAGCATCACGTTGGCTCCAAAGAAGCGGTGTGAGAAGAACACCCAGAAGATGTCGTACAAGAATAGACACGCCAGGAGGAGGGCGCAGACCTGAAGAAGGGAGGGGTATGAATGGGTGGGATGGGTGTGGGTGTGAGAAGAACACCAAGAAGATGTCGTACGCAAATAGACACGCCAGGAGGAGCGCACACACCTGAGATGGGATGAGTGTGAGAGGGGGTTGAGGAGTGCACAGTGTGTGTGTGGGTGTGAGAAGAACACCCAGAAGATGTCGTACACGAATAGACAGGCGAGGAGGAGGGCGCACACCTGGAGAGGGAGAGAAGAGAAGGCAGGTGGGGCAATGGGAGCAGGAGGGGAAAACATGGGAGGGAGAGGGTGGGAGAAAGTGGGTGAAAGATGGGACCGAGTGAGCGAGTGAGTGGGAGAGGTTGCGGGTGTGAAACTAGCTTGGGGAACTGCTGCTGCACTCTCAGCCTTCCAAATTTTCTGAGTCTGCTCCGGCATGCTACCTGGCTCGAAATGTTATACAACGACAAATATTCGTGTTTGCTGGCTACTGAATTCTCCAAAAGGAATCAGGCAAGGCTGGGTGCGAAAAAAATTAGTTCCATTGCCCCTGAAAGAAATCATGCATTCAGGCTTGGATAAGGTCGCATGCTTCATTGTGATGAAACGGGAGACTCGCCATTACCACGCCATAACGACAATACTAACTCACCTCACCTTGGCGTTGGGGAGTGGTACGTGGCTGACAAACGCCACACAGGTGGCGGCACCAAGGGCATTGTTGAGCAGCCAGCATAGCAATAATACCCTGTTACCCTGTTGTTTGTCCTGATGCCACCACACGGTTACTACCTCACCTTCACATTCGGCATGCGCACGTGGCTCACAAAAGCAACAAAGTGGCAGCACCGAGTGCGTTATTGAGCAGCCAATGCCCCGACACCAGCCAGCTCAGCACCAGCACTAATCCTGTTACCGGTTACAAACAATGTTACTGTCTCACTTTCACGTTGGGCAGGCGCACATGACAAAAGCAACAAAGATGGCTGCACAAACCGAGTTCGTAGTTGGGCAGTCAGTGACTTTTGAGTCGACTCAAAAGTCACCTCGCACGTGGCTCACAAAAGCAACAAAATGGCAGCACCAAGTTCGTTATTGGGCAGTCAGTGCCCCGACACCAGCCACGCCACCACCAGACCAGCATTCCACTCGGTACCCCATCAGCACTGTTACCTTGTCATCCTGTTGCTACAGCTTTACTGCCTCACCTTGACATTTGGCAGCCGCACGTGACTGACAAAGGCAACACACATAGCAGCGCCGAGTGCGTTATTGAGCAGCCTGCGCCCCGACACCAGCCACGCCACCACCAGCACTGTCAACACTGATTATTATACCATGAACAGCAATACCATGAACAGCAATACTGTCTCACCTTGACATTTGGCAGCCGCACGTGGCTGACAAAAGCGAGTGCATTTTTCAACAGCCAGTGCCCCGACACCACCAGCCAACTCAGCACCAGTGCTCCGCTCAGCCCTGCCAGCAGTAAGTTGCGTGCGCGTCACCGCTCCCAACACCGTGCTGCTGCTGCCGCCACCACCCTCACCTGTGCCTGAGTGCATACCACACAATTACCATCTCACCTTCACATTTGGCAGCCGCACGTGGCTGACAAACGCCACGCAGATCGCCGCACCGAGTGCGTTGTTGAGCAGCCAGTGCCCCGACACCAGCCAGGACAGCACCAGAGCAGCGCTCAGCCCTCCCAGCAGCAGCTGCGTGCGAGTCACTGCCCCCAACACCGTGCTGCTGCTGCTGTCAGAGCTGGGGGTATTGGTGTTGCTGGTGTTGCTGGTGCTGCTGTTTGTGCTGCCAGTAGTGGTTGTGGTGGCGCTGGTGGTGGTTTTGCCAGTGGAAGAATTTGATCTGTTCCTGTTGTTTCCTTCGCTGCCGTTTCTGCTCTCTCTTCCTCTCACGCTGTCGCCTAGTAATGAACTGCCAACCTCACCCCTGTTACTGCTGCTGTTGCTGCTACCACTGACGCTGCTGCTGCTGCTGCTTTTGCTGCGTTGGCCATTCCATAGCGAAAACGACGGGAAATGTACAGTAATTAACGGATCCTGCAGCCCCAGCGACGTATTCAACCACGCTACTAACGGGGACAAGGCGAAGCAGGTCGCGGATGCGGACGCGACGGCGGCGAACGCGGTAACCAGCTGCGAAACCGTCGCGAAGAGGTAAAACATGAGCAGGAGCGACGCGGAGCTCGCCAGCGGGAGCAGCAGCGCGCGGTTCGCGTCTAGGGTTATGGCGGAAGCGGACAAGTCGCGGTGGCGCTCGGATTCGCGGTCGTGCGCGAGCGCGCGGAACGCGGAAAGGAGAACGACGGCGAGCGCGGTTGCGACGAGCGCGAGTGAGGAAGGTTCGAGAAGGTACTGTAGATCGCGGAGAGGACCCATTGAGATGGAGTGGGATTGTAACGGGGGGGGATAACGAGGACGCGGCGCGAGTGTGGTTGGGTTGGGTGTAGTACGTTGTCGTGTAGCAGCAGTATGCACAGGAGTTGACGTGTTGGGTGGTGGATGTACTAAGCTTTAGTAGGAACTAGTATAAAGCGATCATTGTGTAACTTGGGTGGCGTAGTGGCGTAGTCCGATTAGTATAGTTGGTCCTAAGTTCCTGCTAGACCTAGACGTCGCGGAGCTAGATTCCTGCTAGCACTCCTACGACCTAGCCCGCAACAATAAGTATTTACAGACGGATTCCGGGAAACAGCCCTTATAGTATCTCTGGGAAACAGCCCTTATAGTATCTCCGGGAAACAGCCCTTATAGTATCTCTGCATGTATACCTTTCTTGGATGTAGAACCCTTTCAGTCCTCGTCACGCTTTCGTTGACTCACAGTCGGCCTACATCCCGTCGCCGTATTCTCAGAATGTTGCTTCTGTCGCGCGTCGCTCTTTTGAGAATTTTCAAAAGGGTCGCGCGCTCTACGACTAGGAGGAACTAGGCTTCGCCTCCTACTAGTAGCCTTCACGAGTCGCGACGCACCCACTTCATTCCTCGACCAGATCCTCTGATTTCCGCAATATGGCTGCTCCGCTACAGTGCCATCAGACTCAGGTGGTATTGTAACATAACCCGTCACTCCCTCCCTTGTTATTTCTAAAAGCTCTCCGTCAGTAGCTCCTACCGTGACTCCCGTTCTCCGCTCCCCACTCCCATTCGCTCGCGATTCGCCGCTCCTCCTCTCTCCCGCAGCACCGCCGCACTCACTCAGCTTCCAGACCCTCTCGCTGACTCAGCGAGACGTGGCAATCCTGTCACTTCTTTCTATCTCCACCCTACGCATTCCTCCCGGATCGCTCGGTGTCGTCACAAATTAATTTGTTCGGAGGTTTGTTCTTCGCTCGGCTTACGCCGTCGACTATTGAAAGGCTCGCAGGTCGGCGACTCGCTCAGTCTACGCGGCCTAGACCTGCCCTACGCTACCACAAATACATCCTAGAAACCCAGAGCAAACACCTCCAGTGACATAGTCACCTTTCCAAATTCCAACCTAGCAGTTGTGCCAGCACCGAACAAACACCGCGACACCTATGGCTCTGTTCCGCCGTGGCACTACCAGGTGGTAACCAGGTGTCGACAATCTGAGTAACCAAGGGTTCTCCAGCGACAGCGTCAGTAGCCTTCACGAATCTCGCCATTTTCTGTTTCCCATTTGCGAAGCTTCGTGACTTGTGTTACCAAAATTTTGTTAGGCGCTTCGCCGCACAAACTTCAGAAAGAACTGTAGTGTACCGCCACAGCTACTCTAGAGGGTATCCTATACACGCCCTCGAGAACCCCTGGTCACATTCCGCTGTTTACTAGTTCTTACAGATTGTATGTAAAAATGGCTCCTCCAGCCGTCCGACCCACATAGGTACCTACCACTAGGGCACCTTATCCCTCTCCGCCTATCGAACTGTTTTGGCTGACTGATTAGCCACCGGGAGTAGTCTCGAATCCGCGCTGCCCCGTTTTCTCACGAATAGATTCATCACATCACCCGATCGCCAGATTTGCTTCGCAAGCGTCTGCAGCCAACTTTGAGGATTCGCTGTCAGTATTGTCGTACTGCTCGCGTCGCTCAGTATTCGCAGACACAGTGCTTAGGCTTGACCGTGATAGTACCGTATTGTCGTGCACCCCGTCTGCTTTGCCGTCAGTATCGCCGCCCACTGTTGCTGTTTCCCTGGTCCATAAAGGCGGTTCGAAGGCCATAGCACTGACCGATTTCATTCAGTCGCTGGCGTCTTGAAACACCAGACGGACGCGTAACCACCAATCCAGATGTAACCACCAGACGACGGGTAACCAGCAGACGTGCTGACCTGACGAGCAGCTAAGCCAACTCTAGTAACAGGAAGCGTCACTTTCGTGCGGGCTCTGAGCGTCTTTTGAAGCGCCTCAAAAGACGAGCAGCTTAGCCAGTTCCAGTAGTAGGAGGGTTCAGTTCCGCCCGAGCGAGCGGAGAGGACTGGTAACCACCAGACGGCGTGTAACCACCTGACGAGCAGCTAAGCCAGTACTAGTAATAGGAGGGTTCAGTTCCGAGAGAGCGGAGCGGAGTGGAGCGGCGCGATGGCCTCGTGGCTGATGCGGCTGAAATACGTGGCTCAGAAGTGCTCCCTCTACAGCTTCGTGATCGTGCGCGTGAGTGCTGGTATGAAAGCTGGGTGTGAGTGATGGTGCGAGTGATGGTGCGAGTGATGGTGTGAGTGAGGAATCTCAAAAGTCGACTCAATGCGGATACGTGACTCAGAAGTGCTCCCTGTGCAGCTTCGTGCTCGTGCGAGTGAGTGCTGCAGTGAGTGCTGCAGTGAGTGCTGCAGTGAGAGGTGGTGTGAGAGGTGGTGTGAGAGGTGGTGTGAGAGGTGGTGTGAGTGCTGCAGTGAGAGGTGGTGTGAGAGATTCTTGCTGTTACTGGTGCTGTGGGTGATGGTAACCAACATTCGGGGCAGAAGGCAAGTGCTCCATGCACGGCTTTCGTGCACGTGCACGTGAGTTATGGCGTGAGAGAGTGCTGGGGGGTATTCTGGTGAGCACCAGGGCAGAAGGCAAGTGCTCCATTTACAGCTTTCGTGCACGTGAGATATGGTATGAGTGCTTCTGTGAGTGCTGCTGTGAGCGCTGGTTTGAGCGCTGGTGTGAGCGCTGGCCTGAGTTTTGAGAATTCTCGAAATTCATTACAGTGCGACTAAGTTTGTGTCTCAGAAGTGCTTCATATGAACGGCTTTGTGCAGGGTAATTGGCCCTGAAAAAGCTGTATCCTTTCTGCCTGCCTGATTGCAGACCCACATGGAGCAGCATCAAGGGGAGCTCCCTCCCATCACCAAGCTTGTGAGGACTCTCAACAGGATTGTGCAGCACGAGGCATCAACTCACATCGTACTGACCGCCGCCCTCTTGCCCCCACTTCCCATGCCTGATTCCCTTGCAGACCCATATGAAGCAGCATCCAGGAGAGCTCCCCCCCATTGGCAAGCTAGTGAGGACTTTGAACAAGATCGTGCAGCACGAGAAATCGTATATGACATATCTGCAGCCTTCTTTGTTACGAGACGAATCCATGAAGCCGACTATAAGGGGGATGAAGGACGAGTGGGTGCTCTACCGGTTTCTGTTGCTGCCCACTTGGGAGTGAGTGTGCCGCCCATTCGTCAGTGAGTTTGCCGCCCATTCGTCAGTGAGTTTGCCGCCCATTCGGCAGTGAGTTTGCCGCCCATTCGGCAGTGAGTTTGCCGCCCATTCGTCAGTGAGTTTGCCGCCCATTCGTCAGTGAGCTTGCCACCTATTCGTCAGTGAGTTTGCCGCCCATTTGTCAGTGAGTTTGCCGCCCATTCGTCAGGGAGTTTGCCGCCAATTCGGCAGTGAGTGTGCCGCCCGTTTGGCAGTAAGTGTGCCGCCCATTGGCAGTGAGTGTGCCGCTACCTGTTTGAAGTCGTGGCAATGTCTCAAAGCTGTTTAATTCTTTATTTCTGAGGCGCCTCAAACATAGACTTGTTTTCTTTATGTGGTAGTTGCCACAGCAATTAAAACTGCTGTTGCCACAGCAATTAAAACTGCTGTTGCCACAGCAATTAAAACTTTTGTTGACACAGAAATCAAAACTGCTGTTGACACAGGAATTAAAACTGCTGTTGACACAGCAATTAAAACTGCTGTTGCCACAGCAGTTAAAACTGCTGTTGCCACAGCAATTAAAACTGCTGTTGACTCCATCGTCGGCCGACATGATCTCACTTCACAATTGTGCCTGTCTGATCCCGTGGCACTGTCATTTCCATTTAAGACGTGGTGAGGTTCCAAGTCGACTCAAAGCTTGTCAACGCCTACCCTCCTTATAGGCCCTTTTCATTTCCCCCTTGCTCTCCCCCGGGGCGGAACCATTTCCGTTGGAGGCATGGTGGGGTTCCAAGGCCTACCTTATTCCCGGGTTTTTATAAGCCCTTCCCAATGTTCTCTTGCTCTCCCCCGGGGTGGAACCATTTCCGTTGGAGGTATGGTGGGGTTCCAAGGCCTACCTTATTCCCGGGTTTTTATAAGCCCTTCCCAATGTTCTCTTGCTCTCCCCCGGGGCGGAACCATTTCCGTTGGAGGCATGGTGGGGTTCCTAGTCGACCCAGCACGTGTTTCTTTTGAGCCGACTCAGACCCGCCTTTTCTATAAACCTTTTCCAACTCCCCCTTGCTCTCTCCCCATGGCAGTACCGTTTCCGTTGGAGACATTGTGGGGTTCCATGTCCACCCCACACGTGTTTCTGCTGCATTTGCTTCTGCTTCTCCTGCTTCTGCTTCTCCTGCTTCTGCTTCTCCTGCTTCTGCTTCTCCTGCCTCTGCTTCTCCTGCTTCTGCTTCTCCTGCCTCTGCTTCTCCTGCTTCTGCTTCTCCTGCTTCTGCTTCTCCTGCTTCTGCTTCTCCTGCTTCTGCTTCTCCTGCCTCTGCTTCTCCTGCTTCTGCTTCTCCTGCCTCTTCTTCTCCTGCCTCTGCTTCTCCTGCCTCTGCTTCTCCTGCCTCTATTTCTCCTGCTGCCTCTGCCTCTGCTTCTGAAGCTGCTTCCCCTGCTTCTGCTTCTCCTGCTGCTGCGGGCGCTAAACCAGCCATGTCCGACTCGAACGCCACAGCCAAGGCGAAAGCACCCAGTTTTGAGTCAACTCAAAAAGCCAACACAGGTCCTGACTCAAAACGTTCCGACTCAAAAGCCACTGCCGAGGCGAAGGCAGAACGCACTTCATTTCCGGTTATCTTTCGGCGAGTCGCGGCCATTCCTGGAGACGAGATGGTGTCATCTCAGCCGTCGGATGAGCCGTTTCGGATAGAGAAGGACCAGTTTTGGGTGCTTGCAGACGACCCGGCTGTTCCTGCAAAGGTATGCTTGAGGGTGCTTTGAAAGGGCAACAGTAGGGCAGCTATTGTTGCAGGTATCTGTGCATAATAGAGTTGCTGGAAGGGGCAAAAGTAGGGGTATGCTGAATGCAAGTTGACAAGGGTCTTGTGCTGTTCCTTTCCTTCACTTATGCTCAGGGTGTTTGGCTGCTAGGTGCCACCAACTCGGTAGTTGCGTTGCACCAGTGCTGCTGTTCCTGCATGGGTGATGAGTTCACATGTTGCACTGCATATGCTGCTGTCGCTGCCAAGGCAGGTGGTGCTTGCACGTGCTCTGCAAAAGCAAGCGATGCTTTGCAGGCCGCCTTGGCCCGAGCGTGGCGGGAGCCTGTGCAAACTCCGTGCTTGCCTTTATTTCTGCCGTTTCTCTTGCTTAAAGCTCCTCCCCCTTCTCTCTGTCTGTATCTCCTCTCTCCCAGGCGGCTGTAAACAGCCACACTCAAAAGTGAGGGCAGCAGCCTCTGCCCAGATTTCGTCACCTGTCTCTTCTTTTCTCTTACTCAGCGTGCATTCTCCTCTATCTATTTCTTCTCTCTCCCAGGAGGCCCTAAACAGCCGCACTCTTGGTCCCGTGCACGTGAGACTTGAGAGGACAGCAACGCCGAACCCCCCTACTCCTTCACTGCCTTGTGCCTGAAAACCCTTCCTCCTCACCTTTCCTCCCTGTCTCCTCCTCCCAGGAGGCCGCATACAGCCGCATACCTCCTACTTTTTCACTGCCTTGTCTCTTCCCCACAATCTTTACCCCTTCATTTACTCCATCTATTTCCTCTCCTTTCCAGGAGGCCCCAGACAGCCGCACTCTTCGTCCCGAGAACATGAGAATTGAAAGAACAGCACCCCGAACTTGAAGCTCCTCCTCCTTCTCTGCCTCTTGCCTGAAAACTCTTCTCCTTTTCTTGCCTTATCCTCCTCCTCCTTTCCTCCCTGTCCCCACCCTCCCAGGAAGAATGTATGTGTTTGAAGAAGTGTTTTGAGACGTCTCAAAAGAACCCCTTAGGCCTTCATCAGTCCTTTCCTCCCTGTCCCCACCCTCCCAGGAAGCCCTAGACAGCCGCACTCTTGGTCCCGTGCACGTGAGGGACATGGTGGGAAGAGCTCTGTATGTGGTGCGCTCACCACTGGACCACGAACCCATTCACAACAGGTGCGCCCTTTGAGTCTGTGTTGAGCCCTTAGCCTTCACACACTAGGTGTGCTCAGCACTGCATCGTGATTCGATACACGACAGGTGCGGCCTTCAGTTTCTGCTTAGCCCTTACTCTTACAGACTAGGCTCTATCAGCGTTGCATCGTGATCCATACACGATCCTTCCATCTCGTGACTTTTGAGTCGACTCAAAAGTCGCCTCTTACAGACTAGGTTCTATCAGCATGACATCGTGATCCATACACAATCCTTCCATCTCGTTATTGGTGCGCATGCATGCCATGTTGTTTAGTCTTACTGTAAGTGGGGATGCAATAGATTACATGCTCATTGAGGAGTTGCGGTATTTTACAGAGTGGTGTTCACGTGGTGCTCTCAGCACTGCATCCTGACCCAGCAGTGCTGAGTCCTCAGCACTGCTGCATACACAGCAGGTGCAGCCACCGAGTCCTCACATAGTGCGCAAGCCATGGTTCTTAGGCTGCTTAAAACTCAGTGCAGGAACGTGAACTCGTACGGAACAGATTTGTTTGAAGTATATTCTAGAGGCGCCTGAAAAAGTTAACAGTGTATGTGGGGAGAGCTCTGTATGTGGTGCGCTCAGCTCTGTATGTGGTGCGCTCAGCTCTGTATGTGGTGCGCTCAGCTCTGTATGTGGTGCGCTCAGCTCTGTATGTGGTGCGCTCAGCTCTGTATGTGGTGCGCTCAGCTCTGTATGTGGTGCGCTCAGCTCTGTATGTGGTGCGCTCAGCTCTGTATGTGGTGCGCTCAGCTCTGTATGTGGTGCGCTCAGCTCTGTATGTGGTGCGCTCAGCTCTGTATGTGGTGCGCTCAGCTCTGTATCATGCAGTGTATCATGAACCTACATGCAGGTGCGGACTTTCATCCCTTGTTTGGTGTGCGTGTCATGGTTCTTAGGCTGCTAAATATGCAGTGCAGGAACAAGAACCTGCACAGAACAGATGTGCTATTTTAGAGGCTAAATATCAACGCATATGCTGCATCATGTGTCTGTACCGAACAGGTGCGTTTTTAGAACCCTTGGTTTGTGCACGAACCATGTCTTGCTGCTGAGTTTTGCTGAATTTTGGTGTACTATTAGAGGTGACTTTTGAGTCGACTCAGAAGGCACCTTGCTGCATCCTGCTAAGCCTTGCTGAAACTTTGTGTGCCATTGGAGTCTTTGTTTTTAATGGCGCCTAAAAAAAACACACCATGTCGTGCTGCATTCTGCTGGTTTGCCATCAGAGCTTTTGTTTTTTGTGCACATGGAAAGTTGTAAACAGTGCATGCCTGCTCCCATCCGTATAGCCACTGACGCATCCAGCGTTCCTCCCTTGGCCTCCTTTCCCTGTCTCCCACCCCCTCCTCCCCTCTCTTCCACTCTCTCCCACCTGTGAAACACCTCTTTTTTCGTATCTGGCAGTGATGCGGCAATGGTAGACGACTCAGCAGTAATGGCGATGGAGTGTCAAATTGAGGACCTGCTGAAGCGGATAAATGAAGAAAGCTGGTGATTGGAGCGACTGTTTTTTAACCAAGCACCAGATGACGAAGCAGCAATGACAATGGGGTGTCCCATTGAGGATCTGCTGAAGATGGATAAAAGAACAATGGCAGCTCTCACCAACCATCGGCCCATGGTAGATGATGCAGCAGTAATGGCAATCGAATAAGCCAAAATGTGTTCCAAACTTGTAGTGTTGAGTGTTTGCTGAAACGGAAGATCGTGTAGGTAGCAAACCATAAAACACTTGTTCAGATCCACTTTTCATCTAGCGTGCTAGTGGTCTAGTGGTAGAATAGCCAGTGCTCTCTATGGGCCCCTATGGACTTGCTCGAACATTGCATTCCGCCCCCTGGCATTTCCATTGCTGCTAACGGTCTCACCGTCGCAGGCGTTCCTACCGGCTCAGACGGTTACATCATCTCTACAGTTCGTGACAAACTCGATTCTTTCACTTCCTCCCTCCCCTTACTGCATCAACTGCAGGACCCACAGATTGCCTCACGGATCCTTTCCTTATGCATCACTGCCCGGCCTTCTTTCCTCCTCCGCACTGTCACACCTTTTCCTGAAATCCAAGAGCTACTCTCCTTATGGAACAGCACCATTCTCAGCCACTTCTCTTTGCTCTTGGGCTCCGAGTACTGGAATCCGAACTCTGAACAGTCCACATCGGCCCGACACCAAGCCTCGCTCCCTATCCGCTTGGGTGGCTTCGGCATTCGCAGCTCTGCATCCATCGCCCCTCTCGGTTACCTCTGCAGCTTGGCGCAGACAGTTTCGATCTTATCCACCCACTTCATCACCGATGGTGCTCCTCTTTTCGCCCTTACATTACCACAGACTCCATTAACCACCTCGATTCTTCAATCGCATCTCCCATGACCATGCTTCCCCAAAACATTCGTGATCGCTTTCCGTCATGGTCTGTGCTTCAATCGGGCTACCCTCCTAAACTCTTTACTCACCTCTCCCAACACCTCGAAGCAGATCTGCTGGAGAAGATTCGAGCCACAGTAACGTCCCCGCTTCGCCTTGCTCGCCTAACCTCTTTGCAGGGCCGGCATGCAGGTGACTGGCTCACTGTGGCTCCATCCTCCCCGCACATGCAGCTTTCAGAGACCGAGTGGCGCATTGCAGCGGCTATCTGCCTAGGCCTTCCTATTCCTCACCTTTCATCTTCCCACACCTGCACCTGCAACTCCCCATTCACTTATCCTTCTATCCATTCTCACGTCCTTCGCTGCCCTAGCAACAACGAGCCTACCAAGGTACACGACGCAATCAAGCGTGAAGTTCATCGCATTGCCTTGGAGCTTGGGTTCTTTGCGCAAATGGAACACTAGCGTCTCCTGCCTGGCCGCCGAACAGACATCACGTGCCGCGACGTCAGCTCTGGTACCACCTGGGCCTTGGATGTTTCCGTCGCCGATCCTCAAAAGGGATTTCCGCACTCTAGCGCAGCTACGGTGGTCACTTCAGCAGCAGCCACTTGTGAAAGTGAGAAGACAGCCCACTATGCTGCAGCACTTCGTGACCGTCCAGACGTCAAACTCTTTCCCCTTGTCATTGAAACTTTCGGCTGCTTCGGCTCTTCGTTTAACAACTTCCTTCGCCAATGCAGCCGCAAAGGGGCTTCACAACTTTGCGACTTGAGTGGCGCCACAGATACTCTTCGCCAGCTGTTTGAGACCAACTTCTACAAATGGAATTCTCTGGTCCACCAGCGTGAGCAGGCTCGAACTGTTTGTCGTCGTGCACAAATTCGTTTTACCGAGGGCGTCAACCACACACCATCCGATGTGACTTCTCTATCAGCTGCTGACTTTGCTTACTTGGGAGAGGACCACTTAGATGTCACAGAGGCCTATTGGTAGGCCTCACTATAGGTCTAACTTGCATATTCCTTACACTAGGCCTCTGGATTTGCCTTGTATCCATTGTACACTTACTAATCGTTAACAAAGAGGTAACATAGCACCCTGCAATGAGTTCGGTGCAAACCCGGGTTCGATTCCCGGCTGGCACACTGCTATTGCAAGCTTTGCACTTTTTTTCCATCTCTAATGTGCAACCACAACCTGTTTTAGTCATGCAAGTAGTAGCAGTGATAGAAAAATAAAATTGACAATATGTGTAAGGAAGCAACTTCCCTATCCTCCATGGCGCCCTACTGTCCAGCATAGTTGCTGGACCTTCTGTGTGGCTCATTCAGCACCTTAGGGACACGTTCCTCCTCTCCAACCAGCAGCATCTCCCTTCTCTCCTTCGTGTCTTCCAAGACTGGCTGCAATGTTATCTTCCACCTACATTCAGGCCTTTCCATACTGCTCTGAACCTCGTCACCCTACAGAAACCGCATGGTGGTGTACGTCTAAGACACGACAACGCCTCCTTTTGCACTCCATCACTCTCGCTTTCAAGCAGCAGATATGAGAGCCGTTTCTTCCCCACCTTCAAATTGGTGTAGCAGTTCCAGCCGGGATCAAGGTCATATCTTACACTGTATACTCCGCCTTCTCTCTTCATCCAGACTAGGTGGTGCTTCAACTTGATGTTGCAAACAGGCCCCACGTTTTCATAGTAGATTACACCGATTCTCTGTAAACCAGAGTCATTTTTGTAAGGAACTCTGAACCTGCTGGGTTTTGATTTTGGAAGTTGAGTTTTCTCCGATCTATTAGAGTTTTTGTGTAGGCTACTTTGAGGCCTCTAGGTTTTTCTTTCTAAGAATCGAGTTTACTCTGTATAGAAGATACATGACCCCTAGAACCCCCCGCCCCCCCACTCCCCAAATACCGGGATTTCACTGAGTCGCCGAGAACATCATCCAAATTTCGTTCGTGTGTTGGCGGCATTACGAGCGCTGATTGGCTGGACTGGCAATTTTCCCAGCCAGCGCACATTGTGGCCACATCCCTTTCCTTAGTTAGATCTGTGGCGTCAATACAACTGAACTTCCTTCAGGATCGACGGATGATACAGCGCACAGGTGAAAACGTGGCGACGCGGTCAAGGCCTGCTAGTGCTCGGCTGGCTCAGGGGGGGTGAACCCCAGTTTCTCCATTCATTTTCCCAATCCGTCGTCAAGTACCTTGCGTACCCAGCATCACAGCCACGCCTCGAGCCACTCTGTTCCTGCAGCCTTCCCACAAATGCCTAACGACGCAGACAACGCTGACACCGCTGTGCCTGAGCCTGATCTCGGCCCGTCATGCAGCTCTCACCCTATGACGGGTCTGGAGTTTCTTCGTGGGGTAGTTTGTTCCCACGAGCACGAAGTCGAGGAGCATTGTGACGGAGGTGACCATTGGGGAGGCGACGATTGGTATCGTCGGGATGGTCTAGATGACGATGAGCATTCCGATGGGGTCGAGGTGTGGGACGTTCGTAATCTTCCGGACGTTCGCCACGCACGGAGGATTACGATCACACTATTGGGAGCGAGGAGTGCGATGGGTCGCTCCGCCCAGACATTGCTGAACCGGCCGCGACCATACCAACACAGGTCATTGATGCATCCACGCCAGACTCGGTCGCGTCACAGACACCGAAGAAGCGGCGCTTCTTGCAGTCTGTGCTCGGATTTGGACTGCAGCCCGTTAGGCCTGCACCCACTCCGCCGGCCCCAGCAAAAAAAAGCACCACCAGTTGTCCGACTGACAGCAGAGGAGAAATGAATATTTTTAAAAGCTGCAACGCTTTTCAAAATTTTGTATTTTGAAAGCGAAGCGGCTTGTAATGTAGCAATGGTCAACAGCGAACCGCGTTAAACGCCCATATTGGAGTACAAAACGTGGGCTGGAGGTCATTTCCCTACACCCACGTCTTTCATTTTCAAACGGCTTAGCCTAGTTTCCGAGTTCCCAATTCCAAGCTGGCGAAATTGAAGTCACTACCTCGTTTCCAGTCTCCGTCCACACTCCTTTCGGACATTTTCGCTCAAAACGCGACGACTATGGCACTTAACGGCGAGAACGGTGACAACGCCAACGCTTCAATTCGTCCCGACGACGGAAATATTACCCGCGAACCCGCGGGCGAACGCCGGAACAAGCGTCGGGCAGACGACGAGGAGTTGACCCCGACCGCTGTCGACATTCTGCTGTCCGACGTCGCTGGGGCACGCGCCCCTGGGGTGCCTCGAGCGCAAGTGGCCCCTGAGGGACCTGTAGCGCCGGCAGTCAACGAATGCGCCAAGTCAACGCCGACCAGCGCGACCGGCACCCCCCGTCAGCGTCAGCGCCGCAGGCAGGCACACGCGCCTGACGCAAGGCCTCAGGCGCACGTGGGCCCTGACGCGCCTAAGGCCCCTGACGTGCCTCAGGCCCCTGACGCGCCTGCGGCCTCGCCTGTCTTCACATCGGCCCAACTGCAGCAGCTGTTGTCCCTGTTACAGCAACAAGCTCCCGCCGTTACGGAAACCAACGCTACACCAAACGAAACGTCAATTTCGGCTAAAAGCGCGAAGGAAAAAAGGGATACGGTGAAACGCGCTCGCACGGCAAAAATCGCATGCGCCGAGGGCACCACTGCCAAAGCTACCCCGGCCCCAGAAAATCCCGCCGACAGCGACACTTCCGACGACGAAGCTAGTGAGGCACCTGCCGATAATGCATTTTTTTCAACCACCGAGCACCTCCCCCCCCTCCCTACCTCCAACCCTTACCTCACCGCATCTTCCTTCAAGAACGCTACTGTTCGTGAACAAGCCGAGCTCCTTGAGGACCTGCGCGCCTACCTGATGCATGCGGAGTAGAAAGTGCGGCTCAACGAACCGGCAAGCGCCATCGAACTCCTCGAGGAGGCGCTCTCGCCCGTCAATAATCATTTCAAGCTTCTCCACGTCACCGATTACACGAATTTCCGCGTCGCTAACCGGTTCAAGATGTATGAAGAGAAGAGCTTGTTCACCTCGCGCCCATTCAAGCAAGCCATGGCGGACGTTGCGGCCATGGGACGCGCCCAAGGCAACCCCGGCCGAGCCGCACGAGGTGGAGGGCGAGGAACCGGTGCATTTGGCAACAAACGTGGTCCACCAATGGACAACAACATAAGGAGCTTTCGTGGAACCTGCTTCAAGTGCGGACAGCCCAGCCACATGGCCAATATGTGCCCCGATACTGAGCGAGAGGCCTAAGGACCCGCGCTGGTGGTGTGACCCTATGAGAGGGAAACCACTTGGGGCGCCAAGAGCACGTTGCATGGGCAACATGGTGTGCTTAGGCCGCTGGCCAGACCCTGCGGAGCGAGTAGAATGGCCGCCGGCCGACCCCTAGGGAAGGGAGTAGGACTAGGAGTCCTAGGACTTAGCCATGGGTGGCAATCATGAGTTGTATGCGTGTTAAAGCATGAAATATGGGCCGGAGTGGCAAGTCATGTGGACAATCGTTGATGTGTGGCTTAATGAATGAAATTTAAAATATTGGAACCTGGATTATTGAAGCGAGCAGCCCTCTAAGAGTGAGGCCTAAGCAGTTGAGGTACTAAAAAAAAAAAAAAAAAAAAAAAGGGGGGGGGGGGGGGGGGGGGGGGGAGGAGAAGAGGAGAAAGAACGAGAGACAAGGAGAAGTGTGAGATGATGAAGATGTTGACTCTTAAGGAGGCCACACTATTTGGCCAGCACCAGCCCAATTTAACAGGACACGAGAGGGCCACTTGTGCGACAAGCGCACAAGGAGGGCATACGAAGCATATTACTACGCGCAATTGACACGATGGGCAAAGAGCCCACGAGACAAGGCACGTTATCATAAAAAATGTTCAAAACACAATCCGGCAGCCCACCCCGAGCTCGTCGAACATCAAGAGCCCTCGGGTGCACATACGGCAAGCCTAAGGACGTGTATATTAGGTGTGAAAATGAGAACGAGAGTGGAATGACTATGAATGAAGTGAGTACATATAGGAAACCCTAATTGGGTTGTACCCCCTATGGGATACCCCACTATAGCCTACACAAATAAGTAAGCTATAATGTTCTGACACACCCCCATAGGCAAAGTGGGGGAGAACAAGGGGTCACAAGACCAGTCAAGCAAAGCAAGGCAAAGCTCAGGGTGGATCACGAAGTCACCACACATTCCGAGCACAAGTTCAAAGGCCAAAAGGCCAGTTCACATGCAAGATCACATATATAGATATACCAGAGGCTAAGCAAGCAAGAGCAAGAGTATATATATGTGACAGTACAAGCAAGGTCAAGAGGTGAGCAAGTGAGGCAAGAGAGGCACAAGACCCAACTGAGTGCAGAAGCGCTGATGATCACAAGGCGCAAGTGCCTTGGTGAAGACATCAGCAGTGTTGGCCTCAGAGGCCACGTACGCAAGCCGCAACTGTCCACGCTGCTGTAGCTCACGAGCAAGAAAGTAGCGGAGAGCAATGTGCTTTGTCCTGTGCTCCAGTCACTGCTCTCGACACAAGGCCAGCATAGCCTTGTTGTCAACGTACAGGACTGGAGGAGAACGAGGCGGCTCTCAAAGGTCGGTCAGCAGGTAGGTGAGCCAGCGAAGCTCCTGGGCAGCCATAGCCCCGGCGTAGATCTCAGCCTCACAACTGGAGCCGAGAACAGAAGAAGAGCGGGTAGCCCGCCACGAAACAGAGCCGGAACCAAGACTGAAAGTGTAACCCTATGATGACCGCTGCTTAGCCTAGTCGTCAGCCCAAGAAGCGTCCGCGTGCCTAGTGAGGACCACTGGACTCCGCCCTCCAAGCACTAGCCCCATGCCCGACGTACTGCACAAGTAGCGCAACACCCTCTTCGCTGCAGCCATGTGCTCTGGTCGGTGTCTCCCAGGAGCAACATAGCGTGCGAGAATGCTAAGAGGGTATGCAAGGTCAGGTCGAGTGCAGGTCATCAGGTACATGAGGCAGCCAACAAGCTCTGGATACGGGCCACTTGACTCTACGGACTCATCCGAAGGCAGAGCTGAGAGCGAGTGGCGAGTAGGCAGAGGAGTGGCCTGAGGCGAGGAGTACGTGAAGCCGAAGCGCTAAAGGACCTGCTGCACCATGTGTGACTGAGTCAAGGTAATGGTGCGGCGTGCTCTGTCCCGGGTGATCTGCAAGCCAAGGTAGCTGCGCAGTTCACCCAGGTCAGTGCACGTGTGTCTCTTCTGCAGCTCGGACTTCACATAGGCGAGTCCAGCAGTGTCAGCTGTGGCAAAGACCAAGTCGTCGACGTACATGAGGATGAAGAGCGGCGGCAGAGAGGTGTCGGTGCGCAGAAACAACGACGGGTCGGCAGTAGAAGGAGCAAACCCAAGAGCCGCAAGCGTAGTCCTCAGTGTGTCGTGCCACTCACGGGGCGCTTGGCGGAGACCGTAGACTGGACGCCGGAGACTCCACTGGGTACCAGGAGGGAAAGACCCAGTGAAGCCAGGTGGGCGGCGCAGCCAGATCTCCTCGTGCAGGCTGCCCTGCAAGAAAGCAGTGCTGAAGTCGAGAGAGTGCAGCTCGTAGTCACGGTGAGCAGCAACGTGCAGCAGTACCCGAAGAGTGGTCATCTTTGGGGTGGGGGAGAAGGTTTAAAATTAGTCAACCCCCTGTCGCTGACTGAAGCCACGAGCCACGTAACGCGCCTTGAAGACAGGCGGAGAACCCGGTGGCCGCTTCACCCTGAAGATCCACATGCCACTGACGATGTTCGCCCCAGGAGGGGGAACAGCGTCAACGTAGGTGCCTGTGGACTTCCAGGAAGCCATCTCTGCATCCATAGCTGCCTGCCACTGAGAGGAGTAGGGACCCTCTATCGCCTCCGCGTAAGAGCGCGGAGTCGGGATGTCAAGTGCATCCGGGTCTCCTTCAGGGGTAAGCAGTACGGACAAGAGATGCGGTGATGCGGCTGCTAGGCACTGGAACTCCTCCTGCCTGTCCTCGAGGACGTCCGTGCCAAGGGCACACTCACCCCCGACGGACGGAGGACAGGCAGACTCAGACTCAGCGACAAGACTAGCAGCGTAGTCTAGGCGACAGCGAGCAGCAAAGTCGACGAGCTCAGTAACGAGGGCAGACGCAGCAGAAGACTCGAAAGAAGGGTCAGTGACGATAGTAGCAAGGAAACGCGTGACAGTAGGACTGGCAGCACGAAGAGAGTCCGACTCCGGGTCGGCAAGAGCAGGAAGAGAGGACTAAGGAGGAGAAGGTAAAGGGGCACGCAGAGGAGCAGTAGACGGACGTAGTGACATCCGGTGCGTGCCAGGGACAGGAGGAGGACGCTGACGCGAACTGCGACCACTAGCGCGTGCAGTACGAACAGGCAACGCAGGACGAGACGCAGGCTCACGACGCTCAGTAAGACCTCCAGTAGGACCAGCGTAGGGAGAAGGAGCAGGCAAAGGGGAGGCAGGCTGTAGCTGTGACTGTGACGGGACAGGCTGTGGACCCTCTAAGGGAGGAGGAGGACCAGTAGAAAGTGGAAGACCAAGAACCTGCTGTAGGAGTGGAGCGAAGTACGGTCGAGGCCGCGCGGCGACACCAGACACAGCAGGGACAGTACGAGTACCCTGAGCAGGAGCACCCGCTCCAGCAGCACCTCCAGCAACTCCAGAACCTCCAGCAGCACCAGGAGCACCCCCAGCAGGACCGCTAGTGGTAGTCTCAGCACCAGCACCCTCAGCAGCACCAGCTCCAGTCGAACCCGCAGGCCCAGCAGCTCCAATACTCCCAGTAGGAGCACCTCCGGGACCCGCGACAGCAGCACCCTCAGCAGTCGAGAAACCTCCAGCACCAGCAGCACGCCTCCAGCGCCGGGCAAACCACTCACGCAGCTCCTGTGGGGAGAGTGGCTCCCGGCGAGACGAAGCACCCGTAGAACCTCCAGGCGAAGAACCTCTAGGCTCAGCACCCCCAGGCAAAGCACCCCCAGGCGTAGCACCTCCAGTCTCAGCACCCCCAGGCTCAGCACCCCCAGGCTCCGTACCCCCAGGCTTAGCACCCCCAGGCTCAGCACCGGCAGCAGCACCAGAGTCATCAGTGACCTCGACAGGCTTGACCGCGTCTACCTGGGACACACCTGAAGGGGCAGAACCCTGAGGGGGGAGGGGGTCTACCGGGGGGGGGGACCTGGTACCAAGAAGAGCGGGGGTGGGGGGAGGGACGGAGTGCGGTAGGGGAAGAGGCGGTAGTAGGGTACCGACTCGTCGGACGTGACGTCCTAGGAGGACAGAACACGGCGAGAGGTGGGGTGGTAGAACTGCCACCCAGGGGTGTCGGGGGGGAACCCCAGGAAGACGCAGGGAGCAGCGCGAGGGGACAGCTTGTCCGCAGACAAGTCGCGGACAAACGCCCGAGATCCCCAGACCCGGAACGCCGACGCATCGCCAACCTTCCCCGTCCACAGCAGGGCTGGGGAGGTCTCCGGCCTGGAGACCCTGGGGTGAAGGTTGATCTGGTGCGCCGCGTACCTCACCGCAAACGGCCACAGAAAATGGGGGGCAGCCGCATGCGTCATAGACGTACGAGCAACGTCCATGACCATGCCAATGCGGCGCTCTGCAATCCCATTTTGCTGCGGTGAGTCCGGAAGCGTGAAGGTCTGACGGATGCCTCGCGCACGACAGTAGGCTCGCAGAAGGCCAGAGGAGAACTCTCCGCCTCTGTCCGAGTGCAGACGCAGAACAGGAAAGTCCGAGCCAAAGCTCTGCCTGAGCTAGAGACGAGCTGCGCGGATCCAGTCGATGAGCACCTCAGTGACATCACCCTTGCTGCGCAAGGGGAAGACTGTGGTGTAACGCGAGTAGTCGTCAACAACAAGCAGGAAGTAGCGCTCGTGACCCTGTCCACGGACGCGGGCGGGGCCCCACACGTCCATGTGAAGCGTCTGCAACGGGGCCTCAGTCGGAGGAAACTGGGAGGAGTGAGGGGCAGCACGCTGGCGCCCCTCAACACAGGGGACACAGGTAGGGCCAGGGCCCTGAGGAAGGGGAGGGAGGGACCGGGGGAGACCAGACACAAGAAGACGGGAGGCCATGCCTCCGAGCCGAAGCAGAGAGGGGTGACCAAGGCGGTGGTGCCAGAGGAGAGTCTCGTGAGACAGGAGAAGACACGAACAGGGGGCAGACTCAGGACCAGACCTGGACGCTGCAGCAAATACCTGACCAGACGCAGGTGAGAAACTGAATGAACGGGATGAATGACTATGAAATGAAGTGGGTACAAATACGAAACCCTAATTGGGTTGTACCCCCTATGGGATACCCCACTATAGCCTACAGAAACAAGTAAGCTATATGTTCTGACACACCCCCATAGGCAAAGTGGGGGAGAACAAGGGGTCACAAGACCAGTTAAGCAAAGCAAAGCAAAGCTCAGGGTGGATCACAAAGTCACCACGCATTCCGAGCACAAGTTCAAAGGCCAGTTTACATGCAAGATCATATATAGAGATATACAAGAATCAAGCAAGCAAGAGCAAGAGTATATATAGGCGAAGGTACAAGAAAGGTCAAGAGGAGAGCAAGTGAGGCAAGACAGCCACAAGACCCAACTGCGTGCAACAACGCTGATGATCACAAGGCGCAAGTGCCTTGGTGAACACATCAGCAGTGTTGGCCTCAGAGGCCACGTACGCAAGTCGTAGCTGTCCACGCTGCTGTAGCTCACGAGCAAGAAAGTAGCGGAGAGCAATGTGCTTCGTTCTGTGCTCCAGTCGCTGCTCTCGACACAAGGCCAGCATGGCCTTGTTGTCTACGTACAGGACTGGAGGAGAACGAGGCTGCTCTCCAAGGTCGGTCAGCAGGTAGGTGAGCCAGCGTAACTCCTGTGCAGCCATAGCCCCAGCGTAGATCTCAGCCTCTCAACTGGAGCCGAGAACAGAAGACGAGCGGGTAGCCCGCCACGAGACAGAGCCGGAACCTAGGCTGAAGGTGTAACCCTGTGACGACCGCTGCGTAGCCTGGTCGTCAGCCCAAGAAGCGTCTGCGTGCCCAGTGAGGACCACTGGACTGCGCCCTCCAAGCACTAGCCCCATGCCCGACGTACTGCACAAGTAGCGCAACACCCTCTTCGCTGCAGCCATGTGCTCTGGTCGGTGTCTCCCAGGAGCAACAAAGCGTGCGAGAATGCTAAGAGGGTATGCGAGGTCAGGTCGTGTGCAGGTCATCAGGTACATGAGGCAGCCAACAAGCTCTGCAAACGGGCCACTCGACTCTACGGACTCATCCGAAGGCAGAGCTGAGAGCGAGTGGCGAGTAGGCAGAGGAGTGGCCTGAGGCGAGGAGTACGTGAAGCCGAAGCGCTGAAGGACCTGCTGCACCATGTGTGACTGAGTCAGGGTAATGGTGCGGCGTGCTCTGTCCCGGGTGATCTGCAAGCCAAGGTAGCTGCGCACTTCACCCAGGTCAGTGCACGTGTGTCTCTTCTGCAGCTCGGACTTCACATAGGCGAGTCCAGCAGTGTCAGCTGTGGCAAAGACCAAGTCGTCGACGTACACGAGGATGTAGAACGGCGGCAGAGAGGTGTCGGTGCGCAGAAACAGCGACGGGTCGGCAGTGGAAGGAGCAAACCCAAGTGCCGCGAGCGTAGTCCTCAGTGTGTCATGCCACTCACGTGGCGCCTGGCGGAGACCGTAGACTGGACGTCGGAGACTCCACTGGGTACCAGGAGGGAAAGACCCAGTGAAGCCAGGTGGGCGACGCAGCCAGATCTCCTCGTGCAGGCTGCCCTGCAAGAAAGCAGTGCTGAAGTCAAGAGAGTGCAGCTCGTAGTCACGGTGAGCAGCAACGTGCAGCAGAACCCGAAGAGTGGTCATCTTCGGGGTGGGGGAGAAGGTCTGAAAGTAGTCAACCCCCTGCCGCTGACTGAAGCCACGAGCCACGTAACGCGCCTTGAAGACAGGCGGAGAACCCGGCGGCCGCTTCACCCTGAAAATCCACATGCCACTGACGATGTTCGCCCCAGGAGGGGGAACAGCGTCAACGTAGGTGCCTGTGGACTTCCAGGAAGCCATCTCTGCATCCATAGCTGCCTGCCACTGAGAGGAGTAGGGACCCTCTATCGCCTCCGCGTAAGAGCGCGGAGTCGGGATGTCTGGTGCATCCGGGTCTCCCTCAGGGGCTAGCAGTACAGACGCAAGACGAGGTGAAGCAGCGGCTAGACACTGGAACTCCTCCTGCCTGTCCTCAAGGACGTCCGTGCCAAGGGCACACTCACCCCCGACGGACGGAGGACAGGCGGACTCAGACTCAGTGACAAGACGAGCAGCGTAGTCTAGACGACAGCGCGCAGCAAAGTCGACAAGCTCAGTGACAAGGGCAGACGCAGCAGACGACTCGAAGGAAGGGTCAGTGACAGCAGTAGCAAGGAGACGCGTGACAGTAGGACTGGCAGCGCGAAGAGAGTCCGACTCAGGGTCGGCAAGAGCAGGAAGAGAGGAAGCAGGAGGAGAAGGCAAAGGGGCACGCAGAGGAGCAGTGGACGGACGCAGTGACATCCGGTGCGTGCTAGGGATAGGAGGAGGACGCTTACGCGAACCACGACCACTAGCGCGCTCAGTACGAACAGGCGACGCAGGACGAGACGCAGGCTCACGACGCTCAGTAAAACCTCCAGTCGGACCAGCGTAGGGAGAAGGAGCAGGCAAAGGGGAGGCAGGCTGTAGCTGTGGCTGTGACCGAACAGGCTGCGGACCCTCAAAGGGAGCAGGAGGAGGTGCAAGACCAAGAACCTGCTGCAGGAGCGGAACGAAGTACGGTCGGGGCCGCGCGGCGACACCTGAAACAGCAGGAACAGCAGCAGCAGCCCCGTCCGGAGCACCCACTCCAGCAGCACCTCCAGCAGAACCACCAGAAGCTCCAGAACCTCCAGCAGCAGCACCAGGAACACTGTCAGTCGGACCGCCAACCGCAGGCTCAGCGCCAACACCCTCAGCAGGACCAGCTCCAGGAGAACTCTCAGACCCAGCAGCTCCAGCACCCACAGTACGAGCACCGCCAGGACGCGTGGCAGCAGTACCCTCTGCAGCCGAAGAACCACCAGCACCAGCAGCACGCCTCCAGCGCCTGGCAAACCACTCACGCAGCTCCTGTGGGGGGAGTGGCTCTCGGCGAGACGAAGCACCCCCAGGCACAGCACCCCCAGGCTCAGCACCCCCAGGCTCAGCACCCCCAGGCACAGCACCCCCAGGCTCAGCACCCCCAGGCTCAGCACCCCCAGGCTCAGCACCCCCAGGCTCAGCACCCCCAGGCACAGCACCCCCAGGCTCGACACCTCTAGGCTCAGCACCCCCAAACACAGTACCCCCAGGCTCAGCACCCCCAGACTCCGCACCCCCAGGCTCAGCTCCCGCAGCAGCACCAGAGTCACCAGTGACCTCGACAGGCTCGACCGCGTCTACCTGGGACACACCTGAAGGGGCAGGACCCTGAGGGGGGAGGGGGACTACCGGGGGGGGACCTGGTACCAAGAAGAGCGGGGGCGGGGGGAGGGACGGAGTGCGGTAGGGGAAGAGGCGGTAGTAGGGTATCGACTCGTCGAACGTGACGTCCTGGGAGGACAGAACACGTCGAGAGGTGGGGTGGTAAAACTGCCACCCAGGGGCGTCGGGGGGGAGCCCCAGGAAGACGCAGGGAGAAGCACGAGGGGACAGCTTGTCCGCAGACAGGTCGCGAACAAACGCCCGAGATCCCCAGACCCGGAACGCCGACGCATCGCCAACCTTCCCCGTCCACAGCAGGGCTGGGGAGGTCTCTGGTCGAGAGACCCTGGGGTGGAGGTTGATCTGGTGCGCAGCGTACCTGACCGCAAACGGCCACAGAAAATGGGGAGCAGCCGCATGCATCATGGACGTACGAGCGACGTCCATGACCATGCCAATGCGGCGCTCAGCAATCCCATTCTGCTGTGGTGAGTCCGGAAGCGTGAAGGTCTGACGGATGCCTCGCACACGACAGTAGGCACTCAGGAGGCCAGAGGAAAACTCTCCGCCTCTGTCCGAGTGCAGACGCAAAACAGGGAAGTCAGAGCCAAAGCTCCTCCGAAGCTGAAGACGAGCTGCGCGGATCCAGTCGATCAACACCTCAGTGACCTCACCCTTGCTGCGCAAGGGGAAGACTGTGGTGTAACGCGAGTAGTCGTCAACCACCAGCAGGAAGTAGCGCTCGTGACCCTGTCCACGGACGCGGGCTGGGCCCCACACGTCCATGTGAAGCGTCTGCAACGGGGCCTCTGTCGGAGGAAACTGGGAGGAGTGAGGGGCAGCACGCTGGCGCCCCTCGACACAGGGGACACAGGCAGGGCCAGGGCCCGGAGGAAGGGGAGGGAGGGACCGGGGAAGACCAGACACAAGGACCCGCGAGGCCATGCCTCTGAGCCGAAGCAGAGAGGGGTGGCCAAGGCGGTGGTGCCAGAGGAGGGTCTCGTGAGACAGACGACGACACGAACAGGGGGCAGACTCAGGACCAGACCTGGACGCTGCAGCAAACACCTGACCAGACGAAGGGACTCTACCAGACGCAGCACCTGGAGGAGAAGCAGTGGTCAGTGTGTACAGGCTCGATCCTGGCCGACGTGTAAACGTAGCCAGGTGACGACCTGTATCCGCCTCCGTACAGTGGGTCACCCGCTGACGAGCAGGGGTGAACTGGTGGACACCTGCATCCTGGAGGTCAGCACCACTCACCAAGTTCGTCGAGAACGAGGGGAGGTAGAGACCAGTCAGGGTGCCAGAGGGGGCCGCTGGACACGGGAGGACAGTGGAGAAGCGAGACAGGACAGGTCCCCCAGAGGGGTCAGCCAGGGACACCGCAACCGTCCGACTCAGCGGCGTGAGAGTGGTGCGGTCCCTAAAGAAGGAGCGAGACGCTCCAGAGTCAAGGGTGAAGGTGTGAGAGGCCGAAGCCGACACAGTACCTGAGAGGGCGGACTCACCAGCACCTGAGAGCACAGACGCACTGGCACCTAGAGCTGCAGCCTCACTAGTACCTGACGCGGCAGTACCAATGCCCGGGTCGGGCGGGAAACACCGGTAACAGTCATCCTCATCACTACCAGTCACAGCATACATAGCAGAGAGAATAGCATCAAAGTCAAGATCATAAACAGCTACTCCAGCCCTAGACAGCTCTCCCCAGCGGGGGATCTCAGCGGCCTCCGGAAACTGCTGACGCCAGGCGTCGGTCAGGCGGCCAAAGCAGCGACGGGCTGTGTGGGCGCCTCCACACCTCTCCCCCGCACGGTCACCGGTGCGAAGAACGTAGGGGCAGGGACCAAGCGCACCACCGCGCTGACGCTGCAAGTACCACTCACGGAGCTGCTGAGGGCCAAGAACGGTGCGGGAGCGCTGCTGCTGCTGCGGCTGCTGCTGCGGCTGCTGCTGCTGCTGCTGCTGGCGCTGACCACCCCCAGAGCTGCTCCGCTGAGACGAGCCACTCCGACCCCCGCCTCCACCGCCACCCCCGCCTCCACCGCCACCCCCGTCTCCACCGCCACCTCCCCCACCAGGACCGTCGCTCCCACCGCTCCCACCGCCTCCTCCGCTACCACCTCCGCCGCCACCTCCGCCTCCACCGCCGCCACTAGTACCTCCACTCCCACCACCACCCCCACCGCCACCCCCACTCCCCCCTCCACCCCCACCGCCTCCTCCACCGCCCCCTCTAGCTCCACCCGCCCCCTTGCCCCCCTTGCCCTTGCCAGAGCGGCGTCTGCCGCTGGGGGCAGACGCCGCGCCGACCGACTCAAAACCAGCGAGGTCGGCCGTAGCGGCAGAGGCGACAGAGGGCAGCAGGGGGGAAGGACCACACCCCTCAAAGATGGGGGTGCGAGGGTCACCCCGAGAGGCCCCTACAGCGACAATACTCTTCTCAGCCGCTAGCAGGGACTCCTCAAGGAGGTCGACAGTGAGAGTGGTGGGACAGACAGAGAGAAACTGGTCCCTAACGACACGAAGGGACTCAGGGAGACGGGTGACGGGAAAGTAGAGAGTGATGTACATGGGAGGAGGGTTCGCAGCGCGGAACTCAGCAGGAAGGGCAGCACGGTAGCGGGTGTCACTAGCGCGGAGGTGGGTAACTAGGTCAGCAACAGTGGGAAAGGAAGCGAGGTCAGGGAAGAGAAACGGTAGCATGAGGCGGCTAAGGGTAGCGGAGGAAGGGGAGGAGTAGCGTGCAACTACAGCGTCATACAAGGCCTGAGCGGTCTTGCACTGACTAAAGTGGGCACGCTCAGAGGAAGGGAGGTGGCGACGCACAGCAAGACGTGCAGCAGCATCGCGGGTCGCCCACTTGGAGCGAGCAGCAGAGTCAGCATCAGCAGGCGGGGCAGGGACAGCGCCAGAGACAAAGTCAAAGAGAGAGACCTCATCTATCGCATCACACAGTAAGTACAGCTGCAGGTCTTCAATCCAGACGGCAAAGTCAATGGCCCTCCCCTCAGCGTCAAAAGTAAGAACATTGAGGGTGGCCATGGCAGCAGCTGAAAGTCTCACCGGGCTAGGAGAGTCGGGTAGGACAGCAGCAGGCGGCTCGGGCTGGTGGGGCGGCTCGGGCGGCTCGGGCGGCTCGGGCGGCTCGGGCGGCTCGGGTACCGGGCGGCTCGGCTGCTGCTGGGCGGCTCGGCTGCTGCTGGGCGGCTCGGCTGCTGCTGGGCGGCTCGGCTGCTGCTGAGCGGCTCGGCTGCTGCTGGGCTGTCCGGCTGCTGCTGGGCGGCTCGGCTGCAGTGTAGTGGCGGGGCCGGGACAAGGTACGGCGGGGCCGTCAGGGTGCAGCGGCGGGGCCGGGACAGGGGACGGTGGGGCCGTCAGGGTGCAGCGGGCCAGCAGGTGAGGTGGCGAGACGGTAGGTGAGGCGGCGGGGCCGTCAGGTCAGGTGGCGGGCCAGCAGGTGAGGCGGCGAGCCGTCAGGTGAGGCGGCGGGGCCGTCAGATCAGGTGGCGGGCCAGCGGGTGAGGCGGCGGGCCGTCAGGTGAGGCGGCGGGGCCGTCAGGTAAGGTGGCGGCGGGCCGTCAGGTGAGGCGGCGGGGCCGTCAGGTAAGGTGGCGGGCCAGCAGGTGAGACGGTGGGCCGTCAGGTGAGGCGGCAGGGCCGTCTGGTGAGGTGGCGGGCCAGAGGGCGAGGCGGCGGGCCGTCAGGTGAGGCGGCGGCCGTCAGGTAAGGCGGCGGCGGGGCCGACAGAGGTGCAGCGGGGGGGGCCTGCCGCAGCGACGAAGAGGCCGCGCGGCCGTCTTGAGGGCGGCGCGGCGCGGCAGAGCCGAGAGGGCGGCGCGGCGCGGCTGTAAGGGCCGCGCGAAGTGGGGCCCAGGCCGCGCGCGCGAAAAAAAATGAGTCGCGCGCGCAACTCTCGGGGCGCCACAAGGGCAGCTCGACGCGCACTAGGGGGAGCGCGCCTCGAGGAGAATAGGGCGCGCTCCGGGCAGGAAAAAAAAAGATCGTGGGTGGGCCCAAAAAAAAACGGTCCTTAGAAGGGACCCGCTCTATACCATGAGAAACTGAATGAACGGGAGTGAATGACTATGAAATGAAGTGGGTACAAATAGGAAACCCTAATTGGGTTGTACCCCCTATGGGATACCCCACTATAGCCTACAGAAACAAGTAAGCTATATGTTCTGACAGCAGGAACCCTACTAGACTCAGGAACTGGGGGAGACGCAGTGGTCAGTGTGTACAGGCTCGACCCTGGCTGACGGGTAAACGTAGCCAGGTGTCGACCTGTGCTAGCCTCTGTGCAGTGCGTCACCCGCTGACGAGCAGGGGTGAACTGGTAGACTCCCGCATCCTGTAGGTCAGCACCACTCACCAAGTTCGTAGAGAACGAGGGGAGGTAGAGACCAGACAGGGTGCCAAAGGGAGCCGCCGGACACGGGAGGACAGTGGAGAAGCGAGACAGGACAGGACCCCCGGAGGGGTCAGCCAGGGAAACCGCAACCGGCCGACTAAGCGGCGTGAGGGTGGTGCGATCCCGAAAGAAGGAGCGAGACGCCCCAGAGTCGGAGCGAGACGCCCCAGAGTCAAGGGTGAAGGTGTGGGAGGCCGAAGGCGACGTAGTACCTGAGAGCGCAGACTCACCAGTACCTGAGGACGCAGACAAACTAGCACCTAGAGCAGCAGCGTCGCAAGCACCTAGGGCAGCAGCCTCACCAGTACCTAGAGCAGCAATCTCAGTGCCCGGGTCGGGCGGAAAACACTGGTAACAGTCACCCTCATCACTAATAGTCACAGCATACATGGCAGCAAGGATAGCATCAAAGTCAAGATCAAAGATAGCTACGCCAGCCCTAGACAGCTCTCCCCAGCGGGGGATCTCCGTGGCCTCCGGAAACTGCTGACGCCAAGCGTCTGTCAGGCGGCCAAAACAGCTCTGGGTGGAGTGGGCACCCCCACACTGCTCACCCGCGCGGTCGCCGGTGCGAAGGACGTAGGTGTACGGACCAAGACCCCCACCACGCTGACGCTGCGTGTACCACTCACGGAGCTGCTGAGGGGTGGGGACGTCGCGAGAACGCTGCTGCTGCTGCTGCTGCTGGCGCTAACTACCCCCATTGCCGCTCCGCTGTGAAGTGCCACTCCGACCACCTCCACCACCTCCACCTCCACCTCCTCCACCTCCGCCACCGCCGCCACCCTCGCCAGTACCGCCGCCGTCGACGCCGCCTCCGCCTCCACTCCTACCACCAGCACCCCCACCCCCGCCACCTCCTCCATCGCCACCCCCACTCCCTCCGCCGCCCCCACCTCCACCGCCACCGCCCCCGCTATCCCCACCCGCTCCCTTGCCCCCCTTGCCCTTGCCAGGTTGGCGTCTCCCGCTAGGGGCAGACGCCGCACCGACCAACTCAAGACCAAGCAGGTCGGCCTCAGCGGCAGAGGCGACAGAGGGCAAGAGAGGGGAAGGAGAACACCCCTCAAAGATGGGGGCGCGGGGGTCACCTCGAGAGGCTCCTACAGCGACGATGCTCTTCTCTGCCGCTAGGAGGGCCTTCTCTAGGCCTTCGACTGTGAGAGTGGTGGGACAGACTGCGAGGAAGTGGTCCCGGACTACACAAAGGGAGTCAGGGAGGCGGGTGACTAGAAAGTAGAGAGTGATGTACATGGGGGGGGGGGGGGGGGTTCTTGGCGCAGAAGTCAGCAGGAAGCGCAGCGCGGTAGCGGGTGTCACTAGTGCGGAGGTGCGTAGTGAGATCAGCGACTGTGGGAAAGGTGGCAAGGTCAGGGAAGAGGAAGGGTAGCATGAGGCGGCTCAGTGCAGCAGTGGCAGGGGAGGAGTAGCGTGCAACTACAGCCTTGTACAAGGTCTGAGCACTCTTGTACTGACTAAAGTGCGCACGCTCAGAGGTAGGGAGGTGGCGACGCACAGCAAGACGTGCAGCAGCATCGCGCGTGGCCCACTGGGAGCAAACAGTAGGGTCAGCATCAGCAGCAGGGGCAGGAGAGGCGCCAGAGGTGAGGTCAAAGAGAGAAAGACTGTCTGCCCTATCGCACTGTAAGAACAGCTGCAGGTCGTCGACCCAGACCTCAAAGTCAATGGCTCGACCCTCAGCGTCAAAAGCGAGGACACTAGGGGTAGCCATGACGACAGACTCTAGCAGTGCAAATTGTAGGGTGAGGGCAGTGCAGTGAAAAAGGCTCTGTGCTCACCAGACTGGGCAGGTCAGGCGGTCTGGAAGTAGGGCAGCTCAGCGGCCGGCGACTCGGCTGGTGGGCGGCTCGGCTGCTGGGCGGTTCGGCTGCTCCGCGGCTCTGCTGCTGGGCGGCTCGGCGGCTCGGCTGCTCGGCTGCTGGGCGGCTCGGCGGCTCGGCGGCTCGGTTGCTGGGCGGCTCGGCGGCTCAGCGGCTCGGCTGCGGGGCGGCTCGGCGGCTCGGCTGATGGGTGACCCGGCGGTCGGGCGGCTCGGTGGCGCTGGTTCCGGGCGGCGTGGCGGTCGTGGGTAGGGCGACGGGTGGGCCGCAGGTAGAGCTGCGGGAGGGCAGCAGGTAGGGCGGTTGGCGGGCAGCAGAGTAGGTCGGCGGGGCCGCGGGAGCAGGGCGGCGGGGCCGTCAAGAAGGTCGGTGGGGCCGCAACGTAGGGCGGCGGGGCCGTCGAAAGGTAAGGCGGCGGGGCCGCGGAGTAGGGCGGCGGGGCCGCAGGAGTAGGGCGGCGTGGCCGCGTTAGTAGGGCGGCGGGGCCGTCAGTGTAGGGCGGCGGGGCCGCGATGTAGGGCGGCGGGGCCGCAGGAGTAGGGCGGCGGGGCCGTCGGTGTAGGGCGGCGGGGCCGCGATGTAGGGCGGCGGGGACGCAGGAGTAGGGCGGCGGGGCCGCGTCAGTAGGGCGGCGGGGCCGTCGGTGTAGGGCGGCGGGGCCGCGATGTAGGGCGGCGGGGCTGCAGGAGTAGGGCGGCGGGGCCGCGTGATAGGGCGGTGGGTCCGTCGGCGTAGGGCGGCGGGGCCGCGACGTAGGGTGGCGGGGCCGCAGGAGTAGGGCGGCGAGGCCGCGAGGTAGGGCGGCGCGACAGGCCGCTGCAAGGGCGGCGCGCCACTGCCGCTAAGGCGGCTCGGCGCGATCGTAGGGTCGGCGCGACGGGCCGCTAGGGGCGACACGACGGGTCGCTAAAAAAAATGGGAGAGCGCGACTCGAGGCGCGCTTCGGTGGGCCCTAGGAACAGTCCCTAGGAGGGGACCTGCTCCGATTCCATGTGAAAATGAGAACGAGAGTGGAATGACTATGAATGAAGTGAGTACATATAGGAAACCCTAATTGGCTTGTACCCCCTATGGGATACTCCACTATAGCCTACACAAATAAGTAAGCTAGAATGTTCTGACATTAGGCGTTGAAAGACAAAAAAAAAAAAAAAAAAAAAAAAAAAAAACAAAAAACAAAAAAACAACAACAACAACAACAAGGGAGAGAGAGGTGAACGTATCAATATGAAAGAGAAGGGGAAGGGTGGGTAAATGGCCTACCTTGTGAGGGTTCGGCCATACACTGCCCCGTTGTTCACTAGTACATGCACTCGTATTAATAGCAACTAGAGCTGATGCAAAAAAAAAAAAAAAAACAAAAAAACAAAAAAAAAAAAAACAAAAAAATCTTCACTGCCTGTGCCCTTTTTGCGACCCGTTGCACGGATCCACCGGATGGCGGGATGGGCGAGCGACACATCCCCTACGAATACGCGATCACAGATCAGCTCGTCACAAAGATGTGCGGTCGGCTACGCTTGGCATTCCCATGGTGGAGCTCATGGTGCGACAGAAGCTTCATACTCTCAGTGATACTTCACGGTTACTGGATGCCATGGGAACTCATTCCCCCAGCGCCGTTCCAGCGCGACAATCACGCGGGCGCACAGATCCACGCCCAGTTTACCAAACACGCTATTAGCAAGCTCCTAGAAAGCGGGGCAGCTGCTCTTGCCCCCGCGGCTCAGACCGTATGCATTAGCCCACTGAACGTGGTGGTCCAAAGAGAGAAATGCCGACTGATCCTCGACCTCCGCCAAGTGAACCTGCACCTGCGCATTCCAAAATTCAAGTACGAGGGGCTCAATCGGGTTGCGGAGATCGCTTGCGTGGGCGACTGGATGTTCTCTATCGACCTAAAGTCTGGGTATCACCACGTGGATATTCACCCATCGTGCTGGAAGTACCTGGGATTTCGATTTGACGGAAAGACATACATATTCCGCTCGCTCCCGTTCGGCCTCGCAACGGCCCCATTCGTTTTTACACAACTGATCAAACAACTCGCTCGGCGCTGGCGAGCCATGGGCATACGGGTCATTCCTTATGTCGACGACATCCTCTTCCTTTGTGACACAGAAGCGAAAGCACGAGCCACATGTCAATCAATCATACATGACCTCAACAAGGCAGGGCTTGTGATCAACTCGAAAAAGTCGCATCTACAACCGACCCAGCAGTTGCGTTTCCTGGGCGTCGAGTTAGACACTGACCGTGGTCAGTTCTCTATCGGCGCTGAACGTCGAGCCTCACTACTCTCCACCCTCCAAGTCCTTCTGAGGGAAGGAAAGGCAGAACGCAAGGTCCCAGTCCGTCACATCGCCAGAGTCACCGGCATGCTGGCATCCATGTCACTGGCTCTTGGGGCGACGACACGAGCGTTCAGTCAAGGCCTGCTGCAGGCAATCCAGCAGGCACCATCATGGAATAGTAAAGTGCTGCTGGACCCTATGGCGATTGAAGAACTGGACTTTTGATGCCACGAGTTCGACAAATTCAACGGCGCCCCATTTCACGTCCCTAACAGCTACGATGCCGTCATCCATGTGGATGCCAGCGCACACAGTTGGGGAGTGACGTTGGACAAGTTCCCAGGACGGCGTATCGAGGAAAGTGCGGCAATGCCGAAGCATCTGCTAGAGGCATCCAGCACACAGCGAGAGATAGATGGCTTTCTATGGGCACTCCAAACGTTTTCAGAAAGAATCCGCGACCAGCACGTCCTCGCAAGGACCGATAACCAAGGCGTTTTCTTCATCCTTCGGAAAGGTGGTTCAAGGCAGACCAACCTTACAGCGACGTGCAAGTCGATCATCCAAACATGCATGACTTTTCGGATTCGGCTCGTGGTCGAATGGATCCCGCGCGAACTAAACACACGGGCGGATGAACTCTCCAAGGCGCTCGATCGTGACGACTACTCACTAAAGACACCTTGGTTCCGGCTCATCGAGCGCCGCCTGGGCCCGCACTCAATCGATCTATTCGCAAATGGGAGCAATACCAAGCTACCTCGGTTCTACTCCAAAACACCGCACCCAGACGCAGTGGCAGTCGACGCATTCTCGATCCCATGGACCTCCGAGCAGGGATACGCATTCCCTCCACCGCACTTAATCCCAGCAGTGCTCCACCATGCGAAACGAACTCACGCCGCCATCACTCTCGCCACGCCTTACTGGCCTGGCGCAAGTTGGTGGCCCCTACTGCAACCCTCCCCTCCTCAATGGGCCACCTACATTCACACCCACCTCCACCTCACGCACAGTAGCCAGTGCCTGATGGCAGGCAATCACTCCAGCGCCTTCTCCGGCGACGGTTTGCCGTGTAGTCCTATGGTCGCACTACGCGTGTCATTCACCTGCTAACTGCTTTTGCACACGATGCAGGATTGCCGGAAAAACTCAAGCATCGCGTACTAGAGATAACCACGCAAACGCGGGCCGACTCCACAATCCGTACATACGAGCCCTACTGGGTCAAGTTCCGCTCCTTTTGCCTACACCACAAGCTCAAGTTCCTCCCATGCACTGACATGACGCTCGCGCTGTACCTGGTCCACGCCATTCAACACAAGGCTACGGTGTCTGCAATTCAGTTGACATGCTCTGCAGTCAGCTTCGTGCATCGATCGATCGGGGCATCATGCCCGTCCATCGGCGCATTCACCTCTCAAGTCAGAGATTTTGCGAAGACGGATCAGGCAGGAGAAGGCACATGGGTCCCGGTAGCGGCAAGCCCTGGCCCCTTCTGCCCACTTCGGTGCACCAAATGATTCATACACCTAGCACGATACGATCAATCGCAACAAGGCCCACTCATCCGCGTCTTTGGAACAGAGGGTGGGAAAAACGGAGCCGCCAAGTCGCCATCCTACACCACATGTCAGAATATATCTGTAACTGCCTGTAGCTGTAGTTAGTGTAGTTATTATAAACTTTGTTTGGTGGTGCACCTTCTTTGATCCTTTGCTATATGTTGCTGCCAACCTATAGTGAAACCCCCATTTCTCCTCTCTCAACTTTCTCGACTTTCATCAACCCTAAACCTAAGCTACTAAGGCAACTAGCTATGGCTCCTAAGCCTACTAAACTCTAGGATTCTAACATGGTATTCAGAGCAGGTACGTTCCTGCTGCCTTCCTGCTTCCGCTGCCTATCGTCTTACCGCGCGCGGCGTAGGCGCACGGCGATTTTCTGCCCCGCGCGTGACCTGCCCTCACGCCGCCTGCGCGCCTGCCTCATGTCCACGGGCGGGCCTGTTTTGCCCGCCCGTACCCTCCACTTCGCGGCGCCTTGCGAGGCGCCGCTCCTGCTCGTCGCGACGCCCCTGCAGGACCCGCACGGCGTCGCCTTGCTCGTCGTGACGCCCTTGCGGGACCCGCGGGGCGTCGCCACTGCTCGTCGCGGCGCCCCCTGGACGCCGCCCCTGCTCGTCGCGGTGCCCCTGGGGCGTCGCCCCTACTCGTAGCGGCACCCCTTGGGCGCCGTTCCTACTCGTCGCGGCGCCCTCCCCCCTGGCCACCGCCTCTGCCTCACCTGCACCCGCGCCAGCGTTGCAGCCGAGCGCGGGCCTACCTTGCATCAGTGCCGCCCCTGGACCTCAGCAGCCGCCACTACAGCGGCCGCCCCAGCAGCAGCATCGCCTGGAGCAGCCGCCCCAGCAGTAGCAGCCCCTGGAGCCGCTGCCCCAACAGCAGCAGCCCCTGGAGCCGCCGCCACTGCAGCGGCCGCCCCAGCAGCAGCAGCACCTGGAGCAGCCGCCCCAGCAACAGCAGCCGCCCCTGGACCCCGCAAGCCGCCCCAGCAGCAGCCCACGGCGCCGACCCCACAGCTGTATGCACCGCCGCTCCTAGACTCGGTACGGCTGCCCGTGCCTGTGCTGCCTGTTGCTGCCCGTGCCTGTGCTGCCTGTTGCTGCCTGTGCCTGTGCTGCCTGTTGCTTCCCGTGCCTGTGCTGCCCGTTGCTGCCTGTTGCTGCCCGTGCCTATGCTGCCTGTTGCCGCCCGTTGCTGCCCGTGCCTGTGCTGCCTGTCGCTGCCCGTGCATGTGCTGCCTGTTGCCGCCCGTTGCTGCGTGTGCATGTGCTGCCCGCTGCTGCCTGCTGCTGCCCGAGCCTGTGCTGCCCGTTGCCGCCCGTTGCTGCCTGTGCTTGTGCTGCCCGTTGCCGCCCATTGCTGCCCGTGCCTGTGCTGCCCGTTGCCGCCCGTTGCTGCCCGTGCCTGTGCTGCCTGTTGCCGCCCGTTGCTGCCCGTGCCTGTGCTGCCTGTTGCTGCCCGTGCCTGTGCTGCCTGTTGCCGCCCGTTGCTGCCTGTGCCTGTGCTGCCCGTTGCTGCCTGTTGCTGCCCGTGCCTGTGCTGCCCGTTGCTACCTGTTGCTGCCTGTGTCTGTGCTGCCCGTTGCCGCCCGTTGCTGCCCGTGCCTGTGCTGCCCGTTGTCGCCCGTTGCTGCCCGTGCCTGTGCTGTCTGTTGCCGCCCATTGCTGCCCGTGCCTGTGCTGCCTGTTGCTGCCCGTGCCTGTGCTGCCTGTTGCCGCCCGTTGCTGCCTGTGCCTGTGCTGCGCGTTGCCGCCCGTTGCTGCCCGTGCCTGTGCTGCCTGTTGCTGCCTGTTGCTGCCCGTGCCTGTGCTGCCCGTTGCCGCCAGTTGCTGCCCGTGCCTGTGCTGCCCGTTGCCGCCCGTTGCTGCCCGTGCCTGTGCTGCCCGTCGTGCGCCCTGCTGCTGCCCGTGCCCTTGTGCGCTGTGGTCTGCCTGCGCCCTTGTGCGCTCTGCTACTGCTCCGCGCTGTTGCCCTGCACGCGCGGCTGCCCTTCCCGTGCCTATGCTGCCCCTGCTCTTCCCCCTCCCCCTTCTTTGCCTCCCTGCTGCGCGTGCAGCCGTGGAACGGAGGCTATGGGGGTGGTGGGTATGGGGGTGATGGGTGTGTGTGATCCCCTTCCTCTCCTCCTCCTTTCTCTCCCATTGATGCAGCTGCCGCTGGGGGGGGGGGGGGGGTGGGTGTGAGGGTGTGGGGGAGCTGGGGGAGAGGTGCTAGGGCTGTCAAGGAGTGTGGAAGGGGGAGTTGGAGGACTGAGGAAGGTTCCAAGAAGCAGCCGCCTTGGAGCCAGCAGCTTCACCTGCCACCAGCCTCTCCTCATATATTCCCTCCTCCTCACTTGCCCTCTCCTTCTGCTGCGCTTGGTGTACCCCTTCAGGGGGTGTCTTTGCATTAGCTTCTGCTGCAAGCAGTTATGGGGGAGTGTCAAAATATATCTGTAACTGCCTGTAGCTGTAGTTAGTGTAGTTATTATAAACTTTGTTTGGTGGTGCACCTTCTTTGATCCTTTGCTATATGTTGTTGCCAACCTATAGTGAAACCCCCTTTTCTCCTCTCTCAACTTTCTTGACTTTCATCAACCCTAAACCTAAGCTACTAAGGCAACTAGCAATGGCTCCTAAGCCTACTAAACTCTAGGATTCTAACACCACAATCCGCAACTGGTGCAAAGAGGCCTTCAACAAAATCGGTCTTAGTTTCGAGCATCTCATCACCCACTCTTTTCGGAAAGGTGCAGCAACTGTCGCAGCCAACGCCGGAATATCAGACCGCATCCTGAAGCGACTAGGAAGGTAGAGCAACGACACCGCCAAGGAGACGTACATCACGCCTGCCGCAGACCAACTGGTGGGGGCTTCGAAGCAAGTTCAAGACCCAGCACGAGCCCTCTCCCCCGCTCAACACGCCACGACAGTGGCGAGCCAACAGCGTCCAACAAGACACATGTCTCTGAAGACCCATTTGAAATGAGACGATGCCATTGCTACAACAAGAAAGCAAGCTTTCTAAAATATGAATATTTTTAAAAGTTGTAACGCTTTTCAAAATTTTGTATTTTGAAAGCGAAGCGGCTTGTAATGTAGCAATGGTCATCGGCGAACCGCGCTAAACGCCCGTTTTGGAGTACAAAACGTGGGCTGGAGGTCGTTTCCCTCCACCCACGTCTTTCATTTTCAAACGGCTCAGCCTAATTTCCCGCCCACCCACCCCGTAGCACTGGGACCAATTATGGATAGTTGATTGCTTTAGAATAATTGCATGCTAGCTTGGACATGTCTGTACTTCGCCATTTGAAATGAGACGATGCCATTGCTACAACAAGAAAGCAAGCTTTCTAAAATGGAGAAGTTGTATTTGAAGGCCCAGAGGATCTACACGTCAGATTGGCTACAGCTGTTCTCATGGTTAGTCCTTGACAAAACAACTGACGGTTTTCCTTGCCTTCGTTGCAGTGTCTTCATAGGGCACGGGGAGGACGATGCTCGCTACGGCCGCAATGGGATAGGAGGTCAGGAGCTCCAGATTGGGTCCTTCCGCTGGCACGAGGCGAGCGTGAAGCACGACAACGCCATGAAGAAGCAAATGGGACTGATGAAGAAAATCGAGGAGCATAAGCGCATCGATGACTTTGCGAAGGGCGATCAGGAGGGCGCGCGGATTTCGCGGCTTATGCGGAGCATCGTGTTTGTGTGCAAGACGGACACGCCGATACAGATGTACCCGCGGCTCGTGCAGTTCCTTGCTAAGGAGGGCGTCGCCCACATACCGTGACAGTCTTACGGCATGTACATCACACAGTGAGTCCCGCTGATGTTGAACGTTTTACTCGATTTCATATGTTTTTTCCAATGTGTACTAACAACTTCTCATTGTTTCTAGCCATGTATGGTTTTGCGGAAATAGTTAAGGCATTAACCACTTTCCTGCACCGCGAGCAGATGCGACACTTGCACGCGTCGCCATACATTGGCATTAGTCGCGACGAAAGCACTGACCGCACTCGTGGCAAACACATGATTTTGTTTGTCACTTTCATGAAGAGCATCGTGGTGGTAACGAAGTTTCCGTCGTTACTTATCGTCAACCAGTGCGACACGGCTTCTCTGCTTGCAGTTCTACTCCAGCATCTGGAGTCCATCGGCATCGACCTGCAGAAAACCGTTGGGGTATCAACAAACGGCGCCTCTGTCATGGTTGGATCGCAAACAAGGCTTATGATGTCAGAACATATCTATAGCTTATACTGCTGTGTAGGCTGTAGTGGGGTATCCCATAGGGGGTACAACCCAGTTAGGGTTTCATATTTGTACTGCTTTCATTCATAGTTCATTCATTCCTGCTTACTCATTTCACATGGTATAGAGCGGGTTCCCTGTGGAACTCTGCCTAGGGCCCACCGAAGCGCGCCCCGAGGCGCGCTCAACTTTTTTTTTCCGCTATCGAGCGACCCTCCGTGTCGCCTCCCTCCCACACGCGGCCCAGCCGCCCGCTAAGTCGCGGCCCCAGCCGCCCGCTACGATCGCGGCCCCAGCCGCCTGCTCGACACGGCCCCCAGCCGCCTACTCGACGCGGCCCTGCCGCCCGCTACGCCGCGGCTGCCGCCTACTACGACCGCGGCCCCGGCCGCCTGCTACGACCGCGGCCCCCCAGCCGCCTGTTCGACAGCGGCCCCGCCGCCCGCTCCTGTCGCGGCCCCCAGCCGGCTACTCGACGCGGCCCCCAGCCGCCTGCTTGACGCGGCCCTGCCGCCCGCTACGCCGCGGCCGCCGCCTGCTACGACCGCGGCCCCGGCCGCCTGCTACGACCGCGGCCCCAGCCGCCTGTTCGACCGCGGCCCCGCCGCCCGCTCCTATCGCGGCCCCCAGCCGCCTGCTCGACGCGGCCCTGCCGCCCGCTACACCGCGGCCGCCGCCCACTACGATCGCGGCCCCGGCCGCCTGCTACGACCGCGGCCCCAGCCGCCTGTTCGACCGCGGCCCCCGCCGCCCGCTCCTGTCGCGGCCCCGGCTGCCTGCTCGCACGGCCTCGCCGCCCGCTACTACCCGCGGCCCCGGCCGCCTGCTCGAACCGCGCACCCCCCCCCCCCCCCCCCCCCCCCCCCCCCCCCCCCCCCCTACTACCGGGAGCCGAGCCGCCCTGCAGCCGAGCCGCCCGGGAGCCGAGCCGCCCTGCACCCGAGCCGCCCTGTCGCCGAGCCGCCCAGGAGCCGAGCCGCCCTGCCCCCGAGCTGCCCTACCGCCGAGCCGCCCGGGAGCCGAGCCGCCCTGCGCCCGAGCCGCCCAGCACCCGAGCCGCCAGGTCGCTGAGCCGCCTTTCTGCATACCTACTCGACCTGCCCTGCCTGGTGAGCACAGTCCCACTGCCACTGCGAGCTCTTTCCCTACTGCTTGCACTGCGTCGCTGTCGTCGCCATGGCTACCCCTAGTGTCCTAGCTTTTGACGCTGAGGGTCGCGCCATTGATTTTGAGGTCTGGTTAGACGACCTGCAGCTGTTCTTACAGTGCGACAGGGCTGACGACCTTTCTCTCTTTGACCTCACCTCTGGCGCCTCTCCTGCCCCTGCTGCTGATGCTGATCCCGCTGTCCGCTCTAAGTGGGCCACCCGCGATGCTGCTGCACGTCTTGCTGTGCGTCGCCACCTCCCTACCTCTGAGCGTGCGCACTTTAGTCAGTACAAGAGTGCTCAGACCTTGTACGACGCTGTAGTTGCGCGCTACTCCTCCCCTGCCACTGCTGCACTGAGCCGTCTCATGCTTCCCTACCTCTTTCCTGACCTCTCTGCCTTTCCCACTGTCGCTGACCTCATTACGCACCTCCGCACTAGTGACACTCGCTACCGCGCCGCCCTTCCTGCTGAGTTCTGCGCTAAGAACCCCCCCCCCATGTACATCGCTCTCTACTACGTAGTCGCACGCCTCCCTGACTCCCTTCGCGTCGTCAGGGACCACTTTCTCGCAGTCTGTCCCACCACTCTCACCGTCGACCTCCTCGAGAAGGCCCTCCTTGCAGCGGAGAAGAGCATAGTCGCTGTAGGTGCTTCTCGTGGTGACCCTCGCACCCCCATCTTTGAGGGGTGCTCTCCTTCCCCCTTGCTGCCCTCTGTTGCCTCTGCTGCTGCTGCCGACCTGCTTGGTCTTGAGTCGGTCGGCGCGGCGTCTGCCCCTAGTGGGAGACGTCGCTCCAGCAAGGGCAAGGGGGGCAAGGGCGCGGGTGGAGCTGGAGGGGGCGGTGGCGGTGGCGGCGGTGGCGGCGGAGGGAGTGGGGGTGGCGGCGGGGCTAGTGGCGGGGGTGGTGGTGGTGGTGGCGGCAGCAGCGGCGGAGACGGTGGTGGTGGTGCCAGCGGTGGTGGTGGAGGCAGCGGCGGAGGTGGAGGCGGCGGAGGTGGAGGCAGTGGAGGCGGCAGCGGAGGAGGCAGTAGTGGTGGAGGAGGTGGAGCTGGTCGGGGTGGTACCCAGCAGCGTAGCGGCGGTGGTGGTGGCCAGCGCTCGCACCGGCAGCAGCAGCAGCGCTCGCGGGACATCCCTTCGCCTCAGCAGCTTCGTGAGTGGTACGCTGGGCGTCAGAGGGGTGGGGGTACTGGTCCCTGCACCTACGTTCTTCGTTCCGGCGACCGCGCGGGTGAGCAGTGTGGGGGTGCCCACGCCACCCAGCGCTGCTTTGGCCGCCTGACGGACGCTTGGCGTCAGCAGTTCCCTGGGGCTAGTGAGATCCCTCGCTGGGATGAGCTTCTCAGGGCTGGTGTAGCGATCTTTGATCTTGATTTTGATGCTATCCTTACTGCTATGTATGTTGTGGATTATAGTGAGGAGAATGAGGGTTACCGGTGTTTTCAGCCCGACCCGGGCATTGGTACTGCTGCGCTAGGTGCTTGTGAGGCTGCTGCTCTAGGTGCCAGTGCGTCTGCGCTCTCAGGTACTGGTGAGACTGCGCTCTCAGGTACTGAGTCGTCCTCGTCCTCCCTCACTTTCACACTTGACTCCGGAGCTTCTCGCTCCTTCTTTCGAGACCGCACTACCCTTTCGCCGCTCGCCAGGCCGGTTGCGGTCTCCCTTGCTGACCCCTCTGGGGGTCCTGTCCTGTCTCACTTCTCCACTGTCCTCCCGTGTCCGGCTGCCCCTTCGGGCACCCTGTCGGGTCTGTACCTTCCCTCGTTCTCTACGAACTTGGTGAGTGGAGCGGACCTGCAGGATGGGGGTGTTCACCAGTTCACTCCTGCGCGTCAGAGGGTGACCCACTGCACGGAGGCTCGCACAGGCCGACACCTGGCCACGTTCTCACGTCGGCCGGGGTCGAGTCTCTACACCCTGACCGTTGAGTCTCCTCCTGTCCCTGCGTCTGGTCAGGTGGCTGCGTTGGGTCAGGTACTTGCTGCTTCGTCCCGGTCAGGTCCTGAGTCTGCCCCCTGTTCTTGTCGCCTCCTGTCTCACGAGACTCTCCTGTGGCACCACCGTCTTGGCCACCCCTCCTTGCCCCGTCTTCGGAGCATGGCTTCCCGTGTCCTTGTCTCTGGTCTTCCCCAGTCTCTCCCTCCTCTCCCCTCCGGGCCAGGACCTTCCTGTGTCCCCTGTGTCGAGGGTCGCCTCCGGGCTACTCCTCACTCCTCCCACTTCCCCCCGACAGAGGCTCCCCTGCAGACGCTTCACATGGATGTGTGGGGCCCAGCCCCCGTCCGTGGGCAGGGTTACGAGCGCTACTTCCTGTTGGTGGTTGACGACTACTCGCGTTACACCACAGTCCTCCCCTTGCGCAGCAAGGGTGCGGTCACTGAGGTGCTGATCGACTGGATCTGCGAGGCTCGTCTCCAGCTCAGGGAGAGCTTCGGCTCGGACTTTCCTGTTCTGCGTCTGCACTCTGACAGAGGCGGAGAGTTCTCTTCTCGCCTTCTGCGAGACTACTGTCGTGCACGGGGGATCCGCCAGACCTTCACGCTTCCGGACTCACCACAGCAAAATGGGATTGCTGAGCGCCGCATTGGCATGGTCATGGATGTCGCTCGTACGTCCATGATGCATGCGGCTGCCCCCCATTTTCTGTGGCCGTTTGCGGTGAGGTACGCGGCGCATCAGCTCAACCTTCACCCCCGGGTCTCTCGGCCAGCGATGTCCCCAGCCTTGCTGTGGACGGGGAAGGTTGGCGATGCGTCTGTGTTCCGTGTCTGGGGATCTCGGGCGTTTGTCCGCGACTTGTCTGCGGACAAGCTGTCCCCTCGTGCTGCTCCCTGTGTCTTCCTTGGCTTCCCCACTGACGCCCCAGGTTGGCAGTTTTACCACCCCTCCTCTCGTCGTGTTCTGTCCTCCCAGGACGTCACGTTCGACGAGTCAGTCCCCTTCTACCGTCTCTTCCCCTACCGCACTCCTTCCCTCCCCCCTCCCCCGGACTTCCTTGTGCCGGTTCCCCCCCCGGTAGACCCCCTCCCCCCTCAGGTTCCTGCCCCCTCAGGTGTGTCCCAGGTAGACGCCGTTGACCCGGTCGAGGTTACTGGTGCCTGGGGGTGCTACTGCTGGGGGTGCTGGGCCTGAGGGTGCTACTGCGGAGGGTGCGGAGCCTGGGGGTGCTGAGCCGGGGGGTGCTGTGCCTGGAGGTGCTGGGTCTGGGGGTGCTTGGTCGGGAGCTGCTGAGCCTGGGGGTGCTGAGCTGGGAGCTGCTGAGCCTGGGGGTGCTGCGTCTGGAGCTGCTGAGCCTGGGGTTTCTCCTGCTGCTGCGTCTCGCCGGGAGCCCCTCTCTCCACAGGAGCTGCGCGAGTGGTTCGCTCGCCGCTGGAGGCGTGCTGCTGAGTCTGGAGGTGCTGCTGGAGCTGGAGCTGGAGCTTCTTCGACCGTCGAGGGTGCGGGTGCAGCCGGTCCCGGAGTTGCTGGCCCTGCAGGTCCTCCTGGAGCTGGAGCTGCTGAGGGCGTTCGTGCTGAGCCTGCTGCTGTTGGTCCTGCCGCTGGAGGTGTGGGTGGCGCTGGTGCTGTCGCTGAGGGTGCTGGTGCTGTCCCTGCTGAGTCTGGAGCTGCCGCGCGGCCTCGGCCGTACTTCGTTCCGCTCCTTCAGCAGGTTCTTGGTCTTTCTCCTCCAGTAGAGGGTCCACCGCCTGTCCAGTCGCAGCCCCTACTGGAGCCTTCCTCTCCGCTGCCTGCTCCCTCTCCTTACACTGGTCCTACTGGAGGTCTTGCTGAGCGTCGTGAGCCTGCGTCTCGTCCCGCGTCGCCTGTTCGTGCTGCTCGCGCTAGTGGTCGCAGTTCGCGTCAGCGTCCTCCTCCAGTCCCTGGCACGCACCGGATGTCTTTACGTCCGTCCACTGCTCCTCTGCGTGCCCCTTTGCCTTCTCCTCCTGAGTCCTCTCTTCCTGCGCTTGCGGACCCTGAGTCGGACTCTCTTCGTGCTGCCAGTCCCACTGTCACGCGTCTGCTTGCTACTGTCGTCACTGACCCCTCTTTTGAGTCCACTGCTGCGTCTGCTCTAGTCACTGAGCTCGTCGACTTTGCTGCTCGCTGTCGTCTCGACTACGCTGCTAGTCTTGTTGCTGAGTCTGCGTCTGTCTGTCCACCGTCAGTCGGGGGTGAGTGTGCTCTTGGCACAGACGTCCTAGAGGACAGGCAGGAGGAGTTACAGTGTCTAGCGGCTGCTTCACCTCATCTCGCGTCTGTACTGCTTGCCCCTGAGGGAGACCCGGATGCACTAGACATCCCGACTCCGCGTTCTTACGCGGAGGCCGTAGAGGGTCCCTACTCCTCTCAGTGGCAGGCAGCTATGGATGCAGAGATGGCTTCCTGGAAGTCCACAGGCACCTACGTTGACGCGGTTCCCCCTCCTGGGGCGAACATCGTCAGTGGCATGTGGATCTTCAGGGTGAAGCGGCCGCCGGGCTCTCCACCTGTCTTCAAGGCACGGTACGTTGCTCGTGGCTTCAGTCAGCGGCAGGGAGTTGACTACTTTAAGACCTTCTCTCCCACCCCGAAGATGACTACTCTTCGGGTGCTGCTGCACATAGCCGCTCAGCGCGACTACGAGCTTCACTCTCTCGACTTCAGCACTGCGTTCTTGCAGGGTAGCCTGCACGAGGAGATCTGGCTTCGCCGTCCACCTGGCTTCACTGGGACTTTCCCTCCTGGCACCCAGTGGAGCCTCCGACGGCCAGTCTACGGTCTCCGCCAGGCACCGCGTGAGTGGCACGACACACTGAGGACTACGCTTGTGGCTCTTGGGTTTGCTCCTTCTACTGCTGACCCGTCGCTGTTTCTTCGCACCGACACTTCCCTGCCGCCGTTCTACATCCTCGTGTACGTCGACGACCTGGTCTTTGCCACAGCGGACACTGCTGGACTCGCCTACGTGAAGTCCGAGCTGTTGAAGAGACACACGTGCACAGACCTGGGTGAACTGCGCAGCTACCTTGGCTTGCAGATCACTCGGGACAGAGCACGCCGCACCATTACCTTGACTCAGTCACACATGGTGCAGCAGGTCCTTCAGCGCTTCGGCTTCACGTACTCCTCGCCTCAGGCCACTCCTCTGCCTACTCGCCACTCACTCTCAGCTCTGCCTTCGGATGAGTCCGTAGAGTCGAGTGGTCCGTATGCGGAGCTTGTTGGCTGCCTCATGTACCTGATGACCTGCACACGACCTGACCTTGCATACCCTCTGAGCATTCTTGCACGCTATGTTGCTCCTGGGAGACACAGACCGGAGCACATGGCTGCAGCGAAGAGGGTATTGCGCTACCTGTGCAGTACGTCAGGCATGGGGCTAGTGCTTGGAGGGCGGAGTCCAGTGGTCCTTACCGGCCACGCGGACGCTTCTTGGGCTGACGACCAGGCTACGCAGCGGTCGTCACAGGGTTACACCTTCAGCCTTGGTTCCGGCTCTGTCTCGTGGCGGTCTACTCGCTCGTCTTCGGTTCTCGGCTCCAGTTGTGAGGCTGAGATCTACGCCGGGGCCATGGCTGCACAGGAGCTTCGCTGGCTCACCTACCTGTTGACTGACCTTGGAGAGCCGCCTCGTTCTCCTCCAGTGCTGTACGTAGACAACAAGGCTATGCTGGCCTTGTGTCGAGAGCAGCGCTTGGAGCACAGAACGAAGCACATTGCTCTCCGCTACTTCCTTGCTCGTGAGCTGCAGCAGCGTGGTCAGTTGCGACTTGCGTACGTGGCCTCTGAGGCCAACACTGCTGATGTGTTCACCAAGGCACTTGCGCCTTGTGACCATCAGCGCTTCTGCACCCAGCTGGGTCTTGTGCCTGTCTTGCCTCACTTGCTCTCCTCTTGACTTCACTTGTACTGTGACATATATATATACCTGCTCTTGCTTGTCTAGCTTTATATATATGTCTGTACTCTTGCTTGTGAACTGGCCTTTGGCCTTGCTCTTGTGCTCGGACTGTGTGGTGACTTTGTGATCCACCCTGAGCTTTGCTTTGTCTTGCTTGACTGGTCTTGTGACCCCTTGTTCTCCCCCACTTTGCCTATGGGGGTGTGTCAGAACATATCTATAGCTTAAACTGCTGTGTAGGCTGTAGTGGGGTATCCCATAGGGGGTACAACCCAGTTAGGGTTTCATATTTGTACTGCTTTCATTCATAGTTGATTCATTCCTGCTTACTCATTTCACATATGACGCGCCTTCAAATGCAGATTCCGCATCTCGTCGGGTGCCACTGCATCGCGCATATGTGAGTGATAATTCCTTTATTTGATATGTTCACCCTGGACCGTATCTAATGATTGTGTGTATACGATTTGTGGTTCATTTACCTTTGAACTATTTTGCAACCCCTCTGTTCCTTACCGTGCAGAGAAGCACTAGCGGTCAAAGATGCTACAGAGGCCTTTCCATACTTCAACATCGTGGACGATGCCATCAGAGCAATCGGTTCGATCGTTGGGAAGTCAACTCCCTGGTATGAGCGGTTCAAGGAGTTGCAGCTGGTGTACCACAAGACCAACTTAGATTATCAGGGGCTCTTCAATATGCGGTGGCTGTCACGGGGGGACGCAGTGCTCCACATATGCCGAATTCTTGGGGCGGCGATCTGTCAAAAACAAGAAGTGATTGAACTATGAAACATTGGAGTACAAGTAGGCAACCCTAGAGTTGTGTACCCCTTAAAGGCTAACCAACTATAGCCTACACAACTATAACTCATATAATGTTAGACACACCCCCATAGGCGAAGTGGGGGAGAGCAAGGGGTCACAAGACCAGTCAAGAAAGGCAAACAAACGCAGGGTGGATCACAACGTCACCACACACTCTGAGCACAAGCACAGGGCCACAGGGCCAGTTCACATGCAGAGGCATATATGCATCACAAACAGCAAGGTGATCTCAACGTAGCAAAGCAACCAGGTAGGTATATATATAGAGATCACAGTACAGGCAAAGCCTACAGCAAGTGAGGAAAATTGGGCACCAGCCCCAGCAAAGTGCAGAAGCGCTGATGATCACTAGGCTGAAGTGCCTTGATGAATATATATCAGCTGTGTTGGTCTGAGTGGCCACGTAACGCAGACGAAGCTGACCGCGCTGCTGCAGCTCTCGAGCCAGTAAGTAACGGAGAGTGATGTGCTTCGTTCTGTGCTCTAGTCTGTGCTCCTCACACAAGGCAATGGCAGCCTTGTTGTCGACGTACAGCACTGGAGGAGAACTAGGCCGCTCTCCCAAGTCGGTCAGCAGGTAGGTCAGCCAGCGCAACTCCTGTGCAGCCATGGCTGTGGCGTATATCTCAGCCTCACAACTGGAGCTGAGAACAGAAAACGAGCGAGTAGAACGCCAAGAAACTGAACGAGAGCCAAGGATGAAGGTGTAACCCTGTGACGACCGCTGAGTAGCCTGGTCGTCAACCCAAGAAGGGTATGAGTGCCCAGTGAGAACAACTGAGCTCCCTCCTCCAAGCACGAGCCCCATGCTCGATGTACTGCACAAGTAGCGCAATACCCTCTTTGCAGCATCCCAGTGCACCTTTCGGTGCCTGCCAGGAGCCGCGTAGCGGGCTAGAAGGCCAAGAGGGTATGCTAGGTCAGGACAAGTGCAAGTCATCAGGTACATGAAGCAACCAACTAACTCTGGGTAAGGACCACTCGGCTCTACGGACTCATCCGAAGGCAGAGCTGAGAGCGAGTGACCTATAGCCAGAGGAGTGGCCTGTGCTGAGGACCAGGTGAAGCACAAGATGAAGGACCTGCTGCACCAAGTGTGACTGAGTCAGTGTGATGATGCGGCGTGCTCTGTCCCGGGTGATCTGCAAGCCAAGGTAGCTGCGCAGTTCACCCAGGTCTGTGCACGTGTATCTCTTCTACAGCTCCGACTTCATGTGGACGAGAGCCTCAGTGTCAGCAGTGGCAAAGACCAAGTCGTCGACGTACACGAGGATGTAGAACGGCGGCAGCGAAGTGTCGGTGCGCAGAAACAGCGAAGGGTCAGCAGTAGAGGGCGCGAACCCAAGTACCGCAAGAGTAGTCCTCAGTGTGTCGTGCCACTCACGTGGCGCCTGGCGGAGACCGTAGAGCGGCCGGCGGAGGCTCCACTGGGTACCAGGAGGAAACGACCCAGTGAAACCAGGAGGGCGGCGCAGCCAGATCTCCTCGTGCAGGCTGCCCTGCAAGAAAGTTGTGCTGAAGTCAAGAGAGTGAAGCTCGTAGTCCCGCTGAGCAGCAACGTGCAGTAGCACCCGAAGAGTGGTCATCTTCGGGGTGGGGGAGAAGGTCTGAAAGAAGTCTACTCCCTCTCGCTGGCTGAAGCCTCAAGCAATGTAACGAGCCTTGAAGACAGGTGGAGAACCCGGCGGCCGCTTCACCCTGAAAATCCACATGCCACTGACGATGTTCGCCCTAGGAGGGGGAACCTCGTCGACGTAAGTGCCAGTGGACATCCAGGATGCCATCTCTGCGTCCATGGCTGATTGCCACTGTGAGGAGTACTCACCCGCAATCGCCTCAGAGTAAGAGCGCGGGGTCGGGATGTCTGGAGCATCCGGGTCTCCCTCAGGGGCAATCAGCATGGACACGAGATGAGGCGCAGCGACTGCAAGACAGTCAAGGTCCTCCTGCCTGTCCTCAAGGACGTCCGTGCCTAGAGCACACTCACCCCCGACGGACTGAGGACAGACAGACTCAGACTTAGCAACAAGACTCGCAGCATAGTCTAGACGACAGCGAGCAGCAAAGTCGACAAGCTCAGCAACTAGGGCAAACGCAGCAGAAGACTCAAAGGAAGGGTCAGTGACAGCAGTGGCCAGGAGACGCGTGACAGTAGGATTGGTAGCACGAAGAGAGTCAGACTCCGGGGCAGCAAGGACAGGAAGAGAGGACGCAGGAGGAGACGGCAAAGGGACACGCTATGGAGCAGTGGAAGGACACAGCGTCATGAAGTGTGTGCCAGGCACAGTTGGAGGACGCTCACGCGGACCACGGCGACCAGTGCGAGCAGCACAAACCAGTGACACAGGACGAGACACAGGCGACATAGGACGAGACTCAGGCTTACGACACTCTGTAAGACCGCTTGTCGGACCAGTGTAGGGAGAAGGACCAGGAAGCGGCGCGGCAGGCGGGAGCAGGGATTGCGACTGGACAGGCGGAGGACACTCTACAAAGCGAGGAGGACAATTAGGAGGCGGCTGACCAAGAACCTGCTGAAGGAGCAGAACAAAGTACGGCCGCGGCCGTGAAGTGCCCCCAGAAGCAGCAGAGACAGCACCAGAACCTCCAGCCGAACCAGCACCAGCACCACCTCCGGCAGCTCCAGAACCTCCAGCAGCACCGGCAGCACCTCCAGCAGCTCCAGAACCTCCAGCAGCACTAGCAGCACCTCCAGCCGCTCTAGGACCTCCAGCAGCACCAGCAGCACCTCCAGCAGCTCCATGACCTCCAGCAGTACCAGCAGCACCTCCAGCAGCACCACCAGCACCTCCAGCAGCACCAGCACCAGCAGGACCTCCAACTGGCGGTACCTCAACACCAGGAGCTCTACTCCTAAGGCTGCAACGCCGAGCGTACCACTCACATAGCCGTTGAGGGGAGGGAGGCTCTGGCTGCGACACTGCACCGGCGGGGCCACCAGCCCCGACTCTAGCAGACCCCCCAGCTCTAGTAGCCCCATGACGGAGGCTGTAGCGCTGGGAGTACCACTCACGCAGCTGTTATAAAGAGGGAGCGTCACCAGGCTCAGCACCCCCAGTCTCAGCACCCCTAGTCTTAGCACCTCCAGAATAAGCACCTAAACTCTCCGCACTCACAGACTCAGCACCCCCAGTCCCCAAACCCCCTGGCTCAGCACCACCAGGCTCAGCACGCTCAGCACTTCGCGCAGGACCAGAGTCAACAGCTACCTCGACAGGCTTGACCGGGTCTACCTGGGAAACACCTGAGGGAGCAGCACCCTCGGGAGGGAGGGGGTCTACCGACGGGACACCTGGGGTGAGGAAGAGCGGCAGGGGGGGGGAGCGGGGCAGTGCAGTAGGGGAAGAGACGGTAAAAGGGTACCGACTCGTCAAAGGTGACGTCCTGAGAGGCGAAGACACGGCGCGAGGTGGGGTGGTAAAACTGCCAGCCAGGCGCGTTAGGGACAAAGCCAAGGAAGACACAGGGAACGGCACGGGAGGAGAGCTGACCTGACGCAGACGCAGACGCAGCTACCTGAGGGGACTCAGTGGTCAGTGTGTACAAGTCCGACCCCGGCTGTCGAGTGAAGGTAGCCAGGTGACGACCCGTCCGGGCACACGTGCAGTGCGTCACACGCTCTTAGGCCGGGGTGAACTGGTGAACACCCGCGTCCTGCAGCGCGGAACCAGCCACCAAGTTCGTAGAGAACGAGGGGAGGTAGAGGCCCGACAGCGTGCCAGACGAGACAGCAGGATAAGGGAGGGCAGTGGTGGAGGTCGCAAGGACCGGACCCCCTGAGGGGTCAGCCAGGGAGACAGCAACCGGTCTAGGGAGCTGCTCTAGGGCAGTGCGGTCGCTGAAGAAACAGCGAGAAGCACCTGAGTCCAGTGTGAAGGTGTGCAGTGCCTCAGTAGGTGCGGTACCAGCAGACGTAGACGCACTAGCACCTAGGGCAGCAGCCTCACCAGGACCTAAAGCAGTAGACGCGCTAGCACCTGGAGCCGCAGCCTCACTGGTCCCAATACCAAGGTCGGGCGGTACACTCAGGTAACAGTCACCCTCAACACCAATAGTCAATGCATACATAGCAGCAAGGATAGCATCATAATCAAGAGCAAAGATATCAATCCCCTTCTTAAGCAGATTAGCCCAGCGGGGCAGCTCAGAGGCGTCAGGAAACTGCTCGCGCCAGGCGTCGTCGAGGCAAAAGAAACAGCGCTGCGCCGTGTGAAACCTCCCACAAGTCTTGCCAGTGTGGTCACCTGTGCGGATGACGTACGGGCAGGTACCTCCACCCCCAGACCCCCCACGCTGAGAGTACCACTCACGGAGCTGATAGGGTGACGGGGGCTCGCTGGGACGCTGCTGCTGCTGCCTCTGGCCGCCGCCGAACCCGCCACGCTGCACCGCTCCACCGCGCCCTCCACTAGCTCCACCGCCGCCACCACTGCCACCACTCCCACCTCCACCTCCACCACCGCCGCCTCCAGCACCCCCTACTCCGCCACTGCCCCCCGCACCACCAGTACCACTCCCACCTCCGCCGCCACCGCCGCCGCCCCCTCCACCCCCTCCACCACCACCTCCTCCGCCGCCGCCTCCTCCACCCCGGCCCCCCTTGCCCCTGCCGCCCCTGCGCCTCCCACTGGGAGCGAATGCAGCTCCAACCCCCTCAGCACCGAGGTAGTCGACAGCAGCAGCAGATGCAATGGAGGGGAGGAGGGGGGAGAGGGAGCACCCCTCAAACAAGGGGGTGCGGGGGTCACCGCGAGAGACACCTACAGCTACAATGCTCTTCTCAGCTGCTAGGAGTTCCTTCTCGAGGAGGTCGACAGTGAGGTCAGTGGGGGAGAGAGCGAGAAAGTGGTCCCTGACAGCGCGAAGAGAGTCAGGGAGGTGAGTGACCAGGTGGTAGAGGGTGATGTACATCGGGGGGGGGTTCTTGGCGAGGAAGTCGGGGGGGAGTGCGGCACGGTAGCGGAGATCACTCGTACGGAGGTGAGTGATGAGGTCAGCTACAGTGGTAAAGGAAGACAGATCGAGGAAGAGGTAGGGCAGTGAGAGACGGCCGATCGCAGCAGTAGCAGGGGAGGAGTAGCGGGCAACTAGAGCGTCGTACAGTTCCTTAGCGGTCTTATGCTGGCCGAAGTGCTCGCGCTCATCTAACAGCAGATGGCTGTGAACGGCTAGGCGAGCATGGGCGTCACGAGTCTGCCACTGTGAGCGAGTCGTACAGTCAGCAGTAGTAGCAGGTGCGGGAGCAGCTCCGGACGTGTGGTCATAGAGGGAAACATCGTCCTTGGTAGTGATCTGTAGGTACAGGTGAAGGTCATCAAGCCAGACATCGAACTTAATCGGGCGGCCCTCGGCGTCAAAGGTGAGAATAGTGGGATTGGGCATAGTGGCAGTAGCAGGAGTAGCAGTAGCAGTAGCAGCAGTAGCAGTAGCAGCACTAGCAGTAACAATAGTAGTAGCAGTAGGAGCAGTTGCTGCAGGTAGGGCGGTGCGACTCAGTCAGGGTGGCGCGGCTCGGGCGGCGCGACTCGGGCGACGCGACTCGGGCGACGCGGCCCGGGCAGGTAAGGCGGCGCGACGGCGGGCCTAGGCTCGGTGCGCGGCTGCGCCTAGGGTGCAGCTGGCGCGGGCCGCGGCTGCGTTCTAGCGGCGGCTAAGCGCGAGCTGCAGCAGCCGACGCGCGATCGCCGCGGCGCGCTGGCTGCGACATGCGGGCGGGCGGCTGTGGGTCGCGCGTCGGCCTAGGGGCGAACGAGGCCTACGGGCGACGGCCTGCTGGGGCTCGCGAGAAAAAAATCGGGCCGCCCTAGGCGGCGGTTTTCCTACGCGCGCTAAAATGGTGGGGCCGCGCTCGGGCTGCTAGCGGGCTGCACAAGGGCAGCGTGAGAGGAGAGCGCACGAGGGCGCACTAGGGGAGAGGCGCACGAGGGCGCTAAAAAAAAGGGCGCACGAGGGCACCTCTAGCGGAACGGTGGGCCCTTAGGTCTAGAACCTAAGCTCTTAATACCATGTCAGAAGCAAGAAGTGATTGAACTATGAAACATTGGAGTACAAGTAGGAAACCCTAGAGTTGTGTACCCCTTAAAGGCTAACCCACTATAGCCTACACAGCTATAACACATACATAATGTTTGACACGATCTTCATCGAGAACAGGCACACCATCGCCCGCACCGTGCAGACCTTGAAGTTTCACTTCTGCCTTTTTATTTTTTGCAGGCATCTTGGCCGAGCTCAACATTTGAACCTGTTTTTTCAGAGGCGCAAGGTGGGATTCCGTAAAAAAATGGCATCGCTAGATTGCGCTTTTGTGCCTGGGTTACCTAGTTTGTTGACGCTGTAATTTGACATGGACTTGTTTGATTGTATTCAACACCCCACCCCCCCCCCCCCCCCCCAAGGTGGACGTCACCATTGTCACGCATGAGGTGGACCGCACGGTGTCGTACATTCAACACCGCTACATTGACTATGAAGACAAGTTCGGGGAGAGGCTGAGCCCATAGCTTTCGCCTTTCCTGGAACGACACAAGGACGGAAAACGTGAGATGAAAGTGGAGGGCGTGGATTCCCAGCTAGCTGCGAGATTGTTCTCAGCGAGGAGCCCATCGCTGGCCACAAGTTTGGCGGCACCATGCAAGACTGCGAGAAGCTATGCAAGGCATTCGCCAAAACGACCGTCCGAAATCTGACCGAGCGAATGCAAGATCTTCGTCGCATGGGCGGAACGAGGCTGTACAAGGTGGAATCGTGGCCCCCCAAGCTGGAAACACGCTAGAGGCGCTGTGTCACGTGGCTTCAGGAGAATGCAACACTGTGCAACAGCTGTCTGCCCGGTGAGGATGAAGGCCACAGTGTACTAGGTAGAACAAATAGATAGAGAGAGAAAGCGAACCTGAAACAGATAGAACAAGAAGCGAAGAGTTCCAGATTCGCCGCATCTCCCTTGGGCAAACTCGCCCTGCTGTCGCAAACTCCTCTACAACAGTCAATTTGGTTAATCGGCGCCACCACCCCCCTCCACACAAATGCACTCGCCCTAGACCCGAACTGGGTTTTGCGGCAATGTGGACCTGGTAATAGGCCGAGATCTGAACTTAAGTCGTGGCACTGTAGAACCGCAAGTCTCTGTCAGCTTTTTGGACTTCGGACGCCGTTTGGAGTGATGTGTACGTACCTGGAACGTGTGCTCATGGTACACGACCATGCATCGGGAATTGATGGCTCGGGATCCCACGTGGTGTCACGACACTGCTGAAATCAAGGCAAAAATTAACAGGATGAGGGATACATGGCGTCGCTGGCGTGGCAATGGATACGCCGAAGCGGGGGTGCAGGTCCGTGTGGCGCGCCGGCGTGGTACCACATCGCCGACGACATTTGGGGTATGCGGACATCTACCGTACCCCCTGTCATTGCTACTTCTGATAATGTCACCCTATCCTCCCCCCCCCCCGGACAAGACACGCCCTCCGCAGCACCAGAGAACAACGCCACTACTGCCAGTGCGCCTACCGCTCAAATCGCCACGGATCCCACTCCGCAAACTGCAGAGCATCACTCCACACGTCGCTCGGTCAATAGCGCCCCCACTGTTACTACACCCACGCGTGCTGCAACCACTCGCCGTCGCGCTTTCACACCCCTTATCGGTCTTGGTGTTGCTCCTCGTACGACGGCTACGACGCTCCCATCAACCACCACTCCTACTATTGTTCAGGCTCCGACTGCTCCTGCATCACCTACCTTGCGCGCTCCGTCAGCTAGAGTGTTAGAGATTAAGGACGGAGTCTATGAAGATTAGGAGCCGAAATATCTCAAAATCGTTGGGCCTAGTTTCTGGACAGAAAAGTCGAGTTCACAAGAAACGTCGTCGACAAAACGTTCACAGTTAAAACTTCACCAAACTCAGATATGTTGTAGCCCTAGTCTGTGGCTACAATTCCCAATTTGAATCGCACGATATGGTGAAGTATTTCTTGATGTATCAGTTTCAGCGCACTAGGGAGTATGCTGCCATAGAATCTTAACTCAATCACAAAGTTCACACAATTTTCACACAAGTAAGAGTACAAATTAACCAGGTGGGAGGGAAGAGGAGGACGAGAGGGAAGGTCCCCAAGGAGTTCCCAGCCAAGGAAACCCCATAAGCACACCAAATCCCTTCCCTATAGGAACCCCACTTTTACCTTTGTCACTTACCAACCCATGCCATCCATCTTGCCCAACTTGGCCACACTTGCCAACCTGGTTTGGCACCTCCCAACCACTTGGCAGCATCTACAGTGATGTTGACGAATTTCCCAACACCCAAAAGTCTATACCCCTTATGGAGTCAACCCCACAACTTCCCATAGTCACCACAACCAAATATCAAAAGCATACGAACTTCCAACGTTCGTAACTTGTGCGTGCTCCGATTGAAGCGATACTTGGTTCATCAGAAAGCTCTTGAGCAGAGGAGTCACTTCAGATATCTGCTCCAGCCAAATAACATTCACACACACACTCACAAAAACCAAACCACATCAAACACAAATTCTTGCACACGCTCACACCACGCATGCAACGTACGAACATGTGATGGGAGGCAGACAGACGTGAATGCAAGTGATAGCATCACATAACAAACTCCCCCTCTGGCTGCCTACTATCATCCCACATGCCATAGCTCAATCATACACCCTCAATGCACACTCATCCCAGCAAGCTTCATGCCCTTCCAATGCTCAGATTCAGCCAGGCGCTTGGTGAGAATGTCAGCCGCCTGCTGATAGGTCTTCACAACCTCCAGTCGCACCTCCTTGTCCAGGAGCCTCCTCACCCAGTGCCACTTGGGCCTGATGTGCTTTTTCAGCCCATGAAGGCAGGCGTTCTTGGCAAGCTTCACTGACGACTCATTGTCACATAACATGATTGTCGGCTCCCTCTGACCAACTCCAATCTCCTCCAACAAACGCCTCACGCACACCACCTCCTTTGCCCCATGATGCAAGGCCATGTACTCTGTCTCACACGAGGACTGCCCCACCTCATTCTGCTTCTTAGTGCGCCAGCTCACTGCACCACCTCCAAACAGGCACACATAGCCTCCAATGCTGGTGCCATCCGCCTTCACAGAGTTGAAGCTAGCGTCAGTGTAGCAAGTCAAGAGCATCTCCCCCTTGCTTTAATCTGTTGCACCCCTCTGTAGCCTCTGTCTCACAGCACTGTACTCCAAACCCACTGATGCTGTTGCACTCACATAGTGGACCAACCTCTTGGCCGCTTCCAGCTGCTAATGCCTGGGGCGTGAAACCACACTGGCAAGCATGGATGTTGCAAAGGCAATGTCAGGCCGTGTGTGGTTAGCCGCATAGTTGAGTGCCCCAACCATGGAATGAAAAAGCTTCCTATCACTCTCACCCACCACCTCCTCATCAGCACAGGGCTCCACAGTGAACCCCGAAGGCAGTGGGGTGGCTGGCTTTCCTCCATCTTGCAGCCCATACTTCTCATCCAGCCCCTCACAATACTTTCTTTGGTGCAACCTCAGCACTCCCTTGTCAAGGTCCCTCTCCACATGTATCCCCAAATAGTACTTCACATCTCCCATCTTGCAGCATTTAAACTGCATCTGCAGCATCTCCTCCACACGCTCAATCATTGCAGATGACTCAGAGAAGAGCAGGATGTCGTCCACATACACCAAGAGCATGAGAAACTACTCCTTCTCTTGCAGCAAGAACAAGCTGTGATCACACTCACTCTTCTTGAAACCCCCAGCCAGCAGAGTCTCCTCTAACTTGTGGTACCATGCACGAGGAGCCTGCTTCAGGCCATAGATGGCCTTCTTCAGCCTGCACACCCTGCCGCTCCCATCATCCAAACCCTCACGCTGTAACATGTACAGCTCCTCCAGAATGATCCCATTGAGGAAGGCGGTGGTGATGTCCATCTGCTTCACCCGCCATCCACAGTTTGCTGCCATTGCCAATGACACCCGCAGTGTTGTGCCTTTCCCCACCGGAGCATAGAGCTCGTTGAATTCCTTTCCCTTTGTCTGCTGAAACCCCTTAGCCACAAGCCTTGACTTGTAGCGGGTCAGCGCCCCATCAGGTCCGTACTTGTGCCTGAAAATCAGCTTGGAAGAAATGGCCTTCTTCCCAGGAGGCAGCTCACACAACTCCCAAGTCTCATTCTCCAGCAGAGAGTCGTACTCCTCCTTCACACTCTGCTTCAACTTTTCAGCATCAGGCCCGCTCAACTTTTCAGCATCAGGCCCGCGGTGTAGTAGGGAGCTTCTGCTGCTGCTAATATCAAAAGCATACGAACTTCCAACGTTCGTAACTTTCTTGTTCGTGCTCCGATTGAAGCGATACTTGGTTCGTCAGAAAGCTATTGAGCAGAGGAGTCACTTCAGATATCTGCTCACGCCAAATATTATTCAGACACACACTCAAAAAAACCAAACCACATCAAACACAAATTCTTGCACACGCTCACACCACGCATGCAACGCACGAACATGTGATGGGAGGCAGACAGACGTGAATGCAAGTGATAGCATCACATAACATAGAGTGCCACGACCAAGCGCTACTACATAACCTGTTGCGGCACGTTTCGCCCCTAGTACGCCCTCTCCCGCCACGCCCAGCCCACCTGCACCACCATCTGTGCCGGAAGGGATTGCGTCGTCTGCTCCCACCCCCCGCTCTCCATTGTTGCTGCCGTCGGGGTCAACGCCGCTCTCACCTGACACTTTTCTGCGTAGTGACCCCGCGGCCGAGGAAGAGGATGGTTCAGGCGTCTCCCGTGCAACGGCGAGAATTTCTATGCGTAGTCGCCGCCTGATCTGGGGGGCGTGAACGACCGCTGACGGGGGGGAGGGGTGCTCTCGACACGCTTGGTATCAGTATCCGCGCAAAGCGCAAGACACAGCCGCGGGCGCAAGACACAGCCGTGGGCGCAAAGGCCTCACGCAAGCCCAAACCGAAGATTTAGACGGAGATATTGGCCGAGGTGGCTGGAGATGTTGGTGATCACTTTGAGCGGCAAGATCGCAAACAAGACAAGCATTGGCAGGAGTTCAAGGAACTCACCCGTGAGGCGTTCCAGGGTTTCCGGGATGCGCGACGAGCCAGGAGGCGTAGATCGCTGCGGTCATCCTCCTCATTCGAAGAAGATGAGAGAAACGACGCACGCTAGGCTCGGTAAGTCGCAGCCGCGCGGCGGGTCCCTCGAGCCGCTCTTGTATTTGCGCAGCCTTTAGTTTAGACTATGAAGACTATTGAGAGCCATAGTAGCAATCTTAGGGAGCTATCACCTCAACTGTGTGAAGAAATATGCTGGAAAACTCCAAGACAGAAAGTTCAAGTAATCTCCATGAAGAAGGCATACAAAAACAGACAACACAAAGCAAGTTATAAGCAAAAGGATTTCTGATTTCGCCCTCGCGCAGCGCCTAATTTCGACCTGAGTTGTACCCGGCTCAATTTCCAAATTCAACCATGCGTCGAACGCGCCTCGAGTTCGAACTTCAGACTTCCTTGGACGCGCCTTTGACCCGGCGTGACTTTCCTTTCACGTCACTTGAAAGCACGACAGTTCAGTCGTGTTCTTCTCCATTTCAGCACGCTTCCTCTCCTTCTCTTCGTTTCCCACTGCAGGCCGCACTGCTATCGTGTTTCTCCTTCCACCGTCCCAACATAGGTAGCTCCTCTTCTTCTTAGGTCCTCGTTTTCCCTTAGTCACAGCTCGTCACACCGATTTCTTCTTAGGCCGATGTAGATCGCGTTAGTTCGTTTTAGGTCGTGGTTAGCCAACCACCTTCAACAATCTCCCCTGTGGTTTGCGAACCACCAGCTTATGCACTCTCCTTCTCACGTTTCAACTTGAACCACCTCTAGGCCTGCTCCACACTCCCCTGCAATTCAGCCAAGGTACGTGTCCCAACATCTCTCTTGCAACGCTCAAAATTAGCCCTTGGTAACACCTTAGTCAGAAAATCTGCCGTCTGTGCCTCCGTACGCACTAATTCAAACTCAAACTCCTTGCTACTCACCTTTGAACGCACCCAATGATACTTCACGTCCATATGCTTGGTCCTGCCATGCCAATTGTCGTTATCAGCCAAATCGATTGCAGATTTGCTGTCCGAGCGAATCACCGTAGGTCCTTCCACCTTGATTTCTATCTCCTTGAGTAGTCTTCTCAGCCAAACCCCCTCTTGGCATGCGTAAAACAGAGCCATGTACTCCGCTTCCGCACTAGAGAGTGCTATGTCAACCAACTTTTTCGCTTGCCACATGATTGCTGTCCCCCCGAGCAGAAGCACGTAACCGTATGCTCCCTTCCTTGTTTTCTTGTCGGATGCGTGTGAAGCATCCGCATACCCCACTAACTCCAAGGTCTCTTCACCTCCTTCGAATAACAGCCCCTCATCTTCATGTTGCAGTAGGTAGTCGATAGTCCTCCTCATCTCTCTCCATTTTCTCTCCCCTTGCTGCTGCACTTGTTGCCCAAGATAGCTAGGTGCGTATGCCATGTCGACTCGCGTGCATGAAACTGGGTACATTATGGACCCCACCATGGACTGGTATACCTGTAGAGCCCTCTCCTTGCTACCCCATTGGTTGACATCTTCCTCTCGCTCCCCGTCGTTTTCAGCTACCCCACTCAATGGTGTGGTAATTTCCTTCGTGTAGCCGTTGCCAAACCTCTGCTGCACCCTGCTGCAATATTTCTGCTGGTATAGGAACATCTTCTTCTCCTCCTCCCGCCGCTCCAGATTCATGCCGAGAAAGAGTGTGGTCCGCGGGATTTGCTTCACTTGAAAGACTTCCGCAAGGTGAGTGCACACCTTCTCTACCTCCTCCTCTAACGCCCCTGCCACCAAGATGTCGTCCACGTATAGCACCAAGAACACCTTCTCCTTCCCTTCTCCCTTCCAGTAGAATGCCCTATCACACTCGCTTTTCTGAAATCCCCCTTGCAGTTGCCGCTCATCCATCGCCATATACCACTCCCTAAGACTCTGCTTCAGCCCATATAATGCCTTATTGAGCTTGCATTTTCTGCCCGAGCCGTCGTCATGCCCTGGTGGTTGCTTGAGGTAGATGTCCTCCTTCAACACCCCATACAAAAACGTGTTTTTAATATCCAGCTACACCAAGTATCTCCTCGCTGCTACCACCTTGAGAAAGACACGTGCCGTTGTCAACTAGCTCACTGGAGCATAAATTTCGTTTTGTTTGTAGTCTTTCCCCTCCACCTGAGTGTAGCCCTTGGCTACAAGCCTTGCTTTGAACCTTTCCAGTTGCCCCATATTTCCGGTCTTTATTTTAAAAATCCACTTCACCCCCACGGCTTTCCTCCCTTCCGGCATAGGCACGAGCTCCCATGTGCCCCTTTCAGCCAATGTGTTCAACTCCTCCTCAATTGCTGCTTTCCACTGCTCCCTTTCTGGACCCTCTAGCGCCTCCTCGATGCTCACTGGTTCTTTGGGCAGGTTGTGTGTCACTTTTTCTTCATTGGAGACTAGGTCAGTCGATGTGGCAGAGAGTAGAAGGTGGGTATGGATGTCCTTCCAGCACGTCATCAGCAGTTGCGCATACCGAGGGTTTGGTTTTTTCACCCTCTTTCCTTTCCCCAACTCCTCTGTAGGTGATTCCGCCTCATCTCCACTGAAATCCTCCAATGCCTTCTCACTTTCATTTCCAGATTGCACTTCCCTTCCAATGATGATGGCACCTTCCTTAAGCAGGTCCACTATCTCTCTCATCTTGGCATTGCTGTCTTCACTATTTATGAGCTTCCAAGGATCACTATCTCCTTCAGCTGCTGATTCTTCATCTCCCTCTTCTCCACCCACTTCATCATTACCACCCTGAGCTACTTCAATGCTTGGCTGCTCCCCTGCTATCTCCACTCCATTGGTTTCATCCGCTTCACTGGTTGGTGCCTTCTCCCACACCCAATCAACTGAATCTGCCCGTTCCACATCTTCAAGTTCCTCATCTCCTTCATCTCCAACTCCCTCACTCTCCTTTTCCTCCAAAAGATCCTCCACCTTGCCCGGTGCAGTTGCTGTCCTTGCTGCTGCAATCTCTTTCTCTATTCCCTTCCACTGCAGGTAGTTCACCTCCTCGTAGAAGACAACTTCTTGGGTGATTGTTACCTTCCCTGAAATCACATCCTTGATCACCCACCCCTTGCTCATCGGGCAGGTACCGAGGTTAATCCCCCAATGAGCCTTGGGCAGCAACTTATGATGTGGACCAGCTGGCTCCCTATATTGCACCATACTCCCCCACACCCCTGCAAACCCCAGATTCGGCATCCTGCCATAGAAGGCCTCGTGGGGAGTCATATCTGCCCGAAGTCCCTTGGTTGGTAGTCGGTTCTTGGACCAGCAAGCCATAGCCAATGCATCACCCCAGAATTTTAGTGGCAGCCCACTGTCGGCCAGCATGCTCCTCACACTGTCCAGTAGTGACCGATTCACCCGCTCCGCTATGCTGTTATGCTGTGGAGTGTAGGGTACAGTCAGTTGTCGTCGGATGCCCTTACTCTGTAAAAACTTGTTGAACAGGTCCCCTGTAAACTCCCCACCATTATCTGTCCTCAAAACTTTCAACACCTTCCCACTTTGCCGTTCCGCTTCCGCCATCCAAGTCACGAAGCTAGGAAACACTTTTGCCTTATCTTTCAGCTCCATCACCCATGTGTGCCTTGTTCCCAAATCAGTGAAGGTAACGAAGTAGCGGCTGGCGTGACGTGATGCCACCCTCATAGGCCCACACACATCGGCTGCTACGATGTCCAAGGTGCCATAAGGCTCCTGCACCTGGTGGTGGGGGTGTGGGGATTTTGTGATTTTACCTTCAACACACTTTCTGCATTTTCCCTTGCTTTCGGCCCCCTCCTTCAGTGCAACACCTTTTACCATGCCCTTTTTCACCAACTCCTTGACCCTATCCATGCTTGCATGCCCCATGCGCCTGTGCAAGGTCTCTAATTCAACCTTCTCCATCCCAACCACCATGGCTGAAGCTTCTTGCTGCAGCTCCTTCACTGGTAAGCTACCAAGCCGAGCCTTCAACTCCTCCCTAGCTAGGTCCCCTTCGAGTGATGCCAGGTAGGTGGCATTCTCATCCTCCAGCCCCTTCTTTCTCAGCTTCATTTCATACAACCCCTGATTGCTGTTCCCTTCTGCAACCACCTTCCAATCCTCATTGAAAACCCACAGCTTCCCCTTGTCGCTGAAGGTTTTGCACCCCGTGCTGTCAAGTTGAGTTTGGCTGATCAGATTCAGTGACAGCTTCTCCACTAAAGGCACATTCTCCAGTTTCAGCTCCCCGTACTCTCCCTGGAGCAGCAACTCTCCTTCCCCCTTCACACTCAGTTTCCCTTCATCGGCCAATAGAACGTAGGGTACACTAGACTCCCTCAATCCGGTAAGCCACTCACGATGATTGGTCATATGTTGCGTGCAGCCACTATCCATGAACCACGCAGCTTCACCAAACCCCTTTGCCATCAAACACACTCCCGATGCCCTTGCCACGTTTGCCTTGTGAGCTCCCCCCAAAATTACGTCCGCCTCACTGTTTTCAGCTTCCACGGCATTTACTTTTGCTGCTGCTGGTTGATTTTGCTGCTGGTTTGCCCCTCGGTAGTTCCTGCTGTTCGAGTTCGAGTAGCAGTTGGCTGCCCTATGCCCAATATTTTGGCAATAGTGACATGCCCCTGAAAATCCGCCTCTCTGCATCTTGTTATCGCCTCGAACCTCCACCTCTCTCTGCTGCCCTCCATTTTGCAGGCCCCTTTGCTGCGGACCGCTCCACTTTCCCTTGAAATTTCTGCTCCTCGGGTTGTCATAGCAGTCTATCTGCTTATGACCCTTCTTCCCACACTGAAAACACACCCCGAAACCTCCGTATCCTTTCCCTGTCGCTGCTGTGTTTACCATAGCATGAGTGACTGGTCCCATTCCGCTCAAGCTAATCTCCTTCCTGAGCCGATCAGCTTTCACCCGCTCCATAGCTTGGAGCGTCTCCAACAGCTTGGTCATAAACATGGGTGGGTTGCAGGTTAGGAGCCCTATCTCTGCTTCCCACTCCTTGGGCAGCCCAGTAATGATGTACCCCATCATTTCTCCTTCAGTTTCAGCTGCCCCCATAGCCTTGAGGTCGTCATTGTACCCCTTCGCTCGATTCATGTAGTCAATGACCCTCTCCCCCGGCTCCATACTCATTAGGAGTTTCTTCCTAATGGCTGCTTTGTTCGTATCCGTAAGCCCAAGGTAAGCAGCTTCCATGTACTCCCAGGCTCGTTCGGCAGAGTTCTCCTCTCCCGCAAATTGATCCAGCCCCACTGCAATGCTGTCAGAAACCGAATGGCACAATTGAAAAAAGGTTTGCTTACTCCTTTTTTTGAATGCCGCATTTTCTTCTGGTTTTTCTTTTGCAGATGGTGGATGCCCTCTCCCGTCTCCTTGTCGGGATGATAGTATGGCCAGAGATCGACTTCCTCCGCTCTACGAATGAACTTGAGTCGCCACGTGCTATAATTTTCTCCATGGAACCGTTGGGCCTCGCTAAGCCCAATCGTTGGCTTCGCCGTCAATTTAGCTTGTGCTAGCGCTGTTAGGATGGCCTGTAGTTCTGAGCCTCCAATGCTCACGGAGGAGACCGAACTCGCCTCAGTATGATCGCCTGTCATAATTATTAAATCCCGCCTATCCTTAAAACGCTAGAACACGCCTTAAACCAGCTCTGATACCAGCTCATGTATTTGCGCAGCCTTTAGTTTAGACTATAAAGACTATTGAGAGTCATAGTAGCAATCTTAGGGAGCTCTGGCCTCAACTGTGTGAAGAAATGTGCTGGAAAACTCCAAGACAAAAAGTTCATGTAATTTCATTGAAGAAGGCATACAAAAATAGAAAACACAAAGCAAGTTATAAGCAAAAGAATTTCTGATTTTGCCCTCGCGCCGCGCCTAATTTCGAGCTGAGTTGTACTTGGCTCAATTTCCAAATCCAACCATGAATCGAACGCGTCTCGAGTTCGGATTTCAGACTTCCTTGGACGCGCCTTTGACCCGGCTTGACTTCCTTTCATGTCACTTGAAAGCACGACATTTCAGCCGTGCTCTTCTCCATTTCAGCACGCTTCCTCTTCTTCTCTTCATTTCCAACTGCAGGTCGCGCTGCTACCGTGTTTTTCCTTCCACCGTCCCAACATAGGTAGCTCCTCTTCTTCTTAGGTCCTCGTTTTCCCTTAGTCACAGCTCGTCACACCGATTTCTTCTTAGGTCGATTTAGATCGCGTTAGGTCGTTGTAGGTCATGGTCAGCCAACCACCTTCAACAGCCACCATCGGTGGCGCACATTCCCCGGGCCTAGACGATCACGGGAGGCAATAATAAGCTCAATGTTATGGAGCACAACACACGCACCAATGGTTTTAGGTACGAGGCGTGTGTGGCATTCCATGCGTTCATCCAAGATACGCCACTTCCCCTTCATTCTCCCATAAACACATTCTAAAATCATCCGTTGCCAGCTTTGTTGCGTGTTCCACTTGTCCTCCGCGTCTGCCAAAGGGACACCAGCCCTAGCACGATACGGGAGGCAAGTGTAGCTTCGAAAATCGTACGCCGCATCCGCCACAAGCATATAGCCACCAAAATCTCCTGCCTCTATTCTTCTCCTTGCCGTAGAGCTGTTGAAAACTCTAGAATCGTGCACACTTCCTGGATAGCCAACATCGTAGCTCCTAATAATTCCATTAGAGTCGCAAATTAGCTGTAGAATGACGCTATAGAAACCCTTGCGATCTTTTTATCGTCCTTGTGTCTTTCAAACCCCCTGCACCTAATGTATGTGCAGACCACCGCACCCACTACCCCGGGAATGCCTCCCTCGTACCGAAACTCCCCGGCCATGTCCGCCAATTGCTCTATTTCCGGCCATGGTACCCACACTGCACCGAGTTCCTCCTTGAGGAACCTAATGTAAAGACGTATTAATCGTTGGGCGTGCTGTAGTGCGACCCCAAACCGTAGGCCGAGTTGCCTAAAGGTTGCTCTAGTCCCGAAGTAGACCAATATTGTGAAGAAAGAGGAATGACTGAACTAGCAAGGAGATGTGTACAAATAAGAAAACATAGCAGTGTTGTACCCCATATAGTCTACCCCACTACAGCCTACACAGACTATGTCATATATGTTTGACACACCCCCATAGGCAAAGTGGGGGAGAACAAGAGGTCACAAGACCAGTCAAGCAAAGCAAGGCAAGCTCAGGGTGGATCACAACGTCACCACACAATCTGAGCACAAGCAAAAGGCCACAAGGCCAGTTCACATGCAGAGTTATATATCAAGGTGAACAAGCAAGACAGTGATCTCAACCTAGCAAGGGTAAGCATGCAAGTGCAAGTATATATAGATCACAGTACAAGCAAAGTCAAGAAGTGAGCAAGTGAGGCCAAGTAGGCACAAGACCTAGCATCGTACAAAAGCGCTGATGATCACAAGGCTGAAGTGCCTTGGTAAAGATATCAGCAGTGTTGGCCCAAGAGGCCACGTAAGCAAGACGCAGCTGACCACGCTGCTGCAACTCACGAGCAAGGAAGTAGCGAAGAGCAATGTGCTTCAATCTGTGCTCCAGTCTGTGCTCCCGACACAAGGCCAGCATGGCCTTGTTGTCTACGTACAGAACTAGAGGAGAACGAGGCGGCTCTCCTAGGTCAGTCAACAGGAAAGTGAGCCAGCGTAACTCCTGTGCAGCCATGGCCCCGGCGTAGATCTCAGCCTCACAGCTGGAGCTGAGAACAGAAGATGAGAGGGTAGACCGCCACGAAACAGAGCCGGAACCAAGGCTGAAGGTGTAACCCTGTGACGACTGCTGCGTAGCTAGGTCGTCAACCCAAGACGCGTCTGCGTGACAAGTGAGGACCACTGAACTCCGCCCTCCAAGCACGAGCCCCATGCCTGACGTACTGCACAAGTAGCGCAACAACCTCTTCGCTGCATCCATGTGCTCTGGTCGGTGTCTCCCAGGAGCAACATAGCGTGCCAAGATGCTAAGAGGGTATGCCAGGTCAGGTCGAGTGCAGGTCATTAGGTACATGAGGCAGCCAACAAGCTCTGGGTACGGGCCACTCGGCTCTACAGACTCATCCGAAGGCAGAGCTGAGAGCGAGTGGCGAGTAGACAGAGGAGTGGCCTGAGGCGACGAGTACGTGAAGTCGAAGCGCTGAAGGACCTGCTGCACCATGTGTGACTTAGTCAAGGTAATGGTGCGCCGTGCTCTGTCCCGGGTAATCTGCAAGCCAAGATAGCTGCGCAGTTCACCCAGGTCTGTGCACGTGTGTCTCTTCTGCAGCTCCAAATTCACGTGGGCGAGTCGAGCAGTGTTAGCTGTGGCAAAGATCAAGTCGTCCACGTACACGAGGATGTAGAACGGCGGCAAAGAGGTGTCGGTGCGTAGAAACAGCGACGGGTCGGCAGTAGAAGGAGCAAACCCAAGAGCCGCAAGTGTAGTCCTCAGTGTGTCGTGCCACTCACGGGGCGCCGGGCGGAGACCGTAGACTGGCCGCCGGAGGCTCCACTAGGTACCAGGAGGAAACAACCCAGTGAAGCCAGGTGGGCGGCGCAGCCAAATCTCCTCGAGCAGGCTGCCCTGTAGGAGAGCAGTGCTGAAGTCAAGAGAGTGAAGCTCGTAGTCGCGCTGGGCGGCTATGTGCAGCAGCACCCGAAGAGTGGTCATCTTCGGGCTGGGAGAGAAGGTCTGAAAGTAGTCAACTCCCTGCCGCTGACCGAAGCCTCGAGCCACGTAACGCGCCTTCAAGACAGGCGGAGAACCCGGCGGCCGCTTCACCCTGTAAATCCACATGCCACTGACGATGTTCACCCCAGGTGGGGGAACCTCGTCGACGTAGGTGCCTGTGGACTTCCAGGATGCCATCTCTGCGTCCATGGCAAACTGCCACTGAGAGGAGTAGGGACCCTCTATCGCCGCTCCGTAAGAGCGCGGAGTCGGGATGTCTGGTGCATCCGGGTCTCCCTCAGGTGCAATCAGCATGGACACGAGATAAGGTAAAGCAGCAGCAAAACACTAGAACTCCTCTTGCCTGTTCTCAAGGACGTTTGTGCTAAGAGCACACTCACCCCCGGCGGACGGAGGACAGACAGACTCAGACTTAGCAACAAGACTAGCGGCGTAGTCTAGATGACAGTGAGCAGCGAAGTCGACAAGCTCAGCAACTAAGGCAGACGCAGCTGTGGACTCAAAGCAAGGGTCAGTGACAACAGTAGCCAGGAGACGCGTGACAGTAGGGCTGGCAGCACGAAGGGAGTCCGACTCCGGGTCAGCAAGAGCAGGAAGAGACGGCAATGGGACACGCAGTGGAGCAGTGGAAGGACGCAGTGCCATCTGGTGCGTGCCTGGGACCGCATGAGGACGCTGACGCGGAACACGACAACAAGTGTGAGTAGCACGAACAGGCGACGCAAGTCGAGACGCAGGCTCACGTCGCTCAGCAAGACCTCCAGTAGGACCAGTGTAGGGAGAAGGAGCAGGCAGTGGGGAGGCCGGCTATAACTGTGACTCGGACTGGACAGGTGGTGGACACTCTAAGGGAGCAGCAGGACCAGAGGAGGGCGGAAGACCAAGAACCTGCTCAAGGAGCAGAACGAAGTACAGCCGTGGCCGCGTAGCACCTCTAAAACTAGCAGGGACAGCACCAGCACCCCCAGCGTTAGCTCCAACAGCTCTAGCAGCTCCACCAGCTGCTCCAATAGCGCCAACTCCAGCACCCACAGGAGGACCGGCTCTAGCAGCACCTCCAGCAGCACCCCCAGCTCCAGCATCGCCAGTAGCTCCAACTCCAGCAGGACCACCGGAAGACGAAGCAGCTCCACCTTTGATACCTCCAGCGGCACCTACTCCAGCTCCACTAGCACCACCAGGCTCGGCGGCTCCAGTACCTCCAGTACGAGCACCTCCGAGACCCGTGGCTCCAGAACCCCCAGCAGCCCCAGCAGTAGAAGGACCTCCTGCCGCAGTAGAGCCTCCGACGCCGGAAGCACCACCAGCTCCAACAGCATGGCGCCAGCGCCTAGCAAACCACTCGCGCAGCTCCTGCGGAGAGAGTGGCTCCCGCCGCGACGAAGCACCGGAAGGACCTCCAGGCCCAGCACCACCAGACTCCACACGAGTAGGCCCAGCACCCTCAGGCTCCGCACCCCCAGACTCAGCAACCCCTGGCTTAGCACCCCCACACTCAGCACCCCCAGCAGCACTAGAGTCAACAGCGACCTCGACAGGCTCAACCGCGTCTACCTGGGACACACCTGAGGGGGCAGGACCCTGGGGGGGGAGGGGGTCTACCGGTGGGGGACCTGGCGCGAGGAAGAGCTGCGGGGGGGGAAGGGGAGCAGTGCGGTAGGGGAAGAGACGGTAGTAGGGAACCGACTCGTCAAACGTGACGTCCTGAGAGGACAGAACACGGCGCGAGGTGGGGTGGTAAAACTGCCAACCAGGCACGTCAGGGGGGAAGCCAAGGAAGATGAAGGGAACAGCACGGGAGGACAGCTTGTCTGCAGACAAGTCACGGACGAAAGCTCGAGATCCCCAGACACGGAACGCAGACGCATCACCAACCTTCCCCGTCCACCGCAGAGTAGGGGAGGTCTTCGGCATGGAGACCCGGGGCTGAAGGTTGATCTGATGCGCCGCGTACTGAACCGCGAACGGCCACAGAAAATGGGGAGCAGCCGCATGGATCATGGACGTACGAGCGATGTCCATGACCATGCCAATGCGGCGCTCAGCAATCCCATTTTGCTGTGGAGAGGCCGAAAGCGTGAACGTCTGGCGGATGCCCTCCGCATGACGGAAGGCTCGCAAAAGGTCGGAGGAAAACTCTCCACCTCTGTCGGGGTGCAGACGCAAAACAGGAAAGTCGAAGCCGAAACTCTCTCTGAGCTGGAGACGAGCAGCGCGGACCCAGTCGATCAAGACCTCAATGACCTCACCCTTGCAGCGCAAGGGGAAGACTGTGGTGTAACGCGAGTAGTCGTCAACCACCAGGAGGAAGTAACGCTCAATACCCTGTCCATGGACGCGGGCGGGGCCCCACACGTCCATATGGAGAGTCTGCAGCGGAGCCTCTATCGGAGGAAACTCGGAGGAGTGAGGAGCGGCGCACTGCCGTCCCTTGACGCAGGGAACGCAGGTAGGGGCAGGCCCCGGAGGAAGGGGAGGGAGGGACCTAGGGAGTTTAGAGACAAGGACACGGGAGGCCATGCCTCGGAGACGAGGCAGGGAGGGGTGACCAAGGGGGTGGTGCCAGAGGAGAGTCTGGTGGGACAGGAGGCGACACAAGCAGGGGGCAGACTCAGGACCAGACCTTGACGCGGGAGCAGACACCTGACCCGACGCAGCAACCTGACCAGACGCAGTAACCAAAGGAGACTCGGTCGTCAGTGTGTACAGGCTTGACCCCGGCTGACGGGTAAACATGGCCAAGTGGCGGCCCGTCCGAGCACACGTGCAGTGGGTCACTCGCTGACTCGCAGGAGTGAACTGGTCAACACCTCCATCCTGCAGGTCAGCACCACTCACCAAGTTTGTAGAGAATGAGGGGAGGTAGTAAAGACCTGACAAGGAGCCAGACGGGGCCGCCGGACACGATAGGACAGTGGAGTAGTGAGCAAGGACAGGACCCCCAGAGGGGTCAGCCAGGGAGACTGCAACCGGCCGACTAATCGGCGTGAGAGTGGTGCGGTCTCGAAAGAAGGAGCGGGAAGCACTCGAGTCAAGGGTGAAGGTATGCAAGACCGCAGCAGGCGCCGCACTAGAGAGAGCAGACTCACCAGCTATTGGAGCAGGAGACTCACTAGCACCTAGAGCAGCGGCCTCACCGACACCTGGAGCAGGAGACGCACGAGCACCTAGAGCAGCAGCCTCACCAGCACCTTGAGCAGCAGACTGGATACCGGGGTTATGCGGCACACACAAGTGACAGGCACCCTCAGCACTAGTAGACAATGCATACATTGCAGTGAGGAGAGCATCATAGTCAAGAGCAAAGATATCTACCCTCTGCCTAAGCAGCTCCAGCCAGGAGGGGAGCTCAGCGTCGTCGTCAAACTTTGTACGCCAAGCGTCGCTCAGACGAGCGAAGCAGCGGGACTCTGTGTGACCAGGAGTCCCGCAAGGCTGACCAGTCCGGACACCCGTGCGAATGATGTACGTGCAGCGAGGAGAACTCAGTGACCCTCTACTCTGAGCGTACCACTCGCGAAGCTGCTGGGGCGAAAGGTTCTCGCGCGGACGACGCTGCAGCTGCACCTGGCCACTACAAGAAGCTCCCGAACTACTTACTCCGGGACGACTCCCACTACGGCCACCCCGACAACCCCAACTAGCGTACCACTCACGAAGCTGCTGGGGCGGGAGGGACTCACGTGGACGTTGCTGGAGCTGCAGCTGGCCACCGCCAGGAGTAGTAGTAGCAGTAGTAGCTGCGATAGCAGTAGTAGCAGTAGTAGCCGCAGTAGTAGAAGTAGCAGCAGTAGCAGTAGTAGCAGCGCGGCCACCCCTACAACCCCAAATAGCGTACCACTCACGAAGCTGTTGGGGCGTGAGGGACTCACACGGACGGCGCTGGAGCTGCATCTGGCCACGCCTGGAGCAGTAGTAGTAGTAGAAAGAGCAGTAGCAGCAGGAGCAGCTGTAACAGCGGTACGGGCAGGGAAGTGCTCACCAGTGGCGAGAAGGGCAGGCGTACGACGGCGGCAGCGGCGAAGCCGCTACCACTGCAGGGCGAGGGCTCCGCGGCAGCTGCAGGGGCGGCTGCTCCAGGGGCGGCTGCTCCAGGGGCCAGGGGCGGCTGCTACAGGGGCCAGGGGCGGCTGCTCCAGGGACCAGGGGCGGCTGCTGCAGGGGCGGCTGCTCCAAGGGCCAGGGGTGGCTGCTGCAGGGGCGGCTGCCCCAGAGGCCAGAAGCGGCTGCTGCAGGGCCGGTTCTCCAGTGGCCAGGGGCGGCTGCTGCAGGTGCGGCTGCTCCAGGGGCCAGGGGCGGCTGCTGCAGGGGCAGCTGCTGCAAGGGCGGCTGCTCCAGGGGCCAGGGGCAGGGGCAGCCGTCCGAAGGTCGGGCGCGGGTTAGGGCAGGGCGCCACGACGGGCAGGGGCGACGCTGCGCAGGTCCCGCAGGGACGTCGCGACGAGCGGGGGCGACGCCCGGGTCCCGTTGGGGCGTCGCGATGCGCAGGAGCCGCGCCTCGCGGGTCTCGCGGGGCGTCGCGACGCGCAGGAGCCGCGCCTCGCGGGTCTTGCGGGGCGTCGCGACGAGGCAAGGGCGACGCGCGGGTCCCGCTGAGGCTGTTAACAGGAATGGAGTGTTGGCCCCGCCCTCGCTTGGGCAACGCCGACGACTTGGTCGAATGCACGGGAGGAGCAGCCGACCGTTCACAGTGGGATAGCTGCTCGATAGTTTACGTCCAGCAGCAGCGGACCGCTGTGGTGTTGCTGTCAACCAAGGAGCTCGACAGCTGCAACTGACTGGTCTGTGCGACGGGTGGACCGTCCGGGAGGTCGACGAAGTAGTCCGTCGACTTACTGTTCGACCGGGAGGTCGACAGAGCAGTTTTGGTCGAGGGAGCAGTTTTGGTCCGTCGACTAGGGGGTAGCTCGACGGGAGTCGTGGTCGACCAGGAGCGCCTGGTGGACGACCAGAGCACCAGGGGTCGACCAGGTCGACCGGGTAACCTGCTCGACAAGTTCTTCGGAGGCTCGCGAACGTCGTCGAGATCGGGATGGCGCAGGCGACTTCGGGCTGGTATCCCGAAGTCGATGTGGCTCGTCAGGCGCAGACAATAGCCGACGGATGCCCAACGAGGCAAGTCGGGCCAATCGTCTGCGCACACCTGCGAGCGCACGCACTGCTGTGTTCTACGGGGCACGCCGTCGACCTGCTTTGTTGGCAGGTTGCCCTTCAGCAGTGCTGGCGCGGCTCCTCTACGCAATGCTGGCAGGCGGTCGACCGAGCTGCGCTGGCGGTCAACCAGGCTAGCTGCAGGGTTGCTAGGTGCCTGATGTAGTCATTGTTGTCATTGCTTCTTGTATCATTCTGTAATTCCAACTTTGCTAGTGAAACTCTTGCCGATTTCTCCCGTGAATGTGCAAGCACTAAGGAACTAAGCAAAGCTACGATCACCTCTAGTAGTTCGTGCCAACCCCTGTAGTCTAGCTCACTACCGTTGTAGAGTTTTTCTCCTCATGGTGCGGTGAGCGTGGAACGAACGCGCGACCTTCAGATAGGAGCCGAATTTTGCACCTACTAAGTCGTTCGTAGGCCGGCAGCAGCGATAGTCGCCATGGTCGACCCCGTAGTTGATGCGGGTGTAGCGGACACCTTGGAGGCACGTTTGGCTGACGCGAGGAGACGCCACGCGGATGGCGAGTACGGGACGATCCCCTTAGTGATCGCCGAGTTGGGCATCCGGTTGCAGTGGGCGACGGAACACCCTTCCCGTCCTGCTTCTCCTCGACCGGTGCGCAACGAAGGTGGCGTCGACGACGAGGTCGACGGTGGTGCACGATTCAGCGGCAGCGAAGGCACGAGGCAGAGAGGAGTGATCAAAGTCGACGGTGGTGTCGACGGAATCCAGGCGCGAGTGCAGCGGTCGACGGCGCCTGCAGGGAGCTCGCGTGCCGACGTCGTCGATGCTCGACGCCGTTCTCCTCCACAGAGTGGTGGAGGGCTCTCGGTGACGACGCACGTGACGGCGGGCGGGATTGCACCGGCGTATGGCTACTTCAAGTTCTCGCCGGACCGGATCTTCGTCGCACCCCTACAAGGTCGACGGGACCTCATCACCTGGAGGGAGTCGATTGAACCTCAGCTAGAGGTCGCCGGGCTGAAGGGTTTCGCCGATGGCACCGTGCCATTTCCGCCCAAGGAGGATGTCGATTTGCTCGGGGAGTTTCGTTCTGCTCACCTGCTCACCTTCATGGTCATCTCGAGGTGCTGCTCGCCGGTAGTGCAGCTAGCGCTGAGGAGCTGTCGAGAGCGACTGGATGCTGGTCACCAGGCATGGCGCTTCATCATGTCGACGTACCAGGTCAGGGACGACCTGTACATCGGGCAGCTGGAGGAGAAGATGACTCACATTCAGATGGGCGAGCAGGAGTCGGCGACGGATTACTGCAACCGTGCTCGACGGATCCTGGCTGAAATGCGAATGGCGGGCGCCGAATACTCGACGGCGTCCTACATCACCCACATCGTCAAGGGCTTGCCGCGCAGCTACAATCTCATGAAGAGGATGATGATGGTGCCCGGCACGCGTGAGTCCCTCGACGAGGACTCCATCACCAGCTACATTCTCCAGGATGAGGCGATGCAGGAGGCAGAGCAGCCCACGGAGTTCCTTCCGCGGGCGAGCTACGCTGCACCGACGAAGCCGAATTAACAGCAGGAGCAGCGCGGGAAGCCAGGTGGAGGTGGTAGCGGAGGTGGGCGGTCGACGAAGGACGTCTACGAGAAGAGGTCGACGCGGGACAAGGGTCGACGAGGTGGTGGTCGACGGCAGGAGTGCTGGATCTGCGGCGATCCCGACCATCTCTCCTTCGAGTGCCCCGACCGCGATGACAGTGACGAGGACGACAATAAGGGAGGCCGCGGACGATCGGCCAGTCGTCGTCCCCGTCGAGTAGAGAAGTCGCGCAAGGAGAAGCAAGCGTCGAAGAAGACGTCGTCGACGAAAGACGTCGACAGCTCCAGCGGCAAGAGCCGAGGCGACGGGGAGGCGTCGTGCTCGATGGTCGGCGTGGTGGAGCCGACGGTCTCGCTGGCGCCGGAGGCCGGCGAGGACTTCCACGCAGTGGCAGCAGCTGTGCAGGCCAACCCGATGGCGGTGCTGCTCGACAGCGGGTGCTCCCACCACCTGATGGGGACGAAGTTGGTCTTCGTCGACATGGGGCCGAGCGACGGGGTGAAGCACGTGCGTGGGTTCAACGGGGCATTGCAGCCTGTCGAGGGTCGCGGAACCGTCGGTCTGCAAGGGGAGGCCGGGAAGCGGGTCCTCATCCCCGACGTACTTTACGTTCCGGGCGTACAAGCAAACCTGTTGTCTGCTGGCCAGCTGAAGGACAGCGGAGTGCTGCTGCAGGGCGATGGCGATGAGATGCTGCTCGTCGCCGCGACTGGGGAGGTGCTCGGTCGAGCACGCTACACCGGACGGATACTCTGCACCGATCTTCGCCCCTGCTCGATGCAGTAGCCGTCGACCGAGGTGGTGGCTCTGCGAACGATCATCTCAGCGACGAAGACGACCCCCGATAAGATGCATGCGCGGCTCGCACACGTTAGCGTCGATACGATCAAGAGCTCGGCGAAGCATGATGTTGCTACTGGGCTCGACATCACGTTGTCGACCGGAGCAGACCCGCCGTGTGTCTCGTGCGTCGGAGGAAAGCTGGCGCGGCACACCTTCCCTGCCAAGGGCTCGGACGCAACGGAGGCGCTGGCTGTTGTGCACATTGACTTGTGCGGGCCATTTCGAGTAGCAGCCAAGGATGGCAGCTTGTACTTCCTGCTGCTGAGGATCGCCATACTCGATTTGTATGGACAATGCCGGTCGCTAGGAAGAGCGACGTGCTGCGGGAGTTTCAGCGGTGGCTGGCGCTAGTGGAACGGCAGACGAAGAAGTCGGTGCTGTCGCTTCGCTCCGATCAAGGAGGGGAGTTCCTCGGGAAGGCGTTCACGGACTTCGTCGACGGGAAGGGCATCGTCCACGACCTGACGTGCCCCTACACTCCGCAGCAGAATGGCATGGCTGAGCGGGAGATGCGCACGGTCGTCGAGTTCGTGCGAACGATGCTGCTACACATGGGCGTGCAGCACCACTGGTGGCACCTTGCTCTACGACAAGCGGTCTGGGTGCGCAACTGCTTGGAGCGCTCGACGACGCCACCGGGAACGACTCCGTACCAGCTGTTGACCGGGCAGAAGCCCGACCTTATGCTGGCGCGGGTGTGGGGCTGCATGGTGCAGTTTATGGTTCCCGAGCAGCAGCGCGGTGGGAAGCTGGCGCCGAAGGCTCGCTGGGGACTTCACCTGGGTGTGTCATCGGAGAGTAAGGGCTGGGAGGTGCTCGACCTGACAGACAGCAAGGTGGTCACGTCGGTCGAGGTGATCTTCTACGAGACGCTGTCGCTGGAGGTGTGGATGGCGAAGTATGGGCCGGCGTCGGGGCGGACGCAGGTACACCCGCCGACGGACACCTCGACGGTGCCGGTTCCCCTGCTCGCTGAAGTCGACGAGCCTGTTGATGAAGATGTTGTGGAGGTTCTTCCACCTTCCCCTTTTCTTGCTCCTCCCTCTCCCGTCGCCGATCTGCCTGCGTCGACACCGGTGTCGGCCACCGACGATGAGGGGAGCCTTGAGGCGTCGCCTGTGGCGACGGCCAGTGGCATCGTCGGCGGACGACAAGGCGCCAAGCTCGTCGAGTGCAATGGGAAGCCGTCGACGACAGGGGAGCACCAGTCAGGGGAGCTGGTCGAACAGGAGGCATCGGCAGGGGTACACTCGACAGGGGAGCGGCAGCCGGAGCGGTCGACAGGAGAGTTGTCGAAGGCAGCAGCAGAGGAACAGCCGATCAAAGGGTCGAAGCAGCTGGTCGACGACGTTCTCGTTGACGAGAAAGGGGAGCTGTCGGCGGGTGAGGAGTCCACCGACAGTGATGTAGTGGAAGTGCCGATCACGAAGCCCGAGCTGCGACGTACAGGTCGAGCTCGCCGGCCGCCGGAGCGGTTGAGCTTACATGCCTGCCTACCGCCAGCTGCCTTCACCACGGTGTACGACGAGGTCGACGACGACCTGCTGTACGACGATGCCGAGGAGGATGAAGATCTGCTGGAGCTCGACCCTGACGCGCATGCCGACCCCGAACACCGCTGGGACATCGCCACGATGACGGTGAAGGAGGCACTGTCCAGCTGGAAGGGCGAGGCGGTGAAGGCCGCCATGGAAGAAGAAATCCGTAGCGTCATCGCTATGGGGACTTGGGAGCTGGTCGAATGCCCACGCGGGGTGAACATCATGAAGAACCGATGGGTGCTGACGACCAAGTACCTCATCGACGACACCGTCGAGCGCGAGAAGGCGAGGCTAGTCGTGAAGGGCTTCACGCAGGTGTACGGCGCTGACTACGACGAGACGTACTCCCCGGTGAGCAGCTACGTCACGCTGAGGATCTTCCTCAGCGTATTCGCCATCCTCGATCTCAACCTGATGCAGCTCGACATGAAGAACGCTTTCCTGCAGAGCAAGCTCGACAGGGTACTCTACATGTACCAGCCGGACTATTTCAACGATGGAACCGGCCGGGTGTGTAAGCTGCTGAAGAGCCTCTACGGGCTGAAGCAGTCGCTGCTGCTGTGGTACAGGGCTCTCGACAATGCGCTGCTAAGCGCTGGCTGGAAGAAGAGCCAGGTCGACGAGGCACTCTACTTCAAGGTCGGAGACGACGGAGTGACCTGCTGAGTGCTGGTCTACGTCGACGACCTGCTTGCCGCTAGCAGCAGCACCGCGATGCTGAAAGAGCTGAAGGAGCTGCTAGAGGCCGCCTTCGAGCTACGTGAGATCTCGCCGGTGGTGAAGTACGTTGGGCTGGAGATTCTGCGCGACAGGCCGGCCAGGAAGTTGTGGCTGCACCAGCAGGGCTACGCCGACAAGCTCCGCAGGCGCTTCATCGACGAGGAGCAGGGCGCTCGAGTCCCGAAGACGCCAGTCTCGGTTGACGCCTACGCTCAGCTAACGTTCGACGACAAGGAGGCTCAAGAGCGCGAGGAGGAGGAGTACCGGCAGAATGTCGGCTCGCTGCAGTTCGCGGCGACGACGACCAGGCCGGACATCGCGTTCGCCTGCAGCAAGCTGGGGAGCGGCCTCACAGTGAGGAGCGACCAGCATTGGCGCGAGGTCGACCGCTGTCTCGCCTACCTCGCCGACACCTGCGACACTGCCCTGGAGTTCGGCGGTGGACCAGACTCGTTGGAGCTGATCGGCTACGTCGATGCCGACGACGCGGGCGACAAGCAGATTTGGACGAGCACGGGAGGCTACGTGTTCGTCTACGGAGGGGCCGCAGTCTCCTGGTCGAGCTCGCGCATCAAGTGCGCGACATTGCCATCGACCGAGTCGGAGTACGTGGCGGCAACGGACGCCGGCAAGGAGGGGCGTCGACTTCGCTTCCTCCTTGCGGAATTCAAGCTGCTCGACGCTGGGAAGCCAACCATCCTCCGCGTCGACAACAAGTCGGCAATCACGGTCGCTGAGGGCTTGGGGCTGACGGGCAACCTCAAGCACATGGAGCGACGCTACGCCTGGCTGCAGCACATGGTGAGGCGCGGGAAATTTGTGCTGAACTACATCCCTACCACCGAGCAGCCGGCGGACTTCCTGACGAAGGCGCTGCATTTTCCGGCTTTCAACCGGTGCTCTGTCGCCATCGGCCAAGTTCGACTGGTCGACATCGGCGACGGCGACGACGAGGTGCAGCAGTAGGTGCCGTGCCCTTCTGCACGGCTGGTGCGGTGACGGCGTGCTGTGTGTGGGGTGCACGCCGAGGACGAGTTTTCTCCGTGGAGTACTGCCGTGTGGGCTGGAGGCCCAAGCGTGAGCGCGGCAGGGGAGTGTTAACAGGAATGGAGTGTTGGCCCCGCCCTCGCTTGGGCAACGCCGATGACTTGGTCGAATGCACGGGAGGAGCAGCCGACCGTTCACAGTGGGATAGCTGCTCGATAGTTTACGTCCAGCAGCAGCGGACCGCTGTGGTGTTGCTGTCGACCAAGGAGCTCGACAGCTGCAACTGACTGGTCTGTGCGACGGGTGGACCGTCCGGGAGGTCGACGAAGTAGTCCGTCGACTTACTGTTCGACCGGGAGGTTGACAGAGCAGTTCTGGTCGAGGGAAGGGGTCTGTCGACCAGGGGGTAGCTCGACGGGAGTCGTGGTCGACCAGGAGCGCGTGGTGGTCGACCAGAGCACCAGGGGTCGACCAAGTCGACCGGGTAACCTGCTCGACGAGTTCTGCGGAGGCTCGCGAACGTCGTCGAGATCGCGATGGCGCAGGCGACTTCGGACTGGTATCCCGAAGTCGATGTGGCTCGTCAGGCGCAGACAACAGCCGACGGATGCCCAACGAGGCAAGTCGGGCCAATCGTCTGCGCACACCTGCGAGCGCACGCACTGCTGTGTTCTACGGGGCACGCCGTCGACCTGCTTTGTTGGCAGGTTGCCCTTCAGCAGTGCTGGCGCGGCTCCTCTACGCAATGCTGGCAGGCGGTCGACCGAGCTGCGCTGGCGGTCGACCAGGCTAGCTGCAGGGTTGCTAGGTGCCTGATGTAGTCATTGTTGTCATTGCTTCTTGTATCATTCTGTCATTCCAACTTTGCTAGTGAAACTCTTGCCGATTTCTCCCGTGAATGTGCAAGCACTAAGGAACTAAGCAAAGCTACGATCACCTCTAGTAGTTCGTGCCAACCCCTATAGTCTAGCTCACTGTCAAAAGTTAGAAGAAGAAAGAGGGTTGAACTAGCAGAAATGGGGACACAAATAGCAAACCCTAGAAGGGTTGTACTCGCTATAGAGCACCCCACTACAGGCTAGAACATAAGAATAACATTCTGACACACCCCCATAGCCAAAGTGGGGTGTAATCAGCAGAGCAAGCAAAGCAGTACAAGCTCAGGGTGGATCACAATGTCACCACACATTCTGAGCACAAGTTCAAGAAGCAAGTTCAAGTGCACAATTATCAGCAAAGCTAGTGGTGGTCACAACGGGCAAGTGAGGAGGAGGAGTGAGAGCGAGAGGAGTTGGGAGGCGACGGCTGAAGCTGCAGACACACGGGCAACAGGAGGCACACTGGCACAGCGGCTACCGGGCGAAGCCCCCGGACTACTGGAGTAACTGGCCCCGCGGCTAAAGTAGCGGCAGACGAGCAACGGACTCACGGGCGGCTGGCACAGCTGGCTACGACTGGGCTACCGGGCGAAGCCCCCGGAATACAGGTGCTGCTGACGACACGACGGCAACCTCCATGCAGCTTCCCTAACTATCCAACTCCCCCAACACACACCCGCTGATACACCCCTAGCTCCACTCCCACGCACCCCCCTTAAACCCTAAACCCGAGTCTCCCACACAACCACCCCCCTCAGCGACAGCTGCAGCAGTGGGAGACGGAGGAGGAGGAGGAGCAAAGGGAGGAAGGCCCACCGAGCACCCCCATACCCGCCACCCAACAGCTCGCCCCTCCCGTCGTCCGTCGTGGCGACCTGAGGGGGCCGCTTGCGGCCCCCGAAGGAGCCGCGACGGGCGACGGGAAATGGCAGGGAGGGGAGAAAAGGGGGGAGGGGGGGGGGGGGGGGGGGGGGGGGGGGGGCCGATGCCGCGACGAGGGGCGGGGCCGCGACGGTCGGGGCCGCGACATAGGGCGGGGCCGCAAAGGTAGGGCGGGGCCGAGCCGGGCAGGCGCACGGGCGGCGACGGGCCGGGGCGGGGCCGCGACGTAGAGCGGGGCCGAGCCGGGCAGGCGCACGGGCGGCGACGGGCCGGGGCGGGGCCGCGACGAAGGGCGGGGCCGAGCCGGGCAGGCGCACGGGCGGCGACGGGCCGGGGCGGGGCCGCGACGTAGAGCGGGGCCGCGTCGAAGGGCGGGGCCGCGACGGTCGGGGCGGGGCGTAGGGCAGAAGCCCGCCGCGCGCCTCGGGGCGCACAGCGGGCAAAGAACCGCCGCGCGCCTCGGGGCGCACGGCGGGCAGAAAACCGCCGCGCGCCTCGGGGCGCACGGCGGGAGGAAAAAAAAGTAGCAGCGGAAGCGAGGTGGGGACACACCCACAGGATCGATCCAAAGGGATCGACCTGCTCTGATAGCATGTCAAAAGTTAGAAGAAGAAAGAGGGTTGAACTAGCAGAAATGGGGACACAAATAGCAAACCCTAGAAGGGTTGTACTCGCTATAGAGCACCCCACTACAGGCTAGAACATAAGAATAACATTCTGACACTCACTACCGTTGTAGAGTTTTTCTCCTCAGAGGCGTCGCGACGAGGCAGGGGCGACACCCGGGTGGCGACGGGGCGGGGCCGAGACTGACGACGGGGCGGGGCTGCTACGGGCAACGGGGCGGGGCCGCGAAGGGGCCGCGAAGGGGCCGCTAAGGGGCCGCGAAGGGGCCGCGAAGGGGCCGCGAAGGGGCCGCGAAGGGGCCGCTAAGGGGCCGCGAAGGGGCTGCGAAGGGGCCGGGAAGGGCCGCTAAGGTGCCGCGAAGGGGCCGCTACGGGGCCGCGAAGGGGGGCCACTAAGGGGCCGCTAAGGGGCAGCGAAGGGGCCGCGAAGGGGCCACTAAGGGGCCGCGAAGGGGGGGGGGCTAAGGGGTCGCGAAGGGGCCGCTAAGGGGCCGCGAAGGGGCCGCAAAGGGGGGCCGCGACGGGCCTCAGGAGCAGGACAAGCCACTAAGGGGCCGCGAAAGGGTAGGGCAGGTCAGAGCGCGAAGCGCACTTCGGGCAGGGTAGGAAAAAAAAAAAATAGATGGTGGGCCCTTAGGAATAAACGGTCCCACTAGGGAACCCGCTCTATACCGTGTGAAGAAAGAGGAATGACTGAACTAGCAAGGAGATGTGTACAAGTAAGAAAACCTAGCAGTGTTGTACCCCATATAGTCTACCCCACTACAGCCTACACAGACTATGTCATATATGTTTGACAAATATCATAGCGACGACGGTTTCAACCGGGACTAAACATCCCCTATCACCATAACGACAAAGATATGTGTCGACAAGGTTGTTGAAAACGTTACGATTAACCCTAAAGCATTCGGTGAATATTTGCGGAGGGACATTTTCAAAAAGGGACTGCCACCTATCTCGTTGAACCTCTCGATCCTGCTGCATGTACTCCTTATCGTCGTCATGAAAGGCAGGAGCTCAACGACACATTCGTAACGCGGCCAACCAAAAAACTGCTGATACCCGCGGTAGAGTAGTGTCAGCACGGCGACTAGCTGTCGTGATGACGTTAGGAATAGGTGAGCAGAGAGGAAGAGGGCGCTGCCTGGTTTCTATCGTTCGGTTTATTGCCTTGAGCAGCACTAGTGTGATTGCAATTGTGTTTGGTGACGGGGTGGTTGAGTGGCTCATTGTCGAGTCGCCGAAAAGGGAGTTGCGAAAATAGCGAGAGGTCAACTTGACAGGTAATGCCTGTTACATTTCGCCTAAATTTTTGAATTTAGAAAGTGGAAAACGTGTCAAATGCGAGGTCCGGACGGGGCTCCGTCCGGACCTGAATCCCTAACGTCCGGACGAGGCTCCGTCCGGACGGTTTGGGTGCCTTGTCCGTGTTGGAAATATATTTGTGTGCTATTTATCTTGCAGTGCACTGTTCTAAGTGCAGAAGCGAAGCCCTCAATATCGGGGGTATTGACTCAAGTATCGAACTGCAGGGGCGCAACCGCATACAGTGGTTGCGACCCGCGTGGCAGCCGAAGGGTCGAATTGAGCAAGAGGCAGCGTCTACAGTACGCGAAACCACCCTGGAGGCGCGGCAGAATACCGCGCCCTTGCCGAAGCTGAAAGGTCTCGCCAGTAACTGGGCAACTGAAACGTTACAGCGCAACTGTAATACAGTTGCGCCTTGGTAACTGCCTCCCTGCTATGTTTCCTATATAACTCAATGTACTGCCATGCTATCATTACACAATTCTCAAGCTTGTGTCCGGCCCACCCTCGGCCGCCGCTTTGGCACCAAGTTACAAGCCAGGAGAGCTACCTCGGAGTGACCATAGCCCCGCCGCTGGGACGTCGTTATTTCCTAGAGTATTTCCGCTACTCTAGCGACCTCCTAATTTCAACAGTCCGGACATTCCGGGCTGACGGAAAAAGTTAGACGCCCTTAGACTTCATTCTTGAGTGGGATGTACGGGATGAGAACTACCAACAAGAGCCTAACAAAAGTTTTTTCCGTTGCCGGGACTTGAACCCGGGTCTCTCGGGTGAGAGCCGAGTATCCTAACCGACTAGACTACAACGGATGCGAACTAGTTTGCACGTAACGGTATTTATTCTGTATTGTTTGTGCAAAGAGGAAAACTTATAATTGCCAGAAAGTCAACAGCATCATTATTTCTTCAGAGGGAGTAGTACCTAAGGGCGCTTCACCTGTCGGTTCGAACAACACACTCGTTCGAACAGGCGAAACGTTACTCGTTTCGCCTATGTTCGTAGTGATTTTCGTGACGTCGCGAAGCACAATTTCGCCAATTTGAACAGAGCTGTCACCTCAAGCACGATTTTCATCATCCCGCACGTTCGAACACGTGTTTTCGAACAGGTTGGGATAGGTGACACACAATTCCGCACAAACGACTGATATGATTGGTCCACAGTCTTCCGGGTCGCCCATGAACGTTTGCGATCCGGCCAGACGTCGCCAATGTTTGGGACCCAATGTTTGGCGACGTCGCTCTTTTGTGGGCGACGTCGCTGTGTTCGAACAGATCGCGTGTGCGAATAGCGATGGCGTCACCTGTGATGGCCTGTGTCACATTCGCTCATTGTACGTATTTGTGTTCTAACTCATTTGGGATACTGTTCGTACAGTCAAACTGATACGTCGGTTCGGATTTTGGCCTTCCGCCCCTCAGGTGAAGCGCCCTAAGCATTGGAGAATCTGATCAATTACGTGGAAGAATTGCTCCAGAGAACCTTCTATTCTTTCTTGCAATGAATGGCTCACATTGTCAGCCTATCCTTGGTAAGCCAAACCCGGCCATCCTCAATAGACTGGCAACACTTGAGCTGCTGTGTGCGGCAGCTTCAATCATGCTTGTCACATCAGCGGACATGCCACCAGTGGTTCGACTGTTCTTCAGGCATGCAAAAACCGAGGCTTAAAGCACTGTTTGCGGCGACTCCAACAACGCTGGTCATCTGGGAGGGCATGCCAGCAGCGGCTGGACTATTCTTGGCATGCAGGAAAACGCAGCAGGGGTGGCATGATGCGCTAGATATGTGGAGGGATTAGGGATGGAATGTGATGGAAACAAGGCCTTTAGAAATAAGGGAGAGTGTACATAGTGAGGCATGGCGGCTCGGGAATGCAGTGCAGCTGGTAAGACGGGTGAAGGGGCTTGACGAATATGAAGTGATAAATCTGAAGTGATTGGCACCGTGTGTCTTGGGAGGGATGTGAGGGACTGGAGCTGTGCTAGGAACGGCAGGTGTTGCGGGAAGAACGAGAGTTTTTGGTCGGAGTTGAACGAGTGTGTGTGAAAGTGTCTCTGGTCCCCCACGCAGCTTCTAACAGGGCTGCTGCTGCTTCCGCCTAGGCCAATCATGGTGCTGAAACCTCTGCTACTGCTGCTGCTGATTGATCCACTGCTGCTGCTGCCACTGTTGCCGTTGCTGGCACTACTGCCACTGGCGTGCTCTCCTGCTGCTGTTGCACCACCTGCGTGCAGCCCTGCAACACCGTGCCTTGCAACGGACGCACTACTACCCTCTGCTGCTCCCGCATTCTGCTTTGAAACGGCCCCAGTGGCCCCTGCTGAACCTCCCGGCACGGCTGCCCCATGGCTTGAATGAAACCCCCCTCCTCCTCCTGCCCCTCCTGGCATGGGACCATCTCCCCGGATGTGCGCCGAGGGCTTCATGCGGTCGAGGAAGCGGAGGAGGAAGTTTCCCACGGAGCGACCAATCTCGATGTCCCGGTGCTGGATGGTTTCGACGGCTGTCAGCGCCACTCGGAACACTGCTCGCGTGCGCCTGTGGGGTGGGGGCACACAGGGGGTAACGGAAGGAGTGGAGTGCGGGGAGGGGTGAAGGTGGGGGGGGGGGGGGGGGGGGGAGGGAGGGGGAGGGGGGAAGAGAGAAAGGGGGGTGAGCGGAAGGCGACCAAGTTGCAAGTTTCCCACGGAGCGACCAAACTCGATTTCCCTGTGCTGGATGGTCTCGACGGCTGTCAGCGCCACTCGGAACACTGCTCGCGTGCGCCTGTGGGAGGAGACATGGGGGGTAACGGAAGGAGTGGGGAGGGAGGGGGAGGGGGGGAAGGGGGAATGGGGGAAGAGAGAACGGGGGAGGAGCGGTAAGCCCACCAAGTTACAAGTTTCCCACGAAGCGACCAATCTCGATGTCCCTGTGCTGAATGGTTTCAACGGCTGTTAGTGCCACTCGGAACACTGCTCGTGTGCGCCTGGAAGGAGAAGGGAGGGCAAGATAAGGGAGCAAGGGAGCAGGAGAATGAGCGAGAAAGTGAGAGAGCGAAGGAGATTAGTGACGAAGGAAGCGAAGGAGATTAGTGACGAAGGAAGCGAAGGAGATTAGTGACGAAGGAAGCGAAGGAGATTAGTGACGAAGGAAGCGAAGGAGATTAGTGACGAAGGAAGCGAAGGAGATTAGTGACGAAGGAAGCGAAGGAGATTAGAGACGAAGGAAGCGAACAAGAGGAGCTGCAGAACATGGCGAACGGTGTGAATGCCCAAAGCTGCATTGGTGAAAAGACGCACCGGCTCAGACCCGCTCAGATTAAAGAATCGTGTGACTGAGAGCATGAGTGAGAGAGTGGGAGGGCGAAGGAGCTCAGTGACTAAGGAAGCGAACAATGGAGCTGCAGAACAGAACAATCTCCCTGCAGCTACCTTATTCGCTTGCCAGAAAGCTGCATTGCCAAAAAGACTAACCCGCTCTGATTCTGAGATCCTTTTCACCCAAAGACATGTGCGAACCTTTCAACGTTACACAATCGTATGACGGAAAGCGGAAGGCCAGACCAGGATTCGCCATGCGCAGTCAGCCCGCCTTGATCGGCCAGGTGCTGAGTTCGGCCAACAAAAGTCATGCGGTTCGTCTTAAAAACGCAGGATCGGTCACGTGTCCTCAGCAAGGCGAAATCGGCGGAGGTGACGTTGGAGTCGACTCACAACTCACCTTCGGTCAGGTGGGATCACTCAGGCGCGATACGCCCGATAGATCCAATCCGAACACGAAGGATCGGAGCGATCATCAGCTCGGTCAAATCAGATCCGCCAGACCAAATCAGCGAGATGAGATCGATCACAACGCACAGCTCACCTTTTCGCGAAATCGCGAATCCCGGGTCGCGAAAGGAGGACCCTCTTCTGCAGTCGGAGCGCCAGGCGGTACGTGCGCTTGAGCCCGAGAAAATACGCCGTCGCCAGCGTCAGCTCCCATAGCACCATCTCGACGCCGGTTCTGAAGAACACACGGGTCTAAGTCTGGCCTCGCCGGATCAACTGGTTGGCGTCTAAGATTTCTGAAACGTCTCAGAACACACGGATTCGTCTGCAATATCACGTGGTCGGGTTTGCAAGTGATTCGTCAGCAAAAGCAGTAGCAGAGACAGCTGAGGGACCCTTCGCTGCACACGGAACTCTGCAAAGAACCTTAAGGGAGATCTGTTTCTCGCACTTGCGAAAGCCTCTTGGCCCAGACTCTTGCTGGTAATATCGCACTTCGATCGTTGTCGATTTTCATGCACGCTAAGGACTCTCTTGGTGCTCGTTGCTTGATCGGACCAGCATCTGCGAGTAGCATCTGCAGTTCTTGCAAGAAAGACGAAGCAAGCAGGATTTCATTGGACGGACGCAAAACCATGGCCAGAAGGAAGAAAGAGGTATACTACGGTTCAATTTGATTCGAAAGTGGTACAGAAGCTTCTGATGTCTGAATACGGTGCTGGCGATTCCTCAGATTCCTTGGATTCTATGGGCATGACGACAGCCAAACGACAGGCGAATAGAATGTGGAGAAAATTCACGGACGAGAATAAAGGATCTGGAAGTACGACCTATGACGACGCACAAAACTAATTCCCTCGATCGTCGTCAAAGTCGTCGAGCTTGTTACCACCATATTCATCTCGTCCGACTGCCACGTGGTCCAACCTTTCTCCACGCTTCAGTGACACCTGCATCTCCGTGGCTCAAAACCAGACAGATCAGCAGCATTGCCATCTTACGCAATTCCATCTATACACCCTGTTTCGCGCCACAATGACATTCGCTGTATTGACATGCCGCCTATTCTGACATCAACGCGTCCGAAACGGTCCCAGAACATTGCATATAAGCACAATTTGCCGCACTCAACCGTACTCGTTAGCAATGTTCTGACATGAAACGTTTTGTATCGTTCAAATGGACTGCATTTGCCCGCCACCTACCTGGGTTCGGCTGCAAGCACCAGCCCGCAAAATCCAAGTGCACGTTCGCACTGTAGCCTGGGCTCCCGATTGTCAGAATGTTGAGAAACAGGGTGTACCTTCGGTCGCTTTCGAACCCGCCGTAGATGCAAATATGCCATGAAGTATGGGCCAACATCACAGGCATGCAAAACAGTCTGGTAACCCTATTCGATTGTATGCAAAACCGTCGATACCACAGTTCCACTGCGCAAATCTGTCTGGTACCGCCACTCAAAACACTGTGTAACAGCTGACGCAACACAAAAAGGAAGCAATACGTGCAACAATCGATTACGCTTTAGATTTCGTTTCATTCTATTCTTACCGCGCCTTGTTTGGCGCCTCGCAACGTTTCCTGCGGGCAACTATTTTCCGTCGAATGTGCACGATAATTTCGACCGAAAACTTCGTTGGAGTGAAAGTAATATATATATTGCTACCGGGTACTGTCAATGCAGGCAAGAAAAAAAATAAAACCACTAGGGACCTGGACTCATTTCAGGGAGGGATCTGTTACGAATAGTAATACCCGATATAACTATGCACTCCTCACCGTAGCAAGGAACAAACAATATCGGGAATGAACGCAAGCGTCAGGCGGTTGGAATTGGGTCAAAGAGTCGGACGGTTACATCACATCTGAACCGTCGGAATCAAACGGCATCGGACAGATGCAGGCAGGATGGTTTTTGCGGGAACAGTTACGAAACTGTACGTGCCAAACGGTTGGGATGCAGTTGAATAAGGGAATGTACCCCTTAGAGTACATGGCTAGCTAGGACGTTTCAGATTCCCTTGTACTCATATTTATACCGCTGTATTTGCATGTTTTCATTATCTTAAGCATTTTACATTCACTCTGCTATTGAGGTCAAGGGTGTCAGTAGAGCTACACTGTGGATGCTCGATTGATCCTGGAGAGGGTTACAGGCGCGTTCGCCTGGGGGGTTATGGGCGCACTGACCCGCTACTGAAACAAGCCCTTTTATCCCAATGGTCTAGTGGTTGGGATTCTGACATGGTATCAGAGCGGTCTCGGGTTCGAATCCTGGTGTATGCACATGTTGGCCGTTGCCACTGTGCTCAGTCCTGGGCCTCCCAGTGTGGGGGGGTGTCAGTAGAGCTACACTGTGAGATCCCCGATCGATCCTAGGGGGGGTTACAGGCGCGTTTGCCTGGGGGGTTATGGGCGCACTGACCCGCTACTGAAACAAGCCCTTTTATCCCAATGGTCTAGTGGTTGGGATTCTGACAAAGGGCCCACCAACACTACCTCACTGCGTGCGAACCTTCCAGAGTAGATCCTGGGCTACGATCAACTTCTGATCGTAGCATGGTATGAGAGCGGCTCTGGAATCCTTCGCACCGTCACTCCCGAAAATTACGACATTCGAAAGTGGCGACCGGCACACGATCGCGCACGAGAATGGCCGGAGGATCTAGTGGTCAGACTAATCTCACGGCTGAAACACAACCCAACCCGGCTGCGACAAGCGGGAACACGACGACAATCGACTCCGAAGTTCTCGCACAACTTCTTCAGCGACTCACCAGCTTGGAGCAAGGACTCCAAACATTGCGAAACGGCGATGCGAGAACTTCCTCGCAACCCTCTCAACCGGCCCCGACTGGCCAAAACATCGCCCCGCAAACATTCTCCCTCAACACCAATGGCTCAACCCCCAAGACTCCCCGTCCTAGTGAAGAGGCAATTCTCTCCGCTCAATCAAGGTTTCTCAGCATATAAAAAATAAAGACAAGTACCTGTTTTGACGGCAGAGACTTCTATACCTGGAGCTTCGAATTGGAGCTTTTGCTGCAGAACGCCCAAATCTTCCATTACTTCGACAGGAGCTACGCGGAGCCTGCTGAGGACACCGACGACACCAAGGCGAGGTACTACAACGAATCGTTGATGGCGTACGGAGTGCTCCAACGGAATATGTCGGCGACGGAGCAGCTCAACATTCATTCGTACAAAACGACAGCTGCTCCAGCCCTCAACGCCTGGCGACATCTGACAGGCGTATATCAGCCTAAGGACTCCGTGTCCTCGAGCCGACTACTCCAGGAACTACTGGAAAGCAAGATGACCTCAGGGGAGAAGGTCAACAACTACCTTAACCGCTGTCGGAGCCTTTGCGATCAAATCGTGAAGTTGGGAAGCACGATATCGGATGAAATCTTCGTCAACATCGTGCTCCAAGGGCTCGGCCCAGAGTGGCGGCCCTGCAAGGTGCTTCTCCGACATCAGGGGGTCATCTCGGAGGCCGCCCTTTGCGCCGCCCTTCTGGTCGAACAGAGGGATATGGATCAGCAGCGACCAGCGCCGCGACGAGAACGCGAACGGCTCGCCTTCTACGCCGACAACAACGAAGAGCGACGGCCGAGGCGCCTCTACTGCAAAAGTTGCAGAAATTTCGGGCACCTGGCAGATCGATGCAACTTCCGATCTCGCCCTCGCCAGTCCAACCCGAGCACTTGGACTGGCCGACAAGACGCACGAGGCGACGTGCGTTCAGCCCAGGGACAACAACTCCCACCTGCGCGCAACCTGAACCCAGCGGTTCAGCATCAGCAGCAGCAGTCGTCATCGACTGCCCCAGTTCGCAATGTCATGAGCAACATGACCATGACAAGCGAGTCGCGTCGTCGCCGCATGCGCTCACCTTCACCTGAGCCAGCACCACACCCCATTGGCGCATATACCAACAACAACCCTTTCACCTCGCGCCGCGACTTCACCGACGACGACGACCAGGACTGGAATCTCCCAGTCCCGCTGCTCGAAAGTCCCCCGCACGTCCCTGATATGCGGGTGGCGCCACTTGATTGGCTCACGCGCGAACAATTTCTCAAGTTCGACACTCCGCACATCGTTACGCCGCGACTGGCGCTGCTCGCACGTGACGACAACAAGCGCTACAACACCTGGTACCTAGATAGCTGCTGCGGCCAGCACATGGTGGGCTCCGAGCGTTACATATCCAACGCCGTCCCCACCCCTACCGTCACCTATGTCACTGTGGCGAACAATGTCAGAACTCATAGCTTACTTGTTTCTGTAGGCTATAGTGGGGTATCCCATAGGGGGTACAACCCAATTAGGGTTTCCTATTTGTACTCACTTCGTTCATAGTCATCCCACTTCTCGTTCGTACTTTCTCATGGAATCAGAGCAGGTCCCTTCCTAGGGCCTGTTCCTAGGGCCCACCGAAGCGCGCCCCGAGGCGCGCATTTTTTTTTAGCGACCCTCCGAGTCGCCCCTCCCGTCGTGCTCCCGCTTAGGCCCCTCGTCGGCCCCCGCTTAGGCCCCTCGTCGGCCCCGCTTAGGCCCCTCGTCGGCCCCGCTTAGGCCCCTCGTCGGCCCCTGCTTAGGCCCCTCGTCGGCCCCGCGTACCCCTCGTCGGCCCCGCGTAGGCCCCACGTACCCCTCGTCGGCCCCGCGTACCCCTCGTCGGCCCCGCGTACCCCTCGTCGGCCCCGCGTAGGCCCCGCGTACCCCTCGTCGGCCCCACGTAGGCCCCGCGTAGGCCCCGCGTACCCCTCGTTGGCCCCGCGTAGGCCCCGCGTACCCCTCGTCGACCCCGCGTACCCCTCGTCGGCCCCGCGTAGGCCCCGCCCAGGCCCCGTCTCGGCCCCGTGTCGGCCCCGCGTAGGCTCCGTCGGCCCCGCTTAGGCCCCTCTTCGGCCCCGCGCCGGCCCCACCTACGCCCTGTCGGCCCCGCGCTGGCCCCGCTTAGGCCCGCCACCGGCCCCTGCTACAGCCCGCCGCGTCGGCCCCGCCTACAGCCCGCCGGCCCGCCTAGGCCCCACTTCGGCCCCTCGTCGGCCCCACTACAGCCCGCACCGGCCCCTACTACAGCCCGCCACCGGCCCTGCTACAGCCGCCACCGGCCCCTACTACAGCCCGCCGCCGGCCCTGCTACAGCCCGCCACCGGCCCTGCTACAGCCGCCACCGGCCCCTGCTACAGCCCGCCACCGGCCCTGCTACAGCCCACCACCGGCCCTGCTACAGCCGCCACCGGCCCCTGCTACAGCCCGCCGCCGGCCCTGCTACAGCCCGCCGCCGGCCCTGCTACAGCCCGCCACCGGCCCTGCTACAGCCCACCACCGGCCCTGCTGCAGCCCGCCGTGCTGCACGTGAGCAGCCCCAGCAGCCCGCGCCGCCCGTGAGCCCCTACGCCACCCGAGCCGCGCGAGACGCCCGAGCCGCCCGAGCCGCCCGAGCCGCCCGAGCCGCCCGAGCCGCCCGAGCCGCCTGAGCCACGCGAGCCACCTGAGGAGCCGTGCTGCTGTCCCTGAGCTGTGTTCCTCTGCTGCTGACCTACCCGACTCTTCCAGCCCGGTGAGACTTTCAGCTGCTGCCATGGCCACCCCCAATGTTCTTACTTTTGACGCTGAGGGGAGGGCCATTGACTTTGCCGTCTGGATTGAAGACCTGCAGCTGTACTTACTGTGTGATGCGATAGATGAGGTCTCTCTCTTTGACTTTGTCTCTGGAGCTGTCCCTGCCCCGCCTGCTGATGCTGACTCTGCCGTTCGCTCCAAGTGGGCGACCCGCGATGCTGCTGCACGTCTTGCTGTGCGTCGCCACCTCCCTTCCTCTGAGCGTGCCCACTTTAGTCAGTGCAAGACCGCTCAGGCCTTGTACGACGCTGTAGTTGCACGCTACTCCTCCCCTTCCTCCGCTACCCTTAGCCGCCTCATGCTACCGTTTCTCTTCCCTGACCTCGCTTCCTTTCCCACTGTCGCTGACCTCGTTACCCACCTCCGCGCTAGTGACGCTCGCTACCGCGCTGCCCTTCCTGCTGAGTTCCGTGCCGCAAACCCTCCTCCCATGTATATCACTCTCTACTTTCTCGTCACCCGTCTTCCTGAGTCCCTTCGTGTCGTTAGGGACCAGTTTCTCTCTGTCTGTCCCACCACCCTCACTGTCGACCTCCTTGAGGAGTCCCTGCTAGCGACTGAGAAGAGTATAGTCGCTGTTGGGGCCTCTAGGGGTGACCCTCGCACCCCCATCTTTGAGGGGTGTTCTCCTTCCCCCCTGCTGCCCTCTGTCGCCTCTGCTGCTACGGCCGACCTCGCTGGTTTTGAGTCGGTCGGTGCGGCGTCTGCCTCCAGCGGCAGACGCCGCTCTGGCAAGGGCAAGGGGGGCAAGGGAGCGGGTGGATCTAGAGGAGGCAGTGGCGGAAGAGGTGGGGGTGGCGGGGGGAGTGGGGGTGGCGGTGGAGGTGGTGGCGGGAGTGGAGGTACTAGTGGCGGCGGTGGAGGCGGAGGTGGCGGCGGAGGTGGTAGCGGAGGAGGCGGTGGGAGCGGTGGGAGCGACGGTCCTGGTGGGGGAGGTGGCGGTGGAGACGGGGGTGGCGGTGGAGGCGGGGGTGGTGGTGGAGGCGGGGGTCGGAGTGGCTCGTCCCAGCGGAGCAGCTCTGGGGGTGGTCAGCGCCAGCAGCAGCAGCAGCAGCAGCAGCAGCAGCAGCAGCAGCCGCAGCAGCAGCAGCGCTCTCGCACCGTCCCCGGCCCTCAGCAGCTCCGTGAGTGGTACTTGCAGCGTCAGCGCGGTGGTGCTCTTGGTCCCTGCCCCTACGTTCTTCGCACCGGTGACCGTGCGGGGGAGAGGTGTGGAGGCGCCCACACAGCCCGTCGCTGCTTTGGCCGCCTGACCGACGCCTGGCGTCAGCAGTTTCCGGAGGCCGCTGAGATCCCCCGCTGGGGAGAGCTGTCTAGGGCTGGAGTAGCTGTTTATGATCTTGACTTTGATGCTATTCTCTCTGCTATGTATGCTGTGACTGGTAGTGATGAGGATGACTGTTACCGGTGTTTCCCGCCCGACCCGGGCATTGGTACTGCCGCGTCAGGTACTAGTGAGGCTGCTGCTCTAGGTGCCAGTGCGTCTGTGCTCTCAGGTGCTGGTGAGTCTGCCCTCTCAGGTACTGTGTCGGCTTCGGCCTCTCACACCTTCACCCTTGACTCTGGAGCGTCTCGCTCCTTCTTTAGGGACCGCACCACTCTCACGCCGCTGAGTCGACCGGTTGCAGTGTCCCTGGCTGACCCCTCTGGGGGGCCGGTCCTGGCTCGCTTCTCCACTGTCCTCCCGTGTCCGGCGGCCCCCTCTGGCACCCTGACTGGTCTCTACCTCCCCTCGTTCTCGACGAACTTGGTGAGTGGTGCTGACCTCCAGGATGCGGGTGTCCACCAGTTCACCCCTGCTCGTCAGCGGGTGACCCACTGCACGGAGGAGGATACAGGTCGCCACCTGGCTACGTTTACACGTCGGCCAGGGTCGAGCCTGTACACACTGACCACTGCTTCTCCTCCAGGTGCTGAGTCTGGTAGGGTCCCTTCGTCTGGTCAGGTGTTTGCTGCAGCGTCCAGGTCTGGTCCTGAGTCTGCCCCCTGCTCGTGTCGTCGTCTGTCTCACGAGACCCTCCTCTGGCACCACCGCCTTGGCCACCCCTCTCTGCTTCGGCTCAGAGGCATGGCCTCGCGAGTCCTTGTGTCTGGTCTTCCCCGGTCTCTCCCTCCCCTTCCTCCGGGCCCTGGCCCCACCTGTGTCCCCTGTGTCGAGGGGCGCCAGCGTGCTGCCCCTCACTCCTCCCAGTTTCCTCCGACAGAGGCCCCGTTGCAGACGCTTCACATGGACGTGTGGGGCCCAGCCCGCGTCCGTGGACAGGGTCAGGAGCGCTACTTCCTGCTGGTGGTTGACGACTACTCGCGTTACACCACAGTCTTCCCCTTGCGCAGCAAGGGTGAGGTCACTGAGGTGCTGATCGACTGGATCCGCGCAGCTCGTCTCCAGCTTCGGAGGAGCTTTGGCTCTGACTTCCCTGTTTTGCGTCTGCACTCGGACAGAGGTGGAGAGTTCTCCTCCGGCCTCCTGAGTGCCTACTGTCGTGTGCGAGGCATCCGTCAGACCTTCACGCTTCCGGACCCACCGCAGCAAAATGGGATTGCTGAGCGCCGCATTGGCATGGTCATGGACGTCGCTCGTACGTCCATGATGCATGCGGCTGCTCCCCATTTTCTGTGGCCGTTTGCGGTCAGGTACGCTGCGCACCAGATCAACCTCCACCCCAGGGTCTCTCGACCGGAGACCTCCCCAGCCCTGCTGTGGACGGGGAAGGTTGGCGATGCGTCGGCGTTCCGGGTCTGGGGATCTCGGGCGTTTGTTCGCGACCTGTCTGCGGACAAGCTGTCCCCTCGTGCTTCTCCCTGCGTCTTCCTGGGGTTCCCCCCCGACGCCCCTGGGTGGCAGTTTTACCACCCCACCTCTCGACGTGTTCTGTCCTCCCAGGACGTCACGTTCGACGAGTCGGTGCCCTACTACCGCCTCTTCCCCTACCGTACTCCGTCCCTCCCCCCACCCCCGCTCTTCTTGGTACCAGGTCCCCCCCCGGTAGTCCCCCTCCCCCCTCAGGGTCCTGCCCCTTCAGGTGTGTCCCAGGTAGACGCGGTCGAGCCTGTCGAGGTCACTGGTGACTCTGGTGCTGCTGCGGGAGCTGAGCCTGGGGGTGCCGAGTCTGGGGGTGCTGAGCCTGGTGGTGCCGAGTCTGGGGGTGCTGAGCCTGGGGGTGCTGAGCCTGGGGGCGCTGTGCCTGGGGGTGCTGAGCCTGGAGGTGCCGAGTCTGGGGGTACTGTGCCTGGGGGTGCTGGGCCTGGGGGTGCTGAGCCTGGGGGTGCCGTGCCTGGAGGTGCTGTGTCTAGGGGTGCTGAGCCCGGGGGTGCTGTGCGTGGGGGTGCTTCGTCTCGCCGAGAGCCACTCTCCCCACAGGAGCTGCGTGAGTGGTTTGCCGGGCGCTGGAGGCGTGCTGCTGGTGCTGGTGGTTCTTCGGCTGCAGAGGGCACTGCTGCTGCGCGCCCCGCCGGTGCTCGTACTGTGGGTGCTGGAGCTGCTGAGTCTGAGAGTTCTCCTGGAGCTGGTCCTGCTGAGGGTGTTGGCGCTGAGCCTGCCGTTGGCGGCCCGACTGACAGTGCTCCTGGTGCTGCGGCTGGAGGTTCTGGAGCTTCTGGTGGTGCTGCTGGAGGTGCTGCTGGAGTGGGTGCTCCTACCGGGGCTGCTGGTGCTGTTCCTGCTGTTTCTAGCGTCGCCGCGCGGCCCCGACCGTACTTCGTTCCGCTCCTGCAGCAGGTTCTTGGTCTTACACCTCCTCCTCCTCCCTTCGAGGGTCCGCAGCCTGTCCGGTCACAGCCACAGCTACAGCCTGCCTCCCCTTTGCCTGCTCCTTCTCCCTACGCTGGTCCGACTGGAGGTCTTACTGAGCGTCGTGAGCCTGCGTCTCGTCCTGTGTCGCCTGTTCGTACTGAGCGCGCTAGTGGTCGCGGGTCGCGTCAGCGTCCTCCTCCTGTCCCTGGCACGCACCGGATGTCACTGCGTCCGTCCACTGCTCCTCTGCGTGCCCCTTTGCCTTCTCCTCCTGCTTCCTCTCTTCCTGCTCTTGCCGACCCGGAGTCGGACGCTCTTCGTGCTGCCAGTCCTACTGTCACGCGTCTCCTGGCTACTGCTGTCACTGACCCCTCCTTCGAGTCGTCTGCTGCGTCTGCCCTTGTCACTGAGCTTGTCGACTTTGCTGCGCGCTGTCGTCTAGACTACGCTGCTCGTCTTGTCACTGAGTCTGAGTCCGCCTGTCCTCCGTCCGTCGGGGGTGAGTGTGCCCTTGGCACGGACGTCCTTGAGGACAGGCAGGAGGAGTTCCAGTGTCTGGCCGCCGCTTCACCTCGTCTCGCGTCTGTACTGCTAGCCCCTGAGGGAGACCCGGATGCACCAGACATACCGACTCCGCGCTCTTACGCGGAGGCGATAGAGGGTCCCTACTCCTCTCAGTGGCAGGCAGCTATGGATGCAGAGATGGCTTCCTGGAAGTCCACAGGCACCTACGTTGACGCTGTTCCCCCTCCTGGGGCGAACATCGTCAGTGGCATGTGGATTTTCAGGGTGAAGCGGCCGCCGGGTTCTCCGCCTGTCTTCAAGGCGCGTTACGTGGCTCGTGGCTTCAGTCAGCGGCAGGGGGTTGACTACTTTCAGACCTTCTCCCCCACCCCGAAGATGACCACTCTTCGGGTTCTGCTACACGTTGCTGCTCACCGTGACTACGAGCTGCACTCTCTCGACTTCAGCACAGCTTTCTTGCAGGGCAGCCTGCACGAGGAGATCTGGCTGCGTCGCCCACCTGGCTTCACTGGGTCCTTCCCTCCTGGTACCCAGTGGAGTCTCCGGCGTCCAGTCTACGGTCTCCGCCAGGCGCCACGTGAGTGGCACGACACACTGAGGACTACGCTCGCGGCACTTGGGTTTGCTCCTTCCACTGCCGACCCGTCGCTGTTTCTGCGCACCGACACCTCTCTGCCGCCGTTCTACATCCTCGTGTACGTCGACGACTTGGTCTTTGCCACAGCTGACACTGCTGGACTCGCCTACGTGAAGTCCGAGCTGCAGAAGAGACACACGTGCACTGACCTGGGTGAACTGCGCAGCTACCTTGGCTTGCAGATCACCCGGGACAGAGCACGCCGCACCATTACCCTGACTCAGTCACACATGGTGCAGCAGGTCCTTCAGGGCTTCGGCTTCACGTACTCCTCGCCTCAGGCCACTCCTCTGCCTACTCGCCACTCGCTCTCAGCTCTGCCTTCGGATGAGTCCGTAGAGTCGAGTGGCCCGTTTGCAGAGCTTGTTGGCTGCCTCATGTACCTGATGACCTGCACACGACCTGACCTCGCATACCCTCTTAGCATTCTCGCACGCTTTGTTGCTCCTGGGAGACACCGACCAGAGCACATGGCTGCAGCGAAGAGGGTGTTGCGCTACTTGTGCAGTACGTCGGGCATGGGGCTAGTGCTTGGAGGGCGCAGTCCAGTGGTCCTCACTGGGCACGCAGACGCTTCTTGGGCTGACGACCAGGCTACGCAGCGGTCGTCACAGGGTTACACCTTCAGCCTTGGTTCCGGCTCTGTCTCATGGCGGGCTACCCGCTCGTCTTCTGTTCTCGGCTCCAGTTGTGAGGCTGAGATCTACGCTGGGGCTATGGCTGCACAGGAGTTACGCTGGCTCACCTACCTGCTGACCGACCTTGGAGAGCAGCCTTGTTCTCCTCCAGTCCTGTACGTAGACAACAAGGCCATGCTGGCCTTGTGTCGAGAGCAGCGACTGGAGCACAGAACGAAGCACATTGCTCTTCGCTACTTTCTTGCTCGTGAGCTACAGCAGCGTGGACAGCTGCGACTTGCGTACGTGGCCTCTGAGGCCAACACTGCTGATGTCTTCACCAAGGCACTTGCGCCTTGTGATCATCAGCGTTGCTGCACGCAGTTGGGTCTTGTGCCTGTCTTGCCTCACTTGCTCTCCTCTTGACCTTGCTTGTACTTTCGCATATATATACTCTTGCTCTTGTATATCTCTATATATGATCTTGCATGTGAACTGGCCTTGTGGCCTTTGAACTTGTGCTCGGAATGCGTGGTGACTTTGTGATCCACCCTGAGCTTTGCTTTGCTTTGCTTGACCGGTCTTGTGACCCCTTGTTCTCCCCCACTTTGCCTATGGGGGTGTGTCAGAACTCATAGCTTACTTGTTTCTGTAGGCTATAGTGGGGTATCCCATAGGGGGTACAACCCAATTAGGGTTTCCTATTTGTACTCACTTCGTTCATAGTCATCCCACTTCTCGTTCGTACTTTCTCAAACAATACACGCCTGCGTGCAAGCGCGCAAGGCATCGTCGTGCTCAAGGCACGCGGAAGCTGCACCCACATCACACTCAACGATGTATTGATCGTCCAGAACTTGCGCTTCAACCTTCTGTGCGCCGCACAGCTCATGGACTGCGGCGTCGACCTCAGCACGGACCACGCGACGCGAGACATCCTGTTGCACTACAAAGCACGCAACTCCCCCCGCAGGCAGATCGGACGAGCGCGCTCCGAAAATGGAGTATACGTCTTGGACTTCGACATCCCCGACTGCAGCGGCGACTCGCACAAACTTATTGACCTCGTGCCACTGGGCTTCGAGCACATCCACCGCATGGACTGGAAGCACCCTGACGGCAGACCGTGGGTTCCGCACCATCCTCACCCACGCGAAATGGCACTACACAATCCCGATCCGGACGGAATATGCAGGGATTGTCACACGCCAACGACTTCAACGAACGCGATTGCCGGTCGGGGACTCGTCGCCATCGCTGAAGCAGAGCGCCACGTGCCTCCAAGGGAAGGGATGTCGAAGCTCGAGCTCGAAGTCATTACCCACGGCGTCTTCGGCACGCCAGAACATCCCCTCATCGATCCCCCCTCGCAACACCTTCAGGGGATGCTGCGCGGAACTGGCGTCGGCACCTTCGATGCCCGTGGCGAACCGCGACCCTACACCTACGAGAAATTCCTGGAGACCTACCCTCACCAATGCGATTCGACGAAGAAACTCACCATGGAGCAAGAGGAAGAACTGGCGCGCCGCGAAGCTGAGGAGCTTCGCCAGCACAGCCTCGCAGAGGCACGCGGGACCTTCACTTGCGCTGCCTGGGGAGGTGAAGCGGCAGAAAAAGACTCCAACGAAGGAGGATGGGGAAGCGCTGGCGGATGGGGAACAAGCGACTCTAGCGGCTAAGGAGACAACGGCGGCACCTGGACCAACGCGGACGGCGGATGGGGCGCCGCAACTGGCGCCGAAAACAGCGCCTGGAGTACTCTCCGCGAAGAACGAAAGGGGGGAGAAGATGAAGCTGAGGAAAGTCAGGCAACACCCGCAATCGTTCCTCTCGGTCGTCCCCCGCGCCACGTTTCACTCGCACTACCTCCTCCTGACAACCCCCCGCACCGCGATCCATGGGACACTATCACCTAGGGCAACGAACCGTCAACACCACGTCGAACCGCCTACGGACCTGCCCCTGAGCACCGCGAACCCACTTTCGTCCCTGGAACCATCCCTGGGACTAACATCCCGCTCTCCAAAATTTGGGACAGAGAATTCTTGGCGCTGATGCTGACTACCGCGGCAGAAGAAGAAGAAGCAGAGGAAGCAGCAACGGAACCAACCCCCACACCTGACGAAGACCCTGAGGAAGCACGTACGCGCTACATGCGCACTTCCGGCTTTCGCGCTGACGACGCACTCTGGCACCAGCGGCTCGGCCACCCTTCCCGCGCGACGCTGAAAAACTTCATCGACGCAGGCGTCTTCGCTCCTGGCGCACTCCTGCGCCCCGATGGCTGCGAAGTAAGCGGCTCGACACATCCACGCAACTGCACCGTCTGCCCTGAAGCTGCGCTGAGCCACCAACCGTTCCCGCTACTCGAACCTGGAACAAATCGTTACCCCAAGCTGCACAAGGTGTACAGCGACTTCCTGAACGTGGGGCATTGCGGAGTCGAAGACGAAATGTACACTCTCACCTTCATCGATGCCGGAACGCGCTACGTGTGGGTCCTAAATGTGGAGACGCGCGACAGAGCATACGAAGTATTTCGGCTTTGGCTGGCGCATGCGGAGAGGCAATCCGGGAAGAAACTCAAGATTTGGCAATCTGACGGCGCGGCAGAATTCAGGAGCAACCAGATGTAGACCTTCCTGACACTGAAGGGGATCGAGCACCACATTTCTCTCCCCTACGCGCACCAGCAGCAGGGCGTAGCCGAGCGGACCAATCGCACACTGATGACGATGGTGCGCGCGCTGATGAAGCAGTCGAAATTGCCGCCGATCTACTGGACCTACGCGATGCACCACACCGTGCGGGTACACAACCTGCTTTTAACCACCGCAATTACCGGGAACCTGTCCCCGCACGTCAAATGGAGTGGAACCAAAGGGGACACCTCCATGCTCCGGGTATGGGGGTGCATGGTTCAATACCGCCCGCCGACCTCAACCATCGGCAAGTTTGCCAGCCGCGCACGCTGGGGAATCCACCTCGGCATCAGTCACGAGCACAAGGCGTGGATCGTGCTGGACCTCCTCAGTCAGAAAACCACTCACGCTCGCGACGTTGTCTTCTACGAGCGTCTCTTCCTCGACCAGTTCCGCCGCGACGAGCAGACAAATGCGAATCGTGTCAGAACTTATAGCTTACTTGTTTTTGTAGGCTATAGTGGGGTATCCCATAGGGGGTACAACCCAATTAGGGTTTCCTATTTGTACTCACTTCGTTCATAGTCATTCCATTCTCGTTCTTTGTTTTCACATGGAATCAGAGCAGGTTCCCTCCTAGGGACTGCTTCTAGGGCCCACCGAACCGCGCCCCGAGGCGCGTTTTTTTTTTTTTAGCGACCCGTCGTGTCGCCCCTAGCGGACCGTTGCGCCGCCCTTCCCCTCGCGGCTCCGCCGCCCTTCCCTAGCGGCCCCGCCGCCCTTCGATCGCGGCCCCGCCGCCCTCTGCTACGCGGCCCCGCCGCCGCCCTTCGATCGCGGCCCCGCCGCCCTCGGCTACGCGGCCCCGCCGCCCTCTGCCTCGCGGCCCCACCGCCCTCTGCTACGCGGCCCCGCCGCCCTCTGCTACGCGGCCCCGCCGCCCTTTGATCGCGGCCCCGCCGCCCTTTGCCACGCGGCCCCGCCGCCCTCTGCTACGCGGCCCCGCCACCCTCTGCCACGCGGCCCCGCCGCCCTTCGATCGCGGCCCCGCCGCCCCCTGCTACGCGGCCCCGCCGCTCTCTTCGGTAGCGGCCCCGCCGCCCTCTGCTACGCGGCCCCGCCGCCCTCTGCTACGCGGCCCCACCGCTCTCTTCGGTCGCGGCCCCGCCGCCACTCTGCTACGCGGCCCCGCCGATCCGCCCAGCAGCAGCCGCCGCCGCCTGAGCCGCCGCCGAGCCGCCGCCGAGCCGCCGCCGAGCCGCCGCCGAGCCGCCGCTGAGCCGCCGCCGAGCCGCCGCCGAGCCGCCGCCCGAGCCGCCGCCGAGCCGCCCGTGCCGCCCGAGCCGCCGCCGAGCCGCCCGTGCCGCCCGAGCCGCCCGCGCCGCCCAGCAACAGCCGAGCCGCCGCCGAGCCGCCGCCGCCTGAGCCGCCGCCGAGCCGCCGCCGAGCCGCCGCCGAGCCGCCGCCGAGCCGCCCGTGCCGCCCGAGCCGCCCGCGCCGCCCGAGCCGCCTGCGGAGCCGTGCTGCTGTTCCTCTGCTGCTGACCTACCTGCCTCTCCCCGCCCGGTGAGATTTTCAGCTGCTGTCATGGCCACCCCCAATGTTCTTACCTTTGACGCTGAGGGGAGGGCCATTGACTTTGCCGTCTGGATTGAAGACCTGTAGCTGTACTTACTGTGTGATGCGATAGATGAGGTCTCTCTCTTTGACTTTGTCTCTGGCGCTGTCCCTGCCCCACCTGCTGATGCTGACTCTGCCGTTCGCTCCAAGTGGGCGACCCGCGATGCTGCTGCACGTCTTGCTGTGCGTCGCCACCTCCCTTCCTCTGAGCGTGCCCACTTTAGTCAGTGCAAGACCGCTCAGGCCTTGTACGACGCTGTAGTTGCACGCTACTCCTCCCCTTCCTCCGCTACCCTTAGCCGCCTCATGCTACCGTTTCTCTTCCCTGACCTCGCTTCCTTTCCCACTGTCGCTGACCTCGTTACCCACCTCCGTGCTAGTGACACCCGCTACCGCGCTGCCCTTCCTGCTGAGTTCCGCGCTGCGAACCCTCCTCCCATGTACATCACTCTCTACTTTCTCGTCACCCGTCTCCCTGAGTCCCTTCGTGTCGTTAGGGACCAGTTTCTCTCTGTCTGTCCAACCACTCTCACTGTCGACCTCCTTGAGGAGTCCCTGCTAGCGGCTGAGAAGAGTATTGTCGCTGTAGGGGCCTCTCGGGGTGACCCTCGCACCCCCATCTTTGAGGGGTGTGGTCCTTCCCCCCTGCTGCCCTCTGTCGCCTCTGCCGCTGCGGCCGACCTCACTGGTTTTGAGTCGGTCGGCGCGGCGTCTGCCCCCAGCGGCAGACGTCGCGCTGGCAAGGGCAAGGGGGGCAAGGGAGCGGGTGGAGCTAGAGGGGGCGGTGGAGGAGGCGGTGGGGGTGGCGGGGGGAGTGGGGGTGGCAGTGGGGGTGGTGGCGGGAGTGGAGGTACTGGTGGCGGCGGTGGAGGCGGAGGTGGCGGCGGAGGTGGTAGCGGAGGAGGCGGTGGGAGCGGTGGGAGCGACGGTCCTGGTGGGGGAGGTGGAGGTGGAGACGGGGGTGCCGGTGGAGGCGGGGGTGGCAGTGGAGGCGGGGGTCGGAGTGGCTCGTCTCAGCGGAGCAGCTCCGGGGGTGGTCAGCGCCAGCAGCAGCAGCAGCAGCAGCCGCAGCAGCAGCCACAGCAGCAGCAGCGCTCTCGCACCGTCCCCGCCCCTCAGCAGCTCCGTGAGTGGTACTCGCAGCGTCAGCGTGGTGGTGCGCTTGGTCCTTGCCCCTACGTTCTCCGCACCGGTGACCGTGCAGGGGAGAGGTGTGGAGGCGCCCACACTGCCCGCCGCTGCTTTGGCCGCCTGACTGACGCCTGGCGTCAGCAGTTTTCGGAGGCAGCTGAGATCCCCCGCTGGGGAGAGCTGTCTAGGGCTGGTGTAGCTATTTATGATCTTGATTTTGATGCTATTCTCTCTGCTATGTATGCTGCGATTGGTAGTGATGAGGATGACTGTTACCGGTGTTTCCCGCCCGACCCGGGCATTGGTACTGCCGCGTCAGGTACTAGTGAGGCTGCTGCTCTAGGTGCCAGTGCGTCTGTGCTCTCAGGTGCTGGTGAGTCTGCCCTCTCAGGTACTGTGTCGGCTTCGGCCTCTCACACCTTCACCCTTGACTCTGGAGCGTCTCGCTCCTTCTTTCGGGACCACACCACTCTCACGCCGCTGAGTCGGCCGGTTGCGGTGTCCCTGGCTGACCCCTCTGGGGGGCCTGTCCTGTCTCGCTTCTCCACTGTCCTCCCGTGTCCGGCGGCCCCCTCTGGCACCCTGACTGGTCTTTACCTCCCCTCGTTCTCGACGAACTTGGTGAGTGGTGCTGACCTCCAGGATGCGGGTGTCCACCAGTTCACCCCTGCTCGTCAGCGGGTGACCCACTGCACGGAGGCGGATACAGGTCGCCACCTGGCTACGTTTACACGTCGGCCAGGGTCGAGCCTGTACACTCTGACCACTACTTCTCCTCCAGGTGCTGAGTCTGGTAGGGTCACTTCGTCTGGTCAGGTGTTTGCTGCAGCGTCCAGGTCTGGTCCTGAGTCTGCCCCCTGCTCGTGCCGTCGTCTGTCTCACGAGACCCTCCTCTGGCACCACCGCCTTGGCCACCCCTCTCTGCTTCGGCTCAGAGGCATGGCCTCGCGAGTCCTTGTGTCTGGTCTTCCCCGGTCTCTCCCTCCCCTCCCTCCGGGCCCTGGCCCCACCTGTGTCCCCTGTGTCGAGGGGCGCCAGCGTGCTGCCCCTCACTCCTCCCAGTTTCCTCCGACAGAGGCCCCGTTGCAGACGCTTCACATGGATGTGTGGGGCCCAGCCCGCGTCCGTGGACAGGGTCAGGAGCGCTACTTCCTGCTGGTGGTTGACGACTACTCGCGTTACACCACAGTCTTCCCCTTGCGCAGCAAGGGTGAGGTCACTGCGGTGTTGATCGACTGGATCCGCGCAGCTCGTCTCCAGCTTCGGAGGAGCTTTGGCTCTGACTTCCCTGTTTTGCGTCTGCACTCGGACAGAGGCGGAGAGTTCTCCTCTGGCCTCCTGAGTGCCTACTGTCGTGCGCGAGGCATCCGTCAGACCTTCACGCTTCCGGACTCACCGCAGCAGAATGGGATTGCTGAGCGCCGCATTGGCATGGTCATGGACGTAGCTCGTACGTCCATGATGCATGCGGCTGCTCCCCATTTTCTGTGGCCGTTTGCGGTCAGGTACGCTGCGCACCAGATCAACCTCCACCCCAGGGTCTCTCGACCGGAGACCTCCCCAGCCCTGCTGTGGACTGGGAAGGTTGGCGATGCGTCGGCGTTCCGAGTCTGGGGATCTCGGGCGTTTGTTCGCGACCTGTTTGCGGACAAGCTGTCCCCTCGTGCTTCTCCCTGCGTCTTCCTGGGGTTCCCCCCCGACGCCCCTGGGTGGCAGTTTTACCACCCCACCTCTCGACGTGTTCTGTCCTCCCAGGACGTCACGTTCGACGAGTCGGTACCCTACTACCGCCTCTTCCCCTACCGCACTCCGTCCCTCCCCCCACCCCCGCTCTTCTTGGTACCAGGTCCCCCCCCGGTAGTCCCCCTCCCCCCTCAGGGTCCTGCCCCTTCAGGTGTGTCCCAGGTAGACGCGGTCGAGCCTGTCGAGGTCACTGGTGACTCTGGTGCTGCTGCGGGAGCTGAGCCTGGGGGTGCGGAGCCTGGGGGTGCGGAGTCTGGGGGTGCTGAGCCTGGGGGTGCTGAGCGTGGAGGTGCCGAGCCAGGGGGTGCTGAGCCTGGGGGTGCTGCGCCTTGGGGTGCTGAGCCTGGGGGTGCTGAGCCTGGGGGTGCTGAGCCTGGGGGTGCTGTGCCTGGGGGTGCTTCGTCTCGCCAGGAGCCACTCTCCCCACAGGAGCTGCGTGAGTGGTTTGCCAGGCGCTGGAGGCGTGCTGCTGGTGCTGGTGGTTCTTCGGCTACAGAGGGTACTGCTGCCGCGCGTCCCGGCGGTGCTCGTACTGTGGGTGCTGGAGCTGCTGGGTCTGAGGGTTCTCCTGGAGCTGGTGCTGCTGAGGGTGTTGGCGCTGTGCCTGCCGCTGGCGGTCCGACTGACAGTGCTCCTGGTGCTGCTGCTGGAGGTTCTGGTGCTGCTGGAGGTGCTACTGTAGTGGGTGCTCCTGCTGGGGGTACTGGTGCTGTTCCTGCTGTTTCTGGCGTCGCCGCGCGGCCCCGACCGTACTTCGTTCCGCTCCTGCAGCAGGTTCTTGGTCTTACACCTCCTCCTCCTCCCTTAGAGGGTCCGCAGCCTGTCCGGTCACAGCCACAGCTACAGCCTGCCTCCCCTTTGCCTGCTCCTTCTCCCTACGCTGGTCCGACTGGAGGTCTTACTGAGCGTCGTGAGCCTGCGTCTCGTCCTGTGTCGCCTGTTCGTACTGAGCGCGCTAGTGGTCGCGGCTCGCGTCAGCGTCCTCCTCCTGTCCCTGGCACGCACCGGATGTCACTGCGTCCGTCCACTGCTCCTCTGCGTGCCCCTTTGCCTTCTCCTCCTGCTTCCTCTCTTCCTGCTCTTGCCGACCCGGAGTCGGACGCTCTTCGTGCTGCCAGTCCTACTGTCACGCGTCTCCTGGCTACTGCTGTCACTGACCCCTCCTTCGAGTCGTCTGCTGCGTCTGCCCTTGTCACTGAGCTTGTCGACTTTGCTGCGCGCTGTCGTCTAGACTACGCTGCTCGTCTTGTCACTGAGTCTGAGTCCGCCTGTCCTCCGTCCGTCGGGGGTGAGTGTGCCCTTGGCACGGACGTCCTTGAGGACAGGCAGGAGGAGTTCCAGTGTCTGGCCGCCGCTTCACCTCGTCTCGCGTCTGTACTGCTAGCCCCTGAGGGAGACCCGGATGCACCAGACATACCGACTCCGCGCTCTTACGCGGAGGCGATAGAGGGTCCCTACTCCTCTCAGTGGCAGGCAGCTATGGATGCAGAGATGGCTTCCTGGAAGTCCACAGGCACCTACGTTGACGCTGTTCCCCCTCCTGGGGCGAACATCGTCAGTGGCATGTGGATTTTCAGGGTGAAGCGGCCGCCGGGTTCTCCGCCTGTCTTCAAGGCGCGTTACGTGGCTCGTGGCTTCAGTCAGCGGCAGGGGGTTGACTACTTTCAGACCTTCTCCCCCACCCCGAAGATGACCACTCTTCGGGTTCTGCTACACGTTGCTGCTCACCGTGACTACGAGCTGCACTCTCTCGACTTCAGCACAGCTTTCTTGCAGGGCAGCCTGCACGAGGAGATCTGGCTGCGTCGCCCACCTGGCTTCACTGGGTCCTTCCCTCCTGGTACCCAGTGGAGTCTCCGGCGTCCAGTCTACGGTCTCCGCCAGGCGCCACGTGAGTGGCACGACACACTGAGGACTACGCTCGCGGCACTTGGGTTTGCTCCTTCCACTGCCGACCCGTCGCTGTTTCTGCGCACCGACACCTCTCTGCCGCCGTTCTACATCCTCGTGTACGTCGACGACTTGGTCTTTGCCACAGCTGACACTGCTGGACTCGCCTACGTGAAGTCCGAGCTGCAGAAGAGACACACGTGCACTGACCTGGGTGAACTGCGCAGCTACCTTGGCTTGCAGATCACCCGGGACAGAGCACGCCGCACCATTACCCTGACTCAGTCACACATGGTGCAGCAGGTCCTTCAGCGCTTCGGCTTCACGTACTCCTCGCCTCAGGCCACTCCTCTGCCTACTCGCCACTCGCTCTCAGCTCTGCCTTCGGATGAGTCTGTAGAGTCGAGTGGCCCGTTTGCAGAGCTTGTTGGCTGCCTCATGTACCTGATGACCTGCACACGACCTGACCTCGCATACCCTCTTAGCATTCTCGCACGCTTTGTTGCTCCTGGGAGACACCGACCAGAGCACATGGCTGCAGCAAAGAGGGTGTTGCGCTACTTGTGCAGTACGTCGGGCATGGGGCTAGTGCTTGGAGGGCGCAGTCCAGTGGTCCTCACTGGGCACGCAGACGCTTCTTGGGCTGACGACCAGGCTACGCAGCGGTCGTCACAGGGTTACACCTTCAGCCTTGGTTCCGGCTCTGTCTCGTGGCGGGCTACCCGCTCGTCTTCTGTTCTCGGCTCCAGTTGTGAGGCTGAGATCTACGCTGGGGCTATGGCTGCACAGGAGTTACGCTGGCTCACCTACCTGCTGACCGACCTTGGAGAGCAGCCTCGTTCTCCTCCAGTCCTGTACGTAGACAACAAGGCCATGCTGGCCTTGTGTCGAGAGCAGCGACTGGAGCACAGAACGAAGCACATTGCTCTTCGCTACTTTCTTGCTCGTGAGCTACAGCAGCGTGGACAGCTGCGACTTGCGTACGTGGCCTCTGAGGCCAACACTGCTGATGTCTTCACCAAGGCACTTGCGCCTTGTGATCATCAGCGTTGCTGCACGCAGTTGGGTCTTGTGCCTGTCTTGCCTCACTTGCTCTCCTCTTGACCTTGCTTGTACTTTCGCATATATATACTCTTGCTCTTGTATATCTCTATATATGATCTTGCATGTGAACTGGCCTTGTGGCCTTTGAACTTGTGCTCGGAATGCGTGGTGACTTTGTGATCCACCCTGAGCTTTACTTTGCTTTGCTTGACTGGTCTTGTGACCCCTTGTTCTCCCCCACTTTGCCTATGGGGGTGTGTCAGAACTTATAGCTTACTTGTTTCTGTAGGCTATAGTGGGGTATCCCATAGGGGGTACAACCCAATTAGGGTTTCCTATTTGTACTCACTTCGTTCATAGTCATTCCATTCTCGTTCTTTGTTTTCACAAATCGGGTCCACGCCAACGACGGCCACAGCTACACAACGCCCGAAGACGAAGCCGCTGCAGCAATCTTGGAGCAGGACACAAGGGGGGATTCTGCATGGGAAAACCCGCGCAACGACAACGACGACGATGATGATTCCTCAGGAAGAGGAACAGGCGGAACAGGCGGAGACGGAACAGGCGGAAGTGGCACAGGCACAACACCGCCAGCACCTGAACCGGAGAGTGACGACGATGATGTGCAGGAAGTCATCCTGCAACGTCGCCACGACAGCACCATCTCAGGGCTGCAGCTACTCGGACTTCACACCGCAACCTCGCAGGCACCACGCATCATCGAGCCCCGAAACCCGCGCGAAGCACTCTCTGGACCACACAGCAAGGAGTGGCGTGAGGCGATGGACATGGAAATCAAGGCACTGGAGTCACGCGACACCTGGGTGCCCGTCGATCGCGCAGCGATCAAAGGCGCAAGAATCCTCTCGGGGAAGTGGGTCTTCCGCGTAAAAACCGCAGCGGATGGGACGATCGAGCGCTTCAAAGCGCGTTGGGTGGTTCGCGGATATGACCAGAGGCATGGGATCGACTTCGACCAGACGTTCGCCCCAGTCAGCCGCCACACCTCCGTCCGCATCCTGCTCGCCATCGCAGCTGCAAGGCACCTGCCACTACGTCAAATCGACGTGAAGAACGCGTTCCTGTACGCGTTAGTAGACGCCGTGATCTACCTGGAACAGCCACACACCTACGGCGAAGGAGACTTGCGCGTATGTCAGCTGCGCAAGTCACTCTACGGGATCAAGCAGGCCCCAAGGCTGTGGCAGCAGTACCTGCATAACATCCTGCTTGAAATCGGGTTCAAGCAAATGCCACACGATCCAGGGATGTACCGCCGCGATTTCTGCGGCGAATACATCCTCCTCACTGTGTACGTCGACGACCTGCTTTACACAGGCTCGAACAACGAGCTCCTCCAGCAGTTCGAGAAGGCTCTGGCGGGGCGCGCCGACATCATATGCAACTACGAGGTGAAGCAGTTCCTGGGCCTCAACATAACCTACGCACCTGAAGCCATTCACCTTTCAACGGCTAAGTACGCAGAGGAGTTAGGGAAGCGGTTCAATATTTCACCTGCACCTCTCTCAACTCCCTACCGAAACCCCGGACCGAACTACAAACCCAACGCCAAAGCCCTATCCTCCGCTGGGATTCGGACTTATCAAAAGCAGTTGGGATGCCTCCTCTTCGCCTCTATCACCTGCAGGCCAGACCTCTCGTACATCGCACGTCAGATTGCGCAGTACTCACGCAAACCAACGGCTGAAAATCTTCTGGACCTACAGCGCGCCCTCCAATACTTCGTTTCAACGCCCAAGATTGGGCTGCGTTACTCAACTGCACCAACCCCATCCTTCAATCTCACCGGCTATGTGGACGCCGATCACGGAGCAGATCCCGATAATTGACGGTCCAGGACTGGGTTCCTGTTCCGACTCGAGCCTACGGGACCAATCTCCTGGAATTCACAGAAGCAGGAGTTGGTTGCCCTGTCATCAGCCGAAGCGGAATTCATCGCAGCAACCGCAGCAGTTCGCGAAGGCCTCTATCTGCAGGAACTCCTGCAAGAGGCGAAAATTCCAGCTTCGCCGACATTTCGTCTTCACTGCGACAACTAGAGCGCGATTCGCATTGCGAACAAGCCTGGTTTCGTTAACCGCACCAAGCACATTGCGCTGCGGTACTTCTTCGTGAAAGACGAAGTGGACAAAGGCAAGGTCAACTTGACCTACTGCCCAACAGGTGACATGGCAGCAGACTTTCTCACGAAGCGGCTGCCACGTCAGCAGTATCAGCACTGCTCCGAACTCAGCGGCGTGGTCAAGCAGGTCAAGCCAAGCTACGGCCAGGAGTGAAGGGGGGTGTTACGAATAGTAATACCCGATATTACTATGCACTCCTCACCGTAGCAAGGAACACACGATATCGGGAATAAACGCAAGCGTCAGACGGTTGGAATTGAGTCAAAGAGTCGGACGGTTACAGCACATCTGAACCGTCGGAAGCAAACAGCATCGGACAGCTGCAGGCAGGATGGTTTTGGCGGGAACAGTTACGAAACTGTACGCGCCGAACGGTTGGGATGCAGTTGAATAAGGGAATGTACCCCTTAGAGTACATGGCTAGCTAGGACGTTTCAGATTCCCTTGTACTCATATTTATACCACTGTATTTGCATGTTTTCATTATCTCAAGCATTTTACATTCACTCTGCTATTGAGGTCAAGGGCCCACCAACACTACCTCACTGCGTGCGAACCTTCCAGAGTAGATCCTGGGCTACGATCAACTTCTGATCGCAGCAGGATCAACCCTAAACACGGGAAAGGGCATTGCTTTTAGGGTTGATGCCTCCCGAGTTGCATCCCTTTCTGATTGGGTTTTATTTTTTCTGCAGGTGTAGCGAACAGTGTTGCTCATATGGCAGAACAGTCGCCCGAATAAAACGAATTTTAGAGGAAAGAAAAGCGTGGTAAAATTCCGTTTTTGAATTCAACAGAACCGCGATTCTAGGGCAATATGTCAATACCTCCAAAACCGAGGTATCGACGGTTTTGCATACAATCGAATAGGGTTACCATACTATTTTGCATGCCTGTGATGTTGGCCCCATGAAGTATTCTCTCTCATTTAAGTACTCATTTTAGGCGTGGCATTGTTTGGTACTTGGAACGGATTGCCAGGCAAATAACTTCGCTGTGTGATCATCAGAGACACCCCCCTTCCTACCCCTATCGTAGCCCCGAGCTGAGGCCGTTGGGGAGGTCTAGAATCCAGCCAAATACGATAAGATTTTTTATGTATCATAAAAGCCCTGCCCTCCCTGCCCTTGCAGCAACTCAGGAAGGGCTTCCCTCCCTGCCCTTGCAACAACGGTACTTCAACAAGGAGGTTCTGATTCTGGTGTGTCGGTGTCAACAACATCCTCGCAAAGAGCAGAAAGCCAGACATCTAGCATGGCTAGCGTGACTGGCCAAGAGTAATGGGTGCTGTCAGTGCACCTGTCACCTCTAGGAAGGGTTAACGATTGAAGGTCGACGAAATGCCCAAACTTTGTCTCATCAGACACCCTGAAAAAAGAATGGCAGCAACACAGCAGGGAAAAAAAAAACATTCAGGCCTGAACATAAACACCTCAGACGAGTTAGTTGTAAAGTCTCTCTGACATGAGGTCTCTCACCTGGCTACATGGTCATCGAACGTGAACCCTCTGACGTTGTTGCTCTTATGGAGATATCTCTGCGGCTTCTTCTTCTCTTGCGCTGCCCAGATGCCAAAGAAAGTGACCCCGTCCGGATTGCGAACAACTGACTGGAGTGAAGGCAGAAACACTGACCCTGCAGCATAGTAGGGACATGTTGCACATAAGAGCCTTTTCTTAGGCACCTCAAAACAGCTCTTTTAACACCAGCTCTGCAGCATTGGTAGGGAGGGACAGGTTGGTCATAAATGCTATTTATATGGCCATGCTTGAAGTGTAATTATAGCATCAAAGCATGAACGAAGATAGAGAGGGTGCAGAAGGGCAAGATAGAAGAGGGACTCACTGAACGCCTCTGCCATTTCCGATGCATTACTCTTGCGTGTTATGTCATGCAGGCCAAAGGACACTGCCACTACGTCGAATGGCGCAAAGTGAGTGACAATGGGGCCGCCTGTGAGATTAGGGGCAGAGCGCCAGTCGTCAAAGACAGGGGCATCTGAATCCAGGTGCGTGGCATAGGTGAGGTTGAAGGTGAACGCACGGCCGCGGCGCCGCACTGGATGCACGATCACCCTGTTGCCGGGCAGGGCAGCAGGGGAGGGGAGAGGCATGCAGTGGCAGCGGCAAGTAGCAGTATGTAATAGCAGCAAAGCAATATGTGAGAGGCTAGCACTCTTATGAGATGCAGAGTGAGGCGGAATTGACAACAGAGCGCTCACTCGCAAGCAAGGGATGGAGACCACCGACAGAGGCAAGCCAAGGTAGATACATACAAGGCATGAGTATTAGTCCCCTAGTCCTGACCGACCGACGTCCCATTGGCAGAGAGCTGACTTTTGAGTCGACTCAAAAGTCAGCTCGCAAAGGTGAATACAGCGTCAAGTAAATACAAGTACGGGTATTAGTCCCAACCAACGTGCCAGTGGTAGGGAGGAGACGGCGAGGAGCATGTGCGCAGCAACTCCTGCAGAGGCACTCACTGCTGCATGTGCAATCACTGCTGCACTCACTGCTGCATGTGCACTCACTGCTGCATGTGCACTCACTGCTGCATGTGCACTCACTGCTGCATGTGCACTCACTGCTGCATGTGCACTCACTGCTGCATGTGCACTCACTGCTGCATGTGCACTCACTGCTGCATGTGCACTCACTGCTGCATGTGCACTCACTGCTGCATGTGCACTCACTGCTGCATGTGCACTCACTGCTGCAGGGCGAAGCCGCTCCAGAAGTGACCCCAGTAGGTGGTGCGGCCACAGAAGGTGCTGTAGTTGACAGCCAAGGCCATGCCCGAGCTGGGGTCCACTGGCGGGCCCTCCTTGAACACCACGTTCCTCACCCGCACTCGGTGCACCTCCTGCCACTCGGTGAGAGCGGGAGAGGCGTGGGACGAGGTCTGAGCACCGTTAACGGATATGAGCACATCAAACCGTTTCCCTCACCCTCCTTACCACCACGTTCCTAACCCACACTCGGTGCACCTCCTGCCACTCGTCACGTCACCAGCAGGTTAACAGGGTGGGTCAAGAGCACCCATAACGTGAAGGGAAAGTGGATGGGATGCATGGAAAGTTGAGAGCGGGAGAGGCGTGGGATGAGATCTGAACACCGTTGGGGGATATGAGCACATCAAAAGGTTTCCTCATCCTGACCTGCCCGCACCACCTCACCCTGAGCTACCCGCACCAAATCACCCTGACCTGCCCGCACCACCTCAACTCAAACCCTAAAAAGTAAACCCTAAACCACCTCACCCTGGGCTGGCGGCGGTAGCGCTTGAGGTAGCGGCAGCGCGTGCGGTAGTGCAGGAAGAGCTGCAGGTGGCCAAACAGGTACCGCATCTCCGAGTCCCCTGCATTGCACAGCACACGTGCAGCAAGGTGACTTTTGAGTCTCAAAAATCATCTCCCAGTCCCCTGCACACGTGGAGCAGCAGGCAGGCAGGCGGCGGTGGCACACAGCGCGGTGCCGTGGTGACTTGAAGGGCACTGGCACGTCACGGGTGCATCCACACCCACACCCACACCCACACCCACACCCACACCCACACCCACACCCACACCCACACCCACACTCGCACTGCACAGCACAGCACAGATGTGGACTCATGCCTGCACGAACGTGCATGCATGGTACAGGCATTGTGCATGCACGGGTGCATGGGTGCAGGACACGAGTAGATACCTATGGCTTTCCCGAAGCCAGCTGCATGCATGGTACAGGCTCTGTGCATAACACGACACGACATGGAGCAGGACACAGTAGGTGGGGTGTGGGTGGGCACGATGTGAGACCTAGAATGGAGTTTTTGGGACATTTCAAAACTCAGTAGGTGGGGTGGGGGTGGGCAGGGCAGGAGGCGAGACCTAGAATGAGGACGCTCTTGCCGTGCAGATGTTTCTGCACTTCCGCACGTGATACAACATGTGCAGGTTGCCATACCTAGAATGAGGACGCTCTTGCCGTGCAGGCAGCGCCCAATGCGTGCGGGCGTGATGGGGGCAGGCAGGCGGCAGGCCGTGGGGTGCCACGTGTCTCCTCGCCAGAAGCCATCATGTCGTGAGTCGCGCAGCAGACTGAATGTGCACCGCGGCAGGCTCTGCTCCTCGCTGCCACGCCGCACACACACAGCAGGGAGGGGCGGGCACGGGCCCGTGTGGGTTGGGAAATGAGTACCCGCCACCGAGTGTGCGGATAACGAAAGAAGGCACACTCAGTGGTGGGAGGGACGAAGGGAAGTGGGGTGGGTGGAGAGGAGAGAGAAAGGTTGAAGGGCGGGAGTGCATGCAGGGACACGAAGAGGGCATCCGGCACAAGCAGCGCATGGCATGTGCACCTCATTTGAGACATCTCAAAACCCAGCTTTTATCACGTGGCAAAAGGTTGAAGGGCGGGAATGCAGGGACACGAACAAAACACCCGCCACGGGCAGCGGAGCGCACCTCATTTGAGTCGAATCCGTGCCATTCTCCAAGGCATGGAGGGCGCTGGCAGCAGCGACGGTGATGTTGCGTTGAGCCACGACCTTGGACCTGCGAGCGACGTGCAGCAGTGGCCAGCACAGTTGCAAGAGGGCGGGCGCTCGCAGCACAGGTGGTTCATTCAAGGCACAGCAGGGCATGGGGAGGAGAGGGGGGGTGCACGGCAGGCAGTGGCACGGCAGGCAGTGGCACGGCAGGCAGTGGCACGGCAGGCAGTGGCACGGCAGGCAGTGGCACGGCAGGCAGTGGCACGGCAGGCAGTGGCACGGCAGGCAGTGGCACGGCAGGCAGTGGCACGGCAGGCAGTGGCACGGCAGGCAGTGGCACGGCAGGCAGTGGCACGGCAGGCAGTGGCACGGCAGGCAGTGGCACGGCGGGCAGTGGCACGGCAGGCAGTGGCACGGCAGGCAGTGGCACGGCAGGCAGTGGCACGGCAGGCAGTGGCACGGCGGGCAGTGGCACGGCAGGCAGCGGCACGGCACCTGAAGAAGCCGGAGGCGAGCTTGGGGTTGACGCTCTCGCGCAGCAAGAAGGCGTTGGTCCATGGCAGCGCCACCACCACCTCGTACACCCCATCACCGCCCTGCACCGTGTAGCACACCTGCTCTTGGCAGCACACGCGCGCACACACAGAGGTTGATGGGTGCATGTGATGGGTGATCAAGAGCCAGTGGCAGTGGCAGGGCAGTGGCACTGCGCCCAGGGCAGTGGCACTGCGCCCAGGGCAGTGGCACTGCGCCCAGGGCAGTGGCACTGCGCCCAGGGCAGTGGCACTGCGCCCAGGGCAGTGGCACTGCGCCCAGGGCAGTGGCACTGCGCCCAGGGCAGTGGCACTGCGCCCAGGGCAGTGGCACTGCGCCCAGGGCAGTGGCACTGCGCCCAGGGCAGTGGCACTGCGCCCAGGGCAGTGGCACTGCGCCCAGGGCAGTGGCACTGCGCCCAGGGCAGTGGCACTGCGCCCAGGGCAATGGCACTGCGCCCAGGGCAGTGGCACTGCGCCCAGGGCAGTGGCACTGCGCCCAGGGCAGTGGCACTGTGCCCAGGGCAATGGCACTGCGCCCAGGGCAATGGCACTGCGCCCAGGGCAGTGGCACTGCGCCCAGGGCAGTGGCACTGCGCCCAGGGCAGTGGCACTGCGCCCAGGGCAGTGGCACTGCGCCCAGGGCAGTGGCACTGCGCCCAGGGCAGTGGCACTGCGCCCAGGGCAGTGGAACTGCGCCCAGGGCAGTGGCACTGCGCCCAGGGCAGTGGCACTGCGCCCAGGGCAGTGGCACTGCGCCCAGGGCAGTGGCACTGCGCCCAGGGCAGTGTGATCAAGAGTGAGTGGCAGGGCGCAGGAGCAAACGGGTGAGCGTGCGCCGTGAAAGAAAGGGTGTACCATTGCTGGCATGGCATTGCACGCATGGCACAGCACACACCATACACGCAGTTTGCAGTGGCATGTTTCGTGGTTGGACACGCAGTTTGCAGAAGGAGCACGTGGGTGTGATTGGCAAGGACGTGGGGGGGGGAGCGCCCACCTGGTGCGAGCTGGACTCGGGCAGGTACTGCACTCGCGGCGCCTGCACTTGAGCCTCTGCTGCCTCGTCCCCGTCGTTGGTGGCAACGCGGCGCATGCTTGCCACTAAGAAGGCGCGCTGCCTGCCCACCCCCCACACGCACGCCCCACGCACGCACGCACAGCACACGCACGCCCCGCGCGCGCACTCCGTGCGCATGCACACCCCGCGCACGCAAGGCGAGACATGCAGGAGAAGGTGGGTTGGCATGGCATAAGGCGGACATCATATCCCCAAGACAGACCATCTGTGACCCGCCCACAGCATGAATAGAGAAGGAAAGGTGCGCCCCACAGCATGAATAGAGAAGGAAAGGTGCGCCCCACAGCATGAATAGAGAAGGAAAGGTGCGCCCCACAGCATGAATAGAGAAGGAAAGGTGCGCCCCACAGCTGCCAGGCCACTAGCGGCAAGGCCTTGCGCGCATGGACCAGAGCATGAATAGAGAAGGAAAGTTGGATGAACGAGGAGGTGAGGTGAGTCGTACCTGCAACCACGGTCGAATGGCCCGCCTTGCACATCAAAAGCTGCACGGGATGGGATGGGATGGGATGGGATGGGATGGGATGGGATGGGATGGGATGCACAAGCCGGTGGGCAACATGGTATGTGGCGCAGCCAGTCAGATCACCAACGGCAGGCATCGCCAACAGGGAACACCTAGAGTGTGACACACAGCAATGAGAGAGCGCAGGCAGCGGAAGGTGGTACACAGTGGATGGACATGGACGCACAGGATGGAACACAGTGGGTGCTGTAGCCGCACCTTGGCTTTTGAGTCGACTCAAGAGTCACCTCGCATGCTGTGGCCTGGCCGCACCTTGGATTCGGAAGCACGCATGCGATGAGACGTGATAAAAGAAAGCTTTCGAGGATTTTGGGTTTAAGGTTCCTCAAACGCTCTCTTTTTTATCACGAGGAAAAAAGTGGATGGATACTGTGGCCGTGGCCTGGCCGCACCTTGGATTTGGAAGCACGCGGGCTGGAATGGCGTGGCGGGGCCATCCCACCCGTCGCCGCTGACGTTGACGTGCGAGAACCCTAAGTCGGCAGGATCCGATCCCTCGTCGGCACTCGTGTCAGCGTAAGCGCCGGCCTGACTGCAGATGTTGTTGGGGTCGAAGGAGGAAAGCGACGCGGACGCGGACGCGGACGCGGACGGGGAAGACGCGCTGCTTTTGAGACGCCTCAAAAGCGAGGCGGACGCGGAAGTAGACGCGCTGCTGCTGCTGCTAGGTGCTGAACCCGCAGCGTCTAGAGCAATGCCTACTAGCAGAGCCTGTGGCGCGCTGGCGCTGGGTGATTTGACATCGGCCCGAGAACTACTAGAAGCAAGTGTGGAGGTAGTAGAAGAGACGGTGGAGCTGGAGAAGACCCATACTCGGCAGACGAGGAGGGCGCAGACGAGGAGACAGAGACATGAGAGCGCAATTCGACGACGGAGAGCCATGATGGCATCGGAGTCGTCCAGCTGTGGTCGGCAGGGCGCGCGGCAGGTGGGGGCGAGTGGAACGTGCGCTGCTAGCACGCGAGGTGCGTACGAGTGGGAGGCTGCTGGCGGCTGATTCGTGTTGGCGGCTGATTCGTACTGCCAGCTAGCTGTACCGGCGGCTGCTAGCGCTGCTGTGAGCGGCGCGCGGCGGGATCAGTGCTGCGCGTGGCGGGCGGGAGGTGGTAGCCGGCGCGCACTGGCGACTGGCGTGCGTCAGTGCGGCTGCTGCCGTGCGCTGCAGTGCGTGCGCTGCGCGCGCGGCTACTGGCTGCGCGTCGCGCGCGCGCTACTGGCTGCGCGTCGCGCGCGCGCTACTGCGTGCGCGCGGAGGCTTCGCGCGCGCGGCTACTGCTGGCGCATCGCGCGCCGGCGGCATGCGGGCTGTGCGCTGGTTGCGCGCGGATGCAGACTACGCGCGCGTGGGTGCAGGCTGGCGCTCGCGCTATGCAGTGGCGGGACGCGCTGCCTGTGGGCAATTGGCTGGCTTGAGAGGGAGCTGGCTGGAGAGGGAGCTGGCTGGAGAGGGAGCTGGCTGGCGACGAGGTAATCGACTGGCTGGCTGGCTAGGAGGTAAAAGGAGCCAGTCTACACCCTAGGAACGTGCCTACACGATGATACCATCTCAAGATCGCGGATGTCGCTGCCTAGGCGCGGGCCTCGCTGTGTGGGCGCTCCCACGCGCGAATGCTGCTTGGGCGCGGATCTCGCTGCTACGGCGCGGATTTCGCTGCTGCGGCGCGAATTTCGCTGCTACGGCGTGGATTTCGCTGCCTAACTCCGCGCTGCTACCTGCAGTTCGCGGGCTGAGTACTAGCGGGAAACGCGCTGCTGCCTGCGGATTGACTAGGTGACTTTCGAGCCGAGAGATATTACCGTATGTGCCCTCTAATACATAACTCACTGCAGCCTAACATATCTAAAAAATATATAAGCATAACTTCACATTTAGCATAGAGAAACGTATGCCCTATTTCATTTTCGCTGTAGTACATTAGATTATTATAGAACTTATACATCCTAACTCGTGTACGCGCATGTGTCCATTGTAACAAGCAAACCCATTTATAAGAAAAACTTAAAGACACCCCTTTCTTCAATTTGACACTGCCTCATATCCAGGCATTGGCGGTGGTGTATAGCTCCCTATAAATACATAATGATAAGGCTTTCTATACTGGGAATGTAACCATTACGCAACCCTAGTACCCTACTGACGTTTACACCGAATCTTGTCGTTTCACTCATTTCTTCTCAACCTCATGTTCTAAAATCAGGTTCTCCGGTTACTGTATATAGACTGCCATGCTCCAGATGTTGCCAACTGTGCTATGAGCTGGCGACTTGTGAACTGCCATACTGGTGGTGCTGCCGCAGGCAACATACAGACAGAATCTACAGATCCATCAAGCTGGCCTCTCCCATTCACATGTTCAGCAACACGAGCATGCTCACATGGCCATCTATCGCCTGTCAGGGGGCAAAGGAAGCTAAGAGTGGCATGCTGTGCTCGGCCCGCATGGTGCTGCTTGCAATGTTTCAAGCCGTCTCATTGCCACTCATCTGCATGCCTACACAGCACACCCCCATAAATCACCCGTCAAGTGGGAATGGAAGGCAAGAGTGGCATGGTGCTGCCACTCTACATAATTACCCTCATCAGTTGCCCGTCAAGTGGCAAAGGAAGCCGAGACTGGCATGTTGTGCACAGCCCGCATAGTGCTGCTGCAGAGCCAGTTTCATCCACACTTTTGAAAAGAAACGAGGCTTATCCAAGCCGTCAAGTGCCAAATAAAGCTGAGAGTGGCATGTTGTGCAGGGCCCTCATGGTGCTGCTATAGATCTGTAATGCCATACTCAATCTACAATCAGCCATCAACAAGCCATCGATCACCCGTCAAATTGCAAAGGAAGCTGAGAGTGGCATGCTGTGCACAACCCACTTCCCTTCCCATCATTCAGCCTAAAATCTACCATCAAGTGGCAAAGGAAGCTGAGAGTGGCAGGTTGTGCACGGCCCGCATGGTGCTGCTGGCAACATCCAGCAGCTGAAGCCACTCGTCCGCCCCATCCACTAGATTCTGAACCAGGACAAACGGTGGCACAAGGAGCATGGGAATGGGGAGGAAACAGGGGTAGACGTGGGTTTGCTTTGGCAAAGGAAGCTGAGAGTGGCATGTTGTGCACGGCTCTCATGGTGTTGCTTGTAACATCCAGCAGCTGAAGCCGCTCGTTCGGCCCATCAACTAAATTCTGAACCAGGACAAACAGTGGCACAAGGAAAGGGGAGCTTGCCACAACATTCCACAGACACAAAAGTCAAAAGTCGGAGTACGGAAGGATGAAACCTTGTATGGCGTACAAGATCCCAGGAGGGCAGTACCTTATAAGGTGGTCAACACCCTACGAATGCTGTACCTTGTAAGGCGTACAAGACACCAGGATCCCAGAGGTGTGGTGTGGTGTCTTGTAGGGTGTACAAGTTCCCAAGCAACGCAGTTACCTTGTCAGCGGCGGCAATGGTGGCACAGATGCGCGCCTTCTGCTCGTCTGTGAGGTCGTCTGCTGCCGTGGCTGCATCAAATAGCTGAGGGTGCAGCGAAGGAAAGGTGGGCGGTAAACGAAGGGGGGAGTAAGAAGCCAAATGTGTGGGCGTGACCTTCTGCTCGTCTGTGAGGTCGTCTGCTGCCGTGGCTGCATCAAATAGCTGAGAGGGAAAGGTGGGCAGTAAGATACGGGTTGGGGGAATTTGTATGGTCATGGCCTTCTGCTCGTCTGTGAGGTCGTCTGCTGCTGTGGCTGCATCAAATAGCTGGAAGGGAAGTAAGACCAATGGGTATGCCAAGGGAAAGTGGAAGGTGGGAGGTACGATACTGAGATGAGAAAAAGAAACGGACAGCCTTGAATTCTGCATTCAGAGGTAGCTGGATGGAAGAGAGAGACAAGTCTTGAGGCGCCTAATAAATCAGTGGGTGGTGACGCTGCATGCAGAGGCAGCTGCATGGAAGAGAGAGAGAAAAAGAGAGGCGGGAGGGGGACATGGCTAGTGAAAACAAGAGGAATTGTGAAGTGAGAGCTGCCTTTGCAGAGCAGGTGAGCGTCTTTGTAGTACCTGGGAGAGGATTTGTGCACCAGGCATGAGGAGGAGCATGGCACTCCAGCCAACAGCAGCACCGGCAACGCGAACAGCAGCACATGGCTCGCCTTCAGCAGCACATGGCTCGCCTTCAGCTGTTTTTCGCGTGGCTGGTGCTGCTGTTGGCGGGAGTGCCGTGCTCCTCCTCATACCTGGGTTAACGTCACGCTAGCAATAGCAGCAGTGACGACAGACTGGAAGACCGCAGAGACAGTGGTGGTGGTAACATCACCTTGTGGTGAAAAGGGTGGTGGCAGCATTACTGTGTAACCTTAATAGGTAGTAACTCGAGAAGCTGTATTACCTGGGAAAGAATTTGCGCAGCAGGGTAACCATCAGCAGCAGCAGCGGTGACAGTCACATGAATTGAGGCAACCATGGTTGTAGGCTACACTAGGATGTAAATTCGTAACACCTGAGAGAGTATTTGTGCAGCAGGGTTACCGTCGGCAATAGCAGCAGTGACAGCAGACTCAAAAGAGGCATATTCTTTGGTGGAGCAGACTCGACAGCGGCGAACACACCAATGGTAATTCTACATTGTACTACCTGGGAGAGTATTTGTGCAGCCGGGTAACCGTCAGCAACAGCAGCTGTGACGGCAGACTGGCAGCAAAGAAAGTGGCGGTAACTTTGTAACACATGAAGATGTAAATTCTGGTACCCTTGTAACCTTTGAAAATGTGGTACCTGGGAAAGTATTTGCGCAGCGGGCAACCGTCAGCAACAGCAGCAGTGATGGCAGACTGGCAGCAAAGAAAGTGGTGGTAACTTTGTAACACGCGGAGATGAGAATTCTGGTAATCTTGTAACCTGTGAATTGTGGTACCTGGGAGAGTATTTGCGCAGCAGGGTAACCGTCAGCAACAGCAGCAGTGACAGCAGACTGAACAGCTTCAAAAGCACCTCCCCTGCAGGCCTCGAGGATGGAGGTGACAACTGAGGCAGGCACCACCTGCACACAAAGGGAGCGAAGGAGGGCAGGCAGGTTTGGTGCTCGGGACAAAAGGAAGGGAAGGAGGGAGGTGACAACTGAGGCAGGCACCACCTGCACACAAAGGGCGAGGGAGAAATGGTGGGTGGATGGGAAAAAAACCGGGACAAGGGAAATTACTTGCAATGGGTGACAACTGATGCAGTCATGATCTGCATGGCGAGAGAGAGGAGACCAGCAGAAAGAATGCAGTGTGAAAAGGAAGGTGACAGATGGGGAGGATGGGAGGAAAGAAGGGAGGAGGGGAAGAAGGAAGAAAGTGTGGAGGAGAGTACACGCCAAAGAAGGCAGATTTATCAAGGGAAGGTGACATCTGAGGCAGGTATGAACTGGTGGAATGAGGCTGTTAACAAACATGTGCTATATTATATATAAACTTGCCAATCTGCTGTGTGGGTGTGAATCTGTCAATTCTGGTTGGATCCCGATTCTATTGTTTCCTTTCTTTTCTTCAACCCACTTCCGTTTGCTTCACACCTCCAGCAACACCGTGGTAGGGAAGTATTTCGGCGCGTATGCATAGCAACAGCAAAAAGAACTGCATGATTACATACCCCTGACACTTCAATGATGTGTTGCGCTGAGATGGACGAGCCGTACAGCCTGGCTGCACTCTGCGATCAAGCAAGGCAAGGTGGGAGGATGGGAGAGGTGGCAGGGCAGAAGAGACACGAGACAGGGAAGGGACGGTCAGAGTGATATTAGCGATGCCTGAATTCACCCTCTCACACCCAATTCCCAGCTCATGTCAAGTCGTGAGCCGTGACACCATCACGCGCACACCATCCCTCCTCCACTCCACCCCACTCCACTCCTCTACCCTGCACCCACCTGCAGGGTCGTGATGGCTCGCCTGTGATCGCCTTCTGACTCCCAATTCCCAGATCATGATGTGAAGTCTGGAGACTACTCAAATCACCAACATTCTTACGGAATCATGCGAACATCTCATATCATCCCTCCCTTCTGCACACCCATACCTACCTGCAGTGTTGTGATGGCTCGCCTGAGATCGCCCTCCGACACTTGGCTCAGCGCCTCAAAGGCCTGCAGCATACGCGACAGATGGAATGTAACAGGGAAAAAAGGCAATAATGGCAATGTTATGTACATAGAATTTCACAGCCTCAGTAGCACAGTGGTAGTGCGTTCGCTTCGTAAGCGAAAGGTCCAGAGTTCAATCCTCTGCTGAGGCAATTTTTCGAGCATTTACATTTCTACCACTTATCCCTTCCACCCTACCCTGGCATTATCTTCATGCCCCCCTCTACATGTTTTAATATTTTTCTCCTCCCTACTCTGAGCCTGTCAGTCATATCTTCTCCCCAACAACACTCACCCGGGAGGCAGTCAGCTGTATTGAGAGCCCAGCTTGAATGGGACTGTGATGATTCCATTTCACCTTTTGTCTGGTTTATCAGTTACCTCTTGTGCCAGCCCAGCAGCTCAGCAGCCCAGAAGCCCAGAAGCCCAGAAGCCCACGTGGCAGGCACACACCTCATCTGAGAGTGCAGATCTTATGGGAGCACAATGTTTGCACTCCACTGTGTGTCTGAGTCACCCTCTCGCCCCACCACCAACCCACCCTCGAATCCGAAAGCGTTACGTGTTCACAGTTGGCGATGTGGCGGAGCCTGCCAATCATCACCTGCTCCACCAGCACCTCACTCCACCTCAACCCACCGCAGCCCACCTCGCCTCACCTCCTCTAACAGCGTTAGGTGTTCGCAGTTGGCTGTCTCAGCTGGTCAGATCAGACATCACCTGGCCCAGCAGCAGCCAACCTCAAGTGCAAGGTACCAGCAATGCATGAATGCAGAGTGCAGCTTACCTCCTCTGAGAGCTTGAGGTGTTCACAGTCCGTAATGTGTCTCAGCTGGTCAGTCATCACCTGCCCCACCAGCACCAGGTCACCACTGTGAACAGCAAGTGTAACGCACCTCATCACTCAGCAACAGGTGCTCGCAATCCGCAATGTGGCGCAGCCGGTTCGTCATCGCCTGCCCCACCAGCGGCTTACATCCCATCACAGAGTGCAACTTACCTCCTCTGAGAGAGTGAGGTGCTCGCAGTCCGCAATGTGTCTGAGCCGGTCAGTCATCACCTGCCCCACCAGCGGTCGGAATCGGAACTTGGCGCATCGGGAGGCCAGCGGCTCGATGATCCTGATGTGCGTTGGTTGGGGGCAGTGGCAGGTGGAGAGAAGGATTTATTGCAGTGGAAAAGCGTCATAGCTCTACAGAGAACACATAGAAATCAGAACTCGCTGCACTGAGAGGCCAGCGGCTCGATGATCCTGATGTGCGTTGGTTGGGGGCAGTGGGAATGACATGGGTTCAGGGGAAAGGGGAGGTGATACAAGTTTAGGCGAGCGAAAAGGCAGCACACATCACAACACACAGCACGGAGGAATCGGAAAGAAGAATGGCACGGCAGGAGGTGAATGGCTCAATGATTCTGATTGGCGTTGGTTGAGAGATAGTAAGGGAGGGAGATAGTATCAGCTCAGGCAGTGAAAGACCAACACCGCATGAAGCAAAGCCGGAAACAGCTTCTTTTAACTTCAAGTGTGGAAGCATAGCAGTCATTCCACATTTTTTCTCTCTCCCCTAAGCACCTTTAAGAATGGGAGTGACTTGATGTTGCAGGCTGATTCTAAGAATTCTCAAATTAACCTACATTTAGATGGTAAGAGTGGACAATTCTTGCCCACCAAGGTACAGAGCAGTTACCTGCTGATGTAGTTGCAGATGAAGACAAATCTTGTGACGCGCGAGTGGAGCTCCATGGTTCGGCGTAGAGCATTCTGATTGGAGGAGACGACGAGCGGAGAGAAGAGGAGAGGAGGGGGAATAGGAAAGGAGAAGAACGGGATGGAGAGGACGGGAGGGGAGGGGACAGGAGGGTAGAAGAGACTGACTTCACAGCTGCTGATTTCTCAAAATCGTCTTTAGATGGATGGAGAGTGTTAAGCAAGCACGTGTGCTGTGCACCCACTCTGCCCATGCCATGAGAGTGCCACAATCCACTCTGCCCCATCCTACCCCATGCCATCCCTTCCGCCCCATCCTACCCCATGCCATCCCTTCCGCCCCATCCTACCCCATGCCATCCCTTCCACCCCATCCTACCCCATGCCATCCCTTCCGCCCCATCCTACCCCATGCCATCCCTTCTGCCCCATCCTACCCCATGCCATCCCTTCTGCCGCATCCCACCCCATGCCATCTATTCTGCACCATTCCACCTCACCTTACGTATTAATCCCCGTCCTAACCACTCTGGCCCGCCCGATGTTCTCCCAATAACACATTCGCCTTTTTACTCCCACCCCATGATAAAAGTGTAGTTTTGAGACGTCTAAAAACTTCTCCCAATAACACATTCGCCTTTTGACTCCCACCCCCACCCGATTTCTGCTCCTCTTCTCCCGTCCTTCTTCCTCACTCTCTTTCCCCCCTCCATTCCGCCCTATCTCCCCCCTCACTTCCTCACCTGCGCATCTTCAGTCCGGGAGTCAGCCTCGTCGATAATTATCACCTTTTGCCTCTTCTCCTCCCCCGTCCCCCTTTGTTCAGCCCCTCCCTTCCCCTCCTCCCTTCCCCTCCTCCCTTCCCCTCCTCCCTTCCCCTCCTCCCTTCCCCTCCTCCCTTCCCCTCCTCCCTTCCCCTCCTCCCTTCCCCTCCTCCCTTCCCCTCCTCCCTTCCCCTCCTCCCTTCCCCTCCTCCCTTCCCCTCCTCCCTTCCCCTCCTCCCTTCCCCTCCTCCCTTCCCCTCCTCCCTTCCCCTCCTCCCTTCCCCTCCTCCCTTCCCCTCCTCCCTTCCCCTCCTCCCTTCCCCTCCTCCCTTCCCCTCCTCCCTTCCCCTCCTCCCTTCCCCTCCTCCCTTCCCCTCCTCCCTTCCCCTCCTCCCTTCCCCTCCTCCCTTCCCCTCCTCCCTTCCCCTCCTCCCTTCCCCAGCTCCCCCACCCCACCTCCCTACCCCCCCTCCCTTCCTCACCTGTGCATCTTCAGTCATGGAGTCGGCTTCATCTAGTATGATCACCTTGAACGGTGGACAGGGGTAGCCGCTGGTGGAGAGGGGTGAAGAAATAATGGTGGGCAAGGGGAGGGGGGTAGGTGGAGTGCCTTCAGCCACAACCTAAGCAACAAGCACCTTCAGTCATGGAGTCAGCTTCGCCGAGAATGATCACCTTGAACGGTGGACAGGCGTAGCCACAGGGGAGGGGGGTGGGAAGGAAAAGAGGGGCAAGGGGAAAGCGGGACAGGGGGAAAGGGGTGAGGGCCTTCAGAACAAGCACCTTCAGTCATGGAGTCTTATAGAAAAGAATGATCACCTTGAACGGTGGGCAGGGGTAGGAAATGCGAGCAAGGGTTGAGAGGGAGGGGAGGTTGCGGTAAGCAGGAGAAGGGAAGTGCGTTCAGCAAGAAGAATCCTCCGCCACCAAGGCAGTGTTGATAGAAACAAAGGGCATTTTGAGAGTCATAACTTCACTCACCCCTCACCTGCCGTTTCACCTGCCCTATCACCTGCCTGCTCACCTGATCCCATCCCGTGGCCCACAGCCACGCCAGCAAAGTCGTTGATCTTGGTTCGCACCACACTTCATTCCTCTTTTGCCTTTTCCTGGTACTACAGTTAGCACTCCTCATTGAACACAGCTCACCTCACCCTGTGATGTCAACCACAGGCCACAGATGTGAACCACAGGCCACAGATGTGAACCACAGGCCACAGATGTGAACCACAGGCCACAGATGTGAACCACAGGCCACAGATGTGAACCACAGGCCACAGATGTGAACCACAGGCCACAGATGTGAACCACAGGCCACAGATGTGAACCACAGGCCACAGATGTGAACCACAGGCCACAGATGTGAACCACAGGCCACAGATGTGAACCACAGGCCACAGATGTGAACCACAGGCCACAGATGTGAACCACAGGCCACAGATGTGAACCACAGGCCACAGATGTGAACCACAGGCCACAGATGTGAACCACAGGCCACAGATGTGAACCACAGGCCACAGATGTGAACCACAGGCCACAGATGTGAACCACAGGCCACAGATGTGAACCACAGGCCACAGATGTGAACCACAGGCCACAGATGTGAACCACAGGCCACAGATGTGAACCACAGGCCACAGATGTGAACCACAGGCCACAGATGTGAACCACAGGCCACAGATGTGAACCACAGGCCACAGATGTGAACCACAGGCCACAGATGTGAACCACAGGCCACAGATGTGAACCACAGGCCACAGATGTGAACCACAGGCCACAGATGTGAACCACAGGCCACAGATGTGAACCACAGGCCACAGATGTGAACCACAGGCCACAGATGTGAACCACAGGCCACAGATGTGAACCACAGGCCACAGATGTGAACCACAGGCCACAGATGTGAACCACAGGCCACAGATGTGAACCACAGGCCACAGATGTGAACCACAGGCCACAGATGTGAACCACAGGCCACAGATGTGAACCACAGGCCACAGATGTGAACCACAGGCCACAGATGTGAACCACAGGCCACAGATGTGAACCACAGGCCACAGATGTGAACCACAGGCCACAGATGTGAACCACAGGCCACAGATGTGAACCACAGGCCACAGATGTGAACCACAGGCCACAGATGTGAACCACAGGCCACAGATGTGAACCACAGGCCACAGATGTGAACCACAGGCCACAGATGTGAACCACAGGCCACAGATGTGAACCACAGGCCACAGATGTGAACCACAGGCCACAGATGTGAACCACAGGCCACAGATGTGAACCACAGGCCACAGATGTGAACCACAGGCCACAGATGTGAACCACAGGCCACAGATGTGAACCACAGGCCACAGATGTGAACCACAGGCCACAGATGTGAACCACAGGCCACAGATGTGAACCACAGGCCACAGATGTGAACCACAGGCCACAGATGTGAACCACAGGCCACAGATGTGAACCACAGGCCACAGATGTGAACCACAGGCCACAGATGTGAACCACAGGCCACAGATGTGAACCACAGGCCACAGATGTGAACCACAGGCCACAGATGTGAACCACAGGCCACAGATGTGAACCACAGGCCACAGATGTGAACCACAGGCCACAGATGTGAACCACAGGCCACAGATGTGAACCACAGGCCACAGATGTGAACCACAGGCCACAGATGTGAACCACAGGCCACAGATGTGAACCACAGGCCACAGATGTGAACCACAGGCCACAGATGTGAACCACAGGCCACAGATGTGAACCACAGGCCACAGATGTGAACCACAGGCCACAGATGTGAACCACAGGCCACAGATGTGAACCACAGGCCACAGATGTGAACCACAGGCCACAGATGTGAACCACAGGCCACAGATGTGAACCACAGGCCACAGATGTGAACCACAGGCCACAGATGTGAACCACAGGCCACAGATGTGAACCACAGGCCACAGATGTGAACCACAGGCCACAGATGTGAACCACAGGCCACAGATGTGAACCACAGGCCACAGATGTGAACCACAGGCCACAGATGTGAACCACAGGCCACAGATGTGAACCACAGGCCACAGATGTGAACCACAGGCCACAGATGTGAACCACAGGCCACAGATGTGAACCACAGGCCACAGATGTGAAATCCTCCATCTCAGTGCACACCACACTTCATCTCTTGTTTCTTTCCTACCACTCCGCATTCAGCATACTTCACCTGCCCGCTCACCCGACCCCATGCGCCACGGCCACGCCAGCATATTCTTTGATCTTGGTGCGCACCACTCATTCTCTCGCTTGATTCTCTTGTACCTTAGCACTCGTCCTCCGCATGGCTCACCCGACCCCATGCGCCACGGCCACGCCAGCATATTCTTTGATCTTGGTGCGCACCACTCATTCTCTCGCTTGATTCTCTTGTACCTTAGCACTCGTCCTCCGCATGGCTCACCCGACCCCATGCGCCACGGCCACGCCAGCATATTCTTTGATCTTGGTGCGCACCACTCATTCTCTCGCTTGATTCTCTTGTACCTTAGCACTCGTCCTCCGCATGGCTCACCCGACCCCATGCGCCACGGCCACGCCAGCATATTCTTTGATCTTGGTGCGCACCACTCATTCTCTCGCTTGATTCTCTTGTACCTTAGCACTCGTCCTCCGCATGGCTCACCCGACCCCATGCGCCACGGCCACGCCAGCATATTCTTTGATCTTGGTGCGCACCACTCATTCTCTCGCTTGATTCTCTTGTACCTTAGCACTCGTCCTCCGCATGGCTCACCCGACCCCATGCGCCACGGCCACGCCAGCATATTCTTTGATCTTGGTGCGCACCACTCATTCTCTCGCTTGATTCTCTTGTAACTTAGCACTCGTCCTCCGCATGGCTCACCTGACCCCATGCCCCACGGCCACGCCAGCAAAGTCCTTGATCTTGGTGCGCACCACACTGATACCCCTGTCGTCACTCGCGTTCAGCTCCAGCACCCGGGACGAGTATAGCTCAGGGCTGGGGGGGAGAAATGGATGGGATGGGACAGACACACAGTATGGGTATGACATGGAAGCGGTGGTTTCTCTTGGTGTGTGTCGCACCACACTGATGCCCCTGCGCCGGTCGTCACTCGCGTTCATCTCCAACACTGGTGACGGTGAGGGGTAGAGCTCAGGGCTGGGGAGGGGAGGGGGTGCCACAGACGGTATGTTAAAACACGCTCTGGGGAGGGGAGGGGGTGCCACAGACGGTATGGAACGGATAGACAGAAACGTCGTGGTGTGTGTGGCTGATCTTGGTGTGTGCCGCACCGCACTGATGCCCCTGTCGTCACTCGCGTTCAGCTCCAACACTTGCGAAGAATAGAGCTCGGGGCTGCACCCAGGAAGAGGCGGGTTAGAGCATGGGATGGGACAGACAGACAAGGCGTGCTGTCAATGTGTGGTTCCTCTCTCTTGCTGCTTGCAAGTGCGCAGGTGTTGTTCAACAGTGCCTGGATTGCGCGAGGTTACCACCATGTCAACGCAGCACTGTTACACCCAAAGAGATCCTCAGTGACAACCATTGGATAGGCCATCTTGCTCGTTTGACACACATGCCTGCTGAGCAGCAGCGAGCCACGAAGAGCCATGGCACCCAAGTCGTGATCACACAGAACCATTCACTCACTCCTGTCCCACCCGAACAGCTCTCCTTGGTGATCGCCGGCATTGTAAATTGTAAACGTCTTGCTTATTTGACACACACAGCTGCAAACCACGTAGGGCCACGGCATGCAACTGGTGCTCACGGCACGCAACTGGTGCTCTCGTTCACTCAAAGCCCCAATCGTTCACTCAAAGCCCCAATCGTTCACTCAAAGCCCCAATCGTTCACTCAAAGCCACGCCAACCAATCGGGCTCACCCAAAGTGCTTCTTGGTGATTGGATTGCCAGCACTGCGGACGTCTTGCCTGCCCAACAATGTTCAACACACACGGCACCACACAGGACTACACAGAACCACCCATTGTTCAATCAGAACAACTCATTTCTCACCCGAAGAGTTCCTTGGTTATGGCCAACGCTGTCGACGTCTTGCCTGTTCCGGGCGGACCGTAGAAGAGCAGATGGGGCAGCTGCAGGGAGGGGGAGAGAGGGTAAGAAGTGCGGAGATGCACAGGGGAATGGTTGATTGGAGGAGAGTTACGGACATGATCAGAGAGGAGGGGAATGGATCTGAAAGAGGGTTCACAAGCATCTGCATCCCTAATCTCATCTCGTCTACTGACCGCTCATATCATCTCACCTCATTTAATCTCATCCCATTTCCTTCCCATCTGTAGCCAGTGCGTTCTTGAGTGTCGTCACCACCCACGAAACTTCCCTCCCCTCCCCGCCCTCACTCACTCACTCACTCACTCACTCACTCTCATCATTCCCCTTCAGCTGCCCTCATCTCCTCCGATCTCACACTGGCAGCAACCAGCGTGTCTTGCGCGTCATCACCACCACCCACCCCAGCCATAATCCTTCTTCTCCCGGTCTCACTCACGTGCTCACTCACTCACTCACTCGCTCACTCACTCACTCGCTCACTCACTCACTCACTCACTCGCTCACTCACTCGCCCACTCACTCACTCGCTCACTCACTCACCCACCCATTCCCTCACTCACTCACTCACTCATCACTCCCCTCCACCTGCTCTCATTGAATCTCACATTGCCTGTCGCCAGTCGCCAGTGGCCAGTGAGCTGTTGAGTACCGCCATCACCCGAGACACGCGCCCCCTTCCCCTGCCCTCACTCAATCACTCACTCACTCACTCAATCACTCACTCACTCACTCACTCACTTAATCACTCACTCACTCACTCACCCCCCTCCTCCCATCTCACATTGCCAGTCGCCAGTGTGTTCTTGAGCGTCGCCACTCTATCCCCCCTTTCATCTCAACTCATCGCATCACATCCCATCTCATCCCCTTCTCACTCACATTGCCAGTGGCCAGTGTGTTCTTGAGCGTCGCCACCACCTCCTGCTGATGTGCCACGTCAGACACCTGCTTTGGGCGGCTGGAGGGGGGAAATTAAGAAGAGGATCAGAGCAGTGAGTCCCCTTCCATTGACGTGTGATCAGTCAGCAGAGCAGACTGATGCCCTTGCAAGGAGCAACAAGGCAGCGAGGCAGTCACAGAGTATGCAAGGCAGGTTCAATCCGAGTTGGCTAAACAAAAGAACAGAGGTTGCGGGATGATGAAGAGAAGAAGAGAACACACCCAGGAGTTTGTCAAGCAAAGGGGCAGATAAGGCAAAGACAACGCGAGAGAAGAACGGAGTCACCGTGTATCCTGTGCACACAAAGTGCAGAAAGCCGTTGGCTAGAAGCTGCAACCCACACACCCGCAACCCACACACCCGCAACCCACACACCCGCAACCCACACACCCGCAACCCACACACCCGCAACCCACACACCCGCAACCCACACACCCGCAACCCACACACCTGCAACCCACACACCCGCAACCCACACACCTGCAACCCACACACCTGCAACCCACACACCCGCAACCCACACACCCGCAACCCACACACCCGCAACCCACACACCCGCAACCCACACACCCGCAACCCACACACCTGCAACCCACACACCTGCAACCCACACACCCGCAACCCACACACCCGCAACCCACACACCCGCAAACCACACACCCGCAACCCACACCACACACCCGCAACCCACACACCCGCAACCCACACACCCGCAACCCACACACCAAGCCATTACACCACCAACCCTCATAAACCCCAACCCCCAAACCCCCGAACCACCATACCACCCCAACCCTCGATCAGCGCTCACTATTTCTCCACCCAGGGCTGGGTGTTGGTGGGTGTGACTGACACCATTGGCGTCTTACACTCACAGGTAAGAAGTCTTACACTCACAGGTAAAAAGTCTTACACTCACAGGTTAAAAGTCTTACACTCACAGGTAAAAAGTCTTACACTCACAGGTTAAAAGTCTTACACTCACAGGTAAAAAGTCTTACAGCAGCTCACGCCAACCTTAATGCTGCAATCCCCACACTCCCCAACCATCCCGCACACACCCAGCTCCCCCGGCCGGCACTCACTACTTCTCCACCCAGGGCTGGGTGCTGGCGGATGTGACTGGCGCCATGGTGCTGATGGTGCAGGCAGTGGTTGAAAGCGGTGCAAGGCGCCTTTAGGGCGGTGTAGGGTGGCTCGCAGGTTGGGGGTTGCACACTGATGGGATGGAAATGAGTGCGGAGTATGGATGGATGGATGGATGGATGGATGGATGGATGGATGGATGGACGGACGGACGGACGGACGGACGGACGGACGGACGGACGGACGGATGGACGGATGGAAGGACAAGCGGATTAATAGATGGCGGATCGGGGGGAGGGAGGGAGCGATGGATGGTGGGGATGCAAACGGCAAGAACGAGAACGAGAACACTGGTTCTTGAAAGCAGTGAAGAAACACGACACTGGTTCGCGCAAAACCCACCACCTCAGCTCTTGCTTACTCCCCCTCCTTCCCTTCTCCTCCTGCTCCCCTGCCTCCTCTTTCTCCCCCCTCCCCCCTCCCCCAAACCAGCCTCATCCCTACCTCTTCCTCACTCTTTCCTCCCCTCTTCCTTGTCGCTCTCTGCGCTGTGTGGGTGGCAGAGCGGCCGCAACGCGAGCGAGGGTGACTTGAAGCGAAGGGAAAGCGGGCCGAGGCGCCTCTAGGAAGGAAATTGACGCTGGAACGTTGTGGGAGGAATCCTTGAGTGGTTAGGCGACACTACGCTAACAGCAGAGCTTTTCAAAACGACCGGCTGCTACGCGAATATTGAGCTCCGATTATTTGTCAGATTTTAGCCTGGTGATTACCTGCTTCGCACATACGTGCGACCCGAATATGCTCGTGCTAGTTGAGGCGGGTTCGTTTTCTGCTAGTTCCGCACCGCAATGTGGTTACCCTAACCTGAACGGACTGTCGGTTCGGTGGTCGTGATCATTGCGACAAAGTTCTTGCTCACCGAATTTCGAACAGCTATCTTGTTTTCGCACATTTCGTCACTCAACTCCAATGTTCCGCGCACTCATTTTGTGATTTCCGTCTTTTCGTGGATCTCGAACCCACCGTGGTTTCGTGAATTCGAAACTGATCAGTTTCCTCCACCCCGATCAAACTGCAAATCGGGAACTAATGTAATTAGATCCTCAGATTTTACGAAGTGTATGTCAGATCACTGATTATTATCTTTGCGCTTACGACGAATAAATTCAGTCAGCGCTCACGGTGGGATCGTCTGTCCCCAATCATCCTAGTCTTTCGACCCTTCCATTCTCCCAAGAAATGGCGCTTCTCCGTATCGCGTGCCGTTCCGCGGTGTCAGCTACAGCGGCGTCGCTGCTGGTCGCCTGTCTGATCGCGGCGGCAGCGGGATCGGCGCAAGCGGCGAGCGCCGTGGCCGTGAACGGCGGTGCCGTGGTGGACGGCTACGTGCGACTCGACGGTAGGACACTCCGCTGTTTCCTCGTGTCCCTTTCATTACCATGATTCGATACAGTATCATGGTAATCACTGCCCGAGTAGCCATTGCGGGCTCCACCGTGGTGGACGGCTACGCGCGACTGGACAGTAGGACTATTTTTCACGTCGCTTTCCTCGTGTCCACTTTATTAGCATGATGCGGAACAGCATTAGGGCAGCCACGGACCTAATAGTCGTTGAGAGCTCCACCGTCTCCCTTTCTTACTTTCTTCTTTTCGCGAGCAAACTGTCTTTATTTCATCTCTCCCATCAGCTCTGAAGATCAAATCGACGGCTGTGAAGATCCTGATTAACGGTGGAGATTCAGTGGCGTTTGTGCGATCCAACGGCTACTTCTCCATGTAAGGCTCCGCGTCCTTCGCGTCATTTCTTCTGTTCCCCATACGATTTCCCGCCTTCCCCGCTGCTCTCCCTCCCCAATGCCCGCCCTCCTCGCCCTCCCCGCCCCCTCCGCCCTCTCCGCCCCCTCCGCCCTCCCCGCCCCCTCCGCCCTCTCCGCCCCCTCCGCCCTCCCCTCCCCCTCCGCCCTCCTCGAGCTCCCCGCCCATGACCGTGTGAGGCCAAACAACGTGGCTCATTTTCCCCTTTTCCTCCTCCCTTCGCCATCCTCCTATTCCGTCCCTCTCTAACCCCCTCCTCCCCCCCTTCCCCCTTCAACCTCCCCTCCCCTCCCCCTTACATAACGCCTCCCTCCTCACATTCCACCGAGCGCCGTGCCTCGAAGCCACGCACACATCCCATGATGCCTGCGAGGTGACTTGTGAGATGCCACCAAGCGTTGTGCCTCGAAGCCACGCACACATCCCATAATGCCTGCGTGAGGTCTCTTTTGAGGCGTGAGATTTCCCCTGGCGCTCGTTGGGAGTTCACTGAGAAAGTACCACCAGTCCACCGCCATACGCCCCCTCTCAACACACGTTTCCCACCGCCGCCCTCCCTCTGTGCACTCGCCCATCACATCCCAGTATCCCTGCTTGAGAATTCCCCCCTAACGGCTCGTCTGGAGTTCACTGAGAAAGTACCACCGCCGTATGGCCCCCTCCCAACACAGCACACCCTACTGTGCCCTGCCTCTGCGTACTCACACATCGCATCCCCTGATGCCTGCGTGAGATTTCTCCTGGCGCTCGTTGGGAGTTCACTGAGAAACCACCGCCGGCATACGCCCCCATCCCAACACACCATTCCCCACCGCTGCCGCCCTTCCGCCGCGCACGCTGCAAGTGGCTGTTGTCTGCTGTGCGCGGACGCAGGGCACTCACCACGTGCACTCAAACGCTGCAAGTGGCCGCTCCCTGCATTCCCTTCAAACGAGGGTCCACATTTGACTCCCGAAACCCTTAATCCTGGCGAATTGTTACTGCGGAAGAAAAGTGGCTGCACAAAATTCAGAATTCTCGCCAGCCAACACTTTCGCGCTGGCAATCCTGGTTCAGGAGTATTCTTATCTGAACCTCGAGGGACAAATGTGGACCCTCATTTGTAGAGTCGACTTCCCTGCTGGCTCAATCCCTTCGAGAATTGAGTCGACTCACTTGCTTCCTCCCCTCTCCTGTAGCCCCCGTACTCTTCCCCCCACACCTCCTCCATCACTCTGTTCCCCACCCCTCCCTCCCCCATCACTCTGCGCCCCACCCCTCCCCCATCATTCTGTTCCCCACCCCTCCCCCATCACTCTGTTCCCCACCCCTCCCCCATCACTCTGTTCCCCACCCCTCCCCCATCACTCTGTTCCCCACCCCTCCCCCATCACTCTGTTCCCCACCCCTCCCCCATCACTCTGCGCCCCACCCCTCCCCCATCACTCTGTTCCTCACCACGCTGCCTTTAAACTCACCTGCATTCCCTTCAAACGAGAGGCAGTTAGCCTCTGTCTCTGTCTTCGCGCCCTGCCTCCCTTCCTCCTCTCCTCAGTGCCCACATGCCTTTCCTCACCCCCTTGCCGCCTGCCATGCACACACTGCAAGTGGCTAGTCGAGATGATGCGAGTTTTGTCACCAACGAATTACCCTTTGTATGTACGCTTCTCTCCTCTCCCTCCCTCCTTCCCCCATCCTCTTCCCACACGCCCCTCTCCCAGCGCTCTGCCTTCGGGCATGCACACACTGCAGGTGCATTATCGTAATGCTCTGGAGTTCTCCCATGCACGAGTTTCCCTCACTGTATTTACCCTTAACCAACCGTCTGTCCGTCCTTCTCTTCCTCCCTCCCTCCCTCCCTCCCTCCCTCCCTCCCTCCCTCCCTCCCTCCCTCCCTCCCTCCCTCCTTCCCCACACACCCACCCCTCCCCAGCGCACTCTCTCCCGGCTCGCACACGCTTCAAGTAGCTGCTCCAGGGGCGTTCTTCCTGCCGGTAAGCCCAAACCATCTCTTCCCTCTTGCACGCGATCAGGTCTCTTGTCGACCTTCCGTGTCCTCCTTCCAAGAAGCAACTACTCCCTTCCCTTGCAGTGTGCTCGCACTCTCAAGCCAAGGATGTCCCCTTTCCTCCAGCCCACCCCCTGTGTCGTATCAGCTGCTCTGCTATCACAGGATATCTGTGGGCGCTATGTCATGTTTGCTGTTGTATTTATTCTGGTGTTGTTGGCGAGTACGGAGTGTGAAGTGTACAGCTTACCTTGAGGGGCTCGAATCGAATGACCACCCTGAATCACGGTCGGTCGGCCTGAACGGAAGTTAAAGCCACGTTCTGCACCTGCTCTTGCATTGCCACATGCCAAGGGGACACCCCAGGAAATCGGGCAGTTATGTTATGTCACAGTTATTCATCCGTCAACGCTTCGATCTGGTCGATATCTGTCTGTAATTAGTTTCTCAAGTACCCCATCTGTGCCACTTTCTTTTCTACTCTCTCACTGCCCTTTTTTCGGCAGGTCGTGCTGCAAGTCAGTGCAAAGCATGCAGGAAGCTTCCGAGCAGTGGTGATCAGAGAGCAGGGCCCTGCGAGTCTCTCCATTGATCCGCTCATCATCTCGCCCTTTGCAGCTGAAGAGTACTTGGAGGTGAGGCGGGCGGGTTATGGTTCTTGACAATTCTAATCAGGGGGGGCCTCCCATCCTGTCCCACCATTCAATTCAAGCCAAGGCTCACACGATGGGCTGCAAGCAATGGGCTGCAGGCAATGGGCTGCAAGCAATGGGCTGCAAGCAATGGGCTGCAAGCAATGGGCTGCAAGCAATGGGCTGCAAGCAATGGGCGCAAGACTCTCCATCGACCCCCTCATCATCTCGCCCTTGGCTGCTGAGGAGCATTTCGAGGTGAGGAGGATCGATGGTTCTTGACTTGACTATGGTATTTAGTGGTTCCTGAGCCTGCTCCAACTCTCAAGTCTCAGGTGGTGGGCTGTAAGGGGGGTCCTGCAAGCCTCTCCATCGACCCGTTCATCATCTCGCCCTTCGCTGCTGAATAATATTTTGAGGTGAGGCGGATGCCTGTGGGGCTTGACAGTGTGGTGCTCAAAGGGTGCAGGCATTGTTGTTGGTAGGGAAGGTGGGCACGAGCAGTGCAGGCATGGGAGGGCCCAGGTATGGCATGGCAGCCACTCATCATCTCGCCCTTTGCAGCTGAGGAGGATTTCGAGGTGAGGCAGAAGGCTGTTGCTTCTCGGGCGGGTTTCCGCTGGCATAGTAGTAGTGGTGACAAGGGCGATGGGGTGGTAAGCTGTGAACAAGCACGGCCCTGCCAGTCTCTCCATCAACCCGCTCGTCATCTCGCCCTTTGCAGCTGAAGAAGAGTACCTCGCTCGATTCGAGGAGAAGCGCCATTCAGGATATGGGCAGTGGTAAAGACCTCCCTGGCCATCATGATCATCATGATCATCATGACATCATGACATCATGACATCATGACACCACTCCCCAGGGGACTCATCACACCACTCACTTTCCCCCCTGCCTGTCATCATTTCCCCCCTTCCAGAGGTGCGAGCTGTTGTGTATGGCCAGTGGTGAGGAGTCATTGGGCAGCATAATGGGAGCAAGGACCTGCACCACTCACCTCCCTGCTTTTCTTTTCTCCATGCGTTGATCTCCCCTCTATGCATGCGTGCCATGCAGAGGCGCCAGTTGTTCAGCACATGGACGATAGTGAAGAGCCCCATGGGCATCATGATCTGCTTCGTGCTCCACTCACCACCTTGCCGCTTCCTCTCCCCCTTGCCGCCTTGCCACCATGCGTCCAGAGGCGAGAGCCATTCAGCATATGGACAGTAGTAAGGAGCCCCATGGTCCTCCTGATGGGCTCGCACCACCCGCTCGCTTCCCTGCCTCCTACCCCCCTGTGATGGTGCTAAACCCTGGGCTTGTACTTGTTCCATTGCAGAGGCGTGTGCCTATCAGGATATAGTGCGGAGCCCCATGGGCATTATGACAGGCTTGCTCCACTCACCCCTCTGCCTTTCCCTTTCCCCTTGCCACCTGCTTCCCCCTGCCATGCCACCATGCGTCTGGAGGCGCGAGCCATTCAGCATATGGACGATGGTGAGGAGCCCCATGGGCATCATGATCTGCTTCGTGCTCCACTCATCCCCTTGCATGTGCCTATCCCCCTGGCCACCATGCTTCCCCCCTGCTTGCCCTTATCACCCACCAGAGGCGCGAGCCATTCAGCATATGGATGGTGGTGAAGAACCCCCATGGGCATCATGATCATTGCACTCCATCCGCCAATCCCTCTGCGTTCATTCCTGCAGCTAACCCCATTCTGCCTGCCCTTCACACCACATGCAGAGGCGCGAGCCATTCAGCATATGGACAGTGATAGTGAGGAACCCCATGGTCCTCCTGATGGGCTCGCACCACCCACTCGCTTCCCTGCCTCCTACCCCCCTGTGATGGTGCTAAACCCCGGCCTAGGCCTTAATCCCTTGCAGAGGCGCGTTCCTAGCAGGATATGGACAGTAGTAGTGCGGAGCCCTGTGGGCATCGGGACGGACTTGCTCCACTCCACCACCTGCCTTTCCACTCCCCTCGCCACCTTCTTTTCTTCTGCCGTGCAATTTTTCTTTGCAGAGGCGCCAGCCGTTCAGCATATGGACGATAGTGAAGAGCCCCATGGGCATCATGATCTGCTTCATGCTTGTTGTCATGGTCGTCCTCCCTCGCCTCGCCGACTCCATAGGTGAGTTCCTCTCTGCCACTGGCGTACCCGTTTCTAGGATGCTGACCTCTGGCATACCCATTCGTACAACACCTTAAGCTCATCACTCGTCGTTATGGTCGTCCTGCCCCGCCTCGCTGACTCCATAGGTGAGTGAGTGGGTGATGCACATATGAGTGGGCTATTGCGTTGATGGGTCATGCATTTAAGGTAATCTCTCATCCTCACGGTCACCCTGCCCTGCCTCGCTGACTCCATAGGTGAAATCCTCGTCCTACCATCAATTTACTCATTCTCACCACACCTCTAGCTCCTCGCTCGTCGTCATGGTCATCCTGCCCCGCCTTGCTGACTCCATAAGTGGGCTGATATGATTCGTACTCTGCTCTAGCATACCAAATTCGTGCATATTAATTCATACCACCCCTTACGCTCATCTCTCATCATCATCGTCATCCTTCCCACCCTCATTTCTTTCTTCTTACTTGTCTCTCTCTCCCTTTCAGACCCAGAGGAGATGAAGCAGATGCAAGAGCAGATGCAGCAGCAGCAGGTGCCGTCACTTTCAGGCCTCTTGAGTGGTTACCGTTAGGGGTATATGATGGGGTGATGAGTCATTCCCCTGAGTGGTAACCACAATAGTGGTAGTGGTCCATGAATGTGGTCAAAGTTGTAGTCACTGAGATGACCCTTTTTTTTGTCATGTATTGCTGTGTATACTTGGTTACCTGCGGGACTTCAGATGTGCTCAGTAGGTGTGAAGGTGTTTATTTAGTCCCCTTGCTGTGAGCTCGAGTTCCAAAGTTTGACGTTCGGGTCTGTTCTGTTGCACGTATAGGTGTCCAATAATAAAAAAAACGATTTAAATGTATATAACGCTATTACAGATATTCGCATCCGTTGTAGTCTAGTCGGTTAGGATACTCGGCTCTCACCCGAGAGACCCGGGTTCAAGTCCCGGCAACGGAACATAGTTTGTTGTTCAGGCTGAGTGGTGAGTTTGAGCGTGTAACCTTCTTGGTTTTCCTTGAAGTTGCGTTGTAAGGAATTTTCTCAGGCATTCCTTACGGAGCCGACTACATCGCGTACAGCAACAACCGACTGTTCGCCCGTTACTGCTAACGGAACTTCGCCGACTTCGCGCGCACTGTTTTGCCAAACCTCGCACTGCTGGCATGGCCGTGTCGGCCTACGCTTCGGGACTAGCCCGAGCCTCGCTCCAGCGTAGCACTAGCAAGTTCGCACGCACCGCGTTACCGTTTTGCATGTTTCGCGTATAAATACTCGCTCATGCCTTCGCTCACATTTTGTACTCGTTTGACACCTTAGTGCAATTCTCGCTACCTCGATTCATTGCACCCGTAACACTTGGTTATCAGAGCCCCTTTCTTTCGGACCGCGCATCTCCGCACACCAGGAAATCAACTTTTGATTTTTCACTCGAAGGGACTCACGCACCTTAGCCCCTAGGAGCCGCTGTCCTCGCGTTCTCTCGTAAACGCGTGCAGCCACGACTGCGCCTAGACTAAGACGAGCCGACGCCCTTCGTCATGGCCGAAAACATCGACGTCACCACTCTCACGCAGGAGCGTTTGAACGATCTGCTGCGACAACTGCACGAAAGCTCCGAGGAAATCGCGGCATTGACGGCAGAACGCTCATCACTGCAAAATGACCTCATGAGAGCACAATCCCAAGCACCTGGCACTCCGATTCAACCTGCACCCTCAACATCACAACACGGGAGTGTGGGGCAACCCGCGAGCGCGGCCAGTGATGGCGTCGTCCGCCCCGACGGAGACGACGACCACGGCACGACACACCCCAGAGCGACGCCTGCGGCCCCAAGTCAGCCTCGCGTCACGATTTCGGCACCAACCCACGATTCGGGACTGCCGTCACCGATGCCGCTGAAACCGCAGCGCCCGCCATGCTTTGACCCGAGTCAACGGGGTGGTCCTACCGTTCAGGCGTGGTTATTCACAATGAATGTTTTCTTCGACGCCAACTACGTCTCGGAGGACTCGGCGAAGATTCGATACGCCGTGTCGTTGCTGCGAGGACCCGCCATGGACTGGTGGCGCGTCATCGTCACGAAGCCGACCGACTACGCGACACTACCGACACGGGAAGGACAAACCGGACCCTGGGCGCCGTCGTATTTCGTGGAGGTGCCCCAGTATCGCACGTGGGACGCGTGGTGCGCAGGTCTGCGCGCTCGATTTGAGCCAATCGCGGCCTCGATCTCGGCGCGACAGAAGCTCCGCACTTGGCGCCAACTCGGTTCCGTCCAGGATTACACGAGCGGATTTCTGGCGCTATGCGAGCAGGTGGGCTACATGCATGAGAGCGAACGCATCGACCGCTACATCGGCGGCCTGAAGCAGGACATCGCTCAGGAAATCCAGCTTCGCGGCGTCACTGAGTTTCAGGAAATTCTCGCTATGGCGGAGAAGCTCGACTTCTTTCGCCGACCGAGACCGGGGTCCTACGGAAACAACACCTGGGGACATCGGCCTCGTGGGACGAACGAGAGCGCCACGATACGCGCCGTCGCCGCAAATGCCGCTGCCGCACCGTTCAAAGGGCGCTGCTTTGCGTGCAATCGGCCGGGACATCGCAAGAGCGAATGCCCGGAAAACGCTAAGGGAAAGGGGGAAGCTGAGCAGCAGACACAGACCAAGCAGCAGGGAAACGCTGGAAGTCAGTAGCAGACGGGCCCTCTACTGACAGGTCACGCCGCTCGCCCGACCCAACCGACCCTCACCGAGTGATTGTGCCGGTTCACGCAATCGACCACACCCGGCCGAATAAGGAGGGTACCACGGTAGATAGCCCTATACTGCTCAGTGGGAAAATTGGGACGGACTTAGTTAAAATCTTCGTAGATGGGGGAGCCAGCCACAGCCTCATTAACACTGCTACAGCACGAAAACTGCGACTGCCACTGGACCGATGCTTACCTGAGATCGACGCACGACTGGTAGACGGCACGCCGCTGGCAATACGGGAACGCGTAGACCGAGTTCGGATTCGATGCGGGGGTAACTTCACGTTTAGTCAGGAAATGCTCGCAACGACCCTCGACGGAACCGACATTTTACTCGGGCGTGATTGGCTGCGACGACACAACCCGCGAATTGACTGGACGACGGGTGACTGCACTGTGCGAGTGAACGGTAACAGCATCGCCTTACCTCGCTGGGGCTCGCCTGAGTCTTCGTCGGTGCGTGTCAACGCGATCACGATGAAACGCGCTGTTGCGGCCGGAGCCGACGTGTACGCGGTTGACATTCGGGAAGCCGAGGCAGCAGACAAGGGAGGCGATTTACAGAAACTGCTGACCGACGTACCGAGTGACCTGGCGGCACTGTTACAACAGTACAGTGACATTTTCCCGGATGACCTGCCGACGGGACTGCCACCTCAGCGACCGCACGATCACAGGATAGAACTGGAACCGGGGGCACAGCCAACAGTACAGCGACAGTTCCGACTGACCCAACCCGAACTAGACGAACTAAGGAAGCAGCTCGATTACCTGCTAGAAAAGGAATTCATTCGCCCTAGTTCGTCGCCTTTCGCCGCACCAATACTGTTCACACCGAAAAAGGACGGGGGTTTTCGCATGTGCATCGACTACAGGGCACTGAACAGGGTTACCATCAAATCCCGTTACCCCATCCCACGAGCCGACGAACTGATCGACCAACTGCGCACAGCCCGGGTTTTCTCGAAAATCGACCTCCGAGGAGGCTACCACCAAATCCGCGTCAACCCACCCGACTGCCCTAAAACCGCATTCCGAACACGCTACGGATCCTTCGAATACACCGTCATGCCATTCGGACTGACCAACGCCCCCGCCACTTTCCAAATGACCATGAACGAAGCATTCCGCCCGCTTTTAGATAAGTGCGTCATCGTTTATCTGGACGACATACTGATTTACAGCCCTGACAGAGCACAGCACTTACAAGACATCGAAGCAGTTTTTAAAATCCTGAGTGAGAACCGCCTACTGACCAAAGCATCTAAGTGTGAGTTTTTACAGGACCGCCTGGAGTTTTTGGGACATGTTATTTCAGCTGCAGGAGTGGAAATAGACCCGAAGAAAATTGCGACGATTCAGGCTTGGCACGCGCCGACCAACTTGACCGAGTTGCAGAGTTTCCTGGGGTTTGTCAACTACGTGCGCCGGTTCGTCCCCGACATGGCGAAACTGACTGCCCCGTTGACTGACCTGCTGAGGAAGGGGGTTGAGTACACGTGGGGGGAGAAAGAGCAAGCTGCCTTCTCGGCCCTCAAAAATATTTTGTGCTCCCCGCCCGTCCTTCACATTGCAGATCCCCACCGTCCGTTCGAGCTCGTCACCGACGCAAGTGACATCGCTGTGGGAGCAGTACTGTTGCAGGATTTCGGGAATGGCCTCCAGCCAATCGCGTACGAGTCCCGCAAGTTACACCCGCCCGAACGTAACTACCCGATACACGACCGCGAGATGCTAGCGATCGTGCACGCGTTCAAAGTTTGGCGATGTTACCTGACTGGTGCCGACGTGACAGTACGGACAGACCACCGCTCGCTACAGTACCTTCGCGCCCAACCGAATCTCAACCCACGACAGATTCGCTGGTTGGACTATCTCGAGTCCAATTTTCACTACACCGTCACGTACAAAAAGGGAGCATCCAACATCGCCGACGCTCTCACCCGCCCCACCGCCCAACTCCACGCCATCCTACTCGCCCAGACCAACCCGCTTTTAACTGGCCTATTCACCCACGGATACCGCACCGACCCATTTTTCACGACCGGAAATTCACAGCAACTGGCAGAAGCAAAAGGAGTTTATTACGTAAAAACAGGCACCAACCGCATTTGGGTACCCGCGTACTCACTACTGAGGGAGCTGCTGCTGCAGGAGGCACACGACGGGATTACCTCGGGACATTTCGGGGTAGAAAAAACACGACAGCAACTGCAGCGGTACTATTACTGGCCGGAGCTGTTGACCGACGTACAGCAGCACGTGGGCTCGTGCCCGACGTGTCAGGTGATGAAGAGTTCAAGGAAGCGGAAGGCGGGTCAATTGCAGCCGATCCCACCGCCCGAACGCGCCTGGCAGCAAGTAACCATGGACTTCGTCACAGGGTTACCTTCGAACCCTGGGGGTAACGACGCGGTGATGGTCGTCGTGGATAGGTTGACGAAGATGGCACACTTCGCTGCGTGCAAAAAGTCGATCTCAGCCGAAGAGACCGCTCGCCTGTTCATCGCAGCCGTTGTTCGCCTGCACGGGATACCAGCAGCAATTATCAGCGACAGGGACACGAAGTTTACCAGCAACTTCTGGAAGAACCTCTGGGAGCAGTTCGGGACCAGGCTACAGTTCAGTTCGTCGTACCACCCCGAGACCGACGGCCAAACGGAGCGGACGAATCAGACGATGGAGCAGTTGATTCGTGCCACGTGCGACGACCCCACGACCTGGGAGCAGCAGCTGCCGCTGATCGAGTTCGCGTACAACAACGCCACATCAGCCACGACGCAGCAGTCCCCGTTCTACCTGAACTATGGGCAGAACCCCACAGTGCCCATGACGCCGAGTCCGGACAACCCAACGCCACGCGCACAACAATTCGCCGAAATCCTGCAAGCTGCCCGCGCCAGAGCCGCCGAAGCAATAAAAAAGGCCAACGTCATCGCTAAGCGCAACGCTGATCGCCACCGCCGCCCCGTCACGTATCAATCTGGAGATTACGTGCTACTCGACACGCAAAATCTGCGACTGCCCGACGTACCAAAATTACGACCGCGCTACTGTGGACCATTCCAAATCAGCCACATGATCACACCCGTCACCGCGCACCTACTGTTGCCAATTGACTGGTACATCAGCCCTTCGTTCCACGTCAGCCTACTTCGCCCATACATCCCGACCACGAGTCAACTGCCGCGTCACCGGCCACAATCAATGACTCGCCCTGCATCAGAGCCGATCATCGAGCCCGAAAAATTTTTGAGCCATCGGATCCGCCACCCCACGGGAATCAGGAGGATTGAATTCCTCGTTCGCTGGAAAGACCGCACGCCAACTGAAGATAGCTGGGTGCCCCTGAGCAACATCGAAAATCACCCTGCCCTGCAAGTGTACTTGAGAAGCCGGGGATTCCGCGATATACACGCACTCGCGTAGCGGGGGGGCTTCTTAAGGGGGGGGGGTAGTGTAAGGAATTTTCTCAGGCATTCCTTACGGAGCCGACTACATCGCGTACAGCAACAACCGACTGTTCGCCCGTTACTGCTAACGGAACTTCGCCGACTTCGCGCGCACTGTTTTGCCAAACCTCGCACTGCTGGCATGGCCGTGTCGGCCTACGCTTCGGGACTAGCCCGAGCCTCGCTCCAGCGTAGCACTAGCAAGTTCGCACGCACCGCGTTACCGTTTTGCATGTTTCGCGTATAAATACTCGCTCATGCCTTCGCTCACATTTTGTACTCGTTTGACACCTTAGTGCAATTCTCGCTACCTCGATTCATTGCACCCGTAACATGCGTTTAAAAACGAAAGGTAGATAAAACAGACGATTGTGTTTCCCATATGATATCGTCCGTTTATCAAATTCGCACTGTGAAGTACGACATTTTTCAATCCTCACGAAACTCTATCATTTTACGCGTCTAGGCGACTGTCGTTTTTTTCGCACAGACGGAACTGCAACAAGTTTTCACAATGTTAGCAAGTTTTCGCGCTCCAACCAAAACCCACCATTTTGCAACCGGTCGCGCTCCAACCAGGCCCTCAGATTGCAGGAATTTTACCCTGATTTTCAGGGTATTTTTAGGTCCCAACCCTGATGAGAAAGTTTTTTTATTTATGCCTACACTGTTTTTTCAGCTAACTTTCTTTTACCAGGCCTGAAATGTCAGCCTACTTTTGCTAGGGGACCCTGATTCGAATCATACAGTAGTGGGGCCATCTCTGTTAGCAAAATTGCATAGATTCGAAGAATCTGGCAAAAATTTCGCCCAAAATTTTCCCGTCTGTTGGGCTGAGATAGCCCCTTAGGATCTTTGCAAGGGATAACTTTAGGTGAAGTAGTTGTAATAGCGGAAGCGTTTAGTGAAGAATTTGAACCGACCTTGCACTGGTGTGTGAGAGCAAAGTTGATTGAATTAAACAAGCAAATACAAGGATTTATATAAGAGTACAGGGAATACGAATAGATATGTAGATAACTGTATTGCTGTTGCGGTTCGATACAGTGCGACTCGGGCAACTGCTCTGTAGCGAGTCAGTTGTGTGTCCTTAACTGTCGCGCTGTAATTGTCGAGTCAAAGGTCAGCGACCTTTGACTTTCTCGTAACCTCCAGGCGGTTACCCTAACCTCCGAGGTTGACTCGATGCTCCGATTGGGACTGCTTCGCTTGGTGCCTTGGGTTTTGATACGACAGAAGCGCACTTAGGACTTATTGTTTCCAACACCGTCAACGTCAATCACGTGAAACGGCATCTTAAGGCTATTCCCTACACCTCCTTTATCTACATGTCAGACTCGCCTCAGACACCATTTGTTTGGTTTAAACTGACTCTTCATTTCACGTTTTGTTGATTGGCGAAGTGCGAGACAGAAAGCGTGGGGTGACGTGGCACTACGCAACGCTCCCGAAAGGTTGTTGAGGAACATTCCCGACTGTTGCTTGCGAGCGCTTGTCTGATTGGTGCTGTTCACCAGGAAATCGTAATTTGAAATGAAAAAGATGGCATCGGCTGTCAAATGTTATATCTGAAACAGTTTGTTTATGTTGGGAACAATAAGTCTTAAGCGCCTCTGTCGTGTCGAAACTCAGGACACAAAGCGAAGAAGTCCAAATCGAAGCAAGTGTCGATCTGCCGTAACTTCTTCTTCTTCATGGCGGCAATGGCGAGGAGAATTCGGAGTGACGTGTGGCGGCTGACTGGAGCAAAGGTCTCGGTGAAGTCTCGTCCTTGCTCTTGGTCGAATCCACGTACGACCCAGCGTGCTTTGAATTTTTCGATCGTGCCGTCTGCTTTCGTCTTGATGCGGAAGACCCATTTCCCGGTAAGGATGGTTTTGTTCCGTGCCACGCTTACGGGAACAGCCTTCCAAGTGTTGCGTTCCTCTAATGCCTTCAGTTCTCTATCCATGGCTTCACGCCATTTCTCCCTGTGTTCCCCCCCCAGAGCCTGCTGAACCGTTGCAGGCTCCTGAGGAAGCGAGCTGCGTGTGTTCCCGTGGACTGCGGTGACGAGGCCGAGGATTTGCAGCCCAGTCTGTGAGTATCGAGGGAGTTCTGGATCCTCGGGATAAGCTGCTTCGTCTCCCGCTTCTGGATCAGGGATGAAATTCGGTCCTATCCTTTCTGCTTCATTTGTGTTGACGGTTGCAGGTGTTACGTAACCGGTGTCGGCGAAGTGGTAGAAGACTTCGGCGTTGTTACTGTCGCGAGGATTTTCTTCGTCCATGGGCACGTTGACGGAGCAGTACGGGAGAGGTCCGGCTTCTGCCGATGCGTTGTCAACATTCTGCTCGTCCCAGTCTGCTTCATCCGCTGCTGATGCGAAGGCTCGGTCACCACGAAAACCACTGGTGAGGTCCCGATTCTCGTGCAAGTTGGCGAGGTACGTCTGAAGGGTGAGTCTTTCGTAGAAGATCACGTCACGTGCTGCTACTGTTTCCTTTGTGTGGACGTCGAAGATTCTCCATGCGTTGTAATTTTTCTCGATGCCGAGGTGTAGTCCCCACTGTGCCCGTTGCGAAAATCTTCCCGCTCGTGCTTCTGGGGGTCTGTACTGTACCATGCACCCGAAAACTCGTAACATTTTCGTGCTGCCCTGCTTCCCTGTCCACAGCAGATGCGGTGATGCGTTGTTCGGGAGTGACGACGACGACAACAAGTTGTGCAGCATGACAGCGTGGTCCATTGCTGCTGGCCACTGGTGGTTGGGTAGCCGCATGCCACGTAACAGTTTGCGCATGCTGTTCTGCAGGGTCCTGTTCAGTCGTTCTGCAACACCTTGCTGCTGATGTGCGTAGGGAAGGGAGAGGAGTTGCTTGATCCCCCTTTCCGCCAAGAACTGCTTGAAGCGGTGAGAGGTGTACTCGCCACCTCCGTCTGACTGGAAATTTTTTAGTTGTGTTCCAGACTCTCTCTCTGCTATCGGTAGCCAGGCGGCGAATGCTGCGAGTGCCATGTCGCGGCTGGGTAGGTTGCGATGCCAGACGTATCGAGTGGCGGCGTCGATGAAGGTGATGGTGTAGTTGTAGTTGACTTGTCCTGGTTCGCGATTGTAGAGGATGTCGCTGTAGACTTTTTCGAGTGGTGCGTACGCTGGAGCGCTCGGGTTGTGATGTGAAGCAAACGGTCGATGAGGTAAGTCAGCTTCGGGACATATAAGGCAAGTCCCTCGTGCCTTCTGGAGTTCTCTGCCATCGGGTAGAAGTAGAGAATCTTTGTCAAGGACTCCTGCTCTTATCGTGTTATTCAAAACCGTGTTGCTTGGATGTCCTGTTCGTGCGTGCCAGATCTCTTCAGAGGCGCGGTGTCCAGGTGAACGCTGATATGCGTCGGAGTTGGAGTAAAAGCTGGCGACGAGGTTGGCGCTTCGGTGGACTTCACGTTGAGTCGGATTCAGCTGTTGTGCGGGTGTTGGTGGTGCTTCGTTGACTGTGACTGGTGTCGTTGTTTCTGCTGCTGCTGATGTTGTTGCTGCTGCCGATGTTGTTACTGCTGCCGATGTTGTTGCTGCTGATGTCGATGTTGTTACTGCTGCCGATGTTGTTGCTGCTGATGTCGATGTTGTTACTGCTGCCGATTGTCGAATTGTTGCTAATGCTCGTGTTCGTTCTGCTTCAGGAATGGTGTGCGAGTACCAGAAGCCTCCCGGGCTGAAGTCGGGGTCGAGATCCGGAGGGTGTGTCCAATCAGTGAAATTCACGATGGCGTCGCTGTCTGCAGTGCCGAGGTCAGGAACGAAGTCGAGGACGAAGACGTTGTTCTTCAGCACTGCTTTTCCGATGTAGAGACCGCCTCTCCCGTGGTAAAGCTTGAACTCCTGGGTCGTGCTGTCGGCTTCCAGATGAATTCCTTTCGCCATCAACTGGCTAACGCTCAGTAAGTTGTAGCCGAGTCCTTCAGCGATGAGTACCTTAGACATGTGCAGTATGACGTTTGTTTCTCTTGACTGAAGTTGTACCACTCCTTGTCTTCGTGTGCGCAGGTTTTGGTTGTTGGCAACCGTGATGATTACTTCCCGTTGGAGTCGATGTTCGCGTTGTACGAAACGCCCGGACGAGCACATGTGTTGCCCGCAGCAACTGTCCAAGAACCAGGTGTCTTGGCCGGACGGTTCACTTTGAGCGATGGCGGCGTACGTTGGATTCGGCTGGAGTAGCTCACGGCGAGGCGTTCTGTTGTCAAGTTCTTCTTCCGGTGAGTAGTGTGGTGGTGATTCGGTTGTACACGAATCGGTTATCTTCGTCATGCAGTTGATTATGTTTCTTGCTCCTCGTGCAGGTTGTGAAGTCGTTGAAGCTTGAATAGTGGTCGTCGCACTTGCTTGTGTTGAAGCCATTTGGGAGCTTGAAGGTCGAAGTTGTCGCTGTGATGCCGTTGATTGCTGACGATTCGGGCAGTGTGTGCGCGGGTGCCCTGAAGTCTTGCAGATGTGGCAGAAAGGAGGTACTATCTTCGGTTGCTGCTGTCGGTTGTTATAATTGCTGTGTCGTCGTTGAGTGTGGAATGCGAACTCTGATACTGTCGTTTTCTTCCTGTGTCGTTCTTCCTGCAGGTCCATATCTTGTTGCTCGGCATGTATTTCGGCGCAGAGTGCAGCTTCAGAGATTCTTCCGTGGGCTCGAAGAATGGCTTTGGTGGCGCGCCACTGAGGACCAAGCCCACCAATGATGACTGTCACGAAGGCGTCTTCAGAGATTGACCCTCCGCATCGAAGCAGCTTGTCGCGTAGTTCGCGACATCGGCTGATATACGCCAGTCCTTTTTCTCCTGGTTTCATTTCAACTGTCGTCAACTGCGCCATTAACCTGCTCTGGTTTACACTGTCTGTTGCTTGATACAGGTTCTTCAGATGGCTGTACGCGAGCTCCGCCGAGTTGCCGAAGGTCCGGTAAGAGCGAATGTTCTGCTGCTGAGTTGGTGTCACGTTCCTCAATAGGATTGTATACGCCATCATTGATTGATACGTATACTGCTGCTTTTCATATTGTGTCCCGTTGGCTGGATACTGCAGGGACCCATCGAAGAAGCCGAGTATCTGCGCGCCCTCCATCATCAGCTCGAATTCAAAGGACCAGGTAAAGAAGTCTTTGCCGTCGAAGGGTCTTGACGTTTGCAGTTTTAAGACGTGTGCAAACTGCGACTGAACTTGAAGTGCGTCCAGTGGTCTTTCTTGTCCAGGTGAAGGTTGCGGGTGGGGCACGAAGCTGATTGACCCGCGCTCGTACGGAGCAAAGGTAGGTTGCTGCTGCTGGTTTCCTCGCGCATATGACGACCCATCAAGACTCATGGGTGTCGCTCCATTGTTGCTGTTGTGTGTTTGTGCAGGTCCCGACTGCTGGTGTTGTTCGTAGAAGGACATGAAGGAGAAAAATTTCTCCATCATGTTCTGGTCAAAGTCCGAAGGGTGGTTCATGGGGGTTTCGGTTGACGTTCCTCTTGGTCTTGTTGCCGTGCCTTCTTCTGTCTGCAGGCCAGAGGCTGGCGGTGGAGTAGGAGTAGTGCCCGAGGAGCCATTAGGGGAGCTCCTTTCCTTGTTTGTTGCCATGTCTTGTAATGATCTTGAAAAAAGGAGTAGAGTTTCCCTTGTCAGCTCTCATACCATGTTGGGCTGAGATAGCCCCTTAGGATCTTTGCAAGGGATAACTTTAGGTGAAGTAGTTGTAATAGCGGAAGCGTTTAGTGAAGAATTTGAACCGACCTTGCACTGGTGTGTGAGAGCAAAGTTGATTGAATTAAACAAGCAAATACAAGGATTTATATAAGAGTACAGGGAATACGAATAGATATGTAGATAACTGTATTGCTGTTGCGGTTCGATACAGTGCGACTCGGGCAACTGCTCTGTAGCGAGTCAGTTGTGTGTCCTTAACTGTCGCGCTGTAATTGTCGAGTCAAAGGTCAGCGACCTTTGACTTTCTCGTAACCTCCAGGCGGTTACCCTAACCTCCGAGGTTGACTCGATGCTCCGATTGGGACTGCTTCGCTTGGTGCCTTGGGTTTTGATACGACAGAAGCGCACTTAGGACTTATTGTTTCCAACACCGTCAACGTCAATCACGTGAAACGGCATCTTAAGGCTATTCCCTACACCTCCTTTATCTACATGTCAGACTCGCCTCAGACACCATTTGTTTGGTTTAAACTGACTCTTCATTTCACGTTTTGTTGATTGGCGAAGTGCGAGACAGAAAGCGTGGGGTGACGTGGCACTACGCAACGCTCCCGAAAGGTTGTTGAGGAACATTCCCGACTGTTGCTTGCGAGCGCTTGTCTGATTGGTGCTGTTCACCAGGAAATCGTAATTTGAAATGAAAAAGATGGCATCGGCTGTCAAATGTTATATCTGAAACAGTTTGTTTATGTTGGGAACAATAAGTCTTAAGCGCCTCTGTCGTGTCGAAACTCAGGACACAAAGCGAAGAAGTCCAAATCGAAGCATCGCGAGTCAACCCTCGGAGGTTAGGGTAACCGCCTGAAGGTTACGGGAAGGTCAAAGGTCAGCGACCTTTGACTTGACCAATACAGCGCGACAGCAAGGACACACAACTGACTCGACATTGAGCAGTTGCCCGAGTCGCACTGTATCGAATCGCAACAGCAAGGTAGTTTAATTACATCTATTCGTATTCCTTGTACTCTTATATAAAGCTTTGTATTTGCCTGTTTTAATCAACTTACTTTGCCCTCACATACCAGCGCAAGGTGGTTCAAGGCTTTCTTATTCAACGCTTCCGCTATTACATCATCCTACTCAAACTTTAACTCTACAAAGATCCTAGGGCACCTCAGCCCTACATGGTATGAGAGCAGTTAGAGTTAAAATTCATTATTCAACACTCAGTACATCAAAGAAGACATGTCTGCTAGAAATGAGAGGAGCTCCTCCAACGGCTCTCCCGGTACTACCCCTACTCCACCACCTGCCTCTGGCCTACTGACAGAGGAGGGGACAACGACGAGACCAGCAGCTGGGTCTACAGAAACACCCGCAAACCAAGGCGCGGGCTTCGATCCAAGCATGATGGAGAAATTTTTCTCCTTCATGTCCTTCTACGAGCAGCACCAGCAAGGAGCACCTGCGCAATCAAACAACAGCAACAACAACAACAACGTGACGCCTATGAGTCTCGATGGCTCATCCTACGCGCGCGGGAATCAACATCAACAACCCACCTTTGCTCCGTACGAGCCCCAGCGTGGCTCCGTCAGCTTTATGCCGCAACCACAACCTGCACCGGGACAAGAGAGAGCACTGGACGCATTACAAGTTCAGTCGCAATTCGCGCACGTTTTAAAGCTGCAAACGACAAAGCCCTTTGACGGAAAAGACTTCTTCACCTGGTCTTTCGAATTCGAGCTGATGATGGAAGGAGCGCAAATCCTTGGCTTCTTCGACGGGTCCCTGCCATATCCAACAAACGGCACACAGTGTGAGAAGCAGCAGCATACTTATCAATCAATGATGACGTACACTATACTACTGAGGAACATTACCCCGGCCCAACAGCAGAACATCAGGCCTTACCGAGGCTACGGCAACTCCGCGGAGCTCGTGTACAACCACCTGAAGAACCTGTATCAAGCAACAGACAGTGTAAACCAAAGCCGGTTAATGGCGCAGCTAACAACAATCGAAATGAAGCCAGGCGAAAAAGGCATGGAGTATATCAGTCGTTGCCGCGAGCTGCGCGACAGGCTCCTTCGATATGGAGGTTCAATTTCAGAAGACGCCTTCGTCACGGTCGTCATCGGTGGTCTCGGCCCTCACTGGCGCTCCACTCGCGCCATATTACGAGCACACGGAAGAATCTCCGAAGCGGCACTCTGCGCCGAAATCCACGCCGAGCAGCAAGATATGGACCTGCAAGAAGAACGACATAAGAAAAAGGCATCAGTACCAGAATTCGCCTTTCACACCCAGCGACGCTACAATAATAGCAACACTCGACAGCAACAACAACCGAAGCCAGTACCTCCTTTTTGCCATATCTGCAAGACTTCAGGACATCCTCGCACTCACTGCCCGTATCGTCATCAATCGACAGCACCACAGCGACAACTCTGACCTTCGAGCAGCCAAGTCACCTCGACGCAAGCAGCCCCAACAACTTCAGTCCAAGCTTCAACGACTCCAACAGGACAACCTGCGCAAAAACCAAGGAATATCGTCAACTGCATGGTAAAGATAACCGACTCCTGCACAACCGAGTCACCACCGTACTACTCACCCGAAGAACAACTTGACAACAGCACGCCTCGCCGCGAGTCTCTTCAACCGAATCCGACGTACGCCGCCATTGCTCAAAGTGAACCATCCGGGAAAGATACTTGGTTCTTGGACAGTTGCTGCGGACAACACATGTGCTCTTCGGGACGCTTCGTCCAACGCAAACATCGACTTCAACGAGAGGTCGTCATCACAGTTGCCAACAATCAGAACCTGCGCACACGACGACAAGGAGTGCTACAGCTTCAGTCCAGGGAGACTAATGTTATACTACACATGTCAAAGGTACTAATAGCAGAAGGACTCGGCTACAACTTACTGAGCGTCAGCCAGTTGATGGCGAAGGGCATCCACCTGGAAGGCGACAGCACCACCCAGGAATTTAAATTATATCACGGGAAAGGCGGCCTTTACATCGGGAAGGCAGTTCTGAAGAACAACGTCTTCGTCCTGGATTTCGTCCCGGACCTGGGCACCGCAGACAGCGACGCTATTGTCAACTTCACGGACTGGACGCACCCTCCAGACCTTGATCCAGACTTCAGCCCGGAAGGCTTCTGGTACTCCCATACTATCCCTGAAGCAGAACGAACACGCGCATTAGCAACAATACAACACTCGACAGCAGCAGAGACAACATCGACAGCAGCAGAGACAACATCGACAGCAGCAGAAACAACAACGACAGCAGCAGAGACATCATCGGCAGCAGCAGAGACAACATCGGCAGCAGCAGCAGGAACAACGACACCAGTCCTCGTCGACGAAGAACCACCAACACCCGCACAGCAGTTGAAACCAACTCCACGAGAAGCCCACAGAAGCGCAAACTTCGTCGCCAGCTTCTACCCCAACTCCGACACGTATCGACGATCACCCGGACATCGCGCCTCCGAAGAAACCTGGCACGCACGATTGGGACATCCAAGCAACACAGTCTTAAACAACACGATAAGAGCAGGATTTCTCGACAAAGACTCCCTACTACTACCCGACGGCAGAGAACTTCAAAAGGCACGAGGGACTTGTCTTACCTGCCCCGAAGCTGACTTACCACATCGACCGTTCGCTCCTCATCACAACCCGAGCGCACCGGCATACGCACCACTCGAGAAGGTGTACAGCGACATCCTCTACAATCGCGAACCAGGACAAGTCACCTACAACTATACGATTACCTTCATCGACGCCGCCACTCGATATGTCTGGCATCTAAACCTACCAAGCCGCGACATGGCACTCGCAGCGTTCGCCACCTGGCTACCAGTAGCAGAACGAGAGTCGGGAGCACAGCTGAAAAGCTTCCAGTCAGACGGAGGAGGAGAATACACCTCTCAGCGCTTCAAGCAGTACCTGGCGGAAAGAGGAATCAAGCAACTCCTCTCCCTTCCCTACGCACATCAGCAGCAAGGTGTCGCACAAAGAATGAACAGGACTCTGCAGAACAGCATGCGCAAACTGCTACGTGGCATGCGGCTACCCAACCACCAGTGGCCTGCAGCAATGGACCATGCTGTCATGCTGCACAACTTGCTGTCGTCGTCGTCACTCCCGAACAACGCATCACCGCACCTGCTGTGGACAGGGAAGCAGGGCAGCACAAAAATGTTACGAGTTTTCGGGTGCATGGTACAGTACCGACCCCTAGAAGCACGAGCGGGAAGATTTTCACAACGGGCACAGTGGGGACTACACCTCGGCATCGAGAAAAATTACAACGCGTGGAAAATCTTCGACGTCCACTCAAAGGAAACAATAGCAGCACGTGATGTGATTTTCTACGAACGCCTCACCCTTCAGACGTACCTCGCCAACTTGCACGAGAATCAGGACCCCACAGATGGCTTTCGTGGTGACCGAGCATTCGCCTCAGCAGCAGACGAAGCAGACTGGGACGAGCAGAACGTCGACAACGCATCTGAAGAAGCCGGACCTCTCCCGTTCTGCTCCGTCAACGTCCCCATGGACGAAGAAAATCCTCGCGACAGTGCCAACGCCGAAGTCTTCTATCACTTCGCCGACAACGGTTACGTAACACCTGCGACAGTCAACACAAATGAAGCAGAACGGATAGGGCCAAATTTCATACCCGATCCAGAAGCGGGAGACGAAGCAGCTTATCCCGAGGATCCAACACTCCCCCGATACTCACAGACTGGGCTGCAAATCCTGGGCCTCGTCACCGCAGTGCACGGCAACGCGCTTCCTAAGGAGCCTGCGACGGTTCAGCAGGCTCTGGGGGGGGAACACAGGGAGAAATGGCGTGAAGCCATGGACAGAGAACTAAAGGCATTGGAGGAACGCAACACCTGGAAGGTCGTTCCCGCAAGCGTGGCAAGGAACAAGACTATTCTCACCGGGAAATGGGTCTTCCGCATCAAAACAAAAGCAGACGGCACGATCGAGAAATTCAAAGCACGCTGGGTCGTGCGTGGATTCGATCAGGAGCAAGGACGAGACTTCACCGAGACATTCGCCCCAGTAAGTCGACATACCTCTCTCCGAATCCTTCTCGCCGTCGCCGCCATGAAGAAGAAGAAGCTGCGACAAATTGATGTCGCCAATGCATTCCTCTACGCACCCGTCGACGCCGAAATCTTCGTCGAACTCCCACACGGTACCCACGGAAACCCCAATCAGGTCTGTCAGCTACTGAAATCTCTCTACGGAATCAAACAAGCACCGTGGCTGTGGTAACAGCACCTACACACCCGCCTTACTCGCATCGGATTTCGTCAACTACCTCACGACCAAGGGATGTACCGACTCACCAAAGACGCAGACTACATCCTGCTGATAGTCTATGTCGACGACTTGCTCTACATCGGCTCCACCGACGACGTCACCACCTGGTTCGAAGGGGAGCTGCAGAAGGACCTCACGCTCACGGTCTCTTCTACCGTCACGCAGTACCTCGGGCTCAACATCCGCGAAGAAGAAAATGCGATCTACCTAAGCGCCGAGAAATACGCCGACACGATCGCCAAGCGTTTTTCGCTCACACCTACCGTTATCGCCACGCCATACCGCTACACGGCAGGAGATGGCAAAGGAAATTCCGCTCCACTCAAAGCTGCCGGAATACGAGACTACCAGAGGAAACTGGGCTGCCTCCTCTTCGCAGCCGTCACCTGTTGCCCGGATCTATCCTACTCCGCAAGCCAACTCGCTACCTACCTCAAGAAACCCGAAGCAGAGCACGTGGCGGAGCTCGATCGCGCACTGCACTATTTCGTGAGCACGCCGACGATCGGCCTGACTTACTACAAGAGCGAAGCTACGTCAACGAAACTAATCGGCTACGTCGATGCCGACCATGCCGGCGATTCAGATAACAGGCGCTCTCGCACTGGCTACGTCTATCGTCTAGAGCCTATCGGACCTATCTCCTGGCAGTCGAGTAAGCAGGAACTAATCGCTCTCTCCTCAGCTGAAGCAGAATATATCGCCCTTTGCTCAGCCACCAAGGAAGGACTCTACCTTCGCGAGCTGCTGGAAGAAGCAAAGTTAGCCGAATTACCCAACTTCACCTTGTTCTGCGACAACCAATCCGCAATTCGCATCGCCAACAAGAGCGGATTCGCAAACAGAACGAAGCATATCGCTCTGCGATACTTCTTCGTGAAAGACGAGATCGAGAAAGGAAAACTCGAACTATCCTACTGTCCCACGTCCGAGATGGCAGCCGACTACTTGACCAAAAAGCCCGGAAAACAGAAGTTCGAGTACTGCATGCTGCTGACTGGACAAGGCCACGTCACCATCAGCGACACTCCAGAAGCGAAGGGAAGTGTTGGGAACAATAAGTCTTAAGCGCCTCTGTCGTGTCGAAACTCAGGACACAAAGCGAAGAAGTCCAAATCGAAGCATCGCGAGTCAACCCTTGGAGGTTAGGGTAACCGCCTGAAGGTTACGGGAAGGTCAAAGGTCAGCGACCTTTGACTTGACCAATACAGCGCGACAGCAAGGACACACAACTGACTCGACATTGAGCAATTGCCCGAGTCGCACTGTATCGAATCGCAACAGCAAGGAAGTTTAATTACATCTATTCGTATTCCTTGTACTCTTATATAAAGCTTTGTATTTGCCTGTTTTAATCAACGCACTTTGCCCTCACATACCAGCGCAAGGTGGTTCAAGGCTTTCTTATTCAACGCTTCCGCTATTACATCATCCTACTCAAACTTTAACTCTACAAAGATCCTAGGGCACCTCAGCCCAACAGTTTAGGCTGTATTGGGGTAGTTACTATGGGGTACAGTAAGTTTAGGGTTTCCTACTTGTACCCAACTCTTTCGTAATTCAATCACTCTTGTTCATTATGACATGGTATCACGAGCCTAGGTTAGCCACCTAGGACCGCTTACTACTACGGGCCCACTATTCCGCTAGACGCGCCGTCGTGCGCCCTACCTTTCGTGCGCCCTCGTGGGCCTTTCTCTGCTCGTGCGCCCTCGTGCGCCTTCTTTCTGCTAGTGCGCCCTCGCGCGCCCCGCCCTTCGTTCTGCCCACGCGCCGTCCTCTGCCCGTGCACACGCAGCCCGCAAGCCGCCCACTCAGTTCGTACCGGCCTCGTGCGGCACCTCGAGCCGCCCGCGACCTGCCTGCACGTAGGCCGCCGCCCGTAGGCTGCCCGTCGCCCGCCGTCGCCCGTAGGCCGCCCTTAGGCTACCCGTAGGCCGCCCGTACGCCGCCCGTAGGCCGTTGCCGCCCGTAGGCAGCCCGTACGCCGCCCGTAGGCCACTGCCGCCCGTAGGCAGCCCGTAGGCAGCCCGTGGGCAGCCCGTAGGCAGCCCGTACGCCGCCCGTACGCCGCTCGCGCGCAGGCCGTAACCCGCGCGCCGCGCCTGCTGCACGCCGGCGCCTCCAGCCCGCCAGGACCCGCGCGCGTCGCCCTCTACCTCTTTGCGACGCCTCTGCGGGACCCGCGCGTCGCCCCCGCCTCTTCGCGACGCCCTTACGGGACCCGCGTGTCGCCCCCTGCCTCTTCGCGACGCCTCTGCGGGACCCGCACGTCCCCCCCCCCCCCCGCCTCGTCGCGACGCCTCTGCGGGACCCGCGCGTCGCCCCTGCCTCTTCGCGACGCCCCTGCGGGACCCGCGAGGCGCGGCTCCTGCGCGTCGCGCCGCCCCAGCGGGACCCGGGCATCGCCCCCGCTCGTCGCGACGCCCCTGCTGGGCCCGCGCGGCGTCGCCCCTGCCCGCCGCGTCGCCCTGCCCTATCCTGCGCCCGCCCTTTGGACAGCCGCCCCTGCCTCGCCCTGCAGCAGCTGCCTTCCCATCCCTGCCCCACCCTACAGCAGCTGCCGTCGCGGACTGCCCCGCCCTGCCGCAGCTGCCGTCGCGGTTTGCCTCGCCCTGCAGCAGCTGCCGTCGCGGACTGCCCCGCCCTGCAGCAGCTGCCGTCACGGCCCCGCCCCACCCTGTAGCAGCGGCCGTCGCGGCCCTGTCCGTGCCCTGCACCAGCTGCCGTCGCGGCCCGGTCCCGCACTGCAGCACCTGCCGTGGAGCCCCTAGCCGCAGTCGTCGCCCCGCCTTGCAGCAGCTGCTGCGGAGCTCCCTGCCGCTGTAGCGGCCCCGCAGTCGCCTCCGTCGTGCGCCTGCCCTTCCCACCACTGGTGAGCACTGCCCTGCCCCCGCTGCTATCGCTACTACTACTGCTACTGCTGTTCCTGCTGCAGCTACTGCTACTATTGCTTCTACTGGCGTGGCCAGATGCAGCTCTAGGGCCGTCCGCGTGTGTCCCTCACGCCCCCGCAGCTTCGTGAGTGGTACGCCAGTTGGGGTTGTCGGGGTGGCCGTAGTGGGAGTCGTCCTGGAGTGGGTAGCTTGGGAGCTTCTTGTAGTCGCCCGGTGCAGCAGCAGCGTCGTCCGCGCGAGACTCTTTCGCCCTAGCAGCTTCGTGAGTGGTACGCTCAGAGTCGAGGGTCGCTGAGTACTGCTCGCTGCCCGTACGTTATTAGCACGGGTGTCCGGACTAGTCAGCCTTGCAGGATGCGTGGTCACACAGAGTCCCGCTGCTTCGCCTGTCTGAGCGACGCTTGGCGTACAGAGTTTGGCGACGATGCTGAGCTCCCCGACTGGGTGGAGCTGCTTAGGCAGATAGTAGATATCTTTGCTCTTGACTATGATGCTATTCTCACTACAATGTATGCATTGTCTACTAGTGCCGAGGGAGCCTGTCACCTGTGTGTGCCGCCTGACCCCGGTATTCAGTCTACTGCTCCAGGTGCCGATGAGGCTGCCGCTCTAGGTGCTAGTGCGTCTGCTGCCCGTGGTCCTAGTGAGGCTGCTGCTCTAGGTGCAGGTGTGTCTGCTGCTTCAGGTGCTTGTGAGTCTGCGCCTTCAGGTACTGAGTCTACTGAGGCACTGCACACCTTCACACTGGACTCAGGTGCTTCTCGCTGTTTCTTTCGCGACCGCACTGCCCTCGAGCAGCTCCCTAGGCCGGTTGCTGTCTCCCTGGCTGACCCCTTAGGGGGTCCGGTCCTTGCGACCTCCACCACTGCCGTCCCTTGTCCTGTTGTCTCGTCCGGCACACTGTCGGGCCTTTACCTCCTCTCGTTCTCTCCGAACTTGGTGTCGGGTTCTGCGCTCCAGGACGCAGGTGTTCACCAGTTCACCGCTGCCTACGAGCGTGTGACACACTGCACGTGTGCCCAGACCGGTCGTCACCTGGCTACCTTCACTAGGCAGCCGGGGTCGGACTTGTACACATTGACCACAGAGTCCCCTCAGGTAGCGGCGTCTGCGTCTGCGTCAGGTCAGTTGTCCGCCCCCTTCTCGTGTCGCACCCTGTCGCACCGGACGGTCCTCTGGCACCACCGCCTTGGTCACCCTTCGATGCAGCGCCTTCGTGGCATGCACTCTCGTTTCCTTGTCTCGGGTCTCCCCAAGTCACTGCCTCCCCTGCCACCGTCCCCGGCCCCTCCTTGCCTTCCCTGTGTCGAGGGGCGGCAGCGTGCCACCCCTCACTCCTCTGAGTTTCCCCCGACGGAGGCTCCTCTGCAGACCCTTCACATGGACGTGTGGGGCCCAGCCCGCGTCCGTGGACAGGGTGGAGAGCGCTACTTCCTGCTGGTAGTGGACGACTACACGCGTTACACCACGGTCTTCCCCTTGCGCACCAAGGGAGAGGCCCCTGCTGTCTTGATCCCTTGGATCCGCGCTACCCGTCTCCAGCTGGAGAGGCGCTTTCACACGGACCTTCCCAGCCTGCGACTGCACTCTGATAGAAGTGGTGAGTTTTCCTCCGGCCTCTTGGAGACCTTCTGTCAGGGGGAGGGCATTCGCCAGACGTTCACGCTTCTGGCCTCTCCTCAGCAGAATGGGGTTGCTGAGCGCCGCATTGGCTTGGTCATGGAGGTCGCTCGTACCTCCTTGGTCCATGCGGCTGCCCCCCATTTTCTGTGGCTATTTGCGGTCCGGTACGCCGCGCATCAGCTCAACCTTTGGCCCCGTGTCTCCATTCCGGAGACCTCGCCGACACTGCGTTGGACGGGAGAGGTTGGCGATGTGTCTGTGTTTCGGGTCTGGGGATCTTGTGCCTTTGTCCGCGATACGTGGGTGGACAAGCTCTCCTCCCGCGCCATTCCTTGTGTCTTCCAGGGCTTTGTCCCTGACGCTCCTGGCTGGCAGTTTTACCACCCCACCTCGCGCCGTGTCTTCCCCTCTCAGGACGTCACGTTTGACGAGTCGGTCCTCTTCTACCGTCTCTTCCCCTACCGCACTGCTCCGCTCCCCCCTCCGCCGCTCTTCCTCATGCCAGGTGCTGCTTTGGTAGACCCCCTGCCTCCTCAGGGTCCTGCTCCCTTAAGTGTTTCCCAGGTAGACCCGGTGGAGCCTGTCGAGGTAGCTGTCGACTCTGGTCCTGCGCGAGGTACTGAGCGTGCTGAGCATGAGCGTGTTGAGCCTGGTGGTGCTGGGTCTGGGGGAACTGAGACTGGGGGTGCTGAGCCTCGGGGTGCGGAGACTGCGGGTGCTGAGCCTAGGGGTGCGCAGACTGCGGGTGCTGAGCCTGGGGGTACTGAGCCTGGGGGTGCTGTGCCTGGGGGTGCTGAGCCTGGAGGTCCTGAGCCTGGGGGTGTTGCGCCAGGGGGCGCTCTCTCTTCCCAGCAGCTGCGTGAGTGGTACTCTCGGTACTATCGCCGCCGCCGTGGTGCTCTGGACGCTGGAGGTGCTACTGGAGCTGGAGTTGAGGACGCTGGGCCTAATGGAGTTGGTGTAGCTGCTGACCCTAGGGTTGGCGCTGGAGGTGCTGGAGCCACTGGTCCTGGAGGTGCTCGTACTGGCGGTACTGGAGCTGCTGGGACTGGGGGTGCTACTAGAGCTGCTGGAGCTGGTCCTGCTGCAGGTGGTGCTGGTGCTGCTGGAGGTACTGGAGCTGCTGGAGGTGCTGGTGGTGCTACTGGTACTAGGGCTGGTGGTGCGGCTCGTGCTTCTGCTGCTGGAGGTACTGGAGCTGCTGGAGGTGCTACTAGTGCTGGGCCTTCTGGAGGTGCTGCTGGTGCTGCTGGAGGTACTGGAGCTGCTGGTGGTACTGAGGGAGTTGGAGCTGCTGCTGGAGGCTCTGGTGCTGTCTCTGCTGGTTCTGGGGGCACTAAACAGCCACAACCGTACTTCGTTCCCCTCCTTCAGTAGGTTCTTAGTCAGCCGCCTCCTCCTTGTCCTGCTCCCTCCTTAGAGTGTCCTCCGCCTGTCCAGTCGCTGTCACAGCTACCGCCTGCCTCGCCACTCCCTACTCCTTCTCCCTACACTTGTCCGACAGGAGGTCTTACGGAGCGTCGTGAGCCCGAGTCTCGTCCTGTGTCGCCTGAGTCTCGTTCTGCGTCACCTGTTCGTGCTGCTCGCACAGGTCGTCGTGTCCCGCGTCAGCGTCCTCCTGCTGTCCCAGGCACTCACCAGATGACGCTTCGTCCTTCCACTGCTCCACAGCGTGTCCCGCTGCCTTCTCCTCCTGCGTCCTCTCTTCCTGCCCTTGCTGACCCGAAGTCTGACTCTCTTCGTGCTGCTAGTCCTACTGTCACGCGTCTCCTGGCCACTGCTGTCACTGACCCTTCTTTTGAGTCAGCTGCTGCGTCTGCCTTAGTTGCTGAGCTTGTCGACTTTGCTGCTCACCGTCGTCTAGACTACGCTGCGAGTCTTGTTGCTGAGTCTGAGTCTGAGTCTGTCTGTCATCCGTCCGTCGGGGGTGAGTGTGCTCTTGGCACGGAAGTCCTTGAGGACAGGCAGGAGGAGTTTGAGTGCTTTGCCACTGCTGTACCTCATCTCGTGTCCATGCTGATTGCACCTGAGGGAGACCAGGATGCACCAGACATCCCGACCCCGCGCTCTTACGATGAGGCGATCGCGGGTGAGTACTCCTCTCAGTGGCAGGCAGCCATGGACGTAGAGATGGCATCCTGGAAGTCCACTGGCACTTACGTCGACGAGGTTCCCCCTCCTGGGGCGAACATCGTCAGTGGCATGTGGATTTTCAGGGTGAAGGGGCCGCCATGTTCTTCGCCTGTCTTCAAGGCTCGTTACGTTGCTCGAGGCTTCAGTCAGCGAGAGGGAGTAGACTTCTTCCAGACCTTCTCCCCCACCCCGAAGATGACCACTCTTAGGGTGCTGCTGCACGTTGCCGCTCAGCGTGACTACGAGCTTCACTCTCTTGACTTCAGCACAGCTTTCTTGCAGGGCAGCCTGCACGAGGAGATCTGGCTGCGCTGCCCCCCTGGCTTCACTGGGTCGTTCCCTCCTGGTACCCAGTGGAGCCTCCGGCGGCCGGTCTACGGTCTCCGCCAGGCGTCACGCCAGTGGCACGACACACTGAGGACTACACTTGCGGCTCTTGGGTTTGCGCCTTCTAGTGCTGACCCGTCGCTGCTACTACGCACCGACACTTCGCTGCCGCCGTTCTACATCCTCGTGTACGTCGACGACTTGGTCTTTGCCACTGGTGACACTGAGGCTCTCGCCCTGGTGAAGTCGGAGCTGCAGAAGAGACACACGTGCACAGACCTGGGTGAACTGCGCAGCTACCTTGGCTTGCAGATCACCCGGGACAGAGCACGCCGCACCATCACCCTGACTCAGTCGCACATGGTGCAGCAGGTCCTTCAGCGCTTGGCTTCACCTGGTCCTCGGCACAGGCGACTCCTCTGGCTACAGGTCACTTGCTCTCAGCTCCACCTTCGAACGAGTCCGTAGAGCCGAGTGGTCCTTACCCAGAGCTAGTTGGCTGCCTCATGTACCTGATGACTTGCACTCGTCCTGACCACAGCTCCCGGCGAGGAGCACCCTGGTCGACGGACCCCTCCGTCGACCAGCACTGTCAGCTTCTTCTCCTGGTTGACGGCCCGTCCGTCGACTAGCTCAGTCCCCGGTATCCGTCGAGCTCCCCTGGTCGACGGCTTTTGCTTCGCGACCGTCCTGTGCAAGTCGACGACCACCTCGTCGACCTGCCCCGCAGAAGAAGGCCGTCGAGCTCCCCTGATCAACGGCAGCACCGCAGCGATCAGCTCGACGAAGCCTATCGAGCAGCTCCCTCACTACGTACGCTCTGTTGCTTCTCCCATACATTCGACCCGGACGTCGGCTCGCCCAAGCGAGGGCGGGGCCAACACTCCATTCCCAATCCATGATGCTGGGCGAGGCCAATCGGAGTGCCTCGTGCACACCATCGAGAACCTCGAGTGCTGCGCATACGACCGCCGCGATGTCATGGTGCGCGTTCCTGGCGCGCTCGTGTTCTGGCGGCAGATCATCTCGTCGCCCGGTACGCAGGTAGAGGGCATCTCGAGCGGCGGGGCGACGAGGTACAAGGGGCATGAGAAGAAGCTGGAGAGCTTCATAAAGATTTTTGTGATCGAGCCCGGGGAGGCGTCAAGGTCATACCCGGTGGCGAAGCAGGAGCTGTATGTGCAGAAGTGACGGGGAGCAGGCAGCAGTGGCTGCATGGTTGGAAGTGAGGGAAAACGGATATCTATTGGGCTGGTTAGGGCAGATGGACCCCTGGCCTGCTCGTACTGGGCTGGGTAAAGGGCAGGCCGACAGTGGGTGCAGCGACAAGATTGGTTGCCGTGATGCATGCATTGCAAGGAGGGATAGTATGCATGGAGGCCATTTAATTGAGAATGCTCCCTTCTATGTTCATCAATGGAGTAACATACAGCAATTGAGCAACTATGAGTGGTTTGATAGTCACGGAGAGAGGGAAGCTAGATGGGCTGTGGAGGCATCTTCATGCTTGGTCTGCAGTTATGCCCTCATTCCATACGGCGGTGACTTATCAATGGTGGAAGTGTCAAACACATGGGGACATGTTGATCCAATTTGCGTGGTAGACATAGCAGCAACGATACGTTTGTCATCCACTCTGAGTAACGTTGTACGGCACAAGTAAAACGAGATTATTGCAACAGTCAATCGCCCCCTCCACCCCCTTCCTCCTGATTCCTTGCCCGATCGCACATCCACCCTCGGTGTTGCAAGGCATCATCAGTTACTGGCACGAGGTCCATTTACAAGCCAAGTCTCATGACTAGTAACCATTTAAGAAGGCCTTTTCCTCCTCACAGCTTCCATGCCTGTTCTGGCACCAGCGCAGTTTCTCGTCGGCACCATACTAGTTCTGGGGTGCTACCCTGTAGTGCCGGCTCTGGGGGGGGTTGGATGCTGATGCTAGAAGTGCTGATTTTTGGTGTTGCCGCGGGAAGTACTGGTCTTGGGGGTGCCACGAGCGCGTGATGTCGGGCGCCGCCGCAGCCGCAGCTGTTGCCGCAGCAGCAGCAGTTGCCGCAACAGCAGCAGTTGCCGCAGCAGCAGCCATTGCCGCAGCAGCAGTCGCTGTCGCCTCCGCCGCCTGTATCTGCACTTTGCCTTCTTGGATTTTCTTCTGCCGCGGGCGCGTGACGTCCGGCACCGCAGCAGCCGCAGGTGTTGCCGCATTTGTAGCCGTCATCGCCGTCGCCGTCTATATGTGCACTTTTTCTTCTCGGTCTTTCTTTAGTCGCGGGCATGGGACATCCGACGTCGCAGCAGTCGAGCCGTTGCGGCTGCCGCCTGTGTCTGCACTTTGCCTTCTTGGTCTTTCCTCTGTCTCGCTTGACCGACCACCGGCTCCTCCCCCACCGTCTCTCCCAGTTTGTGGTCCCATGTTTTCTCCCTGGGTCTCGTCTTTGGCTCTTCTTCCCCCTGCGTTCACAGCTCTCTTCCTTTGTCTCCTGACGCGACTCCTCCCTCCCACAACTGGGTCCGTCGTCCCTCTCCTGCTTGCTCAGTGTCTCCCATTCCTAGCGTCCTCTCTATGCTCCTCCGTTTTCGCGTCTCTCGTGCTTCGCCACCCGCTGTTTTCCTGTCACCTCCTCCATCGCCCCTTGCTGTCTCCTCTCCGTTCTCTGGGCCGCTCCCTTTTCAGTCTCATGTGTCCTTTCCTCCCTCGTTACCGACCCCACTGCTCCTCCGCCCATCTTTGCTCTTGTCGCTGCTGTAGCTAACTTTGCCTCTATCCGCTGCCTTGAGTACGCCTATAAGTTGGTCTATGAAGGCAAAAGAGAGATTCAGTAAGTATAGAAGCCAAAGAGCGTTATTGGGGGATGGATTCCCAAGAGCGTTAGGCTCTCACATATATGACATGTAAATTCATAATTGGTGTTAGGGTAGGAGGGGTGAAACCAAGAAGAGCAAAACACTGCCTCAGCAGAGGATTGAACTCTGGACCTTTCGCTTACGAAGCGAACGCACTACCACTGTGCTACTGGGGCTGTCGCGGTACCGAGTAGTATTTATTTGAATAATTTTAAACAATGAAAATTCAATTTTTTTCCCTATAACACCTGCTGGTCAATGGCGATCTAGCTTGAAAGCGTGAATGGTAAGAAGCTTCGTCAAAACAGTAGCGAGCTCATAAGCCAATATACTTTTGCGACAAATAGCCCGTAGAAACTTGGTCGAAAGTTGGGCGTGCTGATCTCACATGCCCTTACTTCACAAGCAATGAACTGGCTTGCCATGTTATCTCACGATTTATTATACTTTGAGGCTAAGAATAAAAAACGACTGCTCATTTCCACATGCCTAAAATTATTGCGGGGCGAAGAGGCCAGCAACAAAGAGGCAGAGGAATAGCGCCCAGACAGGGACGGAGTCGAACGGCAGAGTGAGGAGCGAGAGCACTGAGGACGGCAGCGGCTGCGGCGGTGCTCCGTGCCTTGCCACTGGCCACGTGGGGTCTGTTACCTGCTGACAGGAGTGTGAGTGAAGCAATGAGGATGGAAGGAAGCAGGGAGGGATTGGGTGTAGTGAGAGCACTGAGGACAGCAGTGGCTGCGGTGGTGCTTCGTGCCTTGCCACTTGACATGTGGGGTCTGTTACCTGTCAGAGGGAGTGTGGGTGAGGCAATGGAGATGGAAGGAGGAAAGTGGGTGAGGCAATGGAGATGGAAGGAGGAGTGTGGGTGAGGCAATGGAGATGGAAGGAGTGTGGGTGAGGCAATGGAGATGGAAGGAGGAGTGTGGGTGAGGCAATGGAGATGGAAGGAGGAGTGTGGGTGAGGCAATGGAGATGGAAGGAGGAGTGTGGGTGAGGCAATGGAGATGGAAGGAGGAGTGTGGGTGAGGCAATGGAGATGGAAGGAGGAGTGTGGGTGAGGCAATGGAGATGGAAGGAGGAGTGTGGGTGAGGCAATGGAGATGGAAGGAGGAGTGTGGGTGAGGCAATGGAGCAGAGAGAGGCTGGAAGGCAGTGGCTGCGGTGGTGCTCTGTGCCTTGCCACTGGTCATGCGGGGCCTGTCACCTGTCAGGCGAGTGTGAGATAATGGGGATGGAGGTGGGGAAATGGGGATGGAGGTGGGGAAATGGGGATGGAGGTGGGAAAATGGGGATGGAGGTGGGGAAATGGGGGTGGAGGTGGGGAAATTGGGATGGAAGTGGGGAAATGGGGATGGAGGTGGGAAAATGGGGATGGAGGTGGGGAATGGGGATGGAGGTGGGGAATGGGGATGGAGGTGGGGAAATGGGGATGGAGGTGGGGAAATGGGGATGGAGGTGGGAAAATGGGGATGGATGTGGGGAATGGGGATGGAGGTGGGGAAATGGGGATGGAGGTGGGGAAATGGGGATGGAGTGGGAATTGGGGTTGGAGGTGGGAATTTGGGGATGGAGGTGGGGAATGGGGATGGAGGTGGGGAAATGGGGATGGAGGTGGGGAATGGGGATGGAGGTGGGGAAATGGAGGTGGGGAAATGAGGATGGAGGTGGGGAAATGGGGATGGAGGTGGGGAAATGGGGATGGAGGTGGGGAAATGGGGATGGAGGTGGGGAATGGGGATGGAGGTGGGGAAATGGGGATGGAGGCGGGGAAATGGGGATGGAGGTGGGGAAATGGGGATGGAGGTGGGGAAATGGGGATGGATGGAGGTGGGGAAATGGGGATGGAGGTGGGGAAATGGGGATGGAGGTGGGGAAATGGGGATGGAGGTGGGGAATGGGGATGGAGGTGGGGAAATGGGGATGGAGGTGGGGAAATGGGGATGGAGGTGGGGAATGGGGATGGAGGTGGGGAAATGGGGATGGAGGTGGGGAATGGGGATGGAGGTGGGGAAATGGGGATGGAGGTGGGGAAATGGGGATGGAGGTGGGGAAATGGGGATGGAGGTGGGGAAATGGGGATGGAGGTGGGGAAATGGGGATGGAAGGAAGCACGGAGAGACTGAGAAGGAAGAGCGCTGGGAGGAAGGCAGCTGCTGTGGTGATGTGATGCTCCACGCCTTGCCACCACCCCCACGTGATGTGATGCTCCACGCCTTGCCACCACCCCCACACGTGTTGTGATGCTCCACGCCTTGCCACCACCCCCACACGTGATGTGATGCTCCACGCCTTGCCACCACCCCCACACGTGATGTGATGCTCCACGCCTTGCCACCACCCCCACACGTGATGTGATGCTCCACGCCTTGCCACCACCCCCACACGTGATGTGATGCTCCACGCCTTGCCACCACCCCCACACGTGATGTGATGCTCCACGCCTTGCCACCACCCCCACACGTGATGTGATGCTCCACGCCTTGCCACCACCCCCACACGTGATGTGATGCTCCACGCCTTGCCACCACCCCCACACGTGATGTGATGCTCCACGCCTTGCCACCACCCCCACACGTGATGTGATGCTCCACGCCTTGCCACCACCCCCACACGTGATGTGATGCCCCATGCCTTGCCACCACCCCCACAAATGAGAAATGAGTAGATCCGGATTCCCAAGAGTGAGAAAGCTGTTGGGAAAGGATTAGTAAGAGTTAGTGAGGGTTTGTCCTAAACGATAGCCTGAATGAGACTTGTCAAAAATCGCAACGAGCGCCAATCACCCTGTGTTTCTTCACTTCCCATGGCAGGGAAAAGCCACCCCTGGTCATTATCAGCTCATGTAATTGGCGTTTTAACTCATATTTTCCCTGCTGGTCCCTTTTATCCACCACCTGCTACCTGTCACCGCTGCTGCTCCATCTCCTCTGCTTACGATTGTAGTTACTATCGCCCTACCTTGACTGGCGGTTTCCTGGGCACAGACTGCATCTGCCACGCGTTGGGGAAGAGCAATCAAGGCACCCAGCTGACTCTTGATTGAGCTGACGTGACTCTAAAGTTGAATGAGGTGAGTTTTGAGTTGACTGAAGAGTTACCATTGTGGCTACCTCTGCCCTACCTTGACTGGCGGTTTCCTGGGCACAGACTGCATGTGCCACGCGTTGGGGAAAAGAAATCGAGGCACCCAGCTGGTGGGCGGGTGTGGCAGGCGCGAGGGGTGGGAGGGGTGGGAGGGGTGGCGATGGGAGAAGTGGGGGGGGATGCAGACGGTGGAAGGGAGGGAGACTAAGTGAAAGAAGGGAAAAAGCAGAAAAGCATGTGGTTTATAGCAGGGAAGGGGTCCAGTGGTCCCCTTTCCCAACCTTCTCACCTCACTCTCCCTCCACGACCCTCACCTCTCTCGCCCTGAAGCGGATCGAATGCCGCACTGGTCCAGAGTGGAGCGTTCATCCAGCTGTCAGAGGAAAAGACAGGTGCAAAGCGGTGGAGAGTGGTTGAGAGCAATGTGGTTTGATGAATAGAGGAGCGCATCGAATGCCGCACTGATCCAGAGTGGAGCGCTCATCCAGCTGAAAACGGCAGGCATGGAAGGGAGGAGCAAAGCGGTGGAGAGTGGTTGTGATGTGATGACCAGAGGAGCACATCAAATGCCACACTGCCCAAGAGTGGAGCGCTCATCCAGCTGCAAAAGGCACACAGCGAGAGGGTGCACAGCGGTGGGGACTGATTTGAAGTGGTTCAAGGAGTGGTGACAGAGTGTGAAACCGGATCGAGCAGCATGTATGGAATCCTAGTCATACGAACTGGTAGAAGGGTAAAGAGAGGTTGAGAAATGAACAGCGAGTTACGGAGAGGATGATCAGCCATTCAACTGAGGAAAAAACTAGGGAAAGAACAGCACCGGGTAGTGAAGAGGGTGTGGTCGTTCAAGCAAGAGGGCTGGTGCTCATTCCATTCCACAAGCTAGTCATCCACTCGTGCTCGAGTACTTTCACACATTGGATTGGAGAAATCCGGCAATCCACGGTCGAATTTCCCAACTTTCAGCAGTTCAAATCGAATATCCAACCAGCGCGGCCAATGTCGCACTGGTTTTTCCGCGAGCACTTAGGTGTTTGCGTAACAGCTAAAAAATCCCGAACATGTTCGATGTTTGGGATTTTTTGCCAAAGAAGGCGCGAACGCTGAACATGTTTAATCAAGACGAGCATCGAACATATTCGGCCGAACATTTTTGGCAAAAAAATAAAAAAAAAAATCTGTTCTGTTCTGTTCTGTTCGTCTTGAACTTAGTGTTTTTGCTCATGTCTACACACAGCTAGTGTTCTTACCTCCACCCCATTGAACACCAGCGATGCCACCCCCCCTGCTGCAGCGCCACGCCCTGATCCCTCAGCACCTTCATATCTACCCACCTCTAATATACTGCACCGCACTGAACCGCACTCAACCAGCTTTGAGTGCTCTTACCTCCACCCCGTTAAACACAAGCGATGCAGTCCCCCCTGCTGCCAGCGCCACGCCCTGATCCCGCAGCACCTGCTGCGCCACCCCCCCTGCCGTCTCCTCCTGCCAACACCACCTGCTGTTGCCTTCATAACCACCACACTGCACCGCACTCCACCAGCCAAAGCTCTTACCTCCACCCCATTGAACACCAGCAATGCAGTCCCCCCTGCTGCCAGCGCCACGCCGTGATCCCGCAGCACCTGCTGCACCACCCCCCCTGCCATTTCCTCCACCACTGTCGCATTACCCAGTATCTACATATCCACCCACTGCACCGCACTCAACCAGCGAATGCTCTTACCTCCACCCCATTGAACACCAGCGATGCAGTCCCCCCTGCGCCCAGCGCCACGCCCTGATCTCGTAGCACCTGTTGCGCCACCCCCCCTGCCGTCTCCTCCCGCCCCGCACTCACTCGCACCAGCTCACACGCCCGGCTGGGATCAAGGAAAGGAAGTTGGAAGAGAAACGAGGAAGGGGAGAGTGGGATGGAGGGATGGGGTTGGTGGAACAGGGGGTGAAGATGCAAAGAGCAAGAGCGAAGGAAGGTGAGCGCTGGGTTGACATTACAGGCTTTTTCAGGTCTCAAACTCACTCACGCTAGCTCAGATGCTTGGCTGGGAGAGGGGAGTTAGTGGGGAGAGTAGAGGGTGCCTCGCCCGACACAGGGGGTTTGAAGAGGGTGGCGGGATGGAGAGAGTAGTGAGCAGCAGTGAATGGAGGTGAGTGCTGATCGACATTACAGAATTTTTGGGGAGGGAGTGGGGAGAGAGAGGGTTGGATTGGATCTTGAAGAGGGTGGTGAAGGATTGGAGAGAGCGACAGCGAAGGGAGGTGAGTGTTGAGTCAACCTGTCAGGCAAGTCACATCGATTTGAAATTCGTCCTCTCGAGCAAGAAAGGAAAGAAGAGATGCGAGGGGGACGGGAAAGGGAGGCAGGGTGAGAGGGAGTAGCGAAAGGGGGTGAGGGTTGAGAAGATTTTACAAGGTTTCTGCAGTTACCTTCCCGCATCTCCTTGCCATGCGTCCCATCACCTACCGCCTCTCTTTGTTGTCCATGTCGCCACTCACTAGTCCCTGTCGCCACTCACTAGTCCCTGTCGCCACTCACTAGTCCCTGTCGCCACTCACTAGTCCCTGTCGCCACTCACTAGTCCCTGTCGCCACTCACTAGTCCCTGTCGCCACTCACTAGTCCCTGTCGCCACTCACTAGCCCCTGTCGCCACTCACTAGCCCCTGTCGCCACTCACTAGCCCCTGTCGCCACTCACTAGCCCCTGTCGCCACTCACTAGCCCCTGTCGCCGCCCCCAAGACGTGTCTCCTCGTCCACCTCACCCCCTCTCACTTACTCGCCATCAACAGTACCCTCCCCACCTATAATCAAAGACGACTCAAACACACTCCCCCCTCTTCGTTACCATCCTGAACAGCCAAGCCAACCATAAGCTGAGACTCACGAATGTACCAGCATAAGTTGCTACAATACATGTACAAGGCTGAATACAACTTCCTACCAAATCTCTAACCCTAGCGCTATCCCTACCGTGTCCCCCATCTTCCCCACCGTACCTGTGCGCCATCTGCATCAGCACCCCCACCTCCTGCCAGGCCGAATCAGATTCCTACCCATCATCGCCTTGCACTTGCCCCTTGCGCCATCGCCTTGCACTTGCCCCTTGCGCCATCGCCTTGCACTTGCCCCTTGCGCCATCGCCTTGCACTTGCCCCTTGCGCCATCGCCTTGCACTTGCCCCTTGCGCCATCGCCTTGCACTTGCCCCTTGCGCCATCGCCTTGCACTTTCCCCTTGCGCCATCGCCTTGCACTTGCCCCTTGCGCCATCGCCTTGCACTTGCCCCTTGCGCCATCGCCTTGCACTTGCCCCTTGCGCCATCGCCTTGCACTTGCCCCTTGCGCCATCGCCTTGCACTTGCCCCTTGCGCCATCGCCTTGCACTTGCCCCTTGCGCCATCGCCTTGCACTTGCCCCTTGCGCCATCGCCTTGAGCACTTACCACCCTCAGCCGCTTCACGTCTCGCCCTGCCCGGCTCCCCATCCCCACTGCACCTGTCCGCCGTCAGCAGCAGCACTTCCACCTCCTATTACTATTACCCTGAATAGCTTACACGAACCCAACGCCTTGCACTTGCCCCTTGCACCATCGCCTTGAGCAGTTACTTCCCTCAGCCGCTTCACATTTATTAACCCTACCCGGCTCCCCCACCCGTGCCGCACCTGTCCGCCATCAGCAGCAGCACTTCCACTTCATACAATCATTACCCTGCATTGCTTACACAAACCCTAACCCGATATCGAATCCTAACCCTGACACTAATCCGAGGGCTAGCACTATCAGCTACCCCACCCCCCCACCTGTCCGCCATCAGCAGCAGCACTTCCACTTCCTATGATTATTACCGTAAATTGCTTACACAAATCCTAACCCGAGATCTAACCCTAACCCTGACCCTAACGCGAGGTCGACGGCTAGCCCTAGTACCCGGCTCCCCACCCCATCGCACCTGTCCGCCATCAGCAGCAGCACTTCCACCTCCTGCGCGCCCGAATCGCCTGCCATCACCTTGCGCCTTTGAGCCTTGCGCCTTGCGCCTTGCGACTTGCTCCTTGCGCCTTGCACCGTGCGGATTCCGCCTTACGCCTTGCGTGCTGCCGCTTTGACCCGCCGTCAGCCCCCAACCTGCCTTCCGCTTGCTTCGGCTTCCGCACGCCCTGTACCTCTCGTCGTGCCTCCTCCCCCGTACGGCCCACACCAGCCCCTTCACCAACACGGCTCACCAACTGCCGTTCAATCCTGTCAACCTCTCCGCTCCCACTCTCTCTCGCCTCCTCTCCGCTCCCACTCTCTCTCGCCTCCCGGCGCACTCGCCCGCCGCTTATGTTCCTTCCCTCACGCCGCGGCGCCCCACCTGCCTCACCCTTCGATGATTCGCCACGCGCTGATTGGCTGCGACGAAGCCGACACGGATAGGCCCTGGTTGTCGTTTGTGACAGTATCGGACGGGGCTCAAACTTGTGTTCACAGCGACGAGACGATGATGGCATTCACTGCCCTGCCCTTGAGTTCGAGTTGCATTCAGAATCCTCGGTGGTAACGGAACCGTTTGCAGAAGGCGATCTTATAAGGCTTTTATAAAACGCGTAGCACCTAACCTTGTGATATGCATATAGTTAAAAAAAGTAACGCTTAATTTACTTAACGACCCTCGTCGCGCCTTCTGAAAATTGATTAGTGTTTTTTTTAAACCACAAAAAAAAAAAAAAAAAAAGAGCGCCGCATTGGCTTGGTCATGGAGATCGGCAACACCTCCATAATCATAGTGCGTTCCATTTTCTGTGGCCCTATGCAGTTCGCTATGGCGCCTACCAGCTGAACCTCTGGCCTCGTGTCTCACAACTAGGGGATTCGCTGACCAGTCTTTGGACCGGGTCCCCTAGTATTGTATCGGAGTTTCGAGTCTGAGGCAGCCTTGCGCTTGTCCGCAATACTTCTGCGGACAAGCTCTCGGCTCGTGCCATCCCCTATGCCTTCCATGGTTTCCCGGTGGACTCTCCTGAGTTTGAGTTTTACCACCCGCCGTTCTACCGGCTCCTAGACTCTCGTGACGTCTGGTTTGACGAGTCAGTGTCCTACTATACCCGCTACCCCTGTCGAGGTCTCCCGGTTCCTCCCCCTCCTCTTTTCCTCGCCCCTCCTCTTTTCCTAGCCCCCACTCCTCCTCCTGCTCCCGTTCCGGCGGTACCCCAGCCCCCCCCCAGGTCCTGCCCCGTCAAGTGTGTCTCACGCTACTCCTCTCCCCTCGGTAGCTCGTTAGTGTCGTCTCCCTCCCCACAGTTCTCCTCACAGTCCTCCTCACAGTCACCTCAGCAACCTTCGGCACAACTGCGACAGACTGCAGTGGACTCACGGGGTGTCGGAGCTGGAGGTGCTGGCACTTGAGGTGCTCGTTTTGGGGGTGCTCATTCTGGGGTGCTCGTCTTGGGGGTGCTATAGTTGGAGGTGCTGGCACTGGAGGTGCTATTCCGGGGGGTGCGGGAGCTGGAGGTGTTGGCACAAGGGGTGCTAGTTTGGGGGGTGCTGAAGTGGTGGTTACTGACCCTGGAGGTCGTGGTTCTGGGGGTGCTGGCATCGGGAATTTTGGGGGTCCCGCGATCGGTTGGGAAACCACTTGCTGGCGAGTGGTTTTCGGGTCCAGACATTTGCCTGGTTTTGGCGATTGGTTTTCTATCCTAGTGGCATCTAGCGCCCGGTTGGTTTTCGGTTGGGCGAATGAATGGCTGCCGAGCCTGCACTGTCAGAATGTTGTATTTGTCTAGCCTGCAGTGGGGTACTCTATAGCGAGTACAACCCAATCTAGGGTTTCCTATATGTACTCAACTGCTTGCTAGTGCATCCCTCTTTTCTGCCTTTAAACTTTTCCTCGTGATTCTGACATGGTATCAGAGTGTGCCCTTCCTTGGCCTATGGGCCCACCAACCTGCTTCCGCTGCTACTTGATCTGTCGCACACCCCGTGGCGTGCGACCTATTTTACTCTTTGGCGCGCGCCCCGGGGCGCCCGGCCCCTTTCCTTCCTGGCGCGCCGCCCCCGCTATTTCGTCGCGGCACCCTAGGGAGCCGCGCGCGCCCCCCGCCCGTCCGTTGCGACGCCCTAGGGTGTCGCGCGCGGCCCCTACCGTCCTGTCGCGGCGCCCGGGCAAGGCGCGCGTGGCCCCTGCCGTCACGTCGTGGCGCTCTGAGGAGCCGCGCGCGACCCCCCGCTACCTCGTCGCGGCGCCTTGAGGAGCCGCGCGCGGCCCCTCGCTGCCCCGTGGTGGCGCCCTGGGGGCCGCGCACCGTCCCCCTAGCCGTCCCCCGCATTCCTACCCCCTGCCACCCGTTTTAGGGTTTGGGGGTGGGGAGTGTGGGGGTGGCGGTTGTGAGGGTGCCGGTTGTGTGCGCCGTCCCCTACTCCTCCTCCTCCTCCTCCTCCTCCGTCTCCCGCTGCTGCAGCTGCCGCTCAGGGGGGTGGGTGTGTGGGAGCCGAAGGAGTGGTGCTAGGGGGGTGTCGTGGGAGTGGAGCTAGGGGTGCAGCAGGGGGTGTGTGATAGGGGCGTGGGGCAGCTGGGGGAGGTTGAGTGGAGGCAGCCGTCGTGTCGTTAGCAGCGCTAGTAGTCAGGAGGCTACGATCTCCGGTAGGCGCCAGTCGCCTGTGGGTCAGTTGCTCCAGTCAGGAGGCTACAATCTCCGCGGAGCCAGTTACTCCTGTAGTCCGGGCCCTTGCTTCGGTAGCCACTGAGCCAGCAGCTCCTGTGTGTCTGCAGCTTCAACAGTCGCCTCCATCTTCTCGCCCCCACAGTCTCTCCTCCTCCTCACTTGCCCTCTATGATAGCCTCTAGCTTTGCTTGCAATTGTGAACTTGCTCTATGATTGCGTGCTCTGCTGTTTACACCCCACTTTGGCTATGGGGGTGTGTCAGAATGTTGTATTTGTATAGCCTACAGTGGGGTACTCTATAGCGAGTACAGCCCAATCTAGGGTTTCCTATATGTACTCAACTGCTTGCTAGTGCAACCCTCTTTTCCGCTTCTAAACTTTTCCTCGTGATTTTGACATGCATAAATGGTTTGTAAAATCTCGGCGAACACACCAAGGAAACCTGGCTGGGATACATTGGGCGTGGGTAGTTTTTGATTGGTTGCGCATAATCATTTTGTTGAATGTCGCGACACTGTCGCGAACACCGATACATACACACAAAAAAATGGCGATGCTAATAAAAAGATCTGTTGTGATTAATATGTGACAATATCGAAGCAGGATTTGGTAATGAGATTAATTCACTCACTTTCGCTAGAATAACACGTGCATATGAAGAACGTTATACATAATAAAGTAGCTTCTCTAAGGTGTAAAATAGAACCACTATAAAGTCGTGAAAATTGAGCTGCTAATTTCATTAAAATAAAAAAATGTATAAATTTGAGCACCATAAACAGCCGTTAAATAGCAATTACTTATTAAAATGAGCTAAAATACAAAAATAAACACCCAACCTAGTCTACGAAACTAGTATAAACAACAGCATACTAACTTAGCACTAACAGGTAAACGTCAGTGCCATGCATGATTTTTGCAGCTGTGCCAACACCAAAAGAACAATGAAAACAAAGGTAAGAAAACCATAATGCAGGGTGAAAACATGAATACATATACACTTACAAGCTGCAGGCGAACCTGTCAGAATGTTATAATTGTCTAGCCTGCAGTGGGGTACTCTATAGCGAGTACAACCCAATTAGGGTTTCCTATATGTATGCCAACTGCTGCTAGTGCAACCCTCTCTTCTTCATTCCTCATTCTCACAGAACCAAGCCAACGCATCAATGTAAATAACCACCTGAGAGGAGTCCGACAAAAACAAAAAGATACTCCATCCACTATCTGCCAAAACATGGGAGACCACAGCAGGAAATGCACGGTGATATGGGATGAAACATAAAACAAAAAAATATAACACAAAATCGACTAAGCTGCACACCTCTCAGCTTCAAAGTCGACAGCAGCGCAGCTCTAAGCTGCATCTATTAGAGGTCTACTGGTGATCCCCGATTGATCCTAGGGAAGAGTTACAGGCTCGTTGCCCAAGGGGGTTATGGGCGCACTGACCCGCTATTTAACAAGCCCTTTTATCCCAGTGGTTAGTGGCTGGGATTCTGACATGGTATTAGAGCGAAGGTCTTGGGTTCGAATCTCGGTGTGTGCACTTCGGGCATCCCAGTGCGGGGGGTGTCAGAGGTCTACTGGTGATCCCCGATTGATCCTAGGGAAGGGTTATAGGGACGTTGGCCTAGGGGGTTATGGGCGCACTTACCCGCTACACAAACAAGCCCTTTTATCCCAGTGGTCTAGTGGCTGGGATTCTAACAGCATCTGCAGACAACCATCTGTCAGAATGTTATAATTGTCTAGTCTGCAGTGGGGTACTCTATAGTGAGTACAGCCCAAATTAGGGTTTGCTATATGTCTCCTATTGTGAAGAATGAGGAATGGAGAAGAGGGGTTGCACTAGCAGCAGTTGGCATACATATAGGAAACCCTAATTGGGTTGTACTCGCTATAGAGTACCCCACTGCAGGCTAGACAATTATAACATTCTGACACACCCCCATAGCCAAAGTGGGGTGTAATCAGCACAATGAGCAAGCAGGCATAGAGCAGGAGTTCACAATAGCGAGCAAAGCTAGAGTTAATCACAGCGGGCAAGTGAGGAGGAGGAGGAACTATGGAGGGAGAGAAGATGGGAGGCAACGACTGAAGCTGCAGAGGCACGGGCACAGGAGCGGCTGACTCAGTGGCTACCGAAGCAAGGGCGACGGACCACTGGAGTAACTGGCTCCGCGGCTATAGACAAGCGACAGGAGCAACGGACCCACTGGCGTCTGGTGCAACAGGCTCACTTGCTACCGAAGCAAGGGCGATGGACTACAGGCGCTGCAGGCGACACGACAGCTACCTTCACACAACCTCTTCCAGCTGCCTCACACCCCTCGACACACACCCCCTGCTCAAACCCTAGTTCCACTCCCACAGCACCTCCCTTTCACACACCCCTTGCTGCACCCTAGGTTCACTCACACCCCACCCCCTAGCACCACTCCGTCGACTCCCACACATCCACCCCCCTCAGCGGCAGCTGCAGCAGTGGGAGACAGAGGAGGAGGAGGAGGAGCAGGGGAGACCACACACCCGCCACCCCCTACTCGCCAACCCCAGACCCTAACACAGGGCAGGGCGGGACCGCGGGTAGGGAGGTTACGCGGGGTGGGGGGGGGGGGGGGGGGGAGGGGGGGGGGCCGACGCGCGACCTCCTAAGGCGCCAAAACAGGCGGCAGAAGGGGCGACGCTCGCCCCCCCCCCCCTCCAGGCGGCCCCCTCAGGTCGCCTCGACAGGCGACGGGAAAAGAGGGGGGGGGGGGCGGTGCACGGGCCCCCGGTGCGCCGCGACAGGCGACGGAGCATGGCCGGGGCGGGGTCGGGGCAGGGTCGAGGCAGGGCCAAAAGTGGCGGCGACGGGGCCGCTGGAGGCGGCGACGGGGCCGATAGGGGCGGCGACGGGGCCGCTAGGGGCGGCGACGGGGCCGCTGGTGGCGGCGTCGGGGCCGATAGGGGCGGCGACGGGGCCGCAAAGGGGCCGCGAGGGGCCTGGAAGGGCGGCGACGGGCCGCTAGGGGCGGCAACGGGGCCGCGAAGGGGCCGCGAGGGGCCTGAAAGGTCGGCGACGGGGCCGCTAGGGGCGGCGACGAGGCCGCGAAGGGGCAGCAAGGGGCCTGGAAGGGCGGCAACGGGGCCGCTAGGGGCGGCGACGGGGCCGCGAAGGGGCCTCGAGGGGCCGAGAAGGGCGGCGACGGGGCCGCTAAGGGCGGCGCGAGGGGCCATGAGAGGGGCCTTTAGGAGGGGAAGAAAAAAATAAGTCCGTCGCACGCCACGGGGCGTGCAACACACAGAGTAGCAGCGGAAGCAGTTAGGTGGGCCCAGAGGCCAGGAGCATAGATGCTCTGATAGCATGTGAAAAATGAGTATTGGAGAAGAGGGGTTGCACAAGCAGCAGTTGGCATACATATAGGAAACCCTAATTGGGTTGTACTCGCTATAGAATACCCCACTACAGGCTAGACAATTATAACATTCTAACACCTATCTGCTGCTATTGAAAACCCCTTCTTCTGTTCTAACTTTCTGCTTGCGTTCTCGACATGCTATCAAAGCGAGTACGCTCCTGGCCTGTGGGCCCACTTGCTTCCGCTGATGTCTTATCTGTCACGCGCCCCGTGGCGCGCAACGTTTTTTCTTCCCGCCACATGCTCGGGGCGCATGGCAGGTTTTTGCCCGCTGCGCGCTCGGGGCGTGTGGCGGTTTTCTGCCCGCCGTGCGCCCCGAGGAGCGCGGCGGTTTACTGCCTCACGCGTCACCCTGGGGACCCGCGCGTACCCCCTGTCGACCGTCGCCCCCCCCCCCCCGGGGACCCGCGCGTCCCTCCCCGTCGACCGTTGCGTCACCTCGGGGACCCGCGCGTCCCTCTCCGTCGACCATCGCGCCGCCCCCGGGGACCCGCGCCGCCCCCGGGGACCTGCGCGTCCCCCCCGTCGACCGTCGCGTCGCCCCTGGGGACCCACGCGCGCCCCTCGCGATCCTGTCGCGTCGCCCCTGGGGACCTGCCCGCGGCCCCTGCCATTCTGTCGCGCCGCCCTGGGGACCCGCGCGCGCCCTCTGTGCCGCCCCGTGCCCCCGTGCGCGCGAGGCTTCTTCCTCCCCGCGGGTGGCGAGTGTGGGGGTGGCGAGTATGGGGGTGACGGGTGTGTGAGGCCTCCCCTGCTCCTCCTCCTCCTCTCTCTCCCACTGCTGCAGCTGCCGTTGAGGGGGGTGGGTGTGTGGGAGCCGAGGGAGTGGCGCTAGGGGGGTGTCGTGAGAGTGGAGCTAGGGGTGCAGCCGGGGGTGTGTGAAAGGGGTGTGAGACAGTTGGGGGAGGTTGAGCAGAGGTAGCCGTCGTGACGTCAGCAGCACCAATAGTCCGGGGCCCTTGCTCCGGTAGCCCAGCGAGCCTGCTGCGCCAGTCGCCCGTCGGTCCGTTGCACCTGCCGCTCGTCTTAGCCGCGGAGCTAGTTACTCCTGTAGTCCGGGGCCCTTGCTCTGATAGCCACCGTGTGCGCCGCTCCTATTGCCCGTGTGTATGCGGCTTCACTCGTCGCCTCCAATCTTCACTCCTCGCACAGTCCCTCCTCCTCCTCAATTGCCCTTTGTGACTCCCTCTAGCTTTGCTTGTGATTGTGAACTTCTTATGTGCCTGCTTGCTGTGCTGATCATACCCCACTTTGCCTATGGGGGTGTGTCAGAATGCTATAATTGTCTAGTCTGCAGTGGGGTATTCTATAGTGAGTACAGCCCAAATTAGGGTTTGCTATATGTATCCTAGCTACTGCTAGTGAAAACCCCTTCTTTCGTTCTAACTTTCTGCTTGCGTTCTCGACACCATCACATCGGCTTCACGTGTCGCCCACATAGACCAATACCTGACAGCATTGAAACAACAAAGAGTGCGCAAGGTGATACTACGGAAGACCGGAAAACTAAGCAACTGAATAGCGTATCACAACTATCGAGCACATAAACTGATAAAAACGGATGTGCTTTTTACGTAGAAGACGAGAGCATACGAGCTGGCTTTCAAACTCATATGCTATAGTATGTGTAGGTTGTAGTGGGGTAGACAGTATGGGGTACAACACTTTTAGGTTTTCCAACTTGTACCCACCTCTTTCCTAGTTCATTCATTCCTCATTTCTTCACATGGTATAGAGCAGGTTCCCTAGTGGGAACGCTTCTCAGGGCCCACCACTGAAATCGACTTTTTTTTCCTGACCGGAGCGCGGGTTGGCCCTGCCCGAGGCGCGCCCCGTTGGCCGACCTCACGTCGCCTCTCACGGCCCCTCGTGCCTCCCTTATCGGCCCCGTCGCCACCCCTTACGGCCTCGTCGCCGTCCTTTGCGGCCCCGTCGCCGCCCCTCTAGGCCCCTTGCGCCCCCTTCGCGGCCCCGTCGCCGCCCCTCTAGGCCCCTCGCGGCCCCTTCGCGGCCCCGTCGCCGCCCCTAGCGGCCCCGTTGCTGCCCTTCGAGGCCCCTCCCAGCCCCTTTGCGGCCCCGTCGCTGCCCCTAGCGGCCCCGTCGCCGCCCCTTTCGGCCCCGACGCCGCCCCTAGCGGCCCCGTCGCCGCCCCTAGCGGCCCCGTCGCCGCCCTTCGCGGCCCCGTCGCCACCCTTCGCGGCCCCGTCGCCGCCCCTAGCGGCCTTGTCGCCGCCCTTCGCGGCCCCGTCGCCGCCTCTAGCGACCCCGTCGCCACCCTTAGCGGCCCCGTCGCCGCCTCTAGCGGCCCCATCACCGCCCTTCACGGCCCTTTCAGCTGCCAAGCAGCCGAACCGCCGAGCTGCCGAGCCGCCCAGCAGCCAAGCCTCCCAGCAGCCGAGCCGCCCAGCAGCCGAGCCCCCGAGGTGCCGAGTCGCTGAGGCCGCCGTCGAGCCGCCACTACCGAGCCGCTGCCGCCGAGCCGTCGTCGAGCCACTACTGTTCCTACCGGCGCGCACCGGCCCTCCCCACCCGGACTGGTGAGAGCACTCCCTGCTAGACCACTGCTGTCATGGCTACCCCCAGTGTCCTTACCTTTGATGCTGAGGGTCGTGCTGTTGACTTTGAGGTCTGGGTCGATGATCTACAGCTTTTCCTATAGTGCGATAGGAAGGACGGCCTCTCACTGTTCGATCTCACGTCTGGCGCCTCTACTGCCCCTGCTGCCGATGCTGACAGCACTGTTTGCTCATAGTGGGCCACACGCGATGCTGCTGCCCGTCTTGCTGTGCATCGCCACTTACCGACCGCTGAGCGCGCGCACTTTAGTCAGTACAAGAGTGCCAAGACCTTGTACGACGCTGTAGTTGCACGCTACTCTTCCCCTGCCACTGCTGCTCTTTGCCGCCTCATCCTGCCGTACCTGTTTCTTGACCTCGCTGCCTTTCCCACTGTCGCTGACCTTGGTACGCACCTTTGCACTAGTGACACCCGCTACCGCGCTACGCTTCCTGCTGAGTTCTGCGCCAAGAACCCCCCCCCCCCCCCCCCATGTACATCACCCTCTACTAGACAGTTACCCAGCTCCCTGACTCCCTTCGCTCGGTCAGGGACCACTTTCTCTCTGTTTGCCCCACCACACTCACCGTTGACCTCCTCGAGGAGCGCCTCCTGGCACCTGAGAAGAGTATAGTCGCTATAGGAGCCTCTAGAGGTGACCCGCGTGCCCCTGTATTTGAGGGGTGCTCCCCCTCCCCCCTTTTGCCCTCTGTTGCCTCTGCTGCTGCCATCGACTTCGTTGGCACCGAGTCGGTCGGCGCTGCGTCTGCCCCTAGCGGGCGACGCCGCACCGGCAAGGGCAAGGGGGGCAAGGGCGCTAGAGGGGCTGGTGGGGGCGGTGGAGGTGGAGGTGGAGGAGGCGGAGGGAGTGGGGGTGGTGGTGGGAGTGGTGGCCGGGGTGGGGGCTTCGGTGGCGGCGGTGGCATCGGAGGCGGCGGCGGCGGTGGCGGTGAGAGCGGAGGAGGAGGCGATGGCGGCGGTGGCGGAGGTGGCGGCGGAGGAGGTGGAGCTAGTCGGGGTGGCTCTGCGCAGCGGGGCGGCTTAGGTGGTGGTCAACGCTAGCAGCAGCAGCGCAGTCGTGAGACCCCGTCCCCCCAGCAGCTTCGTGAGTGGTACGCTGGGCGTCAGCAAGGTGGGGGTACTGGTCCCTGTACCTACGTCCTTCCGTACCAGCGACCGCGCTGGTAAGCAGAGCGCGGGCTCGCACTCCACCCAGCGCTGCTTCAGCCGCCTGACGGACGCTTGGCGTCACAAGTTCCCTGACGCCACTGAGATCCCTCGCTGGGGCGAGCTGTCTAGGGCGGGGGTTGCTATCTTTGATCTTGACTATGATGCTATTCTTGCTGCCATGTATGCTCTGTCTACTAGTGATGAGGGTGACTGTTACCTGTGTGTTTCGCCAGACCCGGGCATTGAGGCTGCTGCTCTAGGTGCTGGTGAGGCTGCTGCTCTAGGTGCTAGTGCGTCTCCTGCCCCACGTGCTGGTGAGTCTGCTCTCTCAGGTACCACATTGGCTCAGGCCTTACACACCTTCACCCTTGACTCGGGTGCTTCCCGCTCCTTCTTTCGAGACCGCACCACGCTTACGCCGCTGAGACGACCGGTTGCGGTCTCCCTGGCGGACCCCTCTGGGGGTCCTGTCCTTGCTCGCTTCTCCACTGTCTTACCATGTCCGGCAGCCCCCTCTAGCACCCTGACAGGTCTCTATCTCCCCTCGTTCTCTAGAAACTTGGTGAGTGGTGCTGATCTACAGGATGGGGGGGTTGAAAAGTTCACTCCTGCGAGACAGCGGGTGACCCACTGTACGTGTGCTCGGACGGGCCGACACTTGGCCACGTTTACCCATCAGCCGGGGTCGAGCCTGTACACACTGACTACTGAGTCTCCTCCGGCTGCTGAGTCTTGTCAGGTAACTGCGTTGAGTCAGGTGTTTGCTGCAGCGTTCAGGTCTGGTCCTGAGTCTGCTCCCTGCTCATGTCGTCTCCTGTCCCACCAGACTCTCCTTTGGCACCACCGCCTTGGTCACCCCTCCCTGCCTCGTCTCCGAGGCATGGCCTCCCGTGTCCTTGTCTTTGGTCTCCCCCGGTCCCTCGCTCCCCTCCCTCCGGGGCCTGCTCTTACCTGCGTTCCCTGCGTTGAGGAACGGCAGCGCGCCGCCCCTCACTCCTTCGAGTTTCCTCCGACAGAAGCTCCCCTGTAGACTCTTCATATGGACGTGTAGGGCCCCGCCCGCGTCTGTGGCCAGGCTCACGAGCCTTACTTCCTGTTGGTGGTTGACGACTTCTCGCGTTACACCACGGTGTTCCCCTTCCGCAGCAAGGGTGACGTCACTGAGGTGTTGATCGACTGGATCCGCGCAACTCGTCTCCAGCTCAGAGAGAGTTTCGGCTCAGACTTTCCTGTTCTGCGTTTGCACTCTGACAGAGGCGGGGAGTTTTCCTCTGCCCGTCTAGGAGCCTTCTGTCGTGCACAAGGCATCCGCCAGACCTTCACGCTTCCGGCCTCTCCACAGCAAAATGGGATTGCTGAGCGCCGCATTGGTATGGTCATGGACGTCGCTCGTACGTCCATGATCCATGCGGCTGCTCCCCATTTTCTGTGGCCGTTTGCACTTCAATACGCAGCGCATCAGCTCAACCTTTAGCCCCGGGTCTCCTTGCCAGAGACCTCCCCCACCTTGCAGTGGACGGGGAAGGTTGGCGATGCGTCTGCGTTTCGGGTCTGGGGATCTCGGGCGTTTGTCCGCGACTTGTACGCGGATAAGCTGTCCCCCCGTGCTGTTCCCTGCGTCTTCCTTGGCTTCCCCCCTGACGCGCCTGGTTGGCAGTTTTACCACCCCACCTCGCGCCGTGTTCTATCCTCCCAGGACGTCACCTTTGACGAGTCGGTGCCTTAGTACCGTCTCTTCCCCTACCGCACTGCGCCCCTCCCCCCGCCGCACTCTTCCTTGCGCCAGGTCCTCCCCCGGTAGACCCTCTCCCCCCCCAGGGTCCTGCCCCGTCAGGTTTGTCCCAGGTAGACGCAGTCGAGCCTGTCCAGGTAGCTGTTGACTCTGGTGCTGCTAGGGGTGCTGAGCTTGTGGGTGCCGGGTCTGGGGGTGCTGAGCCTGGGGGTGCGGAGCCTGGGGGTGCTGAGTCTAGGGGTGATGAGCATGCGGGTGCCAGGTCTGGGAGTGCTGAGCCTGGGGGTGCGGAGCCTGGGGGTGCTGAGCCTGGGGGTGCGGAGCCTGGGGGTGCTGGGTCTGCTCGTGTGGCCTCTCGCGGTGCTTTGTCGAGGCGGGAGGTACCCTCTCCGCAGGATCTGCGCGAGTGGTTTGCCCGGCGCTGGAGCCGTGCTGCTGGAGCTGGAGGGGCTACTGTTGCTGCTGGTCCTGGAGGTGCTCGTACTGGTGGTACTGGAGCTGTTGAGGCTGGGGGTGCTGCTGGGGCTACTGGAGTTGGTCCTGCTGGAGGTAATGCTAGAGCTGCTGGCGGTACTGGAGCTGACGGTCCTACTAGAGCTGCTGGAGCTGCTGGAGCTAGAGCAGCTGGGGGTGTTGGCGCTGGAGGTGCTGCTGGCGCTGGTGCTTCTGAGGGTGCTGGAGTTGGCGCTGTTGGAGCTGGAGGTGCTGCTGGCGCTGGTACTGCCCTTGGGGGTACTGGTGCTGTCCCTACTGGTTCTGTAGGCACTGCGCGGCCTCCGCCGTACTTCATTCCGCTCCTTGAGCAGGTTCTTGGTCTCCCGTCCTCTACTGGTCCTGCTCCTCCCTTAGAGTGTCCACAGCATGTCCACTCGCAGTCACAGTTACGGCCCGCCTCCCCCCTACCAGCTCCTTCTCCCTTCACTGGTCCCACTGGAGGTCTTGCTGAGCGTTATGAGCCTGCGTCATATCCTGCGTCGCCTGTTCGTGCTGCTCGCAATAGTGGTCGTCCTCCGCGTCTGCGTCCTCCTGCGGTCCTAGGAACACACCAAATGGCACTACGTCCTTCTACTGCTATTCAGCGTGTCCCGTTGCCGTCTCCTCCAGAGTCCTCTCTTTCTGTCCTTGCTGACCCGGAGTCTGACTCTCTTCGTACTGCCAGTCCTACTATCATGCGTCTCTTGGCTACTGCTGTCACCGACCCTTCCTTTGAGTCCACTATTGAGTCTGCCTTAGTTGCTGAGCTTGTCGACTTTGCTGCTCGCTGTCGTCTAGACTACAGTGCCAGTCTTGTTGCTGAGTCTGAGTCTGTCTGTTCTCCGTCCGTCGAGGGTGAGTGTGCTCTTAGCACGGACGTCCTTGAGGACAGGCAGGATGGGTTCCAGTGTTTTGCTGCTGCTTTGCCTCGTCTCGTGTCCACGCTGATTGCCCCTGAGGGAGACCCGTATGCACCAGACTTCCCGACTCCTCAATCGTACGCTGAGGCGATCGAGGGTCCCTACTCCTCTCAGTGGCAGTCAGCCATGGACGCAGAGATGGCTTCCTGGAAGTCCACAGGCACCTACGTCGACGAGGTTCCCCCGCCTGGGGCGAACATCGTCAGTGGCATGTGGATTTTCAGGGTGATGCGGCCGCCGGGTTCTCCACCTGTCTTCAAGGCGCGTTACGTGGCTCGAGGCTTCAGTCAGCGGCAGGGAGTTGACTACTTTCAGACCTTCTCTCCCACCCCGAAGATGACCACTCTTCGGGTGCTGCTGCACATAGCCGCTCAGCGCGACTACGAGCTTCACTCTCTTGACTTCATCACAGCTTTCCTGCAGGGCAGCCTGCAGAAGGAGATCTGGCTGCGCCGCCCACCTGGCTTCACTGGGTTGTTTCCTCCTGGTACCCAGTGGAGCCTCCGGCGGCCAGTCTACGGTCTTCGCGAGGCGCCCCGTGAGTGGCACGACACACTGAGGACTACACTTGTGGCTCTTGGGTTTGCTCCTTCTATTGCCGACCTGTCGCTGTTTCTGCACACTGACACCTCTTTGCCGCCGTTCTACATCCTCGTGTACGTCGACGACTTGGTCTTTGCCACTGCTGATACTACTGGACTAGCCCACGTGAAGTCCGAGCTGCAGAAGAGACACACGTGGAAAGACGTGGGTGAACTGCGCAGCTACCTTGGCTTGCAGATCACCCGGGACACAGCACAGCGCACCATTACCCTGACTCAGTCACTCATGGTGCAGCAGGTCCTTCAGCGCTTCGACTTCACGTACTCCTCGCCTCAGGCCACTCCTCTGTCTACTCGCCACTCGCTCTCAGCTCTGCCTTTGGATGAGTCTGTAGAGCCGAGTGGCTCGTACCCAGAGCTTGTTGGCTGCCTCATGTACCTGATGACCTGCACACGACCTGACCTAGCATACCCTCTTAGCATCTTGGCACGCTATGTTGCTTCTGGGAGACACCGACGAGAGCACATGGCTGCATCGAAGAGTGTGTTGCGCTACTTGTGCAGTACGTCGGGCATGGGGCTCGTGCTTGGAGGGCGGAGTCCAGTGGTCCTCACTGGTCACACAGGCGCTTCTTGGGCTAACGACCAGGCTACGCAGCGGTCGTCACAGGGTTACACCTTCAGCCTTGGTTCTGGCTCTGTTTCGTGGCGGTCTACCTGCTCGTCTTCTGTTCTCGGCTCCAGCTGTGAGGCTGAGATCTACGCGGGGGCCATGGCTGCACAGGAGCTACGCTGGCTCACCTACCTGCTGACTGACCTAGGAGTGCCACCTCGTTCTCCTCCAGTTCTGTACGTAGACAACAAGGCCATGCTAGCCTTGTGTTGGGAGCACAGACTGGAGCACAGAACGAAGCACATTGCTCTTCGCTACTTCCTTGCTCGTGAGCTGCAGCAGCGTGGTCAGCTGCGCCTTGCTTACGTGGCCTTTGAGGCCAGCACTGCTGATATCTTTACCAAGGCACTTCCGCCTTGTGATCATCAGCGCTTCTGTACAATGCTAGGTCTTGTGCCTACTTGGCCTCACTTGCTCACTTCTTGACCTTGATTGTACTGTGATCTTTCTATACCTGCACTTGCTTGTCTACCTTTATATATGATCTTGCATGTGAACTGGCCTTGTGGCCTTGAACTGGTGCTCGAAATGTGTGGTGACGTTGTGATCCACCCTGAGGTTGCTTTGCTTTGCTTGACTGGTCGTGTGACCTCTTGTTCTCCCCCACTTTGCCTATGGGGGTGTGTCAAACTCATATGCTATAGTCTGTGTAGGCTGTAGTGGGGTAGACAATATGGGGTACAACACTTTTAGGTTCTCCTACTTGTACCCACTTCTTTCCTAGTTCATTCATTCCTCATTTCTTCACTCTGGCTTACCAGTGCCGAGAACTTAGGCAGTTAAAGCAGCTGCATCCTACGAATTGCCTTGCACTGCTGCCTTTTTGTTGTTTCTTGCTGGGCAATGACTAAGGGATTTATATTGGTGTTCGCAACAAATTAGACATTCACTTAGCAGTGCTGTCGCAAGTCTGAGGAATGATTGGTCATAATGGCATCTTGGCAAAAATGAGGTGTCCAACGAAATCCAGCTCGACAATTAGAAATGGCTCGCTAACTGCTGCCAGCTTGACAAATGTGCAGTTTCCAAAACATATTGTACACGTTTTGTTTAAACCAGAGACCCATCAGATAAGAATCATCATTACATCTAATATCTTTTTTCAAAACCCTACAATAATAAGCACAAATGGTCCAAAATATAGGTAATACCTGACCACAGGCACAAAAACCCAATGCATGGTGCGGCTATAGCAGTTTTTCCCCATATGTTCACAAATTCATCAATATTTTGATCAAATAAAACTCAACGCAACACATAATTTGGATAACACTCTATATATAAATATAAGCTCTAATTAATTTTGTAGTCATACGTATATATTTGTACCCCAAATACTATACTATTAACTTCAATTTACACAACAATTTCTCATGGATAACAAAAGATCTTTAACTCCTTTCTATCATATGGACCTAATATTTTATCACTTTTGGCAATTATTTATATATTCACAAATATAACTATGCATTGTGTTGCTGTTGTCATTGCTGCTACTGTTGTTGTTGTTGTTGTTGTTGTTGTTGTTGTTGTTGTTGTTGTTGTTGTTGTTGTTGTTGTTGTTGTTGTTGTTGTTGTTGTTGTTGTTGTTGTTGTTGTTGTTGTTGTTGTTATTGTTGTTGTTGTTGTTGTTGTTGTTGTTGTTGTTGTTGTTGTTGTTGTTGTTGTTGTTGTTGTTGTTGTTGTTGTTGTTGTTGTTGTTGTTGTTGTTGTTGTTGTTGTTGTTGTTGTTGTTGTTGTTGTTGTTGTTGTTGTTGTTGTTGTTGTTGTTGTTGTTGTTGTTTTGTTGTTGTTGTTGTTGTCGTTGTCGTTGTTGTTGTCGTTGTCGTTGTCCTCGTTGTTGTTGTTGCCATTGTCGTTGTTGTTGCTGTTGTCATTGCTGTTATTGTTGCTGTTGTTGCTGTTGTTGTTGTTGTTGTTGTTGTTGTTGTTGTTGTTGTTGTTGTTGTTGTTGTTGTTGTTGTTGTTGTTGTTGTTGTTGTTGTTGTTGTTGTTGTTGTTGTTGTTGTTGTTGTTGTTGTTGTTGTTGTCGTTGTTGTTCTTGTTGCTGTTGCCATTGCTGTTGTCGTCGTTGTTGTTGATGTCGTCGTCGTTGTTGATGTCGTCGTCATTGTTGTTGATGTCGTCGTCGTTGTTGTTGTTGTCGTCGTCGTTGTTGTTGTTGTCGTCGTCATCGTCGTTCTTGTTGTCGTCGTTGTTGTAGTTGTTGTTGTTGTCGTCGTTGTTGTTGTTGTTTTTGTTGTTGTTGTCGTTGTCGTTGTTGTTGCTGTTGCTGCTGCTGTTGTTGCTACTTTTATTGCTGCTGTTGTTGCTGCTGTTGTTGCTGCTGTTGTTGTTGCTGTTGTGGATCCTATTCTCGTTGCTGTTATCGTTGCTGTCGTCGTTGCTGTCGTCGTTGCTGTCGTCAGTGATGTCGTCATTGATATCGTCGTTGCTGATGTCATTGTGAAATAACGAGGAATGGATGAACTAAGAAAATGTGTGATACAAATGTGAAACCCTAGAAACCTGTACCTCTTAGTGTCTACCCCACTAGAGCCTACAAACACTATGTCATATATATCTGACACACCCCCATAGGCAAAGTGGGGAGAACTAGGGGTCACAAGACCAGTCAAGCGAAGCAAGCTCAGGGTGGATCACAACGTCACCACACATTCCGAGCACCAGTTCAAGGCCACAAGGCCAGTTGACATGCAAGATTATATATAAAGGTAAACAAGCAAGTGCAGGTATAGATAGATCACAGTACAAGCAAGGTCAAGAAGTGAGCAAGTGAGGCCAAGTAGGCACAAGACCTAGCATCTTACAAAAGCGCTGATGATCACAAGGCTGAAGTGCCTTGGAAGAGATATCAGCAATGTTGGCCTCACAGGCCACGTAAGCAAGTCGCAGCTGGCCACGCTGCTGCAGCTCACGAGCAAGGAAGTAGCGAAGAGCAATGTGCTTCGTTCTGTGCTCCAGTCTGTGCTCCCGACACAAGGCCAGCATGGCCTTGATGTCTACGTACAAAACTGGAGGAGAACGAGGCGGCTCTTCTAGGTCAGTCAACAGGTAGGTGAGCCAGCGTAGCTCTTGTGCAGCCATGGCCCTTGCGTAGATCTCAGCCTAACAGCTGGAGCCGAGAATAGAAGACGAGCGTGTAGACCGCCATGAAACAGAGCCGAAAACAAGGCTGAAGGTGTAGCCCTGTGATGACCGCTGCGTAGCCTGGTCGTCAGCCCAAGAAGCGTCTGCGTGACCAGTGAGGACCACTAGACTCCGCCCTCCAAACACAAGTAGCGCAACACCCTCTTCACTGTAGCCATATGCTCTCGTTGGTGTGTCCCAGGAGCAACATAGCGTGCCAAGATGCTAAGAGGGTATGCAAGGTTAGGTCGAGTGCAGGTCATTAGGTACATGAGGCAGCCAACAAGCTCTGGGTACGGGCCACTCGGCTCTACAGACTCATCTGAAGGCAGAGCTGAGAGCGAGTGGCGAGTAGATAGAGGAGTGGCCTGAGGCGAGGAGTACATGAAGTCGAAGCGCTGAAGGACCTGCTGCACCATGTGTGATTGAGTCAGGGTAATGGTGCGCCGTGCTCTATCCCGGGTGATCTGCAAGCCAAGGTAGCTGCGCAGTTCACCCAGGTCTGTGCACGTGTGTCTCTTCTGCAGCTCGGACTTCACGTGGGCGAGTCCAGCAGTGTCACAAGTAGCAAAGACCAAGTCGTCGACGTACACGAGGATGTAGAACGGCGTCAAAGAAGGGTCGGTGCGTAGAAACAGCGACGGGTCGGCAGTAGAAGGAGCAAACCCAAGAGCCGCAAGAGTAGTCCTCAGTGTGTCGTACCACTCACGGGGCGCCTGGTGGAGACCGTATACGGGCCGCTGGAGGCTCCACTGGGTACCAGGAGGAAACACCCAGTGAAGCCAGGTAGGCGGCGCAGCGAGATCTCCTTGTGCAGGCTGCCTTGTAGGAAAGCAGTGGTGAAGTCAAGAGAGTGAAGCTCGTAGTCGCTCTGAGCGGCTACATGAAGCAGCACCCGAAGAGTGTCATCTTCGGGGTGGGAGAGAAGGTATGAAAGTAGTCAACTCCCTGCCGCTGACTGAAGCCTCGAGCCACGTAACGTGCCTTGAAGACAGGCGGAGAACCCGGCGGCCGCTTCACCCTCAAAATCCACATGCTGCTGACGATGTTCGCCCCAGGTGGGGGAACCTCGTCAACGTAGGTGCCTGTGGACTTCCAGGAAGCCATCTCTGCATCCATGGGTGACTTCCACTGAGAGGAGTAGGGACTCTCTATCGCCTCTGTGTAAGAGCGCGGAGTCGGGATGTCTGGTGCATCCGGGTCTCCCTCATGGGCAATCAGCATGGACATGAGATGAGGCAAAGCAGCAGCAAAACACTGGAACTCCTCCTGCCTGTCCTCAAGGACGTGCGTGCTAAGAGCACACTAACCCCCAACGGACGGAGGACAGACAGACTCAGACTCAGCAACAAGACTACCAGCGTAGTCTAGACGACAGCGAGAAGCGAAGTCGACAAGCTCAGCAACTAAGGCAGACACAGCAGTGAACTCAAAGGAAGGGTCAGTGACAGCAGTAGCCATGAGACGCGTGACAGTAGGACTGGCAGCACAAAGAGAGTCAGACTCCGAGTCAGCAAGAGCAAGAACAGAGGACCCCGGGGGAAGATGGCAAAGGGACACGCAGTGGAGCAGTGGAAGGACGCAGTGCCATCTGGTGCGTGCCTGGGACCGCAGGAGGACGCTGACGTGGAACACGGCGTCTAGTGCGAGCATCACGAACAGGCGACGCAGGAGGAGATGCAGGCTCACGATGCTCAGCAAGACCTCTAGTAGGACGAGTGTAAGGAGAGGGAGCAGGTAGTGCGGAGGCGGGCTGTAACTGTGACTCGGACTAGACTGGCAGTGGAAACTCTAAGGAAGGAGCAGGACCAGTAGAGGGCGGAAGACCAAGAACCTGCTCAAGGAGCGGAACGAAGTACAGCCGCGGCCGCGCAACACCTATACAACCAGCAGGGATTGAACCAGCACCCGCAGGGTCGGCCACGACTCTAGCAGCTCCACGAACTCCAGGAGTATTTACTCCAGCACCCACAGGAGCACCGGCAACAGCAGCACCTTCAGCTCCAGCACCTCCAGCAGCTCCAGCTCCGGCAGGAACACCGGAAGACCCAACAGCCCCAGCTTTAGCACCTAATCTAGCAGCACCGCTAGCTCCAGCACCACCAGCAGCTCCAGCACCAGGAGCACCCCCAGGCCCAGCAGCTCCAGAACCTCCAGTACGAGCACCTCCGGGACCTGTGGCATCAGCACCCTCAGCAGCAGTAGAACCTCCAGCACCAGCGGCACCTCTAGCTCCAGCAGCACGGCTCTAGCGCCGAGCAAACCACTCGCGCAGCTCCTATGGAGAGGGTAGCTCCCGTCGGGACGAACCACCCGAAGGACCTCCAGACCCCGCACCCCCAGACTCCACACGAGCAAGCCCAGCACCCTCAGGCTAAGCACCCCTAGTCGGAGCACCCCCAGGCTCAGCACCCCCAGACTCAGCACCCGCAGGTGCAGCACCCCCAGACTCCGCACCCGCAGGCCCAGCACCCCCAGCAGCACCAGAGTCAACCGCTACCTCGACAAGCTCGACTGCGTCTATCTGGGACACACCAGAGGGGGTAGGACCCTGAAGGGGAAGGGGGTCTACCGGGGGAGGACCTGGCGCGAGGATGAGCGGCGGCGGGGGGAGGGGGGCAGTGCGGTAGGGGAAGAGACGGTAGTAAGGAACCAACTCGTCAAACGTGACGTCCTGGGAGGACAGATAATGGCGCAAGGTGGGGTGGTAAAACTGCCAACCAGGCGCATCAGGGGGGAAGCCAAGGAAGACGCAGGGAACAGCGCGGGGGGAAAGCTTGTCCGCAGACAAGTCGCGGACAAAAGCTCGAGATCCCAAGACACGGAACGCAGACGCGTCGCCAACCTTCCCCGTCCACCGCAGAGTAGGGGAGGTCTCCGACAAGGAGACCCGGGGCTGAAGGTTGATCTGATGCGCCGCGTAATGAACCGCGAACGGCCACAGAAAATGGGGAGCAGCCGCATGGAACATGGACGTACGAGCGACGTCCATGACTATGCCAATGCGGTGCTCAGCAATCCCATTTTGCTGTGGAGAGGCCGGAAGCGTGAAGGTCTGGCGGATGCCCCGTGCATGTCAGAAGGCCCGCAGAAGGTCAAAGGAAAACTCTCCGCCTCTGTTGGAGTGCAGACGCTGAACAAGAAAGTCCGAGCCGAAACTCTCTATGAGCTGGAGACGAGCTGCGCGGATCTAGTCGATCAACACCTTAGTGACCTCACCCTCGCTACGCAAGGGGAAGACTGTGGTGTAACGCGAGTAGTTGTCAACCACCAGCAGGAAGTATCCCTCATGACCGTGTCCATGGACGCGGGCGTGGCCCCACATGTCTAGGTGAAGCGTCTCCAGCGGAGCGTCTGTCGGAGGAATCTCGGAGGAGTGAGGAGCGGCGCGCTGCCGCCCCTCGACGCAGGGAACGCAGGTAGGGGTAGGCCCCGGAGGAAGAGGAGGGAGGGACCGGGGGAGACCAGAGACAAGGACACGGGAGGCCATGCCTCGGAGACGAGGCAGGGAGGGGTGACCAAGGCGGTGGTGCTAGAGGAGAGTCTGGTGAGGCAGGAGACGACACGAGCAGGGGGCAGACCCAGGACCAGACCTGGACGCTGCAGCAAACACCTGACCCGACGCAGCTGCCTAACCAGACTGAGCAGCCGGAGGAGACTCACTAGTCAGTGTGTACAGGCTTGACCCCGGCTGACGGGTAAACGTGGCCAAGTGTCGGCCCGTCCGAGCACACGTGCAGTGGGTCACTCGCTGACTCGTAGGAGTGAACTGGTCAACTCCCCCATCCTGTAGGTCAGCACCACTCACCAGGTTTGAAGAGAACGAGGGGAGGTAAAGACCTGACAGGGTGCCTGAAGGGGCCGCCGGACACGGTAAGACAGTGGAGAAGTGTGCAAGGACAAGAACCCCCAGAGGGGTCCGCCAGGGAGACCGCAACCGGCCGACTAAGCGGTGTAAGCGTGGTGCGGTCTCGAAAGAAGGAGCGGGAAGCACCCGAGTCAAGGGTGAAAGTGTGCACAGCTTTAGCCGACGTGGTACCTGAGAGAGCAGACTCACCAGCACCTGGAGCAGCAGACACACTAGCACCTAGAGCAGCAGCCTCACCGGCACCTAGAGCAGCAGTCTCAATGCCCGGGTCAGGCGGAACACACAGGTAACAGTCACCCTCATCACTAGTAGACACAACATACATGGCAGCAAGAATAGCATCATAATCAAGATCAAAGATAGCAACTCGCGACCTAAGCAGCTCGCCCCAGCGAGGGATCTCAGTGGCGTCAGGGTACTGGAGACTCCAGGCGTCCGTCACGCGGCCGAAGCAGCGCTGGGTGGCGTGCGGGCCACCGCACGGCTCACCAGTGCGGTCGCCGCTGCGCAGGACGTAGGCACAGGGACCAGCACCCCCACCCCACTAGCGCGCATCGTACCACTCACAAAGCTGCTGGGGGGATGGGGTCTCACGAGTGCACTGCTGCTGCTTCCGCTGACCACCACCAAAGCCGCCCCGTTGCACAGATCCACCCCGACCAGCTCCACTGCCGCCGCCGCCACCGCCGCCACTGCCGCCTCCTCCGCTCCCACCGCCACTGCCGCCGCCGCCTCCGCCTCCACCGCCGCCACCGAAGCCCCCACCCCCGCCACCACTCCCACCTCCACCCCCACCCCCTCCGCCGCCTCCATTGCCACCTCCACCGCCACCTCCACCGCCCCCGCCAGCTCCTCCTGTGCCCTTGCCCCCCTTGCCCTTGCCGTTGCGGCGTCTCCCGCTAGGGGCAGACGCAGCGCCGACCGACTCGGTGCCAACGAAGTCGACGGCAGCAGCAGAGGCAACAGAGGGCAAAATGGGGGAAGGGGAGCACCCCTCAAAGACAGGGGCACGCGGGTCACCTCTAGAGGCTCCTATAGCGACTATACTATTCTCAGGTGCCAGGAGGCGCTCCTCGAGGAGGTCAACGGTGAGTGTACTGGGGCAAACAGAGAGAGGAAGTGGTTCCTGACCGAGCGAAGGGAGTGAGGGAGCCGGGTGACCAGGTAGTAGAGGGTGATGTACTTAGGGGGGGGGTTCTTGGCGGAGAACTCAGCAGGAAGCGCAGCGCGGTAGCGGGTGTCACTAGTGCGAAGGTGCGTAATGAGATCAGTGACTGTAGGAAAGGCGGCGAGGTCAGGGAACAGGTACGGCAGCATGAGGCGACTAAGGGCAGCAGTGGCAGGGGAAGAGTAGCATGCAACTAGAGCGTCGTACAAGGTCTTAGCACTCTTGTACTGACTAAAGTGTGCACGCTCAGTGGACGGCAGGTGACTACGCATAGCAAGACGGGCAGTAGCATCGCGTGTGGCCCACTGTGAGTAAACAGTACTGTCAGTATCGGCTGCAGGGGCAGTAGAGGCGCCAGACGTGAGATGGAACAGTGAGAGACCATCTTTTCTATCGCGCTGCAGGAAAAGCTGCAGATCATCGACCCAGACCTCAAAGTGGACAGCCCGACCCTCAGCATCAAAGGTGAGAACATTGGGGGTAGCTATGACAGCAGCAGCAGCAGGCTAGCAGCAGCAGCAGCAGGAGGGGCGCGACTCGGCGGTGCTCTTACCAGGGGCGTTTGGGTAGAGGCCTGCAAGCAGTGGGGCAAGGCCGAGGTGCGCCGATAGGAATAGGGCCGTGACAGGGCGGCAGAGGAGGGCCGCGCCTTGGCTGCAAGGTAGGGCTGGTACGGCGGCGGCGGCTGTCACGTCAGGAGCGGCGGCAGCTGTCACGGCAGCAGTGGCGGCGGCGACCCGCCGTGGAGGAAGCAACAGCGGCAGCAGGAGCGACGGCAGCTGCTGCTGGGGCGGCGACGACGGGGTGGCAGGGCCGTGAAGAGCCGGGGAGGGGCTGCTGAGTGGCCGCGACGAGCTGCGAAGGGGCCGCGGAGGGGCTGTGAAGGAGCCGCGAAGGGCCGCGGAGGGGCCGCGAAGGGGCCGCGAAGGGCAGCGAAGGGGCCGAGAAGGTGCCGCGAGGGGCCGCGAAGGGCGGCGAAGGGGCCGTGAAGGGGTCGCGAAGGGCGGCGAAGGGGCCGAGAAGGGGCCGCAAGGGGTCGCGAAGGGGCTGCGAGGGGCCGCGAAGGGGCCGCAAAGGGCCGTGAGAGGGGCCACAAAGGGCCGTGAAGGGGCCGCGAAGGGTCGTGAGAGGGGCCGCGAAGGGGCCTTAAGAGGGCGCGACGGGCCGCTAAGGGCAGGGGACGCGACGGGAGGGTAGGCGCACGGGGCGCGACTAGGGCAGGCGCGAGGCGCGCTCCGGGTAGGTAAGGAAAGAAAAAAGTCGTTTTACTGGTGGGCCCTAGAAAACGTTCCCACTAGGGAACCTACTCTATACCATGTGAAATAACGAGGAATGGATGAACTAAGAAAATGTGTGATACAAATGTGAAACCTTAGAAATCTGTACCCCTTGGTGTCTACCCCACTAGAGCCTACAAACACTATGTCATAAATATCTAACAGTCATTTCTATTGTTGTTGCTGTTGTTGTTGCTCTTGTTGTTGCTTTTATTGTTGCTGTTGTTGTTGCTCCTATTGCTATTGTTGTGGTTGCTATCGTTGTTGTTGTTGTTGTTGTTGTTGTTGTTGTTGTTGTTGTTGTTGTTGTTGTTGTTGTTGTTGTTGTTGTTGTTGTTGTTGTTGTTGTTGTTGTTGTTGTTGTTGTTGTTGTTGTTGTTGTTGTTGTTGCTGTTGTTGTTGTTGTTATGGCTTCCGTCTTATGACTTGTGCAAAATGTCCATAAAAAAATGAGGTCAATCCAAAAAAGACATGTATGTAGATCAAAATAGAGAAACAATATATTGTTATGGTCTCTCTGTTATGCGTAACCCAAGTAAGGGACGGTATTTGTGCTGAAAAGTAAGACACGAACCATTATATGCTTTTAAATATTACAAGGAGAATCTATAACAAGCCACAACAAAAAAAATGTCATAACAAAACTTATACGAAATATACAACTCGATAAGATGCAACAGTTTCAAACAATCGAATTCCTCTCCTCCCTCCGATATCGAATTCCAAGTTCCTGGGAACGTGCAGCTCAAGATTGGTTCGCGATCAATCAAAGGCATTTCCAAGCCCCCGCCAAACCTAGCACTCACCACCCGTGCCTCGAAAGCAGTTCAAACCCAACCAGTTTTCGGACGAACCATGTGGCTACACGCAAACGATTTGCCTTAAATCCTTGGAAGTAGCTTTCCATTCGCCAACTATATAAGTTTGCGAGGCGATGGCTATTGGTTTCCCCCCTCTATTTGCCAGCGAGTGGTATTCCAGACGAAAACTACTAAAGCTAGTTTTGCGATGGGAGTAGGAGGTACTGGCACTGGAGGTGCTAATTCTGAGGAGGCTAGAGCTGGAGGAACTACTATTGCGGCGCCCAATACGCCTCCCCACCGCTACGACACGCGTCTCCAAGCTCTTCGCTGGCTTGAGCGCGAGTCGCAGGAGCGGTTGGAGCAAGAGAGGCAGGAGATGCAGCAGCTTGAGCAGCAGGAGCTGCAGCAGGAGCAGCACCAACAGTAGCTGCCACTTTTGCAGCAGATGTTCCCACCTGTGAGTGGCCTTCGGGCCCTTGGTCTTCCCTCCTCTCCTCCTATCCACTCACAGTCTCCTACCACGTACGGTCCTACATTTCCTCCTCAAAACTCGGCTCCGACTGTTTTCTCTCCTCCTCAGTCAGAGTCGCCTCCTCCTGTTGTCCCGCACAACTGGACCACTCGTTGTCCTCCTCGCGCTCGTCCCTCGTCTCCCTTTGACGATCTCCACACTCTCTTGTTTTGTTCTAGTCCTCGTCGTTCTTCGACTGTGTCAGTTCTCGTGCCACCTCCTGAGTCTTCTCTCACTGTCTCCTCTAACCCTATCACTGGATACTAACGTGCCGCTCGCCCTGTTGTCACACGTGTTCTCGCCTCTCATGTCATGGACCCTCGTGCCTCTCCGTCGTCTGTCTCGGCTCTTACCACAAATGTCACGGACTTGCGACACCCGTCGTGTTGACTACGCCACCCGCGTGGTGGCTGCTCCTTGTCCCCATCCTCTGTCCGCCGGGGGTGAGTCTACCCTTGGCTGTGATGACCTAGAGGACATGCAGTTTGAGCTGGAGTTCTTGGCAGCCGCTTCCCCTCTCTTTATGCCATGTTGCTAACCGCTGAGGGAGACCTCAACGCCCTTGACATACTGGCTCCTTGCACGTACCGTGAGGCAGTGTTAGGGCAGTCGACCTCTAAGTGGAAAGTGGTCATGGACCCAGAGATGGCGTCTTGGAGATCCATAGGCACTTACGTCAACGCAGCTCCCCCTCCCAGGGCGAACATTGTCGATTGTCAACGGGAGTTGTGTGTTGGCCCCGTCCTCGTTTGGGCGGAGCCGACTTCGTGGTTGAATGTGAGGGGAGCAGCCGACCTGCAGCAGTGGGTGAGCTGGTTGATGAGGAGGTCGACCTGCACGGAGACCACTGCATGGGCGCCGACTTCAGGGTAGGGTGGCGCCGACTTCAGGGAGGTCGACCTAGGAAGTCGACCTGCGAATGACGTCAACTTGGGGAAGCCGACTTTGGTGGTCGGCTGACGGACTGCTAGTCAACCTGGTGGTTGGTCAACCAGGCCTGCTGGTCGACCTGCTGGTGGTCGACCTGACCTGGTGGTCGACGAAGGAGGGGCCGACGTCAACCTCGACTCAGGACACCGAGCAGTTGGGCGTCGAGTAGCTTGGCGTCAACTTTGTGACGCCAACTTCAGGTAGCCGACTTGGGTGGTCGGCCGACAACTGCGCTGGTCGACATGAAGCTGGTCGACCAGAACTGCTGGTCAACGTGGAGCTGGTCGACCAGAAGTGACGTCGACCTGGAGCTGGTCGACGAGGGGCGTGGTCGTCCTCCCAAGTTGACAGCCACCTCCAAGTCAACCTCACCAGGTCGACCAGCAGTCCGTCAGCCTGCGCCCCTCGTTGACCAGCGCTGGCACGCCGTCAACCTGCGACGTTGGCACGCCGTCGACTTTGCACTGCTAGAGCGCGGTCGACCAAGTCGTGCTGGAACGCGGTCGACCATGCTGCGCTGGCAGTCGACCGACCTGAATGCTAGCTGTGTTGTAGTCTTGCTATGCCAACTTCATTGTACCTTTGTTGTCAACTTTCTCTAGTGAAACTTGTCAGAACATGATAGCTTATGCTTTTGTGTAGGTTGTAGTGGGGTAGCCCATATGGGGTACAGCCCAATTAGGGTTAGTACTTGTACCCAACCGTTTCATAGTTCATTCATTCTCGTTTCAATTCTCACATGGTATCAAGCAGGTTCCCTCGCGGGAACTGTTCCTAGGGCCCACCAATTCGACATTTTTTTTTCCTGCCCGGAGCGCGCTCAGCCCTAGCCCGAGTCGCGCTCCCCCCTCTTTTCTCGCCCCGTCGCGCCGCCCTAGCGGCCCCGTCGCCTGCCTTGCGGCCCTCGCGCCGCCCTTCCTGGCCCCGACCCGCCGCCCTGCGGCCTCGTCGCCTACCCCGCGGCCATTGCGCCGCCCTTTCCCGGCCCAGATCCGCCGCCCAGCGGCCTCGTCGCCTACCCAGCGGCCCTCGCGCCGCCCTGCGGCCCTGACGTCGCCCTTACCGGTCCCGGCGCCTACCTGCGGCCCCGACACCTACCTGCGGCCCCGCCACCTACCCGCGGCCCCGCCACCTACCTGTGCGGCCCCGGCACCTACCTGCTGGCCCCGCCACCTACCTGCGGCCCCGCCACCTACCAGCGGCCCCGCCACCTACCTACGGCCCCACCACCTACCCGCGGCCCCGCCACCTACCTGTGCGGCCCCGGCACCTACCTGCTGGCCCCACAACCTACTTGCGGCCCCACCACCTACTAGTGGCCCCGCCACCTACCTGCGGCCACACCACCTACCCGCGGCCCCGCCACCTACCTGTGCGGCCCCGGCGCCTACCTGCGGCCCAGCCACCTACCTGCGGCCCCGCCACCTACCTGCGGCCCCGCCACCTACCAGCGGCCCCGCCACCTGCCTGCGGCCCAGCCACCTACCTTTGCGGCCCCGCCGCCTCCTCTCAGCGGCCCCGCCGCCTCCTCCCAGCGGCCCCGAACGCCGCCCTCTTAGCGGCCCCGCCAGACCGCCCAGCAGCCGAGCCGCCCAGCAGCCGAGCAGCCGAGCCGCCGAGCCGCCCAGCAGCCGAGCCGCCGAGCCGCCCAGCAGCCGAGCCGCCAAGAAGCCCAGCTGCCGAGCCGCCGAGTCGCCCTGCAGCCGAGCCGCCCAAGCCGCCCTGTCCGGTAAGAGCAGCGCCTCTTTCACAGCACTGCCCTCACCCTACTGTTTGCGCTGCTAGTCTACTGCTGTCATGGCTACCCCTAGTGTCCTCGCTTTTGATGCTGAGGGTCGGGCCATTGACTTTGACGTCTGGATAGATGACCTGCAACTTTTCTTATAGTGCGATAGGGCAGACGGTCTCTCTCTCTTTGACCTCACCTCTGGTGCCTCTCCTGCCCCTGCTGCTGATGCTGACGCCACTGTTCGCTCACAGTGGGCCACGCGCGATGCTGCTGCACGTCTTGCTGTGCGTCGCCACCTGCCTACCTCTGAGCGTGCGCACTTTAGCCAGTACAAGAGTGCTCAGACCTTGTACGCCGCTGTAGTTGCACGCTACTCCTCCCCTGCCACTGCTCCACTGAGCCGCCTCATGCTACCGAACCTCTTTCCTGACCTTGCTGCCTATCCCATAGTTGCTGACCTCATTACGCACCTCCGCACTAGTGACACTCGCTACCGCGCTGCGCTTCCTGCTGAGTTCTGCGCCAAGAACCCCCCCCCCCCCCCCATGTACATCACTCTCTACTACATAGTCACCCGCCTCCCTGACTCCCTTCGCGTAGTCAGGGACCACTTCCTCTCAGTCTCTCCCACCACTCTCATTGTTGACCTCCTCGAGAAGGCCCTCTTAGCAGCAGAGAAGAGCATAGTCGCTGTAGGAGCCTCTCGTGGTGACCCGCGCACCCCCATCTTTAAGGGGTGTTCCCCCTCCCCCCTTTTGCCCTCTGTTGCCTTTGCTGCTGCGGCCGACCTCGTTGGGCTTGAGTCGGTCGGTGCGGCGTCTACCCCTAGCGGGAGACGCCGCCCTGGCAAGGGCAAGGGGGGCAGGGGCGCTGGAGGAGCTAGCGGGGGCGGTGGAGGCGGCGGTGGAGGCGGCGGAGGGGGTGGGGGTGGCGGTGGGGGTGGTGGCGGGGGTGGAGGTGTCGGTGGCGGCAGTGGAGGCGGAGGCGGCGGCGGTGGTGGTGGGAGTGGAGGTGGCGGGGGTGGCGGCGGTGGAGGAGGCGGTGGCGGAGGAGGTGGAGCTGGTCGGGGTGGCGCTGCGTAGAGGGCCGGCTCCGGTGGTGGTCAGCGCCAGCAGCAGCAGTAGTGCACTCGTGACATCCCCCCCCCCTCAGCAGCTCCGTGAGTGGTACGCTGCACGCCAGCGGGGTTGGGGTACTGGTCCGTGCACCTACGTCCTCCGCACCTGCGACCGCACGGGTGAGCAGTGTGGGGGTGCGCACCCCACCCAGCGCTGCTTTGGCCGCCTAACGGACGCTTGGCGTCACCAGTTTCCGGAGGCCACGGAGATCCCCCGCTGGGGTGAGCTGTCTAGGGCGGGCGTAGCTATCTTTGATCTTGACTTTGATGCGATTCTTGCTGCCATGTAAGCTGTGACTATTAGTGACGAGGGTGACTGTTACCGGTGTTTCCCGCCCGACCCGGGCATTGAGACTGCTGCTCTAGGTACTGGTGAGGTTGCTGCTCTAGGTGCTAGCGAGGCTGCTGCTCTAGGTGCTAGTGCGTCTGCTTCCTCAGGTACCGAGTCCGCTTCGGCCTCCCTCACCTTCACCCTTGACTCGGGGGCGTCTCGCTCCTTCTTTCGAGACCGCACCACACTCACGCCGCTTGGTCGGCCAGTTGCAGTCTCTCTGGCAGACCCCTCTGCGGATCCTGTCCTTGCTCACTTCTCCACTGTCCTCTTGTGTCCGGCGGCTCCTTCTGGCACCCTGTCTGGTCTTTACCTCCCCTCTTTCTCTACGAACTTGGTGACTGGCGCTGACCTTCAGGATGGGGGAGTTCACCAGTTCACTCCTGCGAGCCAGCGAGTGACCCACTGCACGGACGCTCGGACGGGCCGACACTTGGCCACGTTTACTCGTCGGCCGGGGTCGAGCCTGTACACACTGTCCACTACGTCTCCTTCTGTCCCTGCGTCCGGTCAGGTAGCTGCGTCGGGTCAGGTGTTTGCTGCAGCGTCCAGGTTTGGTCCTGAGTCTGCCCCCTGCTTGTGTCGCCTCTTGTCTCACGAGACTCTCCTTTGGCACCACCACCTTGGTCACCCCTCCCTGCTTCGTCTCCGAGGCATGGCCTCCCGTGTCCTTGTCTCTGGTCTTCCCCGGTCCCTCCCTCCCCTTCCTCCGGGGCCTGGCCCTACCTGCGTCCCCTGTGTTGAGGGGCGGCAGCGGGCTGCCCCTCACACCTCCCAGTTTCCTCCGACGGAGGCCCCGCTGCAGACGCTTCACATGGACGTGTGGGGCCCAGCCCGCGTTCATGGGCAGGGTCACGAGCGCTACTTCTTGTTGGTGGTTGACGACTACTCGCGTTACACCACAGTCTTCCCCTTGCGCAGCAAGGGTGATGTCACTGAGGTGTTGATTGACTGGATCCGCGTAGCTTATCTTCAGCTCAGGCAGAGCTTCGGCTCGGACTTTCCTGTTCTGCGTCTGCACTCTGATAGAGGCGGAGAGTTCTCCTCTGGACTTCTGTGAGCCTACTGTCGTGCACGAGGCATCCGCCAGACCTTCACGCTTCCGGCCTCTCCACAGGAAAATGGGATTGGTGAGCGCCGCATTGGCATAGTCATGGACGTCGCTCGTACGTCCATGATGCATGCGGCTGCCCCCCATTTTCTGTGGCCGTTTGCGGTTCGGTACGCGGCGCATCAGATCAACCTTCACCCCAGGGTCTCCAAGCCGGAGACCTCCCCAGCCTTGTTGTGGACGGGGAAGGTTGGCGATGCGTCTGCGTTCTGTGTCTGGGGATCTCGGGCGTTTGTCCGCGACTTATCTACGGACGCGCCAGGGTGGCAGTTCTACCACCCCACCTCTCGCCGTATTCTGTCCTCCTAGGACGTCACGTTTGACGAGTTGGTCCCCTACTACCGCCTCTTCCCCTACCGCACTCCGTCCCTCCCCCCGCCGCCGCTCTTCCTTGTACCAGGTCCCCCTCCGGTAGACCCCCTCCCCCCTCCGGGTCTGTCCTCTTCAGGTGTGTCCCAGGTAGACGCAGTCGAGCCTGTCGAGGTCACTGGTGACTTTGGTGCTGGTGAGGGTGCTGAGCCTGGGGGTGCTGACTCTGGGGGTGCTGTGCGTGTGCGTGCTACACCTGGGGGTACTGAGATTGGGAGTGCTGAGCCTGGGGGTACTGAGACTGGGGGTGCTAAGACTGGCGGTTCTGGGCCAAGGGGTGCTGAGCGTGGGGGTACTACGCCTGGGGGTGCTGAGCCTGGGGGTGCTACGACTGGAGGTACGGAGCCTGAGGGAGCTGGGCCTGCTTGTGAGGCGTCCGGCGGTGCTGGGCCTGGAGGTTCTCCGGGTGCCTCGTCTCGGCGGGAGCCCCTCTCTCCACAGGAGCTGCGCGAGTGGTTTGGCCGACACTGGAGGCGTACTGGTGGAGCTAGAGTTTCTTCGGCTGCTGAGGGTGCTGGTGCTACCGGTCCCGGAGGTGCTCGTACGGGAGGTACTGGAGCTGCTGGGCCGGCGGGTGCGTCTGGAGCTGGAGTTGCTGCGGGTGTTGGCGCTGAGGATACTACTGTCGGTCGTGGTGGCGGTGCTGCTGGAGTTACTGGAGCTGGAGGTGCTGCTGGCGCTGGTGCTGCCGCTGGGGGTGCTGGTGCTGTCCCTGCTGTGTCTGGAGTCGCCGCGCGGCCTCGGCCGTACTTCGTTCTGCTCCTTCAGCAGGTTCTTGGTCTCCCGCCTTCTACTGGTCCTCCTCCTCCCTTAGAGTGTCAACAGCCTGTCCCGTCACAGTTACGGTTACAGCCGGCCTCCCCACTGCCTGCTCCTTCTCCCTACACTGGTCCTACTGGAGGTCTTGCGGAGCGTCGTGAGTCTGCGTCTCGCCCTACGTCGTCAGTCCGTCCTGCTCGCGCTAGTGGTCGTAGTTCGCGTGAGCGTCCTCCTCCTGTCCTTGGCACGCACCGGATGTCTTTGCGTCCGTCCACGGCTCCTCTACATGCCCCGTTGCCTTCTCCTCCTGAGTCCTCTCTTCCTGCTCTTGCCGACCCTGAGTCGGACTCTCTTCGTGCTGCCAGTCCTGTCAAACATTATATATGTTGTGTTAGTTTAGGCTACAGTGGGTTAGCCTATAAGGGGTACACAATTCTAGGGTTAGGTACTTGTACTCATTTCACTGCTAGTTCATTCATTCTTGTTCAGTGATTCCAACATGGTATAGAGCAGGTCCTTTCTAGGACCGAAATTTTCTAAGGGCCCACCACTACGTATCTACCTACCTACCTACCTACCTGTGCCCTAGGGCGCCTCGACGTGTCACGCCCCTAGAGGCCCCTCTTGACGGCCCTGAGCTAGCCCCGTTCAGGCCCCGTCGGCCCCTTTAAGGCCCCGTTCAGGCCCCGCGCTAGCCCAGTTCAGGCCCCGTTGGCCCCGTTTCAGGCCCCGTCGGCCCCGCGCTAGCCCCTCTCAGGCCCCGTCGGCCCGCGCTAGCCCCGATTCAGGCCCCGTCGGCCCCATTTCAGGCCCCGTCGGCCCCGCGCTAGCCCCTCTCAGGCCCCGTCGGCCCGCGCTAGCCCCGTTTCAGGCCCTGTTGGCCCCGTTTCAGGCCCCGTCGGCCCCGCGCTAGCCCCTCTCAGGCCCCGTCGGCCCGCGCTAGCCCCGTTTCAGGCCCCGTCGGCCCCGCACTAGCCCCGTTCAGGCCCCGTCGTCCCCTTGCTAGCCCCGTCAAGGCCCCGTTTGGCCCCGCGCTAGCCCCGCCCAGGCCCCGATCGGCCCCGCGCTCGCCCCTCTAGGGCCCCAACCGACCCGTGCCCACCACCTAGAGGCCCTGGGCGGCCCGTCCCCGTTGTGACCTGAGCCGCGCGACCCGAGCCGCGCGCCCCGAGCTGAGCCGCGCGCCCCGAGCCGAGCCGCGCTCCCTAAACCGAGCCGCGCCACCTAGCCGAGCCGCGACCCGACCTGAACCGAGCCGCGCCGCCCTGCCCTACCTGGTTCGTCCTACCTGCTTCTCCTACTGCTACTGCTGCTATTTCTACTGTTCCTATGGCTAGCCCACAGGTTCTCGTGTTCGATGCTGAGGGCCGCCCTATGAAGTTTGACACCTGGCTCGATGACCTGCACCTCTACCTACAACTCACAGCCAAGGATGACATCTCACTGTACGATCACGCCCTAGGCCATGTCATTGCCCCTGCTGCTACTGCTGACAGCACTGCTCGCTCACAGTGGCAGACTCGTGATGCCCACGCTCGCTTCGCCATTCGCAACTCCCTGCCGATAGACGAACGCGAGCACTTTGGTCAGCACAAGACTGCACAGGCACTGTACACTGCTGTAGTTGCTCGCTACTCCTCACCTGCCTCTGCCGCACTAGGCCGTCTCTCCCTCCCCTACCTGTTTCCTGACCTGGCCTCCTTTCACACAGTCGCTGACCTCATCCAAACCTCCGTACTAGTGAGGCCCGCTTCCGTGCCGCCATGCCTGCTGAGTTCCTTGCCACGCACCCCCCTCCACTCTGGCTCACTCTCTACCACCTAGTCACCCGCCTCCCTGACACACTGTGTGCTGTCAGGGACCACTTCCTAACTCGTTGCCCCACTGAGCTCACCATTGCCCTCCTTGAGAAGGAGCTACTTGCAGCTGAGACTAGCATAGTCGCTGTAGGTGCCTCTCGTGGCGACCCCCGTACCCCGTTCTTTGAGGGGTGTTCTCCTTCCCCCCTTCTTCCCTCTGTCGCCTCTGCTGCTGCTGTGGACCTTCTTGGTACTGAGAAGGTTGGCGCTGCGTCAGCCTCGAGCGGACGCCGCAGCGGCAAGGGCAAAGGGGGCAAGGGTGGTGGCGGTGACGGCGGGGGAGGCGGCGGTGGGGGCGGTGGAGGCAGTGGGGGTGGTGGCTCGGCTGGAGGGGCGAGTGGTAGCGGTGGGGGTGGTGGCGGCAGCGGCGGGGGAGGTGGCAGGAGTGGAGGCGTCGGTTGGGGTGGCGGTGGACGAGGCGGCGGCAAGGGTTGGGGTGGTCGAGGAGGTGGCAGCGGTGGTGGTGGCTGTGGAGGCACTGGCGGTGGCCAGGGCCAGCAGCACACTCCGTCGCCCCAGGAGGTCCGTGAGTGGTACTCTCAGCACGGGGGTGGGGGTGGTCTTAGCTGCACGTACGTCATTCGCACTGGTGACCGCACTGGTCAGCAGTGTGGACGACCGCACGCCACACAGCGCTGCTTCTCTCGTCTCGACGACGCTTGGCGTGTTGAGTTCCCTCAGGCCACTGAGCTGCCCCGCTGGCTTGATCTCCTGAAGAAGGGGATTGATATCTATGCTCTAGACTTTGATGCTATTCTATCTGCCATGTATGTGATGTCTACTAGTGGAGAGGGTGCTGAGTACTTGTGTGTGCCGCCCGACCCGCGCATTAGGGCCAGTGCGTCTGCCGCTCCAGGTACTCGCGTGTCGGCTACCCCAGGTGCTGGTCAGGCTGCCGCTCTAGGTGCTCGTGTGTCTCCACCCCTTAGTACTGCGTCGACTGCCGCACTGAACACCTTCACACTGGACTCAGGTGCTTCTCGCTGCTTCTTTCATGACCGCACAGCCCTTGAGCTGCTTGCTCGGCCAGTTACTGTCTCCCTTGCTGACCCCTCTGGGGGTCCGATCATTGCGACCTCTTCTACTGTCCTTCCCTGCCCTGCGGTCCCGTCAGGCACACTGTCAGGTCTCCACCTCCCCTCGTTCTCTACGAACTTGGTGGCAGGATGTGCACTCCAGGACGGGGGTGTTCACCAGTTCACCCCTGCCTACGAGCGCGTGACACACTGCACGTGTGCTCGTACGGGCCGTCACTTGGCTACCTTCACTCGGCAGCCGGGGTCGGACCTGTACACACTGACTACTAAGTCCCCTCAGGTTGCTGCGACTGCGTCCGCGTCCGCGTCAGGTCAGCTGTCCGCCCCCTGCTCGTGTCGCTCTTTGGCACAAGGAGACTGTCCTCTGGCACCACCGCCTTGGCTACCCGTCTGTGCAGCGCCTTCGTGCCATGCACTCCCGGTACCTTGTCTCTGGCCTGCCCAGGGTCCTTCCTGCCCTCCCACCCTCGCCTGCTCCTACCTGTCTCCCCTGTGTCGAGGGACGGCAGCGCGCCGCTCCTCAGTCCTCCTCGTTCCCCCCGACGACTGCTCCCTTGCAGACACTCCACATGGACGTGTGGGGCCCAGCCCGCGTCCGTGGTCAGGGTCAGGAGAGGTACTTCCTGATAGTTGTTGACGACTACTCGCGCTACACCTCGGTCTTCCCCTTGCGCACCAAGGGTGAGGTCCCTGATGTCTTGATCCCTTGGATCCGCAGAGCCCGTCTCCAGCTCAGCGAGCGTTTTCACTCGGACTTTCCTGTCCTGCGCTTGCACTCTGACAGAGGTGGTGCGTTCTCCTCCGACCTCTTGGCAGCCTACTGTGCTGAGCACGGCATTGAGCAGACGTTCACGCTTCCGGCTTCTCCACAGCAGAATGGGGTTGTGGAGCGCCGCATTGGCCTAGTCATGGAGGTTGCCCGTACCTTCTTGATCCATGCAGCTGCCCCCCACTTTCTGTGGCCGTTTGCGGTCCGGTACGCTGCGCATCAGCTCAACCTCTGGCCCCGTGTCTCCTTGCCGGAGACCTCGCCCACGCTGCTGTGGACGGGGGAGGTTGGCGATGCGTCGCGTTTCCGGGTCTGGGGGTCTCGAGCTTTTGTCCGCGATTCGTCTGCGGACAAGCTCTCCTCTCGTGCTGTTCCCTGTGTCTTCCTCGGCTTTGTCCCGGACGCGTCTGGTTGGCAGTTTTACCACGCCACCTCGCGCCGAGTCTTGCCCTCCTAGGACGTCACTTTTGACGAGTCCGTCCCCTACTACCGCCTCTTCCCCTACCGCACTGCCCCGCTCCCCCCCCCGCCTCTCTTCCTCGCGCCAGGTGCTGCTGTTGCAGACCCCCTCCCCCCTCAGGGTGCCGCTCCCTCAGGTGTGTCTCTGGTAGACCCGGTTGAGCATGTTGAGGTAGCTGTCGACTCTCGTCCTGCTGGGGGTGCTGAGCCTGGGGGTGCTGAGCCTGGGGGTGTGGAGCCTGGGGGTGTGGAGCCTTGGGGTGCTGAGCCTGGGGGTGTGAAGCCTGGGGGTGTGGAGCCTGGGGGTGCTGAGCCGGGGGGTGTGGAGCTTGAGGGTGCTGAGGTTGGGGGTGTGGAGCCTCGTGGTGCTGAGCTGCGGAGTCCGGAGTCTGGGGGTTCTGAGTCTGGAGGTACTAGGCCTGGGAGTCCTGCACCTGGAGGAGCCCTCTCCTCGGAGCAGCTGCGTGCATGGTACTTAGAGTACTGCAGCCTCCGGAGAGGTACCGCTCGAGCCGGACGTACTAGTGGGACTGGTGCTAGTGCTTCTTCTCCCGTTCGGGAACTCCCTTCCCGCGAGCGGATCCGTGAGTGGTACGAGCGGCGCTGCACTCTTCGGAGTGGCGTGCCTCGTGTTACGGACCCCGCTGCTGTTGGAGCTGCTGCTGCTGCTGAGGACCCGGGCGTTGGAGCTGCTGCTGGTGCTGAGGACCTGGGCGTTGGAGCTGCTGCTGGTGCTGAGGACCCGGGCGTTGGAGCCGCTGCTGGTGCTGAGGACCCGGGCGTTGGAGCTGCTCCTGGTGCTGAGGACCCGGGCGTTGGAGCTGCTGCTGGTGCTGAGGACCCGGGCGTTGGAGCCGCTGCTGGTACTGAGGACCCGGGCGTTGGAGCTGCTGCTGGTGCTGAAGACCCAGGCGTTGGAGCTGCCGCTGGTGCTGCGGACCCGAGCGTTGGAGCTGCTACTGGTGCTGAGGACCCGAGCGTTGGAGCTCCCGCTGGTGCTGAGGACGTGGGCGCTGGAGCTGCTGCTGGTGCTGCGGACCCTAGTGCGGGTGTCCCTGCTGGCTCTGGTGTCGCTGCTTGGTCTCGGCCGTACTTTGTTCCGCTCCTTCAGCAGGTTCTTGGTCAGCTTCCTCCTCCTTTTCCTCCTCCCTCCATAGCGTGTCCTCCGCCTGTCCAGCTGCAGTCGGCGTTACCGTCTGCCTCCTCTCTCCCTGGTCCTGCTCCTTACACTGGTCCGACTGGAGGTCTTACTGAGCGTCGTGAGCCTGAGTCTCGTCCTATGTCGCCTGAGTCTCGTCCTGAGTCGCCTGTCCGCACTGCTTTCTCTAGTAGTCAAGTCCAGCGTCTGCGTCTTCCTGCTGTCCCAGGCACTCACCGGATGGCGCTTCGTCCGTCCACTGCTCCACAGCGTGTCCCACTGCCATCTCCTCCTGCTTCCTCTCTTCCTGCTCTTGCTGACCCCGGGTCAGACTCTCTTCGTGCTACCAGTCCTACTGTCACGCGTCTCCTGGCTACTGTTGTTACTAACCCTTCCTTTTAGTCTGCTGCTGCGTCTGCCTTAGTTGCTGAGCTTGTCAACTTTGCTGCTCGCTGTAGTCTAGACTACGCTGCTAGCCTAGTTGCTGAGTCTGAGTCTCTCTGTCCTCCGTCCGTCGGGGGTGAGTGTGCTCTTGGCACTGACGTCCTTGAGGACAGGCAGGAGGAGTTTGAGTGCTTTGCTGCCGCTTTGCCCCATCTCGTGTCCATGCTTCTTGCCCCTGAGGGAGACCCGGATGCACCAGACATCCCGACCCCACGCTCTTACGCAGAGGCGATGGCCGGTCCCTACTCCTCTCAGTGGCAGTCAGCCATGGACACAGAGATGGCTTCCTGGAAGTCCACATGCACCTACGTCGACGAGGTTCCCCCACCTGGGGCGAACATCGTCAGTGGCATGTGGATTTTCAGGGTGAAGCGGCCGTCGGGCTCTCCGCCTGTCTTCAAGGCGCGTTACGTTGCACGAGGATTCAGTCAGCGAGAGGGAGTTGACTTCTTCCAGACCTTCTCCCCGACCCCGAAGATGACCACTCTTCGGGTTCTGCTGCACGTCGCCGCTCAGCGTGACTACGAGCTCCACTCGCTTGACTTGAGCACTGCTTTCCTGCAGGGCAGCCTGCACGAGGAGATCTGGCTGCGCCGTCCACCTGGCTTCACTGGGTCGTTCCCTCCTGGTACCCAGTGGAGCCTTCGACGGCCAGTCTACGGTCTCCGCCCGGCGCCTCGTGAGTGGCACAACACACCGAGGACTACGCTTGCGGCTCTTGGGTTCGCGCCTTCTACTGCTGACCCGTTGCCGTTTCTATGCACCGACACCTCACTGCCGCCGTTCTACGTCCTTGTGTACGTCGACGTTTTGGTCTTTGCTACTGCTGACACTGTGGCACTCGCCCACGTGAAGTCGGAGCTGCAAAAGAGACACACGTGCACAGACCTGGGTGAACTGACAAGCTATCTTGGCTTGCGGATCACCCGGGACAGAGCACGCCGCACCATCACCTTGACTCAGTCACACATGGTGCAGCAGGTCCTTCATCGCTTCCGCTTCACGTACTCCTCGCCTCACCCCACTCCTCTGCCTACCGGTCACTCGCTCTCATGTTTGCCTTCGGATGAGTCCGTAGAGCCGAGTGGCCCGTATCCAGAGCTTGTGGGTTGCCTCATGTACCTGATGACCTGCACTCGACCAGACCTTGCATACCCTCTCAGCATTCTTGCACGCTATGTCGCTCCCGGCCGTCACCGGAAGGAGCACATGGATGCAGCTAAGAGGGTGTTGCGCTACCTGTGCAGTTCGTCGGGCATGGGGCTAGTGCTTGGAGGGCGAGTCCCAGTTGTTCTCACTGGGCACTCAGACGCTTCTTGGGCAGACGACCAGGCTACTCAGCGGTCGTCTCAGGGTTACTCCTTCAGTCTTGGCTCTGGTTCTGTTTCTTGGCATTCTACTCGCTCTTCTTCTATTCTCAGCTCCAGTTGTGAGGGTGAGATCTACGCCACAGCCATGGCGGCCCAGGAGCTACGCTGGTTCACCTACTTGCTGATCGACCTTGGAGAGCAGCCTCGTTCTCCTCCAGTGCTGTACGTCGACAACAAGGCAGCCATTGCCTTGTGTGAGGAGCAGAGACTGGAGCACTGAACGAAGCACATTGTTCTGCGTTACTTCCTTGCTCGAGAGCTTCAGCAGCGTGGTCAGCTTCGCCTGCGTTACATGGCTTCTGAGGCCAACACTGCTGATGTGTTCACCAAGGCGCTTCAGCCTTGTGACCATCAGCGCTTTTGCACTCTTCTAGGCCTTGTGCCTACTGGACCTCACTTGCTTACTTCTTGAGTCTGTTTGTACTGTGATCTCTATATATATACCTGCATGTTTACTCTTGTTAGGGTGTGATCATTGTACCTTTTGCTCTATTATAAACCTGCATGTGAACTGGTCTTGTGACCACTTGCTTGTGCTCGGAATTTGTGTGGTATCCTTGAGATCCACCCTGAGCTTGTTTTGCCTTGCTTTGCCTTGACTGGTCTTGTGACCCCTAGTTCTCCCCCACTTTGCCTATAGGGGTGCGTCAAACATTATATATGTTGTGTTAGTTTAGGCTACAGTGGGTTAACCTATAGGGGGTACACAATTCTAGGGTTAGGTATATGTACTCATTTCACTGCTAGTTCATTCATTCCTGTTCAGTGATTCCAACAAGTCCTACTGTCACGCGTCTCCTTGCTACTGTCGTCACTGACCCTTCTTTTGAGTCCACTGCTAAGTCTGCCCTAGTTGCTGAGCTCGTCGACTTTACTGCTCGGTGTCGTCTAGACTATGCTGCTAGTCTTGTCGCTGATTCTGAGTCTGTCTGTCCTCCGTCCGTCGAGGGTGAGAGTGCCCTTGGCACGGACGTCCTTGAGGACAGGCAGGAGGAGTTCCGGTGTCTGGCCGCTGCTTCACCTCATCTAGTGTCCGTACTGCTTACCCCTGAGGGAGACCCGGATGCACTTGACATCCCGAATCCGCGCTCTTACGCGGAGGCGATAGAGGGTCCCTACTCCTCTCAGTGGCAGGCAGCTATGGACGCAGAGATGGCTTCCTGGAAGTTGACGAGGTTCCCCCACCTGGGGCGAACATTGTCAGTGGCATGTGGATCTTCAGGGTGAAGCGGCCGCCGGGTTCTCCGCCTGTCTTCAAGGCACGGTACGTGGCTCGTGGCTTCAGTCAGCGGCAGGGAGTTGACTACTTTCAGACCTTCTCTCCCACCCCGAAGATGACCACTCTTTGGGTGCTGCTGCACATAGCCGCTCAGCGCAACTACGAGCTTCACTCTCTTGACTTCAGCACTCCTTTCTTGCAAGGTAGCCTGCACGAGGAGATCTGGCTGCGCCGCCCACCTGGCTTCACTGGGACTTTTCCTCCTGGCACCCAGTGGAGCCTCCGGCGGCCAGTCTACGGTCTCCGCTAGGCACCGCGTGAGTGGCACGACACACTGAGGACTACGCTTGTGGCTCTTGGGTTTGCTCCCTCTACTACTGACCCGTCGCTGTTTCTGCGCACCGACACTTCTTTGCCGCCGTTCTACATCCTCGTGTACGTCGAGGACTTGGTCTTTGCCACAGGTGAGACTGCTGGACTCGCCCACGTGAAGTCCAAGCTGCAGAAGAGACACACGTGCACAGACTTGGGTGAACTGCGCAGCTACCTTGGCTTGCAGATCACCCGGGACAGAGCACAGCGCACCATTACCCTAACTCAGTCACACATGGTGCAGCAAGTCCTTTAGCGCTTCGGCTTCACGTACTCCTCACCTCAGGCCACTCCTCTGTCTACTCGTCACTCGCTCACAGCTCTGCCTTCACATGAGTCCGTAGAGTCGAGTGGCCCGTACCCAGAGCTTGTTGGCTGCCTCATGTACCTGATGACCTGCACTCGACCTGACCTTGCATACCCTCTTAGCATTCTCGCACGCTATGTTGCTCTTGGGAGACACAGACCAAAGCACATGGCTGCAGCGAAGAGGGTGTTGCGCTACTTGTGCAGTACGTCGGGCATTGGGCTTGTGCTTGGAGGGCGGAGTCCAATGGTCCTCACTGGGCACGCAGATGCTTCTTGGGCGGACGACCAGGCTACGCAGCGGTCGTCACAGGGTTACACCTTCAGCCTTGGTTCCGGCTCTGTTTCGTGGCGGGCTACCCGCTCGTCTTCTGTTCTCGGCTCCATTTGTGAGGCTGAGATCTACGCCGGGGCCATGGCTGCACAGGAGCTTCGCTGGCTCACCTACCTGCTGACTGACTTTGGAGAGGTGCCTCGTTCTCCTCCAGTGCTGTACGTAGACAACAAGGTCATGCTGGCCTTGTGTCGAGAGCACAGACTGGAGCACAAAACGAAGCACATTGCTCTTCGCTACTTCCTTGCTCGTGAGCTGCAGCAGCGTGGTCAGCTGCGTCTTGCGTACGTGGCCTCAAAGGCCAACACTGCTGATATCTTCACCAAGGCACTTGCGCCTTGTGATCATCAGCGCTTCTGTACTTTGCTTGGTCTTGTGCTTGTCTTGCCTTATTTGCTCACCTGTTGACCTTGCTTGTACTGTTACATATATATACACCTGCTCTTGCTTGTCTAGCTTTCTATATATAAATGTACTCCTGCATGTGAGCTGGCCTTGTGGCCTTGAACTTGTGCTCGGAATGTGTGGTGACTTTGTGATCCACCCTCAGCTTGCTTTGTTTTGCTTTGCTTGACTGGTCTTGTGACCGCTTGTTCTCCCCCACTTTGCCTATGGGGGTGTGTTAGAACATTATAGCTTATGCTTTTGTGTAGGCTGTAGTGGGGTAGCCCATATGGGGTACAACCGAATAAGGGTTAGTACTTGTACCCAACTTTTTCATAGTTCATTCATTCTCGTTTCAATTCTCACAAAACTCTTGCCAATTTTCCCTGTGAACTAGCAAGCTGTGTGTGCACTAGGAAAAGGACTAAGGACCAACGAACGCAGAGATCACACGAGCACCCGTGCCTAGCCCGTAGTCTAGCTCCCGTTGTAGTAGTTATCTCCGCATCGATGACATGTGGCTCTTCAAGGTGAAGCGGCCACCTGTATCACCGCCTGTGTTCATGGCGCGCTAGGTGGCTAAGGGCTCTAGTCAGCGTGAGGAAGTTGACTTCTTCTAGACCTTCGCCCCGACCCCGAAGACAACTACTCTTCGGGTTTTACTTCATGCAGCAGCACAGAGAGACTATGTGCTGCAATCTCCCAACTTCTCCAGTGCCTTTCTCTAGGGCCGCCTGCACGAGGAGATTTGTATGCAGCGTCCTCCAAGCTTCACTGGCACCTTCCCACCTGGGACCCAGTAGAGCCTGAGGCGACCAGTATACTGTCAAACTTATATGCTATAGTCTGTGTAGGCTATAGTGGGGTAGACAATATGGGGTACAACACTTCTAGGCTTTCCTACTTGTACCCACCTGCTTGCTAGTTCATTCATTCCTCATTTCTTCACATGGTATAGAGCAGGTTCCCTAGTGGGAACGCTTCCTTGGGCCCACCACTGAAACTTTTTTTTCTGACCGGAGCGACAGTCGCTCCTGCCCGAGGCGCGCCTTGTGGGCTGCCCTTCTGTCGTCCTCTCTTAGAGGCCCCTCTCACGGCCCCTCGCGCCACCCTCAGCGGCCCCGTCGCCGCCCCTAGCGGCCCCGTAGCCGCCCTTCCAGGCCCCTCGCGGCCCCTAGCGGCCTCGTCACCGCCCCTACGCGGCCCCGTTGCCGCCCCTAGCGGCCCTGTCGCCGCCCCTAGCGGCCCCGTTGCCGCCTCCCTATCTACGCGGCCTCGTTGCCGCCCCTACGTGGCCCCGTAGCCGCCCCTAGCGGCCCCGTAGCCGACCCTACGCGGCCCCGTCGCCGACCCTAGCGGCCCCTTAGCCGCTCCCCTCCCTACGCAGCCCCGTAGCCGCCCCTACGCGGCCCGTCGCCGCCCCTAGCGGCCCCGTCGCCACCCCTAGCGGCCCCGTCGCCGCTAGCCTTCCTACGCGGCCCCGTTGCCGGCCCTACGCAGCCCCGTAGCCGCCCCTACGCGGCCCCGTCGCTGCCCCTAGCGGCCCCGTAGCCGCTCCCCTCCCTACGCGTCCCTGTCGCCGCCCCTACGCGGCCCCGTCGCCGCCCCTACGCGGCCCCGTTGCCGCCCCTAGCGGCCCCGTCGCCGCCCCTAGCGGCCCCGTCGCCGCTGATCTCCCTACGCGGCCCCATTGCCGCCCCTACGCGGCCTCGTCGCCGCCCCTACGCGGCCCCGTCGCCGTTCCTAGCGGCCTTGTCGCCGCTCCCCTCCCTACGCGGCCCCGTCGCCGCCCCTATGCGGCCTCGTAGCCACCCCTACGCGGCCACGTGGCCGCCCCTAGCGGCCCCGTCGCCGCTCCCCTCCCTACGCGGCCCCGTCGCCGCCCCTAGCGGCCCCGTCGCTGCCCCTTCCCGGCCCCGTCGCCGCCCCTAGCAGGCAGCCAAGCCGGCCAGCAGCAGCAGCCGCCCCTGGAGCAGCCGCCACTGCAGCAGCCGCCCCTGGAGCAGCCGCCACTGCAGCAGCCGCCCCTGGAGCAGCCGCCACTGCAGCAGCCGCCCCTGGAGCAGCCGCCACTGCAGCAGCCACCCCTCGAGCAGCCGCCACTGCAGCACCCGCCCCTGGAGCAGCCGCCATTGCAGCAACCACCCCTGGAGCAGCCGCCACTGCAGCAGCCGCCCCTGGAGCAGCCACCCCTGCAGCTGCCGCGGAGCTCTCGCTCTACCGTGGTAGCGGCATCGCCGTTGCCGCCGTCGTACGCCTGCCCTTCTCGCCACTGGTGAGCACTGCCCTCCCTGTACTGCTGTTACTGCTGTTCTTTCTACTGCTACTGCTGCTCCTGGCGTGGCCACATGCAGCTCCAGCGTCGCTCGCATGAGTCCCTCACCCCCCAACAGCATCGTGAGTGGTACGCTAGTTGGGGTTGTCGTGGTGGCCGTAGTGGGAGTCGTCTTGGAGTGAGTAGTTCTGCAGCTGCTTGTAGTGGCAGGATGCAGCTCCAGCGTCGCCCGCGTGAGTCCCTCACCCCCCAACAGCTTCGTGAGTGGTACGCTCAGAGTGGAGGGTTGCTGAGTACTGCTCGCTGCCCGCACGTTATTAGCGTGGGTGTCCGGATTGGTCAGACTTGCGGGACGCGTGGTCACACAGAGTCCCGCTGCTTCGCGCGTCTGAGGGACACTTGGCGTACAGAGTTTGGCGACGACGCTGAGCTCCGCGACTGGGTGGAGCTGCTTAGGCAGAGGGTAGATATCTTTGCTCTTGACTATGATGCTATTCTCACTACAATGTATGCATTGTCTACTAGTGCCGAGGGAGTCTGTCACCTGTGTGTGCCGCCTGACCCCGGTATCCAGTCTACTGCTCTAGGTGCTAGTGAGGCTGCTGCTCTAGGTGCTAGTGCGTCTGCTGCCCCAGGTGTTGGTGAGTCTGCTCTCACTGGTACCACGTCGGCTTAGGCCTTACACACCTTCACCCTTGACTCGAGTGCTTCCTGCTCCTTGTTTTGAGACCGCACCACGCTTACGCCGCTTAGTCGGCCGGTTGCAGTCTCCCTGGCGGACCCCTCTGAGGGTCCTTTCCTTGCTAGCTTCTCCACTGTCTTACCGTGCCCGGTAGCCCCCTCTGGCACCCTGTCAGGCCTCTACCTCCACTCGTTCTCTACAAACTTGGTGAGTGGAGCTGATCTACAAGATAGGGGGGTTAACCAGTTCACTCCTGCGAGTCAGCGGGTGACCCACTGCACTGGGATAGGCCGACACTTGGCCACGTTCACCCGTCGGCCGGGGTCGAGCCAGTACACACTTACTACTGAGTCTCCTCCGACTGCTGAGTCTGGCCAGGTAGCCGCGTCAAGTCTGGTGTTTGCTGCAACGTCCAGGTCTAGTCCTGAGTCTGCTCCCTGCTCATGTCGTCTCCTGTCCCACCAGACTCTCCTTTGGCACCACCGCCTTGGTCACCCCTCACTGCCTCGTCTCCGAGGCATGGCCTCCCGTGTCCTTGTCTCTGGTCTTCCCCGGTCTCTCCCTCCCCTACCTCCGGGGCCTGCCCCTACCTGCGTCCCCTGCGTCGAGGGGCGACAGCGCGCTGCCCCTCACTCCTCCGAGTTTCCTCCGACAGAGGCTCCACTGCAGACTCTTCACATGGACGTGTGGGGCCCCGCCCGCGTCTGTGGACAGGGGCACGAGCGTTACTTCCTGCTGGTAGTTGATGACTACTCGCGTTACACCACAGTCTTCCCCTTGCGGAGCAAGGGTGACGTCACTGAGGTGTTGATCGACTGGATCCGCGCAGCTCGTCTCCAGCTCACAGAGAGTTCCGGCTCGGACTTTCCTGTTCTGCGTCTGCACTCTAACAGAGGCGGGGAGTTTTCCTCTGCCCGTCTGGGAGCCTTCTGTCGTGCACAGGGCATCCGTCAAACCTTCACGCTTCCGGCCTCTCCACAGCAAAATGGGATTGCTGAGCGCCGCATTGGCATAGTCATGGACGTCGCTCGTACGTCCATGATCCATGCGGCTGCCCCCCATTTTCTGTGGCCGTTTGCGGTTCAGTACACAGCGCATCAGCTCAACCTTCAGCCTCGAGTCTCCTTGCCAGAGACCCCCCCCACCTTGCGGTGGACAGGGAAGGTTGGCGATGCGTCTGCGTTTCGGGTCTGGGGATCTCGGGCGTTTGTTTGCAACTTGTCTGCCGACAAGCTGCCCCCCCGTGCTGTTCCCTGCGTCTTCCTTGGCTTCCCCCCGGATGCCCCTGGGTGGCAGTTTTACCATCCCACCTCGCGCCGCGTTCTATCCTCCCAGGACGTCACCTTTGACGAGTGGGTGCCTTACTACCGTCTCTTCCCCTACCGCACTGCGCCCCTCCCCCCGCTGCCGCTCTTCCTTGCGCCAGGTCCTCCCCCGGTAGACCCCCTCCCCCCTTAGGGTCCTGCCTCATCACGTGTGTCCCAGGTAGACGCAGTCGAGCCTGTCGAGGTAGCTGTTGACTCTGGTGCTGCTCAAGGTGCTGTGCTTGCGGGTGCCGGGTCTGGGGGTGCGGAGCCTCGGGGTGCTGAGTCCAGGGGTGCGGAGCCTGGGGGTGCTGAGCCTAAGGGTGCTGAGTTTGGGGGTGGTGAGCCTGGGGGTTCTGAGCCTGGGGGTGCGGAGCCTGGGGTGCTGGATCTGCTCGTGTGACCTCTCGCGGTGCTTCGTCGAGGCGGGAGCCGCTCTCTCTGCAGGAGCTGCGCGAGTGGTTTGCCCGGCGCTGGAGCCGTGCTGCTAGAGCTAGAGGTACTACTATTGCTGCTGGTCCCGGAGGTGCTCGTACTGGCGGTACTGGAGCTGCTAGGGCTGGGGGTGCTGCTGGAGGTACTGCTGGAGCTGCTGGCGGTACTGGAGCTGCCGGTCCTACAGGAGTTGGTGCTGCTGGAGGTGCTAGAGTTACTGGAGCTGGAGCTGCTGGGGGTGTCGGCGCAGGTGGTTCTGCTGGCGCTGGTGCGTCTGAGGGTGCTGGAGTTATCCGTGTTGGCGCTGGCGGTGCTGCTGATACTGGTGCTGCCGCTGGGGGTACTGGTGCCGTCCCTGCTGGTTCTGGAGGCGCTGCGCGGCTGCGGCCGTACTTCGTTCCGCTACTTGAGCAGGTTCTTGGTCTCCCGCCCTCTGCTGGTCCAGCTCCTCCCTTAGAGTGCCCACAGCCTGTCCAGTTGCAGTCACAGTTACAGCCCGCCTCCCCCCTGCCTGCTCCTTCTCCCTACACTTGTCTTACTGGAGGTCTTGCTGAGCGTCGTGAGCCTGCGTCTCGTCCAACGTCGCCTGTTCGTACTACTCGCACTAGTCCTCGTGCTCCATGTCAGCGTCCTCCTGCGGTCCCAGGCACTCACCAGATGGCACTCCGTCAGTCTACTGCTCCTCTGCGTGTCCCGTTGCCATCTCCTCGAGAGTCCTCTCTTCCTGTCCTTGCTGACCCGGAGTCTGACTCTCTCCGTGCTGCCAGTCCTACTGTCACGCGTCTCCTGGATACTGTTGTCACTGACCCTTCCTTTGAATCCACTGCTGCGTCTGCCTTAGTTGCTGAGCTTGTCGACTTTGCTGCTCGCTGTCATCTAGACTAGGCCACTAGTCTCGTTGCTGAGTCTGCGTCTGTCTGTCCTCCACGAACGTCCTTGGGAGAGGCAGGAGGAGTTCCAGTGTTTTGCTGCTGCTTTGCCTCATCTCGTGTCCATGGTGATTGCACCGGAGGGAGACCCGGATGCACCAAACATCCCGACTTCTCGATCGTACGCTGAGGCGATCAAGGGTCTCTACTCCTCTGAGTGGCAGTCAGCCATGGACGTAGAGATGGCTTCCTGGAAGTCCACAGGCACCTACGTCGACGAGGTTCCCCCACCTGGGGCGAACATCGTCAGTGGCATGTGGATTTTCAGGGTGAAGCGGCCGCCGGGTTCTCCGCCTGTTTTCAAGGCGCGTTACGTGGCTCGAGGTTTCAGTCAGCGGCGGGAAAGATGACCACTCTTTGGGTGCTGCTGCACATAGCCGCTCAGCGCGACTACGAGCTTCACTCTCTTGAATTCAGCACAGCTTTCCTCCAGGGCAGCCTGCACGAGGAGATCTCGTTGCGCCGCCCTCCCGGCTTCACTGGGTCGTTTCCTCCTGGTATCCAGTGGAGCCTCCGGCGGCCAGTCTACGGTCTCCGCCAGGCGCCCCGTGAGTGGCACGACACACTGAAGACTACACTTGCGGCTCTTGGGTTTGCTCCTTCTACTGCTGACCCGTCGCTGTTTCTACGCACCGACACCTCTTTGCCGCCGTTCTACATCCTCGTGTACGTCGACGACTTGGTCTTTGCCACTGCTGACACTACTGGACTCGCCCACGTGAAGTCCGAGCTGCAGAAGAGACACACGTGCACAGACCTGGGTGAACTGCGCAGCTACCTTGGCTTGCAGATCACCCGGGACAGAGCACAGCGCACCATTACACTGACTGAGTCACACATGGTGCAGCAGGTCCTTCAGCGCTTCGACTTCATGTACTCCTTGCCTTAGGCCACTCCTCTGTCTACTCGCAACTCGCTCTCAGCTCTGCCTTCGGATGTGTCCGTAGAGCCGAGTGGCCCGTACCCAGAGCTTGTTGGCTGCCTCATGTACCTGATGACTTGCACACGACCTGACCTTGCATACCCTCTTAGCATCTTGGCACACTATGTTGCTCCTGGGAGACACCGACCAGAGCATATGGCTTCAGCGAAGAGGGTGTTGCGCTACTTGTGCAGTACGTCGGGCATGGGGCTAGTGCTTGGAGGGCGACGTCGAGTGGTCCTCACTGGTCACGCAGACGCTTCTTGGGCTGACGACCAGGCTACGCAGCGGCCGTCACTGGGTTACACCTTCAGCCTTGGTTCCGGCTCTGTTTCGTGGCCGTCTACCCGCTCGTCTTCTGTTCCTGGCTCCATCTGTGAGGCCGAGATCTACGCGGGGGCCATGGCTGCACAGGAGTTACGCTGGCTCACCTACCTGCTGACTGACCTATGAGAGGCGCCTCGTTCTCCTCCAGTTTTGTACGTAGACAACAAGGCCATGCTGGCCTTGTGTTGGGAGCACAGACTGGAGCACAGAACGAAGCACATTGCTCTTCGCTACTTTCTTGCTTGTGAGCTGCAGCAGCGTGGTCAGCTGCGCCTTGCTTACGTGGCCTCAGAGTCCAACACTGCTGATATCTTTACCAAGGCACTTCCGCCTGGTGATCATCAGCGTTTCTGTACGATGCTAGGTCTTGTGCCTACTTGGCCTCACTTGCTCACTTCTTGACCTTGCATGTACTGTGATCTTTCTATACCTGTACTTGCTTGTTTACCTTTATATATGATCTTGCATGTGAACTGGCCTTTTGGCCTTGCTCTTGTGCCTGGATTGTGTGGTGACGTTGTGATCCACCCTGAGCTTGCTTTGCTTTGCTTGACTGGTCTTGTGACCGCTTCTTCTCCCCCACTTTGCCTATGGGGGTGTGTCAAACTCATATGCTATAGTCTGTGTAGGCTGTAGTGGGGTAGACAATATGGGGTAAATCACTTCTAGGTTTTCCTACTTGTACCCACTTGCTTGCTAGTTCATTCATTCCTCATTTCTTCACATATCCGGTCTCTGCCAGTCGCCTCGTGGGTGGCACGATACACTACGCACCACTCTTTCTAACCTCGGGTTCCGCCCTTCATCTGCCGACCCGTCGCTGTTTGTTTGAAAAGGCTCCACTCCTTTCTTCATTCTTGTTTACGTCAACAACCTGGTCTCCGCTACGGTTGAGACAGTTGCTTTGGCTGAGCTGAAGTCTAAACTGCAGAAGAGACACACATGCACTGACCTGGGTGAACTGCGCCGCTACCTTGGCTTGCAGATCACCTGGGACAAAGCCACTCGCACCATCACCCGGACTTTGTCACACATGGTGGAGTGGGTCCTTCGGCGGTTTGGATTTTAGTTCTCTACCACACAACCCAATCCTCTTGTTGTTGACTATAGACTCACCGGAACTTTTCCCGACGAGCCCTTTGAGTCGAGTGGTCTCTACGCAGATCTTGTGGGCTGCATCATGTACCTGATGACTTGTATTTGTCCGCACCTCACCTTTCGCCTCAGCGTCCTTTCTCACTTTGTTGCAATTGGGCGACACCGTCCTGTTCACTGTACGAGTGCTGTGATGGTGGCGAAGTACGTGGCGACAGCATGTGCTTGGCGAGAGAGAGCCAGTTGTGCTGACCAGTCACTACGACTCTTCTTACGTTGACGATGTAGAGACAGAGCGGTCGACTGAGGGGTACTTTTTCAGCTTGGGTGCTGGAGCTGTGTCGTGGCGGTCTGCTCGGTCGTCGTCTTTGGCTACCTCCAGTGCTGAGGCTGAGATATACGCTGGTGCCATGGCTGCGTTGGAGCTTTGCTGGGTGAAGTTCTTACTTACCGACCTTAGTGAGCAGCCTCGCTCTGCACCAACCGTGTTAGCTGACATCAAGGAAATTATTCTCTTGTGTCAAGAGCAGAGTGAAGCACATCGACGTTGGCTACTTCCTTCTGGGAGAGTTGCAGCGACGCGGTCAGGCGTGCTTGGACTTTGTGACCACGGTGACTGACACTGCAGACATCTTCACCAAGGCACCTCCGCCTTGTGACCACCACATGATCTGTCTGCAGCTAGGCCTTGTTGAGGCAGGCCCTCGACTGCTGTGGTCTTGCCTCTTGTTGCTTGTACTTGCATTTATATATACTTGTGAGTTCTTGAAATGGCCTTGTGGCCGATTACTTATGCTTGAACTGTATGGTGACATTGTGATCCACCCTGCGCTTTGTTTTTTGTTCGTTGCTTCTCTTGACTGGTCTTGTGACCACTTGCTTCTCTTGATCGTTTTTATGCCCCTCACTTAGGCTATGGGGGTGTGTCAAATTTTGTTTATGTATTTGTCAGGATTCTAGCCTCCAATGAGTTTCACAGTAGGGGGTATATTAATCTCTTGACACTTGACTTGTACCCCTTTTCCCGTACTACTCAACCACTTTCGCTAGCCTACTTCTGAGATTCGTTTCGTGAGCTCGAACAAATAGTTTCATAGATGCGATCAAGTTCTTACTGAAAAAGCTGCATACGTAAACGCGGGAGAAAAAAAAAAAAAAAAAAAAAAAAAAAAAAACTTCCTGGATGGGACGCCTTTTTTTTTAGAAAAGGTTACGAAAAGGAAATTGTGAAAACATTCCTGTACGTAAGAAGGTGAAGGCACAATTGTGTACAAATAATTACGAGTGGCCACGATGACACAAAGAGTTACGTACAGTTGGAGCATCTGGACCGTCAGCGGCAGAAGCATCGAGCAGCCACATCGCCAAGGAAAATGGCGGGAACCGTTTTGAAAAGGGTTCCCGCGTCGCACGATCTTATCTCGTTGCAATAACGTAATGCACCACTTAGGGTACATGGCTACTCTAGGTCGTTTCGTATTCCCTACACTCTATATACAAACCCATGCATGCATATGTTTTAGTCACTTTAGTCACTTTACATTCACTATAACTAGGAGTCAAAAACTCTTTGCGAGCAATCATGAGGCTGATCCAGGCAAAGTCCCCTTTGGGATTGTAACATGGTGTGTCACTTCCAAAAGTTCGTGCGAACTAAAAATGGCGTCCGGCACACGATCACACATCAAGATGGCCGGAGGACTAGGAGGTCAGACAAATCGAACGGCTAAAGCCCAATCGAAGCCAATTGTGAGCTTGGTGGTGATGACGACGATTAGTACCGTCGCAATGGAGCAACTACTTCAGTGACTATCAACTCTGCAACAAGGGCTCCATAAATTGTAGAATGGCGACGGGGGAACCACCTCTCAACCCACTCAACCAGCCGTGACTTGCTGCGAAACCGCCCCACAAACCTTCTATCTCGACACGAATGCATCAACACCAAAAATCCCTCGTCCAAGTGATGGTGCAATTCTCTTAGTTTAGTTGAAATTCCTCAATATCCCAAAAGTCAAGAGAAGTACCTTTTTTTTTCGGGAATGACTTTTATACTTGGAGTTTTGAGCTAGAGCTGCTGCTGCGCAGATTTACCATTACTTTGACGGTCCACACATGCGCAGTATTACAATGACTCGCTCATGGCGTACAGCGTTTTACTGCGGAACATGTAGCCGACGGAGCAGCTAGGCATTCGCTCGTTCAAATCGGCTCTGGCACCTCACAAGATTATACTAGCCTAAAGACTCGGTGTCGTTGGCAAATTACTCCAGTACTTGAGAAGGATTAAAAAGGTAAAGATGGGACCCAGGGAGAAAACCTAAACCTGCATAAATCTTGTTGGGTGCAAATAATATTTTTGCACGTCAACCAGCCGCCTGCATGAAGTCCCGCATTTTGTGTGTGTTTTGTGCGCATTTGTTTGTGCATTCTATTTCATGTGTTTTTGTTGTGGGCACATAACAAGTCATGACGGATCATGACGAGTCATGAATTCTTATGACGACTCATGTTCGTTCGTCAATTTTCATGAACTGCCGTGCACGTTCATGATAGTTATGAGCATCATGAAAGCTCATGAAAGCTCACAAGTTTTCATGAGCACTCGTGGTGAATGTTGAGTGTGTCGGGGGGTGCTGGGCTCGAGTCTTTGACTCGGCCCCTTTGACCGATTTCGCGCTGGTCAAAAAGTGCGCGAAAGACAGGACCCGCGCGTAGGGTGACCCCTGTCGATTGAAGGGCATATGCCCTTAATGCCCTGAACATTCCGGGCTACTTTCGCTCCAGCTTGAGTGCAAAAAGTGTTAGATTCGCACTGCACCCGTGCCACTAAGTGCCTCGCTCGACCCTTCCCCGGATGCGTTAAGGGCCCAAACCAGGCCTTCCCCTGTCTCGAAGTTTTGGTTTCTGGTTGTAGGACCCACCCCTCCCCCCCCCCCAAATTCTGCCTAACCCCACCCCCCTTTTCTTCTTAGGTTGCACGAGAGGAGTGGAGTTTTCCCTTAGCGTTTTCTAGCCAATCCTGTGTTTGTAAAGTGTCTAAGTCAGCTTGGAGCACCTGAATTTCCCCTTAGCGTCTAAGTGTCCCCCCCCCCCCTTTCCTCCTTAGGTTGCACGAGAGGAGTGGATTTTCCCTTAGCGTTTTCTAGCCAATCCTGTATTTGTAAAGTGTCTAAGCCTGCTTGGAGCACCCGAATTTGCCTTAAGCGTCTGAGTGTTTCCCCCCCCCCCCCCCTTTCTCCTTAGGTTGCACGAGAGGAGTGGATTTTTCCCTTAACGTTTTCTAGCCATCCTGTGTTTGTAAAGTGTCTAAGTCAGCTTGGAGCACCCGAATTTTCCCTTAGCGTCTTTAAGTGCCCCCCCCCCCCCCCCCCCCCCCCCCCCCCTTTTCTCCTTAGGTTGCACGAGAGGAGTAGATTTTTCCCCTAGCGTTTTCTAGCCATCCCGTGTTGGTGAAGTGATTAAGTCAGCTTTGGAGCACCCAAATTTTCCCTTAGCGTCTAAGTGCAAACTCTTCACAGGCCCGGATTTTAAGTTTTCACTTTGGGCTGCGCCCGTGACCGTTAAGGGCGCCCAAACGCTCAGCTACACCAAAAACAGAGTCGTATGGGGAGGAGCTGGGGAGCGCTAGTATGGGTCCCAGGAACTTCGACAAGCCTGGTGTGATCCTGACATGCGAGTGTGGCCCCACAGAGCCCACGCGTGTGTCACAACTGTTGCGTCCGTGCACAGTTGCATGATCGCAACAAGTCAGGGCAATTATTGCCCTGCCCCGCGTGGGACAAAGCACGATCGCGTCAGCGATCGGCTTTTCTCGCTTGACGGGGGTGCTTTAGGATTTTGGTTGACTAACCGTATCCCGCGGTGACCTGGAACACAGCTGATCTCGAGCGAAAGTCACGCTGCTTAGCGTGATCATTTCGACGCAGGTACAATACGGTAAATACCGTTTTATCAACGGGAAAATCCGTTTTATAACTGGAAAACGGTTTCTCACACGAGTATCCATGATTTCTCATGAGAACTCGTGGAAATTCATGACGTGAATCAGCAGGGGACTTTGGTTTCAATTCAAGTGGATTACAGTTGATTCTAATGAGGCAGATTGAGCCAAAGTCTTTAGCAGTTTCACAACCGTTTTCTATTACAGCAAAGCGAAGGCCTGGATTCCAGTTAAGCAATTGCTTTATGTTTTCCTTTGTGTGTTAGGACTTCATATAAATGTGTGCTTGTATTTGCTTCTAGACAATCAATGCTGTTATGCTTTTTAAAGCCCAGAGTTCTACTACTACGTTTTGACGAGAGTAGAAACGTAACGTGGTGCTGCCGAAACGCTGCTCGATCACTCTACAATTCAAGCAAGGCATAACTTCTCACTTTATTTTTTCTTACGCCCTTGGCTATGAGGTGCCATGGTGTCACACTCAGAGGGTATAAAATAAAGTTAAGTGTTGCCAAGTTTGAGGTCGTGGTTCAGTTTTGAACGCTTTCGCATAGTACTTAGAGTTAACAAATCTGTGCCGGAGCGCGAAGCGCTGGAGTCCAATCTCCTAAGAATTTTCTATCATCCTGCTCCAATAATCGCCAACCCAATTCGAGCACTTGGGCCAGCCGACTAGACGTGTGACTAGACGCACGTCAAGCCCAGGACTTCTAGCCTGCACCGCGCACCGCGAATTCCCCAGTTTAGCACCACCACCAGTAGCAACCAGCTCAACCTGGAGGTGCACGCAACAAGATTAGTAACATAGCGATGCATTACACATGGGGAACACGTCGTCGCCGTGTACACACTATGTCATCAATGCGCACGGATAATCTGATATTTGCGTCCGAGCAAAATAATCCCTTTACCTTAGAACACGACTACAACGACGATGACTGGAATTCATCATTCTCGCTACTAGAAAGCCCCTTACACATGTATGACCCCAGGTTGGCGCCCATCAAAAGGATTGCGCGCGAACATTTCCTGAAGTACGATACCCCGCATATCGTCACGCCGCGACTCGCGCTCCTCGCGCGCGATGACGATTGACAGGATAACACCTGGTATCTCGACAGCTGTTGCGGGTTGCACATGGTGGGCTCGAGGCACTTTGTATCACCGTAGGCGAACAATGAAAGGCTGCGCGCAAGCACGCCGGGAGTCGTCGTCCTAAAAGCGTGTGGGAGAAAGACGCAGATCATGCTCAATGATGTGCTTATTGTGCAAAATCTGCACTTTATTATACTCTCGTCGTCGCAGCTAACAAAATGCGGTGTGGAGCTTCGCCTCGGCCTAGAATCGAGCGACATTCTCTTTCACTTTGCGCTGCCCAACAAGCCTAACAAATACCTTGGATGCGTATGCGCATCAACAGGCATGTATGTCATTGACTTTATCATCCCTGATCTCGTCCCGCTCCGCTTCCAATATGCACAGCAATCCGAGTGGAAGCATACCGATGCATACCCTGGGTGCCACATCATCCGCATGCTCCCGAGATGGCACCACATGATCTTGACCCCGATAGCATCTATAGCGATTGACATACTCCTACCGCCTCAATCACTGCCAACATCGCCGGCAGCGGACTTGCCGCGATCGTGGAACCTAAATGATACGCGCCGCCTGACGAGGCCATGTCAACTTCAGAGCTCAAAGGCGCCACGTGCCGTATCTTTGGCATGCCAGACACACCACTCAATGGACCCTCTCACGAACGCCTCCGCAGAATCCTGCAAGGATGAAGACGACGACGCGCGCAGGCAGCCGCGTCCATACACCAAGAAAACCTTCCTCAAGCTTTACCCCCACTTGCAGGACTCGGCCAAGAAGCTAAGGAGCTCCACCACAAAAGTATATTAGAAGCAGGCGTATTTACCTTCGCCTACAGTGCTTGGGGCGAAGGAGGCAGAGAGGGCACCTCCAGCGAAGGCAGTTGGGGGAGCAAAGAAGGATGGGGTTCAAGCAGGGGCAGAACTTGGGGTAACACGGGAAGCACCTGGCTTACCGCATGTGGAGATTGGGGCACGGCCAATGGCGGATGGGGAGGCTCAGGTAAATGCTAGGGCACCTTACACATGCGAGAAGAATAAAAGGGGGTAACCGAGGAAGAAACCGTATTGCCAAGTATTCTCCTTGGCCTCCCTCCGCCTGCCCACACCTCCACCACCCCCCGCAGATATACCGCCATCACGTGACCCATGGGACACAAACGAATGGGGCAACATGCCGAGGACCCCACGCCATACCATTTACGGCCCTGATCCCGAGCCATTGACGGGAATGTGGCCCCGCCCTCGCTTGGGCGAAGCCGACATGGGAGTCGGGTGCGTGGGAGGTGCAGCCAACTGCATGCAATGGTCGACGCCGACTTGGGCGAGCACGTCGACGAAGCAGGCCAAGCTGCGTGGGACCACTGCAAAACCGCCGACGAGGGAGGTCGGCGGCCGACTTCGACCGATGTGGTCGACGAAGGGGTTCACTGACATGGAGGGCGCTGAATTGAGGGGCGTGGGCGCAGTACCTGGTCGACATAGTAATAAGGGCGAGGAAGTTCGTGGCGGTTTGCGGACGTTGCCCAAGAGGTTGTGGCGAACCCTAAGATCACGAGGTCGACGTAGCTCTTCAGGCGCTACTGTCGGCACGTGGCCGACTTGGCACCTGCACAGTATCCAGAGCAGTGCACGTCGTTCTTAACCGCCTAGACGCACCTCCGCTACTGCTATCCGAAGTTGCAACACTCACAAGCCGCCTTGCTGCACCATTGGTAAGCAGCCTTGGTGCAATGCTAGCAGGTCGCCAACTTACTATGTTGGCAGGAGGCAACTTGCTGTGCTGGCATTCAACCTGCCTTTCTGCCTTTCGCCATCATATTTTGCTCCCTTATGCGCACCCGCAGCAACGATATCAAAGAGAAAAGGCCCTGTCAGAATGAACAAGAGTGATTGAACTAGGAAAGAGTTGGGTACAAGTAGGGAACCCTAAACTTACTGTACCCCATAGTAACTACCCCACTACAGCCTAAACAAACTGTAGCAGATATGACATTTGACACACCCCCATAGGAAAAGTGGAGGAGAGCAAGGGGTCACAAGACCAGTCACGGAAGGCAAAGCAAGCTCAGGGTGGATCACAACATCACCACACACACTAAGCGCAAGCAAAGGGCCACAAGGCCAGTTCACATGCAGAGGCATATATGCAACACAAATATCACAGTGATCTCTACCTAGCAAAGCAGGCATGCAGGTATATATATATATATATATATATATATATCACAGTACAAGCAAGGCCTACAGCAAGTGAGGAAAAGTGGGAACAAGCCTTAGCATAGTGCAAAAACGCTGATGATCACCAGACTGAAGTGCCTTGGTGAATATATCAGCAGTGTTGGCCCGAGTGGCCACGTAACGCAGACGAAGCTGACCACGCTGCTGCAACTCTCGAGCCTGGAAGTAACGCAGAGCGATGTGCTTCGTTCTGTGCTCCAGTCTGTGCTCCTCACACAGGGCAATGGTAGCCTTGTTATCGACGTACAGCACTGGAGGAGTACGAGGCCGCTCTCCCAAGTCAGTCAGCAGGTAGGTGAGCCAGTGTAACTCGTGTGCACCCATGGCTGTGGCGTAGATCTCAGCTTCACAACTGAAGCTGAGAACTAAAGACGAGCGTGCAGAACGCCAAGAAACTGAACCAGAGCCAAGGCTGAAGGTGTAACCCTGTGACGACCGCTGAGTAGCCTAGTCGTCAACCCAAGAAGCGTCTGAGTGCCCAGTGAGGACAACTAAGAGTGCAGCTCGTAGTCACACTGAGCGGCAACGTGCAGTAGCACCCGAAGAGAGGTCATCTTCGGGGTGGGGGAGAAGGTCTGGAAGAAGTTTATTCCCTCTCGCTGACTGAAGCCTCGAGCAACATAACGAGCCTTGAAGACAGGCGGAGAACCTGGCGACCGCTTTACCCTGAAAATCCACATGCCACTGACGATGTTTGCCCCAGTAGGGGGAACCTCGTCGACGTAAGTGCCAGTGGAATTCCAGGATGCCATCTCTGCGTCCATGGCTGGCTGCCTCTGAGAGGAGTACTCACCCGCGATCGCCTCAGCGTAAGAGTGCGGAGTCGGGATGTCTGGTGCATCTGGGTCTCCCTCAGGTGCAATCAGCATGGACACGAGATGAGGTACAGCAGCTGCAAAGCACTCAAAGTCCTCCTGCCTGTCCTCAAGAACGTCCATACCAAGAGCACACTCACCCCTGACAGACGGAGGACAGGCAGACTTAGACTCAGCAACAAGACTTGCAGCGTAGTCTAGACGACAGTGAGGAGCAAAGTCGACAAGCTCAGCAACTAAGGTAGACGCAGCAGTGGACTAAAAGGAAGGGTCAGTGACAGCAGTGGCCAGGAGACGCGTGACAGTAGGACTAGCAGCACGAAGAGAGTCAGACTCCGGGTCAGCAAGGGCAGGAAGAGAGGACGCAAGAGGAGAAGGCAGAGGGACACGCTGTGGAGCAGTGGAAAGACGGAGCGTCATATGGTGAGTGCCTGGGACAGCAGGAGGACGCTGACGCGGGACACGACGACCAGTGCAAGCAGTGTGAACAGGTGACGCATAACGAGACTCAGGCGAAACAGGACGAGACTCAGGCTCACGACGCTCCGTAAGACCTCCAGTCGGACCAGTGTAGGGAGAAGGACTAGGAAGTGGCGAGGCAGGCTGTAGCTGTGCATGTGACTGGACAGGCGGAGGACACTCTAAAGAGGGAGCAGGACAAGGAGGAGGAGGCTGACGAAGAACCTGCTAAAGGAGCGGAATGAAGTACGGCCGCGGTCGTGAAACGCCTGCAGAACCAGCAAAGACAGCACCAGAATCCCCGGCAGTAGCTCCAACTCCTGTAGCACCACCAGCAGCTCGAGTAGTGCCAACTCCAGTACCCCCAGTAGCACTAGCTCGAGCCGCACTGTCGACTCCAACACCTGCAGGAGGACGAGCGTTAGTACCTCCAGCACCAACCCCAGGGTCAGGAGCTGCACCAACTCCAGTAGGCCCAGTGGCCTCAGCTCCACCGGCAGCTCCAGCAGCTCCAGCACCTCCAGCTCCAACTCAATTACCAGCAGCACCTCCAGATCCAACTCAAGTACCAGCAGCACCTCCAACAGCTCCAGCACCAGCAGTACCTCCAGCAGCTCCAGCACCAGCAGCACCTCCAGTAGCACCAGCTCCGGCAGCTCGAGCTCCAGCTCTAGCAGAACCCCAAGTCTCAGTAGCTCCAATACTTCCTGTACGAGCACCTCCAGGACCAGAGGCTCTAGTACCTCCAGCAGCACCAGGGCCTCCAGCGGGCAGCACCCCAGTGCTAGGAGCGCCGCTCCGGAGGCTGCAGCGCCGAGCATACCACTCATGCTGCTGCTGTGGGGAGGGAGGCTCCAGGCGCGACAGAGCACCCGCAGCACCACCAGCTCCAACTCCGGCAGAATCCCCATCTCCAGCAGCCCTACGCTGGAGGCTGCAACGCTGAGAGTACCACTCACGCAGCTGCTGTGAAGAGGGAGCTCCCCTAGGCTCAGCACCGCCAGTCTCAGCACCCCCAGGCTCACCACCCCCAGTCTCAGCACCCCCAGGCTCAGCAACCCCAGTCTCAGCACCCCCAGGCTCAGCACCCCTAGTCTCAGCACCTCCAGACGCAGTACCTCGCGCAAGACCAGAGTCGACAGCTACCTCGATAGGCTCGACCGGGTCTACCTGGGAAATACCTGAGGGAGCAGGTGCCTGGGGAGGTAGGGGGTCTACCGAAGCAGCACCTGGCGTGAGGAAGAGCGGCGGAGGGGGGAGCGGGGCAGTGCGGTAGGGGAAGAGACGGTAAAAGGGGACCGACTCGTCAAACGTGACGTCATGAGAGGGCAGGACACGGCGCGAGGTGGGGTGGTAAAACTGCCAGCCAGGCGCGTCAGGGACAACGAGAAGGAAGACACAGGGAACAACCCGGGAGGAGAGCTTGTACGCGGACGTATCGCGGACAAAGGCTCGACATCCCCAGACCCGGAACACTGATGCATCGCCAACCTCCCCCGTCCAACGCAGGGGTGGCGAGGTCTCCGGAGCAAAGACACGGGGCCAGAGGTTGAGCTGATGCGCAGCGTACTGCACTGCAAACGGCCACAGGAAATGAGGGGCAGCCGCATGGATCATGGAGGTACGAGCAACCTCCATGACTAAGCCAATGCGGCGCTCAGCAACTCCATTCTGCTATGGAGAGGCCGGAAGTGTGAACGTCTGGCGGATGCCGTGCTCCGCACAGTAGGCTGCCAAGAGGTCGGAAGAAAACTCACCACCCCTCTCAGAGTGCAGACGCAGTACAGGAAAGTCCGACTGGAACCGCTTGCGGAGCTGGAGATGAGCAGCGCGGATCCAAGGGATCAAAACATCAGGGACCTCACCCTTGGTGCGCAAGGGGAAGATCGTGGTGTAGCGCTTGTAGTCGTCGACGGCCAGCAAGAAGTACCGTTCCTGGCCCTGTCCACGGACGCGGGCTAGGGCCCACACGTCCAGGTGGACAGTCTGCAGGGGAGCCTCTGTGGGAGGGAACGAGGAGGAGTGAGGAGTGGCGCGCTGCCGCCCCTCGACACAGGGAAGATAGGGAGGAGCAGGCGAGGGTGGGAGGGGAGGGAGAACCCTGGGAAGACCAGAGACAAGGTAGCGGGAGTGCATGCCACAAAGGCGCTGCACTGAGGGGTGACCAAGGCGGTGGTGCCAGAGGACGGTCTGGTGCGACACGAGCAAGGGGCGGACAACTGACCTGACGCAGACGCAGACGCCGCTACCTAAGGGGACTCAGTGGTCAGTGTGTACAAGTCCGACCCCGGCTGCCAAGTTAAGGTAGCCATGTGAGGACCCGTCTGGGCACACGTGCAGCGTGTCACATGCTCGTAGGCAGGGGTGAACTGGTGAACACTCGCGTCTTGGAGGGCAGAACCCGCCACCAAGTTCGTAGAGAACGAGGGGAGGTAAAGGCCCGACAGTGTGCCGGACGGGACAGCAGGACAAGGGAGGGCAGTGGTGGAGGTCGCAAGGACCGGACCCCCTGAGGGGTCAGCCAGGGAGACAGCAACCGGTCTAGGGAGCTGCTCTAGGGCAGTCCGGTCGCGAAAGAAACAGCGGGAAGCACCGGAGTCCGGTGTGAAGGTGTGCAGTGCCTCAGTAGACGTAGTGCCTGAAGGCGCAGACTCACAAGCACCTAAAGCAGCAGACTCACGAGCGCCTAGAGCAGCAGCCTCACCAGCACCTGGAGCAGGAGACGCACGAGCACCTAGAGCAGCAGCATCACCGGCACCTGGAGCAGCAGACTGGACACCGGGGTCAGACGGCACACACAGGTGACAGGCTCTCTCGGCACTGGTAGACAATGCATACATTGCAGTGAGAATAGCATCGTAGTCAAGAGCAAAGTTATCTACCCTCTGCCTAAGCATCTCCACCCAGTCGGAGAGCTCAGCGTCGTCGCCAAACTCTGTATGCCAAGCGTCGCTCAAACGGGCGAAGCAGCGAGACTCTATGTGACCAAGCGTCTTGCAAGGCTGACCAGTCCGAGCACCAGTGCGAATGACGCACGGGCAGCGAACGGTACTCAGAGACCCTCTAGTCTGAGCGTACCACTCACAAAGCTACTGGGGCGTGAGAGACTCGCGCGGACGTCGCTGGAGCTGCATCTGGCCACCGCCAGTAGCAGCAGTAGCAGTAGTAGCACCAGTAGCAGCGCCTCCACCCCTACAACCCCAACTAGCGTACCACCCATGAAGCTGCTGGGGCGTGAGGGACTCACGCGGACGTCGCTGGAGCTGCATCTGGCCGTCGCAAGTAGCAGCAGTAGCAGTAGCAGTAGCAACAGCAGTAGTAGCACCAGCAGCGCATGTAGGGCAGGCGCGGCAGGCAGGTAGGTAGGCAGGCAGGTAGATAGGCAGGCAGGCAGGCAGGCGGCAGCGCATGAACAAGGCAGGTGCTCACCTGTGGCAGGCAGGGTCGGCGCTCGGCGAGGCCGCAACAGCGGCTGCAGAGTAGGGCCGCGGCAGCTGTAGGGCGGGGTCGCGCAAGCAGCAGGTCGGGGCCGCGTCAGCGTCCAGGCGGGGCCGCGTTGGCGGCAGGGCGCGGCCGCGGCAGCTGCAGGGCGGGGTCGCACCAGCGGCATGTTATAGTCACAATACACTCCAATGTGCCTAAAACGAAAGATAGAGTGCACAGCCGGATTTCTGCACAGCGGCTTCAAACGTTCATAGCGTTCTGGTCACAACTTCAAATGACCTGAATCAACTTGGATCTGGAGCGTCTGAACGTCGCCTACAATAGGCAATTTAGATCGCACAATTTGACCAAGTATTGACGACACAGTGTCGGTTTGAACGAACGGCACTATGGCAGCCACTGTAGTCTTAGAACACAAAATAGGAAGAGATATGAAGAGTTACGAGTTGGGAATGACTCCCAGCTCCTACAAACCCCAAGAGCCGAGGTACAGTGATGTGGAACAGTGCCACACTGTCTCCAACTACGAAGGGTCTCGAAACTACCCTTCACTAGGGCCTACACCAAGTGAAATGTTACACTACACAAAGTAATGTAACTATCTTCAATATCTTGAGGTGTACCCTTTTGGCGAGCTTCGAAATCACTTGAGGCTTGACACCAAGGCTCGGGCTCTTCATCACAAACTCATCCTTGAGTTCTTGATGGGTCTCCTGCACACACCTGCGACACACCGATGGTTCGACACAGGACAAAATAGAAACCGCGCACGACAAAAATAGAAACCGCGCGCGAGACACAAACGACCGCGTAACAAGCGTCTAGCGATAACTCGCTATTGACTCGACACACACACTCGACATCATGACTCAACATTCACACACAATTATAAGCATGAAATATATATTATCCCATGCCCTCATACCATTCCATACACACACACGTGCACGCACACGGACAACAAGCCGAGTGCAAACCGTAGGGTTGCACCAACAAACTCCCCCTCGGATTGTTGGCCTTAGGATATGTTGCTCTCTCAGTTCAGAGCCATCCCAGCCAGCTTGCAACACTTCCAATGCTGCTGCTCCACCAGCCTCTTAGTCATCATGTCAGCCGGCTGCCCCGTGGTCTTCACGTACCGCAACTCAACTTCACCCGCGGTCACCATGCTCCTCGTCCAATGCCACTTCACCCTCATGTGCTTTGTGAGTCCATGCAACACAGGGTTCTTAGCAAGAGCAATGGCACCCTGGCTGTCACAGTAGAGTGGGGTAGGTCCTTGCTGCTCCTCCCCCAATTCAGCCAACAAACGCCGCTGCCACACAATCTCCCGTACGGCACGGAAGAGTGCCATGTACTCGGACTCCACCGAGCTCAAAGCTTGGTCAACCTGCTTCTTGCTCTCCCAAGCAGTTGGGCCTCCACCAACACAGCATATGAGGCCTCCCACACTTGTCATGTCCTCTGGTTCCGATGCATATGACGCATCCGAGTAGGCGGTGAGGAACAAACGCCCGGGTTCAACACCACCCGCGCCCTTTTGGCGCCTTTGCGCCGCCGCCGAGTATTGCAGCCCAACAGTCGGTGTTTGGCCAAGATACTTGGCCACCCTCATTCCAGCTACTACCTGCTCCTCATTAGGGCATTGCACAACCCTAGCCAGCTGCCCGGTAGCAAACGCGACGTCCGGTCAGGTGTTTACCGCCGCATACACGAGGCTGCCCACCAACGAGTGAAAACGGCGCCTCTCCTCTTCACAAACGCTCTCCTCCTCTGGTCCCTTCACACACTTGAACCCAGAGGGAAAGGGAGTAGCCACATGACCTTCACTCTGGCCAAAATTGGCAGCCAACGCCTCCAGGTACTTCCGTTGGTGCACTCGCATGCTCCGCTTCTCCACGCCTCGTTCGATGTGGAGCCCAAGGTAGAAGTTCACGTCACCAAGGGACTTGCACTTGAACTTGTCATGCAGCTTCAGCATCACCTCCTTCACAAGGTCAGAGGAGGGTGAAAATATAAGAATGTCATCCACATAAACCACCATGAAGCTCCTCTGCTCCCCCTCGCCAAGCATGAACAAGGAGTGATCGGCCGTTGAGGGAGTGAAGCCGATCCCCTCCAACACTTCGCGCAGCTTCATGTACCATTGCCTAGGGGCCTGCTTCAGCCCATAGAGGGCCTTCTTCAGCTTCCACACTCTGCCACTACCATCATCAAACCCCTCTGGCTGCGCCATAAAAATCTCCTCCTCAAGGATGCCGTTAAGGAATGCCGTTACGATGTCCATTTGTTTTACTACCCATCCTTTGATGGCGGCTCCCGCGAATAGGGTTCGCAGCGTCGTCCGCTTCACCACAGGGTCAAACAGCTCCTTGAAGTCCACCTTCTCCTTCTGCTGGTACCCCTTGGCTACAAGCCTAGACTTGTAGCGCTCGATCTTGCCGTCGGCATCCGACTTGATTTTGAAGAGCCACTTGGACGTTATCGCCGTACGCCCCTCCGGTAGCTCCACCAATTCAAACGTGTCATTCTCCTCGATGCTCTTCAGCTCACTCTCCATGGCCTTCTTCCACTCCTCAGCATCACTACTCTCCAAAGCCTCCTTGAGAGTTGCTGGTTCTCCCGGCATCTCCACCGGAGAGAAGAACGCGAAGGCACACTCCTCGTAGTCACTCTCCTCGTCGTCTCCGACCATCATTGCCGCTCCGGCCAGGGCTGTCTTGCCCTGCTTTCCCGGCGCATCATAGGTCAGCCTATTAGGGGGTTGAACTCTCCTCTTGCCCCTTCCTTCCTCCTTAGCTGCAGGGACTTGAAGGCCTTGGCGTTGCTGCGGTGTGGCTCGAATCCGTGGAGCACTCTTAGTACGGGAAGGGAGTGACGGTGCACGCTCGCTCACTTGCTGCACCTCCTCCTCTTCTTCCTCTGCATCATTGGCCTCCTCTCCCCCATTCACAAGGGAGGATTGCCTCGTGGTTGTGCTGCCGCTGCTCAGCTCCAAAGGCATCTCCACATGCTCCAAACCGGAACTCTTCACCTCCCCAAACCGCACGCCTATCTTCGCCTCATTCTCCGCCTTCCAATCTTTGTACATGAAGTTCTCCATGAACTTGCAGTCCCTGCTCACCAAGAACTTCTTGGTGAATGGGTCCCAAAGAAGCCATCCCTTGCTGTTTTGAGCCATGCCCAAGTGCACGGCCCACACCGCCTTGGCACCAAGCTTGTTGTGCCGAAGATGCTTAGGCACGAGCGCCATGCACATGCACCCGGACACCCGAAGCATATCCACCTTTGGCTTCCTTCCTAGCCACTCCACATAGGGCACCCATTTGTCTGCTCCCACATGAGTCAAGGCTCGGTTCTTGGCCACACACGCGCTCCGCACCGCATCAGGCCAGAAATAGTCGGGTAGCCCGGCTTCAATGAGCAAAAATGTGTGCAAAAGGCTTGTTTCGTAGGCATCAGCAACTTCGGGGGCTTTTATATTTGTGCAACAGCCCCTGGGACGCTAACTTGTGTACGATGAAGCGTTTTGCGACGAGATTAAATCGACGACGACAAAGTGTTTTCGCATGTCGACAAAAGTTCTTGTTGACGAAGCGCTGGTCGACGGGATTAATTCGGCGTCAAAGACGCAAGTCGCTGGTCGACAAAAATGACAAAAGGGGCATTTCAACGGATACGTGGTCGACGGAATTAAGCTCGACGAAGGCATCGCCGAGCAGAGCGTTTCCCGTCCACCAAATTAACTCGTCGAAAAAATTCCACATGTGTGCAAATTTCGCCCAACTGCGTAAGAGGGAATTTCGACCAATCGGAAATTGAATAAGTAAAGAAACTGAACCCAAAACATGTTTTTGCAAACTGCAAAAATGAATAATAATGTAAATGTTGTAAATTTTGAGCAACTGCAAAGTTAGGTGACACGTGTATGTAGTTGCAGTTTCACCTGTCGTTGCTTACAAATCAACGAACAAGCTTAGTCCTTGGAGAGGTTCATTGTCTTTGCTATTTGGTTCTCTTGCTTATACCATATTCTTGTTGACTAGCAGTGCAACAGTAGGGTGAGGGCAGTGTAGCAAAAAGGAGGCACTGTGCTCACCGGACAGGGCAGCTCGGGCGGCTTGGCAGTAGGGCGGCTCGGCAGATCGGCGGCTCGGCTACTGGGCGGCTGGGCGGCTCGGCTGCAGTGCGTCTCGGCGGCTGGGCGGCTCAGCTGCAGGGCGGCTCGGCTGCTGGGCGGCTCGGCTGCAGGGCGGCTCTGCTACTGGGCGGCTCGGCTGCAGGGCGGCTCGGCTGCTCGGCTGCTGGGCGGCTCGGCGGCCGGCTGTCCGGCTGCTCAGTTGCCTGGGCGGCTCGACGGTGCTGCTGCAGGGCGGCGCGGCGGTCGGCTGCTCGGCTGGGTGGGACGGGTCGGGAAGCCTGGGCGGTGGGCGGCGCTGCAGCAGGTGACGGGGCCGCAGGTGAGGGCGGCGGGGCCGCCAACGAGAGGGGCGAGGCCGCAGGTGAAAGCGGCGGGGCAGCAGGTGAGGGCGGTGGGGCCGCAGCAGAGGGCGGCGGGGCCGCAGAGAAGGGCGGCGGGGCCGCAGTTGAGGGCGGCGGGGCCGCAGCAGTTGAGGGCTGCGGGGCCGCAGTAGTTGAGGGCGGCGAGGCCGCAGGTGAAAGCGGCGGGGCCGCAGGTGAGAGCGGCGGGGCCGCAGCAGAGGGCGACGGGGCCGCAGAGAAGGGCGGCGGGGCCGCAGCTGAGGGCGGCGGGGCCGCAGCAGTTGAGGGCGGCGGGGTCGCAGCAGTTGAGGGCGGCGGGGCCGCAATAGTTGAGGGCGGCGGGGCCGCAGCAGTTTAGGGCGGCGGCGTCGCAGATGAGGGCGGCGGGGCCGCAGGAGAAGGGCGGCGACGGGCCGCTTGTGAAAGGGCGGTGCGACGCGGCCGTTAGGGCTGCGCGACGCGGCTGTAAAGGCGGCGCGACGGGCCGCTAAGGGCGACGCCACGGGCCGCTAAGGGCGACGCGACGGGCCGCTAAGAAGGGCGCGACCCTAGGCGCGCTTCGGGCAGGGGCAGGACGCACCCCGGGCAGGAAAAAAAAAGGGAGGATCGGTGGGCCCTAGGAACAGTTCCCACGAGGGAACCTGCTCGATACCATGAGAAAATGAGAACGAGAATGAATGAACTATGAATGAACTGAGTACAAGTACTAACCCTAATTGGGTTGTACCCCTTATGGGCTACCCCACTATAGCCTACACAATAAGCACAAGCTATATGTTCTGACAAGAACTCTGCCAAGAATCACTGCCAAAGCTCTGTCCTTGAGCCTCACACAATTCAAATCTCCCATAGAATAGCATTCTCCGCAAATGAGTTGCTGAGCGAGCGAGTCGCACACTCACGACAAAAGTGGGCGCGCCGCTGAACCAGAGAAACCTCCCCACTACCTAGTGGTCGTACGCGATGCACTACGCCATACGTATGCAAAATATTCTATCTCCACTACGATCAATGGTGACTCATCACATCATGTGAAATGGACAGGCAAGATAGACAAAACCCCCATGCTCCACATGTGGGGATGTCACCGCATATGCACTTAATGCATATGCAATAACAGTAGAATGATGGTGGAGTGTGGGTTTCATCCTAAGTCCATAGGAAGATGAGATAGGAATAAGAATATAGGTAATAGGTGTAGGATGTAGTAAAGTTACTGTTAGGAGCGAGGGTGTAGAAGGGGGGAAACAGGATAAGAGCGGTTGAGATAAAAAGGGGGAAAGAATCTGAAAGGCGAAATGTGAAACCAACGAACCCCAACCCCGAGCCGCACATTTTGGAAATGTGCAGCCAGGGGTGGGGTAAGGTCACTCACCTCCAACCCATCGATGCTTTCTCGCTAATATTCCCTTGCACTAGTGAAACTGATTGTCTCAGGCTCTAGCACACGACAGCACGACACTAATAGGGAGCCTACGGGGTGAGAGATCAGCCTCTTTCATATTTGCGAGAAAGCGGACACGGGGGCTAGGACTGTAACTTCCTAGCGCGAACGAGATGGATCGATACGAGCTGCGCTGGGGTAGGGCGTATAGCCGACGGGAGGAGGAACGGGAGCGCCGAGAGCCGTCACGAGAGCGCGGGCGATCCATGGAGCGATCGCCGCGCCATCCCGCCTTCCGCGCCGATCGGGTCCCTGTCGTGAGGGACGGTCGAGTAGCTGATGCGCGAACGAATGACGAAGGACATGCCGAACGCGCGGATCGAGATGCGTGGCTCCAGGAGAGCGGATGCGGACCTGGCGCGGAGGGCGGAAACCACCGCGGCGGAAGGGTGTTCCGCTCCCCGGAGGAGCGCGGACGACGTCGCGACGAGAGAGGGCGGTGGTTGGCGTTCGGCGAGCAGTCTTGCGGACAAGGAGGGAGCGGCAGCAGCGTCGCTCGCGGAGAGAACTCGCCGCACAATGCGGTTCGAGAAGAGACGCCGGAGCAGGGCGTGGAGGACAAGGAAGAAGGATCGGAACGGTCATACGAGGAGGCAGGGATAGAAGGGGCGAATGAGGCGCGAACAGGAGGAACGGGCGATGCGGAAACCGAGCCGGCGGAGGCGCAAGCGGAGACGAGCCTGGTGGCGGTCGCGGAATTAGAGGCTCCGCCACCGGGATCGCGCGGTCGAGACGATCCCTACGAGGAAGGGCGGCGCACGGAGAGCTCCGGACGGCAGGAGCTGGGCGGGCCAGAGATGAGCCATCGAGCGTGGCAGGCGCCAAATTCGTGCGGCAAGGGAAAGGAGGAGCGGTCCCGCTCGGCGGAGAGGGAGCGGCGCCTCGGGGGAGGGCGCGTGGGCGAGTTCCGCCCGCGCGGCGAGCGCCAGGAGCAGGGAGAGTGTAGCGGCGGCGCTTCGCATTCGGTAGGACGGCAGCAGCCGCGCGGGGAGAGGGGGCGAGAGACGGAAACAGCGTCGCTGAAGTGGCACGGTCAGCAGCAAGGGGGACGCAGCAGCACCATACGCTCGCCAGGCCGGACTAGGCAGAGGGAGCGGAGAGACAGCAGCTGGTCCCGCTCGCCGGACGGACAACACACGCGTAGGGAGAAGTACGCGGGGGAGCGGTCACCGTGGCGTCAGCCGCGCACTTAGAGTGAGCACCTGGACGCCTGGTCACCATCGCCAGAGAGGCGGCCGCGGCGTGAGATGAGCAGATGGGAGGAGCAGGAGGTGCACGGACCGCCGAAGGTGCAGTGGGGACGGACAGAGGGGCGAGGAGAATCGAGGGAGAGGCGGTACGAGGCAGGCGGGAGCCGCCAAAAGAGAAGAACGGAAGGCGGAACTCTGGCGCGGGAAGCTAGAGAGGGCATGCAGAGAGCACGGGTGAGGGGAACAGAGAGGAGTCGGCAGGAAGGGGCCAGCGAGGCATGGGGAGAGGGGCGTGGGGGCAGCAACGGCGCCCCACGGGTGGAGGTGCCCGCCAGATTCTCAGGTGACCAGCGTGCAGGACCGACCCTCAAGAACTACCTCATGCAGGTGGGGAATGTGCGGTACCGCTGCGACCGGCACCACATGGATCCAGTAGACTTCTTTCTGAGCCTGCCGAACACGCTCAAGGGAGAGGCCGAGACGCTCTACCGTATGAGGATGGAGGAACTGCTATGGAGGGCGGGGAGGTACGGCGAGGACCCCACCGAGGCATTCCTGGAGAGGCTGCAGCGGCAATTCCCAGGGCACACGGCCGAGCGCATAAGGGAGTTCCAGGAATTCAGCAGGGGCAGGACTGAATCATTGCTGACCTATTACAACCGGCTGATAAATGTGGCGGAGGACGTGAGATGCACGGACAGCAGCCTTCTCGTCAGCAAGTTCCTGGGGGGCTTGGACGAGGCCTTAGGAGGGGGGCTGAGGATGAGGGTGTATGAGCTCGGAGCGGATGCAAGCCTGGAGGAGGTGTTCGCCTTGGCGGAGAGGGTGGAGCTCGCGGAAAGGAAATTCGAGGCATATCTCCCCAGGCCAGCAGAGAGGAGTAGGCGGCCAACGTGGGCGGCGGCCATAATACCGGGAGGAGGAGGGAGAACAGAGGGACGAGGGGAGACTGGGGCGGACACCAGGACATGCTACAGGTGTGGACAGCCGGGCCATCTGCGCAGGGACTGCAAAAACTGTGATTGGTGCGGGAAGCCAGGTCATAGGAAGCAGGAATGCCCGGATGCAGCCCGGTGTGAAATCTGCAAAAGGCAGGGACATGAGGCGAAGGATTGCTACCAGAGGGAAGGGGGGAGTGGGAGGCATTCAGAGGAGCTGCAGCGGCAGATTCACAGGTTGCAGGCACAGCTGAGGGCAACAGGGCTGAAAGGGGAGGCGGAGGCAGGAATGTACGCGGGAGAAGGGGGGGGAGAGGAGGTGGAGCAGGACATGCAGTGTGCTCTCATGGCATGGAGGGGGAGAGAGGAGATGGGGCTGAGAAGCGGGGGAAGAGATGGCAGGCGAGAGCAAGGAAGGAAGGAGCAGGTGAAGGGAGAAGCGCCATCCGAGCCGGCCCAAGAGCCAGCCCCCGCACGCCACCCCCAAGAGAGGCTGGCATGCCAGACCTCGGTGCTACTGCTTGAAAAGGGAGCCATGGAAGTGGAGGGAGTGAAAGTAACAACAGCCATCATAGATACGGGGGCACAGAGCGTGATGTTGGGCAGAGGGATGGCTGAGAGGCTGGGACTGCTGGCTCCAGAAAGGCACGTGGCCAAGGGGATGTTGGTGATGACAGCGGAAGGGGGGGAGCCGAAATGGATGCCATGCACACGGACGCCCATAGAAGAGACGCTGCTACCGGGGGGGACACACGAAACCAAAATCTGCATGAAGTGTGGGATTTCCGAGTCAGAGGACTTCGATGTGCTGGTGGGCACCGAGCTGGTGTATGCGGTAGGAATGACCATCTGCACTTGGATGGAGAGGGTGGAGTTTAGGACCAGATACTGGAAAAGGGAGGGGCCGCTAGGAGAACTGCCAGTGCGATTCGTGAAGGTGGAGCCGAAGAGAGCATACCAGGCCATGGGGGAGCGGCTGCCAGGAGAGCAGGGAGGGCTGCCGGGGAGGGGAGGAGCGCCTAGAATGAAGAGGATGGACAAGCCGCAGCAGCAGAGTGATTGGCAATAGCCCATCCACCTGGTGGAGTTATTTGGGGGGATAGGGGCAGGGCTGTCAGCAGTGGTGAGGAATGGGATAGCAGTGAAGAGATGGACATATGTGGAGAAGGAACCCAGGGTAAGGAGGATGGCGGAGCACCATGCCAAGAAGCTGCAAGCGGAATTCCCGGACCTGCTGAGTGAGGAGGTGATCAGCAAGGCGATGGGGGGGACAATTTACGATGTGAAAGACATAGGCGAGGCCGAAGTAGCGAGCTGGGGGCAGGTGGATCTGCTGGTGGCAGGGTGGGAATGCCAAGGGGTGTCGTGGGCAGGCAGGGGCAAGGGAGGAGAAGATCATAGGACGGGGCTGCTGGAGGATCTGTTTCGAATCATGGAGTGGCTGCAGGAGAGGCAGGGCAGGGTGGCATACTTGCTGGAGAACCTGGACCTGGAGGGGGATAGCAGAGAGCCAATCCGACTGGTGAGGGACAGGATCAGGGGACAACTGGGAGAAGGGGTGAGCTGTGATGCGGCTAGAATGGGGTCCTACGCGCACAGGCTCAGAATGTACTGGCAGAATGTGGTCCCTGCCGAGCAACTGCAGGCAGAGATGGAGGGGGTAAGGCGAGCAGCAGAAAGGAAGCTGAAGGACATCCTGGAACCAAGGCGGACCCCAGCGCCAGTGTGTCACAAGAGCTACAGCAGGCACGAGCAGTGCAACCAAGTGGGGCAGGAGAGGAGGGCCCTGCCCACGCTGGTGGCGTATGTTGGGGCAGCAGGGTACAGGTGGGAAGCAGGGAAGCCGGGGCCAAGAATGGTGTATGACCACAAAAAGGGGAGATGGGAGGAGCCCACGGCACTGGAGCGGGAGCTGGCTATGGGATACGAGGAAGATGCAACAGCAGCGCCTGGGGCAAGTGAAGCGGACAGGAGGAGGGCTCTGGGGAATGCAATGGATGGCCACGTGATGAGGTGGCTGATTCAGCGGATGTGGCGGGAGACGGTCGTGAGCTGGGGGCAGGCGGAAGAGAGAGGAAGGATGGAGGCGGAGCCACGAGGTGCATGGAGCTGCCAGGAGAAGGAGGAGGGGAGCTGGGTGGTGGGGGAAGCGATGAGCAAGGCGGGAAAGGAGGCCATGCAGGAGCTGCTCGCCAGGCACAGGAAGTGCTTTGCCTTCACCATGCAGGAACTGGGAAGGTGCAAGGTGAAGGAGATGGAGCAGAAGCTGAGCAGCACAGAACCAGTGTTCCAGCGCAGGAGGAAGATGCCGCCTGGGGATGAGGAGATCTGCAAGGAGAAGATCAAGGAGCTGCTGGAAGCAGGACTGATTAGGAGATCGGAGTCTGAGTATGCCACACCCACAGTGGTGGCAGCCAGGAGAGACCTGACAGGGGAGGTGCTGAGCAGGAGGATGTGTGGAGACTACAGGGCACTCAACAAAATCACCGTAGCAGACAGGTACCCGATGCCGATGGCAGAGGAAATCTTTGACAAACTAGCAGAGGGGGTGTTCTTCACTACGCTGGACCTGCGGCAGGGGTTCAACCAGATCAAAATCAGAGAGGAGGACGTTAGGAAGACGGCCTTTCATGGGCCAGACGGGCTGTACGAGTGGTTGTACATGCCGTTTGGACTGAGGAACGCATCAGCAGTATTCCAGAGGGTCATGGACAGCGTGCTGCGGGGAGTGGAGTGCGCAGCCTGCTACATTGATGACGTGGTGATCTTCAGCACCACAGAGCAGCAGCACCTGCAGGATGTTGAGCGGACCCTAGCGGCGGTTGAAGAGGCGGGACTCACCTGCCATCCGAAGAAGTGCAGATGGGGGGAACAGACGGTGCAGTACCTAGGGTATGAGGTGAAAGGGGGACAGATAGGGATCCAACAGGCCAAGGTGGAAGTCCTAAACAGACTGAGGGAGCCGAGGGACAAGTCAGGGCTGAGAGCAGTGCTGGGCTTCTTGAGCTACTACAGGCGGTTTGTGCCCAACTTCAGCAAGCGAGCAGCAGTGTTGAATGTGCTATTGCGGGAGGAACAGGCGTGGGAGTGGGGGAAGCACAGAAAGGGGCGCTGCAGGACCTGATGGCAGCAGTGAAGACCGCGACGGTGCTCAAGCTGCCCGCCGCTGATCAGCCGTTCACGCTCTACACCGATTGGAGCAGCCAAGGGATGGGAGGGATCCTCTGCCAGGAGGTAGAAAGAGAGGAGAAGGTAGTGGCATATGCGAGCAGGAGCTGCAACTCGGCAGAGGCACAGTACAGCTCCTACATCGGAGAAGGGTTGGCAGCCGTATGGGCAGTAGGGCATTTCAGGGTGTACCTGCAGGGGAGGGAATTCACCTTAGTAACTGACCACCAGCCCTTGACGTGGCTGATGTCAACCCCAGGACTGACGGGCAGGAATGCAAGATGGGCGATGAAGCTACAGGAGTATGACTTCAAGATCAGGCATAGGCCAGGAAAGACACTGCAACACGTAGATGGCATCTCACGGAACCCCCCATCGCTTGAGCCCACCGTAACCTTGACACTGCTGGCCAGATTGGTGGAGCAGAACGGGGCCAAGGAGGGGAAGGGGCCAGCAGACATATGGGAGGACGGGCCGGCCCTGCGATGGGTAAAGGGAGAGACGGGAGAGGATGAAGCGCTACCGGCACGAGTAAGGGCAAGAGGCCAGCACTACCGATGGTACCAGCAGCAGTTGCAGGTGCAGACAGAGGACGGATGGAAACTGGTGCCGGCTCCAAGTGAGAGGGGAGCGGTGATTAAGGAGGTCCACAACAAGCTAGGGCACTTTGAGCACGAAAGGACAGTGCAGCTGTTGAAGACAGGGTGGTGGTGGGAGGGGATGCGGAGGCAAGTAAAGGGGTGGGTGGAGGGCTGTGAGGCATGCCAAAGGAGCAGGGCAAACCTCACCCAAGCCAAGGCGGAGTTGCAGTCGCTGCCCATCCGAGGCCTCGGCTTCCGATGGTCCTTAGACCTGGCGGGGGAGCTGCCACTGAGCCGTGGGGGGAAGCAGTACATAGTGCTCATGGTCGAACATGTGAGCAAGTGGCTGGAGGTAAGAGCGATCCCGAGCAAGAGCTCCAGACACGTGGCAGCAGCGTTCAAGGAACAAGTGTTGTGCAGGTTCGGGGCATGTGCAGAGGTCCTAACAGATCAAGGGACAGAGTTCCAAGGGGAGTTTAAGGGGCTGCTGGAGGAGACCGGGATCACCCACAGGCGCACTTCGCGGTACCACCCACAGAGCGATGGGCTGACTGAGCGACTGGTCTAGACCTTGAAGCGGGGACTGCGAGCGTACGGGGAAAAGAGGAAGCGGGACTGGGACGAGGAGCTGCATTGGATAGCAGCAGGGTACAGATTTGGGAAGCAGGCAGCGCTCAGAGATCACTCCCCTTATAGTCTCCTATATGGGTGTGAGCCGCTGCTGCCGGTGGGAGCAACCCAGGTCCTTACAGACACTGTGACTGCAGGGACGATAGAGAACTGGGTGGCGCTATCCGAGGCCAGGGCAAGATACCTACGAGTGATGATGCCAGCAGCATTGGAGAATCTCCACACCGCAGAGCTGCGGGATGCTCGGAGATATGAGCAGAGGCAACAGCAAGGGGCGGGGGACAGACCCAGGAAGGGAGTGAGTCAGAGGCAGGAAGTGTACTTGAAGCGGGCAAAGCAAGTCACGCTGGATGTTGGGATGGGCACGGAGAGGTGGAGGGTGAAGGAGGTCCGTCCCTCAGGGGTGTTGGTTCTGGAAAATGACACAGGGGCACTCCTGAAGGAGCACCAGAGCAATACGGCCATGGTGAGGGGGAGCAAGCCTCACCAAGCAGGTCCTGTGACTCGGGCTCAGGCAGCTAGAGCACGAGCACAGGAGGGGGCAGTGGGTAAGTGAGGCTGTGCAAAAAGGGAGAAGGAGGAAACTGGAGAGTCGGCATGAGAAGAACAGGTGCAGGAAGAAGAGCAGGTGCATGGTAAGAGGAGGTGCATGAAGGAGAGCGGCGGCTGAGAGGAGGAAGGTTCGCTGACAGCTGACACCGCATATGCACTTAATGCATATGCAATAACAGTAGAATGATGGTGGAGTGTGGGTTTCATCCTAAGTCCATAGGAAGATGAGATAGGAATAAGAATATAGGTAATAGGTGTAGGATGTAGTAAAGTTACTGTTAGGAGCGAGGGTGTAGAAGGGGGGAAACATGATAAGAGCGGTTGAGATAAAAAGGGGGAAAGAATCTGAAAGGCGAAATGTGAAACCAACGAACCCCAACCCCGAGCCGCACATTTTGGAAATGTGCAGCCAGGGGTGGGGTAAGGTCACTCACCTCCAACCCATCGATGATTTCTCGCTAATATTCCCTTGCACTAGTGAAACTGATTGTCTCAGGCTCTAGCACACGACAGCACGACACTAATAAGGAACCTACGGGGTGAGAGATCAGCCTCTTTCATACGTCGGTAAGTGAGGCTGTGCAAAAAGGGAGAAGGAGGAAACTGGAGAGTCGGCATGAGAAGAACAGGTGCAGGAAGAAGAGCAGGTGCATGGTAAGAGGAGGTGCATGAAGGAGAGCGGCGGCTGAGAGGAGGAAGGTTCGCCGACAGGGATGTGCTATGTAGTATGGGCCCCCTAACTCAACTGTCGGCAAATTCACGAGCCGTGCGCAATGGGGAATTTTTCTCGGCATCAGCTACGAGCACAAGGCGTGGATCATCTTCGACCTTCTGAGCAACAAGATCACATACGAGCACAACGTAATCTTCTACGAGAGGCCCACGCTTGGGCAATTTCGTGCGGATCTGCAAGTGGGCGCAGATTTGGTGTTCATGAAATATCGGACGAAGCTACGCCACCCTCGGGGACGAAGCTGCCCCAGCATTCTTGATCAGGTTATCCCAGCGAATTCCCCGACGACGACGACGATGACGACGACGCGTCGCCACCAGGACCCTTACAAGGCAATCGCAGAGACCCTAAGCCACTAGCACCACCTGAGCCAGAGAGCAATGAAGACGATGTGCAAGAAGTTGTTCCTGAACACCGCCACAACTCCACACTGGGCTGCAGCTGATGGGGCTTTACACCACAACATCTTTGGCTCCACTCGTCATCGAGCCGACAAATCCGTGAGAGGCTCTGTCGGGACTCACAGGAAGGAGTGGCGCAGGGCAATGGAGACAAAGATAAGGGCGCTTGAATCACGAGACACTTGGGTGCTGAGAGACCGAGCAGCGATAAAAGGAAAGCGCGCCCTCTCGGGCAAATAGGTGTTCCACGTGAAAACCGTGGCCAGCATCACCAATGAGCGTTTCAAGGCGCGCTGGATCGTGCGAGGCTACGACAACGCCATATAAGCTGACACACCTCCGTGTGCGTCCTTCTCTCCATCGCTGCAGCAAGGCACCTGCCGCTCCGCCAAATTGACGTGAAAAATGCGTTTCTGTATGCATCGGTTGACGTCGTGATACTTGTGAACACACTTACGGCGAACTCAAGAAGTCACTGTCGAAACAGCAGACGAAAACGAGAAACAGGAAAAAGAGGTTTTCACTAGCAGCAGTTGAGATGCATATAGGAAACCCTAATTGGGTTGTACTCGCTATAGAGTACCCCACTGCAGGCTAGACAAACATCAAAATTCTGACACACCCCCATAGCCAAAGTGGGGTACAATCAATAAAATAAGCAGGCAGAGCATTAGTTCACAGGATAAGCAAAGCTAGAGGCTATCATAGAGGGCAAGTGAGGAGGAGAAGAAACTATGAAGGACGAGAAGATGAGAGGCGACGGCTGAAGCTGCAGACACACGGGCAACAGGAGTGCGCAGCACTGACGCTACCAGGCTTAACCCGGGCTACACAGCGACAAGCGCAGCTGGCTCACTGTGCTCCCAGGAGTGCTCACACTGTGGCTACCGAGCGCAGAGCCCCTGATTACACGGCCACAGGGGGTCGTGGCTCTCTGGACTTCAGGCGCTACGGACGACAAGTCGGCTACCTCCGGTCAACCTCCCCCAACTGTCCCACACCCCTTTCACACACCCCCTGCTGAACCACTAGCACCGCTCACACGCCACCCCCCTCGTACCACTCCGACGGCTCCAACACATCCACCCCCCTCAGCGGCAGCTGCAGCAGTGGGAGACGGAGGAGGAGGAGGAGCAAGGGATGGCACACACACACGGTACCCCCATACTCTCCACCCCCAAACCCTAACACAGGAGTGCGGTTAGAAGCTCGGGGGGACGGCGTGCAGCACTGGGGCAAACGGTACAGGCCGCTCACGGGCCTGGCGCAGACCAGACAAACCGCGCGCGGGCTGCTCGAGCAGTGCGCGGGCCTGACGCAGCCCGTACGGGTCGCGAGCGGGCCTGGCGCAGGCCGTACGGGCCGCGCGCGGGCTGTACGTGCCACGCGCGGGCCTGGCGCAGCCCGTACGAGCCGCGCGCGGGCCTGGGGCAGGCGGTACAAGCCGCGCGCGGGCCTGGCGCAGGCCGTACGGGCCGCGCGTGGGCCTAGCGCAGGTCGCGCGGGCCGCTACGGGCGACGAGGGGTGACGCGCGGGTCCTTGGGGGCGCTGCAACGGGCGATGGAGGGCGACGCGCGGATCGACGGGGCAGAAAACCGCCGCGCGCCTTGGGGCGCACGGCGGGCAGAAAACCGCCATGCGCCCCGAGCGCGCGGCGGGATGAAAAATACGCCGTGCACCCGAGCGCGCGGCAAGCAGAACACGTCACGCGCCCGGGGCGCGCGATAGGCAGGACAGCAGCGGAAGCATTAGGTGGCGGGCCCATCCACATGATCGACCCAGGAGGGTCGACCTGCTCTGATAGCATGTCGAAACAGCTGGCGAAAATGAGAAACAGGAAAGAGAGGTTTTCACTAGCAGCAGTTGAGATACATATAGGAAACCCTAATTGGGTTGTACTCGCTATAGAGTACCCCACTGCAGGCTAGACAAACATCGACATTCTGACAGTCACTCTATGGGGACCTACCATCGTCTACGCCTTGAAGCTATCCATCTTTCAGCTTTGAAGTATGCTTAGACACTTGGGAAGCACTTCAACATCGCGCCCACACTACCATCAAGTCCATATCACACGCATGGACCGAACCACAAGCCGTACAACAAAGCAGGACTCCACACCTACCAGTAGCAACTGAGCTGTCTAATCTTTGCCTATATCACATACAGGCCTGATCTCTCCTACATTGTAAGCCAACTGGCTCAGTACTTTCGCAAACCAACGGCTGAGAACCTTTTCGATCTTCAGCGCGCTCTGCAATTCATCTCAACACCCAACATCGGACTCTCCTACTCTACGCTTACGACTCCGTCATTCAACCTTGTCGGATACGTGGATGCAGATCACTCCGCTGATCCTGAAATCGACGCTCAAGCCAACATACCCCATCTCTCATAATTTCTTGAAGCAGGAGCTGGTTGTCGTGTCATTGGCGGAAGCAGAATTCATCGTCGCAACAGCAGAAATTTGTGAAAGACTATATTTGCATGAGCTCCTACAGTTTCGACTTTGTCGACCTTCCGTCTGCACAACCACAACCAGAGCCCGATTAGGATCGCAAACAAGACCGAATTTGTCAATCGCACCAATCACATTGCGCCACGGTACTTTTTCGTCAGGGGCGAAATTGACAAGGGCAAGGTCAACCTAACGTACTGCCCTACCCCGACAGCAGTACAAGCACTGCGGCAGTCTGAGCGGAGTGGTCAAGCAAGCCAAGACTTGCCATGGCCAGGAATGAAAAGGGATGTTACGAAGGGGATGGGAAAGAGAGAACGAGGAATGGGTCAACTAGAAGCAGGATGGGTACAAGTAGCTAACCCTAATTTGGGTTGTACCCCAGATGGGCTACCCCACTACAGCCTAACACAACAAGCAACACATAGTTTTACACACCCCCATAGGCAAAGTGGGGGAGAACACGGGGCTCTCTCCGCCGCTTCCGCATTCTGCTCATGATACTTGGCCTTCAGCAGCTTGAGATGGTGCCAGGCCATCAGATTCGCGCCCCCTTCATTATCCACGTATAGGTACTTGGCCACCGTATGTCCTGACTTTAACACCGCCGCCAGCCCGGTGGCTATTCCTCCGTACAGCTTCAGCATTACTAGCGGCTTCTGGAGCGCCCTTAGGTTCAGGACGGGTTCCCGCAAATTTCCACTGGCTCCCCAAATCTCCTCGTACTGCTTCCTAGCAGACTCCGTTTGCCCCATTTCCTTCCATGTCATGATGCCTAGCTCCTCTTCAATCGGTTTCTCCACCGCCTGATAAGCCTCTCTTGGTTCCCGTCTGATGAATCGTACTGGGAGCTCTGCTAACTCGCTGTCATGTTCCCAGTAGGTTACCCGGTACTTCAGCCATTCTTCCCACATGCAGATGGTAGTGCCTATGGCAAACAGATACTCTACCCCCAGCATTAAATCGTAATCTTCCGATGTAGACACTCCACAGTGCATGCGCACTATGCACTCATCCTGATGCCCTGGCCTTATCACGATTTCCACCGTATTGCGAGTCTTCGGCATCCACTTCGCCGTGCCTCCTTCCTCGATCATCAGCAGGTAGCCTTCCGGTATGACTCTTTCCTCCCTGTCCAAGCCCATGGGCGCTCCAATCAGCACATTATGTGCTCCGGTGTCCACGATCGCTTGCTTGACTTTTACGCCGCCCACACTCATCACCCCTGGTTCCACCACCAACACTGACGGCTGGCAAGCCATCCTCTCCAAAGGATGGCGACGCGCGACTCCTGCGATTCTCGCGTCCGTAGTGTCCCTTCTTCGTTCTCGCTCCCGCACTGGGGTTTCTTGCGGGAAGTACCGATGTCGTGCTCGTAAGCCAAGTTCCCCCCTTTCACGCACTAGACGTGCCATCAGAGCGAAGCTAGCCTCGCTTCCCTCCTCTTCTTCTTCCTCCGACCTGGCTAGCATCGCGGTCCCCATTTGCTCCGGCACTTCCATCTCCTCCAGCTGTCGCTGCAGTCGTGCGATCTACGCTTTCACCTCCTCTGGGTCCTTCTTCATTCGTCCTTCCCTCATGGAGGCGTAGCACTCCTTCCCTTGATGTCCTTTTCCTCCACACCGATTGCATACTGGCGCTTCTGGGCAGTCTCTCCTGAGATGTTCTTCACTTCCGCAGGTGGAGCATGCTGGCGGATTACGACACTCCCTCCGCAGATGCCCAGGCTGCCCGCATTTGTGATACCGCCGTTCATCTCCCGCCCCTCGTGATGGCTTTGCTCTTTCCGCTGGCGTTGCCGCCCATGCTGGCCTCCGCCATTCTCCTCCTCGCTCCGTTGTTGTTTCGATTTCACATAACCGACGGCCGATCTCCACTCACTTCACCATTACGTAGACCTCTTTGAGCGTCGCTTCTGCCCCCATCTCGAAGACCCATACTGCCACATCCCGCCGTTGTTCGTAGTGTAGTCCGTTCAGGAACTTGCTGACCAGCCGACTCGTATCCTGACAGCTCATATCTTCCGCTAATTCCACCAGCCTGCCGTAGTACGCCAGCAGCAATTCCCCTGTTCGACGGCGGAATTCTCGGAATTCCGCTACTCTCTCTGGTGTCTGCGCTGGGAACTGATCTTCTAGCATCCGCAAGAAACGCGTCGTAGGATCTCTTTCCCCCGGGGCCGCACGTGCCGTCCAGTCGAGCAGCTCTCGCCGGTTGAGGCGATAGAAGGTCTGCGCTTCTCCGGTCAGGGTGCTGGCGAGACCCCTGAAAAAATCCTCTGGATCTAGCTGATCTCTCTCCCATCGCGCCCGCAAGTTGTCCAGCTGCATCACGTAGTTCTTGATCATCGGTCCTCGCCGCGTGTCTCCAGAGAACCTCTCCAGGACTTCTATCTTCGGCAGCAGCGTGTGCTTCCACCGCTGTGCGAATGCTTCTTCTTGCCATGACGCGCTCCTCTGATAAGAGCCGTTTGAGTGCTCCACTCCTGTAGGGCGCATCGGCCTTTCTTCCGATCGTGCATCCTTCCTCGCAGCCCCCTTTGTTTCCCTTTCTTCGCCTTCTGGTCGATCCACCTTCTCCGAGTCCCGTTTAGGCGATCCATCATCGCGAGCCTCATTGGCCCCCATGTCCGTTCCCTGGTTCATCCCGCCAGTCTTCCCCATCGCCGCAACTTCCGTGCTCTCGTCTTCTTCCTTAATCCCGCATTCCGTTCCTCCTCGCGTATGCATGCTGGTCCGCCAAAGATTGTTTGTATGTGATCAGCCCACTCGGCTTACTCACAACTACTTGCAACAGCTACTCACACTGCCTTCTTCCATGCGTTTAATGCTTGTTACGGCCTGACCTTCACGCTCACATGATTCTGAAGTAATCACATGAGTTATACAGAACATACAAACAATGCAGAGGTCAAAGCCCGTACCCTCTATATTCTTGCCTGCTCCCACCCCCTATTGCTACACTTCTATGTTCCCTTGGAGATGATGACCTCCCACCGAAGCGGAGGGCCACCCTCTCCCATCCTCTTGCCACTATCACATAGCCACCCTGCTGCTTGTCCTGCAGCTCGTGCCTGTAATTCCAGCTGGCTCGGGCATTCAACCTGCACGCGAATGAAACGTGCACACTTCACACAAAACAAAAGCTCCTTCCAGCTATGGCCCTCCTCCCTTCACCCATGCGAGGGTTTGCTGACGCAGCAACCCACCTCCGCCCTTCCATCATCCAAACCTTGCTTCTCATCCTCGGTATCCATCGACACAGTTACCTGTACAAATATACACTATGTACACTCCCTTGCGACAAAGCATTTGGCCCTTTGCGTACTCCCTTCGTTGCAAGGGGTTGTTTGGGGCCGGGCTTGGTGCTGTCCCGTTGCAAAACTGCCACAAATCAGCACACTGGAGCTGAGGTCGGATGGCGCTGACCCACGCAGTAAGGTCGTACCTTCCCTCCAGCAGCGGCGTCACGGAGATGTGTTCTATGTTATGTGATGCTATCATCTGCATTCACGTCTGTCTGCCTCCCATTATATGTTCGTGCGTTGCATGCGTGGTGTGAGCGTGTGCAAGAATTTCTGTTTTCTGTGGTTTGGATTCTCTGAGTGTATGTGAATGTTATTTGGCTTGAGCAGATATCTGAGTGACTCCTCTGCTCAAGAGTTTTCTGACGAACCAAGTATCGCTTCAATCGGAGCACGAACAAGAAAGTTACGAACATTTGAAGTTTGAGCTGATTAAGGACTTTGTGGAGAGGCTACTGAAGTGTTAAGACCCTCCTAGACCCACCATGGCCTGTGGGCGTGCCGAAGTGGAGTTCTAGAGGTTGGATGTGACTTCCGCTAAGGGGAAACTCTGCCGAAATTTCGTTGGCGCCGACACTTGTGGAAATTGTGTGGGACTTCGGTGTGGACAGCAAAGGGGGAGCTAGAGCCTGTGATTGGAAGCAGAGGAGATGAGTCAAGGGAGTGGAGAAGCAGCTGAGAAGAGGAGTGAGCCACCACCATCCAAGATTGAGGCGTTGGATGGCTCCAACTACGAGGAATGGAGCGGGCGCATGCGGAGCGCCTTCAAGTACTATAAGCTGCTGAAACTCGCGATGGGAGAAGAGAAGATGCCGGAGGAAGGAGATGCCCGCGATTGATGGATTGAGAAAAGCGCGGTGCTGTACAACTTGATTCTACAGTCGGTCAACAACGACGTGTTCCAGCACATCAAGGATTTGATGGAGCTCGATGACTCGGGACCAAAGGCGTGGAAGCTGCTACGCGACGTGGTTCAGCCCAACACGCTGCTGATGGTGATCGTATTGGAGAAGAAGCTGGCTGCCCTCTCCATGCGGCCGGGAGACGATGTGAAACCGGTGCTTGACAAGGTCAAGGACACCTATGCGAGGATGGCAGCGGCGGGCAGCAAGGTGTCGGAGATGCAGCAGTGCACCAATATCATCTCGGTGCTCGAAAACTCGTGGGACAACCTTATCCCCGCCCTCAACGTTCAGCAGGACAAGTGGACGCCTGAGTGGTTGCGGCAGCAGATCCTGCATGAGGACTTCCGCAGGCGCCACACGAGAGATGGTGCTGCCAACAAAACTGCTGAGGGGTATGGAGCTGCAGGAGGCAGCAGAGGAAGAGGGGGTGGGAGAGGCCGAGGCCGTGGGAGAGGCTTTGGCAGAGGGAGAGGCCGAGGTGACTACAATTAGGGGCATGGGAGCTCTGGTGGCAGGGGGAGCACCCGAATGGAGGGAGCGTGCTGGTAATGCAAGAAGGCTGGACACCCATGGTTCAAGTGTTTCAGCCGGCCTGAGGGATGGGCGCCCCCAGGCATGAAGCCGCCAAGTGGTGAACGTGCACGAGGTGGCGCTGTGCAAGGTTCAGGTGCACAAGGTGATGGTGCACAAGGTAAAGCCGGCCCTGGGATGTTCCTCATGGTTGAGGATGTGCAAGGGAGTGGGGGTGGTGTGGGTTCAGTTGGGAAGGTTGTGATGCACCCCCTCACCCACTGGGTGATAGATTCAGGTTGCACAAGTCACATGACCCCACGGGCAGATTTGCTTGACGAGGTAAAACCCCCTGGGAAGATCAAGTTTGTGGCTGCCACTTCAGGTGCTTTGCTCCCTGTGATTGGTGTTGGGAATGCCAGGGTCATGGGAGCCAATGGGGGGCTTGTGGGGCTGGGGAATGTGCTGTTGGTTGAAGGTTTATCCGCTAACCTCCTCTCTGTGTGCCGGCTGCAGAAAAGCAAGGCCAAAGTTACCTTTGCCCCAACTAGCTGCCGTGCAAAGCTTGGGAAGTTGCTGCTGTGGGATTTGGAGGAGAAGAGCAGCTGCATCAAGGACCTATGGCAGCTGCCCATCATCCCTTGGAATGGGAAACCACCAGCAACGACAGCGGCTGCAGCAACGGCTAAGGCATCTGCAGGGGGAGAGGAGACTGCACCAACTAGTGGGGCCCTGGATGCAGTCAAGAAGGTGCAGCAATCACAGTAGCTACATGGTGATGTGCTTGCTGGTGTAGATGGGAGTGCTGCATAGGCAAAGGCTTTATCTAGGAGTGGTGAGGCCGATTGGGACTGGCACGAGAGGTTGTGTCACATCAACATCCCTATGCTGCAGAAGTTAGTGAAGGATGGGTGCTTGAAGGGGCTGGAGGTAAAGGGGGCAGCAAAGGAGATTGGGAGCTGTCCTACATGCCTTGAGACCAAGTTCACCAAATTTCCCTTCAGCAACAGCACAGGACCAGCCAAGGCTCCACTTGCACTAGTGCACATGGATGTGGTGGGCCCCACGAGGGCCCTTTCTCTCTCGGGCAGCCGCTACTTCTTGACAATAGTGGACGACCACACGCGTCCGGTGTGGGTGTACCCTCTCAAGACCAAGGGGGAGGTGGCAGCGGCGGTTCTCAAGGAGTGGATGCCGAGAGTTCAAAGGGAGAGCGGACATAAGGTGAAGGTGATCCGCACTCACAACGGGGGAGAATTCATTGGCGCTGATTTTGAGGCGGTGCTGAAGAAGGGGATCCAGCATCAGCTCACGGTGCCCTACAACCCTCAGCAAAATGGCGTGGCTGAGCGGTTCAACCGGACCCTGCAAGAAGGTGCTCGCACTCTCCTTGGGCATGCCGGGCTGCCGGATCTGTTTTGGGTGACTGCACTGCGGCAGGTCGCCCTTGTGAAGAACCGGGTGCTGGCGACTGTGGGGGACAAGCAGTGGGTCCCCTACACCAAGTGGTATGGGAGTGCACCAGCACTCAACATGCTGAGAGCCTTTGGGTGCATGGTGGTGTTTTATGGGCCTAAGGAGAAGAGGGGAAAACTGGAAGCTTCTGGGAGATGGGGTGTGCACTTAGGACTTGCCAAGGATCATAAGGGCTGGCTGATATGGGACTTGACCAACCAGCAGCTGACTGTGTCAAGGGATGTGAAGTTCCTTGAGTCCTTATACTATAAGGAGTGGAAGCAGCAGCAGCAGAAGCTTCCTACTACACCACCGATCAATTAGGCCGATGAGGTGCAGCGGCCTTCGAGGCAAGTGCAGGTCACTGTCTCAGAGGAGGAGATTTCTGGGGTGACTGAGGATGGGGGAGAACCTGAGGTGGAGGAGCAACAGCAGCAGCAGCAGCCGCAAAGCAGCAGCAGCAGCAGCAAGGTGCTCCACAAGGTGCCGCACATCCGGCTGACCGTCCTAGGAGGGATGTGCGCCCTCCTAACCGGCTGACCTATCCGAGCTTTGACAAGCCAAAGGTGGTACGTGCCGGGAGTGTGGCTGAGCAGTGTGATGAGGAGGAGATAGCACACTGCTACTGGGCAGCCGCCCCTGAGCCCAAGACGCTAGCTGAGGCATTGAGTGGGCCAGATGCTGAAAAATGGAAGCAGAGTGTGAAGGAGGAGTATGACTCTCTGCTGGAGAACGAGACGTGGGAGTTGTGTGAGCTGCCACCTGGGAAGAAGGCCATTTTTTCCAAGCTGATTTTCAGGCACAAGTACGGACCAGATGGGGCGCTGACCCGCTACAAGTCAAGGCTTGTGACTAAGGGGTTTCAGCAGACAAAGGGGAAGGATTTTGACGAGATTTTTGCTCCTGTTGGGAAAGGCACGACACTGCGGGTGTCATTGGCAATGGCAGCAAACGTGGATGGTGGGTAAAGCAGATGGACATTACCACCGCCTTCCTCAATGGGATCATTCTGGAGGAGTTGTACATGCTACAGCCTGAGGGATTGGATGATGGGAGCGACGGGGTGTGCAAGCCGAAGAAGGCCATGTATGGCCTAAAGCAGGCTCCGCGCGCCTGGTACCACAAGCTGGAGGAGACACTGCTGGCTGGGGGGTTCAAGAAGAGCGAGTGTGATCACAACTTCCTCCTGTTGCAAGAGGAGAAGTTTTTCATGCTCTTGATGTATATGGACGACATCCTGCTCTTCTCTGAGTCGTCTGCAATGATTGAGCGTAAGGAGGAGATGCTGGAGATGCAGTTTAAGTGCTCCAAGATGGGAGATGTGAAGTACTATTTGGGGATGTATGTGGAGAGGGACCTTGACAAGGGAGTGTTGAGGTTGCACTAGAGGAAGTATTGTGAGGGACTGGCTGAGAAGTATGGGTTGCAAGATGGAGGAAAGCCACCCACCTCACTACCTTCGGGGTTCACTATGGAGCCTTGTGCTGATGAGGAGGTGGTGGGTGAGAGTGACAGGAAGCTGTTTCATTCCATGGTGGGGGCACTCAATTATGTGGCTAACCACACGCGGCCTGACATTGCCTTTGCTACATCTAGGCTTGCCAGTGTGGTTTCACGCCCCAGTCATGAGCAGCTGGAAGCGACCAAAAGGTTGGTCCGCTATGCGAGTGCAACGGCATTAGTGGGTTTGGAGTACAGTGCAGTGTGACAGAGGCTGCAGAGGGGTGCAGCTGATTTGAGCAAGGGGGAGATGCTCTTAACTTGCTACACCGACGCTAGCTTCAAATCTGTGAAGGCGGATGGCACCAGCATTGGAGGCTATGTGTGCCTGTTTGGAGGTGGTGCAGTGAGCTGGCGCAGCAAGAAGCAGAACGAGGTGGGGCAGTCCTCGTGTGAGACGGAGTACATGGCCCTGCATCATGGGGCCAAGGAGGTGGTGTGGCTGAGGCGTTTGTTGGAGGAGATTGGAGTTGGTTGGAGGGAGCCGACAATCATGTTCTATGACAATGAGTCGCCAGTGAAGCTTGCCAAGAACGCCTGCCTTCATGGGCTGACAAAGCTCATCAGACCCAAGTGGCACTCGGTGAGGAGGCTCCTGGACAAGGAGGTGCGACTGGAGATTGTGAAGACCCATCAGTAGGCGGCTGACATTCTCACCAAGCGCCTGGCTGAATCTGAGCATTGGAAGGGCATGAAGCTTGCTGGAATGAGTGTGCATTGAGGGTGCATGAATGAGCTATGGCATGTGGGATGATCGTTGGCAGCCAGAGGGGGAGTTTGTTATGTGATGCTATCATCTGCATTCACGTCTGTCTGCCTCCCATCATATGTTCGTGCGTTGCATGCGTGGTGCGAGCGTGTGCAAGAATTTCTGTTATCTGTGGTTTGGATTCTCTGAGTGTATGTGAATGTTATTTGGCTTGAGCAGATATCTGAGTGACTCCTCTGCTCAAGAGCTTTCCGACGAACCAAGTATCACTTCAATCGGAGCACGAACAAGAAAGTTACGAACATTTGAAGTTTGTATGCTTTTGATGTTTGGTTGTGGTGACTATGGGAAGTTGTGAGGATGACTCCATAAGGGGTATAGACTTTTGGGGGTTGGGAAATTCGTCAACATCACTGTATATGCTGCCAAGTGGTTGGGAGAAACCATATTGGGTTGGCAAGTGTGGCCAACTTGGGTGAGGTGGATTGTGGAGGTTGGGAAAGTGACAAAAGTGAAAGTGGGGTTGCCTATGGAGAGGGGAATTGTGTGGTATGGGGTTTCCTTGGTTGGGGACTCCTTGGGGACCTTCCCTCTCGTCCTCCTCTCCCCTCCCACCTGGTTAATTGCTGCTCTAACTTCTTTGTGTGATGATTGTGAGAACTCTTGTGATTGAGTTAAGATTCTATGGCAGCTTACCCCCTAGTGCACCAAATTTCATAACTCACAATATACTTCACCTTTCGGTACGATTCAACTTGGAAGTTGTAGTTGTAGTTGTTGTAGTTGGCGGTACTAGTGCGTCTAGTGGAGGCAGCACTGGAGCTGGTATTGGGCGTGCCGGCCCTACGAGAGGGGGTGCTGGACCAGTTGGCTGGTACACTGCACAGTAGCAGCAATAGTACCAACAGCAGCAGCCACAGCCCCAGCAGCCACAACAGGTACAGCAGCAGCATCTGGGACTGCCGTAGCAGCAGGTATAGCAGCAGGTTTAGAAGTCGTTCCAGCAGTGGAAATCTGGTGGACCACGGAGCACTGGACGCCGCGGTGGCCCACCCAGCCCGTCGTCGAGTGGTCCCACCCCTTCTCCCTGCCCGTACCTTGTTCAGATTGGGACATGTGAGGGAAGCCCTGTTGACGGGAATGGAGTGTTGGCCTCGCCCTGGCTTGGGCGAAGCCGACGTAGTGGTCGGGTGCGTGGGGGGTGTTGCCGACCATCCGCAAAATTCGACGCGTGCAATTCGACAAAGTTGGTCGACCTGCAGGAAATCGTTGTGATGCCGCCGACGAAGTGAAGTCGACGACCTACTTCAACAAGTGTGGTCGTCGACCTGCGCAATTTTATCGAGGAGTCGTCAAAGATGGAGCTCGACGGCTGCAGCCGACAGTGTTGATCGACAGAGGGGCCCACCAACCAGGGCGGTCCTTGATAGGAGTTGTGGTCGACGAGGAAGGTCGTCGAATAGGGCACTGGGTGGTCGACCCGGTCAACCAAGTTACCTCGGCGAGGTTCTGGGGAGGCACGCGAATGCCATCGAGGCCGCGATGGCAAAGGCGACTTTGGGTTGGTATCTCGAGGTTGATGTGGCTTGTCAGGCGCAGACAACAACCGACGAACACGTGACTGTGCATGTCGGTCCAATCGTCTGCGCGCACCTGCGAGAGTGCGCATTGCTAGCATCCACGAGTGCAATGCTGGACAGCCGCTTTGTTGCATCTTTGGCACGCCGTCGGCCTGCTCTGCTGGCAAGCCGCACTTCTGCAGCGTTGGCGCGGCTCCTCTACGCAACGCTGGCAGGCGGTCGACCATGTTGCGCTGGCGGTCGACCAACTTCCCTGCTAGGTTGCTAGGCTCTGATGTAGTCTTTCTTCCCATTGCTTGTTCAATATTTCTTCCCATTGCTTGTTCAATCTCTCTGTGAACGATAAGGAAGTTATGATCACTCTTGGAGCTCGTGCCACCCCCCCGTAGTCTAGCTCCCGACCGTTGTAGAGTGAATCTCCGCATGGTGCGATTAGCGTGGACGGCCGCGAGAATTACCTTCAGATAGGAACCGAACTTTGCACCTACTAAGGTTACATTCCTGCCTGGACATTTGTGTCTCGATCCCCTTTTTTCCGAGTCGCGTCGAAACATTTTGTCAATCTCGCGTCACAAAAATTTAATGTATCTCGAAACTGGGCGACCAGGCGAAACTTAAAGTTGTGCGCATCTGATTGGATTTCAAATATAACTGTACACCTGTTTCTTCAACCGCCTTGCTGGGGTGGGGTTTCAACGAGCAGATTTTTTTTCCCGCGTGAGCTTGGCATTGTGGGGTGTCCAGGTACATTGACATTTCGAACCGCGTGCGACTTTTTGATAGTGACGGGTCAATATGCAATTTGTCCGTGACGTCAGCGCGTTTCACGCTGACCAATAAAAAATACAGTAATGGTCAAACAAGGGCGACACGTATTTGTGACATTGTACGTTATATGTTGTTTTTACGCATTACAAATGCTTTGAGACACAAATGTCCAGGCAATAATGTACCATAAGTTGTTCATAGGCCGGGAACTCGTGCAGATTATGACACCCGTCGTCCCGGCAGGACCCGGCGTGGTAGAGGATAGTTTGGAGGCACGATTGGCTGATGCTAGGAGACACCACGAGGTTGGGGAGTACGAGCCGGCCCTCCCCTTGGAGGTCGTCGAGCTGGGCATCTGCGCAAAGTGGGCGACGAAACACCCTTCCCGACATGTTTCTCCTCGACCGGTACGCAACGAAGTCGATGTCGGCGAGGAGGTCGACGTCGGTGCTCAAGTCGGCGGCATCAAGGGCACGAAGAAGAGAGGTGTGATCAAGGTCAACGGTGGCACTGACGGGAGTCAGGCGTGAGTGCAGCGGTTGACGGCAGCCGCTGGCAGCTCGCGTGTCAACGTCGGTGGTTGACGTCGCTCTCCTCTGCGGAGCGGTGGCAAGCCCACGTCGATGACGCACGTGACGGCGGGAGGCATTGTTAAGATACTATGTGTAGGTGGGCTTAGGAGCCATAGCTTTAGTAGCTTAGTAGTTAAGTTCGAGAGTGCTCAAGGGGGAATATCGAGAGAGTTGCAAAAGGATGGTTGCACTATAGGCTCAAGGGTACAAATATGAAAGAAGAGAAGAAAGGTGCACCACCTAACAAGCAAGATAACTACACTAAGTCTACATTGCAGGCAGTTATAAAGTGAGGTATACAATAACATTCTGACAGGCATTGCACCAGCGTACGGCTACTTCAAGTTTTCGTCGGACAAGATCTACGTGCCAATGCCGCAGCAAGGTTGACGGGACCTCGTCACGTGGAGGGAGTCCATCGAGCCCTAGCTGGAGATCGTCGGAATGAAGGGCTTCGCCGACGGCGATGTGCCGACACCATACGTGGACGAAGTCGAGCTGCACGCAAAGCTCCATGCCGCTCACTTGCTGACCTTCATGGTCATCTTGAGGTGCTGCTCTCCGATGGTGCAGGTAGCGCTGAAGTAGTGGCGACAACGACTGGACGTTGGTCACCAAGCGTCGGGGTTCATCCTGTCGACCTACCAGGCGATGGACGACCTGTACATCGGTCAGCTGGAGGAGCAAATCTCGCACCTTAGGATGGCTGAGCAGGTGTCGGCGACGGACTACTGCAAACACGCTTGACAGATCCTCGCCCAGTTGCGTATGGCGGGCATCGACGGCGTCATACATCACACACTTCGTCAAAGGTCTACCAAGCAGCTACAACCTCATGTGCCGGATAATGGTGGTGCCTAGCAAGCGTGAGTCTCTTGACGAGGAATCCCTCACCAGCTACATCATCGAAGATGAGGCGATGCAGGACGTAGAACGACCCACTAAGCTCCTTTTGCAGGCAAACTACGCCACCCCAATGAAGCAGAGTTGTCAATTGGGGCAGCGTGGGAAGCTGGGCAGAGGTGGTAGCGGAGGTGGTAGCGCATGTGGGTGTTGGTGCAACCCTACGGTTTGCACTCGGCTTGTTGTCCGTGTGCGTGTGCGTGTGTGTGCATGCGTGTGTGCATGGAATGGAATGAGTGCATGAAATAAATATATATTTCATGCTTATGATGGTGTGTGAATGATGGGTTATGATGTCGTGTGTGTGTGTCGAGTCAATAGCGAGTTATCGCTAGTCGCGTGTTACGCGATCATTTCGTGTGTCCCGCGCGGTTTCTATTTTGTCATGCGCGGTTTCTATTTTGTCCTATGTCAAACGTTCGGCGTGTCGCAGATGTGTGCAGCAGGCCCATAAAGAACTCAAGGATGAGTTTTGTGATGAAGAACCGGAGCCTTCGTTCAAGCTTCAAGTGATTACGACGCTCGCCAAAAGGGTACACCTCAAGATATCAAGATTCGTTACATTACAATGTGTAGTGTAACATTTCAGTTGGTGTAGACCCTAGTGAAGGGCAGTTTCGAGACCCTTCATGGTTGGGGACAGTGTGGCACTGTTCCACATCCCTGTACCTCGGCTCTTGGGGTTTGTAGGAGCTGGGAGTCATTCCCAACTCGTAACTCTTGCCAGCTCTTCCAAATTTGTGTTCTAAGGCTATAGTGGCTGCCATAGTGCCGTTCGTTCAAACCAACGCTGTGCCGTCAATTCCTAATGAAATCGTGCGATCTTAATTGCCTATTGTAGGCGACGTTAAGACGCTCCAAATCCAAGTTGAATGAAGTCATTTTGAGTTGTGACCAGATCGCTATGAACGTTTGAAGCCGCTGTGCAGAAATCCGACTATGCACTCTATCTCTCGTTTTAGGCACATTGGAGCCTATTGTGCTTATAACAAGTGGTATCAGAGCCCCTTGGAGCAGCTACGACTATGGCTGGACCTGAAGAAAGGGGTGGCAGAGGTGCTGGAGGCAATGGAGAAGCCCAAGCACAAGGCCAAGCCCGTGATTCAGCCGTGGCGCCCGTGCAACCAAATGTTGGCCCATCTAGGGATGAGCCTAGAGTGTTTGGCCTTGACAAGTTCAACGGTGACAACTTTGCTGAGTGGTCCTTCAGAATGGAGAATGTGTTTGACCACTATGACCTGCTTGAGGTGATGGAAGGAACGAAGAAGCGCCTCGAGAACGACCCGGAGAAGAGCCTGTGGGTGCGGAAAAGCGCACAAGGCTACCTCCTACTTGGGCAAGCGTTGGGGAGCAGCCAGATCCGTCACATCAAGCCACTCCAGCGTGAACCAGAGAAGGGACCAAAGGCATGGGCAGCTCTCAAGGGTGTACACGCTCCTGCAACAGCGGCGGTAGCTGTGGTGTTGGAACGGCAAATGGCGACGCTACGAATTGAGGAAGATGAACCCGTGGAAGACGGGGTGCAGAAATTCTTCGACTTGTTGAAGCGGCTTGAGGGAGCTGATCTGAATTACAGTGAGCTCCAGAAGAAGACCAAGTTGCTGGCCCTACTCCCGGAATCGTGGTCCTCGCTCAAAATCAACTTGAACCGTGATCTGCCCCGTCTCTCGCTTGAAGACGTGAAGCGCGCGATCCTTCAAGAGGACTTCCGCCGCCGTGAGTTGGCGAGTGCGGATGGCGCTGGGGCAGCAAGCTTCGGCCGTGGATATGGCCGAGGAAGAGGCAGAGGACGAGGGGAAGGAAGGTTTGGTGGCAACAATTTTGGTGGAGGCCGCGGGAGTGGCGGTTACGGCAGCGACGACAAGAGCTACGGGCGCGGTCGCGGCCGATTCGATGGCGAGTGCCATTATTGTCATAAGACCGGACACATGTGGCACGATTCCTTCAAACTCCCTGAAGGATGGACCCCTGCTCAAGGCCAATAGTGTAGAGGAGCAGGAGGAGGGAGAGGAAGAGGCCGTGGAGGCCATGGCGGTCGCGGAGGTGGAGCCGCGAACATGAAGAGTGGAGACAACAAGGACCCGAGCGACGATCGGTACCCGGGTTTATTCTACTTTGTGTCGACGCAAGTACCAGCTGGTCCTGAGAAGGATGAAGACCTTGAGGAGCCAGCAGCTGTGGGGAAGGTGACCCTACACCCCCTGGACTATTGGGTGATCGACAGCGGCGCTACCTATAGCATGACACCTCGCCCCGACTTGCTCACCGAACTTGAACCGTCACCGGTGAAGCATGTTACATCGGCTTTGGGGCAGCGAGCAGAGGTGAAAGGCATGGGCAAGGCCATGTTCAAGGGTGCTGATGGGAAGATGGTGGGCCTCAAGAACATGCTTTGGGTGCCCAGCCTTGTTGCGAACCTGATTTCCGTGCGGCGACTGGCAAAGGCCGGCATGGACACGAACTCGAAGGGAGCCACGACCTACATCGCAAGGCTTGGCGATCAGGTTCTTTGGGACCTTCATGAGGAGAAGGATGTCTACAACGAGATGTGGTAGATCCCTGTGGTCCCCATGCCCAAGGAGAGGCAAGTGGCAGCAAGCGTCAGCACCAAGGATGAAGCGGTTGGTAGCGGCGATGGCGCGAACGGTCGCGCTAAGGAGATTGTGTCCAAGAAGTGGAATCTTGGAGGGACCAGCAAGCTCGGTGAACACGAGGAGAGTGGTGTAGCAGCCAAGAAGTGGCACAAGGGTGAGGAGAACCCCGGGGTAGCAGTGGAGGACTACGGAGAGAGCATGTGGGGCGCTATTGCGAGCGCGGCATTCTCCAATCCGACTTCGGCTACCAGGGAGTGTGATTGGCTCACTTTGCATCGACAAATGGGGCATGTGGCCCTGCCTATTTTGCAGCAGCTAGTGAAGAACCAGATGGTTGCTGGCATACGTGTGAAGGGGGAGCCCGATGAGGTACTTGGCTGCCCGACATGCATGCAAGCCAAGTTCACCCGTTTCCCATTCTCTAGTTCGGAGGCAACGGCCAAGGCACCACTTGATGAGGTGGTGATGGACGTGGTGGGCCCCCTGAAGCTTGGAGCTGCTGGAGCTGAATATTTCCTCACCATTGTGGACGTCTGCCCCCGCATGACTTGGGTGTACGTGCTGCCCAAGTAGAGTGACGTGGCTGAAACCTTGAAGACGGATTGGTTCCCGATGGTGGAGAGGCAACAAGACCGTCTAGTGAAGTCGATCCGCACCGATCGAGGGGGAGAGTTCCTAAGCAAGGATTTTGGGTTGTGGCTGAAGAAGAATGGTATTTGGCACTCCCTCACCATGTCATACTCCCCTGCAATGAACGGCATCGCCGAGCGAGCGAACCGGACGATCACGGCGGCGGCACGCGGGTTGCTCATTGAAGCCGGGCTACCCGACTATTTCTGGCCTGATGCAGTGCGGAGCGCGTGTGTGGCCAAGAACAGAGTTTTGACTCATGTGGGAGCAGACAAATGGGTGCCCTATGTGGAGTGGCTTGGAAGGAAGCCAAAGGTGGATATGCTTCGGGTGTTCGGGTGCATGTGCATGGCGCTCGTGCCTAAACATCTTCGGCACAACAAGCTTGGTGCCAAGGCGGTGTGGGCCGTGCACTTGGGCATGGCTCCAAACTGCAAGGGATGGCTTCTTTGGGATCCATTCACCAAGAAGTTCTTGATACGCAGGGACTGCAAGTTCATGGAGAACTTCATGTACAAGGATTGGAAGGCGGAGAATGAGGCGAAGATAGGCGTGCGGTTTGGAGAGGTGAAGAGTTCCGGTTTGGAGCATGTGGAGCTGCCTTTGGAGCTGAGCAGCGGCAGCACAACCACGAGGCAATCCTCCCTTGTAAATGGGGGAGAGGAGGCCAATGATGCAGAGGAAGAAGAGGAGGAGGTGCAGCAAGTGAGCGAGCGTGCACCGTCACTCCCTTCCCGTACTACGAGTGCTCCACGGATTCGAGCCACACCGCAGCAACGCCAAGGCCTTCAAGTCCCTGCAGCTGAGGAGGAAGGAAGGGGGAAGTGGAGAGTTCAACCCCCTAATAGGCTGACCTATGATGCGCCGGGAAAGCAGGGCAAAACGGCCCTGGCCGGAGCAGCAATGATGGTCGTAGACGACAAGGAGAGTGACTACGAGGAGTGTGCCTTTGCGTTCTTCTCTCGAGTGGAGATGCCGGGAGAACCAGCAACTCTCAAGAAGGCCTTGGATAGTAGTGATGCTGAGGAGTGGAAGAAGGCAATGGAGAGTGAGCTGAAGAGCATTGAGGAGAACGACACGTATGAGTTGGTGGAGCTACCGGAGGGGCGTAAGGCGATTACGTCCAAGTGGCTATTCAAGATCAAGTCCGACGCCGACGGCAAGATCGAGCGTTACAAGTTTAGGCTGGTGGCCAAGGGGTACCAGCAGAAGGAGAAGGTGGACTTCAAGGAGCTGTTTGCTCCACTGGTGAAGCCGACGACGCTGCGAACCCTATTCACGGGAGCCGCGATCAAAGGATGGGTGGTGAAGCAGCTAGACATCGTAACGTCGTTCCTCAACGGAATCCTAGAGGAGGAGATTTTTATGGCGCAGCCAGAGGGGTTTGACGATGGCAGCGGTAGGGTGTGGAAGCTGAAGAAGGCCCTCTATGGGCTGAAGCAGGCCCCTAGGCAGTAGTACATGAAGCTGAGCGAAGTGTTGGAGGGGATCGGCTTCACTCCCTCAACGGCCGATCACTCATTGTTCATGCTTGGCGAGGGGGAGCAGAGGAGCTTAATTATGGTGTACGTGGATGACATCCTAATCTTCTCACCCTCCTCTGACCTTGTGAAGGAGGTGATGCTGAAGCTTCAAGACAAGTTCAAGTGCAAGTCCCTTGGGGATGTGAACTTTTACCTCGGGCTTCACATCGAGCGTGATGTGGAGAAGCGGTGCATGCAGGTGCACCAACGGAAGTACCTGAAGGCCTTGGCTGCCAACTTTGGGCAGACTGAAGGCCATGTGGCTACACCCTTTCCCTCTGGGTTCAAGTATGTGAAGGGACCAGAGGAGGAGAGCGTGGGTGAAGAGGAGAGGCGCCGTTTTCACTCGTTGGTGGGCAGCCTCATGTATGCGGCGGTGAACACTCGGCCGGACGTTGCCTTTGCTACCGGGCAGCTGGCTAGGGTTGTGCAATGCCCTAATGAGGAGCAGGTAGCAGCTGGAATGAGGGTGGCCAAGTACCTTGGCCAAACACCGACCGTTGGGCTGCAAAACTCGGCGGCGGCGCAAAGGCGCCAAAAGGGCGCGGATGGTGTGGAACCCGAGCGTTTGTTCCTCACCGCCTACTCGGATGCTTCATATGCATCTGAACCAGAAAACATGACAAGTGTGGGAGGCTTTATCTGCTGTGTTGGTGGAGGCCCTACTGCTTGGGAGAGCAAGAAGCAGGTTGACCAAGCATTGAGCTTGGTGGAGTCCGAGTACATGACACTCTTCCGTGCCGTACGGGAGATTGTGTGGCAGCGGCGTTTGTTGACTGAATTGGGGGAGGAGCAGCAAGGACCTACCCCTCTCTAGTGTGACAGCCAGGGAGCCATTGCTCTAGCCAAGAACCCTGTGTTACACGGCTTGACCAAGCACATGAGGGTGAAGTGGCACTAGACGAGGAGCATGGTGGCCGCGGGTGAAGTTGAACTGCGCTATGGGAAGACGACGATGCAGCCAGCTGATATGATGACTAAGAGGCTGGTGGAGCAGCAGCATTGGAAGTGTTGCAAGCTGGCCGGGATGGCTCTAAACTGAGAGAGCAAGATCCTAAGGCCAACAATCCGAGGGGGAGTTTGTTGGTGCAACCCTACGGTTTGCACTCAGCTTGTTGTCCGTGTGCGTGTGCGTGCATGCATGTGTGCATGGAATGGAATGAGTGCATGAAATAAATATATATTTCATGCTTATAATGGTGTGTGAATGATGGGTCATGATGTGGTGTGTGTGTGTGTGTCGAGTCAATTGCGAGTTATCGCGTGTTACGCGATCATTTCGTCTGTCCCGCGCGGTTTCTATTTTGTCGTGCGCGGTTTCTATTTTGTCCTGTGTCAAACGTTCGGCGTGTCGCAGGTGTGTGTAGCAGACCCATCAAAAACTCAAGGATGAGTTTTGTGATGAAGAACCGGAGCCTTGGTTCAAGCTTCAAGTGATTCCAAAGCTCGCCAAAAGGGTACACCTCAAGATATCAAGATTCGTTACATTACAATGTGTAGTGTAACATTTCAGTTGGTGTAGACCCTAGTGAAGGGCAGTTTCGAGACCCTTCGTGGTTGGGGACACTGTGGCACTGTTCCACATCACTGTACCTCGGCTCTTGGGGTTTGTAGGAGCTGGGAGTCATTCCCAACTCGTAACTCTTGCCAACTCTTCCAAATTTGTATTCTAAGACTATAGTGGCTGCCATAGTGCCGTTCGTTCAAACCGACGCTGTGCCGTCAGTTCTTAATGAAATCGTGCGATCTTAATTGCCTATTGTAGGCGACGTTAACGCGCTCCAGATTCAAGTTGAATGAAGTCATTTGGAGTTGTGACCAGATCGCTATGAACGTTTAAAGCCGCTGTGCAGAAATCCGACTCTGCACTCTATCTTTCGTTTTAGGCACATTGGAGCCTATTGTGCTTATAACAGTGGGATGTTGACAAAGGACGTCGACCAGACAAAGTCAACGCAGGTCAAGGGTCGTGGAGCTGGTGGTTGACAGAGGGAGTTCTGGATCTATGACGACCCCGACCACCTCTCCTTCGAATGCCCCAACGGCGACGACAACGAGGACGACCACAAAGGAGGCCGCAGACGGTCGGCCAGTCCTCGCCCACGTCAAGATGAGATGCCGCGCAAGGAGAAGCAGGCGTCGAAGAAGACATCTTTGACGAAGGATGTTGACTCCTCAAGCGGCAAAGGGCCGAGGCGATGGGGAGGCGTCGTGCTTGATGGTCGGCATTGTGGAGCCGACAGTCTCGCTGGCGCCAAAGGCCGGCGAGGACTTCAAGGCGGTCGCGGTCACTTACATTACCGTGGTGAACAACCAGCGACTGCACGCAAGCGCGCTTGGAATTGCCATCCTAAGAGCGCGTGGTAGTAACACGCACTTCACTCTAAATGATGTGCTCATTGACTAGAACCTACAATTCAACCTACTCTCGACGTAGCAGCTGACAGAATGCGGCGTGCAACTTAAAGCCAACCCAAAAATGCGCAACATCGTTTTGAAATATGCACCGACTGGCAAACCGCACAAATATTTTGGACGAGCACGCGCCGACAACGGCAACAGCAACATGGACGAGTTAATCGATCTCGTCCCACCCTGCTCTGAGTACATTCATCACTCCAAATGGAAGCACCCCGACGACAGACCCTGGGTGCCGCATCACCCGCATGCACGCAAGATGGCGCTATACAGCCCTAACCCCTTTGACACGACTGCCACACTCCCATCGCCTCAACGACTGCCAACATCGCCGGCAAAGGGCTTTCCGCGATCCCCGAAGTTAAATGCGCACCGCTGGACGAGGGTATTTCAATACTGGAACTTGAGGGCGCGCCGTCTTTTTGGTATGCCAGACGAGCCGCTTCCGGAACCCGCAACCGAACGGCTTCAGTGGATACGAAGGCGCGGCTCCTATGATGAGAATAAAGAGCCACGACCCTAGAGCAAGAAAGATTTCCTTCACCAGTAACCCCACTCGCACGATTTGACAAAGAAAATAAACCTCAAAGAAGAAGAGGAGTTGGCGTGTCGCGAAGCCAAAGAATTATGCCGCAAGAGCATCGCAAAAGCACGTGGCACCTTTTGCCTAAAGTGTGTGGGGCAAAGCCAGCGGAGAAGTCGCTTCCAATGAAGAGGGGTGGGGGAGCAACGAGGAGTGGGGAACCAGCAGCGGCGGAACTTGCGGCAACACCGAAGGTACCTGAGCAACCGCAGGCAGAACTTGGGGCACCGCAACTGGCGACACTGGCGGCGGATGGGGAGGGTGTGGTGAAGGTTGGGGCACATCCCGAAAAGAAATAAGGGGAGGAAGAAGCTGAACTTGCCAATTGTTCCTCTCAGCCGCCCTCCGCGCATTCCCATGCCATTGCCAACTCCCACAAATATCCCGTCGTCAAGCGACCCTTGGGACACAATCGAGTGGGGCACGAACCGTCAACCCCGCATCGTACTGTTTATAGCCTCGACCACGAGCCGCGTAAACCGGCACAAGCCCCGAGACAAACATCCCGCTCTCTCTCATTCGTGGCAGAAACTTTCTTGCACTTGTGCTGACAACAGCAAATGTCGACGCAAAAGAAGAAGCGTTAGCAGAACCAACCCCATACCTAAAGAAGACCCTAATGATGTGCGTATGCGCTATCAACGCTCCTCCAAACTCCGTGCACCAAACGATCTGTTCCTTCAGTGCCTCGGTCAGCCATTATGCGTTGTTGAACAGTTGCATTGCTGCCAAAGTCTTCGCACCTGGCACAATCCTGCACCCTGACGGCTTCAAGATAAGAGGGGCATTGCAGCCGCACACCTGCAAAATCTACCCCAAAGCCGGGCTGACGCATTAGCCATTTCCCGAGCTTAATTCGGGCACCAATCGCTACTCAAAATTGCTCAAGGTTTATAGCATTTTTTCTGTCATCAGCCACTTCGGGCTCAATGACGAGGCTTCACGCTTACCATCATAGATGCAGGCACCTCCTATGCCTGGATCGCAAACGTCTAATTCCACAGCTGAGCGTATGAGGTGTTTCACCTTTGGCTTGCTTATGCTCAAGGCCAGTCAAGAAAGGAGTTGCAAAGCTGGTAGACTAACGGTGCAGCATAGTTTTGAAGCAAGGAGTTGCAAGACTACATCACGCAGAAGGGAATCCTGCACCATGTCTCACTCCCTTACGCGCTCCTGCATCATGGAGTCGTCGAGCGCACCAACCGCACACTCATGCAAAGGTGCGCGCACTACTACAGCACTCGAAGCTCCCCGCCACCTACTGGCCGTACGCCTCCATAATATACTCTCCCCACGACCATCACCGGCAAAATGTCGCTGCATGTAAAGTGGACGGAAAATTGACCAGTCGTGCGCGTTAGGGTTTTCACCTCGATATTAGCTACGATCACAAGGCGTGAATCATCTTTGACCTTCTCTGCAACGAAATCAAACACGTACGTGACGTTATCTTCTACGAGAGGACCAACCTCACGCAGAACCACGAAGGTCAACAAGCAGGGTGGACCTGGTTTATGCAAACAACGGATGCAGCTACGCTACCCATGAAGACCAAGCTGCTGCGTCAATCCTCGATCATGAAACCCTCAGCGAATATCCTAGCATCGACCCGCGTCGCAATAACGGTGTCGTTGGTGACGACGCCAAGATGAACCCAGGACCTTCGGGTAGTAGTCAAAGGGACCCCGCACCACCATTACCACCTGAACCAGAAAACAATGATGACGATGCGCAGGAGGTTGTCCCTCAGCATCGCCAACAACGATTTTGATTACACCTACTTGGACTTCACACCGCCACTTCCACGGTTCCACGCGTTATCAAGCCGAAAAACCCACGGCAGGCACTAACGGGACTACACAGCAAGGAGTGGTGTGCATTAATTGATGCGGAAATCGAGGTGCTTGAATTGGACGACACTTGGGTGCTCGACGACCGAGCAAAATTTAAGGGTATTCTCTTAAGAAAATGGGTGTTTTGCATGAGAATCGCAGCGGACGGCAACCATCGAACACTTTAAGGCACCCTGGGTTGTGCGCGGCTACGACCAATGCCATATGATCAACTTCGATCAGACTCTTGCCTTGGTCAGTCGCCACACATTCGTGCGCATTTTGCTCGCCATCGCTGTTGTTCAGGATCCGTCACTTTGAGAGCCTACGACGAACTCATTTCTCAAATATACGCAAATCCGCTCGGAAGGATCGTGCGCCGTAGCGTAGCTACCATCTCCAACTGGAATCACTTAAAAATAGGGTCTAGATAGTGAGAACCAATTGAAAATGTCTAACAACCGCATGACTAGAATGGTGGAGGAAGTACAAGCATGAAGGCATAGGAAGTTGGAGTAGGGGACTCTAAGAGAACCATGAGAGGTAGGGGGTTCTTCAAGAGCTAGAGAAGGATGGTAAGAACCTTCTTAGCAGCAAGGATGCAACCCTCATCATGAGGTCCTTGAGGTGTCACATGCAAAATCTAATCTAGTTGGATTTTGCCTAGGCGTTGCGGCATTTGCAACCCATGCTAGAAAACTTCTAGCCACCCCATTCCAAAAGTCAAAGTTGTCTTTCTGACCACCCAAACAAAGATCCCTTTACAGTCATGTCCCAATAATCACCCAATATCCCTTTACACTCATGTCCCACTCGTTTTGCAGCTCCGAGGTACTGGGTCGTTTCTCGGTGCCTATCATCAGCTTGAGAAGGCCAATCTGCCGAAAGTACAGCTGCATCTTCCAGGACCAGTCGTCATAGCCTTCTCCACTGAACTTGTCGACTAAGAAGTTCTTCAACACTTCCCTTAGTAGCGCGCCCTGGCTCGTCCGGGATTTCGTAGGCGCGGAGACACCAGATTCCTGGTTGCCACTACTCGCGGGGGCTGAGTTCCCTTCTTCTCCAAGCGACCCCATAGATGGATACGTTGAGAATGACTAAGGACCAGCTCTGATACCACGTGTTATCTCCAAGTACTATGCGGAAGCGATTAACTCAGTACCACAAAAATAAACTAGGCAACATTTAACATCACTTGTGAACCAAGTGAGTAGTTATGCCAAGCTTAGCTTGTAGAGTGAGTATTCTGGTTGAGCTGAGTTTCGACAGCACTTCGTGGTGTATCTACTCTCGTCAATACGTAGTAGTAGATTGTATGCTTGAAATCATGAAATCATTGTTGATGAAAGCAAATACAAGCACACATATAAGAGAGGTCCTATGTACACAAAGGAAAACACACAAAACAGTTGTCTAACTATTGTCCAGGTCTTCGCTTTGCTGTCATTGAAAAACGGTTGTAAAACTGCTTCAAAATTTGGCTTGATTTGCCGCTGTAGGATAACTGTCTTCAACTTGCATTGCTGCCAAATTCTCCTGCTGACTCTCCTCGCAAACATTGATGTTTACTCGTGTGCGATCATGAACGCCCGTGTGAGATTCCCGTTTTTCAGTTACAAACGGATTTTACCATTTTGTACCTCTGTCAAAATAATAACGCAAAGCAGCGCGACATTCTGGCAAATTTTATTGCTCGCCGAGTCAGCGCGAAAATTCCGTGAGTTTCCACCATCGGATCAAAGGTTCCAACCGTCAGGATTCACCGACGTTCCTCGACGTCGAGTTTATGCAGCACTTTGTACACGCCTTATTCAACTCCGAAGTCTCGCATGCCCCACGTGCCCCTCATCACGACCAAGATATTTCTTGGTCGTGCAGGACAAGACGATCGCTGACGCGATCATGCGCTGTCCTGCGCGTGACGGAGCGATCGTGTCGCTCCATCTTGTATCGATCATGTGCACTGTGCACGATCGAAACATTGGCGACACACGCGCATGTTTTGTGGTGCCACATGAGCATGTGTCAGGACCCCACGCATGGGTCCTGACTTTCGCGCCCTTGACTTACGCGAAAAAGTCAAAGGGCCTGGTCAAAGTATCGAGCCCCACTTCTCCCCGACACACTCGAAACTCAAAACCAACCTTCATGAAAAGACTCGACATTCATGAAACACAGAACATTCATGAAACACAGAACTTTCATGAACGCACATGTCCGTCGATGAAAACAAACATGAGTGTACATGAGCCGACGTGAACAAACATGACTCGTCATGATCTGTCACGACCGATCATGATCCCACACCAACAACACACGAAACGAAATGCGAAAACGAATGCACACAGAACGTACACAAAATGTATAACATCATGCAGGCGGCTGGTTGCAGTGCAAAAATAGTATTTTGCACCCAACATAAGGCGATATTGGTATCGTTGGAAAGCTCTGGATGTCTCTTTCATGAACAAGCATTTAAACTTGGAGAAAAACACAAATAATAATATCCATCAGCCATGCACAATAACATATGCTCATGCAAACAATGCACATATGAATAGCACGAGCAATTGGCAGGACGTTAGGATGACATGCACTTAGAATGACGTGCATCCAACAATTGCCGTAGCAAGGCACCTACCACTCTGCTAGATGGAATTGAAGAACGCATTTCTGTATGCGTTGGTGGATGCGGTAATTATTGCGGAAGAGCCGCATATCTACGGCAAAGGCGAACCACGTGTGCGCCAGCTCAAGAAGTCCATGTATGGGATCAAGCAGTCGCCAAGGCTCTGGCAGCAGCACGTGCACAAAATTATATTGGAAGTAGGATTCACGCAGCTGTTGCACGATCTCAGGATGTACCGTCTTCATTTCTGCAGCGACTACATCCGGCTCATGGTTTACGTGGTCGACTTACTCTACACAGGGACGAGCAACGCATTTCTCGATAAGTTCGAAAAGAATTTGGCTATGCGCGACGACATCACCACGAACCACAACGTGACTCAATTCCTTGGGCTTAATACCTCCTACGCCCCTGGATCCATTCAACTTTTAGCTTCCAAGTATGCCGAAACACTTGGGAAGCGGTTTAAAAATACAGTTTAACCCCCAACCGCACGCCAAGAGAGAAATACAAGCCTGATAACAAAGCACTGTTCTTTGTAGTACTTCACACCTACCAGCAGCAACTAGGGTGCCTACTCTTTGCCTTTGTGACATGTAGGCCTGATCTCTCCTGAATCGCGAGCCAACTGGCTTAGCAGTCGCGCAAACCATAGAATCTCCTACATCTTCAGGGTGCTTTGCTATTTTTCATCTCCCCACAAAACATTGGGCTACCTTACTGCACTCTCACGACTCCCTCGTTCGACCTCGTTGGCTAAGTGGATGTTGGTCACGCCGAAGATCCCGACAACCGGCAGTCGTGAACCAACTATTCGTTCTGGCTTCTTGTGGAACTCCTAGAAGCAAAAACTGGTTGACCTGTCATCGACAAAAGCAGAGTTGACTGCCGTGACAGTGGTAGTTCGTGAAGGGCTCTACCTACAGAAGCTTTTGCAGGAGTCAAAATCCCTACTTCGCCAACCTTTCGTCTATACTGCGACAACAAAAAGCGCCATTAGGATCGCAAACAAGCCGGGATTTGTCAATTGCACCAAGCACATCGTGGTGCGATACCTTTTCGTCAATGACAAATTAATAAGGGCGTGTGTCTTTTGGAGTGTATTGTAAAGTTCATGTTTTTTTCTTCGACTTTATCCATTTGAATATTGGTCGACCTGTAGTCGACTATGTCAGAACTATATTGTAGGCTGTAGTGAGGCACTCCTTATGGGGTACAGTAGGGTTGGGGTTTACTACTGGTACTCCTCATGCTGCTCAATGCATCCATTCCTCGTTCTTATTCTCACATGGTATTAGAGCATAATCGTTCCTAGGGCCCACCGAACGTTCCGCCCTGCCCTAACTGAATTTATTTTTTTTAGCTGCCCCTGCAGCCGCGCTGCCCTTGCAGCCCGCGTGCTGCCCCTGCGACCGTGCTGCCCCTACAGCCGTGCCTGCCCCAGCAGCCGTGCCTGCCCTTGCAGTCGTGCCTGCCCGTGCAGCCCGTGGGCGCTGCCTCTGCAGCCGTGCCTGCCCCTGCAGCCCGTGGGCGCAGCCTTTGCAGCCGTGCCTGCCCCTGCAGCTCGTGGGTGCTGCCCCTGCAGCCGTGCGTGCATCTGCAGCCCGCGCGCCACCCTAAACCCTGTTCGTCGCGACGCCCCTGCGGGACCCGCGCGGCGTCCCCCCCCCCTGCTCGTCGCGGCGCCCCCGGGGCGTCGCCCTTACTCGACGCGGCGCCCCCCCCCCTGAGCGTCACCCCTGCGTGTCGCGGCGCACCCTGGGCGCCGTCTCTGCTCGTCGCGGCGCCCCCTGGGCGCCGTCTCTGTTCGTCGCGGCGGCCCCGCGGCGTCGCCCTTCCTCGTGGTAGAGCCCACTCGGCGCCATTTCTGCTCGTCGCGGCGCCCTCTGGGCGCCGTCCCTGCTCGTCGCGAAGCCCCCCCCCTGCAGCAGCTGCCGCGGAGCCCCTTGCCGCTGTCACGGCTCCGCCCTACACCAGCTGCCGTGGAGCCCCCTGCAGCACTAGCAGCCCCACCCTGCAGCAGCTGCCGCAAAACCCCCTGCCACTGTCGCGGCCCCGCCCTGCAGCAGCTGCCGCGGAGCCCCCTGCCTCAGTCGCGGCCCCGCCCTACAGCAGCTGTCGCGGAGCCCCCTGCCGCAGTCACGGCCCCGCCCTGTAGCAGCTGCCGCAGAGCCCCCCTGGCGCCATCACAGCCCCGCCCTGCCGCTGTCGCGGCCCCGCCCTGCAGCTGTCGCGGCCCCGCCGTCGGCCCTTCCCGCCACTGGTGAGCACCTGCCCTATTCGTGCTTCCCGCGTGCCTGCCTTACTAGCGCGCTGCCGCGCTGGCCTGCCTGCCTGCCTGCCTGCCGCGCCAAACTGCCAGCCCAGCCGCGCCGCCTAGCTGAGCCGCGCTGCTCAGCCGCGCCGAGCCGCCCTGCCGAGCCGCGTCGTGCTACCGAGCTGTGCAGCCCTGCTCTTTTGAGCCGCACTCCCCTGCCCGCGCTACAACTACTGCTACTCCTGCAACTCTCGGCGGCCAGATGCAGCTCCAGCGGCGTCCGCGTGAGTCCCTCACGCCCCAGCACCTTCGTGAGTGGTACACTAGTTGGGGTTGTCGGGGTGGCCATGTTGGGAGTCGCCTTAGAGAAAGTCGTTCGGGAGCCTCTTGTAGTGGCCTGGTGCAGCTGCAGCGGCGTCCGCGCGAGATCCTTTTGCCCCAGCATCTTTGTGAGTGGTACGCTAGTTGGGGTTGTTGGGGTGGCCCTGATGGGAGTCGCCCTGGCGCGGGTCATTCGAAAGCCTCTTGTAGTGACCAGGTGCAGCTGCAGCGGCGTCCGCGCATGACCCTTTCGCCCCAGCAACTTCGTGAGTGGTACGCTCAGGCTAGAGGGTCACTGAGTACTGCTCGCTGCCCGAACATCGTTCGCACTGGTGCTCGAGCTGGTCAGCCTTGCGGGACGATTGGTCACACAGAGTCCAGGTGCTTCTCCTCTCTGAGCGACGCTTGGCGTACAGGGTTTGGCGACGACGCTGAGCTCCCCTCCTAGCTGGAGCTGCTTAGGCGCAGAGTAGATATCTTTGCTCTTGACTATGATGCTATCCTCACTGCCATGTATGCATTGCCTACTAGTACTGAGGGTGCCTGTTACCTGTGTGTGCCGCCTGACCCAGGTATAGAGTCTGCTGCTCTAGGTGCTGGTGAGGCTGCTGCTCTAGGTGTTGGCGTGTCTCCTACTCCAGATGCTGGTGAGGCTGCTGCTCTAGGCGCTAGTGAGTCCACTGCTGCAGGTACTGGTGAGTCTGCTCTCTCTAGTACTGCGCGTGCTGCGGCCTTGCACACTTTCACCCTTGACTCGGGTGCTTCACGCTCCTTCTTTCGTGAATGCACCACACTCTCGCCGCTCAGTCGGCCAGTGGCAGTCTCTCTGGCTGACCCCTCTGGGGGTCCGGTCTTTGCACACTCCTCTACGGTTCTGCCGTGTCCGACGGTCCCGTCTGGCTCTCTGTCTGGCCTCCACCTCCCCTTGTTCTCCACGAACTTGGTGAGTGGAGCTGACCTTCAGGACGCGTGGGTTGACCAGTTCACTCCAGGAGGTCAGCGGGTGACCCATTGTTCGTGTCCTCGCACGGGCTGGCACCTGGCCACGTTCACCCGTCAGCCTGGGTCGAGCCTGTACACCCTGACTACCGGGTCTCCTCCGGTTGCTGAGTCTGGTCAGGTAGCCTCGTCAGGTCACGTGTTTGCTGCAGCGTCCCAGTCTGGTCCTGAGTCTGCCCCCTACTCGTGTCGCCTCCTGTCTCACCAGACTCTCCTCTAGCACCACCGCCTTGGTCACCCCTCCTTGCCTCGTCTCCGAGGCATGGCCTCCCGTGTCCTTGTCACTTGTCTTCCCCGGTCTCTCCCACCCCTCCCCCCGAGGCCCGCCCCTACCTGCGTTCCTTGCGTCGAGGGGCGGCAGCGCGCCACTCCTCACTCCTCCGAGTTCCCTCCAACGGAGGCTCCCTTGCAGACTCTTCACATGGACGTGTGGGGCCCAGCCCGCGTCCGTGGACAGGGTCACAAGCGCTACTTTCTGCTGGTCGTTGATGACTACTCACGTTACACCATAGTCTTCCCCTTGCGCCGCAAGGGTGAGGTCACTAAGGTGCTGATCAACTGGATCCGCGCAGCCCATCGTCAGCTCAGCGAGATTTTCGGCTCGGACCTTCCTGTTCTGCGTCTGCACTCCGACAGAGGTGGAGAGTTTTCCTCTGACCTTGTGGGAGCCTTCTGTCGTGCGGAGGGCATCCACTAGACGTTCACGCTTCCGGCCTCTCCACATCGAAATGGGATTGCTGAGCGCCGCATTGGCATGGTCATGGACGTCGCTCGTATGTCCATGATCCATGCGGCTACTCCTCATTTTCTGTGGCCGTTCGCGGTTCAGTACGCGGCGCATCAGATCAACCTCTAGCCTCGGGTCTCCATGCCAGAGACCACACCTACTCTGCGGTGGACGGGGAAGGTTGGCGATGCGTCTGGGTCCGTGTCTGGGGATCTCGAGCTTTTGTCCGCGACTTGTCTGCGGATAAGCTGTCCTCCCGTGGTTTTCCCCCTTGACTTCCTTGGCTTCCCCCCTGACGCGCCTGGTTGGCAGTTTTACAACATAGGCTGCCCCCAGTGCACCAGCAGCAGCTTAGGCTACCGCCAGCGCACCAGCAGCAGCACAGGCTGCCCCCAGCGCACCAGCAGCAGCTTAGGCTGCCCCCAGCAGAACCAGCAGCAGCATAGGCTCTCATGGCGTGTACTAGGGTTCTACAGCAGCAGGGCCACCCGCAGCACTCCCGTCAGTGGGGGCTTGCGGGTCCAAAGTGTGGCGCCCCCAGTAGTGGCTCAGCTAGCAGTGGGCGAGACGTCGGCCCCTGCGGGTACCGGGCCCTGATAGGCCCTGGTGCTAGTACTACCTACTTGAGTCCTGACCAAACTGCGTCCAGCTGCTATCGTCGACTCGACGACCTCCACCGTGAGCGTTTTGGTCCTCATGCTATTACACCACACTGGCCTTCACGCCTTCGCCAGCGCACTACTGCACCAGTTGAGTCTCACCTACCTGGTCTAGGACCTTTTCCGGCTGCACGAGTAGAGACCTGTGTTTCTAGTCTTGGTGCGTGTGTTGTTTCCAGTCCAGGCGCCTCTAAGGGTCTTTGTGTAGGAGCTGCAGCTACCACTAGTCTAGCACCAGCCTTTGTAGCTGGTTTGGGTGCGACCCCACAGACTGCACAGCTTTCCTTCATCCTAGACTCTGGAGCGTCCAGCTGTTTCTTTCGCGACTGTACTGACCTCACACCACTGCGCACTCCAGTCACTGCCGCCTTGGCTGACCCCTCTGTTGGACGTGTAGTTGCTAGCAGCACCACCACTCTTCCGTGTCCGGCGGCTCCCTCAGGTTTTCTTACAGGTTACTACACCCCCTCGTTCTCTAGGAACCTAGTAGGTGTCAGTCACCTCCACGACCTAGGCGTAGTCACTACTTTCCCACTCGACGAGCCTGTTGCCTCCTGCACTGTTGGTGCCACTGGGGCGCCTCTGACCACTTTCCAAAGAGAGCCAGGATCTGGTCTGTACACCCTACACACTGGGTCCCACCAGACTGAGTGGGGTCAGGTCAGGTCAGGTCAGGTAGCTGCTGTGTCGTGCGACTGTCGGTCACTCGCCCACCCGTCAGTCCTTTGGCACCACCATCTAGGTCACCCGTCGTTCCCACGTCTTAGTAGGATGGTACGTCAACATCTGGCCTCAGGTCTCCTAGCGTCGCTTGCCCCGCTTCCTCGCTCGCCTGCGCCGCCGTGCACTCCTTGCGTTGAGGGTCGATAGCGCGCCGCCCCTCACTCCTCCTCGTTCCCCCCCACCACGGCTCCCTTCCAGACCCTGCACTTGGACGTTTGGGGCCCCTCCCCTGTCCTTGGCCCACGTCAGGAACGCTACTTCCTGATTGTGGTGGACGACTATTCCCACTACACCACGGTTTTCCCCTTGCGATGGAAGGCCAACGTGCCTACCGTCCTCGAGCCGTGGCTTCTAGTGTGGGGTGGCGCCCAGGGCCTGTGTGGGCTTCGCCTACACTCGGACCGTGGTGGTGAGTTCTCTTCCACTCGCCTAGAGACGTTCTGTCAGGGTCGGGCAGTCATTCAGTCGTACACGCTACCAGCCTCGCCGCAGTAGAACAGGGTAGCCGAGCGTCGCATCTGCCTGGTCGTGGAGGTTGCCCGGACCTCCATGTGCCATGCCGGTGCCCCTCAGTTCTTGTGGCCTCGGGCAGTCCGCTACGCCGCGCACCAGCTGAACCTGTGGCCCAGTGACGCACGGCCACGGGTGATGCCAGTCTCTCTCTGATCAGGTTTACAGGGCGTAGCAGCTGACTTCCGCGTCTGGGGTTGTCTGGCCCACGTTCCGCCCTTGGCGCGAACAAGTTGTCTCCGCGCACTCGTGCCTGCGTCTTTCTTGGCTTCCCTTTGGACGCCTCCGGCTGGGTGTTCTACGACCGGGTCACCTGCGGGTTCTTCACTTCTTAGGACGTCACGTTCGACAAGTCTGTCTGTTACTACAGGAGTCGCCCCCACCGAGGTACTGAGGTCTTTTCCCCCCCGCTGTTCCTCACCCTTGAGCCCCCCCCAGTCGACCCGGTAGCCCCCCCCGCTTCACGTCCTGCCCCGTCAGGTGTGTCCCACGTCACTCCGCAGTCATCCCCCCCGCAGCGTCCAGTCCCTGTCGTGTCTGGGGGTGCGGGAGGTGCAGTTGCGGAGGGTGCGGGTGCTAGGGCTGCAGGAGCTTGTGGTGTTGGTTCAGGGGGTGCGGTGGGTGTGGGCGTGGAGGTCACTCCTGTGGAGGACACGGCAACCTCAAGTCAGCGGCCTCGCCCCTCGTCACCCCCCGGCTTCCCGGTAGTCCTACAGTTCCCTCCTCGTTCTCCTCTACGGCCGGTTGCTGCGGAGCTTGGGGGTGCTCCTACTGGAGGTACTGGAGGCCCCGGGGGTGTCGATAGTGGAGGTGCTGATTCTGGTAGTGTTGGAGCTGGAGGCACTAGCACTGTGGCACCTACACCTCGCACTGTACGTTTCCCGACCCGTGAGCAGCGTCTCCTTAGGTTGGAGAGGAAGGAGCGTGAGCGGTTTGAGAGGGCACAACAGCAGCAGCAGCAGCAGCAGCAGTAGCAGCAGCAGCAGCAGTAGCAGCAGCAGCAGGAGCAGCAGCACCACCACCACCAGCAGCGGCAGCAAGAGCAGCAGCAGCTATAGCAGCAGGAGAGAGAGTAGAGGAGGAGTCACAGCAGTAGCACGAGAGGGTAGAGCAGGAGTCCCGGTCGCAGCAGCGGGTGCAGCTGCAGCCGCAGCAGGAGAGGGTAGAGGAGTCACGGCCGCACCACGAGAGGGTAGAGCAGGAGTTCAGCCCACAGCAGCAGGTGCAATTACAGACCCAACAGGAGAGAGTACAGGAGGAGACACGGCTGCACCAGGAGAGGGTAGAGCAAGAGCCCCACCCGCAGCAGCAGGTGCAGTTACAGGCCCCGTGGGAGAGAGTATAGGAGGAGTCACGACCTCAGCAGGAGAGGGTAGCGCAGGAGTCCCGCTCGCAGCAGTGGGTGCAGCTCCGGTCGCAGTAGAAGGCAGAGGCGGAGCCACAGGAGCAGCAGCAGGGGCCGGAGCCGTCGCAGCAGACGCCAGAGGAGGCGGAGAAGCACCGACTGCGACTACATGACCTCCCCGACCCAGCACCTGTACGCTTTGTTCGTGGTCCCCTACCATCCCCTCCTGTTCCCCCTGTTGAGTCCCTTTCCTCGTCCCACTGGACTCGTCGTTCTCCCCTCAGTCGTGCTGTATCCCCAGAGCGTCGTTGGTCACGTTACCATGCAGACGGTCCGTTCCACCTTGTTCTTCGCTCTCGTGTTCCACCTCCTCCTGTCCTTCCACAGCCCCCTGAGTCCCTCACTGTGCTTCACGACCCATTGTCTGACTACCTCCATGCCTCCCGTCCTGTCATCTCCCGTGTTTTGTCCGCGTTGGTCACTCACCCAACTGCACCTCTGTCGTCTGTTTCGGCACTTTTTACCACTGTCGCTGGCTTTGCCTCTTCCCACCACCTTGACTACGCCGCTCACTTGGTGAGTGGCCCTGCTCATTCTCCGTTCTCTGGGGGTGCTCCTGTTTTTCCCCTAGAGGTCCTTGAGGACAGGCAGTTCGAGCTTGGTTTTCTTGCGGCCGCTGTTCCTCATCTCTGCGCCATGTTGCTTGCCCCTGAGGGGGATCCAGACGCTCTTGAAATCCCGATCCCTCGCACTCACGCCGAGGCGGTCTCGGGACCCTGGGCCTCATACTAGATAGAAGGTGAGGAGGCAGAGATGGCATCTTATAGGTCCACACGCACTTACGACGACGCAGTCCCACCACCTGGAACGAACATCGTCAGTGGCCGATGGCTCTACAAGGTGAAGCGGCCGCCTGGATCACCACCAGTGTTCAAGGCGCGCTACGTGGCGAGAGGCTTCAGTCAGCGAGAGGGGGTGGACTTCTTCCAGACCTTCGCTCCCACCCCGAACATGAGTACTCTTCGGGTGTTGCTGCATATTGCAGCCCAGCGCGACTACGAGTTGCACTCCTTGGACTTCTCCACCGCGTTCCTTCAGGGGAGCCTGCACGAGCAGATCAAGCTGCATCGCCCGCCTGGCTTCACTGGCTCTTTCCCACCTGAGACCCAGTGGCAGCTGCGTCGACCAGTCTACGGCCTGTGTCAGGCTCCACGTCAGTGGCATGACACACTTCGCTCGACCCTTGCAGCGCTTGACTTCTTTCCGTCGTCTGCTGACCCGTCACTGTTCGTTCGCCGTGGCTCGACCCCGTTCTTTGTCCTGGTCTACGTCGACGACCTGGTGTTTGCCACTCCCGACCGACGTGCGCTGGCCTCCGTGAAGGAGGAACTGCAAAGGAGACACACTTGCACTGACCTTGGAGAGCTGCAGCACTACCTTGGCCTGCAGATCACCAGGGACAGGGCAGCTCGCACCATTACGCTGACTCAGTCGCATATGGTTAAGCAGATCCTCACGCGGTTTCGCTTCCCGTTCTCCAAGGTACAGCTCACCCCTCTTGGTGTGGATCATGGGCTCACGGCTCCACCTTCGGACGAGTCATTTGAGTCCAGTGGTCCATATCCTGAGCTAGTGGGTTGTCTCATGTACCTGATGACCTGTACTCGCCCAGACCTAGCTTACCCTCTTAGCGTCCTTGCGCGCTTTGTTGCGCTTGGGAGACACCGACCGTCCCACTGGTACGCTGCTAAGAAGGTGGCGAAGTATGTGGCGAGTACATCAGGCTTGGGACTTGTCCTTGGAGGGAAGCAGCCAGTTACACTCACAGGTTACTCGGACTCGTCGTGGGCCGACGACGCGGAGACGCGCCGGTCTACACAGGGGTACTCCTTTAGCCTCGGGGCAAGTGCTGTTTCGTGGCGGTCGACTCGGGCGTCGTCAGTCGCCGGTTCCAGCTGTGAGGCAGAGGTGTACGCTGTGGCCATGGCGCTCAGGAGCTTCGCTGGCTGTCTTTCCTTCTCACCGACCTTGGTGAGCGGCCTCACTCTCCCCCAGTCTTGTTCGCCGACAACAGGTCTGCCGTCCTGTTGTGTGAGGAGCCCCAACAGGTTGGGAAGGCAAACCACATCCAGCTTCGTTATTTCCTTCTGCGTGAGTTGCAGCAGCATGGTCAGGCACTCGTACGACGTGTGGTCTCTGAGGCCAACACTGCATATCTCTTCACCAAGGCGTTGCCGCCTTGTGATCACCAGCGCTGCACCCAGCTTGGCCTTGTGCGGGCCCGTCCTCACTTGCTTACGTAGATGCTTTGTCCTTATTGTCTTGTACTCTTGCATTTCAATATATTTGCTGTATACCTGCATGTGAACTGGCCTTGTGGCTCTTTTGCTTGCTCTCGGACTGTGTGGTGACCTTGAGCTCCACCATGAGATTTGTCTTGTTCTTGTGGACTGGTCTTGTGACCCTTGCTTGTTCTTGTTCTTGCTGACTGGTCATGTGACCCTTGTTTGCTCTCGGACTGTGTGTGTCCTTGAGACCCACCCTGAGATATGAGTTGTCTTTCCACGGGGTTGCTGTCACCTAGACTATGGGGGTGTGTCAACATATATTTTATGTGTGTTGTTTAGGTTAGTCTAGGTGTTACATTTCTACTTCCTTGCATGATTAGGGTTTGCTACATCTAGGGTTGTACTTCACATTTTCTATTAATTTCATTCTTAACAGTTTCCTCTTGGTACCAAGTGGAGCCTCCGGCGGCCAGTCTACGGTCTCCGCCAGGCGCCATGCGAGTGGCACGACACACTGAGGACTACGCTTGCGCCTCTTGGGTTTGCTCCTTCTACTGCTGACCCGTCGCTGTTTCTTCGCACCGACACTACTCTGCTGCTGCTGTACATCCTCGTGTACGTCGACGACTTGGTTTTTGCTACTGCTAACACTGCTAGACTGGCCCATGTGAAGTTGGAGCTGCACAAGAGACACACGTGCACAGACCTGGGTGAGCTGCGCAGCTATCTTGGCTTGCAGATCACCCGGGACAGAGCACGGCGCACCATTACCTTGACTAAGTCACACATGGTGCAGCAGGTCCTTCAGCGCTTCGACTTCACGTACTCCTCGCCTCAGGCCACTCCTCTGTCTACTCGCCACTCGCTCTCAGCTCTGCCTTCGGATGAGTCCGTAGAGTCAAGTGGCCCGTACCCAGAGCTTGTTGGCTGCCTCATGTACCTGATGACCTGCACTCGACTTGACTTGGCATACCCTCTTAGCATCCTGGCTCGCTATGTTGCTCCTGGGAGATACCGACCAGAGCACATGGATGCAGCTAAGAGGGAAAGCACTACTTGTGCAGTACGTCGGGCATGGGGCTCGTGCTTGGAGGACGGGCTTGAGTTGTCCTCACTGGTCACGCTGACGCTTCTTGGGTTGATGACTTGGCTACGCAGCGGTCGTCACAGGGTTACACCTTCAGCCTTGGTTCTGGCTCTGTTCCGTGGCGGTCTACCCGCTCGTCTTCTATTCTCAGCTCTAGTTGTGAGGCTGAGATCTACGCTGGGGCCATAGCTGCACAGAAGTTACGCTGGCTCACCTACCAGCTGACCGACTTGGGCGAGGCGCCTCGTTCTCCTCCAATTCTGTACGTCGACAACAAGGCCATGTTGGCCTTGTGTTAGGAGCACAAACTGGAGCACTAAATGAAGCACATTGGTCTGCGCTACTTCCTTGCTCGAGAGTTGCAGCAGCGTGGTCAGCTTCGTCTTGTTTACGTGGCCTCTCGGGCCAACACTGCTGATATCTTTACCAAGGCACTTCAACCTTGTGATCATCAGCGTTTCCGTACTATGCTAGGTCTTGTGCCTACCGGGCCTCACTTGCTTACCTCTTGACTTTGCTTGTACTGTGATCTATATATACCTGCACTTGCATGCTTACCCTTGTTAGGTTGAGATCACTGTCTTGCTTGTTCACCTTGATTTATACTCCTGCATGTGAACTGGCCTGGTGGCCTTGAGCTTGTGCTCAGAATGTGTGGTGACGTTGTGAGCCACCCAGAGATTGACCTTGCCTTGTTCTCTTGCTTGTCCCCCACTTTGCCTATGGGGGTGTATCAGAACTTTATTGTAGGCTGTAAAGGGGTACTCCTTATGGGGTACAGTAGTGTTAGGGTTTACTACTTGTACTCCTCATGCTGCTTAATGCATCCATTCCTTGTTCTTATTAACATAGACTATCCCAAAAAGTTTCCCTTCTCCCTTTTCAAATCTTCCTTCTTTTTCACATCAAGCACATGGACCAACAACGTTCGACTGTCGAAGGTCAAATTTATACAGTAAATCTCGATTTGCGCCTACGTTTTGTAGGTTACCTGGTTTATAAAAGGGATTCCGTGACCAAATCCGAGTTCGATAACTCGTTACGAAGTAGTTCGTGTACATCGCAATTCTCGCAGCTGCTTCGTGCGTGAGCAGAGGAACACACAATTGGAAAAACGTGGACGGAAAAATCGAGAGCGAGGTCGACCCCAGTTCAGTGTCCTCCTGTTTTCTTTAACATTTTATATGGACACACGAACGTCGCAAAAAGTCCTAAGCGAAATCAACGTAGTTGGTCACCAGCAAAAGGTTGACCTTTTTTCTGAACGTGTACACCAAAAAAAACACGCCCTAAGGGCAAGGTCGACTTGACATGTGTTGCATGTTGTGTAGGCTATAGTGGGGTAGCCCATATGGGGTACAACCCAATTTAGGGTTAGTACATGTACCCATCTTGCTGCTAGTTTATTCATTCCTGCTCGTTAGCTTCTTACATGGTATTAGAGCAGTAGGTCCATAGGACCATTTTTTTTCGGGCCCACCATTAGCTAGTGACCGACTGCGGTTACCGCGCTACCTCAAGCCTAGCCCTGCGCTGCGCCGTCGGCGCGTGCCCTGCCCTGCCCTGCCTTGCGTTACACTGCCCGTGCATGCCCTGCCCCGCATCACGCTGCCCCGCGCACGCCCTGCCCTGCCCCGCGCACGCCCTGCCCTGCAACCCATCGCGCCACCCCTCCCGCCTGCGCGCCGCCTTTGCAGCCCGTGCATCGCCCTCTGCAGCCCGCGCGCCGCCCCTGCAGCTCGCGCGTCGCCCCTGCAGCCCGCGCGCTGCCCCTACAGCCCAGCGCACCCCGCTGCCCAGCGGACCAGCGCCCCCCACTGCCCAGCGTGCCAGCGCGCCGTGCTGCCCAGCGCGCCAGCGTGCCCTGCTGCCCAGCGCGCCAGCGCGCCCTGCTGCCCATCGCGCAAGCGTGCCCCGCTGCCCAGCGCGCCAGCGGGACCTGGTGCCCACCGCGCTAGCGCGCTCTGCTGCCAGACGCGCCAGCACACCCCACTACCCAGCGCGTTAGCGCGCCCTGCTGCCCAGCATGCCAGCGCGCCCCACTGCCCAACGCGCCAGCGCGCCCCGCTACCCAGCACGCTAGCGCGGCCCGCTGCCCAGCGCGCGAGCGCGCCCTGCTGCCTAGCGCCCAGCATGCCCTGCTAAACTTTAGGTGCCCCCCCTGCCTGCTCGCGCGCCGCCATCTGCAGCCCGCGCACCGCCCTGCTGGCCGCGCGCCGACCTTGCCTGCTGCGCGCCGCCCTACCCTGACCGTGCGCCACTCCGACCTACCCTAGTGCCTGCTCGTCGCCCTGCCTTCCCTCCGTGCTGCCCTACTGGTCGCGCGCCTCCTTGCTTGCCCGCTATGACTTCTCTTCGTAGTAGTGGTGGGAGTGGTGGCGGCGATGGTGACAGCAATGGGAGTGGTGGCGTCCGTAGTAGCAGTCGCTGTGGAATTGTTCGGTGGGGAGTTTCTGGAGGTGGCCAGATGCAGCTGCAGCGATGTCCGCGCGAGACCCTTTCGCCCAAGCACCTACGTGAGTGGTACGCTAGTAGGAGTGGTGGCGGCGGTAGTAGTGGCAGTCGCTGTGCAGCAGTTCAGTCGGGAGCTTCTGGCGGTGGCCTGGTGTCACTGCAGCGGCGTCCGCGCGAGACCTTTACGCCCCAGCAGCTTCGTGAGTGGTACGCTCAGCGTTAGGCGTCTCGAAGTAGTGCTTGCTGCCCGTACGTCATTCGCACAGGTGATTGGGCTGGTCAGACTTGCGGGACAGCTTGTCACATACAGTCCCGATGCTTCTCCTATCTCAGCGACGACTGCTCCCCTGCAAACTCTCCACATGGACTTGTGAGGCCCAGCCCACGTCCGTGGACAGGGCCGCGAGCGATACTTTCTGCTGGTTGTTGACGACTACTCGCGTTACACTACGGTCTTCCCCTTGCGCAGCAAGGGGGAGGTCCCTGATGTTTTTATCCCTTGGATCAGCGCTCTCTGTCTCCAGCTCTGCAAGCGGTTCACCACGGACCTTCCGGTCCTGCGTCTGCACTCTGACAGAGGTGGTGAGTTTGCCTCCGACCTGTTACGAGACTTTTGTCGTGGGGAGGGCATCACCCAGCCGTTCACGCTTGCGGCCTCTCCGCAGTAGAATGGGGTTGCTGAGCGCCGCATTGGCTTAGTCATGGAGGTCGCTCGTACCTCCATGATCCATGCGGCTGCCCCCCCTTTCTTGTGGCCGTTTGCGATTCGATACGCTGTGCATCAGCTCAACCTCTGGCCCCGTGTCTCCTTGTTGGAGACCTCGCCGATACCGCGTTGGCCGGGAGAGGTTGGCGATGCGTCGATGTTCCGGGTCTAGGGATCTCGTGCCTTTGTCCGCGATACCTCCGCGGACAAGCTCTCCTACCGTGCCATTCTCTGTGTCTTCCTTGGCTGTCCCCTTGATGCGCAGGGCTGGAAGTTTTACCACCCCACCTCGCGCCGTGTCCTGCCCTCTCAGGATGTCACGTTTGACGAGTCGGTTCCCTTTTACCATCTCTTCCCGTACCGCATTGCCCCTCTCCCCCCCCCCGCCGCTCTTCCTTGCACCAGATCTTCCTCTGGTAGACCCCCTCCCCCCTCAGGATCCTGCTCAGGTGTGTCCCAGGTAGACCTTGTCGAGCGTGTAGAGGTAACTATCGACTCTAGTGCTGCTGGGGGTGTTGCTGCTAGGGGTGCTGCGTCTGGAGGTAATGAGCCTGAGCGTGCAGAGCCTGAGGGTGCGGAGCCTGGGGGTGCTGAGCTTGAGCGTGCGGAGCCTGGGGGTGCTACGCCTGGGGTTGCTGAGTCTGAGGGTGCGGAGCCAGGGGGTGCTGAGCCTGAGCGTGCGGAGCCTGGGGGTGCTGAGCCTGAGTGTGTTGAGCTTGTAGGTACTTTGTCTGCTTGTCGTCCTACGGACGCCTCCTCATGGCGGGAGCCTCTCTCTCAAACGCAGTTATGCGAATGGTTTGTTTGGCGCTAGAGCCTTCAGAGTGGAGCTATTGGAGCTGGGGGGCCTGCCACTGGAGGCCATGGAGCTGGAGGCACTAAAGCTTTTAGTCCCTGCGGTGCTGGAGCTGCTGGTCCCGGAGGTGCTCGTACTGGAGGTACTGGAGCTGCTGGAGCCGGTGGTACTGCAGGCGCTAGAGCTGGAGGTACTAGAGGTACTGGAGTTGCTGGTCCTGGAGGTGCTGGAGGTCCTACGGGTGTCCCGTCACGGCGGAAGCCTCTCTCTCCACCACAGCTGTGAGAGTGGTTTGCTTGGCGTTGGAGCCTTCAGAGTGTCGTTGCTGGAGCCGAGGGGCCTGCCGCTGGAGGCCTCGGAGCTGGAGGCACTGGAGCTGCTGGTCGTGGAGGTCCTAGAGGTGCTAGAGCCATTAGTCCGGGAGGTGCTCGTACCGGAGGTACTGGAGCTACTGGAGCTGGAGGTGCTACGGGCGTTGGAGCTAGAGGCGATGTCGCTGGAGGAAGCGGAGGCGCTGGAGGTGCTGGAGCTGGAGCTGCTCGAGGAACGGGAGCTGCTCGTCCTGGAGGTGATCGTACAGGAGGTACTGGAGTTGTGGGAGCTCGCGGTGCTGCAGGCGTTGGAGCTGGAGAGACTGGAGCTGGAGACCCCGGAGTTGAAGGCGCTGGCCCTGGGGATGCTGGTGTTGTTGGTGCTGGTTCTGGAAGCACTACGCGGCCGCGACCGTACTTCGTTCCACTACATCAGCAGATTCTTAGTCTCCCGCCTTCTACTGGCCTTACCCCTCCCTTACTGTATCCACCGCCTGACCAGTCGCTGCCGTAGTTACAGCCATTCTTCCCACTGCCTGCTCCTTCCCCTTACAGTGAGCAGACAAAAGGTCTTACAGAGCGTCGTGAGCCTGCGTCTCGTCCTGCCACACTTGTTCGCGCTGTGCGCACTGGTCGTCGTATTCCGCGTCAGCGTCCTCCTCCTGTCCCCGGCACGCACCATATGGCACTTCGCCCTTCCTCTGCTCCACAGCATGTCCTCCTAATGTCTCCTCCTGCGTCCTCTCTTGCTGACGGACTGGACCCTGAGTCTGACTTACTTTGTGCTGCTAGTCCTACTGTCACATGTCTTCTGGCCACTGTTGTCGCTAACCCTTCGTTTGATTCCACTGCTGCGTCTGCCCTAGTTGCTGAGCTTGTTCACTTTGTTGCCGCCTGTCATCTCGTTGCTCATGCTAGTCTTGTTGCTGCATCCGAGTATGTCTGGCCTCCGTCCGTCGGGGGTGAGTGTGCTCTTGGCACGGACGTCCTTGAAGACAGGCAGGAGGACTTTGAGTGTTTTGCAGCTGTTGTACCTCATCTCGTGTCCATGCTAATTGCACCTGAAGGAGACCCGGATGCACCAGACTTCCGACCATGCGCTCTTACGCGGAGGCGATCACGGGTCCCTACTCCTCTTGGTGGCAGACACCCATGGATGCAGAGATGGCATCCTGGAAGTCCACAGGCACTTACGTTGATGCAGTTCCCCCTCCTGGGGCGAACATAGTTGATGGCATGTGGATTTTCAGGGTGAAGCGGCCGCCGGGCTCTACGCTTGCCTTCAAGGCTCGTTACGTTGCACGAGGCTTCAGTCAGCAACAGGGAGTTGACTTCTTCCAGACATTCTCCCCTACCCCGAAGATGACTACTCTTCGGGTACTACTGCACGTTGCCGCTCGGCGTGACTACGAGCTTCACTGTCTTGACTTCAGCACAGCTTTCTTACAAGGCACCCTGCACGAGGAGATCTGGCTGCGCCGCCCACCTGGCTTCACTGGGTCGTTTCCTGCAGGTACCCATTGGAGCCTCCGGCGGCCAGGCTACAATCTCCGCTAGGCGCCCCGTGAGTGGCACGACACACTGAGGACTGTCAAACATTATACATGTTATGCTTGTGTAGGCTACAGTGGGTTAGCCTATAGGGGGTACACAATTCTAGGGTTTACTACTTGTACTCATTTTCACTTCTAGTTCATCCATTCCTGTTCGCTTATTCTCACATGGTATAGAGCGGGTCCTTCTACGGACCGTTTTTTTGGGCCCACCGAAGCGCCCCCCGCGGCGCGATTTTTTTTTCGCGACCCCTCGGGTCGTCATTTCCCCTGCGGCCCCGCCGCCTTCACTGACGCGGCCCCGCCGCCCTCTCTGACGGGGCCCCGCCGCCGGCCCTTACGCGGCCCCGTCGCCGGCTCTCACGCGGCCCCGCAGCCGGCTCTGTCGCGGCCCCGCCCCGGCCTTTACGCGGCCCCGCCGCCTGCTCTCACGCGGCCCCGCCCCGGCTCCTTCGCGGCCCCGCCGCCTGCTCTCGCGCGGCCCCGCCCCGGCTTCTACGCGGCCCCGCCCCGGCTTTCACGCGGCCCCGCCGACGGCTTTGTCGCGGCCCCGCCCAGGCCCTTACGCGGCCCCGCCGCCTGCTCTCACGCGGCCCCGCCCCGGCTCCTTCGCGGCCCCGCCGCCTGCTCTCGCGCGGCCCCGCCCCGGCTTCTACGCGGCCCCGCCCCGGCTTTCACGCGGCCCCGCCGACGGCTCCGTCGCGGCCCGGTCGCCTCCTGACGGCCCCGCCGTCCCTTCGTGACGGCCCCGTCGTCCCTTCCTGACGGCCCCGCCGTCCCCTCCTGACGGCTCCTGCCGTCCCCTTCTGCCGGCCCCGCAACTGCACCTGCTGGCCCCGCCGCTGCACCTACCGGCCCCCACCACCCCCCCCCCCTTTTCCCGTCGCCCGCCGCGGCTCCTTCGGGGGCCGCAGCAGAGGGGTGGCAGGTGTGTGGCCTCCCCTGCTTCTCCTCCTCCTTCATCTCCCACTGCATCAGCCGAGCCGCTCACCTGCAGCAGCCGAGCCGCCCCACCGCCGAGCCGCCCTGCACCCGAGCCGCCCAGCAGCCGAGCCGCCCTGCCGCCGAGCCGCCGGGTCGCTGAGCTGCTGAGCTGCAGTTGCTGCCGAGCCGCCCTGCCGCCAAGCCGCCGAGTCACCGAGCTGCTGAGCTGCAGTTACTGCCGAGCCGCCCTGCCGCCGAGCCGCCCGAGTCGCCCGAGCCGCCGAGCCGCCGAGCTGCCGAGCCGCTGAGTCGCTGAGCCTACTCTTCCCACCACTGGTGAGCTCTTGCCCTGCTAGCACGCTGCGCGTCGCCTGCTTGCCTGCCTGCCTGCCTTTTGGCTTGCCTGGCTGCCTGCCTTCCTGCTGCTAGTCCTGCTCCTGCTTCTACTTGCGGAGCCAGATGCAGCCCTAGCGACGCCTGCGTGAGTCCCTCACGCCCCAGCAGCTGCGTGAGTGGTACGCTGGTTGGGGCTGTAGGGGTGGCGACGCTACTCCTACTACCACTCCTGCTGCTTCTACTCGTGGTGGCGGCCATATCCAGCTCCCGCGACCCTCTCGCGTGTCTCTCACGCCTTGCCAGCTTCGTGAGTGGTACGCTCAGAGTGGAGGGTCTCTCAGTGCTGTTCGCTGCTCTTACGTGATTCGCACTGGTACTCGGACTGGTCAGCCTTGTGGGACACATAGTCATACACAGTCCCGCTGCTTCGCCCGTCTGAGCGACGCCTGGCGTACCGTGTTTGGCGACGAGGCTGAGCTTCCCGACTGGGTGGAGTTGCTTAGGCAGAGGGTAGATATATATGCTCTTGACTATGATGCTATTCTCACTGCCATGTATGCATTGCCTACTAGTGCTGACCGTGCCGGTCACCTGTGCGTCCCGCCTGACCCAGGTATAGGACCTGCTGCTCTAGCTACTGGTGAGGCTGCTGCTCTGGGTGCTAGTGAGTCTCCTGCTCCAGGTACAGGTGCGGCTGCTGCTCTAGGTGCTAGTGAGTCTGCTTCCTCAGGTGCGGGTGAGGCTGCGCTCTCAGGTACCGCGTTGGCTTCGGCCTCCCTCACCTTTACACTTGACTCTGGGGCTTCTCGCTCCTTCTTTCGGGACCGCACCACACTCACGCCGCTTGGTCGGCCGGTTGCAGTCTCCCTGGCTGACCCCTCTGGGGGTCCTGTCCTCGCTCACTTTTCCACTGTCCTCCCGTGTCCGGCTGCCCCCTCGGGCACCCTGTCTGGCCTGTACCTCCCCTCGTTCTCGACGAACTTGGTGAGTGGTGCAGACCTACAGGATGCGGGGGTTCACCAGTTCACTCTTGCGAGTCAGCGGGTGACCCACTGCACGGACGCACGCACAGGCCGGCACCTGGCCACGTTCTCGCGTCGGCCGGGGTCGAGCCTCTACACCCTGACCACTGAGTCTCCTCCTGTCCCCGCGTCCGGTCAGGTAGCAGCGTCGGGTCAGGTGTTTGCTGCTGCGTCCAGGTCTGGTCCTGAGTCCGCCCCCTGTTCGTGTCGCCTCCTGTCTCACGAGACTCTTCTGTGGCACCACCGTCTAGGCCACCCCTCCTTGCCCCGTCTTCGGGGCATGGCTTCCCGTGTCCTTGTCTCTGGTCTTCCCCAGTCTCTCCCTCCCCTTCCTTCGGGACCAGGACCTTCCTGTGTCCCCTGTGTCGAGGGGCGCCTCAGGGCTGCTCCTCACTCCTCCCAGTTTCCCCCGACAGAGGCTCCTCTGCAGACACTTCACATGGACGTGTGGGGCCCGGCCCCCGTCCGTGGGCAGGGTCACGAGCGCTACTTCCTGTTGGTGGTTGACGACTACTCGCGTTACACCTCAGTCTTCCCCTTGCGCAGCAAGGGTGCTGTCACTGAGGTGCTGATCGACTGGATCCGCGAGGCTCGTCTCCAGCTCAGGAGGAGCTTCGGCTCGGACTTTCCTGTTCTGCGTCTGCACTCTGACCGAGGTGGGGAGTTCTCCTCTCGCCTTCTGCGAGACTACTGTCGTGCACAGGGGATCCGCCAGACCTTTACGCTTCCGGACTCTCCACAGCAAAATGGGATTGCTGAGCGCCGCATTGGCATGGTCATGGATGTCGCTCGTACGTCCATGATGCATGCGGCTGCCCCCCATCTTCTGTGGCCGTTTGCGGTTCGGTACGCAGCGCATCAGCTCAACCTTCACCCCAGGGTCTCTCGGCCCGCGATGTCCCCAGTGTTACTGTGGACGGGGAAGGTCGGCGATGCGTCTGCGTTCCGTGTCTGGGGATCTCGGGCTTTTGTCCGCGACTTGTCTGCGGACAAGCTGTCCCCCCGTGCTGCTCCCTGTGTCTTCCTTGGCTTCCCCCCTGACGCTCCAGGGTGGCAGTTCTACCACCCCTCCTCTCGTCGTGTTCTGTCCTCCCAGGACGTCACGTTCGACGAGTCAGTCCCCTTCTACCGCCTCTTCCCCTACCGTACTCCTTCCCTCCCCCCCCCACCGGACTTCCTGGTACCAGTTCCCCCCCCGGTAGACCCCCTCCCCCCTCAGGTTCATGCCCCTTCAGGTGTGTCCCAGGTAGACACGGTCGAGCCAGTCGAGGTTGCTGCTGAGTCTGGTCCTGCTGCGGGTGCTGAGCCTGGGGGTGCTGCTGCTGGGGGTGCTGAGCCTGGGGGTGCTGAGCCTGGGGGTGCGAGGCCGGGGGGTGCTGAGTCTGGGGGTGCTGAGCCGGGGGGTGCTGAGCCGGAGGGTGCTACGTCAGGAGCTGCTGAGCCTGGGGGTGCTGGGCCTGGAGGTGCGGAGCCTGCGCCTGCTGGACCTGGGGGCTCTCCGGTTCTTCCGTCTCGGCGGGAGCCGCTCTCTCCACAGGAGTGGTTTGCTCGCCGCTGGAGGCGTGCTGCTGGAGCTGGAGCTTCTTCGCCTGCTGAGGGTGCTGCCGGTCCCGGAGCTGCTGGTCCTACTGGAGCTGGAGCTACTGAGTCTGGGGGTGCTGAGTCTGGAGCTGCTGAGCCTGGAGGTGCTGAGTCTGGAGCTGCTGAGCCTGGGGGTGCTACGTCTGCAGCTGCTGTGCCTGGGGGTGCTGAGTCTGGAGCTGCTGAGCCTGGGGTTTCTCCTGCTGTTGCGTCTCGCCGAGAGCCCCTCTCTCCACAGGAGCTACGCGAGTGGTTTGCTTGCCGCTGGAGGAGTGCTGCTGGAGCTGGAGCTTCGTCGACCGTCGAGGGTGCTGGTGCTGCCGGTCCCGGAGCTGCTGGGCCTGCGGGTCCTACTGGAGCTGGAGCTGCTGAGGGTGTTGGTGCTGAGACTACTGCTGTCTGTCCTGGCGGTGGTTCTGCTGCTGGTGCTGCTGGAGGTCCTGTCGCTCGAGGTGTTGGTGGCGCTGGTGCTGTCGCTGAGGGTGCTGGTGCTGTCCCTGCTGAGTCTGGAGCTGCCGCGCGGCCTCGGCCGTACTTCGTTCCGCTCCTACAGCAGGTTCTTGGTCTTTCTCCTTCGGTAGAGTGTCCACAGCCTGTCCAGTCGCAGTCACTGTTGGAGCCTTCCTCTCCTCTGCCTGCTCCCTCTCCTTACACTGGTCCTACTGGAGGTCTTGCTGAGCGTCGTGAGCCTGCGTCTCGTCCCGCGTCGCCGGTTCGTGCTGCTCGCGCTAGTGGTCGCGGTTCGCGTCAGCGTCCTCCTCCTGTCCCTGGCACGCACCAGATGTCTCTGCGTCCGTCCACTGCTCCTCTGCGTGCCCCTTTGCCTTCTCCTCCTGAGTCCTCTCTTCCTGCGCTTGCCGACCCTGAGTCGGACTCTCTTAGCACTGCCAGTCCTACTGTCACGCGTCTGCTTGCTACTGTCGTCACTGACCCCTCTTTTGAGTCCACTGCTGCGTCTGCTCTAGTCGCTGAGCTCGTTGACTTTGCTGCTCGCTGTCGTCTCGACTACGCTGCTAGTCTTGTTGCTGAGTCTGCGTCTGTCTGTCCTCCGTCCGTCGGGGGTGAGTGTGCTCTTGGCACGGACGTCCTAGAGGACAGGCAGGAGGAGTTACAGTGTCTAGCGGCTGCTTCACCTCATCTCACGTCTGTACTGCTTGCCCCTGAGGGAGACCCGGATGCACTAGACATCCCGACTCCGCGTTCTTACGCGGAGGCCGTAGAGGGTCCCTAATCCTCTCAGTGGCAGGCAGCTATGGATGCAGAGATGGCTTCCTTGAAGTCCACAGGCACCTACGTTGACGCGGTTCCCCCTCCTGGGGCGAACATCGTCAGTGGCATGTGGATCTTCAGGGTGAAGCGGCCGCCGGGCTCTCCACCTGTCTTCAAGGCGCGGTACGTTGCTCGTGGCTTCAGTCAGCGGCAGGGAGTTGACTACTTTCAGACCTTCTCTCCCACCCCGAAGATGACCACTCTTCGGGTGCTGCTGCACATAGCCGCTCAGCGCGACTACGAGCTTCACTCTCTCGACTTCAGCACTGCGTTCCTGCAGGGTAGCCTGCACGAGGAGATCTGGCTGCGCCGTCCACCTGGCTTCACTGGGACTTTCCCTCCTGGCACCCAGTGGAGCCTCCGACGGCCAGTCTACGGTCTCCGCCAGGCACCGCGTGAGTGGCACGACACACTGAGGACTACGCTTGCGGCTCTTGGGTTTGCTCCTTCTACTGCTGACCCGTCGCTGTTTCTGCGCACCGACACTTCACTGCCGCCGTTCTACATCCTCGTGTACGTCGACGACTTGGTCTTTGCCACAGCGGACTCGCCTACGTGAAGTCCGAACTGCTGAAGAGACACACGTGCACAGACCTGGGTGAACTGCGCAGCTACCTTGGCTTGCAGATCACTCGGGACAGAGCACGCCGCACCATTACCTTGACTCAGTCACACATGGTGCAGCAGGTCCTTCAGCGCTTCGGCTTCACGTACTCCTCGCCTCAGGCCACTCCTCTGCCTACTCGCCACTCACTCTCAGCTCTGCCTTCGGATGAGTCCGTAGAGTCGAGTGGTCCGTATGCAGAGCTTGTTGGCTGCCTCATGTACCTGATGACCTGCACTCGACCTGACCTTGCATACCCTCTGAGCATCCTTGCACGCTATGTTGCTCCTGGGAGACACCAACCAGAGCACATGGCTGCAGCGAAGAGGGTATTGCGCTACCTGTGCAGTACGTCGGGCATGGGGCTAGTGCTTGGAGGGCGGAGTCCAGTGGTCCTTACAGGCCACGCGGACGCTTCTTGGGCTGACGACCAGGCTACGCAGCGGTCGTCACAGGGTTACACCTTCAGCCTTGGTTCCGGCTCTGTCTCGTGGCGGTCTACTCGCTCGTCTTCAGTTCTCGGCTCCAGTTGTGAGGCTGAGATCTACGCCGGGGCCATGGCTGCACAGGAGCTTCGCTGGCTCACCTACCTGCTGACTGACCTTGGAGAGCCGCCTCGTTCTCCTCCAGTGCTGTACGTAGACAACAAGGCCATGCTGGCCTTGTGTCGAGAGCAGCGCTTGGAGCACAGAACGAAGCACATTGCTCTCCGCTACTTCCTTGCTCGTGAGCTGCAGCAGCGTGGTCAGTTGCGACTTGCGTACGTGGCCTCTGAGGCCAACACTGCTGATGTGTTCACCAAGGCACTCGCGCCTTGTGATCATCAGCGCTTTTGCACCCAGCTGGGTCTTGTGCTTGTCTTGCCTCACTTGCTCTCCTCTTGACTTTACTTGTACTGTGACATATATATATACCTGCTCTTGCTTGTCTAGTTTTATATATATGTCTGTACTCCTGCATGTGAACTGGCCTCTGGCCCTGCTCTTGTGCTCGGACTGTGTGGTGACTTTGTGATCCACCCTCAGTTTGCTTTGCTTTGCTTGACTGGTCTTGTGACCCCTTGTTCTCCCCCACTTTGCCTATGGGGGTGTGTCAAACATTATACATGTTATGCTTGTGTAGGCTACAGTGGGTTAGCCTATAGGGGGTACACAATTCTAGGGTTTTCTACTTGTACTCATTTTCACTTCTAGTTCATCCATTCCTGTTCGCTTATTCTTACAAGGACGACGCTTGCGGCTCTTGGGTTTGCTCCTTCGACTCCTGACATGTCGTTGTTTCTACGTACCGACACTTCGCTGCCGCCATTCTACATCCTCGTGTACATCGACGACTTGGTCTTTGCTACTGCTGACACTGAGGGACTAGCCCTAGTGAAGTCGGAGCTGCAGAAGAGATACATGTGCAGAGACCTAGGTGAGCTGCACAGCTATTTTGGCTAGCAGATCACCCGGTACAGAGCACAGCACACCATTACCTTGACTCAGCTACACATGGTGCAGCAGGTCCTTTAGCGCTTCGACTTCCATTACTCCTCGCCATAGTCCACTCCTCTACCTACCGGTCACTCGCTCTTAGCTCCACCTTCAGACGAGTCCGTAGAGCCGAGTGGCCTGTATCCAGAGCTTGTGGGCTGCCTCATGTACCTGATGACCTGCACTCGACCTGACCTTGCCTATCCTCTTAGCATCCTGGCACGCTACGTTGCGCCCGGGAGACACCGACCAGAGCACTGGAAGGCCGCTAAGAGGGTGTTGCGCTACTTGTGCAGTACGTCGGGCATGAGGCTCGTGCTTGGAGGACAGGGTCCAGTTGTCCTCACAGGTCACGCTGACGCTTCTTGGGTTGACAACTTGGCTACGCAGTAGTCGTCACAGGGTTACACTTTCTGCCTTGGCTCCGGCTCCGTTTCGTGGCGGTCTACTCGCTCGTCTTCTGTTCTCAGTTCCAGTTGTGGGCCATAGCTGCACAGGAGTTCCACTGGCTTACCTACCTGCTGGCCGACTTGGGAGAGCCGCCTCGTTCTCCTCCAGTTCTGTACGTCGACAACAAGGCCATGATTGCCTTGTGTCAGGAGCACAGACTGGAGCACAGGACGAAGCACATCGCTATGCATTGCTTCCTTGCTCGAGAGTTGCAGCAGCGTGGTCAGCTTCATCTTACTTGCGTGGCCTCTCGGGCCAACACTGGTGATATCTTCACCAAGGCACTTCAGCCTTGTGTTCATCAGCGTTTCTGTACTGTTTTAGGCCTTGTGGCTACTTGGCCTCACCTGCTCACTTCTTGACTTTGCTTGTACTTGCTAGGTTTTGATTATTGTACTGCTTGTTCTTCATTATATAACTCTGCATGTGAACTGGCCTTGTGGTTGTGCTCAGAGTGTGTGGTGACTCCGTGATCCACCCTGAGCTTGCTTTGCTTTTCTTGACTGGTCTTGTGCCCTCTTGTTCTCCCCCACTTTGCCTATGGGGGCGTGTCAAACTTATATGTTGCATGTTGTGTAGGCTGTAGTGGGGAAGCCCATATGGGGTACAACCCAATTTAGGGCTAGTACTTGTACCCATCCTGCTGCTAGTTCATTCATTCCTACTCGTTAGTTTCTGACACGTACTGCCCTAATGGTGACATGGCAGCTGACTTCCTTACGAAGCGTGTTCCTTGTCAGCAGTACCAACATCGCGCGAACCTGATTGGCGTGGTCAAGCGAGTCAAGACTTGTTACGGCCGGGAATGAGGGGGGGTGTTACCATAAGTGAAATATGAGTGTGTTGCACTCATGTTTGTAGCATCTTCGTTGGCGAAAAATGATAATTCTTAGCTAAATTTCTATGTCAAATGCTGCCATAACTATATCGTCTCATGGGTTGTTGGCGCCGCTGCCAGTTTTTGCACGCCAAGGCGCTGCCATCTTTTGCCAGCACAGTCCTTGCCTAGAGCTGAGAAACAAAGGGACGTGTAGTTACGCTCTTGCACGTACTCGGATTTGTGTGGTTCACGGCTCACATCGCAAATTGCACATCAAGATGGTGCAAGACGAGCCGAGGGTTTCCGGCACCAAGTTGGAAACATGTCTGTCTTGGTTATCAATTCCGTCCTCAATTCTCAATCAGACGAGCCCCTTCAAATTTTCTCGCTCCGACGACTTTTCTCGCTCGACATCACATTATTTCTAGTCATGTAGGGTAGTGCCAAATGTATTTGTTATACTACTTTGTTACATGCGGTACCCTAAGTTGGGGTTTTGCTACTTGTACACATCTCCTTCATTCAGAGCACACATTCTGCTTATGAAATGGTATCGGTTAGGTTAGTTCCAGACTTCCGCTCACCATCACCTAGCCTAGCCTGCCACGCACGTCGCCCCTAGATTGCCTCCTAGACCGCCCGCCAGCTCTAGCGCGGCCAGCCAGCCTTAGCATGGCCAGCCGGCCCTAGCACCAGCATGCCAACCAGCCCTAGCGCATTGCAGCGTGCCCAGCAGTGCGCACAGATACGTGTACATATGCGCAGCGGCGCGTTCACTCCTGCACGACGGCGTGCTGTTTCGAGAGTAACTGAACGAGAATGTTGAACTAGGATCATGCAGTAGTACAAATAGCAAACCTAAGATGTAAATGTGATATACTCATGATAGAGTAACACGACCTAGCATTTAGCTAACAAAAAAAAAAGGGGACGCACCACCATAGGCTAGGTGACGGACAGCTCAACAGCATGCACTCCAACCACTGAGATTAGCGGTTACAAGACCGGACAACGATAACAAGGAAGGCATGTAATACAACCCATGGTGGTACAACATGTGAGCCTCTAGGAGAAATAGCCACAAGGCCAGTTCATATTTATGTTATCACAGCCAGGATCAGATATGCAAGGAAGGACTAAACCAAGCGAGGACATGCCAGAACAAGACCAAGATGCTTGCCGAAAGTGTGATGATCACCTAGCTGGAATGCCTTGGTGAAGATATCTGCAGTGTTGATCACAAGGACCATGCGTGCCTGGCGACGCTCCTGCAACTCACGCAGCAGGAAGTACCACATCTAAATATGCTTCACCCTTCTTTCCTGTCTCGGCTCATGATACAACACGATCATGTCCTTGTTGTTCACAAATAAGACCAGGGCAGAACAAGGTGGCTCGCCTAAGTATGTGAGCAAGAAGGCCAGCCAACATAGCTACTGCGCAGCCATAAAACCAGTATAGGTCTCAGCCTCAGCAATCGACGAGGCTATACACGACGACCGAGTCGACCTCCACAAAACAGCTCATGTGCCAATGCTAAATAATTAGCCCTTAGAGGACCTGCGAGTCTCTGCGCAGTTGGCACAAGCCCCATGCCTGATGTAATTGCCAGATATCGCAGTACCCTCTTAGACAGGTTAGCGTCTCCTTGTCGACACAATGCGAGCAAGGATGCTGAGAGGGAACGCGAGGTTTGGACGAAGGCAGGTCATCGAGTACATGAGGCACCCACCAGTTCTGCGTACTGATCACTAGGCTCAGTGACGGAGCATCAGTTGAAAGCCGAAGAATGCAGATCCTTTGTAAGGAATTCCGCCGGCTGCTCAGTGGTCGGGATGTACTCATAGAAATCTTCTTGCGTTTCACCATCTGCACCAGCCAGATATAGCGATGCTCCTTTTGCTTGAGGTTGCACTTGATCCCTAAGCCTTCAGTAACCACGATGGTCGACTGGTTGTTCACGTTGAGGACGGTTGGTGTCCCAGAGTTGAGAAGCTGGAACTTGGCGAGGAGGAAGCGAAGGCGGCGAGCCTCCTTGCTGGCTTTAGTGGCATCGGTGTACTCCGACTCGGTTGACAAGAGCGTCACGCACTTGATGCGTCACGCACTTGCTGGCTTGTCCAAGAGACAGCTGCACCGCCAAAGACATGAAACGTAGCCATTTGGCTTGCTCTGCGTCTGCTTGTCGTCGGCATTTTTGGCATCCGCGTAGCCAACCAGACGCAGGGATTCGGATCCGCCGCTTAACTCCAGGGCGGCGTCGCGCATATCAGCCAGGTAGCAAAGCATCTGTCGACTTCAAGCCAATGCGGGCCTCTCCACGCCGTCAAGCTGAAGCCTAACTTGCTGCACGCGAGTCGACCTTCTGCCGATGCTCCTCTTCATCTTGCCCCTAGAAGTCTTTATCGTCAGATGTCAGTTTGGCGTGGGCGTAGCAAATTTCACGCAGGAAAAAAATTGCATCCACTCCGGCAGACATGAACATGACGGGAACCGCGAGGATGCAGCCTTTCCAATCTCAAAAACTTCCCGCCGAAACCACATTGGTATCAGAAGTTTACCACCCGCGATTTGAGAAAAATGGGATTGGGACACAAGTGTCCTCGAAAGAATGTGCCCTACATACCGTAACACTGGAAAATAAGCCATTTCCTTCCGTGAAGGCTGCGAATCAGCCTTCTTTCTTGTGGGTGGCTGATCTGATAGATCTGCATTCCTAAAATTGAATCAGATGGCCTGCTGGCATCGCCTTCGGGTTTCGACAACCCCGGACCCAGCACCCAACCTTCCCGATTCCGCCGATCCCGCCTAGTTAGCCTTTCGCTATATCTGTGCTAAAGGCTTCATTATTCTGACAGCAGTTGTAATTTCTTCTACGGTATCAAATTTTGCGCAACCTTGACAATTTATGAAGCCATTTACTTTGATGTCAGGCTTTCGGTTTTCTGTTTTCTTTATGCAGGCATTCATGTTTTTTTCAGGCAATGTGCTTCAGATGTCCCCTTCTCCAGAATTACCATTACACGCTTATGGCCAAACAAGGCAATGAGCGAGCGTAGTGCCAATATCACACTATCCATTCGTCACCTCCCATATTACAGTCTCTCCGCAATCATCACTGCCACACCATATTTCAACGCCCCTTGCTGCTTCACGAATCACAACCCGTCACCTTTCTTCACCGCTCTTCACCGCTCGTCACCTCACCGCTTGACCTCCCTAATGGGCAGCTCCTTGGCGCCTAGAGTGGAGTCGGCGAGTGAGTGGAAGCAGAGGTACGGTGAGACCAGGTCGTTGCACTGGGGGTTGGGGGAAGGGGAGGGAGAGAGGTGGGGAAAATGGGGGGGAGTAGGTTGTGGGGTATACGGGAGCACAGCAAGTTGGGAAGGGCATCGGCAAGAAAGTGGAAGCAGAGATACGGTGAGACCAGGTCGTTCACTGGGTGGTTGAGGAGGGAGACAAAGGCAGGGGAGAGCAAGAGAGAGCGCTGGAAAAGATGAAGAGGGGAGGTGAGATGGGAGAGATGAGAAAGGAGGAGAATTGAGAACAGAGGTGGGAGAACAGAGGTGGGAGAGAAATCGAGGTGCAAGGTGATAGTGAGAGGAGGGGCATGAGTCAGGGGGAGGAAGGAAGTGTGCAAAAGGAGGAGCATATTTGTAAAACTTCTGAAATTTACCAAAAGTGACATGTTGACATGGTGCAAAAGGAGCATGTTGACATGGTGCATTCCAGTCACATTCGAGAGTTCTCGAGACTGAGGAGAAACGCAGGTGGATGTGCAATATGATTCCGTACGTGAGGAAAAACGCAGAACGATAGGTGCAAGAATGCTCTGACCAGGAGCAGCGGAGAGGGCAGGTGGAGGTGTAGAATGAGGAGGATTGAACTTACTAGGAGCAGCGGAGAAGGCAGGTGGAGGTGCGAGATGAGGAGAGTGTCGACGTGGTGCATGCGGGCGAGTGGTAGTGGCGCCACCACGTGTGCCACTCCCCTGCTGGCTTCCACCCCCCTCACCACGCCTGGTGGTGGGGACGATGAGAACAGTCATCAAGAGGGGTGGCATTGTGGGCTGGGCAGCAGGACGAAGAGTGCATGGAGCAGCGAGAGGGCAGACAGAGCATGCATATGTGTCGCCACACCACAGCCCCGCAACCATCCATGCCCCTGAACACGTCTGGTGCTGGTGATGATGAGTCGGGTCATAATAACGGTCATAAGCACTGACGGTGAGAGAGATTCGGGTGCAGTGAGAGTGCAGAGAGCATATCATCTATCCACGTAGGAAGAGGAGAGAGGGGGGGGGGGGGGGAAGGGGTGCAATGGGAGTGCACGCCATGGTATGATATGAATGAAGGGTGGTGGAGAGTGTGGGATAGCAGAGGGGTGGGGCAGTACCGAAGGAGAGGCAGGGCAGGAGAGCGGCTTCCTGGGGGTTCCAAACCACATGTGGGAAGCCTGGCGCCGCCCCTGCTGCTGCTCCTGGTTCTGCTCCTGGCACTGCTGATGTGTTGTTCTCTGCTGCTGCAGCTGGGTCTGTTGCTATGTCCATCTCCGCTGCTGCTGCATCAGTTGCTGCTTCTGCTGCTTCTGGTGGTGGTGCTGGTGGCGTCGCTGCTGCTGGAGTAGCAGCAGCATGGGCAGAGGCGGAGGGGTCAACGGGCAGGGAGGGCGGAGGCGGCAGGGAGGGGAGAGGGGGAGGGGAGGACGAGCAGAGGCCGACGATAGCGGCATTGAGGGCGATGAGCGTGTTGGCAGGGGACAGCTGTGGCGGGGAGGGGGGCAGGGGCACGGGAGGGGGGGGGGGAGGGGGGGGATTGCGAGGGTGGGAGGTACGGAGGAGGGAAAAGGGGAGGCAATTGAGACGATGAGGGCAATGAGTGGGTTGCCGGGGAACAGCTGCAGGGGGTAAGGGGTCAGGGGGAAGAAGTGGGGGGTTGGGTACGGAGGAGGGAGAGAGAGGGGGGGGTGTGAGGACGTTGAGGGTGATGAGTGTGTTGCCGGGAGAGGGGGAGGGGCAGGAGGGGGGTTAGAGACGGGGAGGGGATGGAGCAAGGGAATGAGGCGAGGAGGGTGTTGGATGGGGAGCAGAGGCCCACGATGGAAGTGTTGAGAGCTATGAGCATGCTGGCAGGAGAGAGATGTAAAGGGGGGAGAGACAGGAGGGGGCGAGGAAGAGGATGATCACGCGGGGCAACAGGGGAAAAGTGGGAAGAAATGAGGAGTTGAGGGGAGTCTAAGAAGGGAGAGGTACAAGGCCGGTTGACGGGTCACGTGCATCAGCCCACGTGCATCAGCCCACGTGCATCAGCCCACGTGCATCAGCCCACGTGCATCAGCCCACGTGCATCAGCCCACGTGCAGGTCCTTCAGGTCCACCTTCAAGCCCTCCTCATCTCGCCATGCCCTCACATCCCTATTCCCCCCTCACCTCGCTGCATCAGCCCCCCTAACCCCCCTCACCTCGCCATGCGCGCAGCCCACGTGCAGCTCCCCCAGGTCCACCTCGAAGGGCGCCCGCCACGCCAGCAGGCGCGCACAGCGAGCCATCTCCCACTGCTCGTCAAACGGGAACAGGAAGATGGGCGCAGGGAGCGCGGGCGAGGGGCGCGAGGGAGGGCAGGACGCAGGGGGGGCGGCGGAGGAGGAGGGAAAGGTGGAGGAAGAGGGAGGGGCGGTGGAAGAGGGGGCGGTGGCAGTGGGTGGGGCGGGGTGGGGGGAAATGTGGCGGGCGAGCTTGTAGAGGGCGAGGCGGCGGGAGGGAGAGAGAGCATGGCGGATGGCTGCTAGCACCCGCAGACTGCGATGCTCGTGTGCCACCCGGTAGGAGTTGCTGGGAGGGAGGAAAGGGGAAGGGGAAGGCATAAGAGGGGAGAGGAGAGGGAGGTTGAGGGCATAGGGAAGAGGGCATAGGGAAGAGGGCATAGGGAAGAGGGCATAGCGGATGGCTGCTAGCATTCGCAGGCTGCGATGCTCATGGGCCACCCAGTAGGTGTTGCTGTGGGGGTCCTCCTCACCTCCCGCACCCCTGGTAGTAGCTCCCCTCACACCGCAGCCAGCCAGCACTGATAGACAGCAATGTGACGTTTCAGTCGCCTTGAAACTGCCCTCCCACCCTCCTCACGACTCACCTCACGCCAGGTCCAGCGCTGGCAGACAGCGATGTGATTGTGATTAATGACGTGCGCACCACTGCCCCTGCTGCTGCTCCCCCCTGCACTGCTGCTGCTGATGCTGCTACTGCTTCCACTCCCTCTCCTCCCCCATCTCCTCCTCCTCCCCCCCCCCAAACCCCTCCCCCAGCTTGTACCCCTGCACCTCCACCCGCACCTCCCACATCGCCCCCCTCCCCCTCCCCATCCCACTCCCCTCCCACCCCCCCGGCGCCCTCGCCACCGCCCCCCACGCCCCCCAGGGGCGTCATGTTGGGGTTGATATCCTCGGGGGCGAACCCCCCCGGCTGCCAGAAGTGGCCGGCAGGCAGGTTGTCCGCAGCGTCGGGTGCGAGCAGCGAGATGACGTGTGTGGGCGCCACGTAGCGCATCAGATCCACCAGAGCATCATACCCGATTCCTGGGGGAGTGAACGCAAGGGGGGATGGAGAAGGGAAGGGCAGGGAGGAACAGGGTTTCTACAGAGATGACGTGTGTGGAGGGAAGAGCAGGGAGGCAGGGCAGGACGGCAGGGAAGGAAGAGCGTGGGGTCAGGCAGCGAGATTGACTCACCTTTGATCCACCCGTGTGTGTTGATGACCAGTGGTAATGCCCCCGCCCCATGCCCATCGTAGTAGTTCAGTCGGAAGCAGTCGTAGAGCGAGAAGAGCTGCCGCAGGTACAGCGCAGGGTCACCGCCTGGGCTGATGTCGCCGTACAGATGGCTTGCCAGGGGGGTGCGCTGATGCAGTGCAGGGTGGCCTGTGGTGTGGGTGGGTGGGAGAGAAAGCGGGCAGGTAAGGGACGGAGGGAGGGCTGATGTCGCCATACAGGTGGCTCAGCAGGGGAGCCCTCTGGTGGAGTGGAGGGTGGCCTGTGATGTGGAGGGGAAGGGAAGGCAGCAAGGCGGCAGGGAAGATGGAGGAAGGGGGGCAGGAGGGGAGGGGAGGGATGGCTGATGTCGCCATACAGATGGCTTGCTAGGAGGGTGCGCTGCTGCAGTGCGGGGTGGCCTGCAGTGAGTGCGATTGGGAGTGAGAAAGGGGGAAGAAGGGGTGGGTGCAGGAGAAAGGGACGGGTGATGTCGCCGTGCAGTAGGCTCCCTGGGGGCGTTTTCGGATGCATGGCTACGTGGCCTGCGGTGTGGGTGTGGTGGTGAGAATGCATGGAGATGTGCCAAGGGAGGGCGGTGTGAGAAGGCATGACTGGCAGAATGTGAATCAGAGAAGGGCAAGGCAGGTGTGTACGTGGGCTGTGTGCTGACGCGTGAGAAGTCTGAGAGGAACAGCATGGCGAGAGGAGTACAAGTTAAAGGTACGAAAGGAGGGACCGACGGCGGGTGCGAGAGGATGGGGGAGAGGAGGATGAGAGAAGGGGAGGTGGAGGAGAGGAAGGGAGAGGAGAGAAGAGGAAGTACCAAAGACGGGGTGCGAGAGGAGGTGCAGCGAGACGATGCCGGGTGGAGTGAACTCGGGCTGCCCCACGTCCGTGTCCAGGAAGGCCACACAGGGGTGCCTGATGGGAGGAGAGTGGACGGTGGGGAGGGGTGGGAGTTGGGGTGAGGAGTGGAAGGGGCGGTGAGCAGTCAAAGGAATTCGGGCGGTCCCACGTCCGTGTCGAGGAAAGCCACACAGGGGTGCCTGGTGAGGAAAGCCACACAGGGGTGCCTGGTGAGGGGAGAACGGGAGGGAAGGGCGGGAGGAAGACGGGGGAGGGGTAGAAGTGGTGGGGGGGAGAGGGCTGCCCCACGTCCATGTACAGGAAACGTTGGGAGGTGGAGGGTGAGGGGAGAATGGAAACGTTGGGAGCAGGTGGGGGAGCAGCGGAAAGCGGGGGAGAGGTGGTGAGGAGAGGAGTGGCAGAGAACCGGGGAAGCAGGAGCTGAAAGGGATCCAAGTGAAAGCGTGCATGCATGCCCACACGCAGCACATATGGCAAAGGTCGGTCGCTTCACCACATGCGAAGCAGCATGTGGTTGACCACCCATACCTGCCCAGCATGTGGTTGACCACCCATACCTGCCCAGCATATGGTTGACCACCCATACCTGCCCAGCATGTGGTTGACCACCCATACCTGCCCAGCATGTGGTTGACCACCCATACCTGCCCAGCATGTGGTTGACCACCCATACCTGCCCAGCATGTGGTTGACCACCCATACCTGCCCAGCATGTGGTTGACTAGGAACTTGGCAAACGTTGACTTGCCAGTGTTCACGCCACCCATCACCATCACTATGGGCACCCGCACCTCCCCGCGCGCCCTCCTCTTGCTGCGCTTCCTCCCGCCCACCACAGAGCGCCCCGCCTCCTCCCACTCGCGGCTCACCACATCGCACCGCACCGCCTCCCACCCCTTCATCTCTGAGTTCGTCAGCACCCGCCCCTCCTGCCTCCATGGCCCTGCCGCTTGCTGCCCTCCTCCTCCTCCTCCTCCTCCTCCTCCTCCTCCTCCTCCTCCTCCTCCTCCTCCTCCTCCTCCTCCTCCTCCTCCTCCTCCTCCTCCTCCTCCTCCTCCTCCTCCCCCTCCCCCTCCCCCTCCTCCGCCTCCCCCTCCCCCTCCATCTCCCCCTCCGCCTCCCCCTCCCCCTCCCCCTCCCCCTCCCCCTCCCCCTCCCCCGCCCCCGCCCCCGCCCCCTTTCTTCCCCTTAGGCGGGGTCCACGAGAACGCCTCCCAAGCCCCACGGTCCCCCTCATACCGCTTTCCCCCTTTTTTCCCCCTGGCTCTACCCCCGCTCCCGCCACCCCCCAGCCCCTGCCCGCCCTGCCCATGCCCCCGGGGGGGCACTCTGTGAGTGTGCAGCCCGCACAGAAAGGCCGCCTGGAGCGGTTTTCTTAGCCGCCCCACATCTCTCAGCCTCAGCAGCGGTGTGCTCGGCTCCTGGGGGAGTGGCGGTGGGGGGAGAGGAGATGGGTGGGGGAGGCGTGGTGTAGATTGGCAGAGGGGAAGCACTCTGTGGGTATGCAGGCAGCCTGCACAAAAAGGCCGCCTGTAGCAATTTGTTTTGGCCGGCCCACATCTCTCAGCCTCAGCAACAGCTTGCTCGGCTCCTGGGGGTGGGGGAGAGGGGAAGCGGAGATGGGTGGGGGTGTAGAGAGGCGGAGCGGGGGCATACAGTGACTGTGCAGCCCGTGCAAAATTTGGGGTTTCCTCATTTGCCCCGCATTTATTTATCAGCCTCAGCAGCGGCGTGGTGGGGAAGGTGGAAAGGAGAGGGGAGCGGTGGTGGTGAGGCAAAGGGAAGGAAGGCACTCTGTGAGTGTGCAGCCCGCACAGAAACGCCGCCCGAGTGGCTTCCTTAGCCGTCCCACATCTCTCAGCCTCAGCAGCGGTGCGCTCGGCTCCTGGGGAGTGGGGGTGCCATGAGGGGGACAGATGGGCACACTGTAAGTGAGGGGGAGGGACATGAGAGGCAGAGGACGGGCACACTGTAAGTGTGGAGGCCGCACAGGAATGCCATCTGAAGTGGTTTTCAGCCGCCCCACCCCGTCAGCCTCAGGCAGGGTTTGGGGGGAGAGGGCAGCAAGAGAAGGCGGATAAGGAGAACGATAGAGCGATGGTAAGGGGATGAAGCCAATAGTAGGGGTCATGGTGGTGGTGACAGGGCATGGTGGTGACAGGGCATGGTGGTGACAGGGAATGGTGGTGACAGGGCATGGTGGTGACAGATTATCATCCCACTCGCTCACCACCACCCTCCTCTCACTAGCAGCCACATTCCCCCATGGAGAACCCGCTCCCCCACTCTCGCCCTCCTCTCTCACTCACCACTCTCCCACACCCACTCTCACCACTCTCACCAACCCCTCCCCACCCCCTCTCTCACCAGCAGTCGGAACGTGAAGTTGGCTGTGACTCTCCAATCCTTGGCCGCCTCTGTCGCCACCGTCACATCATCACCCCCTTTTTCCGCCCGCACTGCCTCCCCCTTCTTTCCCTTACTCCCATCCTTCCCTCGCTCCACCTCACCATCCCCCACAGCACCCTCTCCCACCGCACCCAACCCCAGCTGACCGGGTCCCCAGGACTGGAACAGCACCACAGCCATACCCTGCACGTCTGTGCGCCACCCCCGCTCCGCCTTCTCCCGCCGCTTCCTCTCCGCCTCCGCCTCTGCTGCTGCCTTGGCTGCCTCTTTCTTCTGCTTCTTCGTCAGCCTCGCGCCCTTCCCCCCTGCCCCTGCTTCCGCCCCTCCCCCGCCCTTCCCCACTGCCACCACCCCATCCCCTCCCTTCCCCCCCTGTGCTGCGTCTGCAGCACCAGCCCCCGCCTCACCAGTCACTGCAGCCACTGCAGTTTGTGCAGCGGCAGCAGGCTCAGAAGCTGCAGCAGCACCCACACTCACAGCAGCAGCACCGCCCGCAGGAGCAGAACCAGGAGCAGCAGCGGTAGGAGGGGCAGCAGGGGGGCCATGCTGGGCAGGCGGGGCGACGTGGAGCAGCACGGCGGAGGAGAGGGTGGCGTCAGCAGAGAGGGCGGTGGGGCGGTGCAGGGGCAGGGCGAAGCCGTGCAGAGAGGCAACGCCGTGCAGCAGTGTGACGTGCACGTGCCCCTCCACCACCACTGCCTCGTCCGGGAAGAGAATGGCCGTGGCGGAACGAGCGGTGCTGTGCGGTGGGGTGGGAGGAGGATGGGATGGGGAAAAGAATGTAGGAACAGAGATAACGCACGTGCCCCTCCACCACCACTGGCCTCGTCCGGAAAGAGGCAACGAACGAATGGTACTGCGCGGTGGGATGAGATTCAAAAGGGCGATGGGGAATGGATTCAAAGGAAGGGCGCAAGGACAGAGTGTGGGAACAGAGATAATGCAGGACGCAGGATGGCAAGGACCGTGCGGTCCAAGTGGGGAGTGCTCTTCTTGCTGCTATGCAGGAAGGAAAACATTTGGCCAGATTACAACACATGACCACATTTGCCTGGATTACAGCACATGACCACATTTGCCTGGATTACAGCACATGACCACATTTGCCCGGATTACAACACATGACCACATTTGCCTGGATTACAGCACATGACCACATTTGCCCGGATTACAACACATGACCACATTTGCCTGGATTACAGCACATGACCACATTTGCCCGGATTACAGCACATGACCACATTTGCCCGGATTACAGCACATGACCACATTTGCCCGGATTACAGCACATGACCACAATTGCCCAGATTACAGCACATGACCACATTTGCCAATCATCCGCACCCTTGAATTTTGAACCATTCGGCCAGCAACTGCCGGTCACACGTGCACCCACCACCACCACACTACTCACACGTTCACCCACCACCACGACCACTCACAAGTGCACCCACCACCACCAGGCCCACTCACACGTTCACCCATCACCACCGCCACTCACGCGTTCACTTGGATCCTGGCTTGCAGCGGCAGCCGCTGCGCGCCCTTGCCCTTAGTCTCGCCCTCCCCCAGCAGCACCTTCTCCAAGCTGCCATCCGCCACACCATGCGCCATCGCATGCACGCGACTCACCACCTCCCACTCCGGGTCCCCACCACCCTTCTCCCCACCGCCCCCTCTCCCCACACCGCCCACTCCCCCGCCACCAGCAGCCAGCTTCTTGAGCAGCTTCAGAAGAGCCTTCTGCATGCCCTGCACGCGCCTCTCCTGCCTCACCTCGCGCCTCTCCTGCGCTGCCTCCTGCTCCCGCACCACTCTCCGCCGCTTTGCATCCCTCTGCTCCGCCTCAAACCGCTCTTTCTCCGCCCGCCGCCGCCTCTCCTCCGCTCGTTGAGTTCTTGCTCTCAGCTTGTCTGCCTTGGCCTGCCCCACCTTCTCCTCTCGCTTCTTATGCTCAGCCTTCAGTGCTCGTTTCCTCGCCTTCGCCGTCGCTGCCCCCGCATTCAGCACTGTCTTGGTGCCTGCGCCTCCCCCCTCCGCGTCCCTCTGGCCCTCCCCCTCCCCTTCAGCCTCCCCATCCGCGCCCACCACCACGTGGCGGAACCACTCCTCTCCTGCCGCGCCCACCCCCGCCCCATCCGCCTCTTGACCCTCGCCTTCCTTGCTGCCACCCCTCTCCTCTGCCTCCTCCATTTCCTCCTCATCCTCACTCTCGCTCCCCTCTCTCTCACTCCCTTCACTGTCACTCCCTTCACTGTCACTCTCCTCACTCTCACTCTCACTCGCACCACTCTCCTCCCCCATCCTCACAGCGTCACTGTCATCATCCGATCGCTCCTCTCCCCCATCTGATCCAGAGTTTAGACCCAGCGACCCACTGCCGCTGCCCTCGCCCCTGCTGCTGCCCTCCTCCCCACTCGCGTCACTCATCACCACCACCCTTCCTCCCTCCTCTCTATCCCCTTCTTCTTCGCCCTCGTCTTTCCCTCCCTCCTCCTCCCGCTCCTCTTCTTCCCCCACTCCCTGTCGACCCTTGCCTGTCTCTCCCCTCTCTGCCCCATCTGACTCCGTTTCCGCCAGTTTTCCTCTTTTACCAGCCGCCTTCTCCTCCCCCTCTCCCCTTCTTGCCCTCAAGTCCCCCTCGTCCTCTTTCCCCGCCGTCCCCACACCTTCCCCCTTCCCCTCCGCTACCCTTTCCCCTTCTTCTCCCCCGATCACGCCACCTTTCTCCGCCTTCCCCTTTCCCGTTTCCGCATCCCTCTTTGTTCCCCCCGCGCTCACTCCCAGCCCCAGCGCGACCGTCCCCCCACCGCTCCCTCCTTGCGCGCCCTTTACGTCCCCCCTGCGCGCGCTCACTGCGCTGCCTGCCCGCCCTCCGCCCGCCTTCCGTGCTGTCCCCATCTGCTGTTTCCCCCCGCGCTTCCGCTTCTTCCCGATCCCCCCCGTCGCGCCAACTCCCCCCATTGTGTTCCCGCCCCGCGCCCCGCCTCTAGTGCTCCTCCGCATCCCTCCTGCGCTCACCCCCCCGGATCGAGTACCTTCCTTCCCCGTTTTCCCCGCATTCGCTTTCCTGGCATTCCCCGCACTCCGCGCGTTTCCAGCATTCCCCGTGTGCCGGGAGCTGCCCGCGGCCTTCTTCGCCCGCGCCAGCGCGCTTAAAAAAACCGACCGTTGGTCGGCGCAAATTCTGGTAGGCTAATTATTTCAAAACGGGCTGGGCAGCTGAGGCTCGTCTGAGGCTCGAACAACTAGGGGTTACTCTAGGGCTTTGAATGTTGGTCCTTCGGCCATTACAACTACCCTCTTCAAAAACATGTATTGAACGAATCTTTAGTAGGCAGGCCAAGAGATGTCTTACAATATATTACTTTTAAAAACAGCAGCCATTCTAGTGGTAGGGTTGTATAGAAACTTATCAAATTGGTATTAAATCGCAGGCCAACGGTTTTTGAAAATGAATATTCAGATTCTTTAGCACTTTTTGAAAGCAGAAGTAGAAATGGTTCGGGCACGTGCCTCAAGTTACAGAAGGAAAATTATTAACTTTGAATCATCATAACGCATAAATGTCAAATTATACGTACAGTATGCATGTTAAGCGTAAGGCACATAGAAGGGAGTATGTTGCGATCAGAAGGTAGATCGTGCCTAGGATCACCTCAGGACGGTTCGTAGAATTAGATTGTTGCAGTAAAAGATAGTGACCACAGATCAAAGTGGAATAAAAATGGCTGAAATAGTAAAACCGTGCAAGTACATTCGATAAATAAGAGTACAGGGGAATACGAAACTGTTACGATGTGAAGTTTTATGAGAAGGCATTCCTGTATGCTGCAGGATCCGACTCTCCGAGTACGAAGTTGAGGAGTCAGAAGAGCCGAAGCGACGCAGCAACCGTCAGACCAAGACCGATGCAGGCAGAAACATTTGAAGTGAAAAGAGCGGGAACAGGTTTTGAACGGGTTCCCGCGCCGCACGGTTTTGAATTCAGTTGTAATGAGGGAATGTATCCCTTAGAGTACATGGCTAGTCTAGGTCCTTTCATATTCCCTTGTACTCTTATATAAACTCGATGTATGCATGCTATTATCAACTCAGTCATTTACATTCACTCTGACTTGAGATTCAAACTTCCGCTGCAACACTACTCCGCGATCAATCCTGAGCGATCCTTTGCTAAGTCCCACTTGGGATTGTAACATGGTATGAGAGCTACTCAGGGATTCTTCGCAACTTCACTTCCGTGAAATTCGCCGAATCAAGACTTGGCGAGCGGCACACGCTCCAAGACCAAGATGGCCGGAGGATCCGGAGGCCAAGCAAATCTGACGGCTGAAGGACAACCCAATCCAGCTACGACAAGTGAGGCGACAACCACGATCGGCACTGCCGCCCTCGAGCAACTTTTCACTCGACTTTCAACTATGGAGAAAGAACTCCAAGAACTGCGCAAAGGCGATGCGGAAATCTCTTCCCAACCAGCACAACCTGGACAACGGCTGAGAAAAGCCGTGATACCGCCGCGCACACCTTCTCCCTCGACACAGACAAATCAGCAACAACTGCCCCCCGTCCAAGTGATGAGGCTATCAACTCTGCGCAAACACGTTTCCTCAGCGTTTCAAAGATTAAGACTACTGCCGCGTTTGACGGCAAGGATTTTTACACATGAAGTTTTGAGCTGGAGCTCCTCCTACAAACGGCGCAGATCTACCATTACTTCAACGGCTCCTACCCTAAACCGGTGGAAAACACTGACGTCGCCAGGGCTCAGTACTACAGTGAGTCCCTCATGGCTTACAATGTGCTGCTACGCAACATGACGCCTGCGGAACAACTCAACATACGCTCCTACAAAGAGAGCGACGCTCCAGCAATGGAAGCTTGGAAGCACCTCGTTGAAGTTTACAAGCCGAAGGATTCGGTCACCGCCAGCAGGCTTCTCCAGCAACTCCTGGAGATAAAGATGGGGCACGGGGAGAAGGCAAATCCATATATTAACCGCTGTCGCAACATCCGTGACCAGATCACGAAGCATGGGAGTACGATCTCAGAAGAGATTTTCGTCAATATAGTCCTACAAGGACTCGGGCCTGAGTGGAAGCCCTGCAAGGCGTTACTCCGACAGCGAGGAACAATTTCAGAAGCCGCGCTATGCGCCGCACTCCTATCCGAGCAGCAGGATATGGACTCGAGCAGAACAAGCTCCGCACCGCGCCGAGAGCGCCTCGCCTTCTACACGGACAACCGAGAGGCATGCTATTATCAACTCAGTCATTTACATTCACTCTGACCTGAGATTCAAACTTCCGCTGCAACACTACTCCGCGATCAATCCTGAGCGATCCTTTGCTAAGTCCCACTTGGGATTGTAACAGAAACGACCTAGACTAGCCAGGTACTCTAAGTGGTACATTCTCTTAATACAGCGAAGTCCAACCGTGCGACTCCATACGGTTACGAACTGTTTCGACAGAATCCTCGCCACTGCTGTTGCCTGATGCTTTCCGCTCTGACGGTCCAGATGCTTCGTAACTGTGCGCGACTCTTCGCGCCATTCCGTCTTTTCGTCTTCGTGCTTTTTACTGTATGACTCGGTTGCTACTAATAGGAAGTCAACTGCCATGTCACCCGTCGGGCAGTAGGTCAGGTAAACCTTGCCCTTGTCATACGGATTCTTTCCGAATTCATTCTCTGGGTTGACTGCTATGCGTACAGCCCGATTTTCGGACTCTGCACGTTCGGCAGACATCAACGATGCCGAGGCTCATCGCGTCGCCTTCGGCTCTCCGATCACCAACCTCGTCCCCCCGAGGTTCCCTCCTAGCTATGGTAGTGACTATATTAGCTTGTGCCTTCAATGTATTATGAGTAACGTTCAATCACAGTCTCGTTATTCGTTGTTCCGCGCACTCTCTTTTACAACTCATAACACTTGTCAACTTCGTCTTTGACGAAGAAGTACTGCAGCGCAATGTGCTTGGTGCGGTTGACGAATCCTGGCTTGTACGCGATCCTGATCGCGCTCTAGTTGTTGCAGTGCAAGCGGATGTGGGCGAAGCTGTGATTTTCGCCTCTTACAGGAGTTCCTGTAGATAAAGCCCCTCGCGAACTGCTGCTATCGCGGCGATGAATTCAGCTTCCGCCGATGACAGGGCTCGAGCCGGAACAGGAACTCGGTTTCGGACCGTAAATTGTCGGGATCAGTAGCGTGATCGGCGTCCACGTAGCTAGTAAGATTGAAGGACGAGGTTGCCACTGTTGAGTAGCAAAATCCGATGTTGGGCGTGGAGATGAAGAACGCGCTAAAGATCTAGAAGATTCCCGGCCGTCGGTTTGCGGGAGTACTGAGCCAGTTGGCTCGCGATGTACAAAAGATCGAGCCTACAGGTGACCGGGTGCAGGCAACCCGGTTGCTGCTGGCAAGTCTGAATCCCAGCAGGGGATAGGGCTTTGTTGTCGGATTTATGGTTCGGTCTAGGAGTGCGGTAAAGGGTGGAGAGCGGTGCAGGCGTGATGTTGAAGCGTTTTCCAAGTTCTTCTGTGTACTTGGCTACTAAAAGGTGAATGACTTCTGGTGCGTAAGAGATGTTGAGGCCGAGAAACTACTTCACGTCATGGTTGCAGGTGATGTCGATGCGTCCCGCCATGTTCTTCTTGAATTGTTCAAGCAGCTCGTTGCATGACTCTGTGTAGAGTAAATCGTCGACCGTAGACTGTGAGAAGAATGTAGTTGCCGTGGAATTCTCGGCGGTACATTCCGGGATCGTGAGGCAGTTGCTTGAAGCCTATCTCGAGTGGAATGTTGTGCATGTACTGTTGCCAGAGCCTGGTCGCCTGTTTGATCCCATAGAGGGATTTTCGCAACTTGCACGCCTTCACCGTATGTGTGCGGTTGCTCCAAGTAGATCACTGCATCCATCAACGCATAGAGGGATGCGTTCTTCACGTCGATTTGATGAAGAGGTAGGTGTCGCGTGGCGGCGATGGCGAGCATAATCTGACAAAAGTGTGGCGGCTGCCTGGCGCTAATGTTTGGTCAAAATTGATGTCGCGCCTCTGGTCATAACTGCGTATGGCCCAGGGCGCCTTGAAACGTTCAATCCCGTCTGCTGCGGTCTTCACGCGGAAGACCCATTTTCTTGAGGGCATGCGCCTTCCTTTGATTGCGGCACGGTCCACGAGCACCCATGTATCTCGTGATTCTAGGGCCTTGATTTCAGCGTCCATGGCCTCGCCCAACTCCTTGCTGTGAGGACCCGATAGTGCTTGTCGCGGGATGAGGTGGCGGTGTGGAGTCCTAGTAGTTGCAGCCCTGAGACGGTGCTGTCGTCGCAATGCTGGGGAGTTACTTCCTGCACATCAAAATCATCACTCTCTAGCTCAGGTGGCGGCGGCGTTGTGCCTTTGCTGCTTCCGCCGACAAATCCTCCTGACGTGTCTTCTTTCTCATTGCTGTTGTGGCGATCGTCTCTTGTAAATTCACCTCTGGTCTCCTGCTTCAGAATGGCTGTGATGGCTTCGTTCTCAGGCGTGGCATCGCTGTGTCCGTCATTAGCGCAATCGCGATTGGCGTTCGTCGCTGTGTCATCGCTGCGTCCCTTCCCCTCCCCCGATCGCGCCACCTTTCTCTACCTTCCCCTTTCTCGTTTCTGCCTCCCTCCTTGTGCCCCCCGCGCTCACTCCCCGCCCAAGCGCGCCCTTTCCCCCACCGCTTCCTCCTTGCGCACTCGTTACGGCGCGCGCGCCCACTGCGCTGCCCGCCCGTCCTCCACTCGTCTTTCGCCTTCCGCCCATCTTCTGTGCCCCGTCCCGTCTCCGCTTCTTCCCAATTCCCCTCGTCGCGCCAATTTCTGTCAAGATAGCAAGCAGGAATAGATGTACTATGAGGAAGTTGGTAACAAATAGAAACACTAACATTGGGTTGTACTCCATATGGGCTACCCCACTATAGCCTACATAGAACTAGCACATATATAGTTTGACACACCCCCATAGGCAAAGTGGGGGAGAACAAGGGGTCACAAGGCCAGTCAAGAAAAGCAAAGTAAGCTCAGGAAGGATCACAACGTCACCGCACATTCCAAGCACAAGCAAGAGGGCCACAAGGTCAGTTCAAATGCAGAGGTATATGTGTGACAACAACAGTAAAGTGATCACTACCAAGCAAGAGTAAGCATGCAGGTTTATATATAGATCACAATACAAGCAAAGTCACGATGTGAGCAAGTGAGACGAAACAGGCACAAGGCCTAACATAGTACACAGGCGCTGATGATTACCAGATGGAAGGGCCTTGGTGATTATATCAGCAGTGTTGGCCCGAGTGGCCACGTGAGTAAGACGAAGCTGACCACGCTGCTGCAACTGTCGAGCCAAGAAGTAACTCAGAGCGATGTGTCTCGTTTTGTGCTCCAGTCTATGCTCCTGACACAAGGCAATGGCAGCCTTGTTGTCTACGTACAGAATTGGAGGCGAACGAGGCTGCTCTCCGAAGTCGGTCAGCAAGTAGGTGAGCCAGCGTAACTCCTGTGCAGCCATGGCTGTGGCGTAGATCTCAGCCTCACAACTAGAGCTGAGAACAGAAGACGAGCGGGTAGACCGCCAAGAAACAGAGCCGGAGCCAAGGCTGAAGGTGTAACCCTGAGACGACCGCTGCGTAGCTAGGTCATCAACCCACGATGCGTCTGAGTGTCCAGTCAGGACAACCTCACCCCGTCCTCCAGGCACGAGCCCATGCCCGATGTACTGCACAAGTAGCGCAACACCCTCTTAGCAGTCTCCCAGTGCTCTCATCGGTGTCTCCCATGCGCAACGTAGCGAGCCAGGATAATAAGAGGGTAGGCAAGGCCAGGTCGAGTGTAGGTCATCAAGTACATGAAGCAGCCCACAAGCTCTGGATACGGGCCACTCGGCTCTACGGACTCGTTCAAAGGTGGAGCTGAGAGCGAGTAACCGGTAGCCATAGGAGTGGACTGTGGCGAGGAGCAAGTGAAGCCGGAGCACTGAAGGACCTGCTACACCATGTGTGACTCAGTCAGGGTGATGGTGCGACGTGCTCTGTCCCGGGTGATCTGCAAGCCAAGGTAGCTGCGCAGCTCACCCTGGTCTGTGCACGCGTGTCTCTTCTGCAGCTCCGACTTCACAAGGGCGAGTGCCTCAGTGTCAGCAGTAGCAAAGACCAAGTCGTCGACGTACACGAGGATGTGTTAGAATCTAGCAGCAGGAATGAATGAACTGTGCAAGGGTTGGGTACAAGTATGAAAGCCTAAAAGGGGCTATACCCCATATTGGCTACCCCACTACAGCCTAAACATCTATAGCATATATATACTTTGACACACCCCCATCGGCAAAGTGGGGGAGAGCAAGGGGTCACAAGACCAGTCAAGAGAAGCAAAGCAAGCTCAGGGTGGATCACAACGTCACCACACACACTGAGCACAAGCAAAGGGCCACAAGGCCAGTTCACATCTTGAGTTATATATGCAACAACAGCAGTACAGTGAGCTCTACCTAGTAGAACAAGCATGCACGTGTATATATATAGATCGCAGTACAACCAAAGTCTAAAGCAAGTGAGGAAAAGTGGGCACAAGGACTACCAAAGTGCACAAACGCTGATGATCACCAGACGGAAGTGCCTTGGTGAATATATCAGCACTGTTGGCCCGAGTGGCCACGTGAGCAAGACGAAGCTGACCACGCTCCTGCAACTCTTGAGCCAGGAAGTAACGTAGAGCGATGTGCTTTGTTCTGTGCTCCAGTCTGTCCTCCTTACACAAGGAAATGGCGTCCTTGTTGTCGATGTACAGCACTGGAGGAGAACGAGGACGCTCTCCCAGGTCGGTCAGCAGGTAGGTAAGCCAGCGTAACTCCTGTGTAGCCATGGTTGTGGCGTAGATCTCAGCCTCACAACTAGAGCTGAGAACAGAAGACAAGCGAGTAAAACGCCAAGAAACTAAACCAGAGCCAAGGCTGAAGGTGTAACCCTGTGAAGATTGCTGCGTAGCTAGGTCGTCAACCCGAGAAGCGTCTGAGTGCCCAGTAAGGACAACGTCGCTCCGTCCTCCAAGCACGAGCCCCATGCCCGATGTACTGCAGAGGTAGTGTATTACCCTCTTAGCAGCATCTGAGAAGATAACTACTACAACGGGAGCTTAGAGTACTGGCTAGGCACGTGTGCTCGTGTGATGTGTGCGTTCGTTGGTCCTTAGACGTTTTCCTAGTGCTCACACTGGTTGCTAGTTCACGGGGCAATTTGGCAAGAGTTTCACTAGAGAAAGTTGTCAATAATGGTCCAACGAAGTTGGCAATGCAAGACTACATCAGAGCTAGCATTCAGGTTGGTCGACTGCCAGCACAGCATGGTCGACCGCGTTCCAGCACGACTTGGTCGACCACGCTACAGCAGTGCAAAGTCGACAGCTTGCCAACGCTGCAGGTTGACGGTGTGCCAGCATTGCTCACGTAGGACAGCAGTGCACCCGCTTTGCAGGTGCGCGCAGATGATTGGCATGCAAAGTCTCGTCACCTGCACAGCGCACACACCACGTCAACCTCGGGCTAGCGACTGCCTCTGATCCGCCACGACGACCTCGGGATACCACCATGGAGGTCGGTCTCGCCAACTTCGCCTGGGTGACCGTCGCACTCCTTTGCAGAACCTCGTCACCCAGGTATCCTGGTCGACCGGGCAACTATGTCGACCAGCTGCTCCTGTATGTGCTCGTCGACCTCCCAAGTCGACAACCACACCAGGTCGACCTCACCAGGTCGACCACTCCTCCGGTCGACCAGATCCAGGTCGACGTCACTCCTGGTCGACCAGTGCAGTTGTCAGCTACCCAAGTCGGCGTCACCAGGTCGACGCCCCTTCTACGTCGGCGCCGACTTCCAGACTGACCTCTTGAAGTTGGCGACCTCCCAAGTCGGGGACCTTGCAAGTCGGCGCCGACTTGCAAAGTCGGTGACCTTGCAAGTCGGTGACCTTGCAAGTCGGTGACCTTGCAAGTCGGTGACCTTGCAAGTCGGTGACCTTGCAAGTCGGCGCCGACTTCCAGGTCGACGTGCCACATCGCCGACCACCAGTTGAAGTCGGCCGCTGGCTTCCCAAGTCGGCGGTATTGCAGTGGCGCCGTGCAAGTCGACCAACCCCGTCGACCAGCTCGTCCAAGTCGGCGTCGCCCACTGCTGCAAGTCGGCTGTACCTTCCGTACACCCCACCACGAAGTCGGCTCCGCCCAAGCGTGGACGGGGCCAACACACAACTCCCGTTGACAGCATCCATGTGCACCTTTCGGTGCCGACCAGGAGCCACGTAGCGAGCCAGAAGACCAAGAGGGTACGCAAGGTCAGGACGAGTGCAGGTCATCAGGTACATGAGGCAGCCCACTAGCTCTGGGTAAGGACCACTCGGCTCTACGGACTCGTCCGAAGGTGGAGCTGAGAGCGAGTGACCTGTCGCCAGAGGATTGGCCTGTGCCGAGGGCCAGGTGAAGACGAAGCGCTGAAGGACCTGCCGCACCATGTGTGTCTGAGTCACTGTGATGGTGCGGCGTGCTCTGTCCCGGGTGATCTGCAAGCCAAGGTAGCTGCGCAGCTCACCCTGGTCTGTGCACGTGTGTCTCTTCTGCAGCTCCGACTTCACCAGGGCGAGAGCCTCAGTGTCAGCAGTGGCAAAGACCAAGTCATCGACGTACACGAGGATCTAGAACGGCGGCAGCGAAGTGTCTGTGCGCAGAAACAGCGACGGGTCAGCAGTCGACGGGGCAAACCCAAGAGCCGCAAGTGTAGTCCTTAGTGTGTCGTGCCACTCACGTGGCGCCTGGCGGAGACCGTAGACTAGCCGTCGGAGGCTCCACTAGGTACCAGGAGGGAACGACCCAGTGAAGCCAGGAGGGCGGCGCAGCCAGATCTCCTCGTGCAGGCTGCCCTGTAAGAAGGCTGTGCTGAAGTCAAGAGAGTGAAGCTCATAGTCACGCTGAGTGGCAACGTGCAGCAGCACCCGAAGAGTGGTCATCTTTGGGGTGGGGGAGAAGGTTTGGAAGAAGTCGACTCCCTCCCGCCGACTGAAGTCTCGTGCAACGTAACTGTTTTAAGACTTACTAGAGTATGGGTTTAACTAAGGGGCCTAGGCTTAGAAGCCTAGGCCAAGCGGGTATCGAGGGAGTTGTGCCAAGAGAGAATCGAAAATGGAATGATTTCACTATAGGTTTGCAAGAACATATAGCAAAGGAACAAAGAGAAGGTGCACCACCAATGTAAGAAGGCATAACTACACTAAAGCTAATGCTACAGGCAGTTATAAACATACATATAAAATATGTATCGCGACAGTAACGAGCCTTGAAGACAGGCGGAGAACCTGGTGGCTGCTTCACCCTGAAAATCCACATGCCACTGACGATGTTCGCCCCAGGAGGGGGAACCTCGTCGACGTAGGTGCCTGTGGACTTCCAGGATGCCATCTCCGTGTCCATGGCTATCTGCCATTGAGAGGAGTACTCACCCGCGATCGCCTCAGCGTAAGAGCGCGGGGTCGGGATGTCTGGAGCATCCGGGTCTCCCTCAAGGGCAAGCAGCATGGACACGAGATGAGGCGCAGCGACTGCAAGACACTCAAGGTCCTCCTGCCTGTCCTCAAGGACGTCTGTGCGAAGAGCACACTCACCCCCGACGGACTGAGGACCGACGGACTGAGGACAGACAGACTCAGACTCAGCAACCAGACTAGCGGCGTAGTCTAGACGAAAGGCAGTAGCAAAGTGAACAAGCTCAGCGACTAAGGCAGACGCAGCAGCAGACTCAAACAACGGGTTAGTGACAGCTGTGGTGTGCAGACGCGTGATAGTAGGGTTAGCAGCACGGGTGCGGTTAGACTCAGGCTCAGGAACGGTAGGCAGAGAAGACGCAGGAGGGGACGGCAGGGGAACATGCTGCGGAGGAGAGGAAGGACGACGGACTACGAGGTGGGTGCCGGTGACAACCGGCTGACGCGAACGAGGAACATGACGACCGGAACGACCAGAACAGACAGGCGAGATAGGACGCGACGCAGGCTCACGACGCTCAGTAAGACCCGCTGTCTGCTCAGTGTAAGGAGAAGGAGCAGGCAGCGGTGAGCCAGGCTGTAACGGAAGACCAGTAGACGAAGGGAGACTAAGAACATGGCGAAGCACAGAGTCAGAAGGTGGCTGAGACGACGGAGACGGTGGAGCAAAGAACAGGTGGGGCTGTGCAGTGCCACCAGCACCAGCAGCTCCAGCACCCCCAGCAGCTCCAGCACCTCCAGCAGCCCCAGAACCCTCAGCGCCAGCTCCTCTAGGACCAGCTCCACCAGAAGCAGCACCCCCAGAACCGGCACCTGTAGTCCCAGGGTCTCCAGTCTCAATGTCTCCAGCAGCAGCACCCCTAGACCCAGGGTCTTCAGCAGTAGCACCCTCAAGCTCAGCACCTCTAGCCCCAGCAGCTCCAGTACCTCCAGTACGAGCACCTCCGGGACCAGCACCACTCCCAGCTCCAATGACGTCAGCAGATTTACCTCCAGCGGCAGAGCCCCGAGCTCCAGAAGCACGACCCTGACGGCGACCGTACCAGTCGTGCAGCTGCTGTGAGGTGAGAGGCACATGCGGACGAAGGCGGGTACTCCAAGGAGACCGCGCAACAGCAGACTCAAAACCTTTCAGCATCAGCATCCGTAGCAGCTCCAGAACCTCCAGCGCCAGCACCCGCAGCAGCTCCAGAATCTCCAGCTCCAGTACCACGAGCAGCTCCCGAACCTCCAGCTCCAGCACCCTCAGCAGCAGTTGATTCATCAGTGACGTTAATCGGCGCAGTCAAGGGGGGAGGGTCTACCTGAGACACACCTGAAGAAGCAGGACCAGGAGCGGAGAGGGGGTCTACCTGGGGAGCACCTGGAGCAAAGAAGAGCGGCGGGGGGGGGGGGGGAGAGGGGAAGGGCAGTAGGGGAAGAGACGGTAAAAGGGAACTGACTCGTCAAACATGACGTCCTGAGAGGGAAAGACACGGCGCAAGGTGGGGTGGTAAAACTGCCAGCCAGGCGTGTCAGGGACAAAGCCAAGGAAGACACAAGGAACAGCGCGGGCAGAGAGCTTGTCCGCGGTGGTATCGCGGACAAAGGCACGAGCACCCCAGACCCGGAAACGCGACGCATCGCCAACCTTCCCCGTCCACAGCAGTGTGGGTGAGGTCTCCGGCAAGGAGACACGGGGCCAGAGGTTGAGCTGATGCACGGCGTACCGGACCGCAAACGGCCACAGAAAATGGGGGGCAGCCGCATGGATCATGGAGGTACGAGCGACCTCCATGACTAAGCCAATGCGGCGCTCAGCAACCCCATTCTACTGCGGAGAGGCCGGAAGCGTGAACGTCTGACGGATGCCGTGCTCCGCACAGAAGACTGCCAAGAGATCTGAGGAGAACTCACCACCTCTGTCAGAGTGCAGACGCAGGATAGGAAAGTCCGACTGGAACCGCTCGCAAAGCTGGAGACAAACAGCGCGGATCCAGGGGATCAAAACATCAGGGACCTCCCCCTTGCGCTGCAAGGGGAAGACCGTGGTGTAACGCGTGTAGTCGTCGACGACCAGCACAAAGTACCGCTCGTGGCCCTGTCCACAGACGCAGGCTGGGCCCCACACATCCAGGTGGAGAGTCTGCAGGGGAGCCTCTGTGGGAGGGAACAAGGAGTGAGGAGCGGCGCGCTGCCGCCCCTCGACACAGGGAAGATAGGGAGGAGCACGCGAGGGTGGGAGGGGAGGGAGAACCCTGGGAAGACCAGAGACAAGGACACGGCGGTGCATACTGCAAAGGCGCTGCACCGAGGGGTGACCAAGGCGGTGGTGCCAAAGGAGGGTCTGGTGTGACAAGGTGCGATACGAGCAGGGGGCCGACAACTGACCTGACGCAGACGCAGACGCAGCTACCTGAGGGGACTCAGTGGTCAGTGTGTACAGGCCCGACCCCAGCTACCGAGTGAAGGTAGCCATGTGACGACCCGTTTGAGCACACGTGCAGTGTGTCACACGCTCGTATGCAGGGGTGATCTGGTGAACACCCGTGTCCTGGAGCGCAAAACCCGCCACCAAGTTCGTAGAGAACGAGGGGAGGTAAAGACCCGACAGTGTGCCGGACGGGACAGCAGGACAAGGGAGGACAGTGGTGGAGGTCGCACGGACTGGACCCCAGGAGGGGTCTGCCAGGGAGGCTGCAACTGGCCGAGTGAGCGGCGTGAGGATGGTGCTGTCGCGAAAGAAGGAGCGAGTAGCACCGGAGTCAAGTGTGAAGGTGTACAAGGCGTCAGCAGGCGCAATACCAGAGAGAGCTTACTCACCAGCACCTGGAGCAGCAGCCTCACTAGTACCTAGAGCAGGAGACACACTAGCCCCTAGAGCAGCAGCCTCACCAGCACCTAAAGCAGCAGGCTCTATACTTGGGTTAGGCGGTACGCACAGGTAACAGGCACGGTCAGCACTAGTAGGCAATGCATACATGGCAGTGAGAATAGCATCATAGTTAAGAGCAAATATATCTACCCTCTGCCCAAGCAGCTCCACATAGTTAGGGAGCTCAGCCTCGTCGCCAAACTCGGTACGGCAGGCGTCACTCAGACGGGCGAAGCAGCAGGACTGTGTGTGACTAAGCGTCCCCCAAGCCTGACCAGTCCGATCACCTGTGCGAATGACGTACGGGTAGCGAACGGTACTCAAAAACCCTCTACTCTGAGCGTACCACTAACGAAGCTGCTGGGGCGTAAGTGTCTCGCGCGGACGCCGCTGCAGCTGCAGCTGGCCACTGCCAGATGCTCCCGACTGACTAGCTCCAGGGCGACAGCCACGACGGCTACCGCCACAACCCCAACTAGCGTACCACTCACGAAGCTGCTGAGGCATGAGAGACTCGCACAGACGTTGCTGGAGCTGCATCTGGCCAACGCCAGCAGCAGCAGTAGCAGTAGTAGCAGCAGCACCGCGGCCAGGGCAAGCGCGGCAGGCAGGCAGGCAGGCGGGTAGGCAGGCAGGCAGAGGGCGCGGTAGTGCGCGAACAAGGTAGGTGCTCTCCAGTGGTGGGAAGGGCCGGCGCTCGGCGGGCGGCGGCAAAGTAGGCGCACGACGGCGGCGACGGCGAGGCCGCAGCAACGGCTACAGAGTAGGGCCGCGGCAGTTGCAAGGTGGAGCTGCGTCAGCGGCAGGTCGGGGCCGCGTCAGCTGCATGGCTGGCGGGGCCGCGTCGGCGTCCAAGCGGGGCAGTGTTGGCGGCAGGGCAGGGCCGCGTTGGCTGCAGGGCGCGGCTTCGTCGAAGGCAGGGCGCGGCCGCGTCGAAGGCACGGCGCGGCCGCGACGAAGGCAGGGCGCGGCCGAGTCAGAGGCTGGGCGCGGCCGCGTTAGAGGCAGGGCGGGGCCGCATCGGCTGCAGGGCGCGGCCACGTTGAAGGCAGGGTGTGGCTGCGTCGAAGGCATGGTGCGGCCGCGACGAAGGCAGGGCGCGGCCGCGTCAGAGGGTGCAGGGCGCGGCCGCGTCGAAGGCAGGGCGCGGCCGCGTCGAAGGCAGGGCTCGGCCGCGTTGAAGGCAGGGCGCAGCCGCGTCAGACGCCGGGCGCGGCCGCATCAGAGGCGGAGCGGGGCCGCGACGGCTGTAGGGCGCGGCCGCGTCGAAGGCAGGGTGCGGCCGCGTCGAAGGCAGGGCGCGGCTGCGTCGAAGGCAGGGCGTGGCCGCGTCAGAGGCTGGGCGCGGCCATGTCAGAGGCAGGGCGGGGCCGCGTTCTGGCCTAACGAGCCTGGAGGGGCGGCTTATGGGCCGGACGGGTTTACAGGGGCGGCTCGTGGGCCTGACGGGCCTGTAGAGGCGGCGCGTGGGCCTTACGAGCCTGCAAGGGCGGCGCGCGGGCCTTATGGGCCTGCAGGGGCGACGCGCTGGCCTAGGGCAGCACGAGGCAGCGCGAGGGCTGCAGGATGGCGCACGCAGCGCAGCACGTCACAAGGTAGGGCAGGCGGGCAGGCAGGCAAGCGCAGGACAACATGTGGGGTAGCGCGGTAACCGCAACGGTAGGTGGGCCCAAAAAAAAGACAGTCCTACGGACCTAGTGCTCTGAAACCATGTTAGAATCTAGCAGCAAGAATGAATGAACTATGCAAGGGTTGGGTACCAGTATGAAACCCTAAAAGGGGCTCTACCCCATATTGGCTACCCCACTATAGCCTAAACATATATAGCATATATATACTTTGACATGATATAGAACGGTGTTAGCGAAGTGCCAGTGCGCTGAAACAGCGACGGGTTAGCTGTCGAAGGAGCAAACCCAAGAGCCGCTAGGTTCATCCTCAGTGTGTCGTGCCACTCACGAGGTGCCTGGCGGAGACCGTAGACTCGCCCCCGGAGGCTCCACTGGGTACCAGGAGGAAACGACCCAGTGAAGCCAGGTGGGCGGCGCAGCCAGATCTCGAACGCTGTGCTGAAGTCAAGAGAGTGAAGATCGTAGTCATGCTGATCGGCAACGTGTAGCAGCATTTGAAGAGTGGTCATCTTCAGGGTGGGGGAGAAGGTCTGGAAGAAGTCAACTCCCTGTCGCTGACTGAAGCCTCGTGCGACGTAACGAGCCTTGAAGACAGGCGGAGTACCCGGCGGCCGCTTCACCCTGAAAATCCACATGCCACTGACGATGTTCCCCAGGTGGGGGAACCTCGTCGACGTAAGCGCCTGTGGACTTCCAAGATGCCATCTCTGCGTCCGTGGCTGTTTGCCACTAAGAGGAGTAGGGACCCGTAATCGCCTCAGCATAAGAGCGCGGGGTCGGGATGTCTGGTGCATCTGGGTCTCCCTCAGGGGCAAGCATCATGGCCACGAGATGAGGCGGAGCGGCTGCAAGACACTCAAAGTCATCCTGCCTGTCCTCATGGACGTCCTTGCGAAGATCACACTCACCCCTGACAGACGAAGGACAGACAGACTCAGACTCAGCAACAAGACTAGCGGCGTAGTCTAGACGACAGGCGGCACCAAAGTCAACAAGCTCAGAGACTAAGGCACCAGCAGCAGCAGACTCAAACGACGGGGTCGACAGCACCAGCTCCAGGGCCTCCAGCTCCTGTGCCTCCAGCAGCAGCACCCCCAGAATCGGCACCTCCAGCTCTAGGGTCTCCAACTCCAGGGTCGACAGCACGAGCTCGAGGGCCTCCAGCCCCAGTACCTCCAGCAGCAGTACCCCGAGAGCCAGAACCTCCAGCTCCAGGGTCTCCAGCCCCAGTACCCCCAGCAGCAGCACCCCCAGAACCGGCACCTCCAGCTCCAGGGTCTCCAGCCCCAGTACCTCTTACAGCAGCACCCCCAGAACCGGCACCTCCAGCCCCAGGGTCTCCAGCTACAGTACCTCCAGCAGCAGCACCCCCAGAACCGGCACCTCCAGCTCCAAGGCCTCCAGCTCCAGTGCTTTTCGCAGCAGCACCCCTAGAACCAGCACCTCCAGCTCCAGCAGCACGACTCCGACGGCGAGAGAGGTGACCGCTGCGCGAGTGGCTTGCTTCGCGATGCGGCACCAGGAGAACCTCCAGCAGACTCATCACCACTAGGCTCAGCACCAACAGACTCCGTATCCCCTGGGCCAGCACATCGAGGGCCAGCACCCCTAGCTCCAAGGTCTCGAACTCCAATGCTCGGGTCTCCAGCTCCAGTGCCTCCAGCACCACGGACCCCGGCAGCTCGAGTACCTCTGGTTCGAGCACCTCCAGGACCCGAAACACCAGCACCCCTAGCGACTCCATGACGAGCAGCTCTAGCAGCTCCAACCGCAGCACCTCGAGCAGCAGTACCTCCAAAAGTAGGACCTCCACGACTCCTCAGGCGGGAATGCCACGCAAGCCACTCTCGTAGCTGCTGTGGTGAGAGAGGCCCCTGTCGTAAAAAGAGACCCGACGGAACGCCAGCAGACTCAACACCCCCAGACCCGGCACCCTCCCGCTCAGCACCCCTAGGCTCTGCACTTGTAGGCTTAGCACCCTCAGGCTCTGCCCCCCCCAGCACCTCACGCACAGGCTCAGCACCCCCAGACGCAGCACCCCTAGCAGCACCACCCCCAGCAGCACCAGAGTCGACAGCAACCGGCTGCAGAGGCGCTGAAGACGGTCGAGGTGGAAAACCCGGAGGGTCTCCAAGCGAGTTGTGCGGCGGAGGGACGTCGCGTCGTTAGCAGCAACGTCACCCCCCTCAACTGGGCCAGAGGTGTCGGAAGTGATCTCTAAAGGCTCAGCAAAGGGGAGTGGGTCTACTTGAGACACACCTGAAGGAGCAGGACCCTGAGGGGGGAGGGGGTCTACCGGAGGGGGGCCTGGAGCGAGGAAAAGCGGCGAGGGAGGGAGAGGGGCAGTGCGATAGGGGAAAAGACGGTAGAAAAGAACCGACTCGTCAAAGGTGACATCCTGAGAGGGGAAGACACGGCGCGAGGTGGGGTGGTAAAACTGCTAGCCAGGTGTTGGATGCACGTCATTCTGAGTGCATGTCATCCTAACGTCTTGCCGAGTGCTCGTGCAATTCATGCGTGCACCTACGTCCTCCGCACGAATCTACCCTCTGCCTAAGCAGCTTCACCAAGTCGGGGAGCTCCGCGTCGTCGCCAAACTCTGTACGCCAAGCGTTGCTCAGACGGGCGAAGCAGCGAGACTCTGTGTGACTAGGCGTCCTGCAGGCTGACCAGTCCAGACACCCGTGCTAATAACGTGCGGGCAGCGAGCAGTACTCAGCGACCCTCTACTCGTAGCGTACCACTCACAAAGCTGCTGGGGCGAACGAGTCTCGCGCGGACGACGCTGCTGCTGCACCGGGCCACTACAAGAAGCTCCCGAACTACCCACTCCAGGACGACTCCCACTACTACCACCCCGACAACCCCACCTCGCGTACCACTCACGAAGCTCCTGGGGCGTGAGGGACACACGCGGACGGCTCTGGAGCTGCATCTGGCCACGCCAGGAGCAGCAGTAGAAGCAGTAGTAGCAGGAGCAGCAGTTACAGTAGCAGCAGCCGTAACAACAGTAGCAGCAGTAGTATTGGTAGCAACGCGGGCAGGGCAGTGCTCACAAGTGGTGGGAACGGCAGGCGCACGACGAAGGCGACTGCGGGGCCGCCACAACGGCAGGGCGGGGCCGCGACCGCGGCAGGGAGCTCCGCAGCAGCTGCTGCAGGGCGGGGCGACGACTGCGGCTAGGGGCTCCGCGGCAGTTGCTGCAGGGCGGGACGCGCGGGTCCCGCAAGGGCGTCGCGAAGAGGCAAGGGGCGACGAGCGGGTCCCGGAAGGGCATCGCGAAGAGGCAGGGGGCGCCTCGCGGGTCCCGCGGGGGCGTCGCGAAGAGGCGGAGGCGAGGCGCGGGTCCCGCAGGGGCGTCGCGACGAGGCAAGGGGGGAGACGCGCGGGTCCCGGCGGGCTGCAGCCGCCGGCGTGCGGCAGCCGCGGTGCGCGGGTTACGGCCTGCGCGCGAGCGTCGGCCTACGGGCGGCGCCGGCCTACGGGCGGCGTAAGGGCTGCCTACGGGCGGCGTACGGGTGGTTTACAAGCGGCGGCGGCCTATGGGCGACGGCGGGCGACGGGCAGCCTACGTGCGGCGGCCTACGTGCAGGCAGGTCGCGAGCGGCTCAAGGGGCCGCGCGAGACCGGTACGAATTGCGTGGGTGGCTAGCAGGTTGCGCGCAGGCGTCGATCAGACGGCGCGCTGGTGGTTAGCAGACCACGCGCACACGGGCAAAAGACGGCGCGCGGGCAGAACGACAACTACGACAACTACACTCGACAACCCCGTCCCACGATCACAGACGTTTATGACGGAACTGCAGGAGATTCGCGAAAAGGCCACGAACGCAATCCGCAAAGCGAATACGACTCCGCGAAAATACACCGACCTTCTACGCCGGGAACTCGTCTTGACAGCCGGGCAATTAGTGCTCCTTGATACGAAGAACCTGCACATGCCTGGGCCATCAAAATTACGACCACGATTTTGTGGGCCTTTCAAGATTATCAAGATGGTGACACCTGTCACCGCGAAGCTGCTGCTACCCGACGACTATCGTATTCACGATGCCTTCCACGTCAGCCTGCTTCGCAAGTGCGTCCCCGCCACGACGGACATCGCGCGACAAAATGCTGCCCCTACAGCACGACCTGTCCCCGAGCCGACTCTTGACCCTTCGAAGATTCAGGCACATCGGGTTCGCCTTGATGCAGCTGGTCGACACATGGATTTCTTGATCCGTTGGACTGATCGCACTAGTGAGGACGACACGTGGGTGCCATCCGCCTCGCTCGACGCCTCGCCATTCGTTGGTGATTACTTGGCGCGCAGGCGTGTTTCGGATATTGACCGCCTTTCTTAAGGGGGGGGGTAGTGTGTAAGGAATTTTTCCAAATTCCTTATCGGGGTTGACTGCTTCGCGTACAGCCCCTATTTTCTGACTTTGCACGTTCGGCCGATTTCAACGCTGCCGAGGCTCCTCGCGTCGCCTTCGGCATTTCCCATCGCCCAACCTGCACCCAACCTCACTCGTCCGAGGTTCCCTCCTTGCTAGGCTAGCTCCTACATTAGTCTGTGCCTTCATTGTATTCGCACTTCTTGCAATCACAGTCTCGTTATTCGTTTACATGCGCTCTCTTTTACAGCTCATAACAGAGGGTAGGGAGGAAAGCCCTTCCTGAGTTACCGTACTACAAATAGACAGGACTTTTATTGTACAGATAGCAAACCGGAGAAAGTGACATGGTACAAACCAGAATGAGGAGAGAAATAATAACAATAGTAACAAAGGGTACAAGCATTATACATAACTGTTGAACAAGAATGGATGAACTAACAGTGAAAATGAGTACAAGTATGAAAACCTAGGAATGTGTACCCCCTATAGGCTAACCCACTGTGGCCTAAACAACTACAACAACATATATAATGTTTGACACACCCCCATAGGCGAAGTGGGGGAGAACTAGGGGTCACAAGACCAGTCAAGTAAAGCAAAGCAAAGCAAAGCAAGCTCAGGGTGGATCACAACGTCACCACACAATCCGAGCACAAGTGCAAGGCCACAAGGCCAGTTCACATGCAGGAGTACATATATATATATAAGACTAAACAAGCAAGAGCAGTGATATATATATGTAGCAGTACAAAGAGGGTCAAGAGGAGAACAAGTGAGGCAAGACAGACACAAGACCCAGCTGGGTACAGCAGCGCTGATGATCACAAGGCGGAAGTGCCTTGGTGAAGACATCAGCAGTGTTGGCCTCAGAGGCCACGTACGCAAGTCGCAACTGACCACGCTGCTGTAGCTCACGAGCAAGGAAGTAGCGGAGAGCAATGTGCTTTGTTCTGTGCTCCAGTCTCTGCTCCCGACACAAGGCCAGCATGGCCTTGTTGTCGACGTACAGGACTGGAGGAGAACGAGGCGGCTCTCCAAGGTCGGTCAGCAGGTAGGTGAGCCAGCGAAGCTCCTGAGCAGCCATGGCCCTTCTGTAGATCTCAGCCTCACAACTGGAGCCGAGAACAGAAGACGAGCGAGAAGCCCGCCACGAAACAGAGCCGGAACCAAGGCTGAAGGTGTAACCCTGTGACGACCGCTGCGTAGCCTGGTCGTCAGCCCAAGAAGCGTCTGCGTGTCCAGTGAGGACCACTGGACTCCGCCCTCCAAGCACTAGTCCCATGCCCGACGTACTGCACAAGTAGCGCAACACCCTCTTCGCTGCAGCCATGTGCTCTGGTCGGTGTCTCCCAGGAGCAACATAGCGTGCAAGAATGCTAAGAGGGTATGCAAGGTCAGGTCGTGTGCAGGTCATCAGGTACATGAGGCAGCCAACAAGCTCTGGGTACGGGCCACTCGACTCTACGGACTCATCCGAAGGCAGAGCTCAGAGCAAGTGGCGAGTAGACAAAGGAGTGGCCTGAGGCGAGGAGTACGTGAAGCCGAAGCGCTGAAGGACCTGCTGCACCATGTGTGACTGAGTCAGGGTAATGGTGCGCTGTGCTCTGTCCCGGGTGATCTGCAAGCCAAGGTAGCTGCGCAGTTCACCCAGGTCAGTGCACGTGTGTCTCTTCTACAGCTCGGACTTCACGTAGGCGAGTCCAGTCGTGTCAGCTGTGGCAAAGACCAAGTCGTCGACGTACACGAGGATGTAGAACGGCGGCAGAGGGGTGTGGGTGCGCAGAAACAGCGACGGGTCGGCAGTAGAAGGAGCGAACCCAAGAGCCGCAAGCGTAGTCCTCAGTGTGTCGTGCCACTCACGTGGCGCCTGGCGGAGACCGTAGACTGGACGCAGGAGACTCCACTGGGTACCATGAGGGAGAGACCCAGTGAAGCCAGGTGGGCGGCGCAGCCAGATCTCCTCGTGCAGGCTGCCCTGCAAGAAAGTTGTGCTGGAGTCGAGAGAGTGCAGCTCGTAGTCCCGGTGAGCAGAAACGTGCAGCAGTACCCGAAGAGTGGTCATCTTCGGGGTGGGGGAGAAGGTCTGAAAGTAGTCAACTCCCTGTCGCTGACTGAAGCCACGAGCCACATAACGCGCCTTGAAGACAGGCGGAGAACCCGGCGGCCGCTTCACCCTGAAGATCCACATGCCACTGACGATGTTCGCCCCAGGAGGGGGGACAGCGTCAACGTAGGTGCCTGTGGACTTCCAGGAAGCCATCTCTGCATCCATAGCTGCCTGCCACTGAGAGGAGTAGGGACCCTCTATCGCCTCCGCGTAAGAGCGCGGAGTCGGGATGTCAAGTGCATCCGGGTCTCCCTTAGGGGTAAGCAGTACGGACACGAGATGAGTGAAGCAGCGGCCAAGCACTGGAACTCCTCCTGCCTGTCCTCAAGGACGTACGTGCCAAGGGCACACGCACCCCCGACGGACGGAGGACAGACAGACTCAGACTCAGCGACAAGACTCGCAGCGTAGTCTAGGCGACAGTGAGCAGAAAAGTCGACGAGCTCAGCAACTAGGGCAGACGCAGCAGAAGACTCAAAGGAAGGGTCAGTGACGGCAGTAGCAAGGAGACGCGTGACAGTAGGACTGGCAGCACGAAGAGAGTCTGACGCACGGTCGGCGAGAGCAGGAAGAGAGGACGCAGGAGGAGAAGGCAAAGGGGCACGCAGAGGAGCAGTAGACGGACGTAGAGACATCCGGTGCGTGCCAGGGGCAGGAGGAGGACGCTGGCGCGAACTACGAGCACTAGCGCTAGCAGGACGGACAGGCGACGCAGGACGAGACGCAGACTCACGACGCTCAGTAAGACCGCCAGTAGGACCAGTGTAAGGAGAAGGAGCAGGTAGTGGGGAGGCCGGCTTCAACTGTAACTGTGACGGGACAGGCTATGAACACGCTAAGGGAGGAGGACCAGGAGGAGGCGAGAGACCAAGAACCTGCTAAAGGAGCGGATCGAAGTACGGCTGAGGGCGCGCGGCGACTCCAGACACAGCAGGGACAGCATCTGTACCCCCAGCGGCAGTACCAGAACCAGCAGCAGCTCCAACGCCCAGGTCCTCAGTACGAGCCTCACCACCAACGCCCGAGTCCTCAGCACCAGCAGTGGCTCCAACACCAGGGTCCATAGCACCAGCCGCAGTTCCAACGCCAGGGTCTGCAGCACCAGCCGCAGCCCCAACGGCCGGGTCCTAAACACCAGCAGCACCACCAACCCTCGGGTCCGCAGCACCAGCAGCAGCTCCAACGCCAGGGTCCGCAGCACCAGCAGCAGCTCCAACGCCAGGGTCCGCAGCACCAGCAGCAGCTCCAACGCCCGTGTCCGTAGCACCAGGGGCAGCCGGGTCCGTGAGACGAGGCGCACCACTCCGAAGTGTGCAACGGCGCTCGTACCACTCACGGATCCGCTCACGAGAGGGGAGCTCCCGACTAGGAGGAGAAGTACCAGCCCCAGTCCTTGTAGTGCGCCTGGTCCCAGAGGTAACACTCCGGAGACTGCAGTACTGTAAGTACCACTCACGCAACTGCTCCGAGGAGAGGTCTCGTCCAGGTGTAGCACCCTTAGGCCCAGCACCGCCAGGCTCAGCACTCCCAGTCACCGCACCCCCAGGCTCAGTACCCCCAGGCTCAGTACCCCCAGTGTCCGCACCCCCAGGCTCAGCACCCCCAGGCTAAGTACCCCCAGTGTCCGCACCCCCAGGCTCAGCACTCCCAGAGTCCGCACCCCCAGGCTCACCACCCACAGAGTCAGCACCCCCAGGCTCAGCACCCCCAGGCTCAGCACCCCCAGCAGGACGAGAGTCGACAGCAACCTCAACAGGCTCGACCGGGTCTACCTGAGACACACCTAAGGGAGCGGCACCCTGAGGGGGGAGGGGGTCTACGACAGCAGCACCTGGCGCGAGGAAGAGAGGCGGGGGTGGGAGCGGGGCAGTGCGGTAGGGGAAGAGGCGGTAGTAGGGGACAGACTCGTCAAAAGTGACGTCCTGAGAGGGCAAGACTCGGCGCGAGGTGGCGTGGTAAAACTGCCAACCAGGCGCGTCCGGAACAAAGCCGAGGAAGACGCAGGGAACAGCACGAGAGGAGAGCTTGTCCGCAGACGAATCGCGGACAAAAGCTCGAGATCCCCAGACCCGGAAACGCGACGCATCGCCAACCTCCCCCGTCCACAGCAGTGTGGGCGAGGTCTCCGGCAAGGAGACACGGGGCCGGAGGTTGAGCTGATGCGCAGCGTACCGGACCGCAAACGGCTACAGAAAGTGGGGGGCAGCCGCATGGATCAAGGAGGTACGAGCGACCTCCATGACCAGGCCAATGCGGCGCTCCGCAACCCCATTCTGCTGTGGAGAGGCCGGAAGCGTGAACGACTGCTCAATGCCGTGCTCAGCACAATAGGCTGCCAAGAGGTCGGAGGAGAACTCACCACCTCTGTCAGAGTGCAAGCGCAGGACAGGAAAGTCCGAGCGGAAACGCTCGCTGAGCTGGAGACGAGCTCTGCGGATCCAGGGGATCAAAACATGAGGGACCTCACCCTTGGCTCGCAAGGGGAAGACTGTCGTGTAGCGCGAGTAGTCGTCAACAATGATCAGGAAGTACCTCTCCTGACCCTGACCACGGACGCGGGCTGGGCCCCACACGTCCATGTGGAGCGTCTGCAAAGGAGCAGTCGTCGTGGGAAACGAGGAGGAGTGAGGAGCGGCGCGCTGCCGTCCCTCGACACAGGGAAGACAGGGAGGAGCAGGCGAGGGTGGGAGGGGAGGGAGGACCCTGGGAAGACCAGAGACAAGGTACCGGGAGTGCATGGCACGAAGGCGCTGCACAGACGGGTGGCCCAGTCGGTGGTGCCAGAGGACAGTCTCGTGCGCTAGAGAGCGACACGAGCAGGGGGCGGACAGCTCACCTGACGCTAACGCAGACGCAGACGCAGCGACCTGAGGGGGGGCAGTAGTCAGTGTGTACAGGTCCGACCCCGGCTGCCGGGTGAAGGTAGCCAAGTGGCGGCCTGTACGGGCACACGTGCAGTGTGTGACACGCTCGTAGGCAGGGGTGAACTGGTGAACACCCGCGTCCTGTAGTGCACAACCTGCCACCAAGTTCGTAGAGAACGAGGGGAGGTGGAAACCTGACAGTGTGCCCGAAGGGACCGCAGGACAGGGAAGGACAGTGGAGGAGGTCGCAAGGACCGGACCCCCAGAGGGGTCAGCGAGGGAGACAGCAACTGGCCGAGCAAGCGGCTCAAGGGCAGTGCGGTCACGAAAGAAACAGCGAGAGGCACCTGAATCCAGTGTGAAGGTGTGCAGTGCTGCAGTCGACACAGTACTAGGGGGGGCAGACGTACACGCACCTAGAGCAGCAGCCTCACCAGCACCTAGGGTAGCGGACACGCGAGTACCTGGAGCGGCAGACGCACTAGTCCTAATGCCCGGGTCGGGCGGGACACTCAGGTACTCAGAACCCTCTCCACTAGTAGACATCACATACATGGCAGTGAGAATAGCATCAAAGTCTAAAGCATAAATATCAATCCCCTTCTTCAGGAGATCAACCCAGCGGGGCAGCTCAGTGGCCTGAGGGAACTGAACACGCCAAGCGTCGTTTAGACGAGCGAAGCAACGCTGTGTGGCGTGCGGTCCCCCACACGGCTGGCCAGTGCGGTCACGAGTGCGAATGACGTACGTGCAGCTAAGGCCACCCCCCCCCCCCCGTGCTGAGAGTACCACTCACGGACCTCCTGGGGCGACGGAGTGTGCTGCTGGCCCTGGCCACCGCCAGTGCCTCCACGACCACCACCGCCGCTACCACCTCCTCGACCACCCCAACCCCGGCCGCTGCCTCGTCCACCGCCACCCCCACCACCTCCTCCACCCCGGCCACCTCCCCCGCCGCTGCCGCCACCCCCCCCACTGCTGCCACCTCCCCCACCCGCGCCACCCCCCCCGCCACCACCACCTCCCCCACCACCGCCACCCCCGCTGTCACCACCACCGCCCTTGCCCCCCTTGCCCTTACCGCTGCGGCGCCCACTCGAAGCGGACGCAGTCCCGACCTTCTCAGCACCAAGGAGGTCGACAGCAGCAGCAGAGGCGACAGAGGGAAGAAGGGGGGAGGGAGAACACCCCTCAAAGAACGGGGTACGGGGGTCACCGCGAGAGGCACCTACAGCGACTATGCTAGCCTCAGCTGCAAGCAGTTCCTTCTCGAGGAGGGCAATGGTGAGCTCGGTGGGGCAGCGAGCTAGGAAGTGGTCCCTGACTGAGCGCAGAGTGTCAGGGAGGCGCGTGACTAGGTGGTAGAGAGTGAGCCAGAGCGGGGGTGGGTTCTTGGCAAGGAACTCATCAGGCATAGCGGCGCGAAAGCGATATAGGTAGGGCGGCGCGGCTCGGGTCGGGCGGCGCGGCTCGGTTCGGGCGGCTCGGGTCGGGCGGCGCGGCTCGGTTCGGGCGGCTCGGTTCGGGCGGCTCGGGTCGGTTAGGGCTGGCGGCTCGGGTCGGGTGGCTCGTTTCCGTTAGGGCTGGGCGGCTCGGGTCGGCTCGGTTCGGGCTGCTCGGTCTGGGTGGGGCCGTTCGGGGCCGCTAAGGGCGAGCGCGGGGAGCGGGTGGGGCCGTGAGGGACGAGCGCGGGGCCGACGTGGGTGCTAAGGGCGAGCGCGGGGCCTATCGGGGCCGTGAGGGACGAGCGCGGGGCCGATCGGGGCCGTAAGGGACGAGCGCGGAGCTGACGTGGGCCTCTAAGGGCGAGCGCGGGGCCTATCGGGGCCTATCGGGGCCGTGAGGGACGAGCGCGGGGCCGATCGGGGCCGGAAGGGACGAGCGCGGGGCCAACGCGGGCCTCTAGGGGTAAGCGCGGGGCTGATTCGGGGCCGTTAAGGATGAGCGCGGGGCCGACGCGGGCCTCTAGGGGTAAGCGCGGGGCCGATTCGGGGCCTCTAAAAGCGAGCGCGGGGCCGACCGAGGTCTCTAGGTGCGAGGGCGCGTGGCCGACGGGGCCTCTAGGGGCGTGATGTCAGAAGTCCACTGGTGATCCCCGATTGATCCTAGGGAAGGGTTACAGGCACGTTGGCCTGGGGGGTTATGGGCGCACTGACCCGCTACTTAACAAGCCCTTTTATCCCAATGGTCTAGTGGTTGGGATTCTGATATGGTAGCAGAGCGAAGGTCTCGGGTTCGAATCCCGGTGTATGCACTTCGGGCATCCCAGTGCGGGGGGGTGTCAGAAGTCCACTGGTGATCCCCGATTGATCCTAGGGAAGGGTTACAGGCACGTTGGCCTGGGGGGTTATGGGCGCACTGACCCGCTACTTAACAAGCCCTTTTATCCCAATGGTCTAGTGGTTGGGATTCTGATACGTGAAAGCCGAGGCGCCCTAGGGCGCAGGTAGGTAGGTAGGTAGGTAGTGGTGGGCCCTAAAAAAATCGGTCCTAGGAAGGACCTGCTCTATACCATGTTGAACAAGAATGGATGAACTAACAGTGAAAATGAGTACAAGTATGAAAACCTAGGAATGTGTACCCCCTATAGGCTAACCCACTGTGGCCTAAACAACTACAACAACATATATAATGTTTGACAATAACCAGAAAGAAAATGGTAAGAATTATGAAAACAATAGCAGGACAAGGAGCAGCATGGTACAAAAGAAGGCAAGATGTGAAAAAAAGCGCGGAGGGACAATTACGAGTACCGTATTCGCCTGGATATCAAACAGTGTTGAATAGTAGAAAGGGGTTGTCCATTATCCGGATGTCTCTTATAAACACGCTAGCCTCATTATAAGACATCTTTTTGTGTGTACGAGATAAGACATATCTGTCTTATAACCGAAACTGCAATATATTTTAATGAAAATTGAAATACCGCGTATATTTTTATCCTTGCGACACGCGAATTTTGCCACGTGCTGACTCACGTACTACCAAAATTGCATCTACAAATATTTGTCAATAGAGCTACACTGTGAGATCCCCGATCTATCCTAGGGGGGGTTACAGGCGCGTTTGCCTGGGGGGTTATGGGCGCACTGACCCGCTACTGAAAAAAGCCCTTTTATCCCAATGGTCTAGTGGTTGGGATTCTGATACGTGAAAGCCGAGGCGCCCTAGGGCGCAGGTAGGTAGGTAGGTAGGTAGTGGTGGGCCCTAAAAAAATCGGTCCTAGGAAGGACCTGCTCTATACCATGTTGAACAAGAATGGATGAACTAACAGTGAAAATGAGTACAAGTATGAAAACCTAGGAATGTGTACCCTCTATAGGCTAACCCACTGTGGCCTAAACAACTACAACAACATATATAATGTTTGACAATAACCAGAAAGAAAATGGTAAGAATTATGAAAACAATAGCAGGACAAGGAGCAGCATGGTACAAAAGAAGGCAAGATGTGAAAAAAAGCGCGGAGGGACAATTACGAGTACCGTATTCGCCTGGATATCAAACAGTGTTGAATAGTAGAAAGGGGTTGTCCATTATCCGGATGTCTCTTATAAACACGCTAGCCTCATTATAAGACATCTTTTTGTGTGTACGAGATAAGACATATCTGTCTTATAACCGAAACTGCAATATATTTTAATGAAAATTGAAATACCGCGTATATTTTTATCCTTGCGACACGCGAATTTTGCCACGTGCTGACTCACGTACTACCAAAATTGCATCTACAAATATTTGTCAATAGAGCTACACTGTGAGATCCCCGATCTATCCTAGGGGGGGTTACAGGCGCGTTTGCCTGGGGGGTTATGGGCGCACTGACCCGCTACTGAAAAAAGCCCTTTTATCCCAATGGTCTAGTGGTTGGGATTCTGACATGGTATCAGAGCGGTCTCGGGTTCGAATCTCGGTATATGCACATGTCGGCCGTTGCCACTGTGCTCAGTCCTGGGCCTCCCAGTGTGGGGGGGTGTCAGTAGAGCTACACTGTGAGATCCCCGATCGATCCTAGGAGGGGTTACAGGCGCGTTTGCCTGGGGGGTTATGGACGCACTGACCCGCTACTGAAACAAGCCCTTTTATCCCAATGGTCTAGTGGTTGGGATTCTGACAATATTCTCCATGACGTGGCGTCCCAAACAATGGTTGTCAAGGTAGCACCTTCGCAACATCCACACTCATTATGAGAAACTCTTTTCAAGATGTGTGAAAATATTTTGAAGTAGTTTAAAGAAGTTTCCATTTATATAACTTATAAGACACCCAAAACCTCCCCGGTAACCCAAGCATTTTTTTTAGTGTACGAGATAAGACATATATGTTTTATATCTGGGCGATGACGGTAATGGAAAACACCCCCAGCCCCCCCCAGGCCCCCCGAAGGCCCCCTTACCCCCCAATTCTCCTCACAGCCCCTCACAGCCCCCCTATCCCTGGCGTGGCAATGGCATGGTCCCCCTCTCCCACTAACCCTGGCATGGCATGGCATGGCATACCCCCACCTATACATGGCATGGCCATTGGCCAGCCACAAAGCAACATGCGATTCGAGAGGAGCATGCTTCTGCTCCCGTTCCTACCGTACTTCTTCTAGTCTCTGCTTTCTGCCTCCTGTTTCCTTTTTCTGCTCCTGTTTCTGTCTACGTTCCAGTTTTTGGTTTCCTGTTTGCTGGAGGGATCAAACAGTGACCTTGCGTGTGGCGGCTGGAACAGGAACTGAGCAGCTGGAATAAGAATTGGGCGGCTGGCAGCTGAAATAGGATCCATGCAGCTGGAACACAGACCGGGCAGCTAGAACAGTAACTGGGCAGCTGGAGTAGTAGCCGTGCGGCTGGAGCGGTAATGGGGCGGCTGAAGCGGTAAAGGGGTGGCTGAAGCAGTAACGGGGCGGCTGGAGCGGTAACCGGGCGGCTGGAGTGGTAACGGGGCGGCTGGCAGCTGAAACAGGGGCCAGGCTGACACCCCATCGGCCCAAGATCCCCAGGCCTGGCCAGACCACACCAGCACCGGGACAGGCTAGGCTTCCACAGGCCTGGCCTAAACCGACCCACCACCCCCCAGGCATCAGCATATATAATAACATAACAACAACCGCATACAATCAGAATTGCAACTGTCATCATACTTCAAGAAACGATATTTCCTTCTACACATGGCTTGGCATCGCATCGCAAGCGTACATCTTCATGGGATGGGGGTACCAGGAATGCAGGGGTTGTGTTGTATGAGAATGGAATCATGTGCCGAGGACTCAGGGTTCAGATGTAAGAGCGTGGGGAGTCAGAGGCGGTAGTGTGGAGTGAATGGGGCAGGCAGGGAACAAGTAAGGCAGGGAGGAAGCCAATCAGGAGGGCAGGGGGGGAGGACATAGGGAGGGGGATCAAATAAGGAGGGCAAGGCAAAGAGCGGTGAACAGAGGGAAAAAGTGGTGAGAAGAGAGGAGAAGAGTGGTATACATAGGGAAAAAATGGCGAGCAGAGAGGACAAGAGTGGTGGAGAGAGGGAAAAAAATGGTGAGCAGAGAGAAGAGCGGTGGAGAGAGGGAAAACGTGGCGAGCAGAGAGAAGAGCGGTGGAGAGATGGAAAACGTGGCGAGCAGAGAGGAGAAGAGTGGTGGAGAGAGGGTAAACGTGGCGAGCAGAGGAGAAGAGCGGAGGGAAAACGTGGCGAGCAGAGAGGGGAAGAGCGGTGGAGTGAGGGAAAACGTGGCGAGCAGAGAGGAGAAGAGCGGTGGAGAGAGGGAAAACGTGGCGAGCAGAGAGGGGAAGAGCGGTGGAGAGAGGGAAAAAATGGCAGGGCGGAATGACGCAGGGCGGAACGATCAGGGGCAGGGCGGAACGAGCAACAACAAAACGACCAACGGCGGAACGAGCAACAACAACAACGAGCAACGGCGGAACGAGCAACAGCGGAGTGAGCAAGGGTGGAATGAGTGATGCATCTCAGCTCAATATGCCAAGTCCCTCATCTCGGTGTGCCAAGCCTCTCACCGTCCGGTACTTGCCAGAGTGACCCGCGCTGCCGTCTTTCGCGAGCACGTAGCACGGCACGCCGCTCATCAAACCGCGGACGTTCACATTGTCGCGCAACCGGTTGCTATGACGGAAAGAATCTGGAAAGGGCGTTGGAAATAAAAAAACAGAAAACGAAAAAAACAAAACAAAACAAAAGGCATGCATCGTGAAAATTTGGGAAATGGGTGAGTAGCACCGGAAAAGCGCGGAAAGGGGGAGGGAGATGAAACTACCAGGGGAAACAAGAGCGGGAAATTGGTGTGCAGTACCTAGAAAGCGCTCATGCAGCGCGGAAACGCAATGTTCTTCCGCCTGCAGCGCGGAAACAAAATGTTCTTCCGCCTGCAGCGCAGAAACGCAATGTTCTTCCGCCTGCAGCGCGGAAACGCCTTGCTCTTCCGCCTGCAGCGCGGAAACGCCTTGCTCTTCCGCCTGCAGCGCGGAAACGCCTTGCTCTTCCGCCTGCAGCGCGGAAACGCCTTGCTCTTCCGCCTGCAGCGCGGAAACGCCTTGCTCTTCCGCCTGCAGCGCGGAAACGCCTTGCTCTTCCGCCTGCAGCGCGGAAACGCCTTGCTCTTCCGCCTGCAGCGCGGAAACGCCTTGCTCTTCCGCCTGCAGCGCGGAAACGCCTTGCTCTTCCGCCTGCAGCGCGGAAACGCCTTGCTCTTCCGCCTGCCGCGCGGAAACGTCTTGCTCTTCTGCCTGCCGCGCGGAAACGCCTTGCTCTTCCGCCTGCCGCGCGGAAACGCCTTGCTCTTCCGCCTGCCGCGTGGAAACGCCTTGCTCTTCCGCCTGCCGCGCGGAAACGCCTTGCTCTTCTGCCTGCAGCGCGGAACAGGAAGGTATGAGTCAGAACGCGCGAGCTACGAAACAAATGGGGAACCACGGGAGGATCGGAAAGGTGATGCGCAACTGGAAGTTAAAGACGAACCAAAGGTTCATACAGTTCAGAAAGTTCAGCTACTAAGAAGAATTAGACAAGCAAAAAAAATGCAATTCTGTATTGGGTGATATCGACGGTTAGGATGAGAACTTCACGAAAAGCTTACAGTCAGTCTCGCGATTCAAGGGGTCAGCTCCACAGCTCCTCACCTCCTCAGCCCCGCGCGCTGCTGATCGAAAAAAAAAAAGATGAAAAAATAATCGATTATAAGATGTAAGATGTTATGTCTGGCATTGCGAGAGGGAAAAGGGCTAAGCGCCGTGCGCTGCTACTCGATCTTGCCGCGCGCTGCGCTGCTGATCGCGGGAGCCTCGCTGCTCTTCGCGGAAGCCCCACCACTGTTTTTCCGATGCGATCGCGAGAAGTCGCGGTGCTCCTCGCGGAAACGTCGCGCGCTGTTGCTCGAACGTGCCGCACGTTACTGGTCGCGTGCGTTATCTGCTGCTGGTCTCGGAGCATTGTGCGCTGCTTCTTGTGATGAGCATCTGGGAGGGGCTACTGAGGAATAAAGGGGCCTGTGCTAGGAAATGAGAAATGACAGGTACGAGGGGTATTTTGAGTTGGGAGGGAGGTGGTTGAGCGGAGGGGAAACAGCCGTGAGAGGAGCAATGTGGGGGATGGGGTTGGAGCAACGGATTGGAGCAAACGTTGAGAGTAATCCATGTACAGAGAGTAATCCATAGAGCTGTCTAGAAACATGGCCGAGATGGCCAGCATTCTCAAAGGAGCACATGGAACACACGTATTCCTTGTCCTAACGGACATCCGCCAGCGGCCTGGGGAGACGCTCTATGCGATGGTTGTCTATGGTGGTCGGAACGGGTTTCCCAAGAGCCATGAGAATCTGAGGTCGGGATGGATGGATGGTGTACCGGTCGTGTCGAAGAGGAGGAGACGGAGTCTCTGTACTCGCTTGATGCTGGAGGATATGCGTTGACGCTTCTTGGCAGATTGGTGTCTGCCTCTCTACATATAAATTTTGAAGGCGGTGAGGAACTGGGCTAATATCAGCTGCAGTATCTCGAAGCTCGAGGAGGAGTTGCGGTACCTGTGGTCACAGCGGCTGTTCCACAGGGTCTTAACTGCAGCTCCCACTACTAGGCTCCATGGGGGGGACTGTCCCACCCGTGACTGTATTGGGAAGAGGATGTGTTCGGCGGGGGTGGTGTGCCCGAGGTGGCGGTCAGCGACTGCGCGTAGGGCCGTGACATTTCCGGCAGAAGAGCATTCAATAAAGACATGCGGCAGTGTCTCGACGATGGCAGCTGAGCATCGGGGGCAGACCCCTCGATCGTCAAAGTATTGGAAGCGTGATCTAGAGGGAAGGATAAGCATGTAGAGTCTGAAAAGGATGTCCCGTTGGCGGCTCGGATGGTCTTTGGGAAAGGAATCCTTGAGGCCGGGGAGAGGAGGAGGAGGAAGGGTAAGGTCGCGGGTCTATTGGCTGTGGTGAGTAAGCGGCTGTGCAGAGTAGAGGAAACGGCGAATGTCGGTGAGGCTGGGGGGGCCGTCCTGCAGAAGTTCTATCCTAGCTCCTAACTCTGCCCCTGTGTGAAGTGGCCCTGCGAGCCACCAGTCCCTGACGTAGACCTCAATGAGGTCTTGTAAACGGAAGAGTCCGAAATTTTCTGGGATACGGGCGATGTGATGGTTTGGCGAGACGAGGTGGACAATAGCCGAGACTGAGGAGGGAGGAATGAAGGCGACGACATGGAGAGCGAGGTGAGAGATGGAATAGTGGTCGTCCAAGAGCATGAACCAGTCTCCTGGGGAGGCATATGAGGCGTGAGGGGATCGGAGGGCGTCCCACCAGGGAGTCTTGATAGCCTTGATGAGACCCGGGAGGATGCGTGTTGCGTCTTCGTGGAATTCTTCCGGGACTTCGGAGCAAAACTCTTGTGCGGAGATGGGGCATACTGTGAAGAAATGAGGAATGAGGAAGAGAGAGTTGCACTAGCAGTAGTTGGCATACATATAGGAAACCCTAATTGGGTTGTACTCGCTATAGAGTACCCCACTACAGGCTAGACAATTATAACATTCTGACACACCCCCATAGCCAAAGTGGGGTGTAATCAGCACAATGAGCAAGCAAGCATAGAGCAGGAGTTCACAATAGCGAGCAAAGCTAGAGTTAATCACAGCGGGCAAGTGAGGAGGAGGAGGAACTATGGAGGGAGAGAAGATGGGAGGCAACGACTGAAGCTGCAGAGGCACGGGCACAGGAGCGGCTGACCTAGTGGCTACCGAAGCAAGGGCGACGGACCACTGGAGTAACTGGCTCCGCGGCTATAGACGAGCGGCACGAGCAACGGACCCACTAGCGACTGGTGCAACAGGCTCACTGGCTACCGAAGCAAGGGCGACGGACTACAGGCGCTGCAGGCGACACGACAACTACCTTCACACAACCTCCTCCAGCTGCCCCACACCCTCGACACACACCCCCTACTCAAACCCTAGTTCCACTCCCACAGTACCCCCCTTTCACACACCCCTTGCTTCACCCTAGGTTCACTCACACCCCACCCCCTAGCACCACTCCGTCGACTCCCACACACCCACCCCCCTCAGCGGCAGCTGCAGCAGTGGGAGACAGAGGAGGAGGAGGAGCAGGGGTGACCACACACCCGCCACCCCCTACTCGCCACCCCCAGACCCTAACACAGGGCAGGGCGGGACGGAGGGTAGGGAGGTTACGGGGGGGGGGGGGGGGGGGGGAAGGAGGGGGGCGACGCGCGGCCTCCTAGGGCGCCAAAACAGGCGGCAGAAGGGGCGACGCTCGCCCCCCCCCCCACAGGTCGCGCGGCCCCCCAGGGAGCCGCGACGGGCGACGGGAAAAGAGGGGGGGGCGGGGCACGTGCCCCCGGTGTGCCGCGACAGGCGACGGAGCATGGCCGGGGCGGGGCCGGGGCAGGGTCGAGGCAGGGCCGAAAGGGGCGGCGACGGGGCCGCAAGTGGCGGCGACGGGGCCGCTGGAGGCGGCGACGGGGCCGATAGGGGCGGCGACGGGGCCGCTAGGGGCGGCGACGGGGCCGCTGGTGGCGGCGACGGGGCCGATAGGGGCGGCGACGGGTCCGCTAGGGGCGGCGACGGGGCCGCTGGTGGCGACGACGGGGCCGATAGGGGCGGCGACGGGGCCGCTAGGGGCAGCGACGGGGCCGCTGGTGGCGGCGACGGGGCCGATAGGGGCGGCGACGGGGCCGCTAGGGGCGGCGACGGGGCCGCTGGTGGCGGCGACGGGGCCGATAGGGGCGGCGACGGGGCCGTGAAGGGGCCGCGAGGGGCCTGGAAGGGCGGCAACGGGGCCGCTAGGGGCGATGACGGGGCCGCGAAGGGGCCTCGAGGGGCCGAGAAGGGCGGCGTCGGGGCCGCTAGGAGTGGCGACGGGGCCGCTAAGGGTCGCGCGAGGGGCCGTGAGAGGGGCCTCTAGGAGGGGAAGAAAAAAGTCTGTCGCACGCCACGGGGTGTGCAACACACAGAGTAGCAGCGGAAGCAGTTAGGTGGGCCTACAGGCCAGGAGCTTAGATGCTCTGATAGCATGTGAAGAAATGAGGAATGAAGAAGAGAGAGTTGCACTAGCAGCAGTTGGCATACATATAAGAAACCCTAATTGGGTTGTACTCGCTATAGAGTACCCCACTGCAGGCTAGACAATTATAACATTCTGACACATATGTCAAAGTTGGTGATTCGGACAATGTGTCCAGTTCGGAGCTGTCGTGTGAGCAGGAAATGCTCGTGTTGGCGGGTGCCAAAAGGCCGATCATCGGGTTTGAGGAGCGAGCGGTTGAAGGCGAGAGGTTCTGTGAGGATGCATTGCATGCGTAGGGGCGGGCCATGGATTACTAGGGGAAGAGGGAGGGGGGCTTTTAGTTCGTCCAGTGCTCGAGGGGGGATGAAGGGTGGAAGGTAGTCTCGTTCAAGGATGGCCTTATGGGAGAGCAGACCGTGTAGCCCGTAGGGGAACGGGGTCAGGGTACGTGTGACTTCCTCGGACGGGGTGGGTCCAAATCTGCGCAGGGCACGCTGGGTAGCGAGGGCTTTGATGTGGGTAGATGGGGTGATCGCCCCAACCCCGCCGTCTTGGGGGGTGTTGTAAAGGAGACCTTTGGGGAGGAAGCATTGTGCGAGGCCGTCCTGTTTATGTTTCGAGGATGAGAGGAAGTTCCCGACTGATATGTCTAGTCGTTTGATGGTGTCCGGTGGTACGGGGTTGGAAGCGTCCGGGATAGGAGATGACAGAGTTCAGAAAAATCGAGGACAGAGATTTGCGACACGTGAGGTGTTTTGTATTCGAGCAAGGGCCTTAATCTAGGTAGTGGATCCGGGGTGTAATCATTCAACATAAATTCCAAGGATGCATTCTGCTTCATTGGGGCTCGGACAGATATATGCCCGGCGTGCACGAGGTCAGTGGGGGGGATATTGAAGGGGATAATGGAGCATTTGTTCCAATTGGGGACCTCCTCAGACACGGATCCGAAAACGCCTAGGAGTATCATTGCAAGGCCAGGCTCTATGTTTGAGGTGAGGAAAAGAGTGACGTCATCCCCGTAGCATGCCATGAGGCGACGCTGAACGGGGGACAGAGCGAAGCCGGGGAGGAAGTGGGTTATATAGCGGTGAAAGATCTCAATGGCTCAAACGAACAGTAGAGGAGCCAAATGGCAGCCCTGTCGGACGCCCGTATGGACAGGGAAAGTGGGGCCGAGCATTTTGTTGACAGAGATTTGTGTGTTCGTGTCGGAGTGCATTAGTCGTACCCAGTGGATGAAAGGTGCAGGGAGCCCGAGGACAGCTAAGGCTTGGAGGAGAAAAGGTCGATCGACAAGGTCGTAGGCCTTTCAAAAGTCCACCATGAGAGCGAGGAGAGGGGCCGAGGAGAAGGCTGCCGAGTCCATGATGTCGAGGGTATCGTTGATTGTGTCTCCGATTTTCCAGTGTTTAATGAAGACGGTTTGGGGTGGGTGAATGAGCTCGGGGAGAACGAGCTGAAGGCAGTTGGCAAGGCACAGAGCAAGGACTTTGTAATCGGCGTTCATGAGGGTGATGTGGCGGAGATTCTCAACTAGCGAGGAGTCACCCCTTTTGGGGGTGAGGACAGTGCGTCCTGTCAGCATGGATGGGGGTAGGCGAGAGAGTGGATGTGGTGGGGAGAGCAGGGAGTGGAAGATTGGTGCAAATCGCGGGGAGAATTGCCGGAAGAGTTTTCCTCGAGACAGAGAGAGCAGCGCTTTTCCGATTTCGGTTAGGGAGGGGGCGCTAAGGCGTAGGAGTAGGGGGTCCGGATGGAGGAGAGGGGGATGTGTTGCCAGAAGGCGGTGTTTGGGGTGATAGGGCTGTTCCCGCTATAGAGTGTCTGGAAGAAGTTAGAGCACATGTTGGTCATGGTGGGGAGATCTGACGTCGTCTGTCGATTTGGTAAGATAAGGGAGCTAATGATCGAGACCTTGATTCGCGAGTTGAGGCCAGAGAGAAGGGATGAGACTCCCATTTCTCTGTGCCCTTCCACTTTGAGCTTGGCCTTGAGCGCGATCTCGGAGGCTTTCGAGGCTTTCTAGTTAGACTCGGCCTGAGTCAGGGGCGTGTACGCAGCATGTCGCTGTAGTGAGCCGATGGTGTGTTCCAGATGTGCAATTGTGCCATCAACGCGTCGTCTCTCCTGGTTGGAGAAACGCTTGAGGTTAAGAGTGAGGTCAAGCTTCCATGTGTTCCAGGAGTCCGGAGAAGGGGTGGTTGGGAAGAATGTGAGGGAGGAGTCGATGATTTGTGACACTGGGGGCGCATGCATAGATGCTGTCGGAATTGCCAGGGTCGGGGGGCAACTGTGGGGTTGATGAAGCTGAGCGAGCAAAGAGGGGCATAGAGGTGGTCCGTGATTGCCGTGCGGGTTTGGATGTACGGGCATGCAGCTAGGCGGGGTACAAAGGCCCGAGAGATGTATATCCTGTCGAGTCTGGAGGCGGTAGGTGGTGTCACAATATTATGACGTTGCCTCCCAAAGGCGAAGACATCCGTCGGCGTAGGATGGAGTTCACGGAAGGAGTCGACCAGTGCGTGGTTATCCATGCGTTTGGCAAATTAAGCGCCATCACGAGCTTTGAAGTCTTTGGGAGGGCGATTTTTGTCGATGGGAAGGATGACCGAGTTGAAGTTTCCAACAAGCATGGTTGCAGAGGCAGCGGTGGGGGCTTCCAGTGCCGGGACGAGCGGCAGTGGGGGCTTCCAGTGCCGGGACGAGCGTGGTGGTCCACCATATTCAGCGACCATAGAGTTGTGAGGGGGCGTAGATGGCAACGATGCGGATTTGCTCGCGGAGATAGTTGAGGTGTACATGTCAGATTTATATGACATAGCTGTTGTAGGCTATAGTGGGGTAGCACATATGGGGTACGACTTTCTAGGGTTTGTACTTGTACCCAACTTTGCCTTAGTCAATTCATTCTCGTTCATTTTCTCATGGTATCGAGCAGGTTCCCCTGTGGGAAATGTTCCTAGGGCCCACCACCTTTTTTTTTTTTTTTTTTTTCCTGCCCGGAGCGCGCTCTACTCTGCCCGAGTCACGCTCCCCTCTTTCGGCCCCGCCACGTCGCGCCGCCCTAGCGGCCGCGTCGCGCCGCCCTCGCGGCCCCGATCCGCCGCCCTTGCGGCTCCGTCGTGTCGCGCCGCCCTCACGCCCCCCCCCTCCTAGCCACCCTAGCGGCCCCGTCGCCTACCCCCGCGGCCCCGGCGCCGCCCTTCCCGGCCCCGGCGCCACCCTTCCCGGCCCCGGCGCCGCCTCTGCTGGCCCCGTCGCCTACCCTGCGGCCCCGGCACCTACCCTGCGGTCCCGTCACCTACCCTGCGGCCCCGTCACCTACCGTGCGGCTCCGGCGCCGCCCTTCCCAGCCCCGGCGCCGCCTCTGCTGGCCCCGTCGCCTACCCTGCGGCCCCAGCGCCTACCCTGCGGCCCCGTCGCCAACCCTGCGGCCCCGTCGCCTCTCCTGGCCCCGTCGCCTACCCTGCGGCCCCGGCGCCTACCCTGCGGCCAAGTCGCCTACCCTGCGGCCCCGTCGCCTACCCTGCGGCCCCGGCGCCGCCCTTCCCGGCCCCGGCGCCGCCTCTACTAGCCCCGTCGCCTACCCTGCGGCCCCGGCGCCTACCCTGCGGCCCCGTCGCCTACCCTGCGGCCCCGGCGCTACCCTTCCCGGCCCCGGCGTCGCCTCTACCGGCCCCGGCGCCGTCCCCACGCGGCCCCACCGTCACCACCGAGCCGCTAGCGCCGCCGAGCTACTGCCGAGCCGCCCGAGTCGCCCGAGCCGCCAGAGCTGCCGAGTCGCCGAGCCGCAGATGCTGCCGAGCCGCCGTACCGCCGAGCCGCCGAGCCGCCGAGCCGCTGTACCGCCGAGCCGCCGAGCTGCCGTACCGCCAAGCCGCCGATGTGAGAGGACGTCCCCGTTATAATATTTTCTCACTATTATATTTTTCCGTTATCCTATTCTCCCTTTTCTCCTCTTTATTTTGGTCTTTATCTCATCTCAATCGGCCTACTATTCTATTTTCTAGAGCCTTCTATTTATTTCTCTTATTTCCTACTTTTCCCACCGACATACCTATTATACGGCACCGACACCGCCGACAGTGGTGTATACGGTGTAATCTGGGCGTAATCCCAAGTGCCAATAGACTTGCGTGCTTATGCGCACTTGTGATTGTAGTATCGCGAAGGGTGTGTTCCCGAAGGTTCGTTTTATCTCGTTTATCCTTGTACTTTCCGAGTATAAATAGGCCTTGTATTCAGTTTTAGTGACAAGTTTCGATTGAGAATTCGATCCTGTGACACTTGGTAATCAGAGCCGTTCTCACTCGACAACTCTCGTCTAAGCAGCGGTCGCGGAAAAAATCGCCTCGAAAAACCGCCGGGGGCGACCAATTCGACGCCGATTTCTGGTAAGTACCAGTTCCGCGCTTTTCGAATTAACCCCCTCGCGTGGTTTTTGAACAGGATGGGTTCGCCGGCGACCAACGACGTTACGCAGCAGCTCTTCGCGCAAATCGCCAAGATGGAAGCGGAGATACGAGCGACGACTGAACGGTCGCGATTGGAGAACGAGCAGATGCGAAACGAACTGCAGCGCGTTACGCGGCTCCTCTCGACCATGAGCATTCCTGCTTCGACGACTTCGCAGCAGTCGCAGCGTCAGTTCGAGGTTCCGAAACTTCGCTCGCCGGAATCGTTCGACCCTAGCGATCGAAAATCCGACGTCAGGCGTGTCAAAATTAGAAGAAGGAAAGAGGATTGAACTAGCAAGAATGAGGATACAAATAGCAAACCCTAGAAGGGTTGTACTCGCTATAGAGCACCCCACTACAGGCTAGAACAATAAGATAATATTCTGACACACCCCCATAGCCAAAGTGGGGTGTAATCAGCAGAGCAGGCAAAGCAAAACAAGCTCAGGGTGGATCACAATGTCACCACACATTCTGAGCACAAGTTCAAGAAGAAATAGTTTAGAGTTTACAATTATAAGCAAAGCTAGTGGTAGTCACAACGGGCAAGTGAGGAGGAGGAGGGAGAGTGAGGGGAGAGGAGACAGGAGGCGACGGCTGAAGCTGCAGACACACGGGCAACAGGAGGCAGACTGGCACAGCGGCTACCGGACAGCGCCCGGACTACAGGGGTAACAGGCCCCGCGGCTCAAATAGCGGCGGACGGGCAATGGACCCACGGGCGGCTGGCACAGCTGGCTACGACTGGGCTACCGGGACAGCGCCCCGGACTACAGGTGCTGCTGACGACAAACTGGCAACCTCCGCTCATCCTCCCGCACACAGTCCCACCCCCCTGATACACACCCACTGCTACACCACTAGCTCTACTCCCACGCACCCCCCTAAAACCCTAAACCCCAGTCTCCCACACAACCACCCCCCTCAGCGACAGCTGCAGCAGTGGGAGACGAAGGAGGAGGAGGAGAAAGGGAGGAAGGCACACCGGCCACCCCCATACCCGCCACCCCACAGCTCGCCCCTCCCGTCGTCCGTCGTGGCGACCTGAGGGGGGCCGCAAGCGGCCCCCGAAGGAGCCGCGACGGGCGACGGGAAATGGGGGAGGGCCCACCACGGACCTGAGGGGAGGGCGGGGCCGCGACAAGGGGCGGGGCCGCGACGAGCGGGGCGGGGCCGCGACGGTCAGGGTGGGACCGCGACGTAGGGTGGGGCCGCGACAGGTCGGGGCCGCGAAGGTAGGGCGGGGCCGCATAGGGTCCGGGGCGGGGCCGCGACGTAGGGCGGGGCCGCTTCGAGGGGCGGGGCCGCGACGCAGGGGCGGGGCCGCGACGAGGGGCGGGGCCGCGACGGTCGGGGCGGGGCCGCGACGGAGGGGCGGGACCGCGACAGGTAGGGCGGGGCCAAGCCGGGCAGGCGCACGGGCGGCGACGGGCCGGGGCGGGGCCGCGACGAAGGGCGGGGCCGAGCCGGGCAGGCGCACGGGCGGCGACGGGCCGGGGCGGGGCCGCGACGTAGAGGAGAAGCCCGCCGCGCGCCCCGGGGCGCACAGCGGGCAATGAACCGCCGCGCGCCTCGGGGCGCACGGCGGGCAGAAAACCGCCGCGCGCCTCGGGGCGCACGGCGGGATGAAAAAGTAGCAGCGGAAGCAAGGTGGGGACACACCCACAGGATCGATCCAAGGGGATCGACCTGCTCTGATAGCATGTCAAAATTAGAAGGAAAGAGGATTGTGTGAAAATAGGAAAACAGGAATGAATGAACTATGAATGAAAGCAGTACAAATATGAAACCCTAACTGGGTTGTACCCCCTATGGGATACCCCACTACAGCCTACACAGCAGTATAAGCTATAGATATGTTCTGACACACCCCCATAGGCAAAGTGGGGGAGAACAAGGGGTCACAAGACCAGTCAAGCAAGACAAAGCAAAGCTCAGGGTGGATCACAAAGTCACCACACAGTCCGAGCACAAGAGCAAGGCCAAAGGCCAGTTCACAAGCAAGAGTACAGACATATATATAAAGCTAGACAAGCAAGAGCAGGTATATATATATGTCACAGTACAAGTGAAGTCAAGAGGAGAGCAAGTGAGGCAAGACAGGCACAAGACCCAGCTGGGTGCAGAAGCGCTGATGGTCACAAGGCGCAAGTGCCTTGGTGAACACATCAGCAGTGTTGGCCTCAGAGGCCACGTACGCAAGTCGCAACTGACCACGCTGCTGCAGCTCACGAGCAAGGAAGTAGCGGAGAGCAATGTGCTTCGTTCTGTGCTCCAAGCGCTGCTCTCGACACAAGGCCAGCATAGCCTTGTTGTCTACGTACAGCACTGGAGGAGAACGAGGCGGCTCTCCAAGGTCAGTCAGCAGGTAGGTGAGCCAGCGAAGCTCCTGTGCAGCCATGGCCCCGGCGTAGATCTCAGCCTCACAACTGGAGCCGAGAACCGAAGACGAGCGAGTAGACCGCCACGAGACAGAGCCGGAACCAAGGCTGAAGGTGTAACCCTGTGACGACCGCTGCGTAGCCTGGTCGTCAGCCCAAGAAGCGTCCGCGTGGCCGGTAAGGACCACTGGACTCCGCCCTCCAAGCACTAGCCCCATGCCTGACGTACTGCACAGGTAGCGCAATACCCTCTTCGCTGCAGCCATGTGCTCCGGTCTGTGTCTCCCAGGAGCAACATAGCGTGCAAGAATGCTCAGAGGGTATGCAAGGTCAGGTCGTGTGCAGGTCATCAGGTACATGAGGCAGCCAACAAGCTCCGCATACGGACCACTCGACTCTACGGACTCATCCGAAGGCAGAGCTGAGAGTGAGTGGCGAGTAGGCAGAGGAGTGGCCTGAGGCGAGGAGTACGTGAAGCCGAAGCGCTGAAGGACCTGCTGCACCATGTGTGACTGAGTCAAGGTAATGGTGCGGCGTGCTCTGTCCCGAGTGATCTGCAAGCCAAGGTAGCTGCGCAGTTCACCCAGGTCTGTGCACGTGTGTCTCTTCAACAGCTCGGACTTCACGTAGGCGAGTCCAGCAGTGTCCGCTGTGGCAAAGACCAGGTCGTCGACGTACACGAGGATGTAGAACGGCGGCAGGGAAGTGTCGGTGCGAAGAAACAGCGACGGGTCAGCAGTAGAAGGAGCAAACCCAAGAGCCGCAAGCGTAGTCCTCAGTGTGTCGTGCCACTCACGCGGTGCCTGGCGGAGACCGTAGACTGGCCGTCGGAGGCTCCACTGGGTGCCAGGAGGGAAAGTCCCAGTGAAGCCAGGTGGACGGCGAAGCCAGATCTCCTCGTGCAGGCTACCCTGCAAGAACGCAATGCTGAAGTCGAGAGAGTGAAGCTCGTAGTCGCGCTGAGCGGCTATGTGCAGCAGCACCCGAAGAGTAGTCATCTTCGGGGTGGGAGAGAAGGTCTGAAAGTAGTCAACTCCCTGCCGCTGACTGAAGCCACGAGCAACGTACCGTGCCTTGAAGACAGGTGGAGAGCCCGGCGGCCGCTTCACCCTGAAGATCCACATGCCACTGACGATGTTCGCCCCAGGAGGGGGAACCGCGTCAACGTAGGTGCCTGTGGACTTCCAGGAAGCCATCTCTGCATCCATAGCTGCCTGCCACTGAGAGGAGTAGGGACCCTCTACGGCCTCCGCGTAAGAACGCGGAGTCGGGATGTCTAGTGCATCCGGGTCTCCCTCAGGGGCAAGCAGTACAGACGCGAGATGAGGTGAAGCAGCCGCTAGACACTGTAACTCCTCCTGCCTGTCCTCTAGGACGTCCGTGCCAAGAGCACACTCACCCCCGACGGACGGAGGACAGACAGACGCAGACTCAGCAACAAGACTAGCAGCGTAGTCGAGACGACAGCGAGCAGCAAAGTCGACGAGCTCAGCGACTAGAGCAGACGCAGCAGTGGACTCAAAAGAGGGGTCAGTGACGACAGTAGCAAGCAGACGCGTGACAGTGGGACTGGCAGCACGAAGAGAGTCCGACTCAGGGTCCGCAAGCGCAGGAAGAGAGGACTCAGGAGGAGAAGGCAAAGGGGCACGCAGAGGAGCAGTGGACGGACGTAAAGACATCCGGTGCGTGCCAGGGACAGGAGGAGGACGCTGACGCGAACTGCGACCACTAGCGCGAGCAGCACGAACAGGCGACGCGGGACGAGACGCAGGCTCACGACGCCCAGCAAGACCTCCAGTAGGACCAGTGTAAGGAGAGGGAGCAGGCAGTGGAGAGGAAGGCTCCAGTAGGGGCTGCGACTGGACAGGCGGTGGACCCTCTACTGGAGGAGAAAGACCAAGAACCTGCTGAAGGAGCGGAACGAAGTACGGCCGAGGCCGCGCGGCAGCTCCAGACTCAGCAGGGACAGCACCAGCACCCTCAGCGACAGCACCAGCGCCACCCACACCTCCAGCGGCAGGACCAACAGCAGCAGGCTCAGCACGAACGCCCTCAGCAGCTCCAGCTCCAGGAGGACCTGCAGGGCCAGCAGCTCCGGGACCGGCTGCACCCGCACCCTCGACGGTCGAAGAAGCTCCAGCTCCAGCTCCAGCAGCACCTCCAGACTCAGCAGCACGCCTCCAGCGGCGAGCGAACCACTCGCGCAGCTCCTGTGGAGAGAGGGGCTCCCGGCGAGACGCAGCAGCAGGAGAAACCCCAGGCTCAGCAGCTCCAGACGCAGCACCCCCAGGCTCAGCAGCTCCCAGCTCAGCACCCCCAGGCTCAGCAGCTCCCGACCCAGCACCCCCAGACCCAGCACCTCCAGGCACAGCACCCCCCGGCTCAGCACCCCCAGGCTCCGCACCCTCCGCAGTAGCACCCTCAGGCCCAGCACCCCCAGCAGTAGCACCCCCAGGCTCAGCACCCCCGCGCACAGCACCCCCAGAGTCAGCACCCCCAGGCTCAGCACCCGCAGCAGCACCAGAGTCACCAGTAACCTCGACCGGGTCAACGGCGTCTACCTGGGACACACCTGAGGGGGCAGGAACCTGAGGGGGGAGGGGGTCTACCGGGGGGGGAACCGGCACAAGGAAGTCCGGGGGAGGGGGGAGGGAAGGAGTGCGGTAGGGGAAGAGACGGTAGAAGGGGACTGACTCGTCGAACGTGACGTCCTGGGAGGACAGAACACGACGAGAGGAGGGGTGGTAAAACTGCCACCCTGGGGCGTCAGTGGGGAAGCCAAGGAAGACACAGGGAGCAGCACGAGGGGACAGTTTGTCCGCAGACAAGTCGCGGACAAACGCCCGAGATCCCCAGACACGGAACACAGACGCATCGCCAACCTTCCCCGTCCACAGCAAGGCTGGGGACATCGCTGGCCGAGAGACCCGGGGGTGAAGGTTGAGCTGATGCGCCGCGTACCTCACCGCAAACGGCCACAGAAAATGGGGGGCAGCCGCATGCATCATGGACGTACGAGCGACATCCATGACCATGCCAATGCGGCGCTCAGCAATCCCATTTTGCTGTGGTGAGTCCGGAAGCGTGAAGGTCTGGCGGATCCCCCGTGCACGACAGTAGTCTCGCAGAAGGCGAGAAGAGAACTCTCCGCCTCTGTCAGAGTGCAGACGCAGAACAGGAAAGTCCGAGCCGAAGCTCTTCCTGAGCTGGAGACGAGCCTCGCGGATCCAGTCGATCAGCACCTCAGTGACCGCACCCTTGCTGCGCAAGGGGAGGACTGTGGTGTAACGCGAGTAGTCGTCAACCACCAACAGGAAGTAGCGCTCGTAACCCTGCCCACGGACGGGGGCTGGGCCCCACACATCCATGTGAAGCGTCTGCAGGGGAGCCTCTGTCGGGGGGAAGTGGGAGGAGTGAGGAGTAGCCCGGAGGCGACCCTCGACACAGGGGACACAGGAAGGTCCTGGCCCGGAGGGGAGAGGAGGGAGAGACTGGGGAAGACCAGAGACAAGGACACGGGAAGCCATGCTCCGAAGACGGGGCAAGGAGGGGTGGCCAAGACGGTGGTGCCACAGGAGAGTCTCGTGAGACAGGAGGCGACAAGAACAGGGGGCAGACTCAGGACCTGACCGGGACGCAGCAGCAAGTACCTGACCCGACGCAGCCACCTGACCAGACGCAGGGACAGGAGGAGACTCAACGGTCAGGGTGTAGAGACTCGACCCCGGCCGACGTGAGAACGTGGCCAGGTGTCGGCCTGTGCGAGCCTCCGTGCAGTGGGTCACCCTCTGACGCGCAGGAGTGAACTGGTGAACACCCCCATCCTGCAGGTCCGCTCCACTCACCAAGTTCGTAGAGAACGAGGGAAGGTACAGACCCGACAGGGTGCCCGAAGGGGCAGCCGGACACGGGAGGACAGTGGAGAAGTGAGACAGGACAGGACCCCCAGAGGGGTCAGCAAGGGAGACCGCAACCGGCCTGGCGAGCGGCGAAAGGGTAGTGCGGTCTCGAAAGAAGGAGCGAGAAGCTCCGGAGTCAAGTGTGAAAGTGAGGGAGGACGAGGACGACTCAGTACCTGAGAGCGCAGTCTCACCAGTACCTGAGAGCGCAGACGCACTGGCACCTAGAGCAGCAGCCTCACAAGCACCTAGCGCAGCAGTACCAATGCCCGGGTCGGGCTGAAAACACCGGTAACCCTCATTCTCCTCACTATAATCCACAACATACATAGCAGTAAGGATAGCATCAAAATCAAGATCAAAGATCGCTACACCAGCCCTGAGAAGCTCATCCCAGCGAGGGATCTCACTAGCCCCAGGGAACTGCTGACGCCAAGCGTCCGTCAGGCGGCCAAAGCAGCGTTGGGTGGCGTGGGCACCCCCACACTGCTCACCCGCGCGGTCGCCGGAACGAAGAACGTAGGTGCAGGGACCAGTACCCCCACCCCTCTGACGCCCAGCGTACCACTCACGAAGCTGCTGAGGCGAAGGGATGTCCCGCGAGCGCTGCTGCTGCTGCCGGTGCGAGCGCTGGCCACCACCACCGCCGCTACGCTGCTGGGTACCACCCCGACCAGCTCCACCTCCTCCACCACTACTGCCTCCTCCGCTGCCGCCTCCACTGCCTCCACCTCCGCCGCCTCCACCTCCGCCGCTGCCTCCACCACCACCGCTGGCACCACCACCACCGTCTCCGCCGCTGCTGCCGCCACCACCACCACCACCCCCGCCACTAGCCCCGCCGCCACCCCCACTCCCTCCGCCGCCACCGCCGCCACCGCCACCGCCCCCTCCAGCTCCACCCGCGCCCTTGCCCCCCTTGCCCTTGCTGGAGCGACGTCTCCCACTAGGGGCAGACGTCGCGCCGACCGACTCAAGACCAAGCAGGTCGGCAGCAGCAGCAGAGGCAACAGAGGGCAGCAAGGGGGAAGGAGAGCACCCCTCAAAGATGGGGGTGCGAGGGTCACCACGAGAAGCACCTACAGCGACTATGCTCTTCTCCGCTGCAAGGAGGGCCTTCTCAAGGAGGTCGACGGTGAGAGTGGTGGGACAGACTGCGAGAAAGTGGTCCCTGACGACGCGAAGGGAGTCAGGGAGGCGTGCGACTACGTAGTAGAGAGCGATGTACATGGGGGGGGGGTTCTTAGCGCAGAACTCAGCAGGAAGGGCGGCGCGGTAGCGAGTGTCACTAGTGCGGAGGTGCGTAATGAGGTCAGCGACAGTGGGAAAGGCAGAGAGGTCAGGAAAGAGGTAGGGAAGCATGAGACGGCTCAGTGCAGCAGTGGCAGGGGAGGAGTAGCGCGCAACTACAGCGTCGTACAAGGTCTGAGCACTCTTGTACCGACTAAAGTGCGCACGCTCAGAGGTAGGGAGGTGGCGACGCACAGCAAGACGTGCAGCAGCATCGCGGGTGGCCCACTTAGAGCGGACAGCGGGATCAGCATCAGCAGCAGGGGCAGGAGAGGCGCCAGAGGTGAGGTCAAAGAGAGAAAGGTCGTCAGCCCTGTCGCACTGTAAGAACAGCTGCAGGTCGTCTAACCAGACCTCAAAATCAATGGCGCGACCCTCAGCGTCAAAATCTAGGACACTAGGGGTAGCCATGGTGACGACAGCGACGCAGTGCAAGCAGTAGGGAAAGAGCTCGCAGTGTCAGTGGGACAGTGCTCACCAGGCAGGGCAGGTCGTGCAGTCAGCAGAAAGGCGGCTCAGCGACCGGGCGGCTCGGGTGCACAGCTGCTCGGCTCCCGGGCGGCTCGGCGGCTGGGCGGCTCGGGCGCAGGGCGGCTCGGCTCCCGGGCGGCTCGGCGGCTGGGCAGCTCGGGTGCAGGGCGGCTCGGCTCCCGGGCGGCTCGGCGGCTGGGCGGCTCGGGTGCAGGGCGGCTCGGCTCCCGGGCGGCTCGGCGGCAGGGCGGCTCGGGTCCCGGGCGGCTCGGCTGCTGGGGCGGCTCGGCCGGGAGATGCAGCGTCGGGCCGGCAGGTGCAGCGTCGGGCCGGCAGGTGCAGCGGCGGGCCGGCAGGTGCAAGTGGCGGGCCGTAAGAGGCGGCGGGCCGATGGGTGCAGCGGCGGGCCGGTAGGTGCAGCGGCGGGCCGGCAGGAGCAGCGGCGGGCCGGCAGGGTGCAGCGGCGGGCCGTCAGGAGCAGCGACGGGCCGGCAGGGTGCAGCGGCGGGCCGTAGAGTGCAGCGGCGGGGCCGTCGGCAGCAGAGGCGGGGCCGCGTCAGAGGAGGCGGCGTGGCCGCGTCAGGGGAGGCGGCGGGGCCGCGTCAATGGAGGCGGCGGGGCCGCGTCAGGGGAGGCGGCGGAGTCGCGTCAGGGGAGGCGGCGGGGCCTCGTCAGGGGAGGCGGCGGGGCCGCGTCAGGGGAGGCGGCGGGGCCGCGTCAAGGGAGGCGGCGGGGCCGCGTCAAGGGAGGCGGCAGGGCCGCGTCAGGGGAGGCGGCGGGGCCGCGTCAGGGGAGGCGGCGAGGCCGCGTCAAGGGAGGCGGCGGGGCCGCGTCAAGGGAGGCGGCGGGGCCGCGTTAAAAGAGGCGGCGGGGCCGCGTCAAGGGAGGCGGCTGGGCCGCGTCAGGGGAGGCGGCAAAGCCGCGTCAGAGGAGGCGGCGGGGCCGCGAGTGAAAAGGCGACCCGAGGGGTCGCTAAAAAAAAAAAGGGCGCGCCTCGGGGCGCGCGTCGGTGGGCCCAGACAACGGTCCTAAGGTAGGACCCGCTCTATACCATGTGAAAATAGGAAAACAGGAATGAATGAACTATGAATGAAAGCAGTACAAATATGAAACCCTAACTGGGTTGTACCCCCTATGGGATACCCCACTACAGCCTACACAGCAGTATAAGCTATAGATATGTTCTGACAGATTGAACTAGCAAGAATGAGGATACAAATAGCAAACCCTAGAAGGGTTGTACTCGCTATAGAGCACCCCACTACAGGCTAGAACAATAAGATAATATTCTGACAAGGCGGTGGCTCGCGACGATGGAAATTTATTTCGCGGCGATCGGATGGACGACGACGGAGTACGACGGCGAGAAAATTCGTCTCGCGACAACGTTGATGCGCGGTCCAGCTCTCGAGTGGCTCGGAAGCAACAGTAGCATTTTCCAGGGCGAAGCCACGTTGCAGCAGTTCCGGGCAGACCTTCTCAAACGTTTTGAGCCGATTAATTCCACTTATATTGCGCGCGAAAAATTACATCACCATAGGCAATACGGGAGTGTCGCGCAATACACGCAGCAGATGGAGGAATTTTATAATCGCATTCCCGACATTACCGAGGGCGAAAAAATTCAGTCCTACATCGCGGGGCTGAAAACTGACATTCGGCGCCAGGTTGCAGCAGCGAATTGCAGCAGCTACAGCGAAATCGTATCGGCCGCGGAGCGTTTTGACTTGGTCAACTCCGGGACACGACGACCCCACGTCGTCGGATCACGACAAGGGGATCGCTCGGCTTCAACCACGTTCGCCGACCCCATGGAAGTCGACAAAATCGACGCGAGTTCACGTCCTGCAAAAAACAAAACACTTTGCGAATTTTGCGGCGGAAACGGACATCGCATTGTCGACTGTTTTCACATGAAATCAGCACGTGCGGCATTCCGAGCTCGTGGGAGTGGCGAAACTAAAGACAAAAAGTCAAAAAACGGATCTCGCCAGTGATTGCGGATCGTGCTGGCGAGAAAAAACAGATCCGAAAGCGTCAGCGCAATCTGGACCGAATCGAAATTGAAGGACAGCATTGGGCGCGAGATTTGGAGAATCAAGGGCGAAATCCCAAGCCCCTTGACCGAAATTTGTCAGAGGAATTCGCCGAGGAAAAGAAAACCTCCGCGAAAACAGACTCAACCAAGACGGGAACTCTCCAATTCGACCCCGGAAAAAAACAGAATTCGTTAAAGTTATCTTTCAAAGATGCTTTAATGAAGACTGGCGATTTTCGCGGGTCCGGAGCCATAAACAAATTCCGGGAAGAACTCCAGAGGAAGCAAACAATTAAAGAAGTGGTACCGGTGCCTACGGAGCTGGGGAAAAAATTAAGGAGTGTGGAAAGGAGTAGACCTTTTCACGACGTCAACGTCCTCTCCCGGAACCAGCCCAAGACGACTCTCCACTCCCGAGGGAAGAAGTCTATGGAGCTGAAGCAGCTGAAGAGGCAGCTGGGAGTTCAAAAGAAGCTGCAGAAACTCCGAAAACCCCTCCAGGATGCATCCAGTGGATCGCAGGCGTCGACCGGATCCACCCCCTCAGGGTCAACTTGTACGGTTACTACCTCTACTCCTGGCGTTGGAGAAGAGCCTTTCTCTACGCAGCCCAGGCCAGCTAGTTGTCCAGAAGAAAGCAGTGGAACCACGGTGTGTACTGAATATTGGGATGTACCCTATGATCCTATTAATGAGACTATTTTTGGGTACTCCGAGCAACGCTCACCACTCCTGCTCGAGGTGATCTGCTACGGACAGCGCCTCCAAGCACTCGTGGACACCGGGGCGTCACACAGCGTCTATGACAAAAAGGCAATCGATCGACTCGGAAGTGACATCAAGTCCTCAAGCTTCTCTGCAACGATGGTGGATGGCAGTAAGCTACCTATCTACGGGGAAACACGGTTGCTACTCCAGATTGGACCCCTTCGATGGAAGCCTGCTCTCCCCGTCACAAATATCAAAGGACTTGACATAATCTTCGGGAGAGACTTTCTTAAAAAGTTCAACCCCGAGATCAACTGGGTTAACCAGACGGCCAACATCAACAATAACGGGAGGAAAATCAGCCTTCCCAAATGGGACGACACGGGAAATATTCCAGTCGAGACACTCGCACGCTTTGAAAAGGACGTCAAACGGACCACGGCGGGATTCATGGCGATAGTCAACGAGGCAGACAACGGAGAGAAGCAGACCCAGGAACTCCCTCCAGCAGTCAAGAAAATTCTTGAAGAGTTCCAGGACGTTCTCCCCGACGATTTACCTGATCAACTACCGCCATACCGGACACATCAACACGAGATCGTAGAAGAGCCGGGGTCCAAGCCAACATTTCGAGCACCATACCGGCTAAGCCCGACAGAGCTTGCCGATATGAAAAAACAAATAGAGTATCTCCTGGAGAAAGGGCTGATTCGACCTTCGACTTCGCCGTACGGAGCTCCAGTTCTCTTCACTCCGAAGCCAGACGGAAGTCTGCGAATGTGCATCGACTACCGAGCCTTGAACAAGCAGACTGTAAAAAATAAATACCCGATACCACGTATCGACGACTTACTCGATCAACTTCGCGGTGCTACGGTATTCTCCAAGCTCGACCTCAGATCGGGATACTGGCAAATTCGTATGGCGGACAACTCTATCCACAAAACCGCTTTTCGAACTCGGTACGGGTCATACGAGTATCTCGTGATGCCATTCGGACTCACTAACGCACCAGCCACATTTCAGGCGGAAATGAACCACATCCTTCGGCCCCTTCTGGACGAGTGCGTGGTGGTATATTTGGACGATATCCTGATCTACTCGAAAGATATGAAGCAGCACGTTGAGCATCTACGACGGGTGTTTGAAATTATTCGACGAGAACGCTTCTACGTGAAACTATCCAAGAGCGAGTTTGCGTTGAAAAAAGTCCAGTTCCTTGGACATATGGTGAGCGCTCAAGGAGTTCACGTGGATTCTAAGAAGATCGAAGCAGTGCGAACGTGGAAGACCCCTGAGAACATGAAGGAGTTACAACAGTTCCTTGGATTCGCCAACTACTACAACCGGTTCGTACCGAACTACGCCAAGATTGCCGCACCATTAACGAACCTATTGAAGAAGAATACACCATATCAATGGGAGGCGAAGCACCAGGAAGCCGTGGAACAACTTAAAACCGCACTCACGTCCGCACCTGTTCTTATCCTGCCAGACACTGAACTTGACTATGTCATCGAGGCCGATGCTAGCGATCAAGCAGTGGGCGCAGTACTCATGCAGGATCAAGGGAAGGGACTACAACCCATTGCATACCTCAGTAAAAAACTTCACGGGGCAGAACTCAATTACCCCATCCATGACAAAGAGGCCCTCGCCATCGTCAACGCATTTAAGGCATGGAGGTGTTATCTCGAAGGAAGAAAAACGACTGTCTACACCGACCACTGCAGCCTCAAGTACCTGAAGACCCAACCAACACTCTCCAGGCGGCAGGTCCGGTGGATTGACTTTCTCGAAACCCACTTCCATTACGACATCGTGTATAAGCCGGGGCACAAGAACAAGGCAGACGCACTGAGTCGCCCTGCACACGTTGCCGCCTTACAAATCGATGGCATGAACCCACTTGTGAAGGGACTCTTCACGCATGGATACACCATCGACCCCGAAGTCTCTGTAGCAGAAAAGCGCCATCTTCTACATTGGGATCAAGACATCGCATACCGCAAGGGCTCTACAAAAATATGGGTACCTAATTACCCTCCCTTACGCCAGTTACTGCTCGAAGAATATCATGATGTTCTCTACGCGGGCCACTTCGGTAGTAACAAGACGCTTGCCGGTATTGCGAAGCATTATTATTGGCCCCACATGGCGGATGACGTACAAAAATTCGTCACCTCGTGCGACACATGCCAACGGATGAAGAGTAGCAAACACAAGAAAGCAGGATTACTACAGCCTCTTCCAGTCCCTGAACAGCCTTGGCAAGTGGTTAGCCTCGACTTCATCACCGGGTTACCACCTACCAAAGCTGGTTATGACGCCATTCTAGTCGTCATCGACAAATTCTCCAAAATGGGACACTTCATTCCGACACACACAACGGCTCGCGTCGAGGAGACAGCGCAAATATTCTTCCGCTACGTCATCTCGCAACATGGCATTCCAACCACGCTGATCTCCGACAGAGACCCGAAATTCACAAGTAAATTCTGGAAGGAGCTCATGTCGCTCATGGGGACCAAACTCGCCATGTCATCAGCCTATCATCCCCAAACGGATGGTCAGACAGAGCGCCTCAACCAGATTGTCGAACAGCTTCTGCGAGCAGCGTGTAAGGACGATATCTCTACATGGGATGCACATCTGCCGGTTCTCGAGTTTGCGTATAACAACGCCACGCACGCCGCAACAGGGCAAACTCCTTTTTTCCTCTGTTACGGTCGCAACCCACTCACGCCTCAGAAACCAACAGTACCCGCCACGGTGCAACCCGCACATGACTTCATTTCCACTATGCACCAATTGTGGGAGCGCACGCATAAACGTCTTCTGACTATCCAGCAGCAACAAAAGAAGCTCGCTGATCGGAGTCGCAACGATCATTCCATCCAGATTGGCGATCAGGTGCTTCTGGATACACGCAATCTCGACATTAGCCGTCTTCCGTCTAAGCTCCGACCTCGCTTCTGCGGACCTTTTCTCGTCGAGGCGCAGGTCACTCCAGTAACCTTCTGCTTGCGTTTACCAGCTACCTGGAGGATTCACAATGCCTTCCATGTTCAACTTCTCAAGCCCTATCGGGACCCAAACACGGTCTTCAAAGGTCGCCAGCCGCCGCCGCCACTGCCAGTGATCGTTAATGGGGAACCCGAGTACGAAGTCGAAGCCGTTCTGGCGCACCGACGACGACGTAGCGGCACCTTGGAGTTCTTGATTCGTTGGAAAGGCTATGATCATTCCGAGGATACCTGGGTACCTGAACACGACATGGATAACGCCCGCCGTCCTCTACAGGACTACCTTGTCAAGCAGGGTGTTACTTCTACCACCCAGCTTTGAGGGGGGGAAGTGTGAGAGGACGTCCCCGTTATAATATTTTCTCACTATTATATTTTTCCGTTATCCTATTCTCCCTTTTCTCCTCTTTATTTTGGTCTTTATCTCATCTCAATCGGCCTACTATTCTATTTTCTAGAGCCTTCTATTTATTTCTCTTATTTCCTACTTTTCCCACCGACATACCTATTATACGGCACCGACAGCGCCGACATTGGTGTATACGGTGTAATCTGGGCGTAATCCCAAGTGCCAATAGACTTGCGTGCTTATGCGCACTTGTGATTGTAGTATCAGGAAGGGTGTGTTCCCGAAGGTTCGTTTTATCTCGTTTATCCTTGTATTTTCCGAGTATAAATAGGCCTTGTATTCAGTTTTAGTGACAAGTTCCGATTGAGAATTCGATCCTGTGACAGCCGAGCCGCCGTAACGCCGAGCCGCCGAGCCGCCGTACCGCCGAGCCGCCGAGCCGCCGAGCCGCCGTACCGCCGAGCCGCCGAGCCGCCGTGCCGCCGTACCGCCGAGCCGCCGTACCGCCGAGCCGACGAGCCGCCCGAGCCGCCCTGTCCGGTAAGAGCAGCGCCTCTATCACTGCACTGTCCTTACCCCACTGTTTGCGCTGCTAGTCTACTACTGTCATGGCTACCCCTAGTGTCCTCTCTTTTCACGCTAAGAGTCGGGCCATTGACTTTGACGTCTGGGTAGATGACCTACAGCTTTTCTTATAGTGCGATAGGGCAGACGGTCTCTCCCTATTCGACCTCACTTCTGGTGCCTCTCCTGCCCCTGCTGCTGATGCTGACGCCACTGTTCGCTCACAGTGGGCCACACGCGATGCTGCTGCACGTCTTGCTGTGCGTCGCCACCTGCCTACCTCTGAGCGTGCCCACTTTAGCCAGTACAAGAGTGCTCAGACCTTGTACGACACTGTAGTTGCACGCTACTCCTCCCCTGCCACTGCTGCACTGAGCCGCCTCATACTACCGTACCTCTTCCCTGACCTTGCTGCCTTTCCCACAGTCACTGACCTCATTACGCACCTCCGCACTAGTGACACTCGCTACCGCGCTGCGCTTCCTGCTGAGTTCTGCGCCAAGAACCCCCCCCCCCCCCCATGTACATCTCCCTCTATTACATAGTCACCCGGCTACCTGACTCTCTCCGCGTAGTCAGGGACCACTTCCTCTCAGTTTGCCCCACCACTCTCACCATTGACCTCCTCGAGAAGGCCCTCCTAGCAGCAGAGAAGAGCATAGTCGCTGTAGGAGCCTCTCGTGGTGACCCTCGCACTCCCGTCTTTGAGGGGTGTTTCCCCTCCCCCCTTTTGCCCTCTGTTGCCTCTACTGCGGCTGACCTCGTTGGTTTCGAGTCGGTCGGCGCTGCGTCTGCCCCGAGCGGGAGACGCCACACCGGCAAGGGCAAGGGGGGCAAGGGCGCTGGAGGATGAGTCCGTCGAGGAGCTCGGTTCGACGGGACCCGTTCGGTGTAGGAGCTCCTCGACGAAGGCGGTATAGGAGCTCGTCTACAAGGCTGGTATAAGAGCTCCTCGACAAGGCTGGCAAAGGGCTCGTCTAGGCGAAAGCTGCTCGGCGGAGCATTCGTCGAGCTACTCTACGGAAGTTGCGCGACTGCAAAATTTGTCATGTAAGCGAATGTCGCCCATGCGGTTTTGCGAAGTCAACCTGCAGAACGACATCACGTGCTCGACGGTGCATCGCTGGCGAAACTGTCGGCACGTGTTCTACCTGGCACCTGCGCCATGTGCCTGTCGGCGCGTCCGTCTACCTGCACCTACTTGGTAGGTGCGCACCTGCGCAGAAGTTCACCTACCTCTGCGGCGCTGGCAAACCGCTGCTATACCGCGCTGGCAGACCGCTGCTGTACCGTGCTGCCAAACTACTCTGCTGCAGCATTGGCAGGCCGCTCTTCTGCTGCGCTGGCATAGTTCGCCTTGCAGTAGGTATGTTAGGTGCTGCAATGCCATTCTAGCTATATCGACTTGCATGCCTCATTGTAATCTAATGTCCTTTCAATTTCTTAGTGGAATTCTTGCCATATTTCGTTGTGAACATAGCAAATAGTGAGAAGGCCTAGTGCGACGCTACGATCACCCGCACAACCCCGTGCCTTCCTTTGTAGTCTACTCCCGTTGTGTAGTGACTCTCCGCATGGTGCGGTGAGCGTGGAACGGCCCCGCAACTTACCTTCGGTTAGTAGCCGACGTTTGCACCTTACCTAAGTCGTTGTCAGCCGGCACCCGTATGTACCACCATGAACGACCATGAAGTCGTAGCAGGCATAGAGGATACCCTGCAGGCGCGGTTAGATGATGTTCGGGCACGCCACGCGGAGCTAACGTGGACGTTTTGCTCCTTGGAGCCCGCGCGCAGTGGGCGCGCGAACACCCAACGACCCGTACTAAGGCGGATAATCTGCTCGCCACTCCCCGACCGGCACGCAACGAAGGCAACGTCGACGAGGGGGTCGACGACGGTGACCAAGTCGGCCGCGATGAGTGCACGCGGAGGATAAGTGGAGTGATCAGGGCCGCCAACGACGGGGTCGGCGGAATACATCCGCGAGTGCAGCGGTCGGTGGCGGCTGTGGGCAGCTCGCATGGCGACGTTGATGGTCGACACCGCTCTCTGCAGAGAAGAGGAGTGAGGCCGAACTCCTCTACGCACGTGACGGCTGGCGGAACTGTGCCCGCCTACGGTAATTTCAAGTTTTCGCCGGACAAGATCGCGGTACCTATACCGTTGGAAGGTCGACGAGACCTTATCACGTGGAGGGAGTCGATCGAGCCCCAGCTGGAAATTGCGGGGCTGAAATGTTTCGCCGACGGTGAAGAGGTGATGCCGGAAGAGGACAACGCCGAACTGCGGGCAGAATTCCGCGCGGCTCATCTGTTGACCTTCATGGTCATCTCGCGTTGATGTTCGCCGATGGTGTAGATCGCTCTGAAGCCGTGCCGGCTTCTACTAGACGCCGGCCACCAAGCGTGGCGGTTCATCATGTCTACGTACCAGGCGACCGACGACCTATACATCGGCTAGCTAGAGGAGCGCTTGACTCACGTGAGGATGGGGGAGTAGGAGTCGGTGACAGATTAATGCAACCGCGCTCGACGAATCCTCGCCGACATGCGGATGGCGGGCGTCGACTACTCGACGGCGTCTTACATCACACACGCCATCAAGGGACTACCGAGCGGGTATAATCTGATGCGGCGGATGATGGCGATGCCTGGCGTACGCGAGACGCTCAACAAGGATACACTCACGAGCCACATCATCAAGAATGAGGCTATGCAAGAGGAAGAGCGGCCCACGAAGCTCCTTCCGCAGGCGAACTACGTCGCCCCGACGAAGCAGAGTCGTCAGCTGGGGCAACGCAGGAAGCAGAGCGGAGGTGGGAAATCAGCGAAAGAAAACGAGCGGTCGAAGTTGGCTCGGGACAACGGTCGAGGCGGAGGCGGTCGACGGCGAGAATGGTGGCTATGCGGCGACCCCTACCACTTCCCCTTCAAATGCCTCGACCGCGACGAGAGCGATGACGACGACAAGGGAGGCCCCGGGAAGTCTGACGGTGGTCGTCGACGCAGAGACAACAAGCCGCGCAAGGAGAAGCCATCGCCGAAATCGACGCCGTTGACAAAGGATGCTGTTTCCTCTACCAACAAAGGTGGAGGCGACGGGGAGGCGTCGTGCTCGATGGTCGAAGTCGTAGAGTCGACCGTCTCTCTGGCGCCGGAGGCAGGGGAGGACTTCAAGGCGGTCGCGGCAGCAGTGCAGGGGAACCCCACGGTGGTGCTCCTTGACAGCGGCTGTTCCCACCATCTGATGGGAACGAAGGAGGCGTTCGTCGAGATGAAGCCTGGAGGCGACGACAAGCATGTGCGTGGCTTCAACGGGGCATTGTAGAACGTCGAAGGCCGTGGCACTCTCGCTCAGCGCGGGGAGATTGGGAAGCAGATTCTTGTTCCCGACGTGCTCTACATTCCGGGCGTGCATGCTAACCTGCTGTCGGCCGGCCAGCTGCTGGAATATGGTGTGAAGCTGCAGTACGTTGGCGACAAAATGCTGCTCATCTTGGCGGCGGGGGACGTGTTTGATCGGGCGAAGTACACCGGCCGGATTCTCTGCACCGACCTTTGCCCTTGCTCGACGGAGTCAATGTCGGCCCCGGCAGAGGTGGTGGCTCTGCGGACGATCACCTCGGCGACGAAGTTTACGCTGAACATGTGGCACGCAAGGCTAGTGCATGTCGGCGTTGACACGATCAAGAGCTCGACAAAGCACGAAGTCGCCGCCGGTCTAGACATCAAGCAGTCGACCGCGATGGCTCTGCCGTGTGCTTCATGCGTCGGAGGCAAGCTGGCGTGGCATACCTTCCCCGACCTAGGATCAGACGCCAAGAATGCGCTCGACGTAGTGCTCATCGATCTCTGTGGGCCATTTCGAGTGGCCGCCAACGATGGCAGCCTCTACTTTTTTTTGCTGAAGGACAGGAAGACTCGCTATGTGTGGGATCGGCCGATCACGAAGAAGAGCGAAGCGCTTGTCGTCTTCAAAAAGTGGCTGAAGCTAATAGAGCGGCAGACGTCGAAGACGGTGAAAATGCTGCGTTCTGACCGTAGAGGGGAGTTTATCCGTCATGCATTCACTGACCTCGTCGAAGACAAGGGCATCCTCCACAACCTGACGTGCCCCTATTCTCCGCAGCAGAACGGGATGGCAGAGCGGGAGATGCGCACGGTCGTGGAGACCGTGCGGACGATGCTGCTTCACATGGGCGTGAAGCACCACTGGTTGCATCTTGCTCTGCGGCAGGCCGTCTGGGTGTGCAACTGCCTCGAACGGGCTTCTCTGCCGTCGAGGACGACGCCGCACGAGCTAGTGTTTGGGGAGAAACCGGACATGTCGCTGGCGCGCGTGTGGGGCTGCATGGTGCAGTTTATGGTCCCCGAGTAGCAGCGCGGCAGGAAGCTGGCACCGAAAACCCGGTGGGGCCTTCATCTCGGTGTGTCGCTGGAGAGCAAGGGCTGGGAGGTGCTCGACCTCGCCGACAACAAGGTGGTGACGACTGTAGAGGCGATCTTCTACGAAGCAATGTCACTGGAGGCGTGGACGGCAGAGCACGGCCCCGTTTCGACGCCGAAATCTGCTGTCGCGCCGACGGATCCCTCGTCGACGTCGACCCCTTTGCTTGCTGTCGACGATGACGGTGCCGAGGATGTCCCTCCTCCCTCTGCGCCCACTTCTACCTCCCCTCTGCCCCTTGTTGCTGATCTACCGCAGCTGGCGTCGCCGTCGGCCATCGACGATGAGGGGAGAATCGCTGCGTCGCCTTCGACGCCGACCTGTGGCATCGCCGGCGGCCGACGTGACGAAAGGCCTCTCGACGGCCAAATGTAGAAGTTGCAGCTGACAGGGGAGCACAGGGCAGAGGAGTCGACAGAAAAGCCGATGGTAGAGGAGAAGTCGGTGAAGCCGATAGAGACAAAATCGGCAGGGGAGTCGGCAGAGGGGAAGTCGGCGGAGGAGCCGACTGCAGAGGACCAGCTCGACGATGGCGCATCGAGCGACGTCGTAGAAGTCCTTGGTGGCGAGGAAGGGGAGCTGTCAGCAGGGGAGCAGTCCGACGACAGTGACGTGGTGGAGGTCCCGGGCGACGAAGCGAAGCTGTGGCGCTCTACCCGCTCCAACTTCGGCAAGCCCGCAGAGAAGTTGAGCTACCACGCTCGTCTACCGCCGACTCTCTATGGCACACTCCTCGACGACGCGGACGCCGACATCGGCTTGCCCGAGCTCGACCCCGATATGCATGCCGACCCGGAGCATCGCTAGGACATTGCGAACATGCCGGTGAAGGAGGCGTTGGCGAGCTGGAAGGGGAAGGTGGTGAAGGCCGCCATGGACGAGGAGATCAAGAGCCTCATCGCCAACGGGACGTGGGAGCTGGTCGAGCGTCCACGCGGTGTCAACATTATGAAGAACCGCTGGGTGCTTATGACGAAGTACCACGTCAACGATACGGTCGCCCGCGAGAAGGCACGTCTAGTTGTGAAAGGCTTCACGCAGGTATACGGCACCTATTACAACGAGACGTATGCGCCGGTGGGAAGCTACGTAACTCTGCGGATGTTCCTCAGCATTGTAGCCGTCCTCGACCTGCACCTGATGCAACTTGAGATGAAGATCGCGTTCCTGCAGAGTAAATTGGATTGCGTCCTCTACATGTACCAGCCGGACTACTATAACGACAGGACCGGCCGGGTGTGCAAGCTGCTGAAGAGCCTCTACGGGCTGAAGCAGAGTCCGTTGCTGTGGTACTCTGCGCTCGACGCAGTGCTGACCGGCGCTGATTGGCAGAAGAGCCAGGTGGACGAGGCCCTCTACTTCAAGGCCGGTGATGGCGGGGTGATGTGCTGGGTGCTCGTATACGTCGACGACCTTCTCGCCGCCAGCAGCAGCCACGTTATGCTGAAGGAGCTGAAGGAGCTGTTGGAGGCCGCCTTTGAGCTGCGCAAAATCAGCCCAGTCAAGAAGTATCTGAGGCTGGAAATCGTGCGCGATCGACCGGCAAAGAAGCTGTGGCTTCACCGGCAAGTCTACGTCGACAAGCTGCGTCGGCGTTTCATCGTCGAGGAGCAGACCGGGCGAGTGCTAAAGACGCCGGTCTCCGTCGACGCCTACGCAGAGCTGACTTTTGACGACGAGGACGTGCAGTCGCACGAAGAGGAGTATCGGCAGAAGGTCGGCTCGCTGCAGTTCGCAGCAACGACGACGAGGCCGGACATTGCCTTCGCGTGCAGCAAGCTAGGGAGCGGCCTGACGGTGCGGAGCAACAACCACTGGCGCGAGGTCGACCGTTGTCTGCACTACCTCGCCGATAGCCGTGACGCCGCTCTGGAGTTCGGCAGCGGACCAGGGTCGCTGGTTCTGGTCGGCTATGCAGACGCCGACGACGCTAGTGACAAGCAGAATTGGATGGGCATGGGCGGCTATGTGTTCGTCTTTGGCGGAGCCGCAGTCTCGTGGTCGAGCCAGCGCATCAAGTGCGCGACGCTCTCGTCTACCGAATCAGAGTACAACACGGCCATCGAGGCTGGCAAGGAGGCTCACCATCTGCGCTTCCTCCTCACCTAATTCCCCCTGCTCGACGCAACGAAGTCGACTGTTCTTCACGTGGATAACTAGTCGACAATCACGGTCGCTGAGGGCTTGGGCTCAAGGGCAACCTCAAGCATATGGAGCGACGCTGTGCCTAGCCGCAGCACATGGTGAAGCGCGGGAAAATTGCTCTGCAGTATATCCCGACCTCCGAGCAGCCGGCTGATTTTCTGACAAAGGCGCTGCATTTTCCGGCTTTCAACCGGTGCTCCGTCGCAATCGGCCAAGTGGGTCTAGATGACGTCGGCGACGGTGATGATGAGATGCAGCAGTAGGTGCCGTGCCCTTTTCTGCACGGCTGGTGCGGTGACCTGCGTGCTATGTGTTGGGTGCACGCAGCAAGAATTTCTCCTTGTATTCTATCCCTTCGGTTCAAGGTAGACCTAGTGTGTGGGGTGCCCAAGCGCGAGCGCGGCAGGGGAGTGTTGACGGGAATAGCCCCGCCCTCGCTCGGGCGAAGCAGACTTCGTAGTTGGGAGCGCGCAGAAGTCGACCTTGACCTGTTCGTAGAGTTTGTCCTCGACTTGTCTGCAGAAGTCGTCGGCAGAGGACGGGCTCGTATAGGACGCGGGTTGAGGGGTTCGTATAGGACGCTAGTCGGCAGGCTCGCAGAGGACGTGGTCAGCGGGCTCGCAGAGGACGAGTCCGCCAAGGAGCTCGGTTCGACTGGACCCATTCGGTATAGGAGCTGCTCGACGAAGGCGGTATAGGAGCTCCTCTACAAGGCCGGTATAGGAGCTCCTCGACAAGGCTGGCAAAGGGCTCGTCTAGGCGAAAGCTGCTCGACGGAGCATTCGTTGAGCTACTCTACAGAACTCGCGCGACTGCGAAATTTGTAATGTGGGCGAAGGTCGCCCAGGAGGTTTCGCGAAGTCAACCCGCGGAACGGCATAACGTGCTCAACGGTGCATCGCTGGCGAAACTGTCGGCACGTGTTGTACATGGCACCTGCGCCATATGCCTGGCGGCGCATCCGTCTACCTGCACCTACTTGGTAGGTGCGCACCTGCGCAGAAGTTCACCTGCCTTCGCGGCGCTGGCAGACCGCTGCTATACCGCGCTGGCCGACCGCTGCTATACCGCGCTGGCAGACTACTCTGCTGCAGCGTTGGCAAGCCGCTCTTCTGCTGTGCTGGCATAGTTCGCCTTGCAGTAGGCATGTTAGGTGCTGCAATGCCATTCTATCTATATCGACTTGCATGCCTTATTGTAATCTAATGTCCTTTCAATTTCTTAGTGGAATTCTTGCCATATTTCTTTGTGAACATAGCAAGTAGTGAGAACGCCTAGTGCAACGCTACGATCATCCGCACAACCCCGTGCCTTCCTTCGTAGTCTACTCCCATTGTGTAGTGACTCTCCGCAGGATCCACATCAACCGTTCGAGCTCGTCACTGACGCAAGTGACATCGCCGTGGGAGCAGTACTGCTGCAGGATTTCGGGAATGGCCTCCAGCCAATCGCGTACGAGTCCCGCAAGCTGCACCCGCCCGAACGCAACTACCTGATCCACGACTGCGAGATGCTGGCGATCATGCACGCGTTCAAGGTTTGGAGGTGTTACCTGATTGGTGCCGACGTGACAGTATGGACAGACCACCGATCGCTACAGTACCTTCGCGCCCAGCCGAATCTCAATTCGCGACAAACTCGCTGGCTGGACTATCTCGAGTCCAACTTCCACTACACGGTTACGTACAAAAAAGGCACATTCAACATCGCCGACACACTCACCCGCCCTACCGCCCAACTCTACACCATCCTACTCGCCCAAACCAACCCGCTTTTAGCCGGCCTATTCACCCACGAATACCGCACCAACCCATTTTTCATGACCGGAATTTCACAGCAATTGGCAGAAGCCAAAGGAGTCTCTTACGTAAAGACCGGCACCAACCACATTTGGGTACCCGCGTATTCACTACTGAGGGAGCTGCTACTGCAGGAGGCACACGACGGGATTACCTCGGGGCATTTTGGGGTAGAAAAAACGCGACAGCAATTGCAGCGGTATTACTACTGGCCGGAGCTATTGTCCGACGTGCAGCAGCACGTGGGCTCGTGTCCCACGTGTCAGGTGATGAAGAGCTCAAGGAAGCGAAAGGCGGGTCAGTTGCAGCCGATTCCATCGCCCGAGCACACTTGGCAGCAGGTTACCATGAATTTTGTCACGGGGTTAGCTTCGAACCCTGGGGGTAACGACGCCGTAATGATCGGCGTTAACAGGTTGACGAAGATGGCACACTTCGCTGCATGCAAAAAGTCGATCTCAGCCGAGGAAACCGCTCGTCTGTTCATCGCGGCCGTTGTTCGCCTGCACGGGATACTAGCAGCGATTATCAGCGACAGGGACACAAAGATCACAAGTAACTTCTGGAGGAACCTCTGGGAGCAGTTCGGGACCAGGCTACAGTTCAGCTCGTCGTACCACCCCAAGACCGACGATCAAACGGAGCGGACAAATCAGACGATGGAGCAGTTGATTCGTGCCACGTGCAATGATCCAACGATTTGGGAGCAGCAGCTGCCGCTGATCGAAACCGCGTACAACAATGCCACGTCAGCGACAACGCAATAGTCCACGTTCTACCTGAACTACGGGCAAAATCCAACAGTGCCCATGACGCCGAGTCCGGACAACCCCATGCCACGTGCACAGCAATTCGCCGAGATTCTGGAAGCTGCCCGCACCAGAGCCACAAAAGCAATTATAAAGGCCAATGTCATCGCTAAGCGCAACGCTGACCGCTACCGCCGCCTAGTCACGTACCAATCGGGAGACTACGTAATACTCGACACGCAAAATCTGCGACTGCCCGACGTCCCAAAACTTCGACCCCGCTACTGTGGCCCATTCCAAATTAGCCCCATGATTACGCCAGTAACCGCCCATCTACTGTTGCCAACCGACTGGTACATCAGCCCATCATTCCTGTGAGAGTACGATGGCTTATGCCAGCTATGCTTGCTTGCCTTTACTTTATTATGCTATTTCTTGCATAGGATAATTATATGCATGCATGAATTGCTTGATTTCCTAGTTTAGGTGCTTTCCTATATTTTATTATAGTTATAGCACCGAGCTAGGTTGCGTGCACCGAATTCTGGCTTTCCGGTTGCCACCGAATCGCCTTCTACCGAATTCGGGAAGGATCTGTTCGGGAAGCTTCGCGACCCGCGGAACCTTCGCGTAACACCCGGTTACTGGGCCTTGTGTCGAGCCTATATATAGCCTCGTGTTGTACCCAGGTGATCATCCAATTCACATTCTCTTTTTTGAGCTCGATCCTAGATCCTCACACTTGGTAATCAGAGCCTATTTACACGCGAAGTTTTTCAACCGCTAAAACCAATCTTCAAAAACCGCGAGGGCGACGCAGTTAAACATCGATGTCGGGTACGTAAAACCGGTTCTGTGTTTTTTCGCTCCCCCTAGATTCGGTTTTTCGGACGCGCTAATGTCAGGCATGGAGGGCCAAGGCAACAACTACGCGACCACGAGCGACATCGCGAGCCTCCGCACCGATATGGAGCAGACGCAGGCGACGCTCCGTCGGCTCGAGGCCCTTCTGACACACCAACCAGGGATCGCCACCGCAGCAGCAGTGAATGCAGCAACGACAACACCCGCAGCAGTGGCGACACCGACATTTCACGGACCGATGGCACCACTGTCGCCGAACCTCGAAGCAGCACAACCGAGGCTCCCTGAGGCGTTTGATCCAAGCGCGAAGGGATCCGACGTCCGGCGATTCGTGGCAACCCTCGAAATTTACTTCGAGGCCATTGGCTGTTCGACCCCGCAATGGGCGACGCCTCCAAGCACTGGTGGACAGCGGTGCATCTCACTCGGTGTGTGACCGCGGAACATTGGAGAAAATTGGTGAGAAGGCGGAGGAGACCCAGTTTTCAGCAACCATGGTGGACGGTACGAAGCTTCATATCTACGGCGAAGCATCACTGCAGCTGCATATCGGTGCGTTGAGGTGAAAGCCAAAGCTACCAGTCACCAACATCAAAGGGTTAGATTTTATCTTGGGGCGAGATTTTTTGAAGCGGTTCAACCCCGAGATCCATTGGGTCAACAGCAAGGTGTGCATCTACAACAACGGGAAGCGGATAGCACCGCGAAGCTGGACGGAGACAGGGTACATTCCTGAAACGACACTTGCACGGTTCGAACAGACGGTAAACGAGAGTAACACGGGTTACCTAGCACTGGTCATGGCAGCAGCAGAGGAGGAGAAGCCGAGTTCCGAGCTCCCTGCAGCAGTGAAGGAGGTCTTGGAGCAGTACAAGGATATAATGCCCGACGACCTACCTGCAGGCGTACCTCCAGCACGCACCCACGAGCACGAGATCGTGGAGGAACCAGGTGCGAAACCCGTCTCACGTGCACCATACCGACTGAGTCCGACCGAACTGACAGACATGAAGAAACAGATCGAGTATCTAGTGGACAGACAACTGATCCGCCCATCTGCCTCTCCCTACGGCGCACCAGTTCTCTTAACACTAAAACCAGATGGCAGTTTACGGATGTGCATCAACTACCGTGCACTGAACAAAGAGATACTTAAAAACAAATACCCCATACCGCACATCGACGACTTACTAGACCAACTGCGTGGTGCAACAGTCTTCTCGAAGCTGAACCTACGGTCGGGTTACTGTTAGATCAAGATGGCGGACAACTCGATCCACAAGACACGTTCCGTACAAGATACGGCTCCTACGAATACTTGGTGATGCCGTTCGGACTCTGCAACGCACCAGCAACGTTCCAGGCGGAAATGAACCATATTCTACGGCCCCTGCTGGACGAATGCGTAGTGGTGTACCTGGACGATATCCTCATCTACTCTAAGAACATGAAGGAGCACGTGGAGCATCTGCGGAAGGTGTTCGAGATCCTGCGGAAAAACAAGTTCTACGTGAAACTGTCCAAGAACGACTTCGCACTAAAGAAAGTGCATTTTCTCGGGCACATCGTGAGTGCCGAGGGCGTACACATGGACCTGCGGAAGATCGAAGCCGTTAAAAAGTGGAAAGTTCTTGAGAACGTGAAGGAGTTGCAGCAGTTCCTAGGCTTCGCCAACTACTACAACAGGTTTGTGCCGCAGTACGCTAAGATAGCAGCGCCACTGACGGACCTACTTAAAAAGGATTCGCCCTTCAAATGGGATACTACTCATCAGCAAGCCATGGAACAGTTACAGACAGCACTGACCACAGCACCAGTACTCATCCTACCGGACCCCGAGAAGGACTACGTAGTTGGAGCAGATGCTAGTGACCAGGCAGTCGGAGCAGTACTGATGCAGGATCACGGGAACGGGTTACAACCTATCACCTACCTCAGTAAGAAGCTACACGGAGCAGAACTGAACTACCCCATTCACGACAAGGAAGCCTTAGCGATAGTCGTAGCCTTCAAGGCATGGGGGTGTTACCTAGAGGAGCCAAGACCACAGTCTATATTGACCACTGCAGCCTCAAATACCTGAAATCGCAGCCTACGCTCTCATGATGACAAGTGCAGTGGGTGGACTTCCTGGAAACTCACTTCCACTACCACATCGTCTACAAGCCCGGGCTACACAACAAGGCAGACGCGTTGAGCTGCCCAGGTCATGTAGCAGGCATCCAATTCGACGGGATGAACCCTCTGCTCAAGGGTCTATTCCAACATGGGTATTATGTGGACGGCGAGATAGCAACGGCAGAGAAACAGAAGCTGTTACAGTGGGAGAAAGACCTAGCGGTACGGAAGGGTTCAAGAAAGATTTGGGTACCGAATTACGCCCCGCTACGGCAGATCCTATTGGAGGAGTTTCACGACGTACCTTACGCGGAACATTTCGGGAGCAACAAGACGTTAGCGGGAATAGCAAAGTATTACTACTGGCCTCGAATGGTAGTAGACGTGCAGCAGTTCGTCACCTCCTTCGACACGTGCCAACGGATGAAGAGCAGCAAACAGAAAAAAGCAGGGTTACTTCAGCCTCTACCCGTACCAGAGCAGCCATGGCAGGTCGTTAGTCTCGACTTCATCACAGGACTTCCCTTGACCTTACGCGGACATGATTCCATCCTCGTAGTCATCGATAAGTTCTCCAAAATGGGTCACTTTATACCGACCAACGCCACAGCTACAGCTGAAGCAACTGCTCGCCTCTTCTTCGACCGCATCATCACCATCCACGCATCCCCGCTACACTCATCTCAGACAGAGACCCAAAATTCACGAGTAAGTTCTGCAAGGAGCTCATGGGATTATTGGGGACTAAACTTGCAATGTCTTCAGCATACCATCCACAGACTGACGCACAGACTGAGCGACTCAATCAGGTGGTTGAACAGTTACTGCGCACAGCTTGCAAAGACGACATCAGCCACTGGGACACACAGTTACCGACCTTAGAGTTTGCTTATAACAATGCCTCACATGCGGCCACAGCAGGGAAAGCTCCTTTCTTCCTGTGTTACAGACGGGAACCACTCACACCACAGCAGCCAACTACACCGGCACACGTCCAAGCCGCACATGACTTCGTTACTGCCATGCAGCATCTATGGGAGAAGACTCAGTGGCGTCTCACCACGATGCAGAACTCCCAGAAGCAGTATGCCAATCGTCAGCGACGAGATCATTCAGAAGCAGTCGGAGATCAGGTGCTTCTTAACACGCGCAACTTGAACCTATCTCACCTACCATCAAAACTCCGGCCTCGCTTCTGTGGTCCTTTTCTCGTTGAGGCATAGGTTGTCAGAACATATAGCTTGTGCTTATTGTGTAGGCTATAGTGGGGTAGCCCATAAGGGGTACAACCCAATTAGGGTTAGTACTTGTACTCAGTTCATTCATAGTTCAATCATTCTCGTTTCAGTCTTCTCACAGGTAACACTAGTTACATTTCGCTTGCGCTTACCAGATACATGGAAGCTTCACGATGCTTTCCATGTCCAGCTACTGAAACCCTACAAGGACCCCAACCAACAGTTCCAGGGACCGCAGCTACCGCCTCCACCACCTGTTCTCATACAGGATGAACCAGAGTACAAAGTGGAGCGCGTTCTCACTCATCGGTGCCACGGCGGCAAGACCCTCGAGTTCCTGATACGCTGGAAGGGATACGACCCCACTGAGGACAGTTGGGTTGCAGAAGTTGATATGGGCAATGCACATCGTGCTCTCAAGGACTGTCTTGTCAAGCAGGGTGTATCTTACGCCACCCAGCTTTGAGGGGGGGACGTGTGAGGGTACGACGGCTTATGCCAGCTATGCTTGCTTGCCTTTACATTATTATGCTATTTCTAGCATAGGATAATTATATGCATGCATGAATTGCTTGATTTCCTAGGCTAGGTGCTTTTCCTATATTTTATTATAGTTATAGCACCGAGCTAGGTTGCGTGCACCGAATTCTAGCTTTTTGGTTGCCACCGAATTGCCTTCTACCGAATTCGGGAAGGATCTGTTCGTGACGCTTCGCGACCCGCGGAACCTTCGCGTAACACCTGGTTACTGGGCCTTGTGTCGAGCCTATATATAGCTTTGTGTTGTACCCAGGTGATCATTCAATTCACATTCTCTTTTCTGAGCTCGATCCTTAATCCTCACAATTCCGCGTCTTCCTGCTTTGCCCGTACGTCCCAACCACGAGCCAATTGCCTCGCCACCGCCCGCCATCCATGACTCGACTTGCATCGGAGCCGATCATCAAGCCCGAAAAGATCATGAGCCATCGGATTCGACACCCCACAGACATCAAGAGGATTGAATTCCTTATTCGCTGGAAGGACCGCTTGCAAAATGAGGATAGCTGGGTGCCCCTGGCCAACATCGAAAAACATCCTGCCTTGCAAGTGTACTTAAGGAGCCGGGGATTCCGCGATATACACGCACTCGCGTAGCGGAGGGGGCTTCTTGAAGGGGGGGGGGGGGGGGGGGGGGTAGTGTACGGAGTTTTCTCGCCATTCCTTACGAAGACTGGCTAAATCGCGTACAGCAACACCAATTGTTCGCCCGCTACTTCTAACGGGGCTTAGCCAACTTCGCGCGCACTGTTTTGCCAAACCACGCACTGCTGTCCCGGCCGTGTCGGCCTACGCTTTGGGTTTAGCGTAGCAGTAGCTAGCTCGCACGCACCGCGTTAGCGTTTGCATGTTTCGCGTATAAATGTTCGCTCACGCCTTCGCTCACAATTTTTACTCGTTTGACACTCTAGTGCAATCCTCGCTACCTCAATCCATTGCACCCGTAACAGAGTCACACGATGACGGTGGGTACGAGACACAGGATGAGGGTTGAGCTACTGAGGGTTGAGCTACCCACCAGTGCCCGGACTTGGTACTGTACTGGAGGGCCACATTTGGACGACTTGGATGTGAAGCACATGCAATCACAAAATTGACGTGGCGTATGTGAAAATGAGTAAGCAGGAAATGAAATGACTAAGGAAAGGCTGGATACAAATACACCCCTAGAAACCCTGTACCCCATATGTGCTACCCCACTATAGCCTACAGCAACTATGTCATATAAATCTGACACACCCCCATATGCAAAGTGGGGGAGAACAAGGGGTCACAAGACCAGTCAAGCAAAGCAAAGCAAGCTCAGGGTGGATCACAAAGTCACCACACAGTCCGAGCACAAGAGTAGGGCCAGAGGCCAGTTCACATGCAGGAGTACAGACATATATATAAAACTAGACAAACAAGAGCAGGCATATATATATGTCACAGTACAAGTGAAGTCAAGAGGAGAGCAAGTGAGGCAAGACAGGCACAAGACCCAACTGGGTGCAAAAGCGCTGATGGTCACAAGGCGCGAGTGCCTTGGTGAACACATCAGCAGTGTTGGCCTCAGAGGCCACGTACGCAAGTCGCAACTGACCACGCTGCTGCAGCTCACGAGCAAGGAAGTAGCGGAGAGCAATGTGCTTCGTTCTGTGCTCCAAGCGCTGCTCTCGACACAAGGCCAGCATAGCCTTGTTGTCTACGTACAGCACTGGAGGAGAACGAGGCGGCTCTCCAAGGTCAGTCAGCAGGTAGGTGAGCCAGCGAAGCTCCTGTGCAGCCATGGCCCCGGCGTAGATCTCAGCCTCACAACTGGAGCCGAGAACCGAAGACGAGCGAGTAGACCGCCACGAGACAGAGCCGGAACCAAGGCTGAAGGTGTAACCCTGTGACGACCGCTGCGTAGCCTGGTCGTCAGCCCAAGAAGCGTCCGCGTGGCCGGTAAGGACCACTGGACTCCGCCCTCCAAGCACTAGCCCCATGCCCGACGTACTGCACAGGTAGCGCAATACCCTCTTCGCTGCAGCCATGTGCTCCGGTCTGTGTCTCCCAGGAGCAACATAGCGTGCAAGAATGCTCAGAGGGTATGCAAGGTCAGGTCGTGTGCAGGTCATCAGGTACATGAGGCAGCCAACAAGCTCTGCATACGGACCACTCGACTCTACGGACTCATCCGAAGGCAGAGCTGAGAGTGAGTGGCGAGTAGGCAGAGGAGTGGCCTGAGGCGAGGAGTACGTGAAGCCGAAGCGCTGAAGGACCTGCTGCACCATGTGTGACTGAGTCAGGGTAATGGTGTGGCGTGCTCTGTCCCGAGTGATCTGCAAGCCAAGGTAGCTGCGCAGTTCACCCAGGTCTGTGCACGTGTGTCTCTTCAGCAGCTCGGACTTCACGTAGGCGAGTCCAGCAGTGTCTGCTGTGGCAAAGACCAAGTCGTCGACGTACACGAGGATGTAGAACGGCGGCAGGGAAGTGTCGGTGCGAAGAAACAGCGACGGGTCAGCAGTAGAAGGAGCAAACCCAAGAGCCGCAAGCGTAGTCCTCAGTGTGTCGTGCCACTCACGCGGTGCCTGGCGGAGACCGTAGACTGGCCGTCGGAGGCTCCACTGGGTGCCAGGAGGGAAAGTCCCAGTGAAGCCAGGTGGACGGCGAAGCCAGATCTCCTCGTGCAGGCTACCCTGCAAGAACGCAGTGCTGAAGTCGAGAGAGTGAAGCTCGTAGTCGCGCTGAGCGGCTATGTGCAGCAGCACCCGAAGAGTAGTCATCTTCGGGGTGGGAGAGAAGGTCTGAAAGTAGTCAACTCCCTGCCGCTGACTGAAGCCACGAGCAACGTACCGTGCCTTGAAGACAGGTGGAGAGCCCGGCGGCCGCTTCACCCTGAAGATCCACATGCCACTGACGATGTTCGCCCCAGGAGGGGGAACCGCGTCAACGTAGGTGCCTGTGGACTTCCCAGAAGCCATCTCTGCATCCATAGCTGCCTGCCACTGAGAGGAGTAGGGACCCTCTACGGCCTCCGCGTAAGAACGCGGAGTCGGGATGTCTAGTGCATCCGGGTCTCCCTCAGGGGCAAGCAGTACAGACGCGAGATGAGGTGAAGCAGCCGCTAGACACTGTAACTCCTCCTGCCTGTCCTCTAGGACGTCCGTGCTAAGAGCACACTCACCCCCGACGGACGGAGGACAGACAGACGCAGACTCAGCAACAAGACTAGCAGCGTAGTCGAGACGACAGCGAGCAGCAAAGTCGACGAGCTCAGCGACTAGAGCAGACGCAGCAGTGGACTCAAAAGAGGGGTCAGTGACGACAGTAGCAAGCAGACGCGTGACAGTAGGACTGGCAGCACGAAGGGAGTCCGACTCAGGGTCGGCAAGCGCAGGAAGAGAGGACTCAGGAGGAGAAGGCAAAGGGGCACGCAGAGGAGCAGTGGACGGACGCAAAGACATCCGGTGCGTGCCAGGGACAGGAGGAGGACGCTGACGCGAACTGCGACCACTAGCGCGAGCAGCACGAACAGGCGACGCGGGACGAGACGCAGGCTCACGACGCTCAGCAAGACCTCCAGTAGGACCAGTGTAAGGAGAGGGAGCAGGCAGTGGAGAGGAAGGCTCCAGCAGGGACTGCGACTGGACAGGCGGTGGACCCTCTACCGGAGGAGAAAGACCAAGAACCTGCTGCAAGAGCGGAACGAAGTACGGCCGAGGCCGCGCGGCAGCTCCAGACGCAGCAGGGTCTGCACCAGCACCCTCAGCGACAGCACCAGCGCCACCCACACCTCCAGTGGCAGGACCAACAGCAGTAGGCTCAGCACCAGCTCCCTCAGCAGCTCCAGCTCCAGGAGGACCCGCAGGTCCAGCAGCTCCGGGACCGGCAGCACCCGCACCCACGACGGTCGAAGAAGCTCCAGCTCCAGCTCCAGCAGCACCTCCAGACTCAGCAGCACGCCTCCAGCGGCGAGCGAACCACTCGCGCAGCTCCTGTGGAGAGAGGGGCTCCCGGGCGGCTCGGCGGCAGGGCAGCTCGGGGGCAGGGCGGCTCGGCTCCCGGGCGGCTCGGCGACAGGGCGGCTCGGGTGCAGGGCGGCTCGGCTCCCGGGCGGCTCGGCTGCAGGGCGGCTCGGCTCCCGGGCGGCTCGGCGGCACAGCTGCTCAGAGGTCCGCCCGCACAGTCGCTACAGGTGGACGGCGGGGCCGATGCGTAGTGGGCGGCGAAGCCGCGGTTGAGCAGGCGGCGGCCGCAGCCTAGTGGGCTGGGAGGCCGCGGTCGTAGCAGGCGGCGGGGCCGTGCGAGCAGGCGGCTGGGGCCGCGGTAGTAGGTGGGCGGCGGGGCCGCGCGAGAAGACGGCCGGGGCCGCTACGGTAGTAGGCGGCGGGGCCGCGCAAGCAGGCGGCCGGGGCCGCGGTAGTAGAGGGCGGCGAGGCCGTGCGAGCAGGCAGCCGGGGCCGCGACAGGAGCGGGCGGCGGGGCCGCGGTCGAACAGGCGGCTGGGGCCGCGGTCGTAGCAGGCGGCCGGGGCCGCGATCGTAGTGGGCGGCGGCCGCGGCGTAGCGGGCGGCAGGGCCGCGTCGAGCAGGCGGCTGGGGGGGCCGCGTCGAGCAGGCGGCTGGGGGCCGCGTCGAGCAGGCGGCTGGGGCCGCGATCGTAGCGGGCGGCTGGGGCCGCGACTTAGCGGGCGGCTGGGCCGCGTGTGGGAGGGAGGCGACACGGAGGGTCGCTCGAGAGCGGAAAAAAAAAGTTGAGCGCGCCTCGGGGCGCGCTTCGGTGGGCCCTAGGCAGAGTTCCACAGGGAACCCGCTCTATACCATGTGAAAATGAGTAAGCAGGAAATGAAATGACTAAGGAAAGGCTGGATACAAATACACCCCTAGAAACCCTGTACCCCATATGTGCTACCCCACTATAGCCTACAGCAACTATGTCATATAAATCTGACAGCGTAATCGGCGAGGCTGAATAGTTCTGCCTTGCCGTGCCCTAACGTAGTCGTGAACAGTCAAACAATCCTAGATTCGCCCCTAACATAACCCTCGGTCTGGCGACGTTGAACAAGAGGTTGCAATGTATTTCGGCCAATCCTTCTTGACGCAATGGCATGGATAATCACATGTAAGCTAACTCCGTCCAGATTCGTGTTGGTGCCTTACCAGCGCAGGATGACGTTTGAGCTACCCTATCCACCTGGTCCCGAGCTTTGGTTTCCGAACGGACAGTGACTGGAGTTTTTTGACGGCTTCGATATGAATTGGCACTGACGTGGTACGATCCTGGTTGTTTAATATCTCATATGCAACCAAGGAAAGAACCCCCCTCGGCGCGCTAATGGCGTGCGTGCTCCAACGTTCCAAGAATGTGAGTGGGACACCTGAATATGCTCAAACTGTTTTCCCTTTACCGCTCACCAGTATCCATTTTTTCACTCGCTGTACTACATTTAATTGTTTTCGCCTGAAAACATCACCATTTGTCTGGTAATTTGCAGATTCATTTCTTTTGTTATAACTTCCCATAACCTTGTTGTGTGCGTGAATTTTCCCACCCGTTTCTTTTTGCGTCGTGTTTCTACCGTTAGTTGGTGTTTAGTGGTGCAGGAAAGAACATGCAGCCTAACAGTTTTGTTTTGCCCATAAATGTCTGTTTTGTCAATGCGTCACCCGTCACATAGAAATTGCTGACGAGGTTGTTGGTGCAACCCTACGGTTTGCACTTGGCTTGTTGTCTGTGTGCGTCCATGCGTGTGTGCATGGAATGGAATGTGTGCATGAAATAAATATATATTTCATGCTCATAATAGTGTGTGTATCATGGGTCATGATGTCGAGTGTGTGTGTGTGTGTCAAGTCTATAGCGAATTATCACTAGTCGCGTGTAACGCGGTCATTTAGTGTGTCCCGCGTGTCAGAACATATAGCTTACTTGTTTGTGTAGGCTATAGTGGGGTATCCCATAGGGGGTACAACACAATTAGGGTTTCCTATTTGTACTCACTTCGTTCATACTCATTTCATTCTCGTTCAATTCTTCTCATGGAATCAGAGCAGGTCCCCTCCTAGGGACTGTTCCTAGGGCCCACCGAAGCGCGCCCCGAGGCGCGCGCTCTTTTTTTTTAGCGACCCTGCGTGTCGCCCCTACCGTCGCGCTCCCGCTGCTCCCTCCTCTTACGGCCGCCCGCCCTAGTGCCCTGACGGCCGCCCGCCCTAGCGCCCTGACGACCGCCCGCCCTAGCGCCCTGACGGCCGTCCGCCCTAGCGCCCGAGCGCCAACCGCCCTAGCGCCCTGACGGCCGCCCGCCCTAGCGCCCTGACGGCCGCCCGCCCCAGCGCCCGAGCGCCGCCCGCCCTAGCGCCCGAGCGCCGCCCGCCCTAGCGCCCGAGCGCCGCCCGCCCTAGCGCCCGAGCGCCGCCCGCCCTAGCGCCCGAGCGCCGCCCGCCCTAGCGCCCGAGCGCCGCCCGCCCTAGAGCCCGGCCGGCCGCCCGCCCTAGCGCCCGAGCGCCGCCCGCCCTTTCACCCTTACGGCCGCCCGCCCGAACGCCTGAGCGCCGCCCGCCGTCGCCCCAACGCCCTAGCGCCCGACGCCCGCGAGCCGCCCGTCGCAGCCGCCGGTGAGCTCCCTGAGCCGCCCGCGCCGCCGTCCCTGAGCCGCCTGTGCAGCCGCCCGCGAGCCGCCAGTGAGCCGCCCGTCGCGACACCAGCGCCGCACGAGCCGCCCGTACAGCCCAGCAGCCCGAGCCGCCCGCGCCGCCCCAGCAACCCGAGCCGCCCGAGCCGCCCGAGCCGCCCGAGCCGCGCGAGCCGCCCGAGCCGCCCGAGCCGCCCGAGCCGCCCGAGCCGCCCGAGCCGCCCGAGCCGCCCGAGCCGCCCGCGCCGCCCCAGCAACCCGAGCCGCCCGAGCCGTGCCGCTGTCCCTGAGCTGTGTTCCTCTGCTGCTGCACTACCCGACTCTCCCAGCCCGGTGAGACTTTCAGCTGCTGCCATGGCCACCCCCAATGTCCTTACGTTTGACGCTGAGGGGAGGGCCATTGACTTTGCCGTCTGGATTGAAGACCTGCAGCTGTACTTACTCTGTGATGCGATAGATGAGGTCTCTCTCTTTGACTTTGTCTCTGGCGCTGTCCCTGCCCCACCTGCTGATGCTGACTCTGCCGTTCGCTCCAAGTGGGCGACCCGCGATGCTGCTGCACGTCTTGCTGTGCGTCGCCACCTCCCTTCCTCTGAGCGTGCCCACTTTAGTCAGTGCAAGACCGCTCAGGCCTTGTACGACGCTGTAGTTGCACGCTACTCCTCCCCTTCCTCCGCTACCCTTAGCCGCCTCATGCTACCGTTTCTCTTCCCTGACCTCGCCTCCTTTCCCACTGTTGCTGACCTCGTTACCCACCTCCGTGCTAGTGACACCCGCTATCGCGCTGCCCTTCCTGCTGAGTTCCGCGCTGCGAACCCTCCTCCCATGTACATCACTCTCTACTTTCTCGTCACCCGTCTCCCTGAGTCCCTTCGTGCCGTTAGGGACCAGTTTCTCTCTGTCTGTCCCACCACTCTCACTGTCGATCTCCTTGAGGAGTCCCTGCTAGCGGCTGAGAAGAGTATTGTCGCTGTAGGGGCCTCTCGGGGTGACCCTCGCACCCCCATCTTTGAGGGGTGTGGTCCTTCCCCCCTGCTGCCCTCTGTCGCCTCTGCCGCTGCGGCCGACCTCACTGGTTTTGAGTCGGTCGGCGCGGCGTCTGCCCCCAGCGGCAGACGCCGCTCTGGCAAGGGCAAAGGGGGCAAGGGAGCGGGTGGAACTAGAGGGGGCGGTGGAGGAGGCGGTGGGGGTGGCGGGGGGAGTGGGGGTGGCGGTGGGGGTGGTGGCGGGAGTGGAGGTACTGGTGGCGGCGGTGGAGGCGGAGGTGGCGGCGGAGGTGGTAGCGGAGGAGGCGGTGGGAGCGGTGGGAGCGACGGTCCTGGTGGGGGAGGTGGCGGTGGAGACGGGGGTGGCGGTGGAGGCGGGGGTGGCGGTGGAGGCGGGGGTCGGAGTGGCTCGTCCCAGCGGAGCAGCTCTGGGGGTGGTCAGCGCCAGCAGCAGCAGCAGCAGCAGCAGCAGCCGCAGCAGCAGCCACAGCAGCAGCAGCGCTCTCGCACCGTCCCCGGCCCTCAGCAGCTCCGTGAGTGGTACTTGCAGCGTCAGCGTGGTGGTGCGCTTGGTCCCTGCCCCTACGTTCTTCGCACAGGTGACCGTGCAGGGGAGAGGTGTGGAGGCGCCCACACAGCCCGCCGCTGCTTTGGCCGCCTGACCGACGCCTGGCGTCAGCAGTTTCCGGAGGCCGCTGAGATCCCCCGCTGGGGAGAGCTGTCTAGGGCTGGTGTAGCTATTTATGATCTTGATTTTGATGCTATTCTCTCTGCTATGTATGCTGTGACTGGTAGTGATGAGGATGACTGTTACCGGTGTTTCCCGCCTGACCCGGGCATTGGTACTGCCGCGTCAGGTACTAGTGAGGCTGCTGCTCTAGGTGCCAGTGCGTCTGTGCTCTCAGGTACTGGTGAGTCTGCCCTCTCAGGTACTGTGTCGGCTTCGGCCTCTCACACCTTCACCCTTGACTCTGGAGCGTCTCGCTCCTTCTTTAGGGACCGCACCACTCTCACGCCGCTGAGTCGGCCGGTTGCGGTGTCCCTGGCTGACCCCTCTGGGGGGCCTGTCCTGTCTCGCTTCTCCACTGTCCTCCCGTGTCCGGCGGCCCCCTCTGGCACCCTCACTGGTCTCTACCTCCCCTCGTTCTCGACGAACTTGGTGAGTGGTGCTGACCTCCAGGATGCGGGTGTCCACCAGTTCACCCCTGCTCGTCAGCGGGTGACCCACTGCACGGAGGCGGATACAGGTCGCCACCTGGCTACGTTTACACGTCGGCCAGGGTCGAGCCTCTACACACTGACCACTGCTTCTCCTCCAGGTGCTGAGTCTGGTAGGGTCCCTTCGTCTGGTCAGGTGTTTGCTGCAGCGTCCAGGTCTGGTCCTGAGTCTGCCCCCTGCTCGTGTCGTCGTCTGTCTCACGAGACCCTCCTCTGGCACCACCGCCTTGGCCACCCCTCTCTGCTTCGGCTCAGAGGCATGGCCTCGCGAGTCCTTGTGTCTGGTCTTCCCCGGTCTCTCCCTCCCCTTCCTCCGGGCCCTGGCCCCACCTGTGTCCCCTGTGTCGAGGGGCGCCAGCGTGCTGCCCCTCACTCCTCCCAGTTTCCTCCGACAGAGGCCCCGTTGCAGACGCTTCACATGGACGTGTGGGGCCCAGCCCGCGTCCGTGGACAGGGTCAGGAGCGCTACTTCCTGCTGGTGGTTGACGACTACTCGCGTTACACCACAGTCTTCCCCTTGCGCAGCAAGGGTGAGGTCACTGAGGTGTTGATCGACTGGATCCGCGCAGCTCGTCTCCAGCTTCGGAGGAGCTTTGGCTCTGACTTCCCTGTTTTACGTCTGCACTCGGACAGAGGCGGAGAGTTCTCCTCTGGCCTCCTGAGTGCCTACTGTCGTGCGCGAGGCATCCGTCAGACCTTCACGCTTCCGGACTCACCACAGCAGAATGGGATTGCTGAGCGCCGCATTGGCATGGTCATGGACGTCGCTCGTACGTCCATGATGCATGCGGCTGCTCCCCATTTTCTGTGGCCGTTTGCGGTCAGTTACGCTGCGCACCAGATCAACCTCCACCCCAGGGTCTCTCGACCAGAGACCTCCCCAGCCCTGCTGTGGACGGGGAAGGTTGGCGATGCGTCGGCGTTCCGGGTCTGGGGATCTCGGGCGTTTGTTCGCGACCTGTCTGCGGACAAGCTGTCCCCTCGTGCTTCTCCCTGCGTCTTCCTGGGGTTCCCCCCCGACGCCCCTGGGTGGCAGTTTTACCACCCCACCTCTCGACGTGTTCTGTCCTCCCAGGACGTCACGTTCGACGAGTCGGTACCCTACTACCGCCTCTTCCCCTACCGCACTCCGTCCCTCCCCCCACCCCCGCTCTTCTTGGTACCAGGTCCCCCCCCGGTAGTCCCCCTCCCCCCTCAGGGTCCTGCCCCTTCAGGTGTGTCCCAGGTAGACGCGGTCGAGCCTGTCGAGGTCACTGGTGACTCTGGTGCTGCTGCGGGAGCTGAGCCTGGGGGTGCGGAGTCTGGGGGTGCTGAGCCTGGAGGTGCCGAGTCTGGGGGTGCTGAGCCTGGGGGTGCTGAGCCTGGGGGTGCTGTGCCTGGGGGTGCTGAGCCTGGAGGTGCCGAGTCTGGGAGTGCTGTGCCTGGGGGTGCTGAGCCTGGGGGTGCTGCGCCTGGGGGTGCTGTGTCTAGGGGTTCTGAGCCTGGAGGTGCTGTGCCTGGGGGTGCTTCGTCTCGCCGGGAGCCACTCTCCCCACAGGAGCTGCGTGAGTGGTTTGCCAGGCGCTGGAGGCGTACTGCTGGTGCGGGTGGTTCTTCGGCTGCAGAGGGTCCTGCTGCCGCGCGTCCCGCCGGTGCTCGTACTGTGGGTGCTGGAGCTGCTGGGTCTGAGGGTTCTCCTGGAGCTGGTCCTGCTGAGGGTGTTGGCGCTGAGCCTGCCGTTGGCGGTCCGACTGACAGTGCTCCTGGTGCTGCGGCTGGGGGTTCTGGAGCTTCTGGTGGTGCTGCTGGAGGTGCTGCTGGAGTGGGTGCTCCTGCCGGGGCTGCTGGTGCTGTTCCTGCTGTTTCTAGCGTCGCCGCGCGGCCCCGACCGTACTTCGTTCCGCTCCTGCAGCAGGTTCTTGGTCTTACACCTCCTCCTCCTCCCTTAGAGGGTCCGCAGCCTGTCCGGTCACAGCCACAGCTACAGCCTGCCTCCCCTTTGCCTGCTCCTTCTCCCTACACTGGTCCGACTGGAGGTCTTACTGAGCGTCGTGAGCCTGCGTCTCGTCCTGTGTCGCCTGTTCGTACTGAGCGCGCTAGTGGTCGCGGGTCGCGTCAGCGTCCTCCTCCTGTCCCTGGCACGCACCGGATGTCACTGCGTCCGTCCACTGCTCCTCTGCGTGCCCCTTTGCCTTCTCCTCCTGCTTCCTCTCTTCCTGCTCTTGCCGACCCGGAGTCGGACTCTCTTCGTGCTGCCAGTCCTACTGTCACGCGTCTCCTGGCTACTGCTGTCACTGACCCCTCCTTCGAGTCGTCTGCTGCGTCCGCCCTTGTCACTGAGCTCGTCGACTTTGCTGCGCGCTGTCGTCTAGACTACGCTGCTCGTCTTGTCACTGAGTCTGAGTCCGCCTGTCCTCCGTCCGTCGGGGGTGAGTGTGCCCTTGGCACGGACGTCCTTGAGGACAGGCAGGAGGAGTTCCAGTGTCTGGCCGCCGCTTCACCTCGTCTCGCGTCTGTACTGCTAGCCCCTGAGGGAGACCCGGATGCACCAGACATCCCGACTCCGCGCTCTTACGCGGAGGCGATAGAGGGTCCCTACTCCTCTCAGTGGCAGGCAGCTATGGATGCAGAGATGGCTTCCTGGAAGTCCACAGGCACCTACGTTGACGCTGTTCCCCCTCCTGGGGCGAACATCGTCAGTGGCATGTGGATTTTCAGGGTGAAGCGGCCGCCGGGTTCTCCGCCTGTCTTCAAGGCGCGTTACGTGGCTCGTGGCTTCAGTCAGCGGCAGGGGGTTGACTACTTTCAGACCTTCTCCCCCACCCCGAAGATGACCACTCTTCGGGTTCTGCTGCACGTTGCTGCTCACCGTGACTACGAGCTGCACTCTCTCGACTTCAGCACAGCTTTCTTGCAGGGCAGCCTGCACGAGGAGATCTGGCTGCGTCGCCCACCTGGCTTCACTGGGTCTTTCCCTCCTGGTACCCAGTGGAGCCTCCGGCGTCCAGTCTACGGTCTCCGCCAGGCGCCACGTGAGTGGCACGACACACTGAGGACTACGCTCGCGGCACTTGGGTTTGCTCCTTCCACTGCCGACCCGTCGCTGTTTCTGCGCACCGACACCTCTCTGCCGCCGTTCTACATCCTCGTGTACGTCGACGACTTGGTCTTTGCCACAGCTGACACTGCTGGACTCGCCTACGTGAAGTCCGAGCTGCAGAAGAGACACACGTGCACTGACCTGGGTGAACTGCGCAGCTACCTTGGCTTGCAGATCACCCGGGACAGAGCACGCCGCACCATTACCCTGACTCAGTCACACATGGTGCAGCAGGTCCTTCAGCGCTTCGGCTTCACGTACTCCTCGCCTCAGGCCACTCCTCTGCCTACTCGCCACTCGCTCTCAGCTCTGCCTTCGGATGAGTCCGTAGAGTCGAGTGGCCCGTTTGCAGAGCTTGTTGGCTGCCTCATGTACCTGATGACCTGCACACGACCTGACCTCGCATACCCTCTTAGCATTCTCGCACGCTTTGTTGCTCCTGGGAGACACTGACCAGAGCACATGGCTGCAGCGAAGAGGGTGTTGCGCTACTTGTGCAGTACGTCGGGCATGGGGCTAGTGCTTGGAGGGCGCAGTCCAGTGGTCCTCACTGGGCACGCAGACGCTTCTTGGGCTGACGACCAGGCTACGCAGCGGTCGTCACAGGGTTACACCTTCAGCCTTGGTTCCGGCTCTGTCTCGTGGCGGGCTACCCGCTCGTCTTCTGTTCTCGGCTCCAGTTGTGAGGCTGAGATCTACGCTGGGGCTATGGCTGCACAGGAGTTACGCTGGCTCACCTACCTGCTGACCGACCTTGGAGAGCAGCCTCGTTCTCCTCCAGTCCTGTACGTAGACAACAAGGCCATGCTGGCCTTGTGTCGAGAGCAGCGACTGGAGCACAGAACGAAGCACATTGCTCTTCGCTACTTTCTTGCTCGTGAGCTACAGCAGCGTGGACAGCTGCGACTTGCGTACGTGGCCTCTGAGGCCAACACTGCTGATGTCTTCACCAAGGCACTTGCGCCTTGTGATCATCAGCGTTGCTGCACGCAGTTGGGTCTTGTGCCTGTCTTGCCTCACTTGCTCTCCTCTTGACCTTGCTTGTACCTTCGCATATATATACTCTTGCTCTTGCTTGCTTGACTCTTGTATACCTCTATATATGATCTTGCATGTGAACTGGCCTTGTGGCCTTTGAACTTGTGCTCGGAATGCGTGGTGACTTTGTGATCCACCCTGAGCTTTGTTTTGCTTTGCTTGACTGGTCTTGTGACCCCTTGTTCTCCCCCACTTTGCCTATGGGGGTGTGTCAGAACATATAGCTTACTTGTTTGTGTAGGCTATAGTGGGGTATCCCATAGGGGGTACAACACAATTAGGGTTTCCTATTTGTACTCACTTCGTTCATACTCATTTCATTCTCGTTCAATTCTTCTCACCGCGCGGTTTCTATTTTGTCGTGCGCCGTTTCTATTTTGTCGCTTGTCGAACGTTCGGCGTGTCGTAGATTTGTGTAGCAGACCCATCAAGAACTCGAGGATGAGTTTGTGATGAAGAACCCGAGCCCTGGTGTCACCATTCAAGTGATCGCGAAGCTCGCCAAAAGGGTACACCTCAAGAAATTGAAGATAGTTACATTACTTTGTGTAGTGTAACATTTCACTTGGTGTAGGCCCTAGTGAAGGGTAGTTTTGAGACCCTTCGTGGTTGCGGACAGTGTGGCACTGTTCCACATCACTGTACCTCGGCTCTTAGGGTTTGTAGGAGCTGGGAGTCATTCCCAACTCGTAACTCTTGCCAACTCTTCCAAATTTGTGTTCTAAGACTAAAGTGGCTGCCATAGTGCCGTTCGTTCAAACCGACGCTGTGCCGTCAATTCGCTATGAACGTTTAAAGCTGCTGTGCAGAAATCCGACTATGCACTCTATCTCTCGTTTTAGGCACATTGGAGCCTATTGTGCTTATAACAAGTGGTATCAGACCCCCTTGGAGCAGCTACGACTATGGCTGGACCTGAAGAAAGGGGTGGCAGAGGTGCTGGAGGCAATCGAGAAGCCCAAGCACAAGGCCAAGCCCGTGATTCAGCCGTGGCGCCCGTGCAACCAAGTGTTGGCCCATCTAGGGATGAGCCTAGAGTGTTTGGCCTTGACAAGTTCAACGGTGACAGCTTTGCTGGGTGGTCCTTCAGAATGGAGAATGTTTTTGACCACTATGACCTGCTGGAGGTGATGGAAGGAACGGAGAAGCGCCCCAAGAACGACCCGGAGAAGAGCTCGTGGGTGCGGAAAAGCGCACAAGGCTACCTCCTACTTGGGCAAGCGTTGGGGAGCAGCCAGATCCGTCACATCAAGCCATTCCAGCGTGAACTAGAGAAGGGACCAAAGGCATGGGCTGCTCTCAAGGGAGTACACGCTCCTGCAACAACAGTGGTAGCTGTGGTTTTGGAACGGCAAATGGCGACGCTACGAATTGAGGAAGATGAACCCGTGGAAGACGGGGTGCAGAAATTATTCGACTTGTTGATGTGGCTTGAGGGAGCTGATCTGAATTACAGTGAGCTCCAGAAGAAGACCAAGTTGCTGGCCCTACTCCCGGAATTGTGGTCCTCGCTCATATTCAACTTGAACCGTGATCTGCCCCGTCTCTCGCTTGAAGACGTGAAGCGCGCGATCCTTCAAGAAGACTTCCGCCGTCGTGAGTTGGCGAGTGCAGATGGCGCTGGGGCAGCAAGCGTCGGCCGTGGATATGGCCGAGGAAGAGGCAGAGGACGAGGGGGAGGAAGGTTTGGTGGCAGCAACTTTGGTGGAGGCCGTGGAGGCCGTGGCGGTCGCGGAGGTGGTGCTGCAAATGTGAAGAGCGAAGATAACGACAAGGACCTGAGCGGCGATCGGTACCCGGGCCTATTCTATTTCGTGTCGACGCAAGTACCAGCTCGTCCAGAGAAGGATGAAGGCTTTGAGGAGCCAGCAGCTGTGGGGAAGGTGACCCTACACCCCCTGGACTATTGGGTGATCGATAGTGGCGCTACCTATAGCATGACACCTCGCCCGGACTTACTCACCGAACTCGAACCGTCACCGGTGAAGCATGTCACATCGGCTTTGGGGCAGCGAGCAGAGGTGAAAGGCATGGGGAAGGCCATGTTCAAGGGTGCTGATGGGAAGATGGTGGGCCTCAAGAACGTGCTTTGGGTGCCCAGCCTTGCTGCGAACCTGATCTCCGTGCGGCGGTTGGCAAAGGCCGGCATGGACACGAACTCGAAGGGAGCCAAGACCTACACCGCAAGGCTTGGCGATCGAATTCTTTGGGACCTTCATGAGGACAGGGATGTCTACAACCAGATGTGGCAGATCCCTGTGGTCCCCATGCCCAAGGAGAGGTAAGTGGCAGCAAGCATCAGCACCAAGGATGAAGCGGTTGGTAGCGGCGATGGCGCGAACGGTCGCGCTAAGGAGATTGTGTCCAAGAAGTGCAATCTTGGAGGGACCAGCAAGCTCGGTGAACACGAGGAGAGTGGTGTAGCAGCCAAGAAGTGGCACAAGGGTGAGGAGAACCCCGGGGAAGCAGTGGAGGACTACGGAGAGAGCATGTGGGGCGCTATTGCGAGCGCGGCATTCTCCAATCCGACTTCGGCTACCAGGGAGTGTGATTGGCTCACTTTGCATCGACGAATGGGGCATGTGGCCCTGCCTATTTTGCAGCACCTAGTGAAGAACCAGATGGTTGCTGGCATACGTGTGAAGGGGGAGCCCGATGAGGTACTTGGCTGCCCGACGTGCATGCAAGCCAAGTTCACCCGTTTCCCATTCTCTAGTTCGGAGGCAATGGCCAAGGCACCACTTGATGAGGTGGTGATGGACGTTTTTTGGCGCACTAGGGGGTATGTCGCCACAGAAATTTAACTCAATCACAATTAACTCACAAGTCCCACAAAAGAACATTAGAGTAGCACTAAACTTGGTAGGAGGGGAAGAGGAGGACGAGAGGGAAGGTCCCAAGAGAGAGTCCCCAACCAAGGAAACCCCATGCCACACAATTCCCTTCCCAATAGGCAACAAACTTTGACCTTTGTCACTTTCCAACCCATGCCATCCACCTCTCCTCAACTTGGCCACACTTACCAACCTGGTTTGGCTTCACCCAAACTCTTGGCAGCATCTACAGTGATGGGTTCGAATTTCCCAACACCCACAAGTCTGTACCCCATATTGAGTCAATGCCACAACTTCCCAAAGTAGCTGCAACCAAAATATATAAGCATACGAACTCCAATGTTTGTAACTTTCTTGGTTGTGCTCCGATCGCGACGATTCTTGGTTCGTCGGAAAGCTCTTGAGTAGAGGAATCACTTCAGATATCTTCTCAAGCCAAATAGCATACACACACACACACACACACAGAAAATCCAAACCACACAAGAAACAAATTTCTTGCACACGCTCACACCACACATGCAACGCACAAACATATGATGGGAGGCAGACAGAAGTGAATGCATATGGTTGCATCACACAACAAACTCCCCCTCTGGCTGCCAGCCATCATCCCACATGCCATAACTCAAGCATGCACCCTCAATGCACACTCATTCCTGCAAGCTTCATGCCCTTCCAATGCTCAGGTTCTGCCAGGCGCTTGGTGAGAATGTCAGCCGCCTGCTGCTGGGTCTTCACAATCTCCAGCCGCACCTCCTTGTCCAAGAGCCTCCTTGTCCAATGCTACTTTGGCCTGATGTGCTTTGTCAAGCCATGAAGACAGGCATTCTTCGCAAGCTTCACCGCCGACTCATTATCACAGAAAATCACAGTCGGCTCCCTCTGACACACTCCGATTTCCTCCAACAAACGCCTCAGCCACACCACCTCCTTTGCCCCATGATGCAGGGCCATGTACTCTGTCTCACACGAGGACAACCCCACCTCGTTCTGCTTCTTGCTGCGCCAGCTCACTGCACCACCTCCAAAGAGGCACACATAGCCTCCAATGCTGGTGCCATCCATCTACACTGAGTTGAAGCTAGCGTCGGTGTAGCATCTCCCCCTTGCTCAAATCAGCTGCACCCCTCTGTAGCCTCTGTCGCACAGCACTGTACTCTAAGCCCACTGATGCTGTAGCGCTCACATAGCGGACCAACCTCTTGGCCGCTTCCAGCTGCTCATGACTTGGGCATGAAACCACACTCGCAAGCCTGGATGTAGCAAAGGCAATGTCAGGCTGCGTGTGGTTAGCCGCATAGTTGAGTGCCCCCACCATGGAGTGAAACAACTTCCTGTTACTCTCCCCCACCACCTCCTCATCAGCACAGGGCTCCACAGTGAACCCTGAAGGCACCGAGGTGGCTGGCTTTCCTGCATCTTGCAGCCCATACTTCTCAGCCAGCTCCTCACAATTCTTCCTCTGGTGCAACCTCAACACTCCCTTGTCAAGGTCCCTCTCCACGTGCATCCCAAGGTAGTACTTCACATCTCCCATCTTGGAGCACTTGAACTGCATTTCCAGCATCTCCTCCACACGTTCAATCATCGCAGACGACTCAGAGAAGAGTAGGATGTCGTCCACGTACACCAGGAGCATGAGGAACTGCTCCTTCTCTTGCAGAAAGAACAGGCTGTGATCACACTCGCTCTTCTTGAACCCCCCGGCCAGCAGTGTCTCCTCCAACTTGTGGTACCATGCGCGAGGAGCCTGCTTCAGGCCATAGATGGCCTTCTTGAGCCTGCACACCTTGCCGCTCCCATCATCCAACCCCTCAGGCTGCAGCATGTACAGCTCCTCCAGATTGATTCCATTGAGGAAGGCAGTGATTATGTCCATCTGCTTGATCTTCCAGCCACGGTTTGCAGCCATTGCCAACATCGTCCTCAGTGTAGTGCCTTTCCCCACAGGAGCAAAGATATCATCAAAATCCTTCCCCTTTGTCTGTTGGAACCCCTTAGCCACAAGCCTTGACTTGTAGCGGGTCAGCTCCCCATCAGGTCCGTACTTGTGCCTGAAAATCAGCTTGGAAGAAATGGCCTTCTTCCCTGGAGGCAGCTCACACAGCTCCCACGTCTCGTTCTCCAGCAGAGAGTCATACTCCTCCTTCACACTCTGCTTCCACTTCTCAGCATCGGGCCCACTCAAGGCCTCGGTAAGTGTCTTGGGCTCAGGGACGGCTGCCCAGTAACAGTGCGCTATCTCCTCCTCATCACACTGCTCAGCCACACTCCCAGCCCTTACCACACTTGGCTTCCCAAAGCTCGGATAGGTCACCCGGACGTACGGCACCTTGTGGAGCATCTTGCTACTGCTGCTGCGGCTGCTGCTGCTGCTGCTCCTCCCCCTCAGGTTCTCCCCCATCCTCAGTCACCCCAGAAATCTCCTCCTCTGAGACAGTGACCTGCACTTGCCTCGAAGGCCGCTGCACCTCATCAGCCTCAATGATCAGCGGTGTAGTGGGAAGCTTCTGCTGCTGATGCTTCCACTCCTTGTAGTACAAGGACTCAAGGAACTTCACATCCCTCGACACAGTCAGTTGCTGGCTGGTCAAGTCCCAAATCAGCCAGCCCTTGTGATCCTTAGCAAGCCCCAAGTACACACCCCATCTCCCAGAAGCTTCCAGTTTTCCCCTCTTCTCCTTAGGCACATGAAACACCACCATGCACCCGTAGGCTCTCAGCATGTTGACTGCTGGTGCACTCCCATACCACTTGGTGTAGGGGACCCATTGCTTGTCCCCCACTGTCGCCAGCACCCGGTTCTTCACAACAGCGACCTGCCGCAGTGCTGTCACCCAAAACGGATCCGGCAGCCCTGCAAGCCCAAGGAGAGTGCGAGCACCTTCCTGCAGGGTCCGGTTGAACCGCTCAGCCACGCCGTTCTGCTGAGGGTTGTAGGGCACCGTGAGCTGATGCTGGATCCCCTTCTTCAGCACCGCCTCAAAATCAGCGCCAATAAACTCTCCCCCATTGTCGGTGCGGATCACCTTGACCTTGTGTCCGCTCTCTCTTTGTGCTCTCGGCATCCACTCCTTAAGAACAGCCGCTGCCACCTCCCCTTTAGTCTTGAGAGGGTAGACCCACACCGCACGTGTGTGGTCGTCCACAATGGTCAAGAAGTAGCGGCTGCCCGAAAGAGAAAGGGCCCTAGTGGGGCCCACCACATCCATGTGCACAAGCGCGAGTGGAACCTTGGCTGGTCCCGTGCTGCTGCTGAAAGGGAACTTGGTGAACTTTGTCTCAAGGCATGTAGGGCAGCTCCCAATCTCCTTCGCTGCCCCCTTCACCTCCAATCCCTTCAAGCTCCCATCTTTCACCAACTTCTGCAGCATAGGAATGTTGATGTGGCACAGCCTCTCATGCCACGTCTCCCAATCGGCCTCACCACTCCCAGACGAAGCCTTTGCCCATGCAGCCGTTGCATCCACACCAGCAAGCACCTCACCATGTGATTGCTGTGGCTGCTGCACCTTCTTGACTGCATCCAGGGCCCCAGCAGTTGGTGCAGTCTCCTCTCCTCCCTTGACTGCACCTTCTTGCCTTAGCCGGTGCCGCTGCCTTTGCCGTTGCTGGAGGTTTCCCATTCCAAGGGATGATGGGCAGCTGCCACAAGTCCTTGATGCAGCTGCTCTTCTCCTCCAAATCCCACAGCAGCAACTTCCCAAGCTTTGCACGGCAGCTGGTTGGGCCGAACGTAACTTTGGCCTTGCTTTTCTGCAGCCGGCGCACAGAGAGGAGGTTAGCGGATAAACCTTCAACCAACAGCACATTTTCCAGCCCCAGAAGCCCCCCATTAGCTCCCATAACCTTGGCATTCCCAGCACCAATCACAGGGAGCAAGGCACATGAAGCGGCAGCCACAAACTTTATCTTCCCAGGGGGCTTCACCTCATCAATCACATCTGCGCGTGGAGTCATATGACTCGTGCAACCTGAATCGATCACCCAATGAGTGAGGGGGTGCATCACAACCTTCCCAACTGAACCCACATCACCCCCACTCCCTTGCACATCCTCAACCATGAGGAACATCCCAGGGTCGGCTTTACCTTGTGCACCATCACCTTGTCCACCTGAACCTTGCACAGCACCACCTCGTGCACGTTCACCACTTGGCGGCTTCATGCTTGGAGGTGCCCATCCTTCAGGCCGGCTGAAACACTTGAACCACGGGTGTCCAGCCTTCTTGCAGTACCAGCACGCACCCTCCATTCGGGTGCTCCCCCTGCCACCAGAGCTCTCATGCCCCTCGTTGTAGTCACCTCGGCCTCTTCCTCTGCCAAAGCCTCTCCCACGGCCTCGGCCTCTCCCTCCCCCTCTCCCCCTGCTGCCTCCTGCAGCTCCATACCCCTCAACAGTTTTGTTGGCAGCACCACCTCCCGTGTGGCGCCTGCGGAAGTCCTCCTGCAGGATCTGCTGCTGTAGCCACTCAGGCGTCCACTTGTCCTGCTGAGCGTTGAGGGTGGGGATAAGGTTGTCCCACGAGTTGTCGAGCATCGAGATGATTTTGGTGCACTGCTGCATTTCCGACACCTTGCTGCCCGCCGCTGCCATCCTCGCATAGGTGTCCTTGATCTTGTCAAGGGCCGACTTCACATCATCTCCCGGCCGCATGGAGAGGGCAGCCAGCTCCTTCTCCAATACGATCACCATCGGCAGCGTGTTGGGTTGAACCACGTCGCGTAGCAGCTTCCACGCCTTCGGTCCCGAGTCATCGAGCTCCACCAAATCCTTGATGTGCTGGAACATGTCGTTGTTGACCGACTTTAGAATCAAGTCGTACAGCATCGCTCTCCGCTCAATCCACCGATCGCGGGCATCTCCTTCCTCGGGCATCTTCTCCTCTCCCATAGCCAATATCAGCAGCTTGTAGCGCTTGAAGGCGCTCCTCATCCGCCCACTCCATTCTTCATAGTTGGAGCCATCCAATGCCTCAATCTTGGATGGTGGCGGCTCACTCTTCTTCTCAGCTCCTTCTCTACTCCCTTGACTCATCTCCTCTGCTCCCAATCAGAGGTTTCAGCTCCCCCCCTTTGCTGGTCACAATGTAGATCCACACAATCTTCACAAGTGTCGGCGCCAACGAAATTTCGGCAGAGTTTCCCCTTAGCGGAAGTCACGTGCAACCTCTAGAACTCCACTTAGGCACGCCCACAGGCCATGGTGGGTCTAGGATGGTCTTCACACTTCAGTAGACTCTCCACAAAGTCCTTGATCCGCTCTGATACCACTTGTTAGAGACTAAGGACGGAGTCTATGAAGATTAGGTGCCCAAATTTCTCAAAATCGTTGGTCTCAATTTCTGGACAGAAACGTCGACTTCACAAGAAACGTTGTCGACGAAAGGTGCACTGTTAGAATCCCACGAAATTCGAATATGTTGTAGCGCTAGACCGTGGCTACATTTCCCAATTTTAATCGTATCAAAATATGAGGCATATCTTGAGTTATGTTTTTCGGCGCACTAGGGGGTATGCTGCCACAGAAATTTAACTCAATCACAATCAACTCACAAGTCCCACAAAAGAACATTAGAGTAGCACTAAACCTGGTAGGAGGGGAAGAGGAGGACGAGAGGGAAGGTCCCAAGAGAGAGTCCCCAACCAAGGAAACCCCATGCCACACAATTCCCTTCCCTATAGGCAACAAACTTTGACCTTTGTCACTTTCCAACCCATGCCATCCACCTCACCTCAACTTGGCCACACTTACCAACCTGGTTTGGCTTCACCCAACCTCTTGGCAGCATCTACAGTGATGGGTTCGAATTTCCCAACCCCCACAAGTCTGTACCCCATATTGAGTCAATGCCACAACTTCCCAAAGTAGCTGCAACCAAAATATATAAGCATACGAGCTCCAATGTTCGTAACTTTCTTGGTTGTGCTCCGATCGCGACGATTCTTGGTTCGTCGGAAAGCTCTTGAGTAGAGGAATCACTTCAGATATCTGCTCAAGCCAAATAGCGTACACACACACACATTCACACACAGAAAATCCAAACCACACAAGACACAAATTTCTTGCACACGTTCACACCACGCATGCAACGCACAAACACATGATGGGAGGCAGACAGACGTGAATGCATATGGTTGCATCACACAACACAATGAACGGCATCGCCGAGCGAGCGATCAGGACGGTCACGGCGGCGACACGCGGGTTGCTCATTGAAGTCGGGCTTCCCGACTATTTCTGGCCTGATGCAGTGCGGAGCGCGTGTGTGGCCAAGAACAGAGTTTTGACTCATGTGGGAGCAGACAAATGGGTGCCCTATGTGGAGTGGCTTGGAAGGAAGCCAAAGGTGGATATGCTTCAGGTGTTCGGGTGCATGTGCATGGCGCTCGTGCCTAAGCATCTTCGACACAACAAGCTTGGTGCCAAGGCGGTGTGGGCCGTGCACTTGGGCATGGCTCGAAACAGCAAGGGATGGCTTCTTTGGGACCCATTCACCAAGAAGTTCTTGATGAGCAGGGACTGCAAGTTCATGGAGAACTTCATGTGCAAGGATTGGAACGCGGAGAATGAGGCGAAGATAGGCGCGCGGTTTGGAGAGGTGAAGAGTTCCGGTTTGGAGCATGTGGAGCTGCCTTTGGAGTTGACCAGCGGCAGCACAACCACGAGGCAATCCTCCCTTGTGAATGGGGGAGAGGAGGCCAATGATGCAGAGGAAGAAGAGGAGGAGGTGCAGCAAGTGAGCGAGCGTGCACCGTCACTCCCTTCCCGCACTACGAGTGCTCCACAGATTCGAGCCACACCGCAGCAACGCCAAGGCCTTCAAGTCCCTGCAGCTGAGGAGCAAGGAAGGGGGAAGAGGAGAGTTCAACCCCCTAATAGGCTGACCTATGATGCGCCGGGAAAGCAGGGCAAAACGGCCCTAGCCGGAGCGGCAATGATGGTCGTAGACGACAAGGAGAGTGACTACAAGGAGTGTGCCTTTGTGTTCTTCTCTCCAGTGGAGATGCCGGGAGAACCAGCAACTCTCAAGGAGGCCTTGGAGAGTAGTGATGCTGAGGAGTGGAAGAAGGCAATGGAGAGTGAGCTGAAGAGCATTGAACGAGCGAGCGAACCGCACAATCACGGAGGCGGCACGCGGGTTGCTCATTGAAGCCGGGCTACCCGACTATTTCTGGCCTGATGCGGTGCGGAGCGCGTGTGTGGCCAAGAACCGAGCCTTGACTCATGTGGGAGCAGACAAATGGGTGCCCTATGTGGAGTGGCTAGGAAGGAAGCCAAAGGTGGATATGCTTCGGGTGTTCGGGTGCATGTGCATGGCGCTCGTGCCTAAGCATCTTCGGCACAACAAGCTTGGTGCCAAGGCGGTGTGGGCCGTGCACTTGGGCATGGCTCAAAATAGCAAGGGATGGCTTCTTTGGGACCCATTCACCAAGAAGTTCTTGGTGAGCAGGGACTGCAAGTTCATGGAGAACTTCATGTACAAAGATTGGAAGGCGGAGAATGAGGCGAAGATAGGCGTGCGGTTTGGGGAGGTGAAGAGTTCCGAGCATGTGGAGCTGCCTTTGGAGCTGAGCAGCGGCAGCACAACCACGAGGCAATCCTCCCTTGTGAATGGGGGAGAGGAGGCCAATGATGCAGAGGAAGAAGAGGAGGAGGTGCAGCAAGTGAGCGAGCGTGCACCGACACTCCCTTCCCGTACTACGAGTGCTCCACGGATTCGAGCCACACCGCAGCAATGCCAAGGCCCTCAAGTCCCTGCAGCTGAGGAGGAAGGAAGGGGGAAGAGGAGAGTTCAACCCCCTAATAGGCTGACCTATGATGCACTTGGAAAGCAGGGCAAGACAGCCCTGGCCGGAGCGGTAATGATGGTCGGAGACGACGAGGAGAGTGACTACGAGGAGTGTGCCTTCGCGTTCTTCTCTCCGGTGGAGATGCCGGGAGAACCAGCAACTCTCAAGGAGGCTTTGGAGAGTAGTGATGCTGAGGAGTGGAAGAAGGCCATGGAGAGTGAGCTGAAGAGCATCGAGGAGAACGACACGTATGAGTTGGTGGAGCTACCGGAGGGGCGTAAGGCGATTACGTCCAAGTGGCTATTCAAGATCAAGTCCGACGCCGACGGCAAGATCGAGCGTTACAAGTCTAGGCTGGTGGCCAAGGGGTACCAGCAGAAGGAGAAGGTGGACTTCAAGGAGCTGTTTGCTCCAGTGGTGAAGCCGACGACGCTGCGAACCCTATTCACGGGAGCCGCGATCAAAGGATGGGTGGTGAAGCAGCTAGACATCGTAACGGCGTTCCTCAACGGAATCCTAGAGGAGGAGATTTTTATGGCGCAGCCAGAGGGGTTTGACAATGGCAGCGGTAGGGTGTGGAAGCTGAAGAAGGCCCTCTATGGGCTGAAGCAGGCCCCTAGGCAGTAGTACATGAAGCTGCGCAAAGTGTTGGAGGAGATCGGCTTCACTCCCTCAACGGCCGATCACTCCTTGTTCATGCTTGGCGAGGGGGAGCAGAGGAGCTTAATTATGGTGTACGTGGATGACATCCTAATCTTCTCACCCTCCTCTGACCTTGTGAAGGAGGTGATGCTGAAGCTTCAAGACAAGTTCAAGTGCAAGTCCCTTGGGGACGTGAACTTTTACCTCGGGCTTCACATCGAGCGTGATGTGGAGAAGCGGTGCATGCGGGTGCACCAACGGAAGTACCTAGAGGCCTTGGCTGCCAACTTTGGGCAGAGTGAAGGCCATGTGGCTACACCCTTTTCCTCTGGGTTCAAGTGTGTGAAGGGACCAGAGGAGGAGAGCGTGGGTGAAGAGGAGAGGCGCCGTTTTCACTCGTTGGTGGGCAGCCTCATGTATGCGGCGGTGAACACTCGGCCGGACGTTGCCTTTGCTACTGGGCAGCTGGCTAGGGTTGTGCAATGCCCTAATGAGGAGCAGGTAGCAGCTAGAATGAGGGTGGCCAAGTACCTTGGCCAAACACCGACCGTTGGGCTGCAATACTCGGCGGCGGCACAAAGGCGCCAAAAGGGCGCGGATGGTGTGGAACCCGGGCGTTTGTTCCTCACCGCCTACTCGGATGCTTCATATGCATGTGAACCAGAGGACATGACAAGTGTGAGAGGTTTCATCTGCTTTGTTGGTAGAGGCCCTACTGCTTGGGAAAGCAAGAAGCAGGTTGACCAAGCATTGAGCTCGGTGGAGTCCGAGTACATGGCACTCTTCCGTGCCGTACGGGAGATTGTGTGGCAGCGGCGTTTGTTGACTGAATTGGGGGAGGAGCAGCAAGGACCTACCCCACTCTACTTTGACAGCCAGGGTGCCATTGCTCTAGCCAAGAACCCTGCGTTGCATGGCCTGACAAAGCACATGAGGGTGAAGTGGCATTGGACAAGGAGCATGGTAGCCGCGGGTGAAGTTTAGTTGCGCTATGTGAAGACAACGGGGCAGCCTGCTGACATGATGACCAAGAGGCTGGTGGAGCAGCAGCATTGGAAGTGTTGCAAGCTGGCTGGGATGGCTCTGAACTAAGAGGAGCAGATCCTAAGGCCAACAATCCGAGGGGGAGTTTGTTGGTGCAACCCTACGATTTGCATTCGGCTTGTTGTCCGTGTGCGTGCATGCGTGTGTGCATGAAATGGAATGTGTGCATGAAATAAATAAAATTTTCATGCTCATAATAGTGTGTGTATGATGGGTCATGATGGCGAGTGTGTGTGTGTGTGTGTGTGTGTGTGTGTGTGTGTGTGTGTGTGTGTGTGTGTGTGTGTGTGTGTCAAGTCTATAGCGAATTATCGCTAGTCG